>JALGQZ010000019.1:5093156-6366445 GCA_023105745.1 Austropuccinia psidii
GGAGAAGGCCAATGCACCAGGAATGGACATGAATGGGGGGTCATGGATATTTCTAGTGCCAGTGAAGCGTCTCCAGACCAATCCATCCCAGACATCACGTTTTGGGGAATCTTCGGGAGTTTGGGATTGTTGATGTTGATGCAGAATGTCCATAATTCCAGCCCGCTGGAGAAATCTGGCAAGCCAATTTTTGAATGGTTGATAAATGAAATGTTTTGTTGATATAAATTTTTGCTTCATGTTGGTTGTGTTTTGGGTGTGGGGTTCAGATGAATAGATGAATTTGCCTAATGATTGTGTGCAAGGGGGATCATGATCATTTGGGTCATTATGGCGTTGACAGTGGGGTTGGTCAGTTGTGACTGATTCAGTAAGGCCATTAAGAGAGAAACATTGAGGACAACATATATAGTTTTGAATCACTGGCTCCAATTGGAGATGTTCAAATATGGTACTCAGATCTTGAGGTATATGGAATGCAGGAGCGGGGGGACCAGCTGAGCTTGAGATACTGGACTTGATCAGCAGGTTCAGGCCGGGGTTGAGTATGCGTGAAGCCCTGCGGGGTAAATGATACCTTAATGATAGAATGGCAGATATTATCATTCCTAGGTCTTGTGGGGGAAGGGTTTGACTGCCACTATATGGTTTCTGTGCAGTTGAATTGAGACCCGCTGGAGTTGGGAAAGTGCTTTGGGTCAAACATGAATAATCAGCTGGGAAGATTTGATCCAATAGAATTTGTGGGCACCCAGATCCTGATGCAGAAGTAGGGATGTTTGGAAGAGATTTGGGTGCAATGGTTGATTTGAGCTTTTTAATGTGCTGTTTATATTGGAAAGGTGTGAAGGCAACTCCTTGCCTATCACCCTCAGGGGAAGAGTGTGTTTGAGTTGAGCAGTGTTGACACATGCATATACGCATTGAGGAATAGGGCCGGGTTGTCATTGTTGCAGGAATTGGGAGTACGGTTGGTTTGTGTATAAATATCTATGGTTGATGTGAAAGTTTTTAGGGGTGTTATTAATTGGAAATAAAATTCAGTGATTATTTATGAAGGGGGAGATGATTTGAGCCAGCTGAGGATTTTATCCCATTTGTAATGGAGCATGAGCTGCAGTGGATAAAGTTTAACATGTCTCATCTGGATGGCGGAATTGGTTAGGCGTTTAATTGGGTAAAATGCCATGCTGCTCAATGCTCATACATATTCTAGTTTATTTACACATTGTGATAGTGCGGGTTTGACCATTGAGGGGGTTCCATTAGTGAAGTGTTACCATTGAATTGAGGGGATTAACATTTAATCCATGTACGCTGGCACGCCATCGTACATGGTTTAAACCTTATTACAGACATAACTATATAACTCTATTACATAAGGGGTTGGAGTTCAGCTAAAGTCTTGGTATTTGGTTTGAGTACGGCGGGCTTTGAATCAGTTGGAATGTGATTTGGATTGTCTTGCCTTTCGTGAAAAGGTGATGTCTCTTTTGTGGGTAAATCCTTCATGAATATACCCCTTTACAGATGTACAATGTTGGGGAATTTCAATGCATATATTGGCAGTTTGGATAATTCACAAAATGTGACAATGGGGAGGCGGAAATGTTACCAAATATGATTACCTATGGATGATGGGTCCCCTTTCAGATCAAGGAAATATCACATTATATGCTGGTAGGCCATGCAGGGTGGTTTCCGACAAAAGCGGAGGAGCTCAAGAGGAGGCAGGGAGGATTCTCCTCAAAAGAGTCTTATCCGACTTCCACACAACACTCAGTTCCAACTATTCATAGAATTTCTCTATTCTAAATTTGAAAAGATTTCATCTCATATCACTCTATTTTATCATAATACTGAGGTGTTTTATCTAGTTAAAAATATTAGTGTACTTTTTCGGCCCTTATGTCATCTTTCAAGTCACATAAATCCCGTTCAGGTTCTGTTCATGACTCAAATAGTGAATCTAGCATAGAATATGTTCAAACACAGTCACCATTGAGTCCCAACATTCCTCTCACAACCCCTATCGCATCCTCAATGAATGTATCAGGTCTTAACATTGATGTGGGCAATCCAAAGGCTCCAACCTCAAGCACTTGGTCGATCCCAAATATTTCCGTCACTCCAATTCCCCCGAATCCCACTAATACACAAATTCATGTGTCTCAGGGGCCAGAAGGCACACCTCAAATCTCCTCACACGCTAATCCCCAATCAAAATTTCCACGTGAGTTCCTCCTTAATCCCGGTCGGAATCCAGTCGCATCCCAGGATCCCTTTCGCCAAAGTAAACAGCCAACCCTCAATATTCCATCAGGATCGCAGGTTCATGTGGGTGATGAAAGGCGCGTGGATGGGGGGCGACGAAAAAGACCTTTGGAAAATGTAACTTGGAGCAGTCTGTCGGAGGGAAATCCAGTATTGACGCTTCATCAAAGTAAGTCATTTGAATTTTGGAGTAGAAACTTATTCACAATTTGATATTTTTGTTTCATGGGTTAGATATGGCACCTAAAGGCAAGTCAGTCCGATCTCAGGAGCCAATTGAAGATCGTGAGGATGACCAGTCTTCATTAATGTTTTGATGTGTTAACTGATGATTTGCATGGCAGGGGATGAACTTTATGCGTCTTCACCTCTGGTCCATAAAGAGAAAGTCACTGGACCTCATCATCCATATGCCTCCAAACCAAGAACGGGTCATGCCAGTACATCAAGAGAAACAATGGTGGATGATGAGGATGAGAACATGTCTCCGACTCAAAGTGAAAGAAATGATGAACCAAGGAGGGACAATTTAACAGCGCATGAGCAAGGCACTCAATCAAATAGTGAGTTCACCCATCCTCAGCTGGGCCTCGCCCAGAGTATGCTTGAACAATCCGAGGTCAGACAGCAAAGGAACCAGGCCCGCAAAGCTCACAATGTGGCAAAACGTGCAAGCCAGAAGGAGCAACAAAAATGGCTGAAGGCAGAACTTCCAGAGAATGTCCATGGAATGATATCAGCAGTACACGCACATTGCCTGTTCCTACTCAAAGTTAGGGATAAGGATTTTTCCTCACTACCAGCACCACCCAGCACAGAAGAGCGTGAAATTGCAATTCAAGTGGCTGGTCATCTCGGTTATGTCCCCGAGGATGTTTTCAATGAGCCATCAACACAGGTTCAGTCTCAGGGTTTCCAAAGCTACTGCGAAAATGAGCTCCACAAGCTAGGACTAAAGCGATTCACTTGGGACTGGGAGAGCTCATGGCAACATCCGTTCAACAAGCTGATGTCTATGGTGTTTTACCGTACATTCCGTCTCGCACTTGTCAGCACTGAGTATCATCACTACTGTTGGAACAAGGATCATAACAACTATGGGGTCGTGGCGGCTTTAATGGAGCAATATTTCACTTATTTGAAAAGAGAATGGAAGTCTATTCAAAAGGATGCCGAGTATTTGGTAAAAAAGAAAGAGAATCAAAAGCTCGCAAAGATTCGTCAAAGAGTTAGTTACTGTATCTCTTCTTCATTGTGGACCAAGTCTGATGATGATCTACTTGATTATGTGCAGACCTGTGAGCGCCGTCGTGAATGGTGTGATACGGCTAAATTTCCCATCCTAGCATCACAATTCAATGACCCTCGAGTATGCTCAGATACTGAGGAGGTACTGGAAAATGGCCGTCAAGTTTACCGCAAAGTGGGATTACGCTGGCGCTCCCAGTTATTTAATGATTTGGTATTGAAAATGGATAGAGACATAGAGTTTTGTAATCGGATTAAAAAAAAGGGTAAAAAAACTATTGATAGATTGCCAGAATTACGATTGACAGATGATGGTGATATTCCGGAAGGCCTATCATTTCAGGTATTTGATCAAGATTGGCTCAAAGGCTGTAGTAAGATGCAGACTAGCGCCCTCAAGATACTTGACATGCCAGTTATTAGGCCTAATGGTGATGCTCTGCAATAACTTAGTAATTTGTCACGGTATAGCACTGTGACAAATTAAAATTTTGTGAATTATTTGTGCAGGTGTAATAAAATCTGATTATTATCTCTTAAGGATGCAACAACTTGCTAAATATGTTAGAATATAGACAATATGAATTGAAATGTATCACCGTCTCCCTTGCAATAATACTCTATTGCTCATTTTCATTGAGGAAATATTGAAGAAGTTCGATCCAGCTCATGGTGTTCATAATTGTGGACCTGTGCCAGAGTCAACAGGAGTTATCAACTTTGTCAATCACAAATTATATAATATCAGTAAGGCTCACGCAGTTAATGATTGTTTCTTTTCTTGGACCTATTGGTGATTGGAATATGGCATTCCCATAAGGAAGGATTTCAGAATAGTAATACAATCAAGTGAAAGATGAGCTTGAAAGGTACCTTCCGCATGTTGACCTCAACTGAATGAGGAGTGATATAGTGGATGACCTGTACAGGTCGTTGTTGGCCAATACGATGTAGACGATCAACAGCCTGAGCCTCAATGGCTGGGTTCCAATTGGGCTCCTGGAAATGTGGATGTCAGGGTCCGAAAATCAGGGGAGAATTTTGGGGGGCCCCTCACCATTAAATAGACTATATTAGCACAAGTTATATTGAGGCCAGTTCCAGCCGTGGCAATGGATGCAATCAGTACTTCACATTCAGGATTATTGAAGAAATTCTCAAGCGCCTTGTCCTGTGCTCGTGGTGTAATTGTTCCATCAATTCGTGCTGAAAGGATAGAGTGATGGGCAAGTGCAATACCAATTCTACAATATAAAAAAGTCAGATGGAGTCAATTGGTAATGGATGCATATTAGAATTAACGCACAAATCTAGAAATTGCGTCCATTGGGTATAAACCACCGATTTCGTTGGACCACACCTTGTTTGTTTGTTCTTCATTAAGCTTTGTAGGAGGTGTGCAATTTTACTACTCATCATGCATGTTTCCACATTCACAATAGTTCGTGTGATTCTTGGGGAGTTATCCTGAGTGCTCCTGCCCTCGGGGTCTTCCAGCTCCGCCTCCGCAATTGTGTTAAGCATGATGTGATGGTTACAACATATTCACAGCTTATTAATATTTCTGAAAAACTCTCCTGGTCCTTTGCTTTTGGATGATAGGAATTCTTCATATAATGTGGAATATTCTTGCTGCATGGTCGGGTTGAGTGGGAGCAGCTCATAATGATGGCTAATAGTGGGGAGAGATTCGAGATGTGTGGTTTTGGTGCGGCGCAAACTTAAATGCCGCAATGCCAAATGCAAAATATCATTGCAACCTTTTGAAAGACTACTCAGGATGAATGGTGACCAGTTATCTTGATCGGCGCTCTGGGGTTGAGTGATGAAGGATATTATGCTCAAAAGGTCATAAATGGTGTTGTGAATAGGTGTGCCCGTTAAACATATTTGACGGGATGAAAGGAGGCTATTAATGGCACGGTGAGTGGCAGTGTATTGAGAGCGAATATAGCTATAAGAGGGGGCAAGGGTTATTGGATATAAAAGGTAATTTGAATCATTTAAGCTCAGCCACTCACTGTGCTTCATCCAAGATTATACGATGCCAATTGATTTGAAAAATGAATGATGTAGAGGGATTGGTTTGCTTAAATTCTTGGGTCATAGTATTGTAAGAAGTGATGATGATATCATATTTTAAGATGTCGGCTTGGGATAATGAGTGACGAGTGGGACCATGGTAGATTTTGGCATGCAGTGCTCCAGCCTGAGCATGCTTGGATATTTCTGATTGCCAGTTGGTAATTAAGTGAGGGGGGCAGATGATCATGGTGGGCGTGGAGCGATGGGGGTTTGCAAACATCCGCTCCTTGGAGGTACCAATTAGAGCAATGGCCTGAATGGTTTTACCTAATCCCATATCATCCGCAAGCAGTCCTCCAAGAGGGGTATTGGTCGAAAGGGATTCAAATGAGCTAACGACCTTGTTTGTAATGATGTGCCTGGCATTAAAAGTGGATCCTGGGGGTGAGGTTGCCCAAAGGTTACGGGCTGATTGGCCATTGGGGATTTCTCGATCCCAGAGAAAAGCTAGTCCGGTCTTTTGATGAGGGAGGAGGGGGGTTTGAATAATGGAATGGGGTGGGGTCATCATGGGGAGGTCTGATCCACTGGGTAATTGTATCAGTTTTTGCTTGGAAATCAATGATGAAACAGCAGGATATGAAGCAGGCGTCGAGTTTGAAGCGGGAAATGTCGGAGTAAAGAGTTGACATTGACAATGAGTAGTACAGTCATATTCTTTGGGCATTTTAAGCTTGAAATCTTGTGTTCGAAAGCTTTCCATTATGAATAGAATGTTTGGATACCATGTGAAGAACATCAATGCTAGATTGGGTTTCTGAGATGAGGAGGGATCATTGGCATCAGTCATAAATACTCCCTCAACGAATAATATTTGAGTAGGATTGGATTGGCAATTTTCAATCCATGCCCCACCAGGACCACAGTGCATGAACGTTTTGGGTGCCCCAAGGAATGGTATCAACGTTTGGGAAAGGGTTCCCGGGAGAGAGCCAATAGCATGCTGGTGATTGGGGAGATATACAAATATGTTGTGTTGATTGTGCCATAGGATAATCCAAGAACCTAAGTGGGAATTCTCAGGCTTTAAGGTTATATCACTATTTATTTGAATACGAATATTAATCATCCCAATGCAAAGTGGTTGTGAGGGGGTTGACATGATGGCTATTTTAAATTATTTGGGGACAGTTGGGAATTATATGATCGGGAAGGGTTAGCTAAAGGGAATGAAGAGGAATAAGCGCAGGTGGGGAACTTATATGAGTGGCAGCAACAGGCCAAAAGGGGGATGGCCTGTGGTTACGTGCATGGTCTTGATGGAGGTGGGCCTCTTGGGCTCATAATTTTCATATCCGATTTGGGGCATATATCAAGGCAAGGTGGCCAAAATGTGGGTGCACCATTATGACTGCTGGATCTGCAGCGAGTTAAGAAACCTTTGGTGGAACAAGTCTGACATTAGCACATCCAAAATTGGGTGGGTTGTAGCAGCTTATTGTGGAGGGCATATTAGAGGCATGCAGTCATGTTCGCTGGTGTGACAGCGAACAATGAGCGTATCCTCCCCAGGTTAATTGTTCACAGGGACCTACTGGGCAATGTTGGCAGTTTCAAAGGGCAATCTCACTGTGGGGATGTTTGTGTGTGGGTGGGTGAGATATGTTTGGTGGCATGCCACCGAACATGACTTTGGTTTGGCCTGAAGTTTTTTGCTGACTGATACATACTGGGCTTTCAGGGGGGAATGTGTGGGATGATCAAAGGGGGCGCCAGCCGTGAGCCGTGATCCACATATACATTCACCCCTATGGCGTTTGAGGCGAGTACTAATCCACCGAGATTGGCATCCGGGTCTTTGCCTCACGCGCGTACAGAACTCCGGAGAAAGAGGCCACACGCCCAAGGAAATTTTTGGCTGCAAGCCAGGTGCCACAACTTGCGCGGGGCGTGTTAGAACGTGAAGAAAATGACCCGCGGTGGGAGATACCCACGCAAACATGACCAGCCTCAGCAATCATAGGCTGGAATTGTTATTCTAATGTGGATTAGGCTGAAGCAAATCCACACTGATTGGCCTCAGGTTTCCACGCGCAAGCGGGTGAGCGTCTGCAGTCAAGCTGACAACCCGACCAAGAAAATAGGCAGCTGGAAGACTGGCAGTAAAATGTCTTCCAGGTGTGTGAAAGTTGCCTGCGTATGACCCATCGGGGGTGCATATGAAAGCGTGTGGCTGCCCGACAATGAACAAGCGGGCCAGTCATTGTTTGCCCCAACAATGGCACCGGAGTGAATCAACTCTTTGTGTTAGACCCAAATATTAAGTCATCCCACTAAGACCCACTTACATTAATTTGGATTACATGCGCATCTGTGCCGTAGTTAGGCAAAGCTGTCCAATAAGGTGCATCAAAGGGATGCAGGTGAGAGATATGACTCGATGGCTTGACGTGATTGCATGTTACATTGTTGAACAGCTTTTTGCTCTGCCCCGCAGTACATTTACAAAGGTGTACTGCGTACTACAGTGTCGACTGTACTGTACAGATCAGGAAGGTGTAATACTACTTGAGCCTGCATGCATATAGCAAATGTGCATGCACCTTCCGATCGTTTGCATTTACGTAGCTCATGTGCCACATGCTCAGCATTGCGTTTCACCCAATTTGCACACGCAAGCTGAGCATGTCAGGGTCAAAAGCACAGTGTGAAAGTGCTCAGTAAAGCCATGGAATGAACTATTTCTGCAATAGCTCACTGGAAGGCTCAGTTTGGAGCACTTCACCAAAGCGTGTGAAATGCTGCACCTGGCTGAAATGTCACCCGATGCTGTGCCAAATGCTCAGATTGTGGGCATACAAAAACGACTGAGCAATGGGTCAGCATGGTGCATTTCATATTGTTATATCACTTGTTCAATTACTGTGCAATTAAAATGTTCAGCCACTGAGCATTTCAATTATGACCCGAAAGCAAACCTGAGCAATGGGTCGAGGAAAGCTCACGCTGTATTCACTTGCCTTACAGCCCCCCCCCTTTGTTCAAAGACTATCACCAGGCCATGCGGCCGGTGATCTTGCCGCGGTCACTTGTGACCCAATGCACCGGGTGCATTTCTGCATGGGTCACTTGTGCATTGCACCCACAATGCACATTCAACAAGGGCCTCACGACCACCCTCCCGGGTGATCGGGTGGCTATTTAAGGAAAGAAAGGGGATTTGACTCAGCTTGACAACTCAATAAATTGCAATACTCAGCGGTGCATTTGATATTGTTATATCAATTGTTCAATTACTGTGCAATTAAAATGTTCAGCCACTGAGCATTTCAATTATGACCCGAAAGCAAACCTGAGCAATGGGTCGAGGCAAGCTCACGCTGTATTCACTTGTCTTACAGCCCCCCCCTTTGTTCAAAGACTATCACCAGGCCATAAGGCCGGTGATCTTGCCGCGGTCACTTGTTCATTGCACCCACAATGCACATTCAACAAGGGCCTCACGACCACCCTCCTGGGTGATTGGGTGGCAATTTAAGGAAACAAAGGGGATTTGACTCAGCTTGACAATTCAATAAATTGCAATACTCAGCCAGACCCCCATTGTTCTTCTGCCTCATGCGAGCATTTCACTTGTCAGTTGCAGCATTCGCTGAGACTCAGCTTCAATTTTGCCCACACGCCTTGAAGCTGAGACTCTTGCGGGTGCTGAAACTGCTGAGATCGTCTCAGCTTCACCATGGTATAAAAGACCATCTTCACACGACACGCACTTCACTTTCTTTCTCACCCGCTCCACTTTGCTCAACCTCACCCACGTTTGTCCTTGTGCATATTCCCCCTCGTCTTCCTGCCTTTCCAGTCTTTTCTTTCGCACTCGACTAACCCCACTCCCCTTCCTGCTCGCTTTTTGTTTATTGTTCTGATCCGTTCAGAAGCTCCCTTCTATCCACCTCGTGCGTTACCTCTTTTTTTAACTTTTGTCAACATTATGTACCGATATTAATATTTTGCTTTCTTCACGACTTCCTTCCAGAGTTTTAAAAACTTCCGACTAGAGCGTTTTCAATTTGCTTCCGTTTTAAATTTATATAATTCATCACATGCCTTCATTTTCTTTCTTGATTGTTTACTTTGTATGCAGTTACTAACCTCGCTTGTTTTGTTTTTAGATGTCGTGCACTTTATGCACCAAGCGGGGTATCCCCTGCATTCGTTCCTCGACGACGAACGACGCTTGTGATGCTTGCCGACAAGCACACAAGAAATGTTCGTTCGTTGTCCGCCCCTTCCGACCACGAGGCCAGAGGAGTTCTTGCCCAAGACGCCCTGGCGAGGACTCCTTTGTGGTCAACGATGATGAAACCATTTCCGAGCGTGAATGGACGCCGGGCCCCCAAACAGGCCAACGGGAACAATTCCGGACAATTAGCCCTGTCCCCTCCAGTATTGATTTGTCCACTCCCCCTCCTAGGCCACCATCCGATGGTCACTTCACTCCTCGACCGGAGCGAAGTGATTATCCGGCCGATGAAGGATGGCGATGGCGAGAGGACATTCGAGCTTGGGCTGATCGTCACCATGTCTTGTCACCGATGGGATTCAAATGCCAAAGTAAGTTTTATTTCTCCTCCTTATCTCATTTCTCTTCACGCAATAATATTGACTTTTTTCCATTTCTCATAGAACAAAACCCCCCGAATCCCCCCTGACAAGACTCTCCCGTTGCTAGTTTGCCTCGCAAGCAAACCCCCCGGCAACCCACTCCAGGCCCGAGTGGCACCTGATGGTCTGAGGAATTATTCCGCGGTAAGCAGCCAAAGTTTCATTTCATTTTCACTTTCACTTTCGAGTCGAGTGAACTGACTCTTCCTCCTTTTTTAGAACCCTCCCGAACCAAAGAGCCACCTATTCCTGGCCCAAGTCCAGCGTCCCAACAACCTGAGGACGATACGACTTGTGAGCCAGAACCTGAGGTGGCTCCTACGCAATCCACGGAGGAACCTTTTGGTAAGTCACCACTTCTCCTTCTTCACTCTTCTCAACTTTTCCTCACCATTTTTTCAACCATCTCCAGATCGTCCCGCCACTCCTCGCTCGATAATCATCATCGACGATACGCCCGTGGGATCCCCAGTTCCCCATCCCCCTCCCCCTCCCCCTTCTTCTTACCCGACTCGCCCACCTTCCCCTTCCACTCCAACCCCGGTTCCCTCCCCAGAGATACCTTCCAGTGCCCCCGAGAACCCCAACGCCTCCTCCCCCCCGGTGCCAACCTCGTCTCATTCCCACGATGACGCTCGCCAGGAATTCACCGACCTGCGACCGACCCTAATGATTCCTCGAGCAATCGTCCACGATTCGATCAACCGAATCTTGTTGGAGCATCGTCGCTTGCTCCACATGATTCCTTTCGTGGATGCAACTCATCGAAATGAGATGCACTGGGACTTCCGGGACGAACTAAACCGCCTCCTTGCCCAGGCACTGGAGGCTTATCCAAAGGAGGACATAACCGGGATAGTCTCCAAATTCCTCGAAAAATAAAAAATTAAAAAAAAAAAATCCCATTATTTCCACTTTTTATCATTTTCAATACTCTCTTTTAAATAAATTATTATTTGTAATCAATTATTATTATGTTCAAATTCTATTACATTCTTTGTTCACGTAAAAATTACTTATTTCCTCCTTAGAGAAAAACCCTGATTGCGTGAGAATTATTTTTGTAAGTGCCCCACCAAGAGTTTGAGTGAGTATTTGTTTTCGTGAACCTCTTTTTCTCAAAATGCGCCAATAGTTGCCGTTATCCTCTCCTATATTTTCTTCTTCCATGGTTTAGAGCCATCCCCATTCTTAACTGTAAAAAAGCGGCAGGTTCCCGTATGTGAGCAATCCAGTCCAGATTCGTGAAACATGGCCTTTCCTATGGTCACACGCTATTAATCTTACTCATGTATTGAATTGTTTAAATTGTCTGGAACCATCACAAGCGTAAGGATTGGCGTGTGACTTGTCGGGAGGCTGCACAGGCGTAAGGATTGGCGTGTGAATTGTTGGGAGCCTGCACAGGCATAAGGATTGGCGTGTGAATTTTTGGGAGCCTGCACAGGCGTAAGAATTGGTCAGCATTGTTGGCAACCTTCCCAAGCGTAAGGATTGGCGTGTGAATCGTTGGAAGCCTGTACAGGCGTAAGGAATTTTAGCACTTTTGGGACCCTTCACAAGCATAAGGATTGGCGTGTGAATTGTTGGGAGCCTGCACAGGCGTAAGAATTGGCGTGTGAATTCTTGGGATCCTGCACAGGCCAAGAAAATTTCAGCATTGTGGGGAAGCTTCACAAGCGTAATAATTGGCGTGTGAATCGTCGAAAGCCTGTAAAGGCGTAAGCATTGGCGTGTAAATTTTCAGGAGCCTGCACAGGCCCAAGGATTGGCGTGTGTAGCGCTGGCACCCCGCATAGGCGTAAGGAACTTTTAGCATTCTCAGAACCTGCACAAGCATAAGGATTCGCGTGTGAAGCATTGGCATCCTGGACAATAGCAGCAAACCAGGACAGATGTACGATGGCATGCCACCGTACATAATCCACTTCACCCCTTTTTCATGTCAGACACCCCACCTCCCACACTCGAATCCATCCAATCCTGGTGTATATTGTCCTCTGCCTTATCCCACCATTACTTACCCAACCCACATGCAAATCTCCTCATTCTTTGAATCGGCATGAGATTGTATTACCATCCCTGATTTGATAGCCCGCTCTCTCGGCAATCTCATAATAGCCATGGCTTTTTTGACACATTGTTTTTGCTAACCTGCTTGAGCATTGTGCGGACATACCCACTAGTGTCGTGCTTTCGTTGTCCTGTGCTGGATCAGTATAATGAACAAATGTACTACTGGCCCACACTACCTGAATGAGCCCATGACATGCGGATAGATCAATCCAAAAATGTTCATTTGGGAAAATCAATTTTCCACCTGTACACCGCTTTGACGCATCTCTTTGAATTTGGCCAGTCCGCTTATCAGCTTGAAACCACCATCCTGAAGCATACAGCGATGCATCCTTATCAAGATGAGGTGAATTTTTGAATCCATTCATGGTGAAAGTGAGTGCGGAAGCGAACTCGAATGCACCCTGATTTGCCGGAATATCGCCTTCATAGTTGACTTGATCAAAAGACGGAACCCCCAATGAATTGTAGCAATTTTGAATCCTCTCAAATAAATTATCCCCAACATATCGTAAGGATTGACCTAGAATGCAACCCACCGAGCTAAGATTGGGACCTCGGTCCCGCCATTCATCTTTTGCATTTTCAATTTTGCCAGCACTTCCATACAGACCAAATTGTTCATTCTTCGTGGTGCATTTGCGCCACCCAATCGCGAACATAAATCCCTCCAGTAATGCTCCATTTGTTGCAATAGGGTTGGTGAATCTCTTTTCGCGAAATAGGAATTGTGATAATTCATCCCATTGATCGACCTCGACTTCACTCATTGTTGTGAATGGTCGGAATTCAACAAGGGCAATGAATAATCCGGTTGAAGAGAAAATTGCCACACGCCCAAAGTGAATGCGTTTGATCTGATTGACATCCACAACCCTCCGAATTTCACTTGGGGTGATATTTGCTGATACTGGCATTGATATTTGTGCTGTTGGGCGAGAGGAGGAAAACAACCTATTCATTCGGGTCGTTTTGCGCTCATTTGTCTTTTGGGATCTGCTACTATTCCCGAGTGGTTGAGGGATCACTATGTGTTGAAGCACACAAGATATCAGATACTGCCAAGGAGCTTTCTTTGGCACACATCCTTTGACTTCCCTGTTGGAGCCCACATGACATTGGCACAATCTGAACCGACTAAAGCCAATGTTCTTCCGTGGGGCCCAATGAGGGTGCCACATAAATGTGGAAGCATATATACACTGAGATTAAGCGAGTAACTCACACTTTCCTTGCTCAGCCCGACGCTTTCTCGCGAGTTCCCTTTTACGCTCTTTTCCTTTTTTCGTGAATGGCATGCTTTCAGCAGAAAATGAAATGAAACCGAATGATTACTGATTTCTTAATATCACCTAAATTGGATTGCGGTGGATGAATCTTTTTTAATTGCGGCTAAAAAGAAAGCTCACGCCTGACCTTGGCAAATTCACGATCTCAAATACCTGAACCTGAAAATTGCAGTGGATAGTGCATTATTCAATTTTACACATTGATGTTCCCATGCAATCACTTTCCAATCCAACCATTTGGAATATTGCAAGCACACGCAAATGCAATATGCATCCTGCTGCGGATCCCTAGCTATCCTAGTCCTCTTGAAAGACACAGGAACATTTGGCCTATTATGGGCTGGCGGGAAGTGATAAACGCGACTTCCCGCAATGCACCCGCGTGTGCTACTCGCGGGCACAACGCCTGACTCAGCTTGCGTCTTGTCGGAGTCTTTGCAATGATGTACGGAGGCATGCCGCCGTACAATTACTATTGGTACTCAGACTGTGGCATCCGGGCAGTAGTAGGATAGGAAGTCATGATTATTAAATTCATAAATCACTTTGCAAAATTAAATTACAATCTATCTAGTACAAAGCTAATCTAAAACGGGTCAATCCTGGTTGTGAGTTTAGCTGACCTGGGTACCGTCAAGGTGACCTCATCACTTGAACCAAGCCCGCGTTTCGCCACCCAGGCATCACCAAAGTCTAATACTAAGCATCGTGCAAATTCAAATCTAAGAGGTACAGCGGGGTTAAAAGACTCTGATGAGAAGAAACTTTTATTCAGTAAATCACATATATACTTATTAGTACATAGCCACACTGGCTCCACTAGATTTTTACTTTCTGAACGTTTTGCCGAAATGTCAATTAGTGATAAAGCCCCTTTAACTGAGCTTGTTCTCCAGTCATCTGAGCATACCATCAAACCACGAACCCCCGCCGCACAGAATGCCGCTAATATACCATAGCAAATTCGATTTATTCCGAGATTCTTGTGACACGTCAAAAGATCTTTGATGGCCTCATTTTTTTTTGAGTTTGTGAGTTTGCCTTTGATGCCATTCACTTCGACCTTTGTATGTGCACGTACCATGTTGTACGCAATCATCAAATGGATAACTGTATCCATTAGATCCTCCAGGTTCTTGTGCGGCTTTGTGGATATCTCATTGTCAGCCCCGCCACCTTCAATGCTGAGTTGGGTTGCACGTTGCTTCGATTTACTCAAGCAGGAGGCAAGGTATTCAACTGCTCCCCGTTTGAGTCCAAGAGGATCGGTCGAATTTGACGTTGGTGCAACATATGGTTTGGGTGCAATCACATCGTATGAGACTAAACTAATGGATTCAAAAATAACATTTGCCCAAAAATGTTTAACTGGATTGGCGGGGTAAAGAAGGCTCTGAACCATTTTGAAGAAGGAGTGTTCTGATTTTGGGAGATTATCTGGAGGTTTAGCTGATTCCTTCATCAATTTGAGATTCCAAATGTTGTGATCAAAAAACGCTTCTGTTTCGGTTGGCTTAAAAAAATCTAACCCTGTATATTGCAATTTATATCACCAGTCAACAGCCAATAATCATGTATCATGCACAAAGATAAAACTCACCTGCCATCTCAAGGTCCTCCAGCCAGGCCGACATTTTAAGCTCTCGGTTACTGATCACCTTAATACCAACAGGAAGGAATGTATGAGCATCCTTTGTTGGTAAATTGTCCCATCTATTTTTGTAAATCCTATTGATATTATCAAGCCCCCTTTTCCATGATTGTTGAGAAATATTGGAATGATAATTCAAAATGCCTGCAAACTCTTCCATGCGGGATAAGAATATTCCTTGAAAATTCGCAGCGGATGACACTTCGGGCTCAGCGTCGGGAATTATATCAGTCATATCTCGTCCCATTGTATCATGTTTAATTGTTTCCCTTTCTTGAAAGGCTTGAATATTCCGAGGAGAGGCGGCAGGGGTTGCATCATGCATTGTTTCATTGGGTATCGGGGGGCTTTCAGTATGTGGAGCTTCATCATGGATTGTTTCATTGAGTATTGGGGGGGGTTCAGTATGCGGAGGTTGATTATCAATATCGTCCCCTTCAACATTGATAATTTCATGACCTTGATCGCGCGAATTGTTTGCGGCTTCAAAGGTACGGCGTTTTTTGTTTGTTTTTTTGGTCGCATGTATATTTGGTCTTTTTCCTAATCCTTTGCCTGGAAATCCAATTACGACTCGAGATCCTTCAGGTAGAGATTCTCCCACCTCCACACCTGCCCATATATTGTAAGCAGCTATTTTTATCAATTTTGTTTTGAATTATTAATGGACTTACGGTTCAAATCCATTTTGAGCAGGCTCATGGCTTCAGCAATCTTTTGACGCACATAATCAGGAATTTTACTATCATTTTGAATTTTTTCGAGCCTTGGGATTGCTTGAGCAATGTTGGAGACAAATTGTTCCTTGGATATAATTTCCACCTCCCCACTTAAAATTACATCATCTTGCCCATCATCTTCTGTCTGTGAACAAGGTTCAACAGTCTTTTCCTTCTCATAAGTTTTAAAATTTGGTTTCTGAGCGCTTGGAGGTTGACCTGAAATAAAGGCTATGACACAATATCAGGTTTTGAGAGATTAGAAATATTCAAGATGGATGCATACTCACATTCTGGAAGAACTGGTGGATCTTGATTATCTTCATGTGACTGGCTCTCTACTTCAATGCCTAATTCACGACTACTGGCGATATCAGAGATTTCACTTCCACTCTCTGGGGCTGAAGTTGGTCGTTCATTGAATTCAGTTGAGTTTCCCGGGGTTCGGGCCATAGCGGAGGTAGTTTATTATGAAAATAGATGGTGACGAGTTGATTGATAACTTGTTTGAAAATTTTTGAATAAAAAGATCCAAATTCAAGAAAAAAGGTGCAAGTAAAATAATCGCATTTGCAAAATGCGATTTGTCGGGAAATTGAAGGAGGCGATGTTTTGCAAATTACTTCATATCATGCAAATGAAATCACTTCCCTGTGAGACATTGAATAAAGTTGACTAGTGAGAAACCTACTAAAGTCAACTTTTGAACTATTCAACGCTCATGAGGTAAGGACTAAGCAAAGTGTTCATTTGATTGATATGAAATAAAATGGTTTTGTCGGCAAAACAGGAGACACAATTCTTGTCTTAAATAGTCCACTTATTAGGTTTTAATTTGTGAGTCTCATGATTTAAACCCTAACCACAACATGGTGAATATACTGACCAATATCCCCTTAGGTCCTGTTGGCAGAGAAGGCCACTCAGCATATTTTGGCAATTGCGTTCATCGTGTACGCCAACAAGCCACCGTACTGTACACTATGGATGTAATACGGAAGCGTGAGGAGGGTAACTGTTGTCGGAGGCATGTCGGGAGGGCACTACATGAGCGTAAGGATGGTAAGCAGTGTCGGGAGAATGTCGGGAGGGAGGGTAACTGTTGTCGGAGGCATGTCGGGAGGGCACTACATGAGCGTAAGGATGGTAAGCAGTGTCGGGAGGGAGGGTAAGCGTTGTCCGGGGCATGTCGGGAGGGCACTACATGAGCGTAAGGATGGTAAGCAGTGTCGGGAGAATGTCGGGAGGGAGGGTAAGCGTTGTCGGGGGCATGTCGGGAGGGCACTACATGAGCGTAAGGATGGTAAGCAGTGTCGGGAGAATGTCGGGAGGGAGGGTAAGCGTTGTCGGGGGCATGTCGGGAGGGCACTACATGAGCGTAAGGATGGTAAGCGTTGTCGGAGGCATGTCGGGAGGGTACTACACAAGCGTAAGGATGGTAGGGGCGGGGGTGTGAAAGCGTAAGGAGTGGTGAGGACAGAGAGGGGCGGGCAGTGTCGGAGTCTCATCTGGATGGAGGGCGGTGCGGGTGCGTAAGCATGCTAAGCGTCGGGGAGGCGGAAGCCAATGAGGTGAAATTACACGAACGTTGCGCATAGTGTTGAAATGGGTTTGGGCTTTGAGTGACATTCTCATGTGACACATGTGACGATTGACGTTGTCTTGACGCTGACGTGACGTGACCCACTAAATCCAGTGACTATAAAGTGACACTAACGCGACTGAAGCATGCTAAGCGTCGGGGAGGCGGAAGCCAATGAGGTGAAATTACACGAACGTTGCGCATAGTGTTGAAATGGGTTTGGGCTTTGAGTGACATTCTCATGTGACACATGTGACGATTGACGTTGTCTTGACGCTGACGTGACGTGACCCACTAAATCCAGTGACTATAAAGTGACACTAACGCGACTGAAGCAAGATTTTATACTGACCGCGGTGCGACGTGAAGTCAATCGCCAACGATTGACGCGAGATTTGCCCTGGTGAACATTTTAAGCTCTTGGTTACTGATCACCTTAATACCAACGGGCAGGAATGTATGAGCATCCTTTGTTGGTAAATTGTCCCATCGATTTTTGTAAATACTATTGATATTATCAAGCCCCCTTTTCCATGATTGTTGAGTGATATTGGAATGATAATTCAAAATGCCTGCAAACTCCTCCATGTGGGATAAAAATATTCCTTGAAAATTAGAAGACAATGACACTTGGGGCTCAGGGTCAGGAATTATATCAGTCATATCTTGTCCCATTGTATCATGTTTAATTGTCTCCCTTTCTTGAAAGGCTTGAATATTCCGAGAGGAGGCGGGAGGGGTTTCATCATGGATTGTTTCATTGGGTATTGGGGGGCTTTCAGTATGTGGAGCTTCATCATGAATTGTTTCATTGAGTATGGGGGGGGTTCATTATCAATATGGTCCACTTCAACATTGATCGTTTCATCACCTTAATCCCGAGAATCCTTTGCGGATTCAAAGGTACGGCGTTTTTTGTTTGTTTTTTTGGTTGCATGTATATTTGGTCTTTTTCCTAATCCTTTGCCTGGAAATCCAATGAAGACTCAAGATCCTTCAGGTAGAGATTCTCCCACCTCCACACCTGCCCATATATTGTAAGCAGCTATTTTTATCAATTTTGTTTTGAATTAGTAATGGACTTACGGTTCAAATCCATTTTGAGCAGGCTCATGGCTTCAGCAATCTTTTGACGCACATAATCAGGAATTTTACTATCATTTTGAATTTTTTCGAGCCTTGGGATTGTTTGAGCAATGTTGGAGACAAATTGTTCCTTGGATATAATTTCCACCTCCCCACTTAAAATTACATCATCTTGCCCAGCATCTTCTGTCGGTGCACAAGGTTCAACAGTCTTTTCCTTCTCATAACTTTTAAAAATGAGTTTCTGAGGGCTTGGAGGCTGACCTGACATAAAGGCTATGACACAATATCAGGTTTTGAGAGATTAGAAATATTCAAGATGGATGCATATTCACATTCTGGAAGAACTGGTGGATCTTGATTATCTTCATGTGACTGGCTCTCTACTTCAATTCCTAATTCACGACTAGTGGCCATATCAGAGATTTCACTTCCACTCTCTGGGGATGAAGTTGGTCGTTCATTGAATTCAGTTGAATTTCCCGGGGTTTGGGCAATAGCGGAGGTAGTTTATTAAGCAAATAGATGCTGAAGAATTGATTGATAATATTTTTGAAAATTTTTGAATAAAAAGATCCAAATTGAAGAAAAAAGGTGGAAGTAAAATATTTCCATTTGCAAAATGCGATTTGTCGGGAAATTGAAGGAGGCGATATTTTCCAAATTATCTCATATAATGCAAATGAAATCACTTCCCTGTGATACATTGAATAAAGTTGACTAGTGAGAAAACTACTAAAGTCAACTTTTGAACTATTCAATGCTCATGAGGTAAGGACTAAGCAAAGTGTTCCATTTGAATGATATGAAATAAAATGGTTTTGTCGGGGAAACAGGAGACACAATACTTGTCTTAAATAGTCCACCAATTAGGTTTTAATTTGTGAGTCTCATGATTTAAACCCTAACCACAACATTGTGAATATACTGACCAATTTCCCCTTAGGTCCTGTTTGCAGAGAAGGCCACTCAGCATATTTTGGCAATTGCGTTCATTGTGTACGCCAACAAGCCACCATACACTATGGATGTAGTACAGAAGCGTAAGGATAAGTCGTCTTGGGAGCATGTTAGGAGGGCACTCTGCAAGTGTAAGGATGGTAAGCAGTGTTGGGAGCATGTCGGAAGGGCACTACACAAGTGTAAGAATGAGCAGCAGTCTGGGGAGCATGCTGGGAGGGCACTACACAAGTGTAAGGATAAGTGGTGTGGGGAGCATGTTGGGAGGGCACTACAAAAGCGTAAGGATAAGTGGTGTCGGGAGCATGTTGGGAGGGCACTACACAAGCATAAGGATAAGTGGTATTTGGAGCATGTTGGGAGGGCACTACACAAGCGTAAGGATAAATGGTGTTGGGAGCATGTCGGGAGGGCACTCCGCGAGCGTAAGGATGGTAAGCAGTGTCGGGAGCATGTCAGGAGGGCACTGCGCGAGCGTAAGGATGGTAAGAAGTGTCGGGAGTGCACTCCGTGAGCGTAAGGATGGTAAGCAGTGTCGGGAGTGCACTCCGCAAGCGTAAGGATGGTAAGCAGTGTTGGGAGCATGTTAGGAGGGCACTCTGCGAGCGTAAGGATGGTAAGCAGTGTTGGGAGCATGTCGGGAGGGCACTCCGCGAGCGCAAGGATGGTAAGCAGTGTTGGGAGCATGTCAGGAGGGCACTCTGCGAGTGTAAGGATGGCCAGCAGCGTCGGGAGGGCACTACACAAGCGTAAGGATAAGTGGTGTCGGGAGCATGTCGGGAGTGCACTCCACGAGCGTAAGGATGGTAAGCAGTGTCGGGAGGATGCCGGGAGGGCACTACACAAGCGTAAGGATAAGTGGTGTTGGGAGCATGTTGGGAGGGCACGCCACGAGTGTAAGGATGGTAATCAGTGTCGGGAGTGCACTCCGCAAGCGTAAGGATGGTAAGCAGTGTTGGGAGGGCACTCCGCGGGAGTAAGGATGGTAAGCAGTGTCAGGAGGGCACTCCCCAAGAGTAAGGATGGTCAGCAGTGTCAGGAGGGCACTACACAAGCGTAAGGATAAGTGGTGTTGGGAGCATGTCAGGAGTGCACTCCGCAAGCATAAGGATGTCAAGCAGTGTCGGGAGGATGTCGGGAGGGCACTACACAAGCGCAAGGATAATTAGTGTTGGAAGCATGTTGGGAGGGCACTCCGTGAGCGTAAGGATGGTAAGCAGTGTCGGGAGCATGTGGGGAGGGCACTACACAAGCGTAAGGATGGCTAGCAGTGTCGGAGGCATGTCGGCAGGGCATCAGGTGAGCATAAAGATGGTAAGGGTGGGGGTGTGAAAGCGTAAGGAGTGGTGAGGATGGAGATGGGTGGGCAGTGTCGGAGTCTCATCTGGAGGGTGGTGTGGGCGCGTAAGCATGCAAAGCGTTGGGGCGGATTAGGTGGGGATGTGCAAGCCAATGATGTTAAATTACCCAAACATTGCAAATATTGTTGAAATGGGTTTGGGCCTTGAGTGACATTCTCATGGGACACACGTGACAATTGACGTTGTCTTGATGCTGATGTGACGTGACCCACTACATCCAGTGACTATAAAGTGACACTAACGCGACTGAAGCAAGATTTGACATTGTCTTGACGCTGACGTGATGTGACCCACTAAATCCAGTGACTATAAAGTGACACTAACGCGACTGAAGCAAGATTTTATACTGACCGCGGTGCAATGTGAAGTCAATAGCCGACGATTGACGCAAGATTCGCCCTGGGGAAAGCTCCATTATTATCTGGAGGGTGCAGTCTTTGAAGTCTTTACTAAACATGAAGACTACAGATAGACACATGCTGAGATGGCAAATAGCCATCCAGGATTATAGAGGGAACATGACCATCATATACAAAGAAGGTAAAAGTCATCTCAACGCAGATGGCCTTAGCAGATGGCCACTGGACAATGTCAAAAGCAATCCAGCTTATGACCCTGAAGTTGCAGCCAAGATTCCTATCCATTTCATGGAAGTAGATAGGAAGAAGAACTTCATATTTTCTGAATGGGCACCAGAAAGTAGTACCCTTGACAGTGGGAACACTGATCCAGAGGGAACAGAAACTCCCATACTGGGAATAAGCTCCTCAGAACTACACAATGAATTTTTCAGTGCGGTACTGAAGTCTTTTGCCAAGCACAAACAGTGTGGCATATTACTACAACTTCTTCAACAAAAGTACAGGAGTCAAGAACTGGAATCCCAGCTGGAAGAACCCTGGTTGAGGGCCTATAAGGACAAAAAGTTTTTCCTTATAGATGGCCTGCTCTACCACACAGAAAAACACACAAGTGCACTCACAGTAGTAGACAGGGACCACATCTCCCTGATCCTGCAGGAATGCCATGACTGCCCCTATATGGGACAAATGAGTGAAGACAGGACCAAGGAGAGGGTAGCAAGCACAGCTTGGTGGCCCAAGTGGGAACAAGAGTTGGGAGAATACATCAAAACTTGTGAAAGATGCCAAAAGGCAAATAAGAAACATGGGAAGAAGGATGGGTTACTTGAGCATATAGAAGAACCCAGACACCCATGGGAGACCATCAACATGGACTGGGTTACAAGACTTGTCCCAGGCGGCAAAGAAAACTACACTGCCTGCTTGATCATAGTAGATAGGTTCAGCAAGAGCATGAGGTGTCTACCATGCCACAAAGAGGACACAGCCATGGATACTGCGCTGTTATTTTGGAATAACATCATATCTACCAGTGGAGTCCCTAACATCATCATTAGTGATAAGGACCCAAAATTCACATCTGAATTTTGGACCAACTTGTATGACATGCTTGGCACCAAGCTTGCTTTTTCCACAGCTTACCATCCCCAAACAGATGGCCTAGCTGAAAGGATGATCCAGACTATGGAAGACATCCTTAGAAGGTTCTGTGCCTATGGAATGGAATACAAGGACCATGAAGGATACACCCATGACTGGGTTACCCTTCTACCAGCTGTCCAACTGGCTTATAATACAAGTCAGAACTCTACCACAGGAAAAACACCTGCAGTGGTAGAGAAAGGGTGGAATCCCCTGTTGCCTGTGGATCACTTGAAGGAGAATCTTCCAACCATCCACCCCACAGCCAAAGACCTCATTGGTATGTGGAAGAGGGCTTGTGGCACAGCTTCCAAATGCATAGCCGAGGCAAAAGAATATAATAAACAGAGGTGGGACAAGACACACATGGAACCTGACTTTAAAGAAGGGGACCAGGTGCTAGTGTGCACAATAAACCTTTATAATCTTAAAGGACCCAAGAAGATGAGGGACTCATTTGTAGGGCCTTTTACTATCATTGGGCTGATAGGAAAGAATGCAATGGAAGTCAAACTTACAGAGGAATTTTCCAGGAAGCACCCAGTCTTCCCAGTAAGTTTGGTCAAACCATACTTCCAAACAGAGGAGGATAAATTTCCCTACAGCAAGAAGAACCCCACACCACCTAATATAGTGGAAGTGAAGGACTCCCCAGGGCCTGTGAGTAAAATCATCAGGGCCAGAAAGATCAGACTTAATGGAAAGGATCAAAGACAATACTTAGTCAGATTCAAACACCAAACAGCTGATAAATACAAATGGTTGGCAGAAGATGCCATACCAGATGGGAACCTTCATCTAAGAAGATTCAGGGCCTCTAGGAGGACTGAAAAGTCTCATAAATGATGAGCCTTTTTTAGAGGGAGGGTATGTCAGCCTGTGACTCAAAGCCAGAGCACAAGCATGACAGCCAAAATACCATAAACCAATGTTATAGCCAAGATACCACCAAAACATGGGGCTGAGCCAAATCAGCTCAAAAGGTATCAAACAAAAGAGGAAACTCACCTCTTTCTGAAAATATAAGTCCCATCACCATAGGATAAGAAATAACAAAGTTATTCCTGCTCAAAGTAATTGCTGAGCATAAACCTTAATCTTCACCTCCCATCTAAAATCTAGAAGGAGAGGCTTAACCCCATCAAATTGGTACTCAAAATGAAGCTCTAAGCCAGGGCTATCCAATGGTACCAGCCAAACTGAGCTAGGACCAATATTCCTGGAGTTATGGTCAATTTCAGGCCAAATAAGGGTGAACAAAACATTCACCTCTCATCTAACATCTACAGTTTTAATGTGGGATACTTGAAGTGGGGTCTTTTTGGAAAGAGCACAATCAGGGCTATCTGATGGTGCCATCCACTTCTTCATATCTCAACTATAACAGAATTTATGGGGCAAACAAGCTCAATACAGCTTTTTGCCCAAACCACGCCTATGTACAAAAAACCTTGTACATGGGATAACTTTGCCATATTTAATGATAACCATAACAAATTTGGTATCATTGTGTAGATCTCATAAAGGGCTATCCAATGAACCAACTTTGAGAATGATATCTCAAAGGTGACAGAGTTATGGCCATTTGAAAGCTATGATCCCACAATATGACCAATACAGCTGCATTATGACAGGATACAGTTGTACTCTGATTATGAGGTTTCAAACAGACGGAGAAGCATGTTAATACTTCAATACCTCATAAGTCAGTCAATACTGGGGTCCTATACAGTTTCTGTACAGCATTCTACGCGTCATACATGTCAGAATCAGGCTGTGAGGTCCCCAGATGAATATTTTCACCCTGTATTGGTGAAAACAGCCCAGATGTGGTTTCAAAAGCACATCTGGGCCCAATACAGGCTATACAGGCTGTTTGCAGACCACAAGCCAGTCCTAGAGAGTGAAAAATCTTCACTTCCTCTAAGTGGAAAGGTCTAGCACCCTTTCCACTGCATTTCAGGATAAAAGGAGGCTTTTTCACAGCCAAAAAATGTCTCCTCATCCTGCTCTTAAATAAGCTACGTAGTAAAATGTCAAAAACAGTTTTACTCTTGGTTAAATAATCAGTTAAAATTATAATCTTCAATTATTTTAACCCAACAGATAAAGCTGTACCCAGGGCTTTCAATAGCGCTCACCACCACTATACCCAGTATAGTAAAGCCCTTCAATTTCATTTTAAATCATCTTAAAACTTTATAAATCTTTTTAAAATCATTTTTACTGTGTCACAAACATAGTCAAAGTTGTAGTTAGTCTACTTACATCTTTGTCATAGTTTCATCCTGACACTTAGAAGGTCCAGAAGATTGGCAATTGGTGTCAGGCTGAGTCTATGATAAAGGTGTATATGAGTATTTACAAGCTTTAACTATGACTGTGACATGGTAAAAATGGTTTTAAAAGATGATAAGATTGATAATAAATGATTTAATTTAACATTTAAAGGGCTTTACTATAGAAATATAGTGGTGGTGAGCGCTGTTGAAAGCCCTGGGTGCAGCTTTACCTGTTGGATTACAATGATAAAGACTACAATACTTTAAATTAAGAGTATACCTGATTATTTAACCAAGAGTAAAACTGTTTTTGACAGTTTACTACGTAGGTTATTCAAGAGCAGGATGAGGAAACAATTCTGGCAGTGAAAAGCCTCCTTTTTATCCTGAAATGGGGTGGAAAGGGTGCTAGACCTTTCAACGTGGAGGAAGTGAAGATTTTTTCACTCTCTAGTACTGGCTTGTGGTTTGCAAACAGCCTGTATAACCTGTATTGGGCTCAGATGTGGTTTTGAAACCACATCTGGGCAGTTTTCACCAATACAGGGTGAAAATTTTCATCTGGGGACCTCACAGCCTGATTCTGACGTGTATGACGCGTAGAATGCTGTACAGAAGCTGTATGGGACCCCAGTATTGACTGACATATGAGGTATTGGAGTAAATACATGCTTCTTCGTGTATTTGACACCTCATATTCATGATTATGGGGTGTTATCCCATGGTAAGGCTGTATATGACAGCAGGTGGGATTTTGACCTTAAAAAGGTCATAACTCTGTCAGTTTTTGAGATATCAAGCTCAAAGTTGGTTCATTGAATAGCTCTATATGAGCTCTACACAATGCTGCCCAACTTGACATGGTTATCATTAAATATGACAAAGTTATCCCATGTACAAGTATTTTTGTACATTGGCGTGGTTTGGGCAAAAAGCTGTATTGAGCTTGTTTGGCCAATAACTTCTGTTGTAGTTAAGCTATGAGGAAATGGATGGCACCATCAGATAGCCCTGATTGTGCTCTTTCCAAAAAGACCCCACTTTAAGTATCTCACACTAAAACTGTAAAAGTTAGATGAGAGGTGAATGTTTTGTTCACCCTTATTTGGTCTGAATTTGACCATAACTCAAGTAATACTGGTGCTAGCTCAGTTTGGCTGGTACCATTGGATAGCCCTGGCTTAGAGCTTCATTTTGAGTACCCATTTAATGGGGTTAAGCCTCTCCTTCTAGATTTTAGATGGGAGGTGAAAATTAAGGTTTATGCTCAGCAATAACTTTGAGCAGGAATAACTTTGTTATTTCTTGTCCTATGGTGATGGGACTTATATTTTCAGGAAGAGGTGAGTTTCCTCTTTCTTTTGATACCTTTTGAGCTAATTTGGCTCAGCTCCATGTTTTGGTGGTATCTTGGCTATACCATTGGTTTATGGTATTTTGGCTGTCATGCTTGTGCTCTGGTTTTGAGTCACAGGCTGACAATTGGAAGCAAAACCTCAAAAAGAAAATCACACAAGCCTGCCACCAGTTTGAATATCTATGATGCAATTGGATTGACCTGTGAGCATTGTCGAAGCAATTATCACACAAGTGATGAATGCTCCAAGCTGTTTGTGAGTTTCTGATTCTTTTTAATGTAATTTACAGTTGTTTCTTTTGATATTTATTCATTTTTTGAATGTATTTTATCAGATAACTGGTTCAGAAGACTTGCCCAAGTTTATATTGAAATACACCTTCAAGGCCATCAATGTCCAGGGTGATGGAAACTGTGGCTACAGAACAGTATCCCACTTCATTTACAAGACTCAATATCAATGGGCTGATGTCAGAGGTGACTTGGCTGAAGAAATTCACCAAAATCAAGACCTTTATGAATCCATGAACACCTTAATTCCCTCAGTATCCTCTTATTTGGAAAGAATTGAATGGTATGAAAATGTTGGCCAGGCTCCAAAAAGCAAGTGGATGTCCACGCCTGACGTGGGTAATCCAATTTCAAATAAGTATAGAAGACCAGTTTTCTTCTATTCCACAGCCCAATCTTTTTCTTTTTTCCCTTATTTCTGTCCTCCAAATGATAATCCCCCCATTTTCATCTTCTTCTTGAATAGTTGTGCTCATTTTGTTCCTTTGGACATCATCATTTCTAAAGTTTATCCAGTCCCACCTATTACTGTGAACTAGGAGATTCATGCCCAAAAACAAGCCCTGGGGTGGGCTGATAAATTTAAGAAACACAGAATGTTGTATTTGTCCAATCTTCCTCCCCCCTCTCAGAAAAAACCCACTATTTTGGAGGTTGATTCTGATTGAATGATCTTTGTATATACAATTTATGCCAATTATCCCCCTCCTCAGTCATATTTATTGCTTAAATCCCACCTCAGCCTCCTTTTTTATCGAAAATGTGGAGCTTTTGTACTTGAAAATAGTCATATTACACATGAGAAAAAGAACAGTTGAAAAAAAACAATCATTGCACCTTCACTTGTGGTCCCACCAAAAACATTTTCCCAATTCATGAGCTTCTGGTTCTTTATTGTCCAGACTCAGCCCTTAAATTTCAAAAAAAAAATGAAGGAAATTCATAAGTGGGAAGTTATTAAATTCACTTCTTAAGAATAGGCATATTACAATGACGGGAAAAACATTTGAAAAAAAAACCTTTTTGCGCCTTCACTTGTCCTACCCAAAAGAAATTCCCAAAATTATGGGATTCTGGTGCTTCATTCTTCACATTGAACCCTTCATTTGAAGAAAAAAATTAAGGAAACTCATAAGTGGGAAGATTTTAAATGAATTTTTGAAAAAAATATGCCACTTTGGCATATTGGCCAAATTGGTGAAATTTGGCAAAAAACAAAAAATTGAAAAAATTTGTGCTTATTGACATGCCAAGTTGGGAAAAATATGGCAAAACAAAATTAAAAAAAATCCTCAAAACTGCTCCTGAGGAATTTTTTTGAAAATTAAGGTCACTTACGTGTTTTACCAGAAACTTACGTGTTTTTACCATAAATTGGTAAAAACATGTAAGGGCTTACCTGTTTTGACTAAAAGCTTACGTGTGTTTACCAACACCCTATTTATATTGACATATAACATGAATATTAGTGATATTATTTTTATTGACTGTTTGTTATCACTAAATAACAATTTCTTAGGCATTTATAATTTTTTGGTAACAATAATAAATTGCCATGAATGTATTAATGATCAATTATGAATATATTTATTTCCATTATATTATGCTATTTATTTAGTAATATAATTAGCTTACACCATTATTATAATAATACTTTATTATGATACATTTTTATCATCTAATTATTAAGGGTTTATAAGGACATTCATAGTGAAATAAGTAAAATGTAAGTAACATTTTCTTATTGTTTCATAGTCAAACCTTATAGAGCCATTGGCCCTCTTGGCCAATTCTCCACCTCACAAGACCCCAGGCCAGTCTCACTGAGTTTGGCCCTTGGGGTTCTTTTGCCCCCACCTTTTGATTGGGAGGTTTTTAAATTTTTGGGGCTATTTGGGCCCCCTACAGCATCTATGGCCCTCAGGCCACGTACCATGCCCCAATTGAGGCCCCTTTTGGCCTAAATCCAATGAGGCAAAAAGGTGCCATGGGGAAGACATGTAGCCTCAATTCCAGGTGGGTTGCAGAAAACAAGTGGGCCCACCTAACCCAATTCTTTCCACCAAAAACAAAAGACCAAAAGGTTTCAAAAGACTCATTTGGGCATATTTGGGCTTGGTATTGGCACCATCCAGGAATTGCCTCTAACATTTACCAGAGGCCATAATCCACCTTTCCAAGGTCCTTCCCCTGAAGACAAGAGAAGGCCTGTTCCCATTATTGGACAAACAAAATGTAGGAACCTTGGATGGAACATATATGGTATTATATACCATTATGCAACATTTTTCTCCAAAAATTCAATGGTGAACTTTTCAAGACCCAATTTGTCCATCTCAAGTAATGTGCCAATCCATAAATTGATTTCAGGGGAAGATGAAAAAACATCAAGCTGGAAATTCATGGTAGGATCCAAAAGACCATTCAAGGACACCAATAACCTGGCCCTTGAGGTGTTGGTCATTTCAATTCAACAGTATTCCCTCAACGGAATACTGGCCCAGCATTCTTCAAGGGTAAATTTCAAGGGTCTGTTGTTAATAAAATAATTTTTCAAGGAATAAAGACCTCCAGAATGCTTTGGAAAACTCAATTGTTCCATAATGGCCATATTAAGGCAACCAATATGGAATCAAACCTTTTTGGTCAAGTCATATTAAACTTTGGGAATTCAAGACAAACAGTTCAATACCCAAGATGGCCAGACCTCTATTTTCCCAAAAAAGTCAATAAGCTTGGGTGATCAACCTTCAAGGATTGGTTTTTAAATTTTTCACATATACCGGCCACCTTTTCACCCCTGGCTACTTTCTCCTCTGTTTATTAATATATTATATCCATTTTTATTATTATTTTCTTTTCATTCTTGAAAGAAAAATACTGATATTTCTATAAGTAAGTCATTTGAGTCTTTTCTTTACCAGTCAGTTGATATGAGTGGTCATATCTTTTACTAATTACATAGTTCTTTATGGAGTTTTGAAACAGTGAATTGAGGATTAATTTGGTTGCCTCTTTGGCCTTTGGTTTTTTGAATCAAATTTGGCCCCTGGATGCTTTCCTTATCTTTGGCATATTTTTACTTTCTCTCATTTTACTTAAAGATATATATTTTTCAATTATGCCTTTATTCTTCTGCCGCTGTCCAAGGGAGCTCTTGATTTCTGAGTGCCAGGGCATTTTTTCTTTAGCCAAGAGCCCCTTTGAAATCATATCAATCAACTCATAATTTTTTTCCCTTCTGTTCATCCATTCTTTTATCATTTCATTAACTAATTTCAGTGAAATTATGACCTTTTAACACTTTATGAACTTAATGACTTTTCATTTCTTCTCAATTTTTTTAATCATTCTTCATTATAAAGAGTTTATTTTCCCTTTATATTCTTCTCTTTCAATGATTCTAAAATCTATTTTATCTTAGGATTGTGTGTGGCTGAGCATTTTAGTCATGTTACTCCACTCCTTTTTAATCCAGGTCCCAGGTTATTTTTCTCGTTAAATTGGTCTCAAATCTCATTTCAGACAAAAATTCTAACCAATCAAGACTAACTTCAAAATATTATTCAAGAATTTTGATTCACAGCAACATTTTAATTTGATTTGTCATTTATTGATTGATTGGACATATATTTGATTTGACCTCAAGAATTTGATTGACCTTAACATCCTATTGATTTGATTTGATTATTGATTGATTTTCCTCAAGAACTCATGTGGTTTTGATCTATTGATTGATTTTGACCTCAAGAATCATTGATCTGAATTTTGCAAGATTATTGATTTTGATTTTCCTCAAGATATTGATTTTTATTTTCATCCAGATATTGATTCTGATTTTGACTTCATGCTTCCATTTTATTTGCCTCAAGTTTTCGTATTCAAATTTTGAATTTTATTGTTGATTTCTCATTTTATTCTGAAAATTATGCCTATCCAACACTCCCCTCCTGCAAGGAAAACAAGATTTCAGGCCATAACATAAGTTGTTCTCACTCCAACACCAAGAGAACCTATTGATGGAACCCCAAAAAGCTGTTCAACTGAGGGGTCAATTACACATAGGACCAATAATGGAAGGAGCAGAAACATCCAGGAAGGAGGGAAGCTGGACAAGAAGATGAAATTCATTATCAGTAGTAGTTGGTCCTGTTCCAGAAATTTCAAGGACCACCCTTAGAGCTGCTGGTAAGGATGATGCAGAGGAGGAGGAAAGTTCTAGGGGTACTAAGGCTTCCCCTGCTCCTGTTGGGGCATCTAGAGTTACTGGAGGGAAAACTATAGCCCAGTCTAATAAGCCTTTTTCTCAACATCCTGAACCATTCGTATTGGCCGTCATGCAAAAAATGAACCAAATAAAAGCCAGCTGCAATCTGCTTCATATTCAGAAGTATCAAGACCACCCGCTTCCAGGAAGCCCTCTAAGAAGACACCAGCCTTCTTTATGGGACTTGGCCCTTTATATTTAGCAGTTTTGTCCAGTCCTTCCAGCTCATATTCCATAATTATCAGGCAAATTTCTGAGAAAAAAGGAAGAAAGTCCTTCATGTCACATCATTTCTCCTTCGAAGGGTTGAAAAATGGATTGAGCCATACATTTCCAATCTCACCAATCAAGACCAAACTTACCTCTGAAATAACTGGGCATTATTTAAATCCCAACTTGTTAATTTATTTGGAGACCATAATGAATTTAGAAAAGATGAAGAAGAGCTGGATGGTCTAAGAATCAAGGAAGGAGGTCATTTTCCTTTGTCAATTTCTGATTTCAGAATTTTGGCTTCAAGAATTGGGGATTGGGGTGAAAGGGCTCTTATTAATCATATCAGGAAGGAATTGGCCTCCAGGATTCTTGCGCAATTGGCCTCCCATCCTTGAATAATTCATTCTGTTCAATACTTAACAGAAGTTACTGTGAAACTTGATACAAAGTACCATTGTGGTATTCCATACCTGTTCTGCCAAGGCTCAAATCTACAATATCAAATCTGAAAATTTCATCAAAAAATAAATATATATACACAGAGAAAATGAAGATAAAAAGTGAATAATAAGAATAAAAATTTCCAAAGAAAATCAGATAATTATATCAAAATGACAATAATAATTATTCTACTTTAATCTACATCAAATTTTACCTATATTCACATATTGCCTCAACCCCATAGCATGAAGAGTTCTCTAGATTTCATGGATTAAAGAAAAAGAATAATACTTTAAACTCTATAACAGGTAAGCCACTATGATTTGGAAGAATTCATCTTGTTTTAATATTCAATATGAATAAGCATGTGTAAAATTACATCAGTGATACCATTACTCTGACAAAATCATGTGTTACATTTCTTGACATATAAAAACACTTACATATCAGTTAACATAGTGTTACATTGATCAATTCCCATGTAAACTGGCATATCCAAACATTAAAATATTCCACTAAATCCAATTGAAGGCTGTGCATAAGAGAAATAAGCAAAATTCTCTCAAGGCTAGGAAGAATGTTTATTGGAAATATCAGTATAATTCAAACAAAATGGTACAATAAACCAAAAATATGGTTCAATATCTGCATCAAATGACACCATTCCAGATCTAACCACTAGAAAAAATGTCTTAAGGCTGTCCACTGACAATAATAAAGTTGATAATGGTGCAATATGCTGATCAAATGACACCATACCAAATTTAACCACCATCAAAAATTTCAAGGCTGTGTACTGAGAATAATAAAGTTCAGAATGGTGAAATAAACCAAAAATATGGTGCAATAGCTTGATCAAATGAAAATTTTCTCAATTTACCCACCATCTAAAATGTCTCAAGGTGGGTTTCTTCTAAGTTTCTTGTTTTTGGAAGGCTCTATGGAGGGTCCAAAAGGTATAAATAAAGGTATTCTCTCCCTGTTTTTCCCCCATGCTTCTGATGAAGAAAATGATCTTGAGGATAAATCAATCCCTTCACTGTAAGGATAATCTAGTATTGTATTGAAAAGATCATTAGCTAGGCTCAGTATCTTATATTATTATTTATGATTAGTTCATGAAAGATATTTATAATATTAATGATAGATTTTAATATTATTCAATACTCTTACCATTATAGTAGTACTGTTGAAATAGTGTTTGAAGACACTATCATTAGTTATCTACTCAAATTTATCAGTAACTCTTAGTTATAGAAGGGATATCATCTTACCCTTATACCTTATAGCATAAACCTTATAGATATATTGGATTATGTTTACATTGATACTGATATTATTATATTACTATTTTATTATTTATATCCTTCCCCTAAATTAACCAGAACGGCCCTTGAAAAACATCCTACCCTCAGATCATTGTATTTGTATTGAAAATATTATTAAATCATCTTTAAAGGTTTTGATTAGATATTATGATTAATATTAATATTAATAGTAATATTTCAAAGATATTCTTTAAATATCTCAAGCATTGAAAGAAGGAATAAAAGAAGACTTAATCAAAAAGAATTATACAATAAATAACAAGAATTTACACAAACCCAAATTATTCAACAAATATCAACTATTACAATTATTTTCATAGTGATCTTGTATTGACAGACTGATAGAGACTCCTGAAGAAAATTCTCTAACTGAAAAGAAACAAAACTAGATAATTAATTTGTGATCTTATCAAAAGGGTATCTTTTTCAGTATATTTAGAGGGGAAGCTAATACACCTTGGCACCCATGGTTATTGGCTAAGTCTGAAATTCAAAACAGACTCACAAATATTTCCCCCCTCCAGGTACTGCCTATTATTCATCCCACAACAAAAGGAGGTACTAAATCTGGTGACCCAAAAGTGGCTTTTAATCTCAAGTATCATTGATAAGATAAAATTATCCATCTTGAAGGTCAAATCAAAAGAATCTTACAAAAATCATAAAAAATAAAAATAAAAATAAAAATAAAAAAATTCAAAAAAAGCATTGTTTTAGATCAAAATTGTCATAGAAGAATCATCATCATCAAAGAAGGTCTAACATTGGAGGAGGAATTGGATAAAGGTAAATCCAGAATTGAAGAGTTATGTCAGGAAGAAAGTGAAGAAGAGTATTTTTCTTATTTAAAGAGTGATGAAGAATATCAGATGAAAAGGTTAAAACTACAGAAGGCTATGGAGAGAGCTGAAAAAAGACATGGAAAGAAGACAAAATGAAGTCAATTATCACCTGAAACTACTGGAGATGCAACTATTGAAAGGATGCTCAGACCCCAGAAAACATCACCATCACCAACCTCAAAGACATTTTCAACATCCACACCAGGAACATTGCCAAGAACTTCAAGATTTGCAAAATGTTTACATATCACAACAACAAATCATCAACCCAAAAGAGTTAAAATACCCACAAGAAAGGTTGTCAAAATAAAGGCAAAGGACTATAGCCTAAAATTGGATTGAAGTGATGTTGAAGATTTTATCCACAGAGCTTGAAGGATCGCATTGATTAAAAGAGCCAATTAAAGGTATTTGGCCATGAAAATAGAATTCTGGAGTGAAGATAAGGACATAAGATCTGAAATCAAAGGAATTCTAGGATTAAAATGGAGGATTGGTATTAATTAAAAAAGGAAATGATTATTAAATGGGGAAAGGTGGAACCAGAAAGAAGACACAGGAAAGATTAATAAACAATACTATTTAATCATACTCAACAGGAAGGAGAAGTAAAGAGTTTGTCCCAATACAAAATGTTTGTTGGGGAATATGACATAATCTCAAAATATCTGCTTAAGTATATCAAAAAGGAAAATGATTATCATTAAAATGTCTTTTATTCTTTATCACCAGGAATTAGAAGTAGTTTTACTGAAGAAATGATCAAAGACAGGACCATGATTCAAGCAAGAGATGGAGAATATATCTTACCTGAAATGGATATTATCAGAAATCATATTGAGGCAGAATTAGAGGCATAAATATTTATCAAAGGAAAGTTACAATTGTCAAATTTAGATGAAATCAAAAGAAAAAAGAAAATAAGACTTGAAGGTGAAAGCTGGGAGCGGGTCATCAAGAAAATGAAAGATACTACAAAGAAAATAAAGAAACCACCAGCTCAAGAGGCCCATTCCAATGAAGACCCAAGAGAAGTGAACCCAATGAAGGATGTTTTATACAAACTGAAAGAACTATCAGAGGCTGTTTATTCACCAAAGAAGGTATGGAAGGATAAACTAAACACACAAGGGTCCATATTGGCACCACATTCACAACAATTCAGACTAAGAAATACCCAGGCACCGTTACCCTTGAATTATCAACCTTATGTGCAAGCACAACTTTATCCACGACCACACTTAAGGTGTTATTACTTATTTGAAAATGGTCATTCATTGAAAAGATTCAGCTAACTGGTGGAAGATAGGGAACAGAGGATTGTAAGTAGGGAAGAACTAAATTTCCTAGACCTTAATTTCCAAACGGTAACCTCAGAGGGAACCAAATATCCAAAGGATTTAGTCAGGTAATTTGATAAGGAGCAAAAGGAAATACCAAACAAGATAATTCAAAATTCTTTATCAAGACCAGAAGATCCAAAGATAGTTGCTTCAAAGAATGAAGAAAAAGAACTTTAAATGGCTCAAGTAGAGGAATGGAGTAATTGGGAACCACCAACAGGATTTTTACCCACTGAGATGTTGGAAACACATGCAACCCTCAGACAGACAAAGCAAATATTGGCTAAGAAAGAAATCCAAAAAAAGAAGATTCTCAAAGTAAGAAACCCATACTACCAGGAACCTATCATGAGAATGAGGCTGAAGAAGAGATGAAGATAATTGTTTCAACCAAATACACAGATCAACATACTACAAGAAATGAGACATTTGAAGGAACTGAAAATAAGGAAAAAGGGAATGTTGAGGACGAAGGTGACAGGCTAAATAAAAAGGTTGTTCATCACAAAACTGAAAAGGAAGAAATAATGAAGGATAAGAAAGAATTAAAACCAAAACTAGAAATTGAAAATGTGATAAAGAAAATCTTGGAACAGAAAATTAACTTTTAATTGGAATAAGTCTTATCACTTTCCCAAACCTTCATTCAAAGGCTGCAAGGAATTTCTCTTTTAGAAAAAGAAGCTATGAAATCAGTTCAAACTTTGGACATTAAAGAAGATTTTATTTCTATAAATATTAAAGAATTTCAAAGACCATGACTTCATTATGCCTGTTCACTTGGGTTTATGCAAATATTTGCCGGAAAAGCAGAATACCCAGTAATGGAAGTGGTTAATACAGGATCAGAGGTCAACATAATCAGGGAGTATTCAGCAATAAAAGACTCACCTCCTAATAAAAAGCTCCACATGAATTTAACAGGAATCGGAGGATATGCAGCATCATTGATTGAATTAGCTGCATTGAAAGAATTAATGTTGCCTCCTGGAGAAGGGAAAGAAATTCATTTCTTCATTGCTAAGGGAGCAGTACATACAGTCCTCGGAAGGTCCTTCTTTGCAAAAAAAAACATTTGATTGGACTTTTCACAGAAACAAGGTGAAATGTTCGACCATCAAGAAGCAGATGGTAGAAGGTTATGTATGCCAATATGCAAAGCCCATATGTTATGATGGCAAGCAGGACCAACAATGTGCGCCTGTGAGGTATATATGACATACTCATAAGGCCACAAAGAGCTTTATATACAGTTGATTTGGTCTTGAACAGGCTTTTCAATTCAATTTATAATAAAAAATAAGTATAAATTTTTTTTGGATAAACAAAGCTACATTATTATGTCATTTTTGGATTGTATGCCAAAAATAACCTAGGGTACACCCATAGGGTGTTATACACAAAAATAATTTTTTCTTATGTTATTAAAAGATTTGAGAATCTCACAGTACGATTGCAACTTTTTTTAACAATTTGTAAAAATTGTCAAATTTAAGCTTAAATAAGCTCAAATTTAAAGTTGCATAAGGTTTATGCAAACATACCGAAATTTTAGTTAAAATTAAGATGTTGTGTATATGTACTTAATTCAATAAGGATTTTCCATACAGGATGTAAATCATGCGTGGGCTCAATTTAACAGGGTTTAAAGCCATAGTATGGCTTCAAATAAATAAAAGGGCAAAATTCATGCAGAAAGGTGGGACAAAGGAAAAAGAGGGCCTGGCACTCAGTAAGCTGGGACTTACTTATGGAGGGCTCAAGATATGGTAAGAGAAGAGTAGAATGAAAAGTGTTAAGAGATGAATTACTACATAAAAGAATATTAAAAAAGCAGCAACAAATAATCAGAGTAAGAATAAAAGAGCCAACCACAAACAAGTCCAAGTCCACTTTTCCAACCTTTCAGAATGGAAAGAGAAGGGTTAATAAGGATATGGCCACCCAACTCATACTGTACAGGAAAAGAAAGAAAAAAGGCTAAGATTAACTCAAAATCAAATAATTATAATACCCAAAATAAGGATAAGAATAACTATAAAATAATAAATATACCAAATTAATTAACTGGGGAAAAGTCCCCATGGGGAAGAAAGAGGGGCTGGTATATGTGAGAATCACCAGCCTTGATCCAAACAGAGAATTTTCACGAGGAGATTTGATGATTGAATTGAGTCTGGCCAATACAGGTCCTGTACAGCTGTACAAGATCTGTAAAAGAGAAGGGGTGGTATTAAGTGATCATACAGCTTGGGGATTGTGTATCCAAACTGTATTGGGTAATTCCAACCTTTACAAGTAATGACAGGCTGTATTGATGAACCAGACTGTATTCATGTTTCAGCAAAGAAGATTGCTGAAACTGAATGCTGATACACACAGTGGATTTGCTGGTTTGACGTGTTTGAGTGGGAGTAAGTATGAATATCCTTACCCCTGATTAGTGGTTGTTACACAAGCAGAGGTGGGGTACCCAGCTTTTTGGATCTGCAAGGATTAAATTAATGTTGCCTGCCTGTATTGGAGGATTTTCAACCTAATTTAGACTTTGATCCAACATTGAAGTTTAAACTGGTTTTATCCCAAATTGGACAGGAATTTCAAGCTTTCAAAGGGTAAATCCCAATATTCAAGCTTGAAATTAAGTTTTTAAGAACTTTCAAAGCTTAATTACGCTTAAAACTTTAAACTGAAAGAATTAAAACCTTATCAAAAGCTAAGGTTTGGTGCATATTGTTATGTTACTTGGAAAAATAGTTATAACTTAAAAACTTCATTAAATATCCAATTCTTCATGGATTTGCATGAAATCTTCACAAACATTACAGGTCCATGTTATCTTTGTAATTATCAACTTTTCGGTATATTTTAAAAACAGGGTTTCTTGGTAATTAGCCTGGAAATTTACTCTTTTAATTATACTTAAGGAAAATTAAGATTTCTTTAATAATTGATTAAAAATTGAGTTCAAGAGATTTTTTCTTGCAACTCTATTTTTAATTTTTTCATGTGATGAAATTCAATATAAATACAATTATCTCATATTAAAACTTAAAATAATTAACCCAAATGAGGATTAAAGTTACTTGGAGTTGAGAATAACTCTCAGCCTGTGACTCAAAACAGAGCACCAGCATGACATCCAACATTCCATAAGTAATGGTATGAGGAGTATTGGACAAATATAGGCAATACAAGTAAATTATAAAGAGGAAACCTCCTCAAATATAATAAGAAAGGACAAAGATATGCCCTATCAAAGATAAGACCAAATAAGCAAAAACTCTTATTCTAGCCTCTAATCTAACTTATACATATTTCATGAAGCCCCAACCAGAATGGCTTTTTTTCTTGAAGCTCCAACATAGAGCTATGCAATGGTATCATCTATTCATCCGTAGCACTCCTAAATCAGGAGATACCATTATACCACATTTTTTCACCAACAACCCCTCAAAGGTGTAGGATGGCTGGTACAAAACTGTACAAAAGTACAGCCAAATTAAAGGTTTGAGTGAGAGCTTTAATTTGAGATACCTTAGACCCCTCTATCTTCCAAATTGACAGAGGGATCTTGGTTTAAAGGTTTACATCTCAAAATACAGGATTTCTGAAACTAACCATATAAAGAAACCCCTGTATCTTTGGAATATATTCATACAGCTGTAAAGTGTTGTATATCAAACTGTAGATCTAATGAAGCCCTACAATACTGTATCATTGGAATACAGATATCTTCTAAATTGGAGAAGATATCTGGCTTGGAAGGTTTTGAAGCCTCAAACTGATGTACAAAAATACATCCAAAAACTTAAAGTCCTTATAGCTTTTGCTGTCTTGGAGAAGGGTAAGCATGAAGCATATCAAATTGAAGAGCTCATTAAGCCCTTCAATTCTGTGCTCTTGGATTCTTGATATCTCAAAAACTGACTAAGATATCTTGGTTGGAAGTATTTTGACCAATACTGGTCTGTACCAAACCTGTACCAACCAGTACTGGCTTGATACTTAAAATAATGGTTGTTTAAAGCTTAAGCCCACCCAGAATGACTAATATTAGTCATCCAGACACTCTGGACACGTCACAATGGTGCTGACATGGCCTGTGAAGAGTTTTTTCACGCTGTATTGATCCAGAATGATCATTTGTGGTCCAAAAACCACAATTCTGACTATGCTGACGTCAGAATTGATGGTACAGAACCACAACCCAGCCTCCAGAGTGAAGGTTTTCACTCTGTAGACGTGTGAAGAGCCTACCAGTCTTTCACAGTCCTCAGAGGAGATAAAAGCAGGTCTTTCCTCACTGGAAAAGACTCATCTTATCATGAATTAACATCCTTACATAGTAAAACTGTCTTATACCAGTAGTACTCTTAGGATTATATTGATATAATTAAAATAATTAATTATTGTAGTGATTTTCACATTCAATTGATATTAAATCATTGCAACCTAGGTTCTCAATAGATTCATCACCACTGTTATCATATTACAGTAGAACCTGTTTACTATTATAAAAAATTATTTTTTGTGTGTCACAGTCATAGTGCTAGCTTGTCTTTACTATTTTTAGCTACTACATAGACTCACCCTGACAATAACACTGGTAACTTTAAATTGGAATTAAGTTACCTTAAGTTGAGAACCTCATTTTTAAGCATTGTTCTTCAGTTTTGACCTGAGCACGCCCGTATATCAATTATTAATCATGAGAGCTCCTCTGCAGAAATAAAAAGAGTCTATTCATCACTTTTTCTGTCCATCATGCATTATCAATCCAATCATATTAGAAATTTAAACAGGTAAAGTTTTATTACAAATAAAATCTTATTATTAAAGTAACTCTTAAGTTAATTTATTCTTCATTAATCTTCAAATTAAAGAATCGAAATCATAGAATTCAGCTTATTGTTGTAATAACCAATAATATATTTCATTTGATAAATATATTGTCTCTAAAATATCTTTTAAAATCCACAAAGTCCTCTTAAAAACTCTTTGAATCATTTTTTATCATAAAAAATATGTTTTCTTTTTAAAATATTGATCTTTTGGCCTGTTTTTAACTTATAATAATTATTCAATATAATAACTTTGGTATTTAACTTTTTGTATTAAATATAAATTATAAGTAAGTTTTTCTCTGAAGTTATATATTCTTCTATCTATTACTAGTTTTTTTATATAGAATTTTTCTAGAAGAATTATTTCTGCACAGTGTGTGTGATAACACTTTTATAAATAATGTTTATATTATTTCTACTTGGCTAAATATTGATATTTTACATGTGTGATTGTCTCATTCAGAGATTTACACGTCTTATTGTTATAATTGTCAGTGACTATAACAATAATAGAATAATTACAATTTATTATGATTATTATAATTTTCTTTTATTATTAAATTATTTAATGAAGATTAAATTTCTTTTTTTAATATAATTACCACTGAGGACAGTCATAGTACTCTTGATATTTTTACTATTATTAAGAGTTTCATATGCAAGCCTTACAAACAAGAGGAATGGAGCTTTGTTCAATGGGAAAAATAAAGGATCTCTCTAGCAAAGTACAATTAAAAGAATCTGAAGATAAATATAAAGCAAAAATAAAAGGTATTTACAAATCATCTAAAAAGAAGATTATTAAAAGATAAAGTCTATGGAATTTAAGTTAGATGAAAGATTATCCATAATGCATAGGGGAATAGAGAACAAACCTCAGGAGGAAGTGAAATGCTACCAAGAGGTAGAACAAGGACCATCCACAGAAGCACTATCAAGTCAAATAACACCAGAAGAGCCAAAGTTATTATCCTGGTATTTAGACAACGCAATAAAAGAAAACAAGGAATGGGATACCTTTGATCCCAAAAAGGGAGAGGAATGGAGCAACATAAATCTACCACCTTCAAGTGAATATGATGATTATATAAAAAAACCCTCAATTAAATAACTCCAGCTTAAGCCTATGCCATAACTTCTGGAAAATTGATTATGAACCTGAAAACAACAAGAGCTATATATGGAAACAAGATGAAAAATCAAATTGGTATATGGAAGAAGTTAATAAAGTTCAGAAAAAGGAAGATGAAAGGATCTATTAGAAAATTGAAACCAATGGTATGCTATATGAGTTTTTGGTCAATTTCTCAGAAATCATAGAGCCACCACCAATACATAGTAGAAAAAATTTGTTTGACATATTTCCCAAACAAAGATCCCCACAAGATATAGAAATTGAAATAAAAGAAGAAATGAGCAATGATCAATATTGAGAAGACGCATGAACTCCAAATATGTGAAATTTCTTAAGATGCTCCAAAGGAGAAAATAAAGCTGTGAGGGTTGAGGTATGTTTTACATACCCAAATAGGCCACAATTATCCCAAAAATAAATTCTGAACTATGCATAAACCATAAGTCATTAATATATTCAAAATTGATCATTTTTGATTTCAGAAAAGATGAATAACTTTTTATTGAGTATGTAAATCCATGGATTGAAGGCCAGATTTGGATTCTACACAAATGTCCACCTAGGGTAGCTCTTTAGAGTGAATAAGCTCAAATCAACCCTTTGAGGTGGTAATATGGAAAATACTTCAATACCACATAAAAGATCCGTGAAAACATTTGTTTTTCTCTATTTTACACCAAAATAATGGGAATGTGCGAAAACCCATGTTACATGTACAGTAAGAATAGTGTTATGCAGGTTTTGGGAACTTAATATTATGGTATTCTTACACACCTTTGGTACACCCATAATGGATATCTTAATTTAAGCTTGAATTTCTATTTTGACATAAAAAATGGGCAAGGTGGACAAAAGACATCAAAAAGAGCCAGGGTACCCAACTTCTGAGGCCTCTGAGGCCTGGACAGCTCGAAAGCTTGGATCCATGGCTGATCTTGGCCCATTTATTAATCTAAAACCTTTTGGGAACCTGGTTACCATGTTACAACTTACAGAAATCATAAGAAAATAGCGAACAACCTGCTATTTTGATGTGCTATAAGGTTTGACTATGAAACAATAGGTAAAAATTACTAATATTTTACTCATTGTACTATGAATGTCCTTATAAATGAAATAAATAAGATAAAAATAATTATAATAATAAAGAATTATTAAGATCGTGGCGTAAAATCATTATATTATTAAATAAATATAATAATATAATTTATATTATAAAAAAATAATATAATAAATAAATATATTAATATAAGATAATTAATATATTTATAAGCACTTTATCATTGTTACCAACAAATAATAAAGGCGTAAAAAATTGTTTTTTATTAATAAAAAACAATTAATAACAATAATATTCCTAATATTAAAGCTATAAATCAATATAGATACTATTTATATCAATTATAGAATTAATAAAGTAATAATAGAGAAATAACGTACTATTAATGCTTAATATAATAATTTTGAATGGTTTTACGCCTAAAAATGTAAATACAACTTATTTAAATTGTAGTTACAATAAAATTTAAGAGAAATTAAAGTTTTTCTTGATTTTACATGGAATAGAGGTTTTTAAGAGAAATTTAAACAAAACAATTAAATACTTGCAATAATCACGTCAGGGATAAAGATTATTATAATATTATCTTTGGTCTTTAATAATATAAAAGTTTGATATATAAAGAATAAAGAAATTAACTTTTTATTTAATGATTTAATGTTTTGGATGCATCTGAGGGGAAAACAAAGTAAAAAGAGCTCTATTTATAGTAAATACCTCCCTCCTAGAGTCCAGCAGGCGTCTAGTAGACGTGTACTGATGCTTTCTACTAGAATTGATCAATATTTTAAGGTTTGGTGATGATTACATCATGATTAAACCATCTTACCTCATAATTATGCCATTATTTAGGGTTATCACTATAACTCTAAGTTCGATGACATCATAGGCTTGGCAGAAACCTAAGCTTTGTGAATTTTATTAGTATGAATCATATTCTAATATTATTCACCAGTTTTATCACTTATATGACTGTTAAACCTAAAATACAATTACATTGAGTGATCTTGAATGATCAAATTTAATCTTAATCTTTGATCATTAATAACTTTTACATTATACGCGCTAAACCTATTCTGAGAGTGGATTCTGTTAGCTTGGCATGTGCCCATTACACTTCCAAGAGGATTTCATTACATAATCAAAACTGTATTTTTAATGATTTTTCTTGTACCTCATCTTTTCTGTCAAAATTTAATATTATAAACTTCAAGCCATGATTTCAAGGGGTTATACCTTGAATATTGTAATAGAAAATGCATCATTCTTCACTAATAAGCTATTAGAGTCCAACTGTCTACTTTCTTTTAAGTTTGGACCACTTTCACAACAAAGTGTTCAACAGCTTCATTGATTTTAATCAACAATCCCTTACAGGTTTTAACCTTGCTTATAGTTTGTGAAGCAAGGTTGTCAGCCTGTGACTCAAAACCAGAACACAAGCATGACAGCCAAAATACCATAAACCAATGGTATAGCCAAGATACCACCAAAACATGGAGCTGAGCCAAATTAGCTCAAAAGGTATCAAAAGAATGAGGAAACTCAACTGTTTTTGAAAATATAAGTCCCATCACCATAGGACAAGAAATAACAAAGTTATTCCTGCTCAAAGTTATTGCTGAGCATAAACCTTAATTTTCACCTCCCATCTATAATCTAGAAGGAGAGGCTTAACCCCATCAAATGGGTATTCAAAATGAAGCTCTAAGCCAGGGCTATCTAATGGTGCTAACCAAACTGAGCTAGCACCAGTATTACTTGAGTTATGGTCAAATTCAGACCAAATAAGGGTGAACAAAACATTCACCTCTCATCTAACTTTTACAGTTTTAGTGTGAGATACCTAAAGTGGGGTCTTTTTGGAAAGAGCACAATCAGGGCTATCTGATGGTGCCATTCATTTCCTCATAGCCCAACTACAACAGAAGTTATTGGCCAAACAAGCTTAATACAGCTTTTTGCCCAGACCACGCCAATGTACAAAAATACTTGTACATGGGATAACTTTGTCATATTTAGTTATAACCATGTCAAGTTGGGTACCATTGTGTAGAGCTCATACGGAGCTATCCAATGAACCAATTTTGAGCTTGATATCTCAAAAACTGACAGAGTTATGACCATTTTAAGGTCAAAATCCCACCTGCTGTCATATACAGCCTTACCATGGGATAATATCGCATAACCATGAATATGAGGTGTCAAATAGACGAAGAAGCATGTTTTTACTTCAATACCTCATATTTCAGTCAATACTGGGGTCCCATACAGTTTCTGTACAGCATTCTATGCGTCATACACGTCAGAATCAGGCTGTGAGGTCCCCGGATGAAAATTTTCACCCTGTATTGGTGAAAACCGCCCAGATGTGGTTTCAAAACCACATCTGAGCCCAATACAGGGTATACAGGCTGTTTGCAAACCACAATTCTGTCCTAGAGAGTGAAAAATCCCCACTTCCTCTACGTGGAAAGGTCTAGCAGCTTTTCCACCTCAATTTCAGGATAAAAGGAGGGCTTTTCACAGCCAAAATCATTTCCTCATCCTGCTATTGAATAACCTACGTAGTAAACTGTCAAAAACAGTTTTACTCTTGGTTAATAATCAGGTATAATTATAAGCTTAATTATTGTAGTCTTTATTATTGTAACCCAACAGATAAAACTGCACCCAGGCCTTTCAGCAGCGCTCACCACCACTATATTCCTATAGTAAAGCCCTTAAAATCTCAATTCAATCATCCTTTATCAAGCTTTTATCTTTTAAAAAAACTATTTTTTACCGTGTCACAGTCATAGTTTTAGTTGTAAATAGCCTCATTACCTCTTCAACATAGACTCAGCCTCACAAAGGTTCATTTCCGTATTCCTACAGTAATTACGTGGTGACGTTATTTTTGGTTCATCCTTCTATCATGTATATCTCAAAAGATATTAGCTAAAATCCTTAAATATATGCATTGACCAAAAAAGTGCATATATTCAGCTTAACTCCTTAAGTATTGACTTTGAAGATTAGCTTCTTAATTGTTTTATGTGTAGATTGTTATGGAAAATCCAGTGGTACCATTTACTTTACATTTTGCATCATTGGTATCTGAAATAATTAAGGATTTATGGTTTTTATAAGGTATTATTACTTATAACTCATTAAATATTGACTTTATAGATATGCCATAAAAATGGTATATGAGTATTTTACCATGGGGAATCCAATGGTATAATTCATTTCACATGTTTATTCATTGGTGTTTAAGTTAAACCAAGGTTTATGCCTATTTATGGCATTTTTGGACTTTTAAGGTAATTATTTTTAATGTATAATTATTTCAAATATTTATTGTGACATTTTTGGGTATGTGGTCATGTCTCAAATTTTCACATTCCCTACCACCAAAAAATATTGTACCAAAATCTGATATGTGTAATTAGGGTATCATCCACTGTCCTACCTCTTCAATAGACTTTGTTAGTCTTGAAGCTCAATAATGCTTGCTTTTTCTATTCTTTAGGTTTTCTTTCATGTCTGAACCTTCTTAGTAGTTTATCAGAATTGTTTATATCTTTCTCAAGTAGCCATTCATATTCTTGAGTTCAATTTCTATAACTTACAAGCTACTCTCTTTCTTTTTTGTTTCTTGTCCTTCTTTCTTTAAGGAGTTTTACAATTTTGTTCTCTTCTCCTTCTTCCAAGGGGGGAATTTCAAGTGGGGGTTTATTTCTTAGTGGAAATAATTCCTTGTCACTTGAGCTGTAAGGCTTTATCAGACTTACAGGGAAAGTTGGGTGTTTGTTCATTAATTCACCCATGAGTTCCAATTGCACAGCATTGGGTCCATGAAGTGCCTTTATCATAAATGGTCCTGCAAAGGAATCATTCAATTTCTTTGCACCTTTTATGTTATTGAAATTAAGGGTTGATACTAGGACCAAGTCTCCTATTTCGAAGTCAGGTGGTTTATGACTTTTATCCCATCTTTCCTTTGCATATTTGAAAGAATCTTGCATACATCTGTTTGCATGGTGTCTTGCTTTGTCTAGCATTATCTTAAAACTGCTTGCTGTTGGGTGTATATCAACTAAGTCCTTTTTGAGGGGATCATAAGGAAGTCTTGGATTCCAACCTTTTTCTAGAATTTCTGGTGTTTTTCCAGTAGAAGAATGGATTGATGATTTATATGTCAGTTCAAGGGCTGGTATTAGTGTACACCAATCATGGGTAAAACCATCAAAATCTTTGAATTCTAGTCCATTCCAACAGAATCTTCTGATCATTTCCCCCAAGGTTTGTATCATTCTTTCTGCTGACCATCAGTTTGAGGATGGTAAGCTGTTGAGAATGATAGCTTTGTCCCAAACAAGTTATGGAGATTTGTCCATAATGCTGAAGTGAGTTTTGGGTCTCTGTCACTTATGATATTTTGGAATAAGCCTGTATGGCTAATGACTTTATTCCATATCATTATGGCTGTGTCCATAGCTGTGTCATCTTTGTGACATAGTAGGAACATGGGAGTTTTGCTATACCTGTCAACTAACACTAGGCATGCATTATAACTTCTGTCTCCTCCTGGTGGTAATGCTGTTACCCAATCCATATGAACTATTTCCCAAGGGGATTTTGGTTCCTGGATTTGTATCATCATTCCAAATTTCTTTCCTGTGGCTCTGTTGGCTTTTTGACATCCCTCACAGGTTTGGCAGTATTCTGTAACATCTTTCTTCCAATTTGGCCACCAAGAGCAGGTTTTAACCCTCTCTAGTGTTCTTTCTTCTGAAAGATGTCCAGCTGCAACACTATCATGACACTCATGTAAAATACTGTTTATCAAGGTCCTATCTGTTAAGGCCATAACACATGTGTGTTTTGTTCTATAGTAAAGGATTCCATCAAGGAGGTGGAATCTTCCTTCATCATATGCCTTTTTCCATGTTTCATCTAATTTTGATGAAATTGATGGGTCTTTGCAGTCTTTCATTAGAAGTTGGCTTAAGATATGGTAATTTTTGTCTATCTTATAGCTTTCTTTAACTTTTTTACAGAATTCTGTGCCATTGTCTGTAACACATATCCCTTCTATATGGTGCTCTTCCTGTGGTACCCATGCTGGATTGTCAGGGGTATTTTCTAGAGCCCATCTGCTAAGACCATCTGCATTTTTATGAATATTACAAGATTTATGAATAATAGTCATATTTCCTCTATATTCTTGGATAGCAATTTGCCATCTCAGCATATATCTATTTGGAGTTTTCATATTTAATAGAGATTTTACAGCATTACAGTCTGTAATCACATCAAATACTGTTTCATCCAAGTAATAAGGTAATTTTTCTAAAGCCCACACTAAGCAGGGGCATTCCATTTAGCTTGCTTCATATCTTGCTTCTGTTGGCTTTATCTGTCTTGAAATAAAAAAAATTGGTCCTTCCGCTGGTTTATCATTGATAATTTGTGTCTGGTGTAGTGCAGCACCTACTCCTTCTCCACAAGCATCCATGTAAAGTTTGAAGGGTAGTTGCCAATCTGGGATTAGAAGAAATGGGGCATTTTTTAAGGAATTTCTCAATTCTTCATAAGCCTTGACTCTTCTGTCATTTCATAGACTGTTTGTTGATCACATAGTTTAGAAAAGGATTTGGAAATTTTTGCAAAGTCCTTTATATGCTGTCTATAGTAACCAGCAAATCCTAGAAATGATTGCATTTCTTTTTTGGTTTGAGGCATTGGCTTGAGTAGTACTTCTGTTACTTTATTCTTGTCTATGCCTAGACTAAGTCCAGATACAACATGTCCTAGTGCTTTTAGTTCACTATATGCAAAATGACACCTTTTCAGGAAACCTTTCATATTCACTTGCACTATTTTTTGTAGTACCCTTTCTGTGAGCCTTTGAGATATGACCACATATCCAATAAGGTCACAAAAAAGATTAATAATAATTATACCTTTAATATAATTATATTAAAATTACTTAGAATAAATATACATTAAGAATAATTACTTAAATATACAAAAAATACCATAAATTGGTACTAAAATTGGTTTAACTTAAAAACCAATGAATGAACATGTGAAATAAATTATACCATTGGATTCCCCATGGAAAAATACACATATACCACTTTTATGGCATATCTGTAAAGTCAATATTTAAGGAATTATAAGGTATAATACCTTATAAAAACCATAAAGCCTTATTTATCTCAGAAACTAATGAAACAACATGTGAAATAAATTGTACCAGTGGATTCCCCACAAAAATCCACATATAAAACAATTAATAAGCTAATTCCCAAAATCAATACTTAAGGAATTATCCTGAATATATGCACTTTTTTGGTCAACGCATATATTCAGTGATCATAGCTAATATCTTCTAAAATATACATGATAGAATGATGAACCAAAAATAAAGTTACCACGTAATTACTGTAAGAACACAGATATGAACTTTATTTTACAAGTTATAAACAAGGTTAAAACCTATGATGAAATATTGACAAAAATCAACAGAGCTGTTGACCACTTTGTTGTGAAAGTGCTCCAAACTTAAAAAAAAGTATACAGTTGGATTCTACTAGTTCATTCGTGAAGAATGATGTAATTTTTATTATTAAATTCAGGGTATAACCCCCTGAAATCAAGGTTTGAAGTTTAAAATATTGAATTTCGACAGAAAAGATGAGTTACAAGAAAAATCATCAAAATTAGAGTTTTGATGATGTAATGAAAAGCTCTTGGCAGCATAATAAGGTTATGTCAGGCTATCAGAATTCACTCTCTGAATTGCTGTAGCGTGAAAACCTTAAAAGTTATTGAGGATCAAAGCTTGAGCTTAAATTGAGCTGTTATGATCACATACTGTAACCTTAAATTAAGTTTAACAGTCTTAAGAGTGATAGAATTGGTGAATACTATTAGTTTATGATTAAAACTAATAAAATCCACGAAATTTGGGGTTCTGCCAAGCCTCTGATGTCATCACACTTAGAGTTATAGTGATAACTCTAAATAATGGTGCAATAATGATGTAATATGGTTTGATCATGATGTAATCACCCTCAAACCTTAAAATATTGATCAATTCCAGTGGATATGATCAGTACACGTCTACTAGAAGCCTGTTGGACTCTAGGAGGGAGGTATTTACTATAAATAGAGCTCTTTTTACTCTGTTTTCCCCTCAGACGCATCAAAAACATTAAATCAATTAAATAAAAGGTAATTTCTTTATTCTTTAAATATAAAACTCTTATATTCTTAAAGACCAAAGACCATCTTGTTATTAATCACCATTTTTACGTGATTAAATCAATTCTTTAATTGTTTTTGCTATAAATCTCTCTAAAAAGCTCATTTCCACGTAAAATCAAGAAATTTAGTAAATTCTCTTTATTTTTATTGTAAATACAATTTGAAAAGGTTGTATTATATTCTTTTGGCGTAAAATAACTCAAAATTATTATCTTAAGTGTTAAAAGTAGGTTATTTCATCTTATTATAATAATTTCTCTCTTATTATTACTCATAATAATTCTTATTTAATATAAATAGTATTTATATTAATTTATAACTTTAATATTAGTAATATTATTGTTATTAATTGTTTTTTATTTATAAAAAACAATTTTTTACGCCTTTATTATTTGTTGGTAACAATAATAAAGAGCTTTTTAATATATTAATTATTTTATATTAATATATTTATTTGTTATATTATATTTTCATAATATAAATTATATTATTATATTTATTTAATAATATAATTATTTTACACCATAATAATAATAATTATTTATTATTATTATATTTTTAATCTTATTTATTCAATTTATAAGGACATTCAGAGTACAATAAGTAATAAATTAGTAATTTTTACTTATTGTTTCATAGTCAAACCTTACATTTGGGGGCCTGGCCGTGATATTTACTTAAAAGACCTTTTAAAAAGATTCTATTTGGGTTTATCCATAATAAATTATATTTATAATCATAAAATTATATAATAATTTTATATTTTATTGATTTTAAAAGCTATTGAGGCATTTGGAAAGCAATTGTACTGTCTTACACGTGGTTTTTCACATCCTTAGACTTGCAAGAACTTTCTTTGAGTGACTCTAGTGATTAAAAAAGATAATTTATAAATTAGAAAATAATTTTTATTATAATTTAATTTTATAAGAATCATATTCATTTTTTATTTTATTCTTTAAAAATAAAAATATACATAAAAAATATTAAAAAAATATTAAAAACCAATAAAAAAAGTTATTTTTATTCATTTTTATTCATTTATTTCATTTTTTTAAGATATAAAAGCAATTTTTACGTGGAAAATTGCCATATCTTGCCAAAAAGAACACTTATTATAAAAAGACTTATATTTATTTGTCTTTTTTAGTGTTTGAAGATAACCCAACAGAAGACAACCAAAGTACTGTTGAGAGATTGGTGGAAGAAACTTGTCAAAGTTCTCCTACACCAGTTATCACCAAAAGAAAGAAAGCTAAGAAATTAGACTTTCCAGGGCCCACCATTCAAGACTCTGAAGGTGAGCACCTCTTTTTAAATTGCCATAAAAGAATTTTATTCTAAAATACTTTTATTTTTTCTTATTTTTTAATTATGACTACCAGAAGAGGTTCCCAATACTCCATCCAATCAGATGGAGCTGGACTCAGAAGTAGAATTGATACCTCAAAAGGGAAAAGAAAGGGCAATATCCCCAGTGGAACAGAATCCACACAAGGAAGTGCCTTATCCCAAAGGCAAGTCCCAGAAATGCCCATGATATCTGAGCCTGAATTGGAACTAAGTATGAGTAACTCAAACAGGTACAAATCACATTCAGAGGGCTCAGATAGACATCTACATGAGCCAGTACAAGCAGTATTACACAGTATACAAGGACAAAGACTGGGAAATGCTGCCTCAAATACACCAAGGAGTGATGAACTCCTGGCACATCCTGAAAAAGTTCCTCAAAGAGGAGGAGATAGTGAAATACTCCAATGGATGGAATCCACTGTCATCCAAACCTCAAATCAAAAAAATCAAGGATTATCATGCCAAAAAGAGGGAGGCAACCAAGGAAGAAGCCCCAGTAGCTTCTACCAGCAAGCCTCAAGCCAACCCACTTCCCCAAGAAGGGAAGAAGAACAAGAAAAAGCATTGGAGGAAACCATATTCCCCAAGCTACAGAATCCCAAGAATCCAAAAGGATGCCATGGACAATGTTTTCAACATGGCCAGAACCTTGATGGAATTCAAGGACAAGGAAGAACAAAGAATGAGACAACCTCATTTCCCAAAGACTTAACCTTGTCCAAAGATGTTGTAAATACTTTAACAGAAATTAAAAATAGTATATTACCTCTAAAAGAAATTAAAGACAGTTTATTATTACTACAAGAAATAAATAACAATTTATCTTCTTTAACAAAAATTGTTGTGCAAAACAAGAAAGAAATTGACAACATTAAGTTTATTGTTGAAAATAATAAACCAAAGAATTTAATTGACAATACTCAAAAATTAATACAAGGACAACAAGAATTGTATAAATACATAAAAGATATCAAAGATAAGACTTTGACAATCAATTATGATGTGAGTATTGACAATCTTACAGAAAAATTAAATAAATTAAGTATTTCTGTAGAAAAATTTGAAGAAAAGACTTCATCACACCAAAAATTACTTTTGGACCATGTGGAAAAAAGTGATGAAGCAAGAATGCATCTGAAAGATGATATTCAAAGTGAAATAAGGCTTATTACAGAAAAAATGGATAAAATTAATGAGGCTAACTTAAATATGCCAAAGTTATCAACACCATTTTCTCATATAAGAAGCCCTGTTAAAACAAAAGAGGAATTGTCAAATCCTTTCATAACAGACTTGAGTCACCAAGACAATAACCAAGTCTTAATGAAGGAAGGACCTCAATTAAAAGAATGGCCAACATTCACAGGAGAAGGTGAATATGACCACATGTCATTTATTAAAACAATTGACATGTTACAAGAAGACTATGCCATACCAGATGAATTAATCACTGCAAGATTACATTCATTATTTGAGAAATCTGCAAAAAGATGGTATTATGGCATAAGACAGACAAATGGTAAAAATACCTGGTCTTGGTGGAAACAAGAAATAATCACCAAGTGGGCAAATGATGCCTGGAGGTATAAGATAGAAAATGCATTTGAAAACTCTTTCTTTGACCCAGAGAAAGATAAACCTTTAACTTGGTTCTTAAAACAAGTTGAAAGGCTTAATGCACTGTACCCAGAAATGTCACAGAAGATGGTGCATATGAAAATACTTAAAAAATGTGGAGGGGAACTAGAACATGCCCTAAGAAGCAGGTGTATAGAACCATGCTCCACAGAAGAGTATATAAATGCACTAGAAGATATAGTGACAAGAACAAAAATTGGCAGGACTTGGAAAAAATTGGACATTAAAAGCCCAAATAAACCATTTATCAAGAAAGATAAATCAAAAGAATCCTTTAAACCCAATACATCCAACAATAATGAGCAAAGAAAATGCCATAAATGTGGAGGTATTGGACACTTAGCCAATAATTGCCTTAAAAAAGCAAAGATCAATGAAATTGTGGAAACAGAAAACCACAATGACAAAGAAGAGGAATCTGACTCTGAAAAAGAGACAGAAGAGTCAGAGAGCTCTGAAAGTGAGGAAATCAATATAATTAATGCACAAATTAATAATATTGATATAATTTATGAAGTACTGGATGTTAACTCAAACTTACCACAAGTTGGAACATCTGACACAAATCTGACAAACATACAAGATGCCAAAATGTATAGAACCAAACCTGCAAGAGGAATGGGATATACAGCTGGGAAATCAAGTATTAGTATTGTTATGGTTGATAACCAAGAAGGAAAGGTTAACCTGGATACAGGAGCATATTGCACCTGTGTTGGCAAAAGTTATTTAAAAACCATTGTCCCAGACTGGCAAGAGAAACTTATGCCAATACAAGGTGTCAAATTTAGTAGTGCAAGTGAAAGCATGAAGCCCCTTGGAATAATTGATTTAACACTAATTTTTCCTCATCCCTCACAATGTGTCAGAATTAAAGTAGAGTTTGTAGTAATGGACAACTGTACTAGTAATCATTTCATACTTGGAAATGACTACTTATCAATCTATGGTATAGATATCTCCAACCAAAAGGATAGATATTTTACCATAGGAGATAATAAAAGACAAAAGTTTGGATTCTTAAATAACAAAAAACAAATCACAGTTATTAAGAATGAGGAAAAAATTCCAGAAAAAGAACTTTTTATATCTGAACAACTCAAAGAGGCAGAATTCAATCAAGAATTAACAGAAAAAATGAAAGAAAAATTGATTGACCTCTTATTTAAGTATAAAAATGCCTTTGCAACTGACAAAGAGCCACTAGGTGCCATAATTGGACATGAGGTGGATATAATTCTTAATGTAGAAAAACCTTACCCACCTTTATTAAGAAGACCTTCTTATCCAGCCAGTCCAAGAGCTAGAGAAGCCCTAGAGGTGCACATTAAAGAATTAATGGACCTTGGAGTATTAAGAAAGGTTGGACATAATGAGCAAGTAGAAGTTACTACACCTGTCATTATAACTTGGCATAATGGAAAATCAAGGATGGTAGGAGACTTCAGAGCCCTGAATACCTATACCATTCCAGACAGATATCCAATACCCAGAATCCATGAGACATTGACCCAATTGTCACAAGCTAAGTTCATTACAGCTATGGATGCTCTTAAGGGTTTTCATCAAAATGTCTTAACAGACAATTCCAAGAAACTACTAAGAATAATAGTCCATTGTGGAATTTTTGAATACTTAAGAATGCCATTTGGGATAAAAAATGCACCTTCCCATTATCAAAGAATGATGAATACCATATTTCCTGAAGAATTATCAGAAGGATGGTTAATAATCTACATTGATGATATCATAGTTTGCTCAGAAACTTGGGAAAATCACCTGACAAGACTAGAAAGGGTACTACAGAAAATAGTCCAAGTAAATATGAAAATTTCATTGAAAAAATGTCATTTTGCATATAGTGAATTAAAAGCCCTAGGACATGTAGTATCTGGCCTTAGTCTAGGCATAGACAAAAATAAAGTAGCAGCAGTACTACTTAAACCAATGCCTCAAACCAAAAAAGAAATGCAATCATTTTTAGGATTTGCTGGTTACTATAGACAGCATATAAAGGACTTTGCAAAGATTGCTAAATCCTTGTATAAGCTATGTGACCAACAAACAGTCTATGAGATGACAGAAGAAAGAGTCAAGGCATATGAATAATTGAAAAATTCCTTAACAAATGCCCCATTTCTTCTAATGCCAGATTGGAAACTACCCTTCAAACTGTACATTGATGCTTGTGGAGAAGGACTAGGTGCTGCACTTCACCAAACACAAATTATCAATGATAAACCAGTGGAAGGACCAATTTGTTTCATTTCAAGGCAGATAAAGCCAACAGAAGCAAGGTATGGAGCAAGCCAAATGGAATGCTTATGCCTAGTATGGGCTTTAGAAAAACTGCACTATTATTTGGATGGCACAGTATTTGATGTAATCACAGACTGTAATGCTGTGAAATCACTATTAAATATGAAGACTCCAAATAGACATATGCTGAGATGGCAAATTGCTATCCAAGAATATAGAGGAAATATGACTATTGTTCATAAATCTGGAAATATTCATAAAAATGCAGATGGTCTTAGCAGATGGGCTCTAGCAAATACCCCTGACAATCCAGCATGGGTACCACAAGAAGAGCACCATATAGAAGGAATATGTGTTACAGACATTGGCACAGAATGCTTTAACCAAGTTAAAGAAAGCTATAAGACAGACAAAAATTGCCATATCTTAAGCCAACTTCTAATGAAAGACTGCAAAGATCCATCACTTTCATCAAAACTAGATGAAATATGGAAAAAGGCATATGATGAAGGAATATTTCACCTCCTTGATGGAATCCTTTACCATAGAACAAAACACACATGTGTTATGGCCTTAACAGATAGAACACTAATAAACACTATTTTACATGAGTGTCATGATAGTGTTGCATCTGGACATCTCTCAGAAGATAGGACACTAGAGAGGGTGAAAACCTGCTCTTGGTGGCCAAATTGGAAGAAAGATGTTGCAGAGTACTGCCAAACCTGTGACAGATGTCAAAAAGCCAACAGAGCCACAGGAAAGAAATTTGGAATGATGATCCAAATCCAAGAACCAAAATCCCCATGGGAAATAGTTCATATGGATTGGGTAACAGCTTCACCTCCAGGAGGAGACAGAAGTTATAATGCATGTCTAGTGTTAGTTGACAGGTACAGTAAAACTCCCATGTTCTTACCATGTCATAAAGATGACACAGCTATGGATACAGCCATAATGATATGGAATAAAGTCATTAGCCACACAGGCTTATTCCAAAATATTATAAGTGACAGAGACCCAAAGTTCACTTCAGCACTATGGACAAATCTCCATAACTTGTTTGGGACAAAGTTATCATTCTCAACAGCCTATCATCCTCAAACTGATGGTCTAGCAGAAAGAATGATACAAACCCTAGAGGATATGATCAGAAGATTCTGTGCTTATGGGCTAGAATTCAAAGATTCTGATGGTTTTACCCATGATTGGTGTACACTAATACAAGACTTGAACTGGCATACAAGACATCAATCCATTCTTCCACTGGCAAAACACCAGCAATGCTAGAGAAAGGTTGGAATCCAAGACTTCCTTATGATACCCTCAAAAAGGACTTAGTGGATATACATCCAACAGCAAGCAGTTTCAAGATAATGCTTGACAAAGCAAGACACCATGCAAACAGATGCATGCAAGATTCTTTTAAATATGCAAAAGAAAGATGGGATAAAAGTCATAAACCACCTGACTTCAAAATAGGGGACTTGGTTTTAGTATCAACCCTTAATTTCAATAACATAAAAGGCCCAAAGAAATTGAAAGATTCCTTTGCAGGACCATTTATGATAAAAGCACTTCATGGACCCAATGCTGTGCAATTAGAACTCACAGGTGAACTAATGAACAAACACCCAACTTTCCCTGTAAGTCTGATAAAACCTTACAGTTCAAGTGACAAGGAGTTATTTCCACTAAGAAATAAACCCCCACTTGAAATTCCCCCCTTGGAAGAAGGAGAGGAAAAGAAAATAGTAAAAGTCCTTAAAGAAAGAAGGACAAGAAACAAAAAAGAAAGGGAATACCTTGTGAGGTATAGAAATTCAACTCAAGAAGATGAATGGCTACTTGAGAAAGATATAACAAATGCTGATAAACTACTAAGAAGGTTCAGACATGAAAGAAAACCTGAAAAATAAAAAGTTAAGCATTATTGAGCTTCAAGACTAACAAAGTCTATTGAAGAGGTAGGACAGTGGATGATACCCTAATCACACATATCAGATTGTGGTACAATCTTTTTTGGTGGTAGGGAATGTGAGCCTTTGAGATATGACCACATATCCAATAAGGTCACAAAAAAGATTAATAATAATTATACCTTTAATATAATTATATTAAAATTACTTAGAATAAATATACATTAAGAATAATTACTTAAATATACAAAAAATACCATAAATTGGTACTAAAATTGGTTTAACTTAAAAACCAATGAATGAACATGTAAAATAAATTATACCATTGGATTCCCCATGGAAAAATACACATATACCACTTTTATGGCATATCTGTAAAGTCAATATTTAAGGAATTATAAGGTATAATACCTTATAAAAACCATAAAACCTTATTTATCTCAGAAACTAATGAAACAGCATGTGAAATAAATTGTACCAGTGGATTCCCCACAAAAATCCACATATAAAACAATTAATAAGCTAATTCCCAAAATCAATACTTAAGGAATTATCCTGAATATATGCACTTTTTTGGTCAACGCATATATTCAGTGATCATAGCTAATATCTTCTAAAATATACATGATAGAATGATGAACCAAAAATAAAGTTACCACGTAATTACTGTAAGAACACAGATATGAACTTTATTTTACAAGTTATAAACAAGGTTAAAACCTATGATGAAATATTGACAAAAATCAACAGAGCTGTTGACCACTTTGTTGTGAAAGTGCTCCAAACTTAAAAAAAAGTATACAGTTGGATTCTACTAGTTCATTCCTGAAGAATGATGTAATTTTTATTATTAAATTCAGGGTATAACCCCCTGAAATCAAGGTTTGAAGTTTAAAATATTGAATTTCGACAGAAAAGATGAGTTACAAGAAAAATCATCAAAATTAGAGTTTTGATGATGTAATGAAAAGCTCTTGGCAGCATAATAAGGTATGTCAGGCTATCAGAATTCACTCTCTGAATTGCTGTAGCATGAAAACCTTAAAAGTTATTGAGGATCAAAGTTTGAGCTTAAATTGAGCTGTTATGATCACATACTGTAACCTTAAATTAAGTTTAACAGTCTTAAGAGTGATAAAATTGGTGAATACTATTAGTTTATGATTAAAACTAATAAAATCCACGAAATTTGGGGTTCTGCCAAGCCTCTGATGTCATCACACTTAGAGTTATAGTGATAACTCTAAATAATGGTGCAATAACGATGTAATATGGTTTGATCATGATGTAATCACCCTCAAACCTTAAAATATTGATCAATTCCAGTGGATATGATCAGTACACGTCTACTAGAAGCCTGTTGGACTCTAGGAGGGAGGTATTTACTATAAATAGAGCTCTTTTTACTCTGTTTTCCCCTCAGACGCATCAAAAACATTAAATCAATTAAATAAAAGGTAATTTCTTTATTCTTTAAATATAAAACTCTTATATTCTTAAAGACCAAAGACCATCTTGTTATTAATCACCATTTTTACGTGATTAAATCAATTCTTTAATTGTTTTTGCTATAAATCTCTCTAAAAAGCTCATTTCCACGTAAAATCAAGAAATTTAGTAAATTCTCTTTATTTTTATTGTAAATACAATTTGAAAAGGTTGTATTATATTCTTTTGGCGTAAAATAACTCAAAATTATTATCTTAAGTGTTAAAAGTAGGTTATTTCATCTTATTATAATAATTTCTCTCTTATTATTACTCATAATAATTCTTATTTAATATAAATAGTATTTATATTAATTTATAACTTTAATATTAGTAATATTATTGTTATTAATTGTTTTTTATTTATAAAAAACAATTTTTTACGCCTTTATTATTTGTTGGTAACAATAATAAAGAGCTTTTTAATATATTAATTATTTTATATTAATATATTTATTTATTATATTATATTTTCATAATATAAATTATATTATTATATTTATTTAGTAATATAATTATTTTACGCCATAATAATAATAATTATTTATTATTATTATATTTTTAATCTTATTTATTCAATTTATAAGGACATTCAGAGTACAATAAGTAATAAATTAGTAATTTTTACTTATTGTTTCATAGTCAAACCTTACACTTTCTGGTCTTGTAAGGTGATTTTCCCAAGTTTCTGAGCACCATATGATATCATCAATATAGATAATTAACCATCCTTCTGATAATTCTTCAGTAAATATGGTATTAATTGTCCTTTGATAATGGGAAGGTGAATTCTTTACGCCAAATGGCATTTTTAAGTATTCAAAAATCCCACAGTGGACTATTATCCTCAGTAGTTTCTTGGAATTGTCTGTTAAGACATTTTGATTAAAACTCTTTAAAGCATCCATGGCTGTAATGAACTTAGCTTGTGACAATTGTGTCAATGTCTCATGGATTCTGGGTATTGAATATCTGCCTGTAATGTTATAGGTGTTCAGGGCTCTGAAGTCTCCTACCATTCTTGCTTTTCCATTATGCCAAGTTATAATGACAGGTGTAGTGACCTCTACCTGTTCATTATGTCCTACTTTTCTTAATACTCCAACTTCCATTAATTCTTTAATGTTTACCTTCAAGGCTTCTCTAGCCCTTGGGCTAGCTGGGTAAGCAGGTCTCCTTAGTAAGGCTGGGTAAGGTTTTTCCAAATTAAGAATTATATCCACCTCATGCCCAATTATGGCACCTAGTGGCTCTTTGTCAGTTTCAAATGCATTTTTGTACTTAAATAAGAGTTCAATCAATTTTTCTTTCATTTTTTCTGTTAATTCTTGATTGAATTCTGCCTCTTTGAGTTGTTCAGATATAAGAAGTTCCTTTTCTGGACTTTTCTTTTCATTCTTAATAACTGTGATTTGTTTTTTGTTATTTAAGAAGCCAAATGTTTGTCTTTTGTTGTCTCCTACTGTAAAATATCTATCTTTTTGATTAGAGATATCTATACCATCAATTGACAAGTAGTCATTTCCAAGTATGAAGTGATTACTAGTACAGTTGTCCATTACTACATACTCTACTTTAATTCTGACACATTGTGAGGGGTGAGGAAAAATTATTGTTAAATCAATTATTTCAAGGGGCTTCATGCTCTCACTTGCACTACTGAATTTGACACCTTGTATTGGCATGGTTTTCCTTTCCAATATGGAACAATGGTTTTAAATAACTTTTAGCAACACAGGTAAAATATGCTCCTGTATCCCAGTTTACTTTTCCTTCTTGGTTATCAACCATAACAATACTTATAATTGATTTTCCAGCTGTATATCCCATTCCTTTTGCAGGTTTGATTCTATACATTTTGGCATCTTGTATATCTGTCAGGTTTGTGTAAAATGTTCCAACTTGAGGTAAGTTTGAGTTAACATCTAGTACTTCATAAATTATAAAAAAATATTATTAATTGGTGCATTAATCATATTAATTTCATAACTTTCAGAACTTTCTGAATCTTCTGTTTCTTTTTCGGAGTCAGATTCCTCCTCTTTGTCATTGTGGTTTTCTATTTCCACAATTTCATTAATCTTTGCCTTTTTGAGGCATTTATTGACTAAGTGTCCAATACCTTCACATTTCTGGAATTTTCTTTTCTCAGTATTGTTGGATGTATTGGGCTTGAAAGCTTCTTTTGATTTATACTTTTTGATAAATGGCTTATTTGGATTTTTAATGTCCAATTTCTTCCAAGTTCTTCCAATTTTTGTTCTTGTCACTATGTCCTCTAGTGCATTGATATACTCTTCTGTGGAGCATGGTTCTATACACCTGCTTCTTAGGGAATGTTCTAGCTCTCCTCCACATTTATTAAGTATTCTCATGTGCACCATCTTTTGTGACATTTCTGGGTACAATGCATTGAGTCTTTCAACTGGTTTTAAGAACCAAGTTAAAGGTTTGTCTTTGTCTGGGTCAAAGAAAGAACTTTAAAATGCATTCTCTATCTTGTACCTCCAGGCATCATTAGCCCACTTGGTGATTATTTCTTGTTTCCACCAAGACCAGGTATTTTGCCATTTGTTTGTCTTATGCCATAATAGCATCTTTTTGCAGATTTTTCAAACAATGAATGTAATTTTTCAGTAATTAATTCATCTGGTATGGCATAATCTTCTTGTAAAATGTCAATTGTCTTGATAAATTACATGTGGTCATATTCACCTCCTCCTGTGAATTTTGGCCATTCTTTTAATTGAGGTGCTGTCACAGGGGCTCTTATGGAAGCAGGAGGGCCTGGCACTCAGGAATCAAGAACTCACTTGGAGGGCTCCAAAAGATAAAGGAATAATAAAGATTTAATTTCTTTAAAGAAGAAGAATGGAAAAGACAAGTATGCCAAATATAAAAGAAAACAATAAGAAGCCAAAGGCCAAAGATAATAAAGGAAGCCAAAGGCCAAGAAGCCAACCAAGTGAATCCTCAATTCACTGTTTCAACCTTTCATAAAAGGAATGGAATCAGTAAAGGATATGACCACCAATATCCACTGACAGGCGAGGAAGAAAAAAGAGAAAGGGTGCTAATGACTGATATAAGATTATCAGTATTAACTTTAATAAGGTAAAAGAAAATAAAGATAAAAATAAATCCAATATATTAATTAACTGGGGAAAAATTCCCCAGGTGCTGAAAGGTGGCCAGTATATGTGAAAAACTGAAAGACTGATCCTGGAAGGTGAATCAATTGACTGTATTGTCCAAATCAGGAAATACAGTCCAGGCCATCTTGAAGTTTGAACTGTGTGATGGAATTCACACAGTGGAATGTGAAATGGCCCAATTGGGCCTAGGCCATACAGGTTGATTGAATGAGGCCTGTACAGATGAATTGTGATTGCCGCCATAACTTGTCAGACTAATGAGTTGAATAATCTTCCTTCAAAATAGGCGTTGGATTTTGAGACCTTGATGTGGAAAGATGGAAATGGGCCCTGAAAGTGTCACCATTGGATTGCTAAGCAAAAATTGTCTATAATGGTATATAATACCATATATGCACCAAGCCTGCAACCTCCAGTACGGATGGTATGAAGGAATGGAAGGAATTCCCCATATGTTGAGGGGAAGGCTGACTGAGCTGATCTGGTGACCTCTGGTGGTTGCCAGAGGCCATGGCTGAGATATTGGTCCATGGTGGTCCATGGCCAAAAATGGGTCCTATGGGATTTATGGCCAAATTGGTGTCCAGAAGGTTTTTGGCCAATTTTGGGTCCAAGGGATTGGTGACCAATTTTGGCTCAGGTGGGTCCAATTGTCGTTTGGGACCCACCTGGCTTCCCCCTTTGGCCCCTTTTGGCCTCATTGGATTAGGCCAAAAGGGGCCTAATTGGCCTGCGGACCGCGGCCCACGGGCCGTAGGAGCTGTAGGGGGCCTAAATGGCCCCAAAAGGCCATTTAGGCCTAAACCCCTTCAATGAAAAGGGGGTTCCCAGATTGGATGGAGATGGCTAGGGGGCCTGGAGGCCCCTAGAAGACAAAAGGACCCCCAGGCGCAAAATCAGAGACAAAGGCCTGGGGGTTGGTGATATGGAAATTGGCCAAGGGGGCCAATGATGGCAGGATATGGCCTGAGGCCATAAATGTCTATTGGAATGGGTTATGGCGTAAGAGCCATAGAACACCCAAGGGGGCCAATTGGCCATAAATGATATGACGTGACCAATTGGCCCCAAATTGGCTCCAGGTTGGATTGCTGCAACCATCATGGAGGAGGGTCAAACTTGTGGTTGTGACAGGTGCTTCCTTCATTAAGACTTGGTTATTGTCTTGGTGACTTAAGTCTGTTATGAATGGATTTGTTAATTCCTCTTTTGGCTTAACAGGGCTTCTTATGTGAGAAAATGGGGTTGATAATCTTGGCATATTTGAGTTAGCCTGATTAATTTGATCCATTTTTTCAGTGATAAGCCTTATTTCACTTCTAATGTCATCTTTCAGATTCATTCTGGCTTTATCACTTTTTTACACATGGTCTAAAAGTAATTTCTGGTGTGATGAAGTATTTTCTTCAAATCTTTCTACAGAAATACTTGATTTGTTCAATTTTTCTGTAAGATTATCAATACTCACGTCATAATTGACTGTCAAAGTTTTATCTTTGATATCTTTTATGTATTTATACAATTACTGTTGTCCTTGTATTAATTTTTGAGTACTTTCAATTAAAACTTTTGGTTTGTTCTTTTCAACAATAAATTTTATGTTGTCAATTTCTTTTTTTTTCTGTACATCAATTTTTGTTAAAGGAGATAAGTTATTATTTAATTCTTGTAATGGTAATAAACTATTTATAATTTCTTTTAGAGGTAATATACTATTTTTAATTTCTGTTAAAGTATTTAAAACATCTTTGGACAAGGTTATTTCTTTGGGAAATGAGGTTGTCTCATTCTTTGTTCTTCCTTGTCCTTGAATTCCATCAATGTTCTCGCCATGTTGAATACATTGTCCATGACATCCTTTTGGATTTTTGGAATCCTGTAGCTTGGGGAATATGGTTTTCTCCAATTATTTTTCTTGTTCTTCTTCCCTTCCTGTGGAAGTGGGTTGGCTTGGGGGTGGCTGGTAGAAGCTACTGGGGCTTCTTCCTTGGTTTCCTCCTTCTTTTTGGCATGGTACTCCTTGACTTTCTTTATTTGCGGTTTGGATGATAGTGGATTCCATCCATTGGAGTATGTCACTCTTTCCTCCTCTTTGAGGAACTTTTTCAGGATGTGCCAGGAGCTCATCACTCCTTGATGTATTTGGGGCAACATTTCCCAGTCCTTGTCTTTGTACACTGTGTAGTACTGTTTGTACTTGCTCATTTAAATGTCTATTTGAGCCCTCTGAATGTGATTTGTACCTGTTTGAGTCACTCATACTTAGTTCTAACTCTGGTTCAGATATCATGGGCATTTCTGGGACTTGCCTTTGGGATAAGGCACTTCCTTGTGTGGATTCTGTTCCACTGGGGATATTGCCCTTCATTTTCCCTTTTGAGGAATCAATTCTACCTCTGAGTCCAGCTCCATCTGATTGGATGGAGTATTGGGAGCCTCTTCTGGTAGTCATAATTTAACAAAAATAAGAAAAAAGAGGATTTCAGAACAGGAATTCTTCTTATGGAAATTTATCAATGAGGTACTCACCTTCAGAGTCCTGAATGGTGGGTCCTGGAAAGTCTAATTTCTTAGCTTTCGTTTTCTTAGTGATTATTGGTGTTGGAGAACTTTGACAAGTTTCTTCCACCAATCTTTCAACAGTGGTTTGGATGTCCTCTGTTGGATTGTCTTCAAACACTAAAAAAGACAAATAAATATAAGTCTTTTATATAAAAAGTGTTATTTTTGGTAAGATATGGCAATTTTCCATGTAAAAACTGCTTTTATATCTTAAAAAATGAAAATAAATCAACAAATGAAATTAAAATTAATAAAAAATAACTTTTTTTACTGGTTTTTATTTATATTTTTTTTTGTTTTTTATATTTTTATTTTTAAAGAAGAAAATAAAAAAATGGATATGATTCTTTTATAAAATTAATTTATAATATAAAATCATTCTTAATTTATAAAATATCTTTTCTAATTATGAGATTCATTCAAAGAAAGTTCTTGCAAGTCTAAGGATGTGAAAAAGGCATGTAAGACAGTACAATTGCTTTCCAAATGCCTCAATAGTATTTAAAATCAATAAATATAAAATTATTATATAATTTTATGATTATAATTGAAGTTTATTATTGGATAAGCCCAATTAGAATCTTTTTAAAGGTCTTTTAGGGTAAATATCATGGCCAGGCCCCCAAATGTAAGGTTTGACTGTGAAACAATAAGTAAAAATTACTATTATTTTACTCATTGTACTATGAATGTCCTTATAAATAAAATAGATAAGATAAAAATAATTATAATAACAAAGAATTGTTATAATTATGGAATAAAATAATTATATTATTAAATAAATATAATAATATAATTTATATTTTAAAAAAAATAATATAATAAATAAATATATCAATATAAGATAGTTAATACATTTAAAAGCACTTTATTATTGTTACCAAAAAATAATAAAGAGGTAAAAAATTGTTTTTTATTAATAAAAAACAATTAATAACCATAATATTACTAAGATCAAAGTTATAAATTAATATAAATACTATTTATATTAACTATAGAATTAATAAAGTAATAATACAATAAAATTATTCTAATAAGAGAAATAACCTACTTTTAATGCTTAATATAATAATTTTGAATGTTTTACGCCTAAAAATGTAAATAAAACTTATTGAAATTGTAGTTACAATAAAATTTAAGAGAAATTACAGTTTTTCTTGATTTTACATGGAATAGAGGTTTTTAAGAGAAATTTAAACAAAACAATTAAATAATTGCAATAATCACGTCAGAGATGAAGATTGTAGTAATGTTATCTTTGGTATTTAATAATATAGAAGTTTTATATATAAAGAATAAAGAAATTACCTTTTTATTCAATGATTTAATGTTTTGTAAGCGTCTGAGGGGAAAACAGAGTAAAAAGAGCTCTATTTATAGTAAATACCTCCCTCCTAGAGTCCAGCAGGCCTATATTAGACAATTACTGACGCTTTCTACTAGAATTGATCAATACTTTGAGGTTTGGTGATGATTACATCATGATCAAACTATCTTACCTCATAATTACGCCATTATTTAGAGTTATGACTATAACTCTAAGTTCGATGACATCATAGGCTTGGCAGAAACCTAAAATTCGTGTATTTTATTAGTATTAATCATAATTTCATAGTATTCACCAGCTTCATCACCTATATGACTGTTAAACTTAAAATAAGATTACAGTGAGTGATCTTAAATGATCAAATTTAAGCTTAAGCTTTGATCATTAATAACTTTTACGTTATACCCGCTACAGCTATTCTGAGAGGGGGTTCTGATAGCTTGGAATGTCCTCATTACACTGAAAAGAGAATTTTATTACATCATCAAAACTGTATCTTTGATGATTTTTCTTGTAACTCATCTTTTCTGTCGAAATTTAATATTTTAAACTTCAAACCATGATTTCAAGGGGTTATACCTTGAATATTGTAATGAAAAATGCATCATTCTTCTCGAATGAACTATTAGAATCCAACTGTCTACTTTTTTTTAAGTTTGGACCACTTTCACAACAAAGTGGTCAACAGCTCTATTGATTTTAATCAATAATCCCTTACAGGTTTTAACCTTGTTTATAGCTTGTGAAAGAAAGTTCATTCCTCTATTCCTACAATAATTATATGGTGACTTTTTTTTTGGTTCATCACTCTATCATGTATATTTCAAAAGATATTAGCTAAAATCCTTGAATATATGAATTGACCAAAAAAGGCCATATATTCAGCTTAACTCCTTAAGTATTTACTTTGGAGATTAGCTTCTCAATTGTTTTAGGTGTAGATTGTTATGGATAATCCAATGGTACATTTTTGTTTACATTTTGTTTCACTTTTATTTGAAATAATTATTTATTTATGTTTTTTATAAGGTATTATTACTTATAACTCATTAAATATTGACTTTACAGATATGCCATAAAATGGTATATGTGTATTTTACCATGGGGAATCCAATGGTATAATTGATTTCACATGTTTATTAATTGGTTTTTAAGTTAAACCAAGTTTTATGCCTACTTATGGCATTTTTGTAGCTTTAAGGTAATTATTTTTAATGTAAAATTATTTTAAATATTTCTTGTGACCGTTTTGCGTATGTGATCATATCTCAAAGGTTCACATGTGCCAAGGAGGTAAAGAGCAACTTAGACTCCTGTAACCATGCTAATTCTTAATGGCTTACCATGAATAAACCCCAAAGGAGTAATTAAAACACTTTTTGGACTAGTATCCATTGATTTCCCTCATAGCAACCAGCCATATACTGCTATTTGCAATTCTATTTAGAAATGAGGTAAAACCTCCAGAAATTCATTAAAAATACAAATCTGAATAAATCTTTCTGAAACCTTCAGGACCAATTAAGAACTGTAGAATTTATATAAAAACCAAAAAGAATTATACTTTTATAAATAAAGTTAAGTGTTTTACCTAAAGTCCATTTTTTATGATTCCATGTGAAACAAAGAATCTTTAAAAAATTTACAGACAAAGAATTATGTTATGAAATTTCCAATAACACTGATAAAATTGAGAAATCAATGTTTATTTTGGAATAAAAGAAGATTTACATTTGTTACTCCTTTTATTTTAACCATAAATGGGTTGGTAGTCACGTAAAAGCTCAATTAACAAGTTATGATCATCTTACGTGACAACAGATGATGCAATCAATAATCCAAAAAGGTTTATTGTTTTCTCACTTGCTGGTTTTTCAGTTTGCTCCATGGCATGCCTCTGTGAGCTTTTTGAGATTTGAAAGAGGCCTCCTCTTGCTGTTTTTTCAAAGTGATCACATTATTCTATTATACCTCCATTGCCAACAAGTAAGTAATAGTTAAAACTTTTTCTTGAGTGTTTTATTCTTACAAAAACCAATCAGAAAGATGTGAAATCATAGAAATCAACTATATATTGCTGTAATACTGCTATAAAATCAATTTTGATCCATTACATCCACAATTCCACGTCAAATCTGTGTACTATTATCTTGTCAAAGGTTCATTGGATTAATAGTGAGTGATATATCTTAACTCTTAAGGGTTTTCTCTAGTAATAGCTTTCATCAAGAATTATATTTATAATTATTCCTATAAAAGATAATTGTATATTTAAATAATTTTATTGTTTTAATAAAAAAAATATTTATTATCAAAGTCTTCTTGTAATTGATTCTTGTAGAAAATTACTGCTTACTGTTATAATCACTAGTAGTGTATAAAATGTAAAATAAATAATACTTTAATTATTTAATTGTGGTTATAAAAATTTTTTATCATTATATTTCATTACAAAAGTCATAGTACTGTTGATTAATAGTAAATATTATCATCAGTTTCATAGACACATCTTACAAAAGCACTCCCATGCTTATGAAAAGCATTGAAAGGCCTACATAAATAATTACTCTTTGAAATAAAGTAAACCAAGATTATTTCAGATTCAAAGCCAGAAGAAAGTTTGATAGAAGCTTAAGTCTCACCATTGCAAAAGGATCTCATGAACACTATTCTGTCATATCTTTAACACCCAAAAAGCCCTGGAGAATTGATAAAGACAAGGAAATGGACTTGGATAAAGAATTTTTCTTGAATAATTGCAATTAAATGTCATACTAGCAACTTCCAACACATACAGAAGAACCAGATTTCATAATTCTTCCCTACAATGAACCTAAAGATATACTTTGAGGGTCCATAATGAATAAAAGGAAGAAAATGGCTGAAGAAACTGCCAGGATATGACTTGTATGGATTAGACTTCATTGAACCCTTTAATGAGGAAGGAATTAAGGGAAATGTGGAAAACAAATATTGGGAGGAAAAATTTTCTTTTGATGAAAAAACAAGGGATTCTCTTTTTGATTTTAGAATTTTGCCACAAGAAGACTTAAATTTTCATAATATGCAGCTTCTTGGGAAAAGGCTTTTCTTGGAAGACTATGGATACCTCTTTATACACAAAGTAGGAGGATCCATAAGAAATAGGAAAGACAAAACCCTGGAAGAAAGGAAGAAAGCAAGGCAAATAATTGGAGAAATAGCCAAGGATATATGTGTGAATAGAATTCTTCAGCAAAAAGAAAAAGACAAAATGGGTGTCATAAATTGAATATATTCTTTTCTGCACACATAAAAAAAGAAGGGAAAGTTCCAAAAAAAAAGCCTAAAAAAAATTATTAAAATTAAAAAAAATACATAAAGTTAAAAAATTAAGAATGAAGGTTTTGGTATGCAAGAAATTTAACTTTCAAAATATCATAAGGCTATTTTTACAATAAAAAAGGGGGTGGGGGTCTGTTTCTTATTCCACCTCTAATGGTTTAAATTTTTGGGATGAAATCCTTGGGAATTTCAACATGAGTTTCTATTTAAAATCAATATCAATATACTTAAGTTCAAAATCTTTCAAAAACAGAAGAAGAAGAGTTTACAAGATCATGATCTATAATGAAATCAACATACAGTCAAGATGAAAAGGTTTGGATGTTATGGGGATGAATCGTTGGAGGATGAAGAAATTTTGTATCAACAGCAATCTAAAGAATTCATTTTTGAGTATAAAGAGGGATTACAAGAATATTATTCATCAAGTCACCAAGCAAGAGAAGAAAAGGAAAAATCGGAATAATTAAGGTTTTTATTGGAGGAACTTGGAGTTTTGGATAAAAAATCATCTTATTATAAAAATTAATTACCATAAATGAGAAAGGTACAGGTGAAGTAAATGTTGAAAACCTCCAACTTACATAATTAAAAAAATCCAAGAGAAGAAAGTAAGTAAATTTCAATTTAAATAATTAAGTCTAATATTCTTCAAAGTTCCTTCCTGCCTTATCAAAGAAGACACAAATATTTCACACCTTATAACTTGAAATTTCAATTCATTTAATTTTTGGCAGAAATTTCCTGTCTTATCAAAGAGGACGTTTTTCTACTCCATATTTTTACACATAGCCCTACTTGAATTATAGTAATTATTGGAAGTGACTTACTGCCTTATAAAAGAGGACTAATTCTTTAAGAAATATTGTGAGCCTTAGAGGTATTTTTATATACCCAAAAGACCACAAATGATAAATGAAAATACAAATATAAATAAAATAAATTTATTTATATTATAAAAATAAAAATACAAATACAAATTTATATTTAAAAATCAAAATTTAATTATAATTCAAAAATAAAATTACAATAAAAATTAAAATTATGAAAATTCATTTTTACTTGTAAAAATTAAGTAAAAATGAATTTTTAATAAAAATTATGAAATTAAAATATTATTGGTAAAAATTTATATAAAATATATTATAGCTTTTTATCCAATAAATAAACATATAAATTTTGTTTCACCATTTGATTCCTTATAAAACGTTAGGTGGGGTCACCTCTGAGTGAAATTTTTGTAACTCAACTCTAGATAAGCTTAAAATTAAGTCTTCAGTATTTTCAATAAAAAAATTGAAAACCTGAAAACTTTAATTTAATTCACACCACATGTGATGTTAACCATCAATTTTTGTGTTAAAATTGAGGTGTTGTGTTTAGTTTAGAAATTATGAGGAGTTGAAGTATTTTCAATTGAATTCAATTGAAATGTCAAATTGTGTGCGTGTATTACATAAGTCAACTTTGATTTACATATGAGGTATCAATTATTACTGTATTGTACTGTACAATTCAATCAAATTACATATGGAAATTAAAGGAAAAAATAAATTGGAAAGATTAAAATTGGGGGGGAAAAAGGAACTCTAGCTCTAAGGGGGAGCCAGACCCCCGAAATCCTTGTTGACAGGCATGAGATGTCAAAATTCACGCAATTGTTCATCACTTTTGGCATGGAATTGAGTCACAGACCCTGTGACTCAATTGATGATGAGGTTTTGATACCAACCAGGGCAGTTTTAACTGTTGCCAAGAGGGTAAAACTACCCTTAAGATAAAAAAATGTTAGTAAAAACAGCTTTAACTGATTTCCACCCCTTGTACACACATTCTGATGTGTTTTTAAGGCTCTAGACCAGGTATTTCCATAGTAATGGCTGATTTAAGGGTCTAAAATGGATAAAAATGGCTAAACCAGCCGTTTTTGGGTCTAAACCAGGGTTCAATGATGCCATAATTGGCTTTTCTGTTGTCATACTGTTTATCACGACTGACAAGAGGAAATTTCACTTTTGGAGTAATAAAATTGATGGCTATAAAAGAATGTCTTCTTTGCCCCACCTTTCTCTTCATGTTAGAATGTTTTCCTTTTATAATTAGTTTGAACACTGTTAAACCAATCAATAAAAGATTCCAACCACTTTTTTAAATCATCTTAAACCTTTTAAACACGTAAAAGAATCATTCTAATCATTTTTTCATTTTTTGTAACTCTTATAATCATTTTTACCCCTGAACCACTCCAAATGTGAATTAAAGCATCTTTCATCACTGTTAACTTTGTCACTTTGTTTCCAAATTCACTCTGGTCACTTTTGGGTGTGTTTTCTATTTAATATTCTTTTTAAAGACTTTTTTCTTTAATTAATTGCTTGCAGTTATTTCCTCAATTAATTCCAATTGAAATTGCTCTTGAAGAAATTTCTTTTGTAGCCTTGAATATCACTTGTAGAGTATTTTTGGATAAATTTTTATTGTTGGTAAAACAATAAATCTTTCTAATATTAATTTTTTATACTAATAAAGTTATAAGCAATAAAATTGGCGTGTTTCCATACCTTTTACAAATTTTGAGGATAGGAAAAGTACTTGATTTTTAGTTAAAGTTTAATATCCACACCTTAAAAATATTTTATTTCTCTTATTTATTTCATCTACCTTCAAGAAGAAGCTATTCTGATTATTGATATTTTTCAATATCAAGAAACCATTAGCAACACTTTTATCATATTTTAACTTTTAGAACCATCATTTCTGAAGCTGGTGAAGCAGACAAAGCCCTCTGGACCTATTGGCCAGATGCAGACATATATGAAGAAAGCCAATAATTATGGATTAGTATTAATTTTTAATAATTAAACAATGAAGAAGAAGTATGGGGCTTACTATTAATTGAGAATTTTGAAATACCAAGTTATCAAATCATTCAATTTATTGAATTTGCGGATATATTTTCAAATGAAGAATTACCTCAAGGCCAACTTTGTAAGATGTGTCTATGAAACTGTTGATGATATTACTATTAATCAACAGCTATATGACTGTTCTTATGAAATATAATAATAAATATTATTATAACCACAATTAAATCAAAAAATTAATTAATTATTTCTTTTACTTGTTATACACCACTAGTGATTGTAAAAGTAAGCAGTAATTGTCTACAAGAATCAATTACAAGAAGAATTCAATAATAAATCTTTCTTAAATCATAAAATTACTTTAATATATAATGATCTTCTATAGGAATAATCATAAAAATAACCCTTGAAGATAACTATTACTAGAGAAAAGCTTCAAGAATTAAAAAAACATTCACTAATACTCCAAAGAGCTTATTGAAAGATAATAGTAGAGAAATTTTGATGGTTAATTGTGGATTTAAAGGATCAAAATTGATTTATAACAAGATTACAGAAATCTATAGTTGATTTCCATGATTTAAAATCTTTGTGATTTATTCTGAAAGAATAAAAAAGTTGAGAAAAGTTCAACTAATACTTACCTGTTGGTAATGAAGGTACAATTGAATAATGTGATGATTTGGAAAAAAACAGCAAGAGGAGGCCTCTTTTAAGTCCAAGACAGCTCACTAAGGAGTTCCATTGAGAAAACTGAACAACCAGCGAGTGAGAAAACAATAAACCATTTTGGATTATTTATTGCATCATCTGTTGTCATGTGAGATTATCATAATTACTTAATTGATGCTTTTATGCGACTACCAACCCATTTATCGTTAAGAATAAGAGGAGTAACAACTGTAAATCAATTTTATTACAAAAAAATCATTGATTTCTCAAAGCTATCAATGTTCTTGGAAATTCCATCACAGATTGTATTTTCTGTCAATTTTTAAAGATTCAGTATTTCATGTGGGATAAACAAAAATGGACTGTAAGTAACACTTTAAATTTTACCTATAAAATTATAATTACTTTTGGTTTTTATATTAAATCTACAGTTATTAATTGGTCCTGAAAGCTTCTGAAAGATTAACTAAAAATTGTATTTTTAAAGAATTGCTGAAGCTTTTACCTCATTTCTACACAGAATTGCCAATAGCAGTATATGGCTGGTTGCTATGAGGTAAATCAATAGATACTAGTCCAAAAAGGTTTTGAATTGATCATTTGGAGGTTATCCATGGCAATTCGTTAAGAATTGACATGGCTACAGGAGTCTCAGTTACTCTTTACCTCCTTGGCACGTCAAAATAGCAGCTTATTTGCTATTTTCTTATGATATAATGAGCTTTGACTTGGTAACCAGGTTCATAAAGAGTTTTAGTTTACTCATTGGGCCAAGATCAGCCATGGATCCAAGATTTGGAGCTTTCCACACCTTAAAGGCCTCAGAAGTTGGGTACCCTGGCTCTCTTTGATGTCTTTTGTCCCCCTTGAATATTTCTTTTGTCAAAATAAAAATTCAGGCTTGAAGTGAGATATCCACTATGGGTTTATCAAAAGTGCATGTAAGAAAACCAGAATATTAAGTTCCAAAAAGATTAATAACACTATTCTTAGAATATATGTAACATAGGATTTCTCACATTCCCATTATTTTGGCATGAAATTGAGAAAAACAAAAATTTGTGCAGATCGTTTTTGTGGTATTGATGATGGAGTATTGAAGTATTTTCCGTATTACCACCTGAAAGAGTTAATTTGAGCTTATTCACTCTATGGAGCTACCCTAGGCAAAAAAATTTGTAAAATCCCAATCTGGCCTTAAATCCTTGGATTTACTTACTCAATGAAAAGTTATTCATCTTTTCTGAAATCAAAAATGATGAATTTTGAATCTATGAATGACTTATGGGTTATGCATTGTTCAGAATTTATTCTGAAGATAATTGTGCCCTAATTGGGTATGTAAAATATACCTCAAGGCTCACATTCCCTCCCACCAAAAAATAAAATTGTACCACAATTTTATTAATGGTATCAAGAAGAAAAAGGCCCCAAAGGGGGTTAATGTCAACTGTCCAACCTCTTTACATTACTCAAATTAAGTCATTTGAAGCAAATTTCTAGACATACTAAGGCTCATGGCCTTCTTTCATGTCTAAATATTCTTAAGAGCTTATCTGAGTCAGGTATTTCTGATTCTGCCAGCCATTCATGTTCATGTACTGGATTTATATATCTCACAAGATATTCTCTTTGCTTTTTTCCCCTAAGTCTCCTTTCTTCAATGACTCTCTTTATCTTTTTGTCTTAATTCTGTTCCACTGGTGGTACAGTTAAAGCAGTTGGGTTTCTTAAAGGAAACAATTCTTTGTCAGATGGTTGATAAGGCTTTATCAAGCTTACTGGAAAAGTGGGGTGTTTATTTTCCAATTCACCACTAAATTCCACTTGAACTGCATTAGTTCCATGTAAGGCAAAATAACACAAGGTCCTCCATAAGAACCTCTAAGTTTCTTTGGGCCTTTGATATTATTAAAATTCAAGGTTGAAGCTAGAACTAAGTCCCCTACTTCGAAGTCTGGTACTTTGTAACTCTTGTCCCACTTCTGTTTTGCATAGTCAAAAGTGTCATTCATACTCTGTTTTGCATGATGTTTCACTTTATCTAGCCTTATCTTGAGGCTGGAAGCTGTAGGATGAATGTCAATGAAGTCTTTCCTCAGTGTGTCTTCTGGGAGTCTTGCATTTCATCATTTTTCTAGAATAGCAGGAGTTTGGTTTGTAGACAAATTGTAAGGTGTCAATATGAAACTTTGATTAGAAATAAAGTACTTTTCCTGTCCTCAAAGTTTGTACAAGGTAAGAAATGATTAAAAATAGTATGAAATAGTATATTTAAGAGAAAACATACCAATTTTATTGTTTTTAACGTCATAAGTAGAAAAAAATAATATTATAAAGATTTATTGTTTTACCCACACTAAAACATTATCCAAAAATAATCTACAAGAGGCATTTGAGGCTACAAAAGAAATTTCTTCAAGAGCAATTTCAAATGGAATCAGTTGAGCAAATAACTGCAAGCAATTAATTAAAGAGAAAAGTCTTTAAAAAGATATTTAAAAAGAAAACACACGCAAAAGTGACCAGAGTAAACTTGGAAGCAAAGTGACAAAGCTAACAGTGATGAAAGATGCTTTAATTCACTTATGCGGTGGTTCAAGGAGTAAAAATGATTATAAGAGTTACAAACAATTAAAATAATGATTTTTTTACGTGGTTAAAAGGTTAAAAGTTATTTGAAAAGGGTGTTTGGAATCTTTTACTGATTGGTTTAACAGTGTTTAAGCCAATTATAAAAGGAAAGGATTCTCAAATGAAGAGAAAAGTGGGGCAAAGAAGACATTTTTTATAGCCATCAATTTTGTTACTCCAAAAGTAAAAACTACTCTTGTCAGTCGTGGAAAAAACTCTGACAACAGAAAAGCCAATTATGGCATCATTGAACCCTGCTTTAGACCAAAAAAGGGCTGGTTTTAGCCATTTTTTGCTGTTTGTAGCCATTTTAGACCCTTAAATCAGCCATTACTATATTAATACCTGGTCTAGATCCTTCAAAAAACGTCAGAATGTGTGTAAGAGTTGTAGAAACCAGTTGAAACTGTTTTTACTAAGATTTCTTTAACTTAAGGGTAGTTTTACCCTCTTGGCAACAGTTAAAACTGCACTGGTTGGTATCAAAACCTCATCATCAATTGAGTCACAGATCTTGTGACGCAATTACAGGCCAAAATTGATGAACTTTTGCGCGTATTTTGACATCCCAAACCTGTCAGCAAGGAATTTGGGGGTCTGGCTCCCCCTTGGAGCTAGACTTCCTTTCCCCCCCCAGAATTAATCTTTCCAATTTATTTTTTCTTTAATTGCTCATCATGTGATATACTTGTAATTTACACATACAATTCAATTGAGTTTTACAGTACCCAACTGCAATAATTGATACCCCATATGTAAATTACAGTTCACTTATTTAATACACGCGCACATTTTGACATTTCAATTGAGAATACTTCAATTCCTCATAACTTCTAAATTACACACAACACCTCAATTTTAACACAAAATTGATGGTTGACACCACATGTGGTGTAAATTGAATTAAGGTTTTTAGGATTTTCAACTTTTGTACATAAAATACTAAAAACTTAATTCAAGCTTATTTAGAGTTGAGTTACAGATATTTTACCCAGAGGTGACCCCACCTTATTTTTTATGAGGAATCCAATGGTGAAATAACTTTCTCCAGTTTATTTATTGGATAAAAAGTTATAATATATCTTATTTAACTTTTTACCAAAAATATTTTAATTTCATTGATTTTATTAAAATTCCATTTTTACTTGATTTTTTCAAGTAAAAATGCATTTTTACTTCATTTTTTCAGGTAAAAATGCATTTTTACAATCTCAAATATTTAATGTAATTTTTTATTTTCAATTATAATTAAGTTTTTATTTTTATATGTAAATTTGTATTTATATTTTAATTTTCATTTTGATAATATGAATAAATTTATTTTATTTATATTTATATCTTATTTTGTTATTTGTGGTCTTTTGGGTATATGAAACTACCCCTAAGGTTCACATTATCTCCCCATAAAAAAGAATATTAATTTGTAATATTTTTATTTCTAGTGTGTCTTAACCTTCTGCAAAGGTTATTAGCTTGAGGTATGTCCTTTTCTGCTAACCATTCATCTTCACAAGCTGGGTCACTGTACCTAACAAGGTATTCCCTTACTTTATGTGTTCTCAACTTTCTTTCTTTGGGAACTTTGGTGATCTTCTCATTGCCAGATGATTTAATAGCAGGTATAGCTTGGGGAAATTAATTCCTCAAAGGAACCTTTTCAGCATCACTAGATTTATATGGCTTTATCAAGCTCAGTAGAAATGTAGAATGCTTATTGCTAAGTTCTTGAGATAGTTCTACTTCAACAACATTTTTTCTATGGAGGGCCTTGATGAACAAAGGTCCTACAAAGGACTCTTTGAGCTTTTTAAATACTTTGATGTTATTGAAGCTAGTGGTGGATACAAGTACTAAATCTCCCACTTTAAAATATGGAGTGATATGTGATTTTTCCAATTCGTCCTTAGCATATGCAAAAGAGTCTTCCATGAACCTCACTGCATTCTTTCTAGCTTTGTCTAGCATTCCTTTTAAAGAATCATCTGTAGGATGTATTTCAACCAATTATTTCCTCAAGGAATATTGAGGTAATTTTGGAATCCATGCTTTCTCTTTTTCTTGCCCTTGGTATCACCACATTTTGATAAAATATCTTAAGGGCATCCATAGTGATTATATACACTGTTTGAGATATCTGGGTAAGGGAAATTTGAATTTTTGGTATTTGGTACCTGTCTGGAACAGTGTAGGTGCTCAAAGTTCTAAAGTCCCCAACCATTATATATATTTTCCATTATTCCATGCCACTATGACTGGTGTAGTTATTTCTACTTCCTCATTTTGGCCAACCTTTCTTATTACACCAAGGTATAAAAGCTCTTTAATATGAATTTCTAGAGCTTCTCATGATTTGGGACTTGCTGGATATGCATTTCTTCTTAAGACTGGTGGATAAGGTCTCTCAATACTAAGGATGATTTCAACTTCATGACCAATAATTTCTCTCAAAGGATCTTTGTCTGATGCAAATGTTGCTTTTTGGTCATGTAAAAGGGAAGAAAGTTCATTTTCCTGACTATCAGTCAAATGAAGGCTTATTTAAGCTTCATTCAACTGTTCAGATTTGAATCTTTCCAACTCCAAGTTTACTGGTGCTACTTTACTTAATGTAATTTTTCTTTTAAATGGTAAAAAGGCAAATTTTTGACTCTTATTGTCTCCAATAGTAAAGTATCTGTCTTTGTTGTTATGTAAGTCCATCCCATACATCATCAAATAGTCATTTTCCAATATAAAATCGGTACTAGAGCGATTTTCCATAACAACAAATTCAACAGTGATTTTTAAATTTGCATTAATGTGTGCAAATATGATATTGGTCTCAAAAAATTTCTAATGCTTTCATTGAATTACTTGCACTATTGAATTTTATACCATCAATTGGTAACAATTGGTCTTCAAAATTTGGTACACAAGTTTTAAGAAAAGATTTTCCAACACAAGAGCAGAAGGCTCCTGGGTCAAGAAAAACGTCTGGTCGGCTTGTTGTCAATCACCACTTATGTTATACACTAGTTACCAGCTGTATAACCTTTCCCTCCGTTTGGGTTGGTTTTCATAAGTTTTGCATCTTGAACTTCTGATAAATCAAGTTGACCATTGCTCAATTGTGGCAAGTGGGAATAAGATTCCATGATGTCAAAAGTGGCATTAATATTTTCTATATCTTTTGAATATTCAGAAAATATGGATGACTTATCATCTGAATTTTCTTCAATTATGTCATCTTTTTGACATAAGGTTTCTTTTAAATTTCATTTATTCTCCCCCTTTTTGGACATGTATTGGCTAAATGGGTGGTGCTTTGGCAAATATGGCACTTTCTGACTGTATCTGCAGATTTATACTTAAAATTATTAGAATTTTCTTTGGTATTTTTGTCCACAGAATCTTTCCAAGGTATATTAAACCTTGTTCTGAGATTCACCCTACTATATCCAATTTTGGTTCTGGTGGTTACTTCTTTTAATATATTAATAATATCTTCTGCTGGAGATTGTTCAGTAGTCCTGCTTTTGACAGCATTCTCTAAGTCACCTCCACATTTTCTCAGAATCTTTCTGTGGATCATGAATTCTGACATGTCAGGATACAATGCTGTTAATCTGTCTTTTTGTTGGCAAAACCATGGTAAAGCTTTGTCTTTATAAGCATAGATTTGGCAGATTCAAAGGCTGTTTCCACTTTAAACCTCCAAGCATCATTGGCCCATTTGTTGATAATTTGGGTTTTCCACAAAGTCCAACTTTGGTGTCCATGTGCTTGTCTTAATTTGATATACCATCTGTGAGCTGATCTGGTAAACAAGGTTTTAAATCTTTTTGTTACCAATGTGTCCAGTAATTCAAAATATCCTTCAATCACGTCAATACCTCTGAGTGATTCCATGTGGTTATATTCTCCTTGACCACTGAAGTGAGGCCATTCTTTAAGTTTTGGTACTTATCTTAGGAGTTCTTGGCCCATTGATGGTTCCAAGTTATGAACAGAAGTGGAAAATTCATTTTTTAACTGTGAGCTTTTAACCTCAAAAACGTTTGGATTTAAAATTCTTGTTCCCTCATTCCAATTCAAAAGTTTAGATATTCTTGGTAAGGTGTGAAGTAATTGTTCATTATAATTAGTTTTACTATTGTTACACCTTTGGAAATTTCTGAATTGACGTTGTAAACTTTGTATTGAATTTATTACATTAGTTTTATGAGTATATTCTGTTTGTGTTAACTATTGCCATAGTTCTGTTTGTCTAGTATTATCATAGGTGATATGATGCAACTTCATTGTTAATTTTGATATTTCCCCTTGTGAGGTTTCAAAACACCTTTTTAAGGCAATTGTGTATGTCTTTAGTTCAGTAAATAATTTTGAAATATTCTCAACAACACTTTTATTCTCTTCTTTGATAGTACTTATGGCTTGTTTTACTCTTGTTTCAATTATGTCATCAATATTGAATTTATAATATTTGTCTGTCAATTCTTTAATAATGGAAGATTGTTCATTTATCTTACTGCCAAAAGAATTTTCATTATTAGAAGTTCTAATTGTTCTTAAAAACTTCTCAAAACACAGACATGTTTCATTTATTTGGCCCAGACTTAAGCTGTTTGTTTTAAGATTGTTACAAATGCATGAATTTTTCTCAGAAACATGAGTTTTTACATCATTTATAGCTTCATACAACTCTGCGATAGAAGCAAAGCTATCAGAAATCATTTCTGACATTTTAGTCTGGCTTCCTCCTTTTCCTGTAATTCCATCATTGTTCTGGCCATCTGAAATACATTTTCCATGGCAGCCGGCTGAATCTTTGGGACCCTGTAGCCCTGGCTGTTATGTTTTGTGGCTGGTGCCTTGCCTTTGCACTTGTTTTGAGTTTGTGGCTGCTTTTTAACATTTAAATTGCTGCTTCTGGCTATTGGGCCTGTTTTTGGCACTTGCTTGGGTGGTGGAGGGTTGTTTTTCCTCCATCCTGCTGTTAAAAGCATCATTTTCTTCTTTTCCATAAATGTATGCCATCCATTGAGTAACTTGCAAGTGTTGGGATGGCCCAGGAATTTTCTCACAGTCAGGTAAGAATTCATGCTGTTTTTCCACAGATCTGCAGGGATCCATTACTCTTTGTGCTGAAATGCATTGCTGTAAGCCTTCTGGCTGGCTTTGTAAATGTCCAGTGACGCTTCTTGTGGGTGTGTCAGCTCTGTTTTAAGGTAAAATAGTATTATCAGCTTCAGAATGACATAATTTATCAATTTGGAGGTCATCAACTGACTCTTGTCCTTCTGTAACTGATTGGCTTCTGCCATAATCACGTCTATAACCTTTTTGGGAGCTGCTTGAGGGGTTATAGCTGGCTCCTGATTTGGTTGAAGGCATATTTTATGATTAAAAAGCTTAAAATAGTAATTTCACGTCAAAAAACCGACTATTTTCCAAATTTTTTGCTTTCTGAAGGGTATTACTTATATCCAAGTTAATTGATTCAGAGGAAAGAGGTTCAGGTTGATTATTCTGAGTTAGAATAACTCTACTATTATGGTCAGAATTCTCAGTACTTGCAGGAATAAAGCTTGTTACTGTTGAGGCTGTTTCAATATTATCTTGTCTTACAACCTTTTCAGACACTAAAATTAATGAAAAAACCAATTGATTAAGGAAAAAAAGGATCTTTTCAAGACATAAATGAAAAAATAAAGCCTCACTTATAATATGAAAAAAGTTATTTTTTTATGGATTTTTTAAAGTATAAGTATTTTTTATATGTTTCTACATTTTTTAATATAAGAAAAAAGATTTAAAAATGGTTAAAAGTATGTCACAGGTAAAATATCATGACTGGGCCCCCAAATGTAAGGTATGGATATGAAACTTTGATTGAAAATCAAGTACCTTTCCTCCCCTCAAATTTTGTGTAAGATAAGAAATGATTAAAAATAGTATGAAATAGTATTTTTAAGAGAAAACACGCCAATTTTATTGTTTTTAACTGTATAAGTAGAAAGCAATGATATTATAAAGATTTATTGTTTTACCCACAATAAGAATGTATCCAAAAATACTCTACAAGAGATATTTAAGGCTACAAAAGAAATTTTCTTGAAAAGCAATTTCAATTGGAATTAATTGAGAAAAGAGCTGCAAGCAATTAATTGAGGAAAAAATTCATCCAAAAGATATTTAAAGAGAAAAAACACCCAAAAGTGACCAGAGTCAATTTGGAAAGAAAGTGACAAAGCTAACAGTGATGAAAGATGGTTTAATTCACTTATGGGGTGGTTCAAACAGTAAAAATGATTATAAGAGTTACAAACAGTGATTATCATGATTTTCTTTTGATGTGGTTGAAAGGCTGAAAATGATTTCAAAAGGGTGGTTGTAATCTTTTATTGATTGGTTTAACAGTGTTTAAACTAATTATAAAAGGAAAAGATTCTCACATGAAGAGAAAAGTGGGGCAAAGAAGACATTCTTTTATAGACATTAATTTTCATACTCCAAAAGTAAAAATTACTCTTGTCAGCCGTGGAAAACACTCTGACAACAGAAAATTCAATTATGGCATCATTGAACCCTGGTTTACACCCAAAAAGGGCTGGTTTAGCCATTTGAGACCCTTAAATCAGCCGTTGTAAAGTAATATCTGGGCTAGAGCCTTCAAAACACGTCAGAATGTGTGTAAAAGCTTTAGGAATGAGTCAAAACTGTTTTTACTAAGATTGTTTTAGCTTAAGGGTAGTCTTAACCTCTTGGAAACAGTTAAAACTGTGGTGGTTGGTATCAAAACTTCATCATCAATTGAGTCACAGACCCTGCCACTCAATTCCAGGCCAAAAGTGATGAACCTTTGCGTGAATTTTGACATCCCACACCTGTTAGCAAAGATTTTGGGGGTCTGTTTCCCCCTTGGAGCTAGAGTTCCTTTTTCCCCCCCGGAATTAATCTTTCCAATTTATTTTTTCTTTAATTGCTCATCATGTAATAGACTAGTAATTTACGCATACAATTAAATTGAGTTTTAAAGTAAACAACTGTAATAGTTGATACCACATATGTAAATTACAGTTCACTTATGTAATACACGCACACATTTTGCATTTCAATTGAGAACACTTCAATTCCTCATAACTTCTAAACTACACACAACACCTCAATTTTAACACAAAAATTGATGGTTAACAACACATTTGGTGTTAATTAAATTAAAGTTTTGAGGATTTTCAACTTTTTTACAGAAATATACTAAAAACTCAATTTAAGCTTATATAGAGTTGAGCTACAGAAATTTTACCCAGAGGTGACCGCACCTCATTTTTTATGAGGAATCCAATGGTGAAGTAGTTCTCTTAAGTTTATTTATTTAATAAAAAGCAATAATATATTTTATGTAACTTCTTACCAAAAGTAGTTTAATTTCATTGATCTTATTAAAAATTTATTTTTACTTAATTTTTTTAAGTAAAAATGCATTTTCACAAATTCAAAAATGCAATGTAATTTTTTATCTTGAATTATAATTAAAATTTTATTTTTATATATATATTTGCATACATATTTTAATTTTTATTTTGATAATATAAATAAATTTATTTTATTTATATTTATATCTTATTTTGTTATTTGTGGTCTTTTGGGTATATGAAAATACCTCTAAGGCCCACAAGAATAGACTTATGTCTTATGTGCCAGCTCCAACGCAGGTATTACAGTCCACCAGTAATGGGTAAAGAAATGTGGTTCATTGAATTTTACCCCATAAGCCCAGAATCTCCTGATCATGTCCTCTAAAGTTTGAATCATTCTTTCTTCTAGCCCATCTGTTTGAGGATGATATGCTGTTGAGAATGATAACTTAGTCCCAAAAAATCTGTGAAGGTTGGTCCAAAGTGCAGATGTTAATCTGGGATCTCTTGCACTTATAATATTCTTAAATAATCATGTATGAGAAATAACTCAGCTCCATAGAAAAAGAGCTGTATCCATAGCAGTGTCATGTTTATGAAATGGTAAGAATATGGGAGTTCTTCTATATCTGTCTACCATGACTAAACAAGCCATATAACCTTTTTCACTGCTTGGAGGAAGTGCTGTGACTCAATAAATGTGAACAACTTACCAAGGGGATCTTGGTTCTTTAATATTAATCATTAGTGCAAATTTCTTCCCTCTAATCCTGTTTGATTTTTGGAATCTATCACAGGTATGGCAATATTCAATGGTTTCCTTTCTCTGAGATGGCAACCATGCAAATTTGTTTACTTTTTAAAGTGTTCTGTCTTCTGAAAGGTGCTCAGAGTAGATGCTATCATGGCATTCATGAAGAATGTTATTGATAATCAACTTGCTACACAATTCAATTCCTAAAGAATGCTTTGTTCTGTGGTAAATTATCCCTTCAAACAAGTGAAATCGACCTTCAGAATAGGAATTCTTCCACACTTAATCCAGTGCATTGACTAAACATATATCTTTTCAGTCTTTATCTAATAAGGTAGTCAAGATATGGCAATTCTTTTGTTGGGTATAAGATTCTTTGAATTCTTCAAAGAATTCAGTCCCAATATCAGTTATATTAATTCCTTCAATGGGAATCTGTGGTTCTGCTTCCAAAGGTACATAATCTGGGTTATCAGGAGTATTGGCCAACACCCACCTGCTAAGTCCATCAGAATTCTTACAAATGTTTCCCGATTCTTGAACTATAGTCATGCAACCTTTATATTCTTGAATGGCTATTTGTCATCTCAACATATGTCTGTTGGGGGTTTCCATGTTAAAAAGTGTTTTAATGGCATTAGTGTCAGTTATCACTTGAAAAGCACTGCCATAAAGATAATAGTTAAATTTCTCAAGTGCCCATAACAAACATAAGCACTGCATCTGGCTTCTGTTGGTTTGATTTTACTTGAGATGTAACAACCTTGTCCTTCTGTAGGTTTTTAATCAATAATTTGGACTTGATGTAGGGCTGCCCCTAATCCATCTCCAAATGCATCAATGTACAATTTAAAAAGTATATTCCAGTCAGGCATGAGGAGTAAAGGTACTTCTGTGAGAGCTTTCCTTAACTTATAATAAGATTCAATTCTCTCCTGTGTCATCTCAAATACTGTCTGTTGATAACGGATTCTATAGAGTGACTTGGCTAGAATTTCAAAGTCTTTCAGGTGTTGCCTGTAATAACTGGCAAAGCCAAGAAAAGATATAATTTCTTTCTTATTATGGGGTATTGCTTTAAGTAACACTGCTGCCAATTTATTTTTGTCAATACCCAAGCTTAAACCAGCAACAATATGTCCTAAATCTTTAAGTGCTTCAAAGCCAAAAATACATTTCTTGAGTGAAATCTGCATATTCACTCCTGTATCTTTATGCAGTACTCTTGCAAGTCTTTCAAGGTGCAAAGGCCATGAGTCAGAAAATGTGAGAATATCATCAATATAACTGATAAGGCATCCTTTGGATAATTCTGTGGGGAAAATGGTATTAATAATTCTTTGATAATGATATTTTAAGGTTTGAATGTGAAAAAAGAAGTAAAAATTACTAATATTTTACTTATTGTACTCTGAATGTCTTATAAATAGAGTAAATATAATAATAAAGAATTATTATAATTAGGGCGTAGAAATAATTACATTATTTAATAAATGAAATAATATAATTGATATGACAAAAAATAATGTAATAAATAAATATATCAATATATAATAATTAATAAATTTAAAAGAACTTTATTATTGTTACCAACAAATAATAAAGGCCTAAAATTTTTTTTTTGCTTAATAAAAAATCATTAATTACAATAATATTACTAATATTAAAGTTATATAGTAATATAAGTACTATTTATATTAATTGAAGAAATTATTAATAGTAATAATAGAGAGAAATTATTATAATAAGAGACAATAACCTACTTTTGACACTTAATATAGTAATGTTGGATAAATTTATTCCAAATAAAGTAAATACAACTTATTTAAGCTTTATTTACAAATACAAATAAGAGAAAGTACAAATTTTCTTGATTTTATGCGGAGTTGAGATTTTTAAGAGAAATATTGCAAAACAGTAGAACAATTCAAGTAATCACGTCAAAAATGAAGATTCTAATAAAGGTTACCTTTGGTTTTTAATAACATAAAGGATTTATATATAAAGAATAAAGATTTTACCTTTTTCTTTAATTGTTGTAATTTTTTGATGCATCTGAGGGGAAAATAGAGTAAAAGAAGCTCTATTAATAGTAAATACCTCCCTTCTAGAGTCCAGTAAGCTTCTGATGGACATTTACTGATGGTATCCATTGGAAAATATCAGTATTTCAAGGTTTAGTGATGATTACGTCATGATCAAACCATCTTATCTCATTATCACGCCATTATTTAGGGTTGTCACTATAACTCTAATTTTGATGACATCATGGGCTTAGCAGAAGCCTAAGCTTTGTGAATTTTATCATTTTTCATTCTAATCTAATATTATTCACCAGTTGTATCACTTATATACCTGTTAAACTGAAAATGAGATTGCAGTGAGTGATCATAAATGATTGAATTTAAGCTTAAGCTTTGATCATTAATTACTTCCAAGTTATAGACTCTACAGCTATTCTAGGAGTGTATTCTGATGTCTTGGTATGTCCCTATTCAACCGCCAAGAGGATTTCATTACATAATCAAAAATCTATTTTTGATGATTTTTCTTGTAACTCATCTATTCTGTCAAAATTTAATATTTTAAGCTTCAAACCATGATGTCAAGGGGTAATCCCTTGAGTATCAGAATTAAAAATACATAATTATTCGCACATGAAGTAGTAGAATCTGACTGTCTAATATTTTTTGAGTTAGGATCACTTTCACAACAAAGTGGTCAACAGCTCCATTGATTTTATTCAATAATTCATTACAAGTTTTAACCTTGTTTCTAACTTGTGAAATGAAGCTCATATCTGTGTTCTTACACTAATGAAATGGTGACTTTTTTTTGGTTTATCTCTCTATCCTGTATTTTTCAAGAGATATTAGCTAAAAACCATGAATATATGCATTGACCAAAAAAGTGCATATATTCAGCTTAATTCCTTAAGTATTGACTTTAGATAATAGCTTTATAATATTTTTGTGTGTTTTTTATGGAGAATCCAATAGTACAATTTATTTCACATGTTGTTACATTGGTTTCTGATTTGAATAAGGGTTTATACCTTTTTTAAGGTATTATTACTCATTCTTCAGTAATTGATGACTTTTCAGATATGCCATGAAAACAAAATATGTGTATTTTACCATTAGTAATCTAATGGTGTAATTCATTTAACATTTTTACTCATTTTATTCTGAGTTAATTCAGATTTTGTACTTATTTTTGGTATTTTTACTAGTATTTCAGATGATTATTATAAGTATAATTATTACAGAAATTTTGTTGTGACCTTTTTGGATATGTGGTCATATCTCAAAGGCTCACATTCCCTACCACCAAAAAATATTGTACCATAATCTGATATAGCTAATTAGGGTATCATCCAGTGTCCTACCTCTTCAATAGTCTTTGTTAGTCTTGAAGCTAAATACTGCTTAATTTTTCTAGTCTTTAGGCTTTCTTTCATGTCTGAACCTTCTTGATAGTTCATCAGCATTTTTTATCCCTTCTCAAGTAGCCATTCATCTTCTTGAGTTGGATTTCTATACCTTACAAGGAATTCCCTTTCTTTTCTGTTTCTTGTACTTCTTTCTTTAGGGACTTTCACAATTTTTTTTTCTGCTCCTTCTTCCAAAGGGGGTACTTCAAGTGGGAGTTGATTTCTTAGTGAAAAGAATTCCTTTTCACTTGAGCTGTAAGGTTTTATTGGACTCACAGGGAAAGTTGTTTTTTTTTCATTAGTTCACCTGTGAGCTCTAATTGCACAGCATTGGGTCCATCTAGTGCTTTTATTATAAATGGTCCTGCAAAGGAATCTTTCAATTTCTTTGGACCTTTTATAGTTTTGAAATTTAGAGTTGACACTAGGACCAAGTCTCCTATTTTAAAGTCAGGTGGTTTATGACCTTGCATACATCTGTTTTAATGGTGTCTTTCTTTGTCAATCATTAACTTGAAGCTACTTGCTGTTGGGTGTATATCCAATAAGTCCTCTTTGAGGGTATCATAAGGGAGTCTTGAATTCCAGCCTTTTTCTAGCATTTCACGTGTCTTTCCAGTTTAAGAATGGATCAATGTTTTATATGCCAGTTCAAGAGATGGCATTAATGTACTCCAATCATGGGTAAAACCATCAGAATTTCTGAATTCTAGTCAATAAACACAGAATATTCTGATCATTTCTTCTAATGTCTGTATCATTATTTCTGCTAGACCATCAGTTTGTGGTAGGTAAGCTGTTTAAGATGATAGTTTTGTTCCAAACAGGTTATGGAGGTTTGTCCATAATGCTGAAGTGAATTTTGAGTATCTATCACTTATGATGTTTGGCAATAAGCCTGTGTGGCTAATCAATTTATTCCATATCATCATGGCTGTATCCATAGCTGTATCATCCTTTTGAAATGGTAAAAACATTGGGGTTTTGATGTATCTGTCAACTGATACTAGGCATGCATTGTAACTTCTGTCTCCTCCTGGAGGTAATACTGTTACCCAATCCATCTGAACTATTTCCCAAGGGTATTTTGGTTCTTGAATTTGGATTATCATTCTAAATTTTTTACCTGTGGCTCTGTTTGCCTTTTGGCATCTGTCACAGGTTTGGCAGTATTCTGCAACATCTTTCTTCTGATTTTGCCACCAACAGCAGGCTTTTACCCTCTCTAGTGTTCTGTCTTCTGAGATATGTCCAGCTGCAACACTATCATGACATTCATGTAGTATAGTGCTTGTTAAAGCTCTATCTGCTAAAGCCAAAACACATGTATGTTTAGTTCTATGGTAAAGTATTCCATCAAGGAGGTGGATTCTTCCTTCATCATATGCTTCTTTCCATGTTTCATCTAGTTTTGATGAAAGTGATGGGTCTTTACAGTCTTTCATTAGAGGTTGGCATAAGATATATCAGTTTTTATCCATTTTATAGCTTTCTTTAACTTGGCTAAAGAGTTCTGTGCCTATATCTGTTACACATATGCCTTCTATATGGTGCTCTTCCTGTGGTACCCATTCTGGATTTTCAGGTGTATTTGCCAGAGCCCATCTGCATTTTTATGAATATTACCAGACTTCTGAACTATAGGCATATTTCCTTTACATTCTTGGATGGCAGTTTGGCATCTTAACATATGTCTATTTGGGGTTTTCATGTTCAATAAAGATTTTACAGCATTGAAGTATGTAATTACATAAAATACTGTCCCATCAAAATAATAGTGTAATTTTTCTAAAGCTCACACTAAGCAGACGCATTCCATTTCACTTGCTCCATACCTTGCTTCTGTTAGCTTTATTTGTCTTTAAATGAAAAAAAAATGGTCCCTCAACAGGTTTGTCATTGATGATTTGTGTCTGGTGTGGTGCAGCACCTAGTCCTTCTCCACAAGCATCAATGTATAGTTTAAAGGGTAGTTTCTAATCTGGAATTAGAAGAAATGGGGTGTTTGTTAAGCAATTTTTTAATTATTCATATGCCTTAACTCCTTCTTCAATCACTTCATAGACTGTCTGTTTGTCACAAAAATTATACAATGACTTAGCAATTCTTGAAAAATCTTTTATATGTTGTCTATAATAACAAGAAAATCCTATAAATGATTCAATTTCTTTCTTGATTGGGGGCATTGGCTTCAATAGTACTTCTGCTACGTTTCTCTTGTCTATGCCCAAGCTTAGTCCAGATACAACATTTCCTAGTGCTTTCAGTTCACTATATGAAAAATGACACTTTTTCAGAGAGATTTTCATGTTTACTTGTACTATTTTTTGCAAGACTCTTTCTAGTCTTGATAAGTGACTGTCCCAAGTCTCTGAGAAAATCATGATATCATCAATATAGATAATAAGCCATCCTTCTGATAATTCTTCAGGAAATATGGTATTCATAATCCTTGGGTAATTGGATGGTGCATCTTTTATACCAAGTGTGTCAGCCTGTGACTCAAATCAGAGCACAAGCATGACAGCCAAATACCATAAACCAATGGTACAGCCAAGATACCACCAAAACATGGAGCTGAGCCAAATAAGCTCAAAAGGTATCAAATGAAAGAGGAAACACACCCTTTTTCCAAATATACAAGTCCCATCACCATTGGACAAAGAATGACAAAGTTATTCCTGCTCAAAGTTGTTGCTAAGCATAAACCTTAATTTTCACCTCTCATCTGAAGTACAGAGTAAGAGACTTAACCCCATCAAATAGGAATTCAAAATTAATCTCCAAGTCAGGGCTATTCAATGGTACCAGCCAAACTGAGCTAGCACCAGTATTACAGAAGTTATGGCCAAATTGAGGCTAAATAAGGATGAACAAAACATTCACCTCTCATCTAAGTTCTACAGTTTTAGTGTGAGATACCTAAAGTGGGGTCTGTTGGGAAAAAGAACAATAAGGGCTATCCAATGGTGTCATTCATTTGCTCATATCTCAACTAGATCAAAAGTTATAGGGCAAACAAGCCCAATACAGCTTTTTGCCTAAACCACACATGTGTACAAAATTCTTGTACATGGAATAACTTTTCCATATTTAATGATAGCCATATCAAATAAGGTACCATTGTGTAGAACACATACAGTGCTACACACCGAACCAATTTTGAGGTGGATATCTCAAAAACTGACAAAGTTATGGAAATTTTAAGGTTAAATTCCCACAGTTTTGCCAATACAGCCTTACCATGGGATAATATCCCATAACCATGATTATTAGGTGTCAAACTGACAAAGAAGCATTTTTATAACTCAATACCTCATAGTTCTTTCAATACTGGGGTCCCATACAAGTTCTGTACAGCATTCTATGCGTTATACATGTCAGAATCAAGCTGTGTGGTCCCCAGATGAAATTTTCACCCTGTATTGGTGAAAACTGCCCAGATGTGGTTTCAAAACCACATCTTAGCCCAATACAGGTTATACAGGCCTTTTGCAAGGTACAAGCATGTCCTAGAGTGTGAAAAATCTTCACTTCCTCTATGTGGAAAGGTCTACCAGCCTTTTCACCCCATTTCAGGAGAAAAAGGGGTCTTTTCACATCCATAAAAGGTTTCCTCATCCTTCTCTTGAATTCCTATGTAGTATAACTGTAAAAAACTGTTCTACTCTTGGAAAATAAACAGGTATACTTCCAATTTTAAGAATTGCAGACTTTATTGTTGTAATCCAACAGGTAAAGCTGTACTCAGCGTTTTTAATAGGGCTCACCACCACTATTCTTGAATAGTAAAACCCTTTTCTTTTATTAATAAGCCATTATCATACCTCAATTCTCTTCTTTTGAATATTTATAACCGTGTCACAGTCATATTTATGTAGTAATTAGCCTATTTATTGCTTTATCATAGACTCAGCCTGACATTTTGGCGGCCTGGCTGTGTTTTTTTTGATATTTTGGACCTTAAAAGTGAATATTTTTACCCATTTTTTTGATCTATGACATTTTGGTTTATCTTTTAGGTGTTGTCACAACCACAAAGAATGAGACTCCTCCATTGGTGTTGCAGCAATTGCAACCTGGGACCAATTGGACACACCATATCTTTATGGCCAATTTGGCCCCTTCTGGTGATCTATGGCATTCTGTCCATATCACCATTCCCTGGCCTTTTATGGCCCCAACCATCATTTATGGCCTCAGGCCATATCCTACCATCATTGGCCTCCCTGGCCAATTTCCATATCCTCAACCCCCAAGCCTCTATCTTTGTTTTGAGCCTGGGGGGTCTCTTTGTATCCTAGGGGGTTCTGGGTCCCTAGCCCTCATTGTGGGCTCTGGGCCAACCCTTTTCATTAGGGGTTCCCTTGTGTAAGATGTGACTATGAAACTGATGATAATATTACTATTAATCAACAGTACTATGTCTGTTCTTATGAAATATAATAATAAAAATTATTATAACCACAATTAAATAATTATAAAATTAGTTCTTTCACGTGTTATACACTACTAGTGATTATAACAGTGAGCAGTAATTGTCTACAAGAATCAATTACAAGAAGAATTTAATAATAAAAACTTCTTTTATTAAAATAATAAAATTATTTTAATATATAATTATCTTTTACAAGAATAATTATAAAGATAATTCTTGAAGAAAACTATTACTAGAGAAAAACTTTAAGAATTAAAAATAAATGACTCACTAATACTCCAAAGAACTTATTGATAGATAAGAGTAGAGAAATTTGACGTGGAATTGTGTATTTAAGGGATCAAAAGGATTTATAACAGTATTACAACAATATATAGTTGGATTCTATGATTTCACGTCTTTCTGGTTGATTCTGAAAGATTTAAAACACTTAAGAATAGCTTTAACTAATACTTACTTGTTGGTAATAATGATTTAATAAATTGATAAGATGATGATACGGAAAAAACAGCAAGAAGAGGCTTCTTTTAAGTCAACAACAGCTCACAGAGGCGTGCCATGGAGCAAACTGAAAAACCAGTGAGTGAGAAAACAATAAACCTTTTTGGATTAATGATTGCATCATCTGTTGTCACGTAAGATTATCATAATTACTTAATTGATGCTTTTACGTGACTACCAACCCCAATATGGTTAAGAATAAAAGGAGTAACAGCAGTAAATATTCTTTTATTCTAAAATAATCATTGATTTCTCAAAGTCATGAATGTTATTGCCAATTTCATCACAGGTTTTAATTACTGTGAATTTTTGAAGATTCAGTGTTTCACGTAGAATGGTCAAAAATGGACTGTAAGTAAAACTTTGAATTTTACTAGTAAAACCATAATTATTTTTGGTTGTACAATAGAAAATACAGTTCTTCATTGGTCCTGAAAGTTTCAGAAAGATTCATTAAGAATTGTATTTTTAATGAATTTTTGAAGTTTTTACCTCATTTCTACGTAGAATTGCAAATAGCAGTATTTTGCTGGTTGCTATGAGGTAAATCAATGAATATGGATCCCAAAAGGGTTTTAATTACTCTTTTAGGGTCTAGTCATGGAAAGTAATCAATAATTGACGTGGTTACAGGAGTCTAAGTAGCGCATCACCTCCTTGGCACGTCAAAATAGCAGGTTATTTGCTATTTTCTCATGATTACAGTAGGTGTAACTTGGTAACCAAGTTCTGAAAGAGTTTTAGTTTACCAATTGGGCCAAGATGAGCCATGGATCCATGCTCTGGAGCTATCCACGCCTCTGAGGCCTCAGAAGTTGGGTACCCTGGCTCTCTTTGATGTCTTTTGTCCCCCTTGCTTATTTTTCACGTAAAAATAGAAATTTAAGCTTCAAGTGAGATATCCACTATGGGTGTACCAAAAGTCCATGTAAGGATACCATGATATTAAGTGCTCAAAACATGCATAACACTATTCTTAGTGTATATGTAACATGGGATTTCTCACTTTCCCATTATTTTGGCTTAAAATCAAGAAAAACAAAAATTTTATCGGATCTTTTATGTGGTATTAATGATGTGGTATTGAAGTATTTTCCATTTTACCACCTCAAATACTTAAATTGAGCTTATTCACTCTATGGAGCTACCCTAGGTGAATTTTTGTGTAGAATCCAAATCTGGTCTTAAATACATGGATTTACTTACTCAATAAAAAGTTATTCATCTTTTCTGAAATTGAAAATGATGAATTTTGGATATATGCATGACTTATGAGTTATGCATAATTCAAAATTTCTTTTTAAGATAATTGTGGCCTATTTGGATATGTAAAATATACCTCAAGGCTCACACCTTGCTTAAATGGCCTTTTTGGGCCATTTAGGCCCCCTACAGCCTCTGAGGTCCATGGGCCATTTAGGCCCCTTTTGGCCTAATCCAATGAGGCCAAAAGGGGCCAAAGAGGGCAGCCCATTAGCCCCCAAACCACAATTGGGCCCACCTGAGCCAGTCTTGGCCCCAAATTCCATGAAACCGCAAAATGACCATGAGACCCTCAGGAACCAATGTTGGCCAATAACCACCATGGACCACTTTTCAGCCCATGGTCTCTGGTAACCACCAGAGGCCATCAGATCTGCTCAGCTAGATCCTTCCCCTCACCTTAAGCGGAATTCTTTCACTCCTTCATGCACCCAGTACTCAAGGTTGCAGGAGTGGTACATATATGGTATTATATACCATTATTCACCATTTTTGCTCAGAAATTCAATGATGATGTTTTCAGGACCCAATTCTATCTTTCCAAATCAATTTACCAAAATCCAACCCCTATTTAGAAGGAGGATTTCTGAACTCATCAGCCTGGCAATCCACGGCAGCAATCAGAAGACCATTCAAGGATCCCAATAACCTGACTGTGAGCCTTAGAGGTAATTTCATATACCCAAAAGACCACAAATACAAAATTAACATATAAATGTAAATAAAATAAATTTATTTATATTATTAAAATGAAAATCAAAATATAAATATAAAATTATATTATCAATTAAAAATTTCATTACAATTTAAAAATAAAATTGCATTAAATTTTGAAATTATAAAATTACATTTATACTTGAAAAAATTAAGTAAAAATGAATTTTTAACAAAATTGTAAAAAAATAAATAAATTTGGAAAAAGGTTAAATAAAAATTATTATAACTTTTTATTCAATAAAGAAACATATAAAAACTATTTCACCATTCGATTCCTCATCAAAAATCAGGTGGGGTGACCTCTGAGTGAAAATTTTGTAACTCAACTCTAAAGAAGCTTAAATTAAGTTTTTAGTATTTTCTGTATGAAAATTGAAAATCCTCAAAACTTTAATTTAATTCACATCACATATAGTGTTAATCACAAAAATTTGTGTTAAAATTGAGGTGTTGTGTATATTTTAGAAGATATGAGGAATTAAAGTATTTTCAATTGAATTCAATTGAAATGTCAAAATGTGCGCGTGTATTACATAAGTGCTTTTTTATTTAAATATGAGGTATCAATTATTACTGTATTGAACTGTACAACTCAATTGAATTACATATGTAAATTATAAGTATAATACATGATGAGGAATTAAAGAAAAATAAATTGGAAAGATTAAATTTGGGGGGGAAAAGGAACTCCAGCTCTAAGGGGGAGCTAGACCCCCAAAGTCCTTTCTGACAGGTGTGTGGTGTCAAAATTCATGCAAAAGTTCATCACTTTTGGCCTGGAATTGAGTTACAGGGTCTGTGGACTCAATTGATGATGAGGTTTTGATACCAACTGGGGTAGTTTTAGCTGTTGCCAAGAGGGCAAAACTACCCTTAAGATAAAACAATCATAGTAAAAATAGTTTTAACTGGTTTCTACGTCTCCTACACACATTCTGACATGTTTTGAAGGCTCTAGACCAGGTATTGCTATAGTAATGGCTGATTTAAAGGTCTAAAATGGCTAAAAATGGGTTAAACCAGCCCTTTTTTGGTCTAAACCAGGGTCCAATGATGCCATAATTGGCTTTTCTGTTGTCAGAATGTTTTTCACGACTGAAAAGAGTAAATTTCACTTTTGGAGTAAGAAAATTGATGGCTATAAAAGAATGTCTTCTTTGCCCCACTTTTCTCTTCATGTTAGAATCTTTTCCTTTTATAGCTAGTTTAAACATTGTTAAACCAATCAATCAAAGATTCCAACTACCTTCCTTAAATCAATTTAAACCTTCTCACCACGTGAAAAATCATTATAATCATTGTATGTAATTTTACAATCATTTCTACCCCTGAACCACCCCCAAAGTGAATTAAAGCATCTTTCATCACTGGAAACTTTGTCACTTCGTTTCCAAATTCACTCTGGTCACTTTTGGGCATGTTTTCTCTTTATCATTCTTTTTAAACGGCTTTGTTCTTTAATTAATTGCTTGCAGTTCTTTCCTCAATTAATTCCAATTGAAATTGCTCTTGAAGAAATTACTTCTGGAGCCTTAAATATCTCTTGTAAAGTATTTCTGATAAATTTTTATTGTTGGTAAAACAATAAATCTTTATAATATTATTGTTTTATACTAATAAAGTTATAAACAATACATTTGGCGTGTTTTCTCTTAAAAATAATGTTTCTTACTATTTTTAATTGATTTTTACCTTATACAAGTTTTGAGGACAGGAAAAGTACTTGATTTTTAATCAAAGTTTCATATCCACACCTTACATTTGGGGGCCCAGCGGTGATTTTTTACCTGTGACATATTTTTTGTACTTTTTTTAAATCTTTTTTCTTATATTGAAAAATTTAAAAACATATAAAAAATAATTATAATTCAAAAAATCAATAAAAAAATAATAATTTTTTTAATATTATAAGTGAGGCTTATATTTTAATTTCTTTTTTGAAATATTCTTTTTTTACTTGATTAATTGGTTTTTTTTTCATTAATTTTAGTGTCTGACAATGTGGTAAGACAAGAAAACATTGAAGCAGCCTCAAACAGTAACCAGCATTATTCCTGCCAGTACTGTTCATTCTGATCATAATAGTACTATTATTATGACTCAGAATATTCAACCAGAGCCAATTTCTTGTGAATTAGTCAGCTTAGAAATAAGTAATACTCTTCAGAAAGCCAAAGATTTGGCCAATAGTAAGTTTTTTGACGTAAAATTACTATTTTAAGCCTTTTTAACCATAATTATGCCTTCAACCGGATCAGGAGCCAGTGATAACCCCTCAAGCAGCTCCTAGAAAGATAATAGATGTGATTATGGCAGAGGCCAATCAGGTACAGAAGGAAAAGAGTCCGTTGATGACTTCCAAACAACTAAAATGGGTCATCTCAGTGGACATATACAAAGCCAGCCACAGTGCATACAACAATGCACTTCAGTTCAAGGAGTACCAGATCCTTGCAGACCTGTGGAAGAATTACATGAATTCTTACCTGACTGTGAGAAAATTCCTGGGCCATCCCAATAGTTGCAAATAGCTCAATGGATGGCATCCATTGATGGAGAAGAAAAACATGATTCTTTTGAAACTAGAATGGAGGAAAAAAAACCCTCCACCACCCAAACCAGTGCCAAAAACAGCCCCAGTGGCCAGCAGAAGCAATTTCAACATGAAAAAGCAGCCACAAACTCCAACCAAGGGCAAAGGGAAGGCACCAGCCCCAAAACCTTAAAACCAGGGCTACAGAATCCCAGAGATTCAACAGGATGCCGTGGAAAAGAAGCAATTTCAACATGAAAAAGCAGCCACAAACTCCAAACAAGGGCAAAGGGAAGGCACCAGCCCCAAAACCTTAAAACCAGGGCTACAGAATCCCAGAGATTCAACAGGATGCCGTGGAAAATGTATTTCAGATTGTAAGGTTTGACTATGAAACAATAAGTAAAAATTACTAATATTTTACTTGTTGTACTATGAATGTCCTTATGAATGAAATAAATAAGATAAAAAATAATTATAATAATAAAGAATTATTATAATTATGGCGTAGACATAATTATATTATTAATAAAATATAATAATATAATTTATATTATAAAATATAATATAATAAAATAATATATTTAAAAGCACTTTATTATTGCTACAAACAAATAATAAAGGCGTAAAAAATTGTTTTTTATTAATAAAAAACAATTAATAACAATAATATTACCAATATTAAAGTTATAAATTAATATAAATACTATTTATATTAATTGAGGAATTATTAAAATAATAATAAAGAGAAAATTATTATAATAAGAGAAAATAACCTACTTTTAACACTTAATATAATAATTTTGTAATATTTTACGCCAAAAAATATAAATACAACCTTTTCAAATTGTATTTACAATAAAAATAAAGAAAATTACTAATATTCTTGATTTTTACGTGGAAATGAGTTTTTAGAGATATTTTTAGCAAAAACAATTAAATAAATGATTATAACAAGGTGGTCTTTGGTCTTTAATAATATAATAGTTTTATATATAAAAAATAAAGAAATTAACTTTGGTTTAATTGATTTAATGTTTTTGATGCATCTGAGGGGAAAATAGAGTAAAAAGAGCTCTATTTATAGTAAATACCTCCCTCCTAGAGTCCAACAGGCTTCTAGTAGATGTGTACTGATTATATCCACGGGAATTGATCAATATTTCAAGGTTTGGAGATGATTACATCATGATGAAACCATATTACATCATTATTACACCATTATTTAGAGTTATCACTAGAACTCTAGGTTTGATGACATCAAAGGCTTGGCAGAACCCCAAATTTCGTGGATTTTATTAGTTTTAATCATAAACTAATAGTATTCACCAATTTTATCACTCATATGACTGTTAAACTTAATTTAAGGTTACAGTAGGTGATCATAACTGCTCAATTTAAGCTCAAACTTCGATCTTTAATAACTTTTAAGTTTTTCATGCTACAGCAATTGAGAGAGTGAATTCTGATAGCCTGACATAACCCTATTATGCTGCCAAGAGCGTTTCATTACATCATCAAAACTCTAATTTTGATGATTTATCTTGTAACTCATCTTTTCTGTCGACATTCAATATTTCAAACTTCAAACCATGATTTCAGAGGGTTGTACCCTGAATGTAATAATAAAAATTAAATCATTCTTCACGAATGAACTAGTAGAATCAAACTGTGTACTTTTTTTAAGTTTGGACCACTTTCACATCAAAGTGGTCAACAGCTCTGTTGATTTTTATCAATATTTCATCATAGGTTTTAACCTTGATTATAATTTGTAAAATAAAGTTTATATCTGTGATCTTACAGTAATTACGTGGTAAATTTATTTTTGGTTCATCACTCTATCTTGTATAGTTTAAGAGATATTAGCTATGATCCTTGAATATATGCATTGACCAAAAAAGTGCATATATTCAGGTTAATTCCTTAAGTATTAACTTTGGAAATTAGCTCATTAATTGTTTTATGTGTGAATTCTCCTGGAGAATCCAATGCTACAATTTATTTCACATGTTGTTTCATTGGGCCTCGAAATAAATAAGGATTTATGGTTTTTATAAGGTATTATTCCTTATAACTCATTAAATATTGACTTTACAGATATGCCATAAAAATGGTATAAGTGTTTTTTACCATGGGGAATCCAATGGTATAATTTATTTCACATGTTGATTAATTGGTTTTTAAGTTAAACCAATTTTTGTACCAATTTATGGTATTTTTGTATTTTTGAAGTAATTATTTTTAATGTATAATTATTCTAAGTAATTTTAGTATAATTATCCTAAAGGTATAATTATTCTGAGTCTTTCTTGTGACCTTATTGGGTATGTGGTCATATCTCAAAGGCTCACATTCCCTACCACCAATCAAGATTGTGACACAATCTGATATGTGTAATTAGGGTATCATCCACTGTCCTACCTCTTCAATAGACTTTGTTGGTCTTGAAGCCCAATAATGCTTAAATTTTCTATTTTTCAGGTTTTCTTTTATGTCTGAACCTTCTTAGTAGTTTATCAGCATTTGTTATATCTTTCTCAAGTAGCCATTCATCTTCTTGAGTTGGATTTCTATACCTTACAAGGTATTCCCTTTCTTTTTTGTTTCTTGTCCTTCTTTCTTTAAGGACTTTTACTATTTTCTTTTCTTCTCCTTCTTCCAAGGGGGGAATTTCAAGCGGGGGTTTATTTCTTAGTGGAAATAACTCCTTGTCACTTGAGCTGTAAGGTTTTATCAGACTTACAGGGAAAGTTGGGTGTTTGTTCATTAGTTCACCTGTGAGTTCCAATTGCACAGCATTGGGTCCATGAAGTGCTTTTATCATAAATGGTCCTGCAAAGGAATATTTCAATTTCTGTGGGCCTTTTATGTTATTTAAATTAAGGCTTGATACTAGAGCCAAGTCTGCTATTTTGAAATCAGGTGGCTTATGACTTTTATCCCATCTTTCTTTTCCATATTTGAAAGAATCTTGCATACATCTGTTTGCATGGTGTCTTGCCTTGTCAAGCATTATTTTAAAGCTGCTTGCTGTTGGGTGTATATCAACTAAGTCCTTTTTGGGGGTGTCATAAGGAAGTTTTGGATTCCAACCTTTTGCTAGCATTGCTGGTGTTTTGCCAGTAGAAGAATGGATTGATGTTTTATATGCCATTTCAAGAGCTGTTATTAGTGTACACCAATCATGGGTAAAACCATTAGAATCTTTGAATTCTAGCCCATAAGCACAGAATCTTCTGATCATGTCCTCTAAGGTCTGTATCATTCTTTCTGCTAAACCATCAGTTTGGGGATGGTAAGCTGTTGAGAATGATAGTTTTGTCCCAAATAAGTTATGGAGATTTGTCCATAATGTTGAAGTGAACTTTGGGTCTCTGTCACTTATAATATTCTGGAATAAGCCTGTATGGCTAATAACTTTGTTCCATATCATTATGGCTGTGTCCATAGCTGTGTCATCTTTGTGACATGGTAAGAACATTGGAGTTTTACTGTACCTGTCAACTAACACTAGGCATGCATTGTAACTCCTGTCTCCTCCTGGAGGTAATGCTGGTACCCAATCCATATGAACTATTTCCCATGGGGATTTTGGTTCTTGGATTTGGATCATCATTCCAAATTTCTTTCCTGTGGCTCTGTTGGCTTTTTGGCATCTGTCACAGGTTTGGCAGTACTCTGAAACATCTTTCTTCCAATTTGGCCACCAAGGGCAGGTTTTCACCCTCTCTAGTGTCCTATCTTCTGAGAGATGTCCAGATGCAACACTATCATGACAATCATGTAAAATAGTTTTTATTAGTGTTCTATCTGTTAAGGACATAACACATGTGTGTTTTGTTCTATGGTAGAGGATTCCATCAAGGAGGTGGAATCTTCCTTCATCATATGCCTTTTTCCATGTTTCATCCAGTTTTGATGCAAGTGATGGGTCTTTGCAGTCTTTCATTAGAAGTTGGCTTAAGATATGACAATTTTTGTCTGTCTTATAGCTTTCTTTAACTTGGTTAAAGAATTCTGTGCCAATGTCTGTAACACATATTCCTTCTATATGGTGTTCTTCTTGTGGTACCCATGCTGGATTGTCAGGGGTATTTGCTAAAGCCCATCGGCTAAGACCATCTGCATTTTTATGAATATTTCCAGATTTATGCACAATAGTCATATTTCCTTTATATTCTTGGATAGCAGTTTGCCATCTCAGCATATGTCTATTTGGAGTCTTCATATTTAATAGTGATTTCACAGCATTACAGTCTGTGATTACATCAAATACTGTGCCATCCAAATAATAATGCAGTTTTTCTAAAGCCCACACTAAGCATAAGCATTTCATTTGGCTGGCTCCATACCTTGCTTCTGTTGGCTTTATCTGCCTTGAAATGAAACAAATTGGTCCTTCCACTGGTTTATCATTGATAATTTGTGTTTGGTGAAGTGCAGCACCTAGTCCTTCTCCACAAGCATCAATGTATAGTTTGAAGGGTAGTTTCCAATCTGGCATTAGAAGAAATGTGGCATTTGTTAATGAATTTTTCAATTCTTCATATGCCTTGACTCTTTCTTCAGTCATTTCATAAACTGTTTTTTGGTCACATAATTTATATAAGGATTTGGCAATTTTTGCAAAGTCCTTTATATGCTGTCTATAGTAACCAGCAAATCCTAAAAATGATTGCATTTCTTTTTTGGTTTGAGGCATTGGTTTAAGTAGTACTGCTGCTACTTTATTTTTTTCTATGCCTAGACTAAGCCCAGATACAACATGCCCTAGTGCTATTAATTCACTGTATGCAAAATGACACTTTTTTAAGGAAATTTTAATATTCACTTGGAGTATCTTTTGTAGTACCCTTTCTAGTCTTGCAAGGTGATTTTCCCAAGTTTCTGAGCAAACTATGATATCATCAATATAGATAATTAACCATCCTTCTGATAATTCTTCAGGAAATATGGTATTCATCATTCTTTGGTAATGGGAAGGTGCATTTTTTATCCCAAATGGCATTCTTAAGTATTCAAAAATTCCGCAGTGGACTATTATCCTCAGTAGTTTTTTGGCATTGTCTGTTAAGCCATTTTGGTGAAAACCCTTTAAGGCATCCATGGCTGTAATGAACTTAGCTTGTGACAATTGTGTCAATGTCTCATGGATTCTAGGTATTGGATATCTATCTGGAATGGTATAGGTGTTCAGGGCTCTGAAGTCTCCTACCATCCTTGATTTTCCATTATGCCAAGTTATAATGACAGGAGTAGTAACTTCTACCTGTTCATTATGTCCAACCTTTCTTAATACTCCAAGGTCCATTAATTCTTTAATGTGTATCTCCAAGGCTTCTCTAGCCCTTGGACTAGCTGGGTAAGCTGGTCTTCTCAGTAAGGGTGGGTAAGGCGTTTCCACATTACAAATTATGTCTACTTCATGCCCAATTATAGCACCTAGTGGCTCTTTGTCAGTTGCAAAGGCATCTTTGTACTTAAATCAGAGGTTAATCAATTTTTCTTTCATTTATTCTGTTAATTCTTGATTGAATTCTGCCTCTTTAAGTTGTTCAGATATAAAAAGTTCCTTTTCTGGAATCTTTTCTTCCTTCTTAATAGCTGTAATTTGTTTTTTGTTATTTAAAAAGCCAAACTTTTGTCTTTTATTGTCTCCTATAGTAAAATATCTATCCTTCTGGTTAGAGATATCTATACCATAGATTGATAAGTAGTCATTTCCCAGGATAAAGTGATTACTGGTACAGCTGTCCATTACCACAAATTCTACTTTAATTCTGACACATTGTGAAGGGTGAGGGAAAATAAGTGTTAAGTCAATTATTCCAAGGGGAATCATGCTTTCACTTGCACTACTAAATTTGACAACTTGGATTGGTATAAGTTTTTCTTGCCAGTCTGGAACAATTGTACTTAAATAACTTTTACCAACACAGGTGTAATATGCTCCTGTATCCAAGTTCACCTTTGCTTCTTGGTTATTAACTATGACAATACTTATACTTGATTTTCCAGATGTATACCCCATTCCTCTTGCAGGTTTGGTTTTGTACAGTTTGGCATCTTGCACATTTGTCAGGTTTGTGTCAGGTGTCCCAACTTGTGGTAAGTTAGAGTTGACATCTAGTACTTCATGAATTATATCAATATTATTAATTTCTGCATTAATTATATTGATTTCATCACTTTCAGAAGTTTCTGATTCTTCTCTCTCTTTTTCAGAGTCAGATTCTTCCTCTTTGTCATTGTGGTTTTCTGTTTCCACAATTTCATTGATTTTTGCCTTTTTTAGGCAATTATTGGCTAAGTGTCCAATACCTCCACATTTATGGCATTTTCTTTGCTCATTATTGTTGGATGTATTGGGCTTGAAGGATTCTTTTGATTTATCTTTTTTGATAAATGGTTTATTTGGGCTTTTAATGTCCAATTTATTCCAAGTCCTGCCAATTTTTGTTCTTGTCACGATGTCTTCCAATGCATTAATGTACTCTTCTGTGGAGCATGGCTCTATACACCTGCTTCTTAGGGCATGTTCTAGCTCTCCTCCACATTTCTTGAGTATTTTCATATGCACCATTTTTTATGAAATTTCTGGGTACAATGCATTAAGTCTTTCAACTTGTTTTAAGAACCAGGTTAAAGGTTTATTTCTTGGAAAGATAATAAACTATTTTTAATGTCTTTAAGAGCTAAAATACTATTTTTAAGCTCTGTTAAAGTATTTACAATATCAGGAGACAAGGTTATTTTTTTGGGAAATGGGGTTGTCTCATTTGTTGTTCCTCTTTGTCTTTGAATTCCATCAAAGTGCTGGCCATGTTGAAGACATTGTCCATGGCATCTTTTTGGATTTTGGGAATCCTGTAGCTTGGGGAATATGGTTTTCTCCAATTCTTTTTTGTGTTCTTCTTCCCTTCTTGGGGAAGTGGGTTGACTTGGGGCTTGCTGGTAGAAGCTACTGGGGCTTCTTCCTTGGTTGCCTCCTTCTTTTTGGCATGATACTCCTTGATCTTTTTGATTTGAGGTTTGGATGATAGTGGATTCCATCCATTGGAGTATTTCACTATCTCCTCCTCTTTGAGGAACTTTTTCAGGATGTGCAAGGAGTTCATCAATCCTTGGTGTATTTGAGGCAGCATTTCCCAATCTTTGTCCTTGTACACTGTGTAATACTGCTTGTACTGGCTCATGTAGATGTCTATTTGAGCCCTCTGAATGTTATTTGTACCTATTTGAGTTACTCATACTTAGCTCCAATTCAGGTTCAGATATCATGGGCATTTTGGGGACCTTCCTTTGGGATAAGGCACTTCCTTGTGTGGATTCTGTTCCACTGGGGATATTGACCTTTCTTTTCCCTTTTGAGGGATCAGTTCTACCTCTGAGTCCAGCTCCATCTGATTGGATGGAGTATTGGGAACCTCTTCTGGTAGTCATAATTTAAGAAATAAATAAAAATAAAATAAAAGTATTTTAGGATAAAAATTCTTTTTATGGCAATTATAAAAGAGGTCCTCACCTTCAGAGTCTTGAATGGTGGTCCTGGAAAGTCTAATTTCTTAGCTTTATTTCTTTTAGTGATAACTGGTGTTGGAGAACTTTGACAAGTTTCTTCCACCAATCTCTCAACAGTAGTTTGGTTATCTTCTGTTGGGTTATCCTCAAACACTAAAAAAGACAAATAAATATAAGTCTTTTTATAAGAAGTGTTATTTTTTGGCAAGATATGGAAATTTTCCATGTAGAAATTGCTTTTATATCTTTAAAAAATTTAAATGAATAAAGAAATGAATAAAAATGAATAAAAATAACTGTTTTATTGGTGTTTGCAAAAAAAATTTAATATTTTTTAAATTTTTATTTTTATTGTTAAGGAATGCATAAAAATTAGTATGATTCTTTATAAAATTAAATTATAATAAAAATTATTTTTAATTTATAGAATATCTTTTTTAATAACTAGAGTAACTCAAAGAAAGTTCTTGCAAGTCTAAGGATGTGAAAAAACCACATGTAAGACAGTACAATTGCTTTCCAAATGCCTCAATAGCTTTCAAAATCAATAAAATATAAAATTATTATATAATTTTATGATTATAAATATAATTTATTATTGGATAAACCCAATTAGAATCTTTTTAAAGGTCTTTTAAGTAAATATCATGGCCAGGCCCCCAAATGTAAGGTTTGACTATGAAACAATAAGTAAAAATTACTAATATTCTACTTATTGTACTATGAATGTCCTTATAAATGAAATAAATAAGATAAAAAATAATTATAATAATAAAGAATTATTATAATTATGGCGTAGAAATAATTATATTATTAATAAAATATAATAATATAATTTATATTATAAAATATAATATAATAAAATAAATATATTAATATAAAATAATTAATATATTAAAAAGCACTTTATTATTGTTACAAACAAATAATAAAGGCGTAAAAAATTGTTTTTTATTAATGAAAAACAATTAATAACAATAATATTACCAATATTAAAGTTATAAATTAATATAAATACTATTTATATTAATTAAGGAATTATTAAAATAATAATAAAGAGAAAATTATTATAATAAGAGAAAATAACCTACTTTTAACACTTAATATAATAATTTTGTAATATTTTATGCCAAAAAATATAAATACAACCTTTTCAAATTGTATTTACAATAAAAATAAAGAAAATTACTAATATTCTTGATTTTTACGTGAAAATGAGTTTTTAGAGAGATTTTTAGCAAAAACAATTAAAGAAATGATTTAATCACGTCAAAATAGATGATTATAACAAGGTGGTCTTTGGTATTTAATAATAAAATAGTTTTATATATAAATAATAAAGAAATTACCTTTGATTTAATTGATTTAATGTTTTTGATGTGTCTGAGGGCAAAATAGAGTAAAAAGAGCTCTATTTATAGTAAATACCTCCCTCCTACAGTCGAAAAGGCTTCTAGTAGACGTGTAATGATCATATCCACTGGAATTGATCAATATTTTAAGGTTTGGAGATGATTAAATCATGATCAAACCATATTACATCATTATTACACCATTATTTAGAGTTATCACTATAACTCCAAGTTTGATGACATCAGAGGCTGGGAAGAACCCCAAATTTCGTGGATTTTATTAGTTTTAATCATAAAATAATAGTATTCACCAATCTTATCACTCATATGACTGTTAAACTTAATTTAAGGTTACAGTAGGTGATCATAACTGCTCAATTTAAGCTCAAACGTTGATCTTTAATAACTTTTGAGTTTTGCACGCTACAGAAATGAAGAGGGTGAATTCTGATGGCCTGAAAAAACCTTATTATGCTGCCAAGAGCTTTTCATTACATCATCAAAACTCTAATTTGATGATTTTTCTTGTAACTCATCTTTTCTGTCGAAATTCAATATTTCAAACTTCAAACCATGATTTTGGGGGGTTGTACCCTGAATTTAATAATAAAAATTACATCATTCCTCACGAATGAACCAGTAGAATCCAACTGTGTACTTTCTTTTAAGTTTGGACCACTTTCACAACAAAGTGGTCAACAGCTCTGTTGATTTTTATCAATATTTCATCATAGGTTTTGGCCTTAATTATAATTTGTAAAATAAAGTTTATATCTGTGTTCTTCCAGTAATTACGTGGTAACTTTATTTTTGGTTCATCACTCTATTTTGTATAGTTAAAGAGATATCAGCTATGATCCTTGAATATATGCGTTGACCAAAAAAGTGCATATATTCAGGTTAATTCCTTAAGTATTAACTTTGGAAATTAGCTCATTAATTGTTTTATGTGTGAATTCTCCTGGAGGATCCAATCACCAGGGCGAATCTTGCGTCAATTGTCGGCAATTGACTTCACGTCGCACCGCGGTCAGTATAAAATCTTGCTTCAGTCGCGTTAGTGTCACTTTATAGTCACTGGATTTAGTGGGTCACGTCACGTCAGCGTCAAGACAACGTCAATTGTCACATGTGTCACATGAGAATGTCACTCAAAGCCCAAACCCATTTCAACACTATGCGCAACGTTCGTGTAATTTCACCTCATTGGCTTCCGCCTCCCCGACGCTTAGCATGCTTACGCACCCACACCGCCCTCCATCCAGATGAGACTCCGACACTGCCCGCCCCTCTCTGTCCTCACCACTCCTTACGCTTTCACACCCCCGCCCCTACCATCCTCACGCTTGTGTAGTACCCTCCCGACATGCCTCCGACAACGCTTAGCATCCTTACGCTCATGTAGTGCCCTCCCGACATGCCTCCGACACCACTGATGACCCTTACGCTTGTGTAGTGCCCTCCCGACATGCCTCCGACACAGCTTACCATCCTTACGCTCATGTGGTGCCCTCCCGACATGCCTCCGACAACAGTTACCCTCCCTCCCGACATGCCTCCGACAACAGTTACCCTCCCTCCCGACATTCTCCCGACACTGCTTACCATCCTTACGCTCATGTAGTGCCCTCCCGACATGCCTCCGACAACAGTTACCCTCCCTCCCGACATTCTCCCGACACTGCTTACCATCCTTACGCTCATGTAGTGCCCTCCCGACATGCCTCCGACAACAGTTACCCTCTGTCACAGCCACGTATTTTGACCCTCCTCCTTGATGGCAGCGGCAATCCAACCTGGAGCCAAGTTGGGGCCAATTGGCCATGTCATATCATTTATGGCCAATTGACCCCTTTTGGGTGTTCCATGGCTCTTATGCCATAACCCACTCCATTGGCCACTTATGGCCTCCATCATCCTTTATGGCCTCAGGCCATATCCTGCGTCATTGGCCCTCTTGGCCAATTTCCACCTCACCAACCCCCAGGCCTTCATCACTGTTTTTGGGCCTGGGGGGTCCCTTTGTCTTCCAGGGGCTCCCAGGCCCCATGGCCACCTTCCTTGGTTTCCTGGCCACCCCTTTCATTATGGGGGTTTTTGGCCTAAATGGCCTTTTTGGGCCATTTAGGCCCCCCACGGCTTCTACGGTCCGCGTTCCGCGGTCCGCGGTCCGTACGGTCCGTAAGCCGCGGTCCGCGGTCCGCGGTCCGTAGGCCACGTACCGCGGTCCGTAGGCGGGTTAGGCCCCTTTTGGCCTAATCCAATGAGGCCAAAAGGGGCCAAAGGGGGCAGCCACCTAGCCCCCAAGGCCAGGTGGGTCTCAAACCACAGTTGGGCCCACCTGAGCCATTTTTTGGCCACCAATCCCTTGGACCCAATTTGGACCAAAAACACCTTGGACCCATTTTTGGCCACAAATCCCGTAGGACCCATTTTTGGCCCTGGACCACCATGGACCAACTTCACTGCCATGGCCTCTGGCAACCACCAGAGGCCACCAAATCATCTCAACAAGCATTTCCCTCAACTTAAGGGGAAGTCTTCCCTTTCCTTCATGTACTCCGTACTCAAGATTGCAGGTGTGGTGCATATATGGTATTATATACCATTATGCACCATTTTTACTCAGCAATCCAATGGTGACGTTTTCAGGACCCATTTACACCTTTCCATTTCAAGGTCCATAATTCCAACGCCCATTTCGAAGGAGGACTTTTCAGCTTATCAGTCTGGCAATCCATGACGGTAATTCAGAAGATCATTCAAGGATCCCAACCACCTGTATCTGCAGGAGTTGGGTTGGTACAATTCATTCAGGATTATTCTAAGATCAATTCTCAAGAGGTATTACAAATTCAATCAGTTTTCAAGACATCAAGTATTCAATACTCCTTGGACAACCCAATTCATCCGTACAGGCCTTGTTCAATCAACCTGTATGGCCTTGGCCCAATTGGGCCACTTCTTATTCCACTGTGGGAATTCCATCACACAGTTCAAATTTCAAGATGGCCAGAACTGTATTTCCCGATTCGGACAATACAGTCATTGATCCACCTTCCAGGATCAACCTTCCAGCTTTTCACATATACTGGCCACCTTTCAGCACCTGGGGACTTTTTCCCCAGTTAATTAATATAGTGGATTTATTTTTATCCTTATTTTCTTTTACATTATTAAAGTTAATACTGATAATCTTAAGTCAGTCATTCAGCACCCTTTTCTTTTATTTCCTCGCCTGTCCAGTGGATATTGGTGGTCATATCCTTATACTAATTCCATTTCCTTTTCTGGCAGGTTGAAACAGTGAATTAAGGATTCACTTGGTTGGCTTCTTGGCTTTTGGCTTCTTTATTATCTTTGGTCATTGGCTTCATCTTTTCTTATCTCATCTTTTGGCATACTTGTTTCCCCTTTATTCTTTCTTAAAGAAATTCATTCTTATTATTCTTTTATCTTTGGAGCCCTCCAAGTGAGTTCTTGATTCCTGAGTGCCAGGCCCTCTTCTTCCAAGAGCCCCTGTGACATTATATTAATTAACTCATAATTCTTCTTCATTCATTCATTCTTTTATTCTTATATTTTAAATTCATTCATTCATTTCATCAAAATTATGATTCTTTGACGTTTTATGATCTTATGATTCTTCGTCCCCTCTCAATTTTCTCTCATTCATTCTTCATTCTGAAAATTGAAAGCTGACCCATTTTTTATTTTTTCTGTTATCTTTTCAATCTCATTCTCAATATTAATCAATCTATTTTTATCCATAATCCAAGCATTTTTATCTTTGGTTCTCAAGTTATTCATCAGGTTATTCAGACACGTTCTTCATATCAGGATTCACTTTGATTTATTCCTCAAGAATTTTTGATTTTCTGGAAGAATTCACTTGAAAATTGATTTGATTGACTAATTTGACATAATTGAAATTGACCTCAAGATAATTGATTGACCTGAAGACTTTATTGATTTTGCTGATTATTCACATCAAGATTTTGACATAAATTGATTTTGACTCAAGAATTCATTTTGATTGATTGATTTTTTCTGCAAGATTTTGATTTGATTTGATTTTGATTGTTTGATTGATTGTTTTATTGACTTCAAGATTCTCATTGATATTGATTTTTACTTCAAGACTCATTCTGATTTGATTGATTGACGTATTTGAAGAATTTTGATTCATTGATTATCCAATTTTCTCAAGATTTGATTGTTGATTTTGTACTTCAAGAAAATTTTGATTTTTATTTCATTTATTTTGGTTGATTATCCCTGAAATCATGCCAGTTCAACATTCACCTCCAGCAAGACAGACCAGATCTCAGGCCAGAACTCAAGCTGTTCTGACTCCAACTCCAAGGGCCCCTCTTGACGGTACCCCAGCAGTTTCTCAACTGAGGGCCAGATTGGACAGAGGACCCATTATGGAAGGAGCAGCACCATCCAGGAAGGAAGGAAGAGGGCCAAGAAGGTCAATGTCTTTATCAGGAGTGGTTGGCGGATTCCCAGGTTTTTCAAGAACCAGTCCCAAGGTTCAAGGTGAAGATGGTGAAGAGGAGGAGGAGAATTCTGTGGAAGAGGAAGAGTCTAACGGCACTGAGGCTGCTCCTGCTCCTGTGGGAGCATCTGAGGGCACCAGAGGACCAACTCTAGCCCAGTCTGATCAGCCTGCCTCTCATCAGTCTGAACCGTCTTTATTGGCCATTATGCAACAAATGACTCAGATTATGGCCAATCTGCAAGCAGCTTCTTCTTCTGAATCATCAAGACCACCAGCCTTCAAGACTCCCTCTATGAAGGCTCCAGAATGCTTTGATGGGACTCAGCCCTTCAAAGTCAGAAGCTTTATTCAGTCTTGCCAACTCATCTTTCATAATGACCCGGCAAACTTCTCTCAAGACAGAAAGAAGGTTCTTTATGCCACTTCATTCTTAGTTGGCAGGGCTGCAAAATGGATTGAGCCTTATCTTTCCAATCTCAATAATCAAGACTCAAATTATCTCCTCAATTCCTGGCCATTATTTGAATCCCAATTGTTCACTTTATTTGGAGACCCAAATGAAGTAAGAAAAGCAGAAGCTGAATTGGATGGCCTTAGGATGAAAGAAGGTGGGCATGTTGCTTTGTATATTGCCGATTTCAGGAGTTTGGTTTCAAGAATTGGGGATTGGGGTGAAAGGGCTCTTATTCATCATTTCAGGAAGGGTTTGGCCTCCAGGATTCTGGATCAATTGGCCTCCCATCCTTCAAACATTGATTCTCTTCAAGACTTAATGGACGTCAGCCTGGAACTTGATACCAGGTACCATGAGAGGCAGAAGGAAAAGAATCATCATCAAGAGAAGAAGCCTGAAGCCTCAAAGTCTCACTCTTCTCATCATCAAGTTTCTTCAAGTTCAAGACCAAAGAAGAAATTTCATTCTCAAAAGCGGGACAAGCCCCATTCTTCATTGTTGAATAAGGACTTCAAGTTGAAAGGTTCTGAAAAGGAAAGAAGAATCAAGGAGGGGTTGTGTACCTATTGTGGTGGGAAGCATAGTCTTGAGTCCTGTGTCAAAAGGCCTCAAAACAAGCTTGCCCAACCGTCAGGCAGCTTTCCCAGCCAGGGAAAAGCCTGAGTGAAGACCATGTTGTGTTCAATGGTCTTCACAGTTTTCCTTCCAGAGCACAATTGTGCATTCTGAATACTGGTGTCAAGAATTCTCTTAAATTTTTTGTTTTCTCTTCTCTTTCTGATGTTTTTTACAGTATTCTCATTGATTCTGGTGCTACACACTCATTCATTGCAAAGCAGTTTGTTCACAAGTACTCATTGACTACGTCAGAACTTCCAGAGAAGATTCCTCTTATCATTTTGGACTCCTCTGAGTCCCCTTCCTTATTTGTGACTCACCATACTAAATATATGGTTGAGCTCCCTTCCTTCCCAAGCTTTGAATGGGATTTTTTAGTCATTGATACTCCCAAGGGAGAAGACCTCATATTGGGCTTTGACTTTCTCAATCATTTTAATCCTTCTATTGATTGGAGGCAAGGGCTGATCACCTTTAATACTGATCAAAAGGACTATTCTGATCCTTCCAATTCCTTCCGTAATGACTCGTCCTCTGCCGAATCATGTGCAGCTCTGGTTGGTGATTCTAGAACACCATCAGTTCCATCTTCTGTCCATATTCCTTCCCTTAATTCCCATCTGTCATTACCATCATCTGGAGATGAAGTCTTCAAAGAGATTCAAGATGTTGGGGAAGATAATTCTGTATCTTCACTTCATCTCTTCTTTGGGAATATGGACCTTCCTCCTTCATCTTATCATGACTCCCTGGAGGAGTTGTGGGATGAAGAGGAAGAGCCAGAAGAAGTAGAAACCGTGATGAAGGTTGTTCCCTCTGTTTATCACCAATACTTGGATGTATTCTCCAAGGTGAAAGCAGAGAAACTTCCTCCTCACCGTGCCTGTGATCATCATATCGAACTGGAGGGGTCTCTACCTCCAGTTGGGGTGATCTACTCTTTATCCAAACAAGAGTCAGATACACTCAGGGCCTACATCTCAGAGAATGTAGAGAAAGGTTTCATCCGGCCAAGCTCCTCCTCAACAGGAGCACCTGTCCTCTTTGTTAAAAAGAAAGATGGTGGCCTCCGTTTGTGTGTTGATTACCGCAAACTCAATGCTGTCACTAGGAAGAACAAATATCCTGTTCCTCCTATGAACCAGCTTCTTAATGTCTTTAATGGTTCTTCTATCTTCTCCAAGATTGATTTGCGTGGTGCATATAACCTGCTCAGAATCAAGGAGGGTGATGAACATTTGACATGCTTCAGAACTAAATATGGCAGTTTTGAGTACTTGGTTATGCCATTTGGGCTCACCAATGCTCCTGCCTCTTTTCAGAATCTTGTCAATGATATATTCCAAGATCTTCTTGATGTTTTTGTTGTGGTTTATTTGGATGACATTATGGTCTTTTCCAAATCTGAGGAAGAACATGTCACCCATGTGTCCACTGTTCTTTCCAGACTCAGAGCCAATAACCTTTTCGCCAAGGCTTCTAAATGCCTTTTTCATGTCTCTAGTGTAGAATACCTTGGTTATGTTGTTTCTTCTGAAGGCCTCAAGATGGACCAAGCAAAAGTCCAGCAGATCCTTAATTGGCCTCCTCCAAGAAACCTCAAGGCTCTTCAATCCTTCCTTGGCTTTGCCAACTTCTACCGCCGTTTCATCAAGAATTATTCAAAGAAAATCAGTTCACTCACCAGTTTCCTCAAGAAAGATTCCTGTTTCCCCCTCAATGAGGAAGCTCTTAGCCAGTTTCATCAACTCAAAGAGGCCTTCACTACCGCTCCAATCCTTCTCTACCGACCATTGTAGAGACCGATGCATCCGATTATGCTTTGGGTGCTGTACTGAGTCAGGTCTCTGACTCAGGAAAACATCCCATTGCCTTTGACAGCCGCAAGCTTATTCCAGCAGAACTCAACTATGAAATTCATGACAAGGAACTCCTTGGTATAGTCTGGGCTCTCAAGCGCTGGAGGGCTTTTCTTCTTTCTCTGTCCTCTCCTTTTGAAGTTCTCACCGATCATTCCTCTCTTCAGTACTTTATGTCATCAAAGATCCTTACTCGCCGTCAAGCCCGTTGGGCCCAATTCTTATCTGAATTTCATTTCTCAATCACTTACCGCCCTGGCCGCCTAGCAACTCTTCCAGATGCCTTATCACGTCGGGACGACGTCTATCCGGAGAGGGGGGAGGATTTCATCAGCAAGAATCCAATGAATTTTCAACAACTCATTAAGCAAGATGAAGTTAAACCCTCAAAGTTTTTTGCAGTCAAGGTGGATTCTTTTTCAAATTTGATTGATTCAATTCAGAAGAAATTATGGCAAGATCCTCAGTACAGAAGTATCCTTGAAGATTTGGGTAAAGGTAAATCTGTCCAAGATTATTCTCTTGATTCCTCCTCCCAACTTCTTCTCTTCAAAGATCGGGTGGTAGTCCCAAATGACTCCACAATTCAACTCAGAATTCTTCAAAAGCGTCATGACTCTCCTCTAGCTGGACACCCTGGCCAAGAGAAGACTCTCAAACTTGTCAAGCGGGATTTCCACTGGTCCGGCATGACCCAATTCATTAAGGATTATGTATCATCCTGCCAACAGTGTTCAAGAAACAAGAATATCCACCATAAGAAGTTTGGACTCCTCAAACCTCTTCCAATTCCAAATGGTCCTTGGATTTGTCTCTCAATGGATTTCATCACTCAACTGCCCCTGTCCAATTCTTTTGACTCAATTCTTGTCATAGTGGACAGATTCTCAAAAATGGCGGTTTTTATTCCAACAATGTCTTCAATAACTTCTTTGGATTTGGCCCATTTATTCATCAAGAATATCTTCTCAAAGCATGGCCTTCCATCAAGCATTGTCAGTGATAGAGGTTCACTCTTTGTTTCTTCCTTCTGGACCAATCTTTGTCAGCAGCTCAAGATTTCAAGAGACTTGTCAACTGCTTATCACCCAGAAACTGATGGACAGACAGAGAGGGTAAATCAGATACTAGAACAGTATCTTCGGATGTATGTCAGTTATCATCAAGATGATTGGAACACCTGGCTCCCTTTGGCTGAATTTGCCTACAATAATTCTGATCACTCTTCAACCAAGCAATCACCGTTTTTCACCGTTTATGGAAGAGATCCACAATTTGATTCAGTTCACATCACTCAAGATACTCCTGCTGGAAAGTTATCAACAAAAATCCAATCAGTACAGCAAGATGTCAAGAGAGAACTTGAAATCGCCATAAACCGGTTTAAGAGGTATGCAGATAAAAGTAGAGCAAGTCCACCTGTTTTCAATCCTGGTGACATGGTATGGCTTTCTTCCAAGAATATCAAATCAACTAGACCCACCAAGAAACTGTCTGAAAGATGGTTGGGTCCCTTTCCAATCCTGAAGAAAGTCAGTACTCATGCTTACCACCTCAAGCTTCCATCTCAATGGAAATCCATCCACCCAGTCTTCCATATCTCACTCTTGGAACCAGTCAAGACATCAACAATCCCAAATCGGCATCAAGAGCCTCCTCCTCCAATCATTATTGAAGAAGAAGAGGAATGGGAAGTCTCTCAAGTACTGGATTCAAAGCTCAAGAGAAGAAAATTATGGTATCTGGTGGAATGGAAAGGTTTCAGTCAAGATTCAGAAAGATCCACATGGGAACCAACTGAAAACCTCAAGAATTGTCCTGAACTTGTCAAAGATTTTCATTCGTTATATCCTGACAAGCCAGGACCCAATTCTTCAATGGCTTGAATTTTTATGGTGCTTGGTGGGGAGAGGAATTACCAAAAGTAAGTCCCACTCCTGGTATGCACCTTTAGGGGTATTCTACTCTTCTTTGTTGTAAGCATCACTTTGGCCACTCTGTGAGCACTTTTCAATTTGGACACAGACCTTTTGGCCCGGCTTTCAACATCCGAATTCCAAATTTATGGCCATTTACACTTGGGCAAATGGACCATTCCTTTTTCATTCTCCTTCCCAAGACTTTATTCTTTCAACACATTCATTTATCAAGAGCTTTTTTATTTATGGCACTGGCGGGAGTGGCAACTACTAAAAGTAAGTTCCTCTCCTGGTGTGCACTTCCCTGAGGGGTCTACAATCTGTCAAAACATCACCTTGGCCACTCTGTGAGCACCTGGCATCAAATTCTTTTATCCAGGTCCTTGGCCACTTTCAAAATCAATTGTCGTAACCCGTGATGAAGATTGGATTCCTCCTCAAATTTCATTTTCTTTATTTTTTCTGTTTCTCTCTTTATATCTGTTTCCTTTTCTCTTTTACTCTTTATATTCTTTTAAAATTTCTTTTCTTATAACTCTTTAACGCCAAAATCTTTACGTCAAATCATGTCTTCAACTTTGTCAAAGCCAAATGTCAAGAGAAGACCAAGTCAACCTCAATTCATATGCCAACAAGCTTATCAGTTCAATTTCTCTTTTCAAGATTCAATGCCTCTGGAATCCTTACGTCAAATCCGTCTCATTAGCCTCAACAGGCCTCTACCTTATCTTGGTGCTCAGGAGCTCACCATTCAAGGTAGGGGGGTACTGTCACAGCCACGTATTTTGACCCTCCTCCTTGATGGCGGCGGCAATCCAACCTGGAGCCAAGTTGGGGCCAATTGGCCATGTCATATCATTTATGGCCAATTGACCCCTTTTGGGTGTTCCATGGCTCTTATGCCATAACCCACTCCATTGGCCACTTATGGCCTCCATCATCCTTTATGGCCTCAGGCCATATCCTGCGTCATTGGCCCTCTTGGCCAATTTCCACCTCACCAACCCCCAGGCCTTCATCACTGTTTTTGGGCCTGGGGGGTCCCTTTGTCTTCCAGGGGCTCCCAGGCCCCATGGCCACCTTCCTTGGTTTCCTGGCCACCCCTTTCATTATGGGGGTTTTTGGCCTAAATGGCCTTTTTGGGCCATTTAGGCCCCCCACGGCTTCTACGGTCCGCAGGCCGTAATACGCGGTCCGCGGTCCGTACAGTCCGTGGGCCGCGGTCCGTACGCCGCGGTCCGTAGGCCACGTACCGCGGTCCGTAGGCGGGTTAGGCCCCTTTTGGCCTAATCCAATGAGGCCAAAAGGGGCCAAAGGGGGCAGCCACCTAGCCCCCAAGGCCAGGTGGGTCTCAAACCACAGTTGGGCCCACCTGAGCCATTTTTTGGCCACCAATCCCTTGGACCCAATTTGGACCAAAAACACCTTGGACCCATTTTTGGCCACAAATCCCGTAGGACCCATTTTTGGCCCTGGACCACCATGGACCAACTTCACTGCCATGGCCTCTGGCAACCACCAGAGGCCACCAAATCATCTCAACAAGCATTTCCCTCAACTTAAGGGGAAGTCTTCCCTTTCCTTCATGTACTCCGTACTCAAGATTGCAGGTGTGGTGCATATATGGTATTATATACCATTATGCACCATTTTTACTCAGCAATCCAATGGTGACGTTTTCAGGACCCATTTACACCTTTCCATTTCAAGGTCCATAATTCCAACGCCCATTTCGAAGGAGGACTTTTCAGCTTATCAGTCTGGCAATCCATGACGGTAATTCAGAAGATCATTCAAGGATCCCAACCACCTGTATCTGCAGGAGTTGGGTTGGTACAATTCATTCAGGATTATTCTAAGATCAATTCTCAAGAGGTATTACAAATTCAATCAGTTTTCAAGACATCAAGTATTCAATACTCCTTGGACAACCCAATTCATCCGTACAGGCCTTGTTCAATCAACCTGTATGGCCTTGGCCCAATTGGGCCACTTCTTATTCCACTGTGGGAATTCCATCACACAGTTCAAATTTCAAGATGGCCAGAACTGTATTTCCCGATTCGGACAATACAGTCATTGATCCACCTTCCAGGATCAACCTTCCAGCTTTTCACATATACTGGCCACCTTTCAGCACCTGGGGACTTTTTCCCCAGTTAATTAATATAGTGGATTTATTTTTATCCTTATTTTCTTTTACATTATTAAAGTTAATACTGATAATCTTAAGTCAGTCATTCAGCACCCTTTTCTTTTATTTCCTCGCCTGTCCAGTGGATATTGGTGGTCATATCCTTATACTAATTCCATTTCCTTTTCTGGCAGGTTGAAACAGTGAATTAAGGATTCACTTGGTTGGCTTCTTGGCTTTTGGCTTCTTTATTATCTTTGGTCATTGGCTTCATCTTTTCTTATCTCATCTTTTGGCATACTTGTTTCCCCTTTATTCTTTCTTAAAGAAATTCATTCTTATTATTCTTTTATCTTTGGAGCCCTCCAAGTGAGTTCTTGATTCCTGAGTGCCAGGCCCTCTTCTTCCAAGAGCCCCTGTGACACCCTCCCTCCCGACATTCTCCCGACACTGCTTACCATCCTTACGCTCATGTAGTGCCCTCCCGACATGCCTCCGACAACGCCTACCCTCCTCACGCTTCCGTATTACATCCATAGTGTACAGTACGGTGGCTTGTTGGCGTACACGATGAACGCAATTGCCGAAATATGCTGAGTGGCCTTCTCTGCCAACAGGACCTAAGGGGATATTGGTCAGTATATTCACCATGTTGTGGCTAGGGTTTAAATCATGAGACTCACAAATTAAAACCTAATAAGTGGACTATTTAAGACAAGAATTGTGTCTCCTGTTTCGCCGACAAAACCATTTTATTTCATATCAATCAAATGAACACTTTGCTTAGTCCTTACCTCATGAGCATTGAATAGTTCAAAAGTTGACTTTAGTAGGTTTCTCACTAGTCAACTTTATTCAATGTCTCAAAGGGAAGTGATTTCATTTGCATGATATGAAATAATTTGCAAAACATCGCCTCCTTCAATTTCCCGCCAAATCGCATTTTGCAAATGCGATTATTTTACTTGCACCTTTTTTCTTGAATTTGGATCTTTTATCAAAAAATTTTCAAACAAGTTATCAATCACCTCGTCACCATCTGTTTGATTAATAAACTACCTCCGCTATGGCCCGAACCCCGGGAAATTCAACAGAATTCAATGAACGACCAACTTCAGCCCCAGAGAGTGGAAGTGAAATCTCTGATATCGCCAGTAGTCGTGAATTAGGCATTGAAGTAGAGAGCCAGTCACATGAAGATAATCAAGATCCACCAGTTCTTCCGGAATGTGAGTATGCATCCATATTGAATATTTCAAATCTCTCAAAACCTGATATTGTGTCATAGCCTTTATTTCAGGGCAGCCTCCAAGCTCTCAGAAACCGAATTTTAAAAGTTATGAGAAGGAAAAGACTGTTGAACCTTGTGCACCAACAGAAGATGATGGGCAAGATGATGTAATTTTCAGTGGGGAGGTGGAAATTATATCCAAGGAACAATTTGTCTCCAACATTGCTCAAACAATCCCAAGGCTCGAAAAAATCCAAAATGATAGTAAAATTCCTGATTATGTGCGTCAAAAGATTGCTGAAGCCATGAGCCTGCTCAAAATGGATTTGAACCGTAAGTCCATTACTAATTCAAAACAAAATTGATAAAAATAGCTGCTTACAATATATGGCAGGTGTGGAGGTGGGAGAATCTCTACCTGAAGGATCTCGAGTCGTAATTGGACTTCCAGGCAAAGGATTAGGAAAAAGACCAAATATACATGCGACCAAAAAAACCAACAAAAAACGCCGTACCTTTGAAGCCGCAAACGATTCTCGCGATCAAGGTGATGAAATTATCAATGTTGAAGGGGACCATATTGATAATGAACCTCCGCATACTGAACCCCCCCCAATACTCAATGAAACAATCCATGATGAAGCTCCACATACTGAAAGTCCCCCCGATACCCAATGAAACAATGCATGATGCAACCCCTCCCGCCTCTCCTCGGAATATTCAAGCCTTTCAAGAAAGGGAAACAATTAAACATGATACAATGGGACGAGATATGACTGATATAATTCCCAACGCTGAGCCCGAAGTGTCATCCGCTGCGAATTTTCAAGGAATATTTTTATCCCGCATGGAAGAGTTTGCAGGCATTTTGAATTATCATTCCAATATTACTCAACAATCATGGAAAAGGGGGCTTGATAATATCAATAGGATTTACAAAAATAGATGGGACAATTTACCAACAAAGGATGCTCATACATTCCTGCCCGTTGGTATTAAGGTGATCAGTAACCGAGATCTTAAAATGTCGGCTTGGCTGCAGGACCTTGAGATGGCAGGTGAGTTTTTTTTTATCTTTGTGCATGATACTTGATTATTGGCTGTTGACTGGTGATATAAATTGCAATATACAGGGTTAGATTTTTTTAAGCCAACCAAAACAGAAGCGTTTTTTGATCACAACATTTGGAATCTCAAATTGATGAAGGAATCAGCTAAACCTCCAGATAATCTCCCAAAATCTGAACACTCCTTCTTCAAAATGGTTCAGAGCCTTCTTTACCCCGCGAATCCAGTTAAACATTTTTGGGCAAATGTTATGTTTGAGTCCATTAGTTTAGTCTCATACGATGTGATTGCACCCAAACCATATGTTGCACCAACATCAAATTCGACCAATCCTCTTGGACTCAAACGCGGAGCAGTTGAATACCTTGCCTCCTGCTTGAGTAAATCGAAGCAACGTGCAACCCAACTCAGCATTGAAGGTGGCGGCGCTGACAATGAGATATCCACAAAGCCGCACAAGAACCTGGAGGATCTAATGGATACAGTTATCCATTTGATGATTGCGTACAACATGGTATGTGCACATACAAAGGTCGAAGTTAATGGCATCAAAGGCAAACTCACGAACTCAAAAAAAAATGAGGCCATCAAAGATCTTTTGGCGTGTCACAAGAATCTTGGAATAAATCGAATTTGCTATGGTATATTAGCAGCATTCTGTGCGGCGGGGGTTCGTGGTTTGATGGTATGCTCAGATGACTGGAGAACAAGCTCAGTTAAAGGGGCTTTAGCACTAATTGACATTTCCGCAAAACTTTCAGAGGGTAAAAATCTAGTGGAGCCAGTGTGGCTACGTACTAATAAGTATATATGTAATTTACTGAATAAAAGTTTCTTCTCATCAGAGTCTTTTAACCCCACTGTACCTCTTAGATTCGATTTTGCACGATGCTTAGTATTAGACTTTGGTGATGCCTGGGTGGCGAATCGCGGGCTTGGTTCAAGTGATGAGGTCACCTTGACAGTACCCAGGTCAGCTAAACTCACAACCAGGATTGACCCGTTTTAGATTAGCTTTGTACTAGATAGATTGTAATTTAATTTTGCAAAGTGATTTATGAATTTAATAATCATGACTTCCTATCCTACTACTGCCCGGATGCCACAGTCTGAGTACCAATAGTAATTGTACGGCGGCATGCCTCCGTACATCATTGCGAAGACTCCGACAAGACGCAAGCTGAGTCAGGCGTTGTGCCCGCGAGTAGCACACGCGGGGGCATTGCGGGAGGTCGCGTGTATCACTTCACGCCAGCCCATAATAGGCAAAAGGTTCCTGTGTCTTTCAAGAGGAGTGGGATAACTAGGGATCCGCAGCAGGATGCATATTGCATTTGCGTGTGCTTGCAATATTCCAAATTGCTGGATTGGAAAGTGATTGCATGGGAACATCAATGTGTAAAATTGAATAATGCACTATCCACTGCAATTTTCAGGTTCAGGTATTTGAGATCGTGAATTTGCCAAGGTCAGGCGTGAGCTTTCTTTTTAGCCGCAATTAAAAAAGATTCATCCATCGCAATACAATTTAGGTGATATTAAGAAATCAGTAATCATTCGGTTTCATTTCATTTTTTGCTGAAAGCATGCCATTCACGAAAAAAGGAAAAGAGCGTAAAAGGGAACTCGCGAGAAAGCGTCGGGCTGAGGAAGGAAAGTGTGAGTTACTCGCTTAATCTCAGTGTATATATATAGATATATATATATGCTTCCACATTTATGTGGCACCCTCATTGGGCCCCACTGAAGAACATGGGCTTTAGTCGGTTCAGATTGTGCCAATGTCATGTGGGCTCCAACAGGGAAGTCAAAGGATGTGTGCCGAAGAAAGCTCCTTGGCAGTATCTGATATCTTGTGTGCTTCAACACATAGTGATCCTGCAACCACTCGGGAATAGTAGCAGATCCCAAAAGACAAATGAGCGCAAAACGACCCGAATGAATAGGTTTTTTTCCTCCTCTCGCCCAACAGCACAAATATCAATGCCAGTATCAGCAAATATCACCCCAAGTGAAATTCGGAGGGTGGTGGATGTCAATCAGATCAAACGCATTCACTTTGGCCGTGTGGCAATTTTCTCTTCAACCGGATTACTCATTGCCCTTGTTGAATTCTGACCATTCACAACAATGAGTGAAGTCGAGGTCAATCAATGGGATGAATTATCACAATTCTTATTTCGCGAAAAGAGGTTCACTGACCCTATTGCAACAAATGGAGCATTACTGGAGGGATTTATGTTTGCGATTGGGTGGCGCAAATGCACCACGAAGAATGAACAATTTGGTCTGTATGGTAGTGCTGGCAAAATTGAAAATGCAAAAGATGAATGGCGGGACCGAGGTGCCAATCTTAGCTCGGTGGGTCGCATTCTAGGTCAATCCTTACGATATGTTGGGGATAATTTATTTCAGAAGATTCAAAATTGCTACAACTCATTGGGGGTTCCGTCTTTTGATCAAGTCAACTATGAAGGCGATATTCCGGCAAATCAGGGTGCATTCGAGTTCGCTTCCGCACTCACTTTCACCATGAATGGATTCAAAAACGCACCTCATGTTGATAAGGATGCATCGCTGTATGCTTCGGGATGGTGGTTTCAAGCTGATAAGCGGACCGGCCAAATTCAAAGAGATGCGTCAAAGCGGTGTACAGGGGGAAAATTGATTTTCCCAAATGAGCATTTTTGGATTGATCTATCCGCATGTCATGGGCTCATTCAGGTAGTGTGGGCCAGTAGTACATTTGTTCATTATACTGATCCAGCACAGGACAACGAAAGCACGACACTAGTGGGTATGTCCGCACAATGCTCAAGCAGGTTAGCAAAAACAATGCGGCAAAAAAGCAATGGCTATTATGAGATTGGCGAGAGAGCGGGCTATCAAATCAGGGATGGTAATACAATCTCATTCCGATTCAAAGAATGAGGAGATTTGCAAGTGGGTTGGGTAAGTAATGGTGAGGTAAGGCAGAGGACAATATACACCAGGATTGGATGGATTCGAGTGCGGGAGATGGGGTGTCTCACATGAAAAAGGGGTGAAGTGGATTATGTATGGTGGCATGCCATCGTACATCGGTCCTGGTTTGTTGCTATTGTCCAGGATGCCAATGCTTCACACGCGAATCCTCATGCTTGTGCAGGTTCTGACAATTCTAAAAGTTCCTTACGCCTATGCGGGGGGCCATCGCTACACACACCAATCCTTGGGCCTGTGCAGGCTCCCAAAAATTTACACGCCAATCCTTACGCGTTTACAGGCTTTCGACGATTCACACGCCAATTCTTACGCTTGTGAAGCTTCCCCACAATGCTGAAATTTTCTTTAGCCTGTGCAGGATCCCAAGAATTCACACGCCAATTCTTACGCCTGTGCAGGCTCCCAACAATTCACACGCTAATCCTTATGCTTGGGGAGGGTCCCAAAAGTGCTAAAATTCCTTACGCCTGTACAGGCTTCCGACGATTCACACGCCAATCCTTACGCATGGGAGGGTTGCCAACAACGCTGACAAATTCTTACGCCTGTGCAGGCTCCCAACAATTCACACGCCAATCCTTATGCCTGTGCAGGCTCCCAACAATTCACACGCCAATCCTTATGCCTGTGCAGGCTCCCAACAATTCACACGCCAATCCTTACGCCTGTGCAGCCTCCCGACAAGTCACACGCCAATCCTCATGCTTGTGAAGGTTCTAGCCAATTTAAACAATTCAATACATGAGTAAGACTAATAGCGTGTGACCATAGGAAAGGCCATGTTTCACGAATCTGGACTCGATTGCTCACATACGGGAACCTCCCGCTTTTTTACAGTTAAGAATGGGTATGGCTCTAAACCATGGGAGAAGAAAATATAGGAGAGGATAACGGCAACTATTGGCGCATTTTGAGAAAAAGAGGTTCACGAAAACAAATACTCACTCAAACTCTTGGTGGGGCACTTACAAAAATAATTCTCACGCAATCAGGGTTTTTCTCTAAGGAGGAAATAAGTAATTTTTACGTGAACAAAGAATGTAATAGAATTTGAACATAACAATAATTTAAGACAAATATTTTATTCAAAAGAAAGTATTACAAAAAATAAAAAGAGGAAATAATGACATTTTTTTTAAATTTTTATTTTTCGAGGAATTTGGAGACCATCCCGGTTATGTCCTCCTTTGGATAAGCCTCCAGTGCCTGGGCAAGGAGGGAGTTTAGTTCCTCCCGGAATTCCCGGTGCATCTCATTTCGATGAGTTGCATCCACGAAAGGAATCATGTGGAGCAAGCGACGATGCTCCAACAAGATTCGGTTGATCGAATCGTGGACGATGGCTCGAGGAATCATTAGGGTCGGTCGCAGGTCGGTGAATTCCTGGCGAGCGTCATCGTGGGAATGAGACGAGCTTGGCACCGGGGGGGAGGAGACGTTGGGGTTCTCGGGGGCACTGGAAGGGATCTCTGGGGAGGGAACCGGGGTTGGAGTGGAAGGGGAAGATGGTGGAGTCGGTGAAGAAGAAGGGGGAGGGGGATGGGGTGATCCCACGGGCGTATTGTCGATGATGATGATCGAGCGAGGAGTGGCGGGACGATCTGGAGACGGTCGAAGAAAAAATGAGGAAAGGTGAATATGGATCGAAGAGAAAGAAGGGGTGACTTACCATAAGGTTCCTCCGTGGATTGCGTAGGAGCCACCTCAGGTTCTGGCTCACGAGTCGTATCGTCCTCAGGTGGTTGGGACGATGGACTCGGGCCAGGAATAGGTGGCTCTTCGGTTCGGGAGGGTTCTAAAAAAGGAGTAAGAGTCAGTTCACTCGACTCGAAAGTGAAAGTGAAAATGAAATGAAACTTTGGCTGCTTACCACGGAATAATTCCTCAGACCATCGGGTGCCACTCGGGCCTGGAGTGGGTTGCCGGGGGGTTTGCTCGCGAGGCAAACTGGGAACGGGAGAGTCGTGTCGGGGGGGATTCGAGGGGTTTGGTTCTATGAGAAATGGAAAAAAGTCAGTATTATTGCGTGAAGAGAAATGAGATAAAGAGGAGAAATAAAACTTACTTTGGCGTTTGAATCCCATCGGTGACAAGACATGGTGACGATCAGCCCAAGCTCGAATGTCCTCTCGCCATCGCCATCCTTCATCGGCCGGATAATCACTTCGCTCCGGTCGAGGAGTGAAGTGACCATCGGATGGTGGCCTAGGAGGGGGAGTGGACAAATTGATACTGGAGGGGACAGGGCTAATCGTCCGGAATCGTTCCCGTTGGCCTGTTTGGGGGCCCGGCGTCCATTCACGCTCGGAAATGGTTTCATCATCGTTGACCACAAAGGAGTCCTCGCGAGGGCGTCTTGGGCGAGAACTCGTCTGGCCTCGTGGTCGGAAGGGGCGGACAACGAACGAACATTTCTTGTGTGCTTGTCAGCAAGCATCACAAGCGTCGTTCGTTGTCGAGGAGCGAATGCAGGGGATATCCCGCTTGGTGCATAACGTGCACGACATCTAAAAACAAAACAAAACAGGTTAGTAACTGAATAGAAAGTAAGCAATCAAGAAAGAAAAGGAAGACATACGATGATTTATACAAATTTAAAACGGAATCAAATTAAAAACGCTCTAGTCGGAAGTTTTTAAAAGTCTGGAAGGAAGTCGTGAAGAAAGAAAAATATTAATATCGGTACATAATGTTGACGAAAGTTTAATTGGAGAAAACGTACAAAGTAGATAGAAGTGGGGTTCTGAAAGTATTAGCAGGAAAAACAAAAAGCGAGCAGGAAGGGGAGTGGGGTTAGTCGAGTGCGAAAGAAAAGACTGGAAAGGCAGGAAGACGAGGGGGAATACGCACAAGAAGGACAAACGCGGGTGAGGTTGAGCGAAGTGGAGCGGGTGAGAAAGAAAGTGAAGTGCGTGTCATGTGAAGATGGTCTTTTATACCAAGGTGAAGCTGAGACGATCTCAGCAGTTGCAGCACCCGCAAAAGTCTCAGCTTCAAGGCGTGTGGGCAAAATTGAAGCTGAGTCTCAGCGAATGCTGCAACTGAGAGGTGAAATGCTCGCGTGAGGCAGAAGAACAATGGGGGTCTGGCTGAGTATTGCAATTTATTGAATTGTCAAGCTGAGTATTGCAATTTATTGAATTGTCAAGCTGAGTATTGCAATTTATTGAATTGTCATGCTGAGTCAAATCCCCTTTGTTTCCTTAAATTGCCACCCAATCACCCAGGAGGGTGGTCGTGAGGCCCTTATTGATTGTGCATTGTGGGTGCAATGCACAAGTGACCGCGGCAAGATCACCGGCCTTATGGCCTGGTGATAGTCTTTGAACAAAGGGGGGGGCTGTAAGACAAGTGAATACAGTGTGAGCTTGCCTCGACCCATTGCTCAGGTTTGCTTTCGGGTCATAATTGAAATGCTCAGGGGATGAACATTTTAATTGCACAGTAATTGAACAATTGATATAACAATATCAAATGCACCGCTGAGTATTGCAATTTTTTGAATTGTCAAGCTGAGTCAAATCCCCTTTGTTTCCTTAAATAGCCACCCGATCACCCAGGAGGGTGGTCGTGAGGCCCATGTTGAATGTGCATTGTGGGTGCAATCCACAAGTGACCCATGCAGAAAAGCACCCGGTGCATTTGGTCACAAGTGACCGCGGCGAGATTACCGGCCATATGGCCTGGTAATAGTATGTGAACAAAGGGGGGGGCTGCAAGACAAGTGAATACAGCGTGAGCTTGCCTCGACCCATTGCTCAGGTTTGCTTTCGGGTCATAATTGAAATGCTCAGTGGCTGAACATTGGAATTGCACAGTGATTGAACTATAGATATAACAATATCAAATGCACCATGCTGAGCCATTGCTCAGTCGTTTTTGTATGCGCGCACTCTGAGCATTTGGCACAGCATCGGATGACATTTCAGCCAGGTGCAGCATTTCACACGCTTTGGTGAAGTGCTCCAAACTGAGCCTTCCAATGAACTATTGCAAAAAAGTTCATTCCATGGCTTTACTGAGCACTTTCTCACGGTGCTTTTGACCATGACATGCTCAGCTTGCATGTGCAAATCGGGTGAAACGCAATGCTGAGCATGTGGCACATGAGCTACGTAAATGCAAACGATCGGAAGGTGCATGCACATTTGCTAGATGGATGCAGGCTCAAGTAGTATTACACCTTCCTGATCTGTACAGTACAGTCAACACTGTAGTACGCAGTACACCTTTGTAAATGTACTGCGGGGCAGAGCAAAAAGCTGTTCAACAATGTAACATGCAATAACGTCAAGCCATCGAGTCATATCTCTCACCTGCATCCCTTTGATGCACCTTGTTGGACAGCTCTGCCTAACTACGGCACAGATGCGCATGTAATCCAAATTAATGTAAGTGGGTCTTAATGGGATGACTTAATATTTGGGTCTAACACAAAGAGTTGATTCACTCCGGTGCCATTGTTGGGGCAAACAATGACTGGCCCGCTTGTTCATTGTTGGGCAGCCACACGCTTTCATACGCACCCCCGATGGGTCATACGCAGGCAACTTTCACACGCCTGGAAGACATTTTACTGCCAGTCTTCCAGCTGCCTATTTTCTTGGTCGGGTTGTCAGCTTGACTGCAGACGCTCACCTGCTTGCGTGTGGAAACCTGAGGCCAATCAGTGTGGATTCGCTTCAGCCTCATCCACATTAGAATAACAATCCCAGCCTATGATTGCTGAGGCTGGTCATGTTTGCGTGGGTATCTCCCACCGCGGGTCATTTTCTTCACGTTCTCACACGCCCCGCGCAAGTTGTGGCACCTGGCTTGCAGCCAAAAATTTCCTTGGGCGTGTGGCCTCTTTCTCCGGAGTTCTGTACGCGCGTGAGGCAAAGACCCGGATGCCAATCTCGGTGGATTAGTACTCGCCTCAAACGCCATAGGGGTGAATGTATATGTGGATCACGGCTCACGGCTGGCGCCCCCTTTGATCATCCCACACATTCCCCCCTGAAAGCCCAGTATGTATCAGTCAGCAAAAAACTTCAGGCCAAACCAAAGTCATGTTCGGTGGCATGCCACAAACATATCTCACCCACCCACACACAAACATCCCCACAGTGAGATTGCCCTTTGAAACTGCCAACATTGCCCAGTAGGTCCCTTTGAACAATTAACCTGGGGAGGATACGCTCATTGTTCGCTGTCACACCAGCGAACATGACTGCATGCCTCTAATATGCCCTCCACAATAAGCTGCTACAACCCACCCAATTTCGGATGTGCTAATGTCAGCCTTGTTCCACCAAAGGTTTCGTAACTCGCTGCAGATCCAGCAGTCAAATGGTGCACCCACATTTTGGCCACCTTGCCTTGATATATGCCCCAAATCGGATATGAAAATTATGAGCCCAAGAGGCCCACCTCCATCAAGACCATGCACGTAACCACAGGCCATCCCCCTTTTGGCCTGTTGCTGCCACTCATATAAGTTCCCCACCTGCGCTTATTCCTCTTCATTCCCTTTAGCTAACCCTTCCCGATCATATAATTCCCAACTGTCCCCAAATAATTCAAAATAGCCATCATGTCAACCCCTTCACAACCACTTTGCATTGGGATGATTAATATTTGTATTCAAATAAATAGTGATATAACCTTAAAGCCTGAGAATTCCCACTTAGGTTCTTGGATTATCCTATGGCACAATCAACACAACATATTCATATATCTCCCCAATCACCAGCATGCTATTGGCTCTCTCCCGGGAACCCTTTCCCAAACATTGATACCATTCCTTGGGGCACCCAAAACGTTCATGCACTGTGGTCCTGGTGGGGCATGGATTGAAAATTGCCAATCCAATCCTACTCAAATATTATTCGTTGAGGGAGTATTTATGACTGATGCCAATGATCCCTCCTCATCTCAGAAACCCAATCTAGCATTGATGTTCTTCACATGGTATCCAAACGTTCTATTCATAATGGAAAGCTTTCGAACACAACATTTCAAGCTTAAAATGCCCAAAGAATATGACTGTACTACTCATTGTCAATGTCAACTCTTTACTCCGACATTTCCCACTTCAAACTCGACGCCTGCTTCATATCCTGCTGTTTCATCATTGATTTCCAAGCAAAAACTGATACAATTACCCAGTGGATCAGACCTCCCCATGATGACCCCGCCCCATTCCATTATTCAAACCCCCCTCCTCCCTCATCAAAAGACTGGACTAGCTTTTCTCTGGGATCGAGAAATCCCCAATGGCCAATCAGCCCGTAACCTTTGGGCAACCTCACCCCCAGGATCCACTTTTAATGCCAGGCACATCATTACAAACAAGGTCGTTAGCTCATTTGAATCCCTTTCGACCAATACCCCTCTTGGAGGACTGCTTGCGGATGATATGGGATTAGGTAAAACCATTCAGGCCATTGCTCTAATTGGTACCTCCAAGGAGCGGATGATTGCAAACCCCCATCGCTCCACGCCCACCATGATCATCTGCCCCCCTCGCTTAATTACCAACTGGCAATCAGAAATATCCAAGCATGCTCAGGCTGGAGCACTGCATGCCAAAATCTACCATGGTCCCACTCGTCACTCATTATCCCAAGCCGACATCTTAAAATATGATATCATCATCACTTCTTACAATACTATCACCCAAGAATTTAAGCAAACCAATCCCTCTACATCATTCATTTTTCAAATCAATTGGCATCGTATAATCTTGGATGAAGCACAGTGAGTGGCTGAGCTTAAATGATTCAAATTACCTTTTATATCCAATAACCCTTGCCCCCTCTTATAGCTATATTCGCTCTCAATACACTGCCACTCACCGTGCCATTAATAGCCTCCTTTCATCCCGTCGAATATGTTTAACGGGCACACCTATTCACAACACCATTTATGACCTTTTGGGCATAATATCCTTCATCACTCAACCCCAGAGCGCCGATCAAGATAACTGGTCACCATTCATCCTGAGTAGTCTTTCAAAAGGTTGCAATGATATTTTGCATTTGGCATTGCGGCATTTAAGTTTGCGCCGCACCAAAACCACACATCTCGAATCTCTCCCCACTATTAGCCATCATTATGAGCTGCTCCCACTCAACCCGACCATGCAGCAAGAATATTCCACATTATATGAAGAATTCCTATCATCCAAAAGCAAAGGACCAGGAGAGTTTTTCAGAAATATTAATAAGCTGCGAATATGTTGTAACCATCACATCATGCTTAACACAATTGCGGAGGCGGAGCTGGAAGACCCCGAGGGCAGGAGCACTCAGGATAACTCCCCAAGAATCACACGAACTATTGTGGATGTGGAAACATGCATGATGAGTAGTAAAATTGCACACCTCCTACAAAGCTTAATGAAGAACAAACAAACAAGGTGTGATCCAACGAAATCGGTGGTTTATACCCAATGGACCCAATTTCTAGATTTGTGCATTAATTCTAATATGCATCCATTACCAATTGACTCCATCTGACTTTTTTATATTGTAGAATTGGTATTGCTCTTGCCCATCACTCTATCCTTTCAGCACGAATTGATGGAACAATTACACCATGAGCGCAGGACAAGGCGCTTGAGAATTTCTTCAATAATCCTGAATGTGAAGTACTCATTGCATCCATTGCCGCGGCTGGAACTGGCCTCAATATAACTTGTGCTAATGTAGTCTATTTAATGGTGAGGGGCCCCCCAAAATTCTCCCCTGATTTTCGGACCCTGACATCCACATTTCCAGGAGCCCAATTGGAACCCAGCCATTGAGGCTCAGGCTGTTGATCTTCTACATCGTATTGGCCAACAACGACCTGTACAGGTCATCCACTATATCACTCCTCATTCAGTTGAGGTCAACATGCGGAAGGTACCTTTCAAGCTCATCTTTCACTTGATTGTATTACTATTCTGAAATCATTCCTTATGGGAATGCCATATTCCAATTACCAATAGGTCCAAGAAAAGAAAAAATCATTAACTGCGTGAGCCTTACTGATATTATATAATTTGTGATTGACAAAGTTGATAACTCCTGTTGACTCTGGCACAGGTCCACAATTATGAACACCATGAGCTGGATCGAACTTCTTCAATATTTCCTCAATGAAAATGAGCAATAGAGTATTATTGCAAGGGAGACGGTGATACATTTCAATTCATATTGTCTATATTCTAACATATTTAGCAAGTTGTTGCATCCTTAAGAGATAATAATCAGATTTTATTACACCTGCACAAATAATTCACAAAATTTTAATTTGTCACAGTGCTATACCGTGACAAATTACTAAGTTATTGCAGAGCATCACCATTAGGCCTAATAACTGGCATGTCAAGTATCTTGAGGGCGCTAGTCTGCATCTTACTACAGCCTTTGAGCCAATCTTGATCAAATACCTGAAATGATAGGCCTTCCGGAATATCACCATCATCTGTCGATCGTAATTCTGGCAATCTATCAATAGTTTTTTTACCCTTTTTTTTAATCCGATTACAAAACTCTATGTCTCTATCCATTTTCAATACCAAATCATTAAATAACTGGGAGCGCCAGCGTAATCCCACTTTGCGGTAAACTTGACGGCCATTTTCCAGTACCTCCTCAGTATCTGAGCATACTCGAGGGTCATTGAATTGTGATGCTAGGATGGGAAATTTAGCCGTATCACACCATTCACGACGGCGCTCACAGCTCTGCACATAATCAAGTAGATCATCATCAGACTTGGTCCACAATGAAGAAGAGATACAGTAACTAACTCTTTGACGAATCTTTGCGAGCTTTTGATTCTCTTTCTTTTTTACCAAATACTCGGCATCCTTTTGAATAGACTTCCATTCTCTTTTCAAATAAGTGAAATATTGCTCCATTAAAGCCGCCACGACCCCATAGTTGTTATGATCCTTGTTCCAACAGTAGTGATGATACTCAGTGCTGACAAGTGCGAGACGGAATGTACGGTAAAACACCATAGACATCAGCTCGTTGAACGGATGTTGCCATGAGCTCTCCCAGTCCCAAGTGAATCGCTTTAGTCGTAGCTTGTGGAGCTCATTTTCGCAGTAGCTTTGGAAACCCTGAGACTGAACCTGTGTTGATGGCTCATTGAACACATCCTTGGGGACATAACCGAGATGACCAGCCACTTGAATTGCAATTTCACGCTCTTCTGTGCTGGGTGGTGTTGGTAGTGAGGAAAAATCCTTATCCCTAACTTTGAGTAGGAACAGGCAATGTGCGTGTACTTCTGATCTCATTCCATGGACATTCTCTGGAAGTTCTGCCTTCAGCCATTTTTGTTGCTCCTTCTGGCTTGCACGTTTTGCCACATTGTGAGCTTTGCGGGCCTGGTTCCTTTGCTGTCTGACCTCGGATTGTTCAAGCATACCCTGGGCGAGGCCCAGCTGAGGATGGGTGAACTCACTATTTGATTGAGTGCCTTGCTCATGCGCTGTGAAATTGTCCCTTCTTGGTTCATCATTTCTTTCACTTTGAGTCGGAGACATGTTCTCATCCTCATCATCCACCATTGTTTCTCTTGATGTACTGGCATGACCCGTTCTTGGTTTGGAGGCATATGGATGATGACGTCCACTGACTTTCTCTTTATGGACCAGAGGTGAAGACGCATAAAGTTCATCCCCTGCTATGCAAATCATCAGTTAACACATCAAAACATTAATGAAGACTGGTCATCCTCACGATCTTCAATTGGCTCCTGAGATCGGACTGACTTGCCTTTAGGTGCCATATCTAACCCATGAAACAAACATATCAAATTGTGAATAAGTTTCTACTCCAAAATTCAAATGACTTACTTTGATGAAGCGTCAATACTGGATTTCCCTCCGACAGACCGCTCCAAGTTACATTTTCCAAAGGTCTTTTTCGTCGCCCCCCATCCACGCGCCTTTCATCACCCACATGAACCTGCGATCCTGATGGAATATTGAGGGTTGGCTGTTTACTTTGGCCAAAGGGATCCTGGGATGCGACTGGATTCCGACCGGGATTAAGGAGGAACTCACGTGGAAATTTTGATTGGGGATTAGCGTGTGAGGAGATTTGAGGTGTGCCTTCTGGCCCCTGAGACACATGAATTTGTGTATTAGTGGGATTTGGGGGAATTGGAGTGACGGAAATATTTGGGATCGACCAAGTGCTTGAAGTTGGAGCCTTTGGATTGCCCACATCAATGTTAAGACCTGATACATTCATTGAGGATGCGATAGGGGTTGTGAGAGGAATGTTGGGACTCAATGGTGACTGTGTTTGAACATATTCTATGCTAGATTCACTATTTGAGTCATGAACAGAACCTGAACGGGATTTATGTGACTTGAAAGATGACATAAGGGCCGAAAAAGTACAGTAATATTTTTAACTAGATAAAACACCTCAGTATTATGATAAAATAGAGTGATATGAGATGAAATCTTTTCAAATTTAGAGTAGAGAAATTCTATGAATAGTTGGAACTAAGTGTTGTGTGGAAGTCGTATAAGACTCTTTTGAGGAGAATCCTTCCTGCCTCCTCTTGAGCTCCTCCTCTTTTGTCGGAAACCACCCTGCACGGCCTACCAGCATATAATGTGATATTTCCTTGATCTGAAAGGGGACCCATCATCCATAGGTAATCATATTTGGTAACATTTCCGCCTCCCCATTGTCACATTTTGTGAATTATCCAAACTGCCAATATATGCATTGAAATTCACCAACATTGTACATCTGTAAAGGGGTATATTCATGAAGGATTTACCCACAAAAGAGACATCACCTTTTCACGAAAGGCAAGACAATCCAAATCACATTCCAACTGATTCAAAGCCCGCCGTACTCAAACCAAATACCAAGACTTTAGCTGCACTCCAACCCCTTATGTAATAGAGTTATATAGTTATTTCTGTAATAAGGTTTAAACCATGTACGATGGCGTGCCAGCGTACATGGATTAAATGTTAATCCCCTCAATTCAATGGTAACACTTCACTAATGGAACCCCCTCAATGGTCAAACCCGCACTATCACAATGTGTAAATAAACTAGAATATGTATGAGCATTGAGCAGCATGGCATTTTACCCAATTAAACGCCTAACCAATTCCGCCATCCAGATGAGACATGTTAAACTTTATCCACTGCAGCTCATGCTCCATTACAAATGGGATAAAATCCTCAGCTGGCTCAAATCATCTCCCCCTTCATAAATAATCACTGAATTTTATTTCCAATTAATAACACTCCTAAAGACTTTCACATCAACCATAGATATTTATACACAAACCAACCGTACTCCCAATTCCTGCAACAATGACAACCCGGCCATATTCCTCAATGCGTATATGCATGTGTCAACACTGCTCAACTCAAACACACTCTTCCCCTGAGGGTGATAGGCAAGGAGTTGCCTTCACACCTTTCCAATATAAACAGCACATTAAAAAGCTCAAATCAACCATTGCACCCAAATCTCTTCCAAACATCCCTACTTCTGCATCAGGATCTGGGTGCCCACAAATTCTATTGGATCAAATCTTCCCAGCTGATTATTCATGTTTGACCCAAAGCACTTTCCCAACTCCAGCGGGTCTCAATTCAACTGCACAGAAACCATATAGTGGCAGTCAAACCCTTCCCCCACAAGACCTAGGAATGATAATATCTGCCGTTCTATCATTAAGGTATAATTTACCCTGCAGGGCTTCACACATACTCAACTCCACCCTGAACCTGCTGATCAAGTCCAGTATCTCAAGCTCAGCTGGTCCCCCCGCTCCTGCATTCCATATACCTCAAGATCTGAGTACCATATTTGAACATCTCCAATTGGAGCCAGTGATTCAAAACTATATATGTTGTCCTCAATGTTTCTCTCTTAATGGCCTTACTGAATCAGTCACAACTGACCAACCCCACTGTCAACGCCATAATGACCCAAATGATCATGATCCCCCTTGCACACAATCATTAGGCAAATTCATCTATTCATCTGAACCCCACACCCAAAACACAACCAACATGAAGCAAAAATTTATACCAACAAAACATTTCATTTATCAACCATTCAAAAATTGGCTTGCCAGATTCCTCCAGCGGGCTGGAATTATGGACATTCTGCATCAACATCAACAATCCCAAACTCCCGAAGATTCCCCAAAACGTGACGTCTGGGATGGATTGGTCTGGAGACGCTTCACTGGCACTAGAAATATCCATGACCCCCCCTTCATGTCCATTCCTGGTGCATTGGCCTTCTCCATATATGTGGACTGGTTTAATGCACATGGAAAGTCAACCCGGTTGGCTAGCATTGGACCTATCATGCTTATTTGTCTTAATCTCCCCCCAAGTGAAAGATTGAAGCCCGAGAATGTCTATGTTGCAGGAATCATCCCTGGTCCAAAGGAGCCAACTTCCCTTCAATTCAATTACCTATTAATGCCACTCATCAACGAGCTTAAAGAGCTATGGAAAGGTTACCAGTTTTCACCCACCTCAACAGGTCCATCAGGATCCTTTATCCGTGTTGCCATCCTCACAGCCATTGCGGATGTGGTTGCCATGCGCAAGCTTACTGGATTTATTTCCCATTCAGGAAACCACTTTTGTAATTTTTGCACAATTCACAAAGCTCAAATTGAAGAAATTGGTCCTCAATTTCACTACACGCGCTCATACCAAAGTCATAAATCAACCATTGCCAAATGGCTTCGGGAAACCCCACAACAAAGACAAGCAATTTTCTCTGAGTATGGAGTGTGATATTCAATTTTGGAAGACCTTCCGTATTGGGATGCAACCAGAATGGTTAATCTTGACATAATGCATAATTTAATACTTGGAATTTTGAAGGATCATGCAACTTTCAAATTGTGCATTCCAGAGGCGAAATCAAAAATTTACTTCAGGTCCCGCAGGAAATCCAATGACACCAACAGTTCAGACTCAGATTCCAAGACCTCCAACAGCTCTCTTGATAAAATCACATTGAGAGAGGCCCGCTCCCTGAGAAGAGACGCAGCAAAAATAATAATCGAGCCACTCCCCACTACTTCCACCCGAAAAAACTACTTCCCAATGCCCACCCCTAACACAGAACATCCATCTAGTGGTTCTGCGGAGATTCCTTCATTTGATGCCGATTACATCCCCACTTCTGAAATACCCTCTGAATTGGATATCACTGCACTGAGTGATCACCAGATCAAGGGTGAGGCTCTTGAGCATCTCCGACAAATCATATCTGAGACCATAATTCCCTCATCATGGACAAGAGTTCCCCGCAAAATGGGTTCCCCCTCTCATGGTAGCTTAAAAGCCGCTGAATGGGCTCTCTTATATAAGGTCTATATTCCATTTCTAATGCTCAGTCAACAGATGTCATTAGATGCACACCAATCTGCCAACACTCAAAGAAAAATGGGTCAGTCAGAAGAACTTGCAAATGAACTAGCCAAGAATACATTCCATTTGATTAGTGCTATCAACATTGCCACAAGCTGGACTGTTTCAATAGATGATGCGACTGCATTTGCTGAACATTGGAAAATATTCCGCCTTTCCAATCAACACCTGTTCCCAAAACAGAAAAGTAAACCAAATCATCATTTTGCTGATCATATTCCCGAACTCTTCCAACGTTGGAGCCCAGCACAAGCCTCAGCCACATGGGGTTATGAGCGCTTGATTGGAGTATTTGCAAAGATGCCAACAAATAACAAGATATGTAAGTCAATTAATAAGATCAATATATTCACATTGATTAAACACCTGAACTGAATAAGACTAACTTTTTGCAACTCTGAATAGATGATATAGATAAAACCTTACTTCAACATATCTGTCGATGTTCCAACCTTTCCGTTCTCCTGAAATCCCCATCTGTGCCATGTGAAATAAAACAGCTTTTCGAATCACAGCCACCTGCCGTGTTCAATCACCATAAATATAACAAGCCATCCCGCCATGACCAACAAAATTATGATTGCCTGGTTGAGTACTTACAGACTTTTCATGCAACAAGGGAAATAGTTGATTGGATCAGCTTAGACACTACCGTGCAATCCACAAGTCCTCCCACTTCAAGGATTGTCTCACCTTGGTATTTTCCAGTTTCAAACATTAATATTGGGAACAATATATTTTCAACTGAATCCAAAAATATCAGCAACAGTGTGATATGTTTTCTGAGGGGCAACTCACGATAATTTGGTATTATTGATAGCATTTTCAAAGTCTCTGAGCCATCTAGCATACTGAACAATAACTTTCTGATTTTAAAACCTTTGAAGATTGATGTGAATTTCCTACCAGATTGGCCGCATCTGAATATTTATAAAGCTGTTGGTTTTGATGATGGACACTTGATTATATCTGAAGAAGAAATAGAAGGTAACTGTGGATTGTATGATAACAAAGCTCTGTCATGTGGACTGCTTGTAATGATAAAGCCGTTATTTCATGATATTTAGTCTACTAAAATGAAAATCTCTCAGATTCATTAGCAATTTTGCTAGTGAAACAATTGCCTCAAAATTTAGTGACAGAGACATTCCATTGTGACAAGCAAAGCCCATTATTTCACATTGCCACAAAGAAGTTACTATTTTGACATTGGGTACAGTGTGAATAAGCCAAGTCCAATGATCAAATGACCCACACACTCACCTTTCACAGCATCCAAAATTTCTAACTGCGCCATCATCATGTTGGAAGGGGAATCGGCTTTTGCGTACCCACACCCGCATGTGCACCCGCACGCGCCAATGCACACGCACACGCACACCCACCGGCACGCGCCAATGCACACGCCCACGCACCCGCACACGCACACCCACCCGCACATGCTCCCGCACACGCCAATGCACACGCAAACGCACCCGCCCCCACGCATGCACACGCACACTTCATGGATGACCTGGTGAAGTCAAACCCCCCGCCTACATCAAGACTGGCTGAAGGACATCTTTGATGTGTGTGTGTGCAAACAGGCGGGTCTGGTGTAATTTTTACCAATCATCGGACGGTTGTGGGATGATCAGGTGGTGAGGAATCTGAGTTGAAGGCACAGGGGAACCAATATTATTGGATGTCACAGGATTTGGTGTAAGACCAGATTGTGACGTGTGCTCGACGTTCGCTTGATTTTCGCTTGACGTGAGCTCGACTTTTATCCTGCTTGACGTTTGCTTGACGTGAAGTCAATCGCCGACGATTGACACGAGATTCGCCCCGGTGAATGGTTCAATTTATTCTACATGTTGTTTCATTGGTTCTTGAAATAAATAAGGATTTATGGTTTTTATAAGGTATTATTCCTTATAACTCATTAAATATTGACTTTACAGATATGCCATAAAAATGGTATATGTGTATTTTACCATGGGGAATCCAATGGTATAATTTATTTCACATTTTGATTCATTAGTTTTTAATTTAAACCAATTTTTGTACCAATTTATGGTATTTTTGTATTTTTGAAGTAATTATTTTTAATGTATAATTATTCTAAGTAATTTTAGTATAATTATCTTAAAGGTATAATTATTCTGAGTCTTTCTTGTGACCTTATTGGGTATGTGGTCATATCTCAAAGGCTCACACAGATGGCCAGAACCATTATGGAATTACAAAAGAAGGAGGAAGCCAGATTAAAATATCAAAAATGATTTCTGATACTTTTGATTGTATTCCAGAGTTGTCTAAAGCTATTTCTGATTCAAAAAGTCATCTTTCTGATAAAAATACATCAATTTGTGACAATCTTAAAACAAATAACTTGAGTCTGAGCCAAATAAATGATACACTTAAATGCTTTGAAAGAGCTTTAAGAACAATCAAAACTTTCAATAATGATAATTCTTTTGGCATTAAGATAAATGAACAATCTGCCATTATTAAAGAATTAACAGACAAATATTCTAAGTTCAATATTGATGACATAATTGAGACAAGAATTAAATAAGCCATAAGCACTATCAAAGAAGATAACAAAAAAGCTCTTGATGATATCTCAAAATCATTTGCTGAAGTAAAGACAAATATAGTTGCCCTGAAAAAGCATTTTGATACCTCAAGAGAGGAAATATCAAAATTAAAAATAAAGTTTAATGAATTTATATCTGTTAATACTAAACAAACAGAATTATGGAATGAGCTAACATATAAAGAGGATGATCATAAAAAGAATGTCATAAACTCTATACAAAACTTGCAACATGAATTAAGAAATTCACAAAGGTGAAACAACAGTAAAATGAATGATATTGAACAACTGCTAAACACTTTACCAAGAATGTCTACACCTCTGAATCAAAATGAACATGCAAGAATTCCCAATCCACAAGTATTGGATATTGAAAATTCACGGTTAAAAAATTAATTTTCTACTTCTTTTCATAACTTAGAACCATCAATGGGCCAAGCACTCTTGAAAGAAGTTCCAAAACTTAAATAATGACCTCACTTCAGTGGTGAAGGACAGTATGACCAAATGGAATTCATTAGAGGTATTGACATGATCAAAGAGGATTTTGAATTACCAGACAGATTGGTAACAGCCAGATTTAAAACCTTGTTTACCAAATCAGCACACAGATGGTACATCAAAATGAGACAAGCACATGGACACCAGAGTTGGACTTGGTGGAAAACCCAAATCATTAACAAATGGGAAAATGATGCTTGGAGGTTTAAAGCTGAACCAGCCTTTAAATCTGCCAAATTTAATTCTGATAAAGGCAAAGCTTTACAATGGTTTTTCCAACAAAAAGACAGATTAACAGTATTATATCATGACACGTCAGAATTTATGATCCATAGAAAAATTCTGAGACAATGTGGAGGTGACTTAGAGCATGCTATCAAAAGCAGGACTACTGAAAAGTCTTCAGCAGAGGATATTATCAATATATTAGAAGAAGTAACCACCAGAACCAAAATTGGTTCTAGTAGGGTGAATTTCAAAACAAGGTTTAATACACCTTGAAAAGATTCTGTGGACAAAACCCCAAAGAAAATTTTAATAATATTAAGTATAAATCTGCAGATACAGTCAGAAAGTGCCATATTGGCCAAAGCACCACCCATTTAGCCAATACATGTCCAAAGAAGGGAAAAATCAATGAAATTGATATTGAAAAGGAACCTGATTTTGAAAAAGATGACATAATTGAAGAAAATTCAGATGATAAGTCATCAATACTTTCTGAATCTTCAAAAGATATAGACAATATCAATCCAACTTTTGACATCATGTGATCTTATTCCCACTTTCCACAATTGAGCAATGGTCAGCTTTATTTATCAAAAGTTCAAGATGCAAAACTTATGAAAACAAAACCTAAGAGGGGAAAAGCTTATACAGCTGGGAACTCCTGTATAACAGAAGTGGTGATTGACAAAAAGCCCACCAAACTTTTGCTTGACCCAGGAGCCTCCTGCTCTTGTTTTGGAAAATCTTTTTTTAAGACTTGTGTACCAAATTTTGAAGACCAATTGTTACCAATTGATGGTATGAAATTCAACAGTGCAAGTAATCCAATGAAAGCATTAGGAATTTTGAGAACAATGTCATATTCCCACACATAAATGGGCATTTAAGAATCACAGTTGAATTTGTTGTTATGGAAAATTGCTCTAATACCCATTTTATATTGGGAAATGACTATTTAATCATTTATGGGATAGATTTGAATAGCAACAAAGAAAGATACTTTACTATTGGAGACAATAAGAGCCAAAAATCTTCCTTTTTACCATTTAAAAGACAAATTACATTAAACAAAGTATCACCAGTCAGCTTAGAGTTAGAGAAATTCAATTCTGAACAGTTAAATGATATTTAATCAAGCCTTCAACTGACTGATAAACAAGAAAATGAACTTTCTTCCCTTTTGTATGACCACAGAGGAGCATTTGCTTCAGACAAAGAACCTCTAGGAGAAATTATTGATCATGAAGTTGACATCATTCTTAACATTGAGAGACCTTATCCACCACTCTTAAGAATACCTGCATATCCAGAAAATACAAAATCAAGAGAAGCTCTAGAAATTCATATCAAAGAACTTTTTTACCTTGGTGTAATAAGAAGAGTAGGCCACAATGAAGAATTAGAAACAACTACACCAGTCATAGTGGCATGGCATAATGGCAAATCCAGAATGGTTGGGGACTTTAGGGCTCTGAACACTTACACTGTTCCAGATGAATACCCAATACCAAAAATCCAAATTTCCCTTACTCAAATATCTCAAGCAGTGTATATAACCACTATGGATGCCCTTAAAGGATTCCATCAAAATGTGGTGAAACCAAGAGAGAGAAAATACTTGAGAATTATTGTTCATTGTGGAGTGTATGAATACTTGAGGATGCTCTTTGGTATCAAAAATGAACCTTCACACTTCCAAACAATGATGAATGAAATCTTCCCTGAAGAGCTCTCAGAGGGATGGTTAATGATTTACATTTATGACATTATTGTCTGTTCCAAGACTTGGGAGGAGCACATGTACAGATTGTCCAGAGATTTGACAAAAATTCAATCAGTAAACATGAAAATCTCCTTGAAGAAATGCCATTTTGGATTTAAGGAACTTAAAGCACTAGGACATTTTGTATCTGGTTTGTCCCTTGGAATTGACAAAAACAAAGTTGCAGAAGTATTGCTAAAACCCATGCCTCAGAACGAAAAGTAAATTCAATCATTCTTAGGTTTTGCAGGATATTACAGGCAACACATTAAAGATTTTGCATCCATAGCAAGACCACTTTATAAACTGTGTGACAAAGACACAGTATTTGAAATGACTGTTGACAGAGTCAAAGCTTTTGAGTCTCTGAGAGAAGCCTTCACCACTGCTCCACTCTTACTGATGCCAGACTTTAAATTGCCTTTCAAATTGTATATTGATGCATCAGGGGATGGGCTGGGTGCTGCACTTTGCCAAGTTCAGATAATAAATGATAAACCTGTAGAAGGGCCCATATGTTTCATATCCAGGCAAATCAAACCAACTGAAGCCAGATATGGAGCAAGTCAAATGGAAGGTCTATGTCTTGTCTAAGCCTTGGAAAAATTAAACTACTTCTTGGAGGGATGTGTTTTTGAGGTGATAACAGATTGTACAGCTGTCAAATCACTTTTAAACATGAAAACACCCAATAGACATATGCTCAGATGGCAAATAGCCATACAAGAATACAGAGGAAATATGACTATTGTTCATAAGGATGAGAATATTCATAATAATGCAGATGGACTAAGAAGATGGCCATTACCAAATAATATTGATAATCCTGCTTATGTGCCAGAAGAAGCTTCACCACAAATCCCAATAGAAGGAACAAGTGTTACAGACTTGAACACCACCTTCTTTGAAGAAGTCAGAAGTAGTTACACTCAAGATAGGAGTTGTAGCATCTTATGCCAATTACTCAACAAAGACTGTAAAGACAACTCTATAATACATTCCTTGGATGAAGTATGGAAAAAATCTTATGATGAAGGAAGATTTCACCTACTGGATGGTATAATTTACCACAGAACCAAGCACACATGTGTAATGACAGTTGTAGAAAGGTCATTAATCAATCTTGTACTGAAAGAATGCCATGATAGCCCCTTTTCAGGACATCTGTCTGGAGACAGGAAAAGAGAGAGATTAAAGACCTGCATATGGTGGCCAATGTGGCAGAAAGAAGTTGCAGAGTATTGCAAGACCTGTGACAGATGCTAAAAGGCAAATAAATCTACTGGAAAGAGACTTGGAAATATGATAAAAATCCAAGAACCAAGCAGACCTTGGGAAATTGTCCATATGGATTGGGTAACTGGCCTACCACCAGGAGGTAACATAAGCTATAATTCTTGCTTAGTAATTGTGGACAGATTCAGTAAAAGTCCAATCTCTTTACCATGTCAAAAGGATGATACAGCCATGGATACAGCTCTTCTGATATGGAATAGAGTAGTGTCATGGACTGGGATATTTACAAATATCATTAATGATAGGCATCCCAAATTTACTTCAGCACTATGGATAAATCTTCACCAATTATTTGGCACTAAACTGTCTTTCTCTACAGCCTACCACCCACAAACTGATGGCCTGGCTGAAAGGATGATCCAAACCTTAGAGGACATGGTAAGAAGATTTTGTGCATATGGCCTTGAATTTAAAGATAGTGATGGTTTCACCCATGATTGGTGTACTCTTCTACCTGCACTGGAGCTGGCATACAAAACCTCCATTCATGCCAGTACCAATGAGACTCCTGCTATTTTGGAAAAAGGATGGAGTCCCAAATTACCCCAAGATTCTTTAAGGAAAGATTTGGTTGAAATACATCCTACAGCTTCCAGCCTAAAAGGAATGCTAGACAGAGCCAGAAAGCATGCAGTAAAATGCATGGAAGACTCATTTGCATATGCTAAAGATAAATGGGACAAATCTCCTTCCACTCCAGATTTCAAGGTAGGGGATTTAGTACTAGTATCCACCACCAACTTCAATAACATCAAAGGATGTAAAAATCTCAAAGACTCCTTTGCAGGACCTTTTGTTATTAAAGCCCTCCATGGAGAAAATGCTGTTGAAGTAGAATTCCAAGTGAGCTTGGTAAAGCCATATGAATCTAGTGATGCTGAGAGATTTGCCTTGAGGAATAAGATTCCCCAAGTTATACCTCCTATTGAGACATCTGGTACTAAGAAAATTACCAAAGTTCTTAAGGAAAGAAAATTAAGAACCAAGAAAGTGAGGGAATACCTTGTTAGGTACAGTGACCCAACTTGTGAAGATGAATGGTTAGAAGAAAAAGATATACCTGAAGCTACCAAACTCCTGAGGAGATTCAGACACTATTGTTTTTTTAGGGGGAGGGAATGTGAGCCTTAGAGGTAATTTCATATACCCAAAAGACCACAAATACAAAATTATCATATAAATATAAATAAAATAAATTCATTTATATTATTAAAATGCAAATCTAAATCTAAATATAAAATTATATTCAAAATTAAAAATTTAATTACAATTTAAAATTAAAATTACATTAAATTTTGAAATGATAAAATTACATTTATACTTGCAAAAATTATGTAAAAATGAATTTTTAACAAAATTGTAAAAAAATGAATTAATTTGGAAAAAAGTTAAATAAAAATTATTATAACTTCTTATCAATAAATAAACATATAAAAATTATTTAGCCATTCGATTCCTCATCAAAAATCAGGTGGGGTCACGTCTGAGTGAAATTTTTGTAACTCAACTCTAAATAAGCTCAAATTAAGTTTTTAGTGTTTTCTGTATGAAAATTGCAAATCCTAAAAGCTTTAATTTAATTCACATCACATTTAGTGTTAATCATCAAACTTTGTGTTAAAATTAAGGTGTTGTGTATATTTTAGAATTTATGAGGAATTAAAGTATTTTCAATTGAATTCAATTGAAATGTCAAAATGTGCGCGTGTATTACATAAGTGAACTTTGATTTACATATGAGGTATCAATTATTACTGTATTGAACTGTGCAAATCAATTGGATTACATATGTAAATTCTAAGTATAATACATGATGAGGAATTAAAGGAAAAATAAATTGGAAAGATTAATTTTGGGGGGGAAAGGAACTCCAGCTCTAAGGGGGAGCTAGACCCCCAAATTCCTTGCTGACAGGCATGTGGTGTCAAAATTCACGCAAAAGTTCATCACTTTTGGCCTGGAATTAAGCTACAGGGTCTCTGGACTCAATTGATGATGAGGTTTTGATACCAACTGGGGTAGTTTTAGCTGTTGCCAAGATGGTAAAACTACCCTTAAGATAAAACAATGATAGTAAGAATAGTTTTAACTGGTTTCTACGTCTGTTACACACATTCTGACCTGTTTTGAAGGCTCTAGACCAGGTATTGCTATAGTAATGGCTGATTTAAGGGTCTAAAATGGCCAAAAATGGCTTAAACCAGCCCTTTTTTGGTCTAAACCAGGGTTCAATGATGCCATAATTGGCTTTTCTGTTGTCAGACTGTTTTTCACGACTGACAAGAGTAAATTTTACTTTTGAAGTAAGAAAATTGATGGCTATAAAAGAATGTCTTCTTTGCCCCACTTTTCTCTTCATGTTAGAATCTTTTCTTTTATAATTAGTTTAAACATTGTTAAACCAATCAATAAAATATTCCAACCACCTTTCTTAAATAAATTTAGACCTTTTAACCAAGTGAAAAAATCATTATAATCATTGTTTGTACCTTTTATAATCATTTTTACGCCTGAACCACCCCAAAAGTGAATTAAAGCATCTTTCATCACTGTAAACCTTGTCACTTTGTTTCCAAATTCACTCTGGTCACTTTTGGGCGTATTTTCACTTTAAGCTTCTTTTTAAAAGACTTTGTTCTTTAATTAATTGCTTGCAGTTCTTTTCTCAATTAGTTCCAATTGAAATTGCTCTTGAAGAAATTTCTTCTGTAGCCTTAAATATCTCTTGTAGAGTATTTTTGGATAAATTTTTATTGTTGGTAAAACAATAAATCTTTATAATATTATTGTTTTATACTGATAAAGTTATAAGCGATAAATTTGGCGTGTTTTCTCTTAAAAATAATATTTCTTAATATTTTTAATTGATTTTTACCTTATACAAATTTTTAGGACAGGAAAAGTACTTGATTTTTAATCAAAGTTTCATATCCACACCTTACACTGACCCTGCAGGAGTTGGGTTGGGAATTTCATTCAGGATTGTTCCAATGGCATTTTCAGAGGTTATACATGATTTCAATCAGCTGTCAAGGCATCAAGTATTTCAATACTCCTTGGAAAACTTAATTGGTCCATACAGGCGTCAATCAATCAACCTGTATGTACTTGGCCCAATTGGGCCAATTCATATTCCATTGTGGGAATGAAGTCACACAGCTCAATTTTCAAGATGGCCAGATCTGTATTGACCCAATTCAGACAATACAGCCAGTGACTCACCTTCCAGGATCAGTATTTCAACTTTTCACATATACTGGCCACCTTTCAGCACCTGGGGACTTTTTCCCCAGTTAATTAATACATTGGATTTATTATTATTCTTATTTTATTTTACTTTATTAAAGTTAATACTGATAATCGTAAGCCAGTCATTCAGCACCTTTTCTCTTTCTTCCTTGCCTGTCAGTGCATATTGGTGGTCATATCCTTTACTAATTCCATTCCCTTTTCTGGAAGGTTGAGACAGTGAATTCAGGATTCACTTGGTTGGCTCCTTTTATTATCTTTGGCCTTTTTCTTCGTATCTCTTTTATTTTATCTTTGGCATACTTGTCTTTTCCCATCTTCTTCCTTAAAGAAATTTAATCTTTATTATTCCTTATATCTTTTGGAGCCCTCCAAGTAAGTTCTTGATTCCTGAGTGCCAGGACACTCTTGCTTCCATAAGATCCCCTGTGGCATTATATTAATGAACTCATACTTTTTCTTCCATTCATTCATTATTATATTTAGATTCATTCATTTCACTTTATCAAAATTATGACTCTTTAATGTTTTATGATCTTATGATTCATTGTCACCTCTTGAGTTCTCTCATTCATTTCTTCATTCTGAAGTTCGAAAGCTGACCCCAATTTTATCTTTTGCTCCTCTTTTTGAAATCTTATCTCATTTTCATATTCATTCAATTCATCAAATCCTTTGTATTCAGGCTCTATTTATTGAAATTTAAATTGATCTTTATCATCATTCAAACACGTCTTCACATCAAGATTCATAATTGATCTGTTCTTCAAGAATTTTGATTTCTCAAGAAGATCTCACTTTATTTTTGATTTTTACTGATTGATTTGAGATAATTGACATTGAATTCAAGATAATTGACTTACCTGAAGATTTCATTGATTTTTCTGATTTTTTCACATCAAAAATTTTGAAATCAATTGATTTCCCTCAAGAATTCATTTGATTGATTGATTTTCTGCAGGATTTTGATTTTGAATTGATTTGACATTTGATTTTGATTGATTTGACTTATTTGATTCATTGACTTCAAGTTTTCATTTGATATTTAATTGATTGATTTCCCTGAATATCTCATTTGATTCATTGATTATTGATTTTTTCCTCAAGATTTGATTTGATTTGATCTTCAAGACTATTTTGGTTTTGCCTCAAGTTTTTTATTCAAATTTTGATTCTTTTTATTTAAATTTTTATATTTATTCAATCATGCCACTCACACATTCACTTCCTGCAAGACAGACAAGATCTCAGGCCCAAACTCAAGCTGTTCTCACTCCAACTCCAAGGGCTCCTCTTGATGGAACCCCAGCAGTTTCTCAACTGAGGGCCAAATTGGACAGAGGACCCATTTTGGAAGGAGAAGCACCATCCAGGAAGGAAGGAAGAGTGCCAAGAAGATCAAATTCTTTTTCAGGAGTAGTTGGTGGTTTTCCAGGCATGTCAAGGACTACTTTTAGATTTCCAGGTGAAGATGGTGAAGAGGAGGAGGAGAATTCTGTGGAAGAGGAAGAGTCTGATGGCACTGAGGCTGCTCCTGCACCTGTGGGAGAATCTTAAGGCACCAGAGGACCAACTCTAGCCCAGTCTGATCAGCCTGTCTCTCACCAGACTGAACCATCCTTATTGGCATCATGCAGCAAATGACCCAAATTATGGCCAATCTTCAAGCAGCTGCAGCTTCTGAAGTTTCCAGACCACCAGCCTTCAAGACTCCATCTATGAAGGCGCCAGAATGTTTTGATGGGACTAAACCTTTTAAAGTCAGAAGTTTTATTCAGTCTTGTCAGCTTATCTTGCATAATGACCCGTCAAATTTTTCTCAAGACAGAAAGAAAGTTCTTTATGCCACTTCATTTTTAATTGGAAGGGCTGCAAAATGGATTGAGCCTTATGTTTCCAATCTCAATAATCAAGACTCAAGTTATCTTCTCAATTCTTGGCCATTGTTTGAATCCCAACTCTTCACTCTATTTGGGGACCCAAATGAAGTTAGAAAAGCTGAAGCAGACTTGATTGGGCTTAGAATGAAATAAGGTGGGCATGTTGCCTTATACATTGCCATTTCAGGAGTTTGATTTCAGGAATTGGAGATTGGGGTGAAAGGGCTCTTATTCATCATTTCAGGAAGGATTTGGCCTCCAGGATTCTGGATCAATTGGCCTCCCATATGTCAAATATTGATTCTCTTCAAGACTTAATGGACATCAGCCTGGAACTTGATACCAGCTACCATGAGAGGCAAAAGGAGATGAATAATCATCAAGAGAAGAAGCCTGAAGCCTCAAAGTCAAACTCTTCTCATCATCAAAATTCTTCAAGGTCACGTCATAAGAAGAATAATTTTCATTCTCAAAAGCAGGACAAGCCCCATTCTTCCTTGTTGAATAAGGACTTCAAGTTGAAAGGTTCTGAAAAAGAAAGAAGAATCAAGGAGAGCTTGTGTACTTATTGTGGTGGGAAGAATAGTCTTGAGTCCTGTGTGAAAAGGCCTCAAAACAAGTTTACCCAGCCGTCAGGCAGTTTTCCCAGCCAGGGAAAAGCCTGAGTGAAGATCATGTTGTGTTCAATGATCTTCACTGTTTTCCATCCAGAGCACAATTGTGCATTCTGAACACTGGTGTCAAGAATTCTCTTCAATTTTTTGTTTTTTCTTCTCTTTCTGATGTTTCTTACAGTATTCTCATTGATTCTGGTGCTACACACTCATTTATTAAAAAGCAGTTTGTTCACAAGTACTCATTGACTACGTCAGAACTTCCAGAGAAGATTCCTCTTATCATTTTGGACTCCTCTGAGTCCCCTTTCTTATTTTTGACTCACCATACTAAATATATGGTTGAGCTCCCTTCTTTCCCAAGCTGTGAGTGGGACTTTTTAATCATTGATACTCCCAAGGGAGAAGGCCTCATATTGGGCTTTGACTTTCTCAATCATTTTAATCCTCCTATTTATTGGAGGTAAGGGCTGATCACCTTTGATTTTGATAATAAGGACTATTTTGATCCTTCTAATTCTTTCTGTAATGACTTTTCTTCTACAAAATCATATGCAGCTCTGGTAGGTGATTCTAGAATGCCATCATTTCCATCTTCTGTCCATATTCCTTCCATAAATTACCCTCAGTCATTACCATTATCTGGAGATGAAGTCTTCAAAGAGATTCAAGATGTTGGAGAAGATAATTCTGTATCCTCACTTCATCTCTTCTTTGGGAATATGGACCTTCCTCCTTCATCTTATCATGACTCCCTGGAGGACTTGTGGGATGAAGAGGAAGAGCCAGAAGAAGTAGAAACCGTGATGAAGGTTGTTCTCTCTACTTATCACCAATATTTGGATGTATTCTCCAAGCTGAAAGCAGAGAAACCTCCTCCTCACTGTTCCTGTGATCAGCATATTGACCTGGAGGGGTCTCTACCTCCAGTTGGGGTGATCTACTCTTTATCCAAACAAGAGTCAGATACACTCAGGGCCTACATTTCAGATAATGTAGAGAAAGGTTCACCTGTCCTCTTTGTCAAAAAGAAAGATGGTGACCTCTGTTTGTGTGTTGATGACCACAAACTCAATTCTGTTACTAGGAAGAAAAAATATCCTTTTCCTCCTATGAATCAGCTCCTCAATGTTTTCAATGGTTCTTCTATCTTCTCCAAAATTGATTTGCGTGGTGCATATAACTTGCTCAGAATCAAGGAGGTTGATGAAAATTTGACATGCTTCAGAACTAAATATGGCAGTTTTGAGTACCTGGTTATGCCATTTGGGCTCACCAATGCTCCTGCCTCTTTTCAGAATCTTGTCAATGATATTTTCCAAGATCTGCTTGATGTTTATGTTGTGGTTTATTTGGATGACATTATGGTCTTTTTCAAATCTGAGGAAGAACATTTCACTCATGTTTGCACTGTTCTTTCCAGACTGAGAGCCAATAACCTTTTTGCTAAGGCTTCAAAGTGCCTATTTCATTTCTCTAGTGTAGAATACCTTGGTTATATTGTTTCTTCTGAAGGCCTCAAGATGGACCAAGAAGAAGTCCAGCAGATTCTGAATTGGCCACCTCCAAGAAACCTTCAGGCTCTTCAATCCTTCCTTGGCTTTGCCAACTTCTACCGCTGTTTAATCAAGAATTATTCAAAGAAGATCAGTTCACTCACCAGTTTCCTCAAGAAAGATTCCTGTTCCCCCTCAATGAGGAAGCTCTCATTCAATTTCACCAACTCAAAGAGGCTTTCACCACCGCTCTAATCCTTCTCTACCCACCATTGTAGAGACCAATGCGTCTGATTGTCAGCATGTGAGTCAAAACCAGAGCACAAGCATGACAGCCAAAATACCATAAACCAATGGTATAGCCAAGATACCAACAAAACATGGAGATGAGCCAAATCAGCTCAAAAGCTATCAAAAGAAAAAGGAAACTAACCTCTTTCTGAAAATATAAGTCCCATCACCATAGGACAAAGAATAACAAAGTTATTGCTGAGCATATACCTTAATTTTCACCCCTCATATAAAATCCAGAAGGAGAAGCTTAACCCCATCAAATGGGTATTCAAAATGAAGCTTTAAGCCAGGGCTATCCAATGGTACCAGCCAAACCCAGCTAGCACCAATATTACTGGAGTTATGGTCAATCTCAAGCCAAATAAGGGTGAACCAAACATTCACCACTCATCTAAGTTCTACAGTTTTGGTGTGAGATACTTGAAGTGAGGTCTTTTTGGAAATAGAACAATCAGGGATAGCTGATGGTGTCATCCATTTGCCCATAGCTCAACTAGAACAAAGGGATGGGGCAAATAAGCTCAATACAGCTTTATGCCTATACCACGCAAATGTACAAAGGTTTCGTACATGGGATAACTTTTCCATATTTAATGATACCCATATCAAATGAGGTACAATTGTGTAAAGCACATACAGGGCTACACACTGAACCAATGTTGAGGTTGATATCTCAAGAATTGACAAATTTATGGCTGTTTTAAGGTCAGATTCCCACTTGCTGTCATATACAGCCTTACCATGGGATAATATCCCATAACCATGAATATGAGGTATCAAACAGACAAAGGAGCGTGTTTTTACTTCAATACCTCATATTTCAGTCAATAATGGGGTCCCATACAGTTTCTGTACAGCATTCTACCCGTCATACACGTCAGAATCAGGCTTTGAGGTCCCCAGATGAAAATTTTCACCCTGTATTGGTGAAAACTGCCCAGATGTGGTTTCAAAACCACATCTGAGCCCAATACAGGCTATAAAGGCTGTTTGCAAACCACAAGCCAGTACTAGAGGGTGAAAAATCTTCACTCCCTCTACGTGGAAAGGTCTAGCACCCTTTCCACCCCCTTTCAGGATAAAAAGGAGGCTTTTCACAGCCAGAATTGTTTCCTCATCCTGCTCTTGAATATCCTACGTAGTAAACTGTCAAAAACAGTTTTACTCTTGGTTAATAATCAGGGTATAATTATAATTTTGATTATTTTAGCTCTTATTATAGTAATACAACTGGTAAGACTGCACCCAGGGTTCTCAATAGCGCTCACCACCACTATTCTTCAATAGTAGAGCCTTGTTATTATATTATAAACCTTTATTTTAAATTGAAACTCTTATTTTAAAATTATTTCCACATGTCACAGTCATAGTTCTAGTTGTAAATAGCCTAATTACTGCTTCAACATAGACTCCAGCTGACATTTTGGGGGCCTGGCCGTGTTTTAAACCTTTTTTGGACCCTTATAAGTGAGTTTTTTCTCTTATTTCTCACTTTCTGACAATTTTTTTATTCTTCTTAGGCATAGTATTTCTTAAAAATAGATATATTATATATATATATTTCTTTTTTTGGTATATACACCACTTTATACTCATATTTTAAGAGTATCTGTCATGTGGATAATTACCACAAGACCCTTATTTTTGGCATGTTTTACATATAAAAACACTTAATCCATTAATACAGTCTCATTTTTTAATTAAAATAAGACACCTCATCCTGATAAACCAACAGTTGAGGCGTGGTTGGACATATTTTTAACTCAATTGCCCTGTTACACACCACTTTTTGACAGCTTACACTTGCTAATGACAAGTCATTTTGTCAGATATTGGTATACAAACAGTATACCAAATATCAGTAAGCTGTATTTCTGACGTGGAATTGTTAATTCAATCACACTGTCATTATACAAGGGCACATTGTAATAATATACAAGCCCAGAGGCCATTCTTAGACATGCAAAACCAGCATTTTTTGAGAAGTCTCAACTGACATAAGCCCTCTTTTTGCTGTTTTGATTCAGTGGAAGATAACTTTGTACCACTTGAAGGCCAGTCACAGGCCAACACACCAGTGACACCTTCAGAACCAGAGGGCAGCAAAGGCAAAGGAAAGAGGCACAGTGAAGGCCTGATAACAGCAAAGAAGTGGACACCCATTGCCACACAGAAAAGTAGAAAACCACAAAATTCTGCATCAATACAAGGTAAACCAACCTTGATAACTTTTACAGGGAAAATTACTATAATTAACCCAGTTGTAACCTCTAAAGGTAAATTGCCCAAATCAGCATACAACAAATTTGTACAAGGCACAGTCAAAGGTAAATACCATAAGAACATAAAGTTTTTGACTGCTTGCAAACACTAAAATGTCACCTGTACAACTCAAAGATCTTGGCTTCCAAAGGAACCAACCAGAGGACAGAGAAGGTTTGTCCAGAACCAGAAGACCTGAAAGAGGACACCTTGGACACAGTAGTGGATGGCAAAACAATGAGGGAGATAATATCAACCCTGCCATTCACACTCCAATTAAATGGAGACCTCAAACCAGAGGACTGGAAAGACATGGATCAAGTTCTTCAGCTCCACAAACTCCTCCAAGACTTATTCCAACGAAGCATGGACAACAAGAGGTTCAACCTGGCATCTCACTGGGAAGAACTTGGAGCAAGTTTCCAGAAGATCTGTCTCAGAGAGATAGACTATAAAGACCTGATGGTAATCACCAAAGTTTGGAATCCTACCAGGCAGTTCAGACTCCTGGAGGCAAGTGCACAGAGGATAAGGGAGAATCAAGCCACTATCCAAGCTATAGCAGAAATGTTAACCCAGACAGGGCCTACTCAGATTCCTTCAGGCTCACAAGGAGCAGGCCAAATCAGCTCTCCATTGGCTTCACACCATTGAGAAACCAGCAGATCAGTGGCCAAGAGTCACCATTCCTCACAATTCCAGGAAGTTTCCAGGAGAAGACAAGGAAACAAGGGCAAGAACAAAACCTCCTTCAACCAGAGCAGGAAAGGGTCAGACCCTATGATTCAGAAGCTTTTGGATTTGGTAAAAGAAGTGCACATTAACCAGAAGTAGTTGTAAACCACTCTAGAATCAGTAGTCCTAGTAATAAAAACATTACCCCCACTCAGACTGAACATACCATTATCACATCTGAGAGTAACATCAACAGTGATACACTGTGGTTACAAGTGTCCCAATATACTGAGCAATCTGCAAAGCAGTTTGCAGAACTTGAAGCCAGCCATGAGAGGATGAAAAACTTACAAGCCTCCATGGAAAAAATAGTTAAAAATCTTCAAGAAGGACAAGCTCAATTGAGCAAAGCCTCTGAAGAAACTAACAAAAGACTGAATCTAGTCTTGGATGACAACACCACAGCAAAAGGGACACGGATTGTCTGGACCAAGACATAAACAAATTGTTTAATGTCTACCACAACTTGAAGCCCCAACCAAAAGGCCAAGTTATGGAGAATCCATATCAACCAGATGACATCAAAGCAGATGCCATGTTGATGAATAAGGCAAGACCTCCATCACAATACCAGGATGGAGATGAAATGTCTTATTCAGACAAGGAAGTCTTGAAACAGCTTCCTGAGGCCTCAAGCTGGCCCAAATTCTCTGGATCAGGAGAATATGATCATATGGAACTCATACATTATATTGATGGACTCTTCATTGATGTACCAAGCATACCAGACTACTGGATTACTGCTAGATTGAATACTGCATCTAAAGGTCATGCTAGTATATGGTACACAGAAATGAAAGAAATCCATGGCAGGAGAAACTGGCCATGGTGGAAGAGTAAAATCATCCAAAAGTACAGTAATGGAACTTGGATATGGCAGAAGACCATGTCATTTGAAATGAAAAATACTCAGTGGACAAAGATTCATATGAGTGGTGTATTAGACAGTCTAAAAGACTTAAAGCCATTGATCCTCAGATGAACATCCAAATGAGCAATCACAAGGTTCTGACACAACTGCCAGGAGAACTAGAACATGCAGTAAAATGCAGATGCAACCAAAATTGCACTCTGGATGACATTTCCAACACCTTACAAGACTAAAGGAAAAGGATTAATATAGGGAACTTCACCCCATATAAGAGAAGTGGTTTCAAAGAGAAACAATCTTTCAGGGTAGAGTTTAAAGGCAAACCCAAAGAAAGAGTGGCAGAAGTGGCAAAGAAGAGAAATTCTTGTCACAATGGTGGTTCTACAGACCACTATGCCAACAACTGTCCAAAGGCAAAGAAAAAAAGTCTATGCCATTGAAAAAGTCCCAGAAAAAGAATCCCCAACAGAGGATTCTGAATCAGACTCTATGGGTGATGCCATCAGAGAACAATCTGATGATGAACAGGACGCAAGAGAAGAATTTTTAGTGGAGTACCAAGTGGAAACCCCACTGGAAATTCAAGACATACAGTTGGAACCAGGCATGCCACAAGATACTGCCAACAAAAACTTGTGCAAACATAAACAAGATGCCCAAACATTCCTGGTTACACCAACAAAAGGAATGGCATACATAAATGGAACAGCGACAAGGATGACTGTCTGTATTGAAAATTCTCAGCACCCACTGATCATTGATAGTGGAGCACACTTCTCCATAGTGGCCAGAAATTATCTAGATAACCACTTCCCAAATTGGGAAAAACAGCTCTTGCCCACTAAGGCAAAGAACTTTGAAAGTGCATCAGGGAAGATGACTTCCATTGGGATAATTATCAAAGAGATAATTATACCCCACAGGAAGGGTAATATCAGACTCAACCCAGAGTTTGTAGTGCTTGATGATTCCCACATCCAAGGGTTTTTACTGGGAACAGATTACCAGAGGATGTAAAGCATAGACATTTACCACAGTAAAAATAGGCATATCACCATTGGTACTAACAAGGAAAAGAAATTTTCACTTGATATATACCAGATATCTTCTCAAGATCCACTGAAAGACCTTCTGAAGGAATTCAGAGAGGGACAGTTTAGCAATACCCTCACCAGTAAACAGGAACTAAGCTTACTGAAGATGCTGAGAAAGAACAGACCAGTATTTTACATTGGTGAAGAACCATTAGGCAAGATCAAAGGCCATTATATAGAACTATATCTGGATGTGGAAAGACCTTATCCACCCATGCTTAGGAGACCCCCTTATCCAGCAAGCATGGATACTAGGAGAAAAATTCAGAAACATATCAATGAACTCCTGGGCATGGATGTCATAAGGAAGATTGGACATACTGAAATAGTAGAAATCACCACCCCTGTCCTAATCACCTGGAATGATGGCAAGTCGAGACTGTGTGGAGACTTCAGAGCTCTGAATAACTACACTAAAGCAGACAGGTACCCTATACCCAGGATACCTCATGCCTGTGATAAACTGGCAAAAGCCAAGTACATGAAAAAGATGGATTGTTTGAAAGGCTTCCACCAAAATGTAATTAAACCAGACTCCATGAAATTAATCAGAATAATATGCCATATGAGTATATATGAGTATACCAGGATGTCATTTGGCATCAAAAATGCACCAGCCCACTTCCAAAGGATGATGGACACAATATTTCAAGAACAAATAATGGAAGGCTGGATGGTGGTATATATTGATGATATCATTATATACTCTGAGACATGGGAAGACCATGTGCAATACATAGACAGAGTACTAAGTAAATGCACACTCATAAAGCTGAAAATTTCACTTAAAAAGTGCAATTTTGGCCAACAAGAGTTACTGGCTCTAGGACATAAAGTCTCAGATCTTAGTCTGGCAATTGACCAGAATAAAGTAGCAGCAGTAGTGCAAAACCCAGAACCAAAAAGCATCAAAGAGATGCAATCCTTTCTTGGGTTTGCTAGCTACTATAGAAACCACATCAAAAACGTTGCACACATAACTAGTAGTTTATACAAGTTATGTTCAAAAGATGTAGTTTTTGAAATCACCAAGGAAAGGAGGGATGCATATGAGAGGATCAAATATGAACTCACAAATGCACCTCTTCTCATCTTACCTGACTTTGAACTACCATTCAAGTTATACATAGATGCAGCATGTAGTCAAGGCCTAGGAGCAGCCCTTCACCAAAGACAAATTGTGGATGGTGAACCAAGAGAAGGAGTAATTTGCTACATCTCAAGGCAAATGAAATATTCACAAGGCAAGTATGGGGCCACCCAGACTGAGTGTCTATGTCTAGTCTGGGCTCTAGAAAAACTCCATTATTATCTGGAGGGTGCAGTATTTGAAATCTACACAGACCGCACAGCCTTGAAGTCTCTACTGAACATGAAGACTACAAATAGACACATGCTGAGATGGCAAATAGCCATCCAGTAGTATAGAGGGAACATGACCATCATATACAAAGAAGGTAAAAGTCATACCAATGCAGATGGCCTTAGCAGATGGGCACTGGATAATGTAAAGAGCAATCCAGCTTATGACCCTGAAGTTGCAGCCAAGTTCCCTATCAATTTCATGGAAATACATAGGAGGAAGAACTTCAGATTTTCTGAATGGGCACCAGAAATTGGTACCCTTGACAGGGGAAACACTGATTCAGAGGGGAAAGAAACTCTCATATTGGGAATAAGTTCCTCTGAACTGCACAATGAATTTTTTAGTGCAGTACTGAAGTCTTATGCCAAACACAAACAGTGTGGCATACTACTAAAACTCCTTCAACAAAAGTACAGGAGTCCAGAACTGGAATCCCAGCTGGAAGAACCCTGGTTGAGGGCCTATAAGGATAACAAGTTCTTCCTTAAAGATGGCCTGCTTGACCACAGAGAGAAACACACAAGTGCACTCACAGTGGTAGACAGAGACCACATCTCCTTGATCCTGCAGGAATGCCATGGCTGCCCCTATATGGGACACATGAGTGAAGACAGGACCAAGGAGAGGGTAGCAAGCACAGCTTGGTTGCCCAAGTGGGAACAACAGTTGAGTGAATATATTAACACTTGTGAAAGATGCCAAAAGGCAAATAGGAAACATGGGAAGAAGTATGGGTTACTTCAACATATAAAAGAACCTAAACACCCATGGGAAACCATCAACATGGACTGGTTTACAGGACTTGTCCCAGGAGGCAAAGAAAACTACAATTCCTGCTTGATCATAGTTGATAGGTTCAGCAAGAGCATGAGGTGTATACCATGCCGCAAGGAGGATACAGCCATGGATACTGCTCTGTTATTTTGGAATAATATCATATCCACCTGTGGAGTCCCTAAGATCATCATTAGTGATAGGGACCCAAAATTCACATCTGAATTTTGGACCAACTTGTATGACATGCTTGGAACCAAGCTTGCTTTTTCCACAGCTTACGATCCACAAACAGATGGCCTGACAGAGAGGATGATCCAAACAATGGTGGACTACCTTAGGAGATTCTGTGCCTATGGCACGGGGTATAAGGACCATGAGGGATATACCCATGACTGGGTTACCCTTCTACAAGCTGTCCAACTGGCTTATAATACAAGTCAGCACTCTACCACAGGAAAAACACCTGCACTGGTAAAGAAAGGGTGGAATCTCTTGTTGTGTGTGGATCACTGGAAAAATAATCTTCTAACCATCCACCCCACAGCCAAAGACTTCCATGATATGTGGAAGAGGGCTTGTGACACAGCTGCTAAATGCATAGCTGAAGCAAAAGATTATAATAAGCAGAGGTGGGACAAGACACACATGGAACCTGACTTTAAGGAAGGGGACCAGGTGTTAGTATCAACACTGAACTTTAACAATCTTAAAGAACCCAAGAAGATGAGAGACTCATTTTTAGGGCCCTTCACTATCATAAAGTTGATAGGCAAGAATGCAGTGGCAGTCAAGCTCACAGAGGAGTTTTCCAGGAAAAACCCAGTCTTTCCAGTGAGCTTGGTCAAACCATACTTCCAAACTGAGGAGGGTAAATTCCCCTCCAGGAAGAAGATCCTCACACCACCAGAGATAGCGGAATTGGAGGATTTCCCAGGACCTGTGAGTAAAATCATAAGGGCCAGGAAGGATCAAAGCCAATACTTAGTCAGATTCAAGAACCAGGCAGCTGATAAGGACAAATGGTTGGCAGAAGATGCCATACCAGATGGGAACCTTCATTTAAGGAGATTCATAGCCTCTAGGAGGACTGAACAGTCTCATAAATGATGAGCCTTCTTAGAGGGAGGGTATGTCAGCCTGTGACTCAAAACCAAAGCACAAGCATGACAGCCAAAATACCATAAACCAATGGTATAGCCAAGATACCACCAAAACATGGAGCTGAGCCAAATCAGCTCAGAATGCATCAAAGGAAAGGGGAAACTAACCTCTTTCTGAAAATATAAGTCCCATTACCATAGGACAAAGAATAACAAAGTTATTTCTACTCAAAGTTATTGCTGAGCATAAACCTTAATTTTCACCTCTCATCTAAAATCCAGAAGGAGAGGCTTAACCCCATCAAACAGGTATTCAAAATGAAGCTCTAAGCCAGGGCTATCCAATGGTACCAGCCAAACTGAGCTAGCACCAATATTACTGGAGTTATGGTCAGTTTCAAGCCAAATAAGGGTGAACAAAACATTCACCTCTCATTTAACTTCTACAGTTTTAGTGTGAGATACTTCAAGTGCGGTCTTTTTGGAAAGAGAACAATCAGGGATAGCTGATGGTGTAATCCATTTCCCCATAGCTCAACTAGAACAAAAGGTATGGGGCAAATAAGCTCAATACAGCTTTTTGCCTATACCACGCAAATGTACAAAAGCTTTGGACATGGGATAACTTTGCCATATTTAATGATACCCATATAAAATGAGGTACAATTGTGTAAAGCACATACAGGGCTACACACTGAACCAATTTTGATGTTGATATCTCAAAGGTGACAGAGTTATGGCGATTTGAAAGTTATAATCCCACAATATGACCAATACAGCTGCATTATGACAGCATACAGTTGTACTCTGATTATGAGGTTTCAAACAGACGGAGAAGCATGTTAATACTTCAATACCTCATAAGTCAGTCAATAATGGGGTCCTATACAGTTTCTGTACAGCATTCTATGCGTCATACATGTCAGAATCAGGCGGTGAGGTCCCCAGATGAAAGTTTTCACCCTGTATTGGTGAAAACTGCCCAGATGTGGTTTCAAAACCACATCTGAGCCCAATACAGGCTATACAGGATGTTTGCAAACCACAAGCCAGTCCTAGAGAGTGAAAAATCTTCACTTCCTGTACATGGAAAGGTCTAGCACCCTTTCCACCGCATTTCAGGATAAAAGGAGGCTTTTTCACAGCCAAAAAATGTCTCCTCATCCTGCTCTTAAATAAGCTACGTAGTAAAATGTCAAAAACAGTTTTACTCTTGGTTAAATAATCAGGTATAATTATAATCTTTAATTATTGTAGTCTTACCATGGGATAATATCCCATAACCATGAATATGAGGTGTCAAACAGACAAAGGAGCTTGTTTTTACTTCAATACCTCATATGTCAGTCAATACTGGGGTCCCATACAGTTTCTGTACAGCATTCTACGCGTCATAGACGTCAGAATGAGGCTGTGAGGTCCCCAGATGAAAATTTTCACCCTGTATTGGTGAAAACTGCCCAGATGTGGTTTCAAAACCACATCTGAGCCCAATACAGGCTATACAGGCTGTTTGAAAACCACAAGCCAGTACTTGAGGGTGAAAAATCTTCACTTCCTCTATGTGCAGAGGTCTAGCACACTTTCCAGCCCCTTTCAGGATAAAAAGGAGGCTTTTCAAAGCCAGAATTGTTTCCTCATCCTGCTCTTGAATATCCTACGTAGTAAAATGTCAAAAACAGCTTTACTCTTGGGTAATATTCAGGGTATAATCATAATTTTGATTATTGTAGCTCTTATTATAGTAATCCTACTGGTAAGACTGCACCCACGGTTCTCAATAGCGCTCACCACTACTATTCCTCAATAGTAGAGCCCTGTTATTATATTATAAACCTTTATATTAAATTGAAACTCTTATTTCAAAATTATTTCCACGTGTCACAGTCATAGTTCTAGTTGTAAATAGCCTAATTACTGCTTCAACATAGACTCTAGCTGACACCGATTATGCCTTGGGTGCTGTACTGAGTCAGGTCTCTGACTCAGGAAAACAACCCATTCCATTCGACAGCTGTAAGCTTATCCCAGCAGAGCTCAACTATGATATTCATGACAAGGAACTCCTTGGCATAGTCTGGGCTCTCCAGCGCTGGAGGGCTTTTCTTCTTTCTCTGTCCTCTCCTTTTGAAGTTCTCACCGATCATTCTTCCCTTCAATACTTCATGTCCTCCAAAGTACTCATTTCCCATTAACCCGGCTGGGCTGAATTCCTTTCTGAATTCCATTTCTCAATCACTTACAGCCCTGGCTGCCAAGCTACTCTTCTGGATGCCTTATGACGTTGGGATGATGTCTATCTGGGGAGGGGGGAGGATTTCATCAGCAAGAATCCAATTGTCACAACTACAAAGATTGACCCTCCTCCATGGGTTTTGCAGAAATTCTAACCTGGAACCAAGTTGGGGCCAATTGGCCGCACCATATCTTTTATGGCCAATTGGTCTCCTCAGGTGCTCTATGGCCATTTGGCCATAACACCTCCTTTTGGCCACCATCATCATTTATGGCCTCAGGCCATATCCTGCCATCGTTGGCCTCCTTGGCCAATTTCCATATCACCAATCCCCAGGCCTTTATCTTTGATTTTGGGCCTGGGGGTTCTGGGCCCCCTGGCCATCATCTTTGGTTTTGGGCCACCCCCTTTCATTAGGGGGGTTTAGGCCTAAATGGCCCAAAAAGGCCATTTAGGCCGCCTACGGCTTCTATGGCCCGTGGGCCGTGGTCCATGGTCCATAGGCCAGTTAGGCCAAAAGGGGCCAAAGGGGGCAACCATCTAGCCCCCAAGGCCAGGTGGGTCCCAAACCACAATTGGGCCCACCTGAGCCAATTTTGGTCACCAATCCCTTGGACCCAAATTTGGCCAAAAACCCTTTGGACACCAAAATGGCCATAGAACCCATAGGACCCATTTTTGGCCATGGACCATTATTCCAGGCATGGCCTCTGGCAACCACCAGAGGCCACCAGACCAGCTCAGCAAGCACTCCCCTCAACTTAAGGGGTATTCTTTCATTCCTCCATGCACTCCCTACTCAAGGTTTCAGGAGGGGTGCATATATGGTATTATATACCATTATGCACCATTTTTGCCCAGCAATTCAATGGTGACGTTTTCAGGACCAAATCCCAAAATTCGATATCAAGGTCCCAAAATCCAACACCCATTTTGAAGGAGGATTCTTTAGCCCATCAGTCTGGCAATCCATGGTGGCATTCAGAAGACCATTCAAGGATTCCAATCACCTGGCCCTGCAGGAGTTGGGTTAGTACTTTCATTCAGGATTCTTCCCAAGGTTCATTCTTAGAGGTACTATGTCATTTCAATCAGTTGTCAAGGCATCAAGTATTTCAATACTCCTTGGACAACTCAATTGGTCCATACAGGTGACAATTCAATCAACCTGTATGTCCTTGGCCCAATTGGGCAAATTAAATCTTCCATTGTGGGAGTTCAATCACACAGTTCAATTTCAAGATGGCCAGAACTGTATTGGCCAAATTCAGACAATACAGCCGGTGATCCACCTTCCGGGATCAGTCTTTCAGTTTTTCACATATACTGGCCACCTTTCAGCACCTGTGGACTTTTCCCCCAGTTAATTAATATATTGGATTTATTATTATCTTTATTTTCTTTTACTTTATTAAAGCTAATACTGATAATCATAAGTCAGTCATTCAGCACCTTTTCTCTTTTCTTCCTTGCCTGTTAGTAGATATTGGTGGTCATATCCTTTACTAATTCCATTCCCTTTTCTGGCAGTCTGAAACAGTGAATTGAGCATTCACTTGGTTGGATCCTTGGCCTTTGGCCGTTGGCTTCTTATCTTTTCTTTTATCTTTGGCATACTTGTCTTTCCCATTCTTCTTCTTAAAGAAATTAAATATTTATTATTCATTTTCTTTTTGGAGCCCTCCAAGTGAGTTCTTGATTTCTGAGTGCCAGGCCCTCTTCCTTCCATAACAGCCCCTGTGAGACCAATGAACTTTCCACAGCTCATCAAGCAGGATGAAGTCCAACCTTCAAGATTTTTTGCAGTCAAGGTGGAATATTTTTCAAATTTGATTTATTCAATTCGGAAGGCTCTATGGCAAGATTCTAAGTACAGAAGTATCCTTCAAGAATTGGGCAAAGGTAAATCCATTCAGGATTATTCTTTTGATTCCTCTTCCCAACTTCGTCTCTTCAAAGATTGGTTGGTGGTCCCAAATGACCCCACAATACAGCTAAGCATTCTCCAAAAGCGTCGTTATTCTCCTTTAGCTGGACACCCTGGCCAAGAGAAGACTCTCAAACTTGTCAAGTGGGCTTTCCACTGGTGCGGCATGACTCAATTCATCAAGGATTATGTCTCATCCTGTCAACAGTGTTCAAAAAACAAGATCCATCATAAGAAGTTTGGACTCCTCAAACCTCTTCCAATTCCAAATGGTACTTGGATTTGTCTTTTAATGGATTTCATCACTCAATTTTCACTGTCCAACTCATTTGACTCAATCCTTGTCATACTGGAGAGATTCTCAAAGATGGCGGTTTTCATTGCAAAGATTTTTTCAATCACTTCACTATATTTGGCCCATTTATTCATCAAGAATATCTTTTCAAAGCATGGCCTTCCTTCAAGCATTGTCTGTGATAGAGGTTCCCTTTTTGTTTCTTCCTTTTGGACCAATCTTTTTCAGAAGCTCAAGATTTCAAGAGATTTGTCAACTGCTTACCATCCAGAAACCGATGGACAGACAGAGAGGGTAAAACAGATACTAGAACAGTATCTTTTGATGTATGTCAGTTATCATCAAGATGATTAGAACACCTGGCTCCCTCTGGCTGAATTTGCCTACAATAATTCTGATCACTCTTCAACCAAGCAAACCCCGTTTTTCACTGTTTATGGAAGAGATCCACAATTTGACTCAGCTCACATCACTCAAGATACTCCTTCTGGAAAGTTATCAACAAAAGTCAAATCAGTACAGCAAGATGTGAAGAGAGAACTTGAATTTGCCATGAACCAGTTTAAGAGGTATGCAGATAAAAGTAGAGCAAGTCCACCTGTTTTCAATCCTGGTGACATGGTATGGCTTTCTTCCAAGAACATCAAATCAACCAGACCCACCAAAAAACTTTCTGAAAGATGGTTGGGTCCTTTTCCAATCTTGAAGAAAGTCAGTACTCATGCTTACCACCTCAATGGAAATCCATCCCCCCAGTCTTCCATATTTCACTCTTGGAACCAGCCAAGACATAAACAATCCCAAATCAGAATCAAGAGCCTCCTCCTCCAATCATCATTGAAGAAGAAGAGGAATGGGAAATCTCTCTGATACTGGAATTACAGCTCAAGAGAAGAAAGCTATGATATCTGGTGGAATGGAAAGGTTTCAGTCAAGACTCAGGAAGATCCACATGGGAACCAGCTGAAAACCTCAAGAATTGTCCTGAACTCGTCAAAGATTTTCATCCTTTATATCCTCAAAAGCCAGGACCCAACTCTTCAAAAGCTTGAATTTTTATGGCTTGGTGGGGAGAGGAATTACCAAAAGTAAGTCCCACTCCTGGTATGCACCTTAAGGGGTATTCTACTCTTTTCTGTTGTAAGAATCACCTTGGCCACTCTGTGAGCACTTTGCAATTTGGACACATATCTTCTGGCCTGGCTTTCAACATCAATTCTAATTTATGGACATTTCCACTTGGGGAAAATGTATAATTACTTTCTCATTTTCCTTCCCAAGATATTATATTTTCAACACATTATTTTATGAAAATTTTCCTTATTTATGGCACTGGCGGAAGTGGTAACTACCAAAAGTAAGTTCCTCTCCTGGTGTGCACTTCTCTGAGGGGTCTACAATCTCTCAAAACATCACCTTGGCCACTCTGTGAGCACCTCGCATCCATTTCTTTTATCAAAGTCTTTGGCCACTTTAAAATCAATTGTCAAAATCTGTAATGAAGATTTGACTCCCCCTCAAAATTCATTTCCCTTTTTTATTTGCTTTTTCTTTCTTTATATTTGTTTTGTTTACTTTTCTCTTCTTTATATCTTCTCAAATTTCTTTTCTTTTAAATCTTATTGCCAAAATCATGTCTTCAACATTTTCAAGCCAAATTTCAAGAGAAGACCAAGTCAACCTCAATTCATATGCCAACACTTTTATCAGTTCTTTTTTTTTCAAGATTCAAATACCTCTGGAATCCCTACTTCCAATCTGTCTCAACAGCCTCAACATTCTTTTACCTTATCTTGGTGCTCAGGAGCTTTCCATTCAAAGTAGGGGGGTACTGTCACAACCACGAAGAATGACCCTCCTCCATTGGTGTTGTGGCAATTCCAACCTGGGATCAAGTTGGGGCCAATTGGCCACACCATATCTTTATGGCCAATTTGGCCTCTTCTGAAGCTCTATGGCATTCTGGCCATATCACCATTCCCTGGCCTTTTTTGGCCTCAAGCCATATCCTGCCATCATTGGCCTCCCTGGCCAATTTTGATATCCTCAACCCCCAGGCCTCTATCTTTGTTTTGAGCCTGGGGGTCTCTTTCTCTCCTAGAGGGTTCTGGGTCCCCTAGCCCTTATCATGGGCTCTGGGCCAACCATTTTTATTAGGGGGTCCCTGTACTAAATGGCCATTTTGGGCCATTTAGGCCCCCTACAGCCTCTACTGTCCGTAGGCCGCGGTCTGCAGTCCGTGGGCCATTTAGGCCGCTTTTGCCCTAATTCAATGATGCCAAAAGGAGCCAAAGGGGGCAGCCCATTAGCCCCCAATGCCAGGTGGGTCCCAAACCACAATTGGGCCCACCTGGGCCAGTCTTGGCCCCAAATTCCATGAAACCCCAAAATGGCCATTAGACCCTCAGGACCCAATTTTGGCCAATAACCACCATGGCCTCTGGTAGCCACCAGAGGCCATCATAGCTGCTCAGCTAAATCCTTCCCCTCACCTTAAGGGGAATTCTTCCACTCCTTCATGCAACCCGTACTCAAGGTTGCAGGAGTGGTGCATATATGGTATTATATACCATTATGCACCATTTTTGCTCAGCAATTCAATGGTGACGTTTTGAGGACCCAATTTCATCTTTCCAAATAAAGGTCTTGAAATCCAATGCCCATTTCAAAGGAGAATTTCTTAACTCATCAGTCTGGAAATCAGAAGACGATTCAAGGATGCCAATCACCTGACCCTGCAGGAGTTGTGTTGGAAATTTGATTCAGGATTGTTCCAAGGGCACTCCCAGAGGTTATACATAATTTCAGTAAGCTTTCAAGGAATCAACAATTTCAATACTCCTTGGACAACTCAATTGGTCCATACAGGCGTCAATCAATCAACCTGTATCTACTTGTCGCAATTGGACCAATTCATATTCCACTGTGGGAATTCAGTCACAAAGTTCAATTTTCAAGATGGTCAGATCTGTATTGACCCAATTCAGACAATAAAGCCAGTGACTCACCTTCCAGGATCAGTCTTTCAGCTTTTCACATATACTTGCCACCTTTCAACACCTGCGGAATTTTTCCCCAGTTAATTAACATATTGGATTTATTATTATCCTTGTTTTCTTTTACTTTATTAAAGTTCATACCGATAATATTAAGTCAGTCATTCAGCACCTCTTCTCTTTCTTCCTTGCCTGTCAGTGGATATTGGTGGTCCTATCCTTTTCTAGCAGGTTGAAACAGTGAATTGAGGATTCACTTGGTTGGCTTCTTTTATTATCTTTGGCCTTTGGCTTCTTATCTCTTTTCTTTTATCTCTGGCATACTTGTGTTTTCCTGTCTTCTTCCTTAAAGAAATTTAATCTTTATTATTCCTTATATCTTTTGGAGCCATCAAAGTGAGTTCTTGATTCATGAGTGCCAGGCCACTCTTCCTCGCATAAGAGCCCCTGTGACAGGCATGAAAAATCATTCAAAATATATATAATACATCTCTTATAATATATTTATTTTTTGGTATATGTCTTATACAAAATTATTTTAAAATTATCATTAATAATAATACGCGGTGAATAACCACCATTAACTATTTTTGGGGTGTTCTACATATAAAAAAACAGTACAGCCATTAATATAGTCCAAGTTTTAATTAAATAAGGACACCTCTTACTGTAAAACCAACAGTTGAGGCATGGTGAGGTGTATTGTTAATTCAATTACCCCTTTATACAACCACTTTTGTACAGATTATAATTGCTAACTACAAGTGAACCTGTGAGATACTGGTATACAAACAGTATACCAGGAATCTGTAAGCTGTAATTTTGACGTGAAATTGGTTACAGTGAGTGATCATAAATGATCAAATTAAGCTCAAACTTTGATCCTGAATAACTTTTAAGATTTACACGCTACAGCAATTCAGAGAGTCAATTCTAATAGCATGGCATAACCGTATTATGCTTCCAAGAGAATTTCATTACATCATCCAAACTCTATTTTTGATGATTTTTCTTGTAACTCATCTTTTCTGTCGAAATTTAATATTTTAAACTTCAAACTATGATTTCAAGGGGTTATACCTTGAATATTGTAATACAAAATTCATCATTCTTCACGAATGAACTAGTAGAATCCAACTGTCTACTTCTTTTTAAGTTTGGACCACTTTCACAACAAAGTGGTCAACAACTCTGTTGATTTTGATCAATAATTCCTTACAGGTTTTAACCTTGTTCATAACCTGTGAAATAAACTTCATTTCTGTATCCCTACAGTAGTTACGTGATGACTTTATTTTTGGTTCATCACTCTATCATGAATAATTCAAGAGATATTAGCTAAAATCCTTGAATATATGCGTTGACCAAAAAAGTGCATATTATCAGGTTAATTCCTTAAGTATTGATTTTGAAGCTTAGCTTATTAATTGTTTTATATGTGGATTTTTATGGAGAATCCAATGGTACCATTTCTTTTACATGTTGCTTCATTGGCCTTTGAAAAAAAATAAGGATTTGTGTTTTTTATAAGGTATTATTACTTATAACTTATTAAATATTGACTTTACAGATATGCCATAAAAATGGTATATGTGTATTTTACCATGGGGAATTCAATGGTATAATTTATTTCACATTTCATTCATTGGGTTTTAAGTTAAACCAAGTTTTATGCCAATTTATGGTATTTTTGTAGTTGTAAGGTAATTATTTTTAATGTATAATTATATTAAATATTTTTTGTGACCTTTTTGGGTATGTGGTCATATCTCAAAGGTTCACATTCCCTACCACCAAAAAAGATTGTACCACTATCTGATATGTGTAATTAGGGTATCATCCACTGTCCTACCTCTTCAATAGACTTTGTTAGTCCTGAAGCTTAATAAGGCTTAACCTTTCTATTTTTCAGGCTTTCTTTCATTTCTGAACCTTCTTAGTAGTTTATCAGCATTTGTTATATCTTTTTCAAGAAGCCATTCATCTTCTTGAATTGAATTTCTATACCTTACAAGGTATTCCCTTTCTTTTTTGTTTCTTGTCCTTCTTTCTTTAGGGACTTTTACTATTTTTTTTTCCTCTCCTTCTTCCAAGGGGGAATTTCAAGTGGGGGTTTATTTCTTAGTGGAAATAACTCCTTGTCACATGAGCTGTAAGGTTTTATTAGGCTTACAGGGAAAGCTGGGTGTTTGTTTATTAGTTCACCTGTGAGTTCCAATTGCACAGCATTGGGTCCATGAAGTGCTTTCATCATAAATGGTCCTGCAAAGGAATCTTTTAATTTCTTTGGGCCTTTTATGTTATTGAAATTAAGAGTTGATACTCGGACCAAGTCTCCTATTTTGAAATCAGGTGGCTTATGACTTTTATCCCATCTTTCTTTTCCATATTTGAAAGAATCTTGAATACATCTGTTTGCATGGTGTCTTGCCTTGTCAAGCATTATCTTAAAACTGCTTGCTGTTGGATGTATATCCACTAAGTCCTTTTTGAGGGTATCATAAGGAAGTCTTGGATTCCAACCTTTTTCTAGCATTGCTGGTGTTTTGCCAGTAGAAGAATAGATTGATGTTTTATATGCCAGTTCAAGAGCTGGTATTAATTTACACCAATCATGGGTAAAACCATCAGAATCTTTGAATTCTAGCCCATAAGCACAGAATCTTCTGATCATGTCCTCTAAGGTCTGTATCATTCTTTCTGCTAAACCATCAGTTTGAGGATGGTAGGCTGTTGAGAATGATAAATTCGTCCCAAACAAGTTATGGAGATTTGTCCATAATGCTGCAGTGAACTTTGGGTCTCTTTCACTTATAATATTCTGGAATAAGCCTGTATGGCTAATAACTTTATTCCATATCATTATGGCTGTGTCCATAGCTGTGTCATCTTCATGACATGGTAGGAACATGGGAGTTTGGCTATACCTGTCAACCAATACTAGGCATGCATTATAGCTTCTGTCTTCTCCTGGAGGTAATGCTGTTACCCAATCCATATGAACTATTTCCCAAGGGGATTTTGGTTCTTGGATTTGGATCATCATTCCAAATTTCTTTCCTGTGGCTCTGTTAGCTTTTTGACATCTGTCACAGGTTTGGCAGTATTATATAACATCTTTCTTCCAATTTGGCACCAAGAGCAGGTTTTCACCCTCTCTAGTGTTCTGTCTTCTGAAAGGTGTCCAGCTGCAACACTATCATGACACTCATGTAAAATAGTGTTTATCAGGGTTCTATCTGTTAAGGCCATAACACATGTGTGTTTTGTTCTATGGTAAAGGATTCCATCAAGGAGGTGGAATCTTCCTTCATCATATGCCTTTTTCCATATTTCATCTAGTTTTGATCAAAGTGGTGGGTCTTTGCAGTCTTTCATTAGAAGTTGGCTTAAGATATGGAAATTTTCGTCTATCTTATAGCTTTCTTTAACTTTGTTAAAGAATTCTGTGCCAATATCTGTAAAAAATATTCCTTCTATATGGTGTTCTTCTTGTGGTACCCATGCTGGATTGTCAGGGGTATTTGCTAGGGCCCATCTGCTAAGACCATCTGCATTTTTATGAATATTACCAGATTTATGAACAATAGTCATATTTCCTCTACATTCTTGGATAGAAATTTGCCATCTCAGCATATGTCTATTTGGAGTTTTCATATTTAATAGAGATTTTACAGCATTACAGTCTGTAATCACATCAAATACTGTTCCATCCAAGTAGTAATGTAATTTTTCTAAAGCCCACACTAAGCAGAGGCATTCCATTTGGCTTGCTCCATATCTTGCTTCTGTCGGCTTTATATGTCCTGAAATAAAACAAATTGGTCCTTCCACTGGTTTATCATTGATAATTTGTGTCTGGTGTAGTGCAGCACACAGTCCTTCTCCACAAGCATCGATGTAAAGTTTGAAGGGTAGTTTCCAATCTGGCATCAGAAGAAATGGGGCATTTGTTAAGGAATTTTTCAATTCTTCATATGCCTTGACTCTTTCTTCTGTCATCTCAAAGACTGTTTGTTGGTCACATAGCTTATACAAGGATTTAGTAATTTTTGCAAAGTCCTTTATATGCTGTCTATAGTAACCAGCAAATCATAGGAATGATTGCATTTCCTTTTTGGTTTGAGGCATTGGCTTATGTAGTACTGCTGCTACTTTATTCTTGTCTATGCCTCGACTAAGTCCAGATACAGCATGCCCTAGTGCTATTAATTCACTGTATGCAAAATGACACTTTTTCAAGGAAATTTTAATATTCACTTGGAGTATCTTTTGTAGTACCCTTTCTAGTCTTGCAAGGTGATTTTCCCAAGTTTCTGAGCAAACTAAGATATCAGCAATATAAATAATTAACAATCCTTCTGATAATTCTTCAGGAAATATGGTATTCATCATTCTTTGATAATGGGAAGGTGCATTTTTTATGCCAAATGGCATTCTTAAGTATTCACAAAATCAAAAGTGGACTATTATCCTCAGTAGTTTTTTGGCATTGTCTTTTAAGACATTTTGATGAAAACCCTTCAAGGCATCCATAGCTGTGATGAACTTAGCTTGTGACAATTGTGTCAATGTCTCATGGATCCTGGGTATTGTATACCTGTCTGGAATGGTATAGGTGTTCAGGGCTCTGAAGTCTCCTACCATCCTTGATTTTCCATTATGCCAAGTTATAATGACAGGTGTAATGACTTCTACCTGTTCATTATTTCCTACCTTTCTTAATACTCCAAGGTCCATTAATCCTTTAATGTGTACCTCTAAGGCTTCTCTATCCCTTGGGCTAGCTGGGTAAGCAGGTCTCCTTAGTAAAGGTGGGTAAGGGTTTTCCACATTAAGAATTATATCCACTTCATGTCCAATTATGGCACCTAGTGGTTCTTTGTCAGTTGCCCAGGCATTTTCATACTTAAATAAGAGGTTAATCAGTTTTCCTTTCATTTTTCCTGTTAATTCTTGATTGAATTCTGCCTCTTTAAGTTGTTCAGATATAAAAAGTTCCTTTTCTGGAATTTTTTGTTCATTCTTAATAACTGTGATTTGTTTTTGTTATTTAAGAAGCCAAACTTTTGTCTTTTGCTGTCTTCTATGGTAAAATATCTATCGTTTTGGTTAGACATATCTATACCATAAATTGATAAGTAGTCATTCCCAAGTATGAAGTGATTACTAGTACAGTTGTCCATTACTAAAAACTCTACTTTGATTCTGACACATTGTGAGGGATGAGGAAAAATTAGTGTCAAATCAATTATTCCAAGGGGCTTCATGCTTTCACTCGCACGACTAAATTTGACACCTTGTATTGGCATAAGTTTTTCTTTCCAGTCTGGGACAATGGTTTTTAAATAACTTTTACCAACACAGGTGAAATATGCTCCTGTATCTAAGTTAACTTTTACTTCTTGGTTATCAACCATAACAATGCTTATAGTTGATTTTCCAGCTGTATATCCCATTCCTCTTGTAGGTTTAGTTCTATACATTTTGTCATCTTGTATGTTTGTTAGGTTTGTGTCAGATGTCCCAACTTGTGGTAAGTTTGAGTTAACATCCAGTACTTCATAAATTATATCAATATTATTAATTTGTGCATTAATTATATTGATTTCATCACTTTCAGAACTTTCTGATTCTTCTGTGTCTTTTTCAGAGTCAGATTCCTCTTCTTTGTCATTGTGGTTCTCTTTTTTCACAATTTCATTAATCTTTGCCTTTTTAGGAAATTATTGGCTAAGTGTCCAATACCTCCACATTTATGGCATTTTCTTTGCTTATTATTGTTGGATGTATTGTTCTTGAAGGATTCTTTTGATTTATCTTTTTTGATAAATGGTTTATTTGGGTTTTTAATGTCCAATTTCTTTCGAGTCCTGCCAATTTTTGGTCTTGTCACTATATCTTCTAGTTCATGAATATAATCTTCTGTGGAGCATGGCTCTATACACTTTCTTCTTAGGGAATGTTCTAGCTCTCCTCCACATTTCTTGAGTATTTTTATATGCACCATTTTTTGTGACATTTGTGGGTACAATGCATTAAGTCTTTCAACTTGTTTTAAGAAGCAAGTTGAAGGTTTGTCTTTTTCTGGGTCAAAGAAAGAATTTTCAAATGCATTTTCTATTTTGTACCTCCAGGCATCATTAGCACACTTGGTCATTATTTCTTGTTTCCACCAAGACCAGGTATTTTTGCCATTTTTTTGCCTTATGCCATAATATCATCTTTTTGCAGATTTCTCAAACAATGAATGTAATCTTTCAGTGATTAATTCATGTGGTATGGCATCATCTTCTTGTAGCATGTCAATTTTTTTGATAAATGACATGTGGTCATATTCACCTTCCCTTGTAAATGTTGGCCATTCTTTCAATTGAGGTGCTTCCTTCAATAGGACTTGGTTATTGTCTTGATGACTCAAGTCTGTTATGAATGGATTTGTTCATTCCTCTTTTGGTTTAACAGGGCTTCTTATGTGAGAAAATGGTGTTGATAACTTTGGCATATTTAAGTTAGCCTCATTAATTTTATCCATTTTTTCAGTAATAAGCCTTATTTCACTTTGAATGTCATCTTTTAGATGCATTCTTGCTTCATCACTTTTTTCCACATGGTACAAAAGTAGTTTTGGTGTGATGAAGTCTTTTCTTCAAATTTTTCTACAGAAATACTTAATTTGTTTAATTTTTCTGTAAGATTTTCAATACTTACATCATAATTGATTGTCAAAGTTTTCTCTTTCATATCACTTATGTATTTGTACAATTCTTGTATTTATTTCTTGGAATGATAATAAACTATTTTTAATGTCTTTAAGAGGTAAAATACTATTTTTAAGCTCTGTTAAAGTGTTTACAATATCGGGAGACAAGGTTATTTTTTTTGGGAAATGGGGTTGTCTCATTCTTTGTTCCTCTTTGTCTTTGAATTCCATCAAAGTGCTGGCCATGTTGAAGACATTGTCCATGGCATCTTTTTGGATTTTGGGAATCTTCCCTTCTTGAGGAAGTGGGTTGACTTGGGATTTGCTGGTAGAAGCTACTGGGGCTTCTTCCTTGGTTGCCTCCTTCTTTTTGGCATGATACTCCTTGATCTTTTTGATTTGAGGTTTGGATGATAGTGAATTCCATCCATTGGAGTATCTCACTATTTCCTCCTCTTTGAGGAACTTTTTCAGGATGTGCCAGGAGTTCATCACTCCTTGGTGTATTTGCGGCAACATTTCCCAATCTTTGTCCTTGTACACTGTGTAGTACTGTTTGTATTGGCTCATGTAAATGTCTATTTGAGCCCTCTGAATGTGATTTGTACCTATTTTAGTCACTCATACTTAGTTCCAATTCAGGTTCAGATATCATGGGCATTTCTGGGACTTCCCTTTGGGATAAGGCACTTCCTTGTGTGGATTCTGTTCCACTGGGGATATTGCCCTTCCTTTTCCCTTTTGAGGAATCAATTCTACTTCTGAGTCCAGCTCCATCTGATTGGATGGAGTATTGGGAGCCTCTTCTGGTAGTCATATTATAAAAAAAATAAGAAATAAGAGCATTTCAGAACAGAAATTTTCTTATGGCAATTTATAAATGACGTACTCACCTTCAGAGTCCTGAATGGTGGGTCCTGGAAAGTCCAATTTCTTGGCTTTCTTTTTCTTGGTAATTATTGGTGTTGGAGAACTTTGACAAGTTTCTTCCACCAATCTTTCAACAGTGGTTTGGTTTTCCTCTGTTGGGTTGTCTTCTAACACTAAAAAAGACAAATAAATATAAGTCTTTTATATAAAAGTGTTATTTTTTGGTAATATATGGCAATTTTCCATGTAAAAATTGCTTTTATATCTTTTTTTATTAAAAAAAATGAAAATATATAAAAAAATGAAATTAAAATGAATAAAATAACTTTGTGATTGGTTTTTAATATTTTTATTGTTTTTATGTTTTGATTTTTTTAAAGAATAAAATAAAAATGAATATGATTCTTTTATAAAATTAATTTATAATATAAAATTATTTTTAATTTATAAAATATCTTTTTTAATCACTAGAGTCACTCAAAGAAAGTTTTTGCAAGTCTAAGGATGTGAAAAACCACGTGTAAGACAGTACAATTGCTTTCCAAATGCCTCAATAGCTTTTAAAATCAATAAATATAAGATTATTATATAATTTTATGATTATAAGTATAATTTATTATTGGATAAGCCCAATTAGAATCTTTTTACAGGTCATTTAGAGTAAATATTCCCGGCCAGGCCCCCAAATGTAAGGTTTGACTATGAAACAATAAGTAAAAATTACTAATATTTTATTTATTATACTATGAATGTCCTTATAAATGAAATAAATAAGATAAAAATAATTATAATAATAAAGAATTATTATAGTTATGGCGTAAAAATAATTATATGATCAATAAAATATGATAATATAATTTTATATCATAAAATATAAGATAATAAAATAAATATATTAATATAAAATAATTAATATATTTAATAGCACTTTATTATTGTTACAAACAAATAATAAAGGCGTAAAAAATTGTTTTTTACTAATAAAAAACAATTAATAACAGTAATATTACCAATATTAAAGTTATAAATTAATATAAATACTATTTATATTAATTAAAGAATTATTAAAAGAATAATAAAGAGAAAATTATTATAATCAGAGAAAATGACCTACTTTTAATACTTAATATAATAATCTTGAGATATTTTATGCCAAATAATGTAAAAACAACTTATACAAATTGTATTTACAATACAAATTAGAGAAAATTACAAATATTCTTGATTTTTACGTGGAAATGATTTTTTAGAGAGATTTTTAACAAAAACAATTGAATAAATGATTTAATCACGTCAAAATTGATGATTTTAATCAGATGATCTTTGGTCTTTGATAAGACAATAGTTTTATATATAAACAATAAAGATGTTACCTTTTTAATTGTATTGATTGAATGTTTATGTTGCGTCTAAGGGGAAAAGAGAGTAAAAGGAGCTCTATTTATTAGAAATACCTCCCTCCTAGAGTCCAACAGGCTTCTAGTAGACGTGTACTGATCATATCCACTGGAATTGATCAATATTTTAAGGTTTGGTGATGATTAAATCATGATCAAACCATATTACATCATTATTACACCATTATTTAGAGTTATCACTATAACTCTAGGTTTGATGACGTCAAAGGCTTGGAAGAACCCCAAAATTTGTGGATTTTATTAGTTTCAATAATAAAACAATAGTATTCACCAATTTTATCACTCATATGACTGTTAAACTTAGTTTAAGGTTACAGTGAGTGATCATAAATGATCAAATTGAGCTCAAACTTTGATCCTTGATAACTTTTAAGATTTACATGCTACAGAAATTCAGAGCTTGAATTCTAATAGCTTGGAATAACCGTATTCTTCTGCCAATAGCATTCCATTACATCATCAAAAATCTATTTTTGATGATTTTTCTTGTAAGTCATCTTTTCTGTTGAAATTTAATATTTTAAATTTCAAACTATGATTTCAAGGGGTTATACCTTGAATATTATAATAAGAATTACATCATTCTTCACAAATGAACTAGTAGAATCCAACTGTCTACTTTTTTTTAAGTTTGGACAACTTTCACAACAAAGTGGTCAACAGCTCTGTTGATTTTGATCAATAATTCCTTCCAAGTTTTAACCTTGTTTATAGCTTGTGAAATAAACTTCATTTCTGTATTCCTACAGTAATTACATGATGAATTTATTTTTGGTTCATCACTTTATCATGCATAATTCATTAGATATTAGCTAAAATCCTTAAACATATGCGTTGACCAAAAAAGTGCATATATTCAGGTTAATTCCTTAAGTATTGATTTTGAAGCTTAGCTTATTAATTGTTTTATATGTGGTGTTTTATGGAGAATCCAATGGTACCGTTTATTTCAAATGTTGTTTCATTGGTTTTTGAAATAAAAAAGGATTTGTGTTTTTTATAAGGTATTATTACTTATAACTTATTAAATATTAACTTTACAGATATGCCATAAAAATGGTATATATGTATTTTACCATGGGGAATCCAATGGTATAATTTATTTCACATTTTTATTAATTGGTTTTAAGTTAAACCAAGTTTTATGCCAATTTATGGTATTTTTGTAGTTGTAAGGTCATGATTTTTAATGTATAACATATAAAAAAATTAATAAGCTAAGCCTGAAAATCAATACTTAAGGAATTAACCTGAATATATGCACTTTTTTGGTCAAGACATATATTCATGGATTTTAGCTAATATCTCTTGAATTATGCATGATGGAGTGATGAACCAAAAATAAAAACATCATGTAATTACTGTAGGAATACAGAAATGAAGTTTATTTCACAAGTTATAAACAAGGTTAAAACCTTTAAGGAATTATTGATCAAAATCAACAGAGCTGTTGACCACTTTGTTGTGAAAGTTGTCCAAACTTAAAAAAAAGTAGACCGTTGGATTCTACTAGTTCATTCGTGAAAAATGATGTATGTGTTATTATAATATTCAAGGTATAACCCCTTGAAATCATAGTTTGAAGTTTAAAATATTAAATTCCAACAGAAAAGATGAGTTACAAGAAAAATCATCAAAAATAGAGTTTTGATGATGTAATGGAATTCTCTTGGCAGCATAATAGGGCTATGCCAAGCTATTAGAATTCACTCTCTGAATTGCTGTAGCGTGTAAATCTTAAGAGTTATTAAGGATGAAAGTTTGAGCTTAATTTGTTCATTTATGATCACTCACTGTAACCTTAAATTAAGTTTAACAGTCATATGAGTGATAAAGTTGGTGAATACTATTATTTTATGATTAAAACTAATAAAATACACGAATTTTGGGGTTCTTCCAACCCTTTGACATCATCAAACTTAGAGTTATAGTGATAACTCTAAATAATGGTGTAATAATGTTGTAATATGGTTTGATCATGATGTAATCATCACCAAACCTTAAAATATTGATCAATTCCCGTGGATATGATCAGTACACATCTACTAGAAGCCTGTTGGTCTCTAGGAGGGAGGTATTTACTATAAATAGAGCTATTTTTACTCTCTTTTCCCCTTAGACGCAACAAAAACATTAAATTAATACAATTAAAAAGGTAACATCTTTATTCTTTATATATAAAACTATTATATTATCAAAGACCAATAATCATCTTCTTAAAATCATCAATTTTGACGTGATTAAATCATTTATTTAATTGCTTTTGTTAAAAATCTCTTTAAAAACTCATTTCCACGTAAAAATCAAGAATATTTGTAATTTTCTCTAATTTTTATTGTAAATACAATTTGTATAGGTTGTATTTACATTATTTGGCGTGAAATATCTCAAAATTATTATATTAAGTATTAAAAGTAGGTTATTTTCTTTTATTATAATAATTTTCTCTTTATTATTCTTTCAATAATTCTTTAATTAATATAAATGGTATTTATATTAATGTATAACTTTAATACTGGTAATATTACTGTTATTAATTGTTTTTTATTAATAAAAAACAATTTTTTACGCCTTTATTATTTGTTTGTAACAATAATAAAGTTCTATTAAATATATTAATTATTTTATATTAATATTTTTATTTTATTAGATTATATTTTATAATATAAAATTATATTATCATATTTTATTGATCATATAATTATTTTTACACCATAACTATAATAATTCTTTATTATTATAATTATTTTTATCTTATTTATTTCATTTATAAGGACATTCATAGTACAATAAGTAAAATATTAGTAATTCTTACTTATTGTTTCATAGTCAAACCTTACAATCTCACTGGGAAGAACTTGGAGAAAGTTGCCATGAAGATATGTCTCAAAGAGATAGACTTCAAACACCTTATGATAATCACCAAAGGCTGTAATCCCACCAGGCAGTTCAGACTCCTGGAGGTGAGAAAAAACAGGTTAAGGAAGAATCAAGCCACTATCCAAGCCATAGAAGAACAACTGACCCAGACAGGGCACACACAGATTCCTTCAGGCTCACAAGGAGCAGGCCAAAGAAGTTCTCCAGTGGCTTCCAACCATTCAGAAACCAGCAGATCAGTGGCCAAGAGTCACCATTCTTCACACTCGCAGGAAGTTTCCAGGAGAAGACAAGGACACAAGGCCAAAAACAAGACCTCTTTAAAACAGTGATGCACTGTGGTTACAAATTTCCCAATTTGCTGAGCAAACTCAAAAACAGTTTTCAGAACTAGAAGCCAGCAATGAGAGGATGAAAACTTTAACAGCCTCCATGGATAAGATTGTGAAAAATCTCCAAGAAGGACATGCTCAACTGAGAAAAGCCTCTGAAGAAACCAACAGAGGACCAAATCTAGTCTTTGAAGGCCAAAACCACAGCAAAATGGACAGGGATTGTCTGGATCAGGACATAAACAAACTGTTAAATGTCTGCCATAACATGAAGCCTCAACCACAAGGCCATGTTATTGATAGTCCATATTAACAAGATGATATCAAACTAGATGCCATGTTGGTTATTAAATCAATATCTCCATCACAATACCAGGATGGAGATAATATTTCTTATGCTGAAAAGGAAGCCTTGAAACAGCTTCCTGAGGCCTCAAGCTGGCCCAAATTCTCTGGATCAGGAGAATATGATCATAGGGAACTCATACATTATATTGATGGACTCTTCATTGATGTACCAAGCATACCAGACTACTGGATTACTGCTAGATTGAATACTGCATTTAAAGGTCATGCTAGTATATGGTACACAGAAATGAAAGAAATCCATGGGAGGAGAAAATGGCCATGGTGGAAGAGTCAAATCATCCAAAAGTACAGTAATGGAACTTGGATATGGCAGAAGACCATGTCATTTGGAAATGAAAAATACTCAGTGGACAAAGATTCATATGAGTGGTGTCTTAGACAGTCTAAATGTCAGGCTGAGTCTATGTTGAAGAGGTAATAAGGCTATTTACAACTAAAACTATGACTGTGACATGGTAAAAAACAGTTTTAAAAGATAAAAGGTTGATAAAGGATGATTGAATGGAGATTTTAAGGGCTTTACTATAGAAATATAGTGGTGGTGAGCGCTGCTGAAAGCCCTGGGTGCAGTTTTTATCTGTTGGGTTACAATAATGAAGACTACAATAATTAAGCTTATAATTATACCTGATTCTTAACCAAGATTAAAACTGTTTTTGACAGTTTACTATGTAGGTTATTCAAGAGCAGGATGAGGAAAGGTTTTTGGCTGTGAAAAGCCCTCCTTTTATCCTGAAATTGAGGTGGAAAGGCTGCTAGACCTTTCCACGTAGAGGACGTGAAGAGTTTTCACTCTCTATGTCAGGCTTGTGGTTTGCAAACAGCCTGTATACCCTGTATTTGGCTAAGATGTGGTTTTGAAACCACATCTGGGCGGTTTTCACCAATACAGGGTGAAAATTTTCATCTGGGGACCTCACAGCCTGATTCTGACGTGTATGACGCGTAGAATGCGGTACAGAAACTGTATGGGACTCCAGTATTGACTGACATATGAGGTATTGAAGTAAAAACATGCTTCTTTGTCTATTTGACACCTCATATTCATGGTTATGGGATATTATCCCATGGTAAGGCTGTATATGACAGCAGGTGGGATTTTGACCTTAAAATGGTCATAACTCTGTTGGTTTTTGAGATATCAAGCTCAATGTTGGTTCATTGAATAGCTCTGTATGAGCTCTACACAATAGTACTCAACTTGACATGGTTATCATTCAATATGACAAAGTTATCCCATGTACAAGTATTTTTGTACATTGGCGTGGTCTGGGCAAACAGCTGTATTAAGCTTGTTTGTCCAATACCTTCTGTTGTAGTTGAGATATGAGGAAATGGATGGAACCATCAGATAGCCCTGATTGTGCTCTTTCCAAAAACACCCCACTTTAAGTATCTCACACTAAAACTGTAAAAGTTAGATGAGAGGTGAATGTTTTGTTCACCCTTATTTGGTCTGAATTTGACCATAACTCAATTAATACTGGTGCTAGCTCAGTTTGGCTAGCACTATTAGATATTCCTGGCTCAGAGCTTTATTTTGAATACCCATTTGATAGGGTTAAGCCTCTCCTTCTAGATTTTAGATGAGAGGTGAAAATTAAGGTTTATGCTCAGCAATAACTTTGAGCAGGAATAACTTTATTATTTCTTGTCCTATGGTGATGGGACTTATATTTTCAGAAAGAGGTGAGTTTCCTCTTTCTTTTGATACCTTTTGAGCTAATTTTGCTCAGTTCCATGTTTTGGTGGTATCTTGGCTATATCATTGGTTTATGGTATTTTGGCTGTCATGCTTGTGCTCTGGTTTTGAGTCACAGGTTGACATACCCTCCCTCTAAAAAAGGCTCATCATTGATGAGACTGTTCAGTCCTCCTAGAGGCTCTGAATCTCCTCAAATGAACATTCCCATCTGGTATGGCATCCTCTGCCAACCATTTGTCTTTGTCAGCTGTCTGGTTCTTGAATCTGACTAGATATTGTCTCTGATCCTTCCCATTAAGTCTGATTTTTCTGGCCCTGATGATTTTACTCACAGGTCCAGGAGAGTCTTCTACTTCCACTATTTCTGGTGGAGTGATGTTTTTCTTCCTGGAGGGGAATTTATCCTCCTCTGTTTGGAAGTATGGTTTGACCAAGCTCACTGGAAAGACTGGGTGTTTCCTAGAAAACTCCTCAGTGAGCTTGACCTCTACTGCATTCTTCCCTATCAGATTAATGATAGTGAAGGGACCTACAAATGAGTCTCTCATTTTCTTGGGTCCTTTGAGATTGTTAAAGTTCAGTGTAGACACTAACACCTGGTCCCCTTCCTTGAAGTCAGGTTCCATATGTGATTTGTCCCACCTTTGCTTGTTATACTCTTTGGCCTCAGCTATGCATTTGGCAGCAGTATCACAGGCTTTCTTCCACATATCATGGAAGTCTTTGGCTGTGGGGTGGATGGTCAGAAGATTTTTCTTCAAGTGATCCACAGGTAACAGGGGATTCCACCCTTTCTCTACCAGTGCAGGTGTTTTTCCTGTGGTAGAGTGCTGGCTTGTATTATAAGCCAGTTGGACTGCTGGTAAGAGGGTGACCCAATCATGGGTGTATCCCTCATGGTCCTTGTATTCCATGCCATAGGCACAGAACCTCCTGAGGATGTCCTCCATTGTTTGGATCATCCTCTCAGCTAGGCCATCTGTTTGTGGATGGTAAGCTGTGGAAAAAGCAAGCTTGGTGCCAAGCATGTCATATAAATTGGTCCAAAATTCAGATGTGAATTTTGGGTCCCTGCCACTAATTATGATCTTAGGGACTCCACAGGTTGATATGATGTTATTCCAAAATAACAGAGCAGTGTCCATGGCTGTGTCCTCTTTATGGCATGGTAGAAATCTCATGCTCTTTCTGAACCTATCAACTATGATTAAGCAGGCATTGTACTTTTCTTTGCCTCCTGGGACAAGTCCTGTGACCCAGTCCATGTTGATGGTTTCCCATGGGTGTTTGTGTTCTTCTATGTGTTGTAGCAACCCATATTTCTTCCCATGTTTTCTATTTGCCTTTTGGCATCTTTCACAAGTTTTGATGTATTCACTCAACTCTTGTTCCCACTTTGGCCACCAAGCTGTGCTTGCTACCCTCTCTTTAGTCCTGTCCTCACTCATTTGTCCCATATAGGGGCAGTCATGGCATTCCTGCAGGATTAAAGAGATGTGGTCTCTGTCTATCACTGTGAGTGCAATGGTGTGCTTTTCTCTGTGATAAATCAGGCCATCTATAAGGAAGAATTTATTGTCCTTATAGGCCCTCAACCAGGGTTCCTCCAGCTGGGTTTCCAGTTCTGGGCTCCTGTATTTTTGTTGAAGGAGTTGGAGTAGTATGCTACACTTTTTGTGTTTAGCATAAGATTTCAGTACTGCATTGAAAAATTCAATGTGCAGTTCTGAGGAACTTATTCCCAGTATGGGGGTTTCTGTCCCTTCTGAATCAGTGTTTCCACTGTCAAGGGTGCCACTCCCTGGTGCCCATTCAGAGAATCTGAAGTTCTTCTTCCTATTTATTTCCATAAAATGGATAGGAATTTTTGCAGCAACTTCAGGGTCATAAGCTGGATTGCTTTTGACATTGTCCAGTGGCCATCTGCTAAGGCCATCTGCATTGGTATGGCTTTTACCTTCCTTGTATATGATGTTCATGTTCCCTCTATACTCCTGGATGGCTATTTGCCATCTCAGCATGTGTCTATTAGTAGTCTTCATGTTTAGTAAAGACTTCCAGGCTGTGCAGTCTGTGTAGACTTCAAAGACTGCACCCTCCAAATAATAATGGAGTTTCTCTAGAGCCCAGACTAGACATAGACATTCTGTCTGGGTGGCCCCATACCTGGCTTCTGAATCTTTCAGCTGCCTGGAGATGTAACATATTACACCTTCTCTTGGTTCACCATCCACAATTTTTCTTTGGTGCAGGGCTGCTCCCAAGCCTTGGCTGCATGCTGCATCTATATATAACTTGAATGGTAGTTCAAAGTCAGGCAAGATGAGCACAGGTGCATTTGTGAGTTCATATTTGATCCTCACATATGCATCCCTCCTTTCCTTGGTTATCTCAAAAACTACATCCTTTGAGCATAACTTGTATAAACTACTAGTTATGTGGGCAAAATTTTTGATGTGGTTTCTATAGTAGCTAGCAAATCCAAGGAAAGATTTCATCTCTTTGATGTTCTTTGGTACTGGCTTCTGCAGTACTGCTGCTACTTTGTTCTGGTCAATTGCCAGACTAAGGCCTGAGACTTTGTGTCCTAGAGCTAGTAGCTCTTGTTGGCCAAAATTACACTTTTTAAGTGAAATTTTCAGATTGATGGGTGTACATTTACTTAGCACTCTGTCTATGTATTGTACATGGTCTTCCCATGTCTCTGAGTATATAATGATATCATCAATATATACTACATTCCAGCCTTCCATTATTTCTTCTTGAAATATGGTGTCCATCATCCTTTGGAAATGGGCTTGTGCATTCTTGATGCCAAATGTCATCCTGGTGTACTCATATATGCCCATATGGCATATTATTCTGAGCAACTTCATGGAGTTTGGTTTAACTCCATTCTGGTGGAAGCCTTTCATACAATCCATCTTGGTCATGTATTTGGCTTTGGCCAGCTTATCCAAGGCATGAGGTATCCTTGGTATAGGGTACCTGTCTGCTTTTGTGTAGTTATTCAGGGCTCTGAAATCTCCACACAATCTAGACTTGCCATCATGCCAGGTGATCAAGACAGGAGTGGTTATTTCCACTATTTCATTATGTCGAATCTTCCTGATGACATCCATGTCCAGGAGTTCATTGATGTGTTTTTCAATTTCTTTCCTGGTTTCCAGACTTGCTGGATAAGGAGGTCTCCTCAGCATGGGTGGATAAGGTCTTTCCACATCCAGATATAGTTCTATATCATGGCCTTTAATCTTGCCTAGTGGTTCTTCACCAATGGCAAATGCTGGTCTGTTCTTCCTCAGCATCTTCAGTAAACTTAGTTTTTGTTTACTGTATCCTGTGAAGATATGTGGTATATATCAAGTGAAAATTTCTTCTCCTTGTTGGTACCAATGGTAATTTGCCTGTTTTTACTGTTGTAAATATCTATGCCATAAATCCTCTGGTAATCTGTTCCCAGTAAAAACCCTTCGATGTGGGCATCTTCAAGCACTACAAACTCTGGGTTGAGTCTGATATTGCCCTTCCTGTGGGGTATAATTATCTCTTTGATAATTGTCCCAATGGAAGTAATCTTCCCTGATGCACTTTTGAAGTTCTTTGCCTTAGTGGGCAAGAGCTGTTTTTCCCATTTTGGGAAGTGGTTATCCAGATAATTTCTGGCCACTATGGAGCAATGTGCTCCACTGTCAATGATCAGTGGGTGCTGAGAATTGTCAGTACATACAGTCATTTTTGTGGCTGTTCCATGTATATATGCCATTCCTTTGGTTGGTGTAACCAGGAATGTTTGTGCATCTTGTGTGTGTTTGCACAAGTTCTTATTGGCAGTGTCCTGTGGCATGCCTGCTTCCAACTGTATATCCTGGATTTCCAATGGGGTTTCCTCTTGGTATTCCACTAGAAATTCCTCTCTTGGGTCTTGATCATCATCAGATGGTTCTCTGATGGCATCTCCCATAGAGTCTGATTCAGAATCCTCTATTGGAGGTTCTTCTTCAGGGACTTTTTCTATAGCATAGACTTTTTTCTTTGCTTTTGGACAGTTGTTGGCATAATGGTCTGTTGAACCACAATTGTGACAAGAATTCTTCTTCTTTGCCACTTCTGCCACTCTTTCTCTGGGTTTGTCTTTGAACTCCACCCTGAAAGGTTGTTTCTCCTTGAAACTACTGCTTCTATATGTGGTGAATTTCCCTATATTATTACTCTTCCTTATGTCTTGTAAGGTATTGGCTATGTCATCTAGAGTGCAATTTTGGTTGCATCTGCATTTCACTGCATGTTCTAGTTCTCCTGGCAGTTGTGTCAGAAGTTTGTGATTCCTCATCTGGATTTTCATCTGAGGATCAATGGCTTTAAGTCTTTTAGACAGTCTGAGACACCACTCATATGGATCTTTGTCCACAGAGTATTTGTCATTTTCAAATGACATGGTCTTTTGCCATATCCAAGTTCCATTACTGTACTTTTGGATTATTTGACTCTTCCACCATGGCCAGTTTCTTCTGCCATGGATTTCTTTCATTTCTGTGTACCATATACTTGCATGACCTTTAAATGCAGTATTCAATCTAGCAGTAATCCAGTAGTCTGGTATGCTTGGTACATCAATGAAGAGTCCATCAATATAATGTATGAGTTCCATATGATCATATTCTCCTGATCCAGAGAATTCGGGCCAGTTTGAGGCCTCAGGAAGCTGTTTCAAGGCTTCCTTCTCTGAATAAGACATGCCATCTCCATCCTGGTATTGTGATGGAGACCTTGCCTGATTCAACATAATGGCATCTGGTTTGATGTCATCTGGTTGGTGTGGATTCTCCATAGCTTGGCCTTGTGGTTGGGGCTTCAAGCTATGATAGGCATTAAACAATTTGTTAATGTCTTGATCCAGACACTCCCTGTCCCTTGTGCTGTGTTGTTGTTCTTCAAAGACTTGGTTCAGTCTTTTGTTGGATTCTTCAGAGGCTTTGCTCAGTTGAGCATATCCTTCTTGAAGATTCTTAACTATTTGTTCCAAGGAGGCTTGAGTTTGTCTCATCCTCTCTTGGCTAGCTTTAATTTCTGCAAATTGCTTTGCAGATTGTTCAGCATATTGGGAGACTTGTAACCACAGTGTATCACTGTTGATGTTACTCTCAGATGTGACAATGTTCTTTTCAGTCTGAGTGGGGGTAATGTTTCTATTACTAGGACTACTTATTCTAGAGTGGTTTACAACTACTTCTGGTTCTTGTGTACTTCCTTTACCAAATCCAACAGCTTCTGGATCATGGGGTCTGACTCTTTCCTCCTCTGGTAGAAGGAGGTTTTGTTCTTGCCCTTGTTTCCTTGTCTTCTACTGCAAACTTCCTGGAATTGTGAAGAATGGTGACTCTTGGCCACTGATCTGCTGGTTTCTGAATGGTGTGAAGCCACTGGAGAGTTGATTTGGCCTTCTCCTTGTGAACCTGAAGGAATCTGAGTAGGCCCTGTCTGGGTCAACTGTTCTTCTATAGCTAGGATAGTGGCTTGATTCTCCCTTATCCTCTGTGCCCTTGCCTCCAGGAGTCTGTGCTGCCTGGTAGGATTCCAACCTTTGGTGATTACCATAAGGTCTTTGAAGTCTATCTCTTTGAGACAGATCTTCTAGCAACTTGATCCCAGTTCTGCCCAGTGAGTTAACAGGTTGAACCTCTTGTTGTCCATTCTCCATTGAAATAAATCTTTGAGGAGTTGGTGGATCTGAAGAACTTGATCCATATCCTTTCAGTCCTCTGGTTTGAGGTTTCTGTTGAATTGGAGTGTGAATGGCAAGGTTGATATTATCTCCCTCATTGTTTTTCCATCCACCACTGTGTCCAGGGTGTCCTCTTTCAGGTCTTCTGGTTCTGGACAATCCTCCTCTATCCTCTGGCTGGTTCCTTTGGAAGCCAAGGTCTCTGAGGTATACAGGGGACATATCAGTGTTTGCAAGCAGTCAAAAACTTTATGTTCCTAGGGTATTTACCTTTGACTGTGCCTTGTAAAAATTTATTGTCTGTCGACTTAGGCAGTTTGCCTTTGGAAGTTACAACTGGGTTAATAATTGTAATCTTTCCTGTACAAGTGGTTAAGGTTGGTTTACCTTGTATGGATGCAGAGTTTTGTGGTTTTCTACTTCTCTGAGTGGCTATTGGTGTCCACTTCTTGGCTGTGATGAGACCTTCACTGTGCCTCTTTCCTTTGCCCTTGCTGCCCTCTCACCGGGGCGAATCTTGTGTCAATCGTCGGCGATTGACTTCACGTCAAGCAAACATCAAGCAGGATAAAAGTCGAGCTCACGTCAAGCGAAAATCAAGCGAACGTCGAGCACATGTCACACTCTGGTCTTACACCAAATCCTGTGACATCCAATAATATTGGTTCCCCTGTGCCTTCAACTCAGATTACTCACCACCTGATCATCCCACAACTGTCCGATGATTGGTAAAAATTACACCAGACCCGCCTGTTTGCACACACACACATCAAAGATGTCCTTCAGCCAGTCTTGATGTAGGGGGGGTTTGACTTCACCAGGTCATCCATGAAGTGTGCGTGTGCATGCGCGGGGGCGGGTGCGTTTGCGTGTGCATTGGCGTGTGCGGGTGGGTTTGCGTGTGCATTGGCGTGTGCGGGTGGGTGTGCGTGTGCATTGGCGCATGCGGGTGGGTTTGCGTGTGCATTGGCGTGGGTGGGTGGGTGGGCGTGTGCATTGGCGCGTGCGGGTGCACATGCGGGTGTGGGTACGCAAAAGCCAATTCTGCTTCCAACATGATGATGGCGCAGTTAGAAATTTTGGATGCTGTGAAAGGTGAGTGTGTGGGTCATTTGATCATTGGACTTGGCTTATTCACACTGTACCCAATGTCAAAATAGTAAGTTCTTTGTGGCAATGTGAAATAATGGGCTTTGCTTGTCATAATGGCATGTCTCTGTCACTAAATTTTGAGGCAGTTATTTCACTAGCAAAATTGCTAATGAATCTGAGAGATTTGCATTTTTGTAGACTAAATATCATGAAATAATGGCTTTATCATTACAAGCAGTCCACATGACAGAGCTTTGTTATCATACAATCCACAGTAACCTTCTATTTCTTCTTCTGATATAATCAAGTGTCCATCATCAAAACCAACAGCTTTATAAATATTGAGATACGGCCAATCTGGTAGGAAATTCACATCAATCTTCAAAGTTTTTAAAATCAGAAAGTTATTGTTCAGTATGCTAGATGGCTCAGAGACTTTGAAAATGCTATCAATAATACCAAATTGTAGTGAGTTGCCCCTTTGAAAACATATCACACTGTTGCTGACACTTTTGGATTCAGTTGAAAATATATTGTTCCCCATATTAATGTTTGAAACTGGAAAATACCAAGGTGAGACAATCCTTGAAGTGGGATGACTTGTGGATTGCACGGTATTGTCTAAGCTGATCCAATCAACCATTTCCCTTGTTGCATGAAAAGTCTGTAAGTACTCAACCAGGCAATCATAATTTTGTTGGTCATGGCGGGATGGCTTGTTATATTTATGGTGATTGAACACGGCAGGTGGCTGTGATTCGAAAAGCTGTTTTATTTCTCATGGCACAGATGGGGATTTCAGGAGAACAGAAAGGTTGGAACATCGACAGATATGTTGAAGTAAGGTTTTATCTATATCATCTATTCAGAATTGCAAAAAGTTAGTCTTATTCAGTTCAGGTGTTTAATCAATGTGAATATATTGATCTTATTAATTGACGTACATATCTTGTTATTTGTTGGCATCTTTGCAAATACTCCAATCAAGCGCTCATAACCCCATGTGGCTGAGGCTTGTGCTGGGCCCCAACGTTGGAAGAGTTTGGGAATATGATCAGCAAAATGATGATTTGGTTTACTTTTCTGTTTTGGGAACAGGTGTTGATTGGAAAGGCGGAATTTTTTCCAATGTTCAGCAAATGCAGTCGCATCATCTATTGAAACAGTCCAGCTTGTGGCAATGTTGATAGCACTAATCAAATGGAATGTATTCTTGGCTAGTTCATTTGCAAGTTCTTCTGACTGACCCATTTTTCTTTTAGTGTTGGCAGATTGGTGTGCATCTAATGACATCTGTTGACTGAGCATTAGAAATGGAATATAGACCTTATATAAGAGAGCCCATTCAGCGTCTTTTAAGCTACCATGAGAGGGGGAACCCATGTTGCAAGGTACTCGTGTCCATGATGAGGGAATTATTGTCTCAGATATGATTTGATGGCGATGCTCCAGAGCCTCACCCTTGATCTGGTGATCACTCAGTGCAGTGATATCCAATTCAGAGGGTATTTCAGAAGTGGGGATGTAATCGGCATCAAATGAAGGAATCTCCGCAGAACCACTAGATGGATGTTCTGTGTTAGGGGTGGGCATTGGGAAGTAGTGGGGAGTGGCTCATTTATTATTTTTTCTGCGTCTCTTCTCAGGGAGCGTGCCTCTCTCAATGTGATTTTATCAAGAGAGCTGTTGGAGGTCTTGGAATCTGAGTCTGAACTGTTGGTGTCATTGGATTTCCTGCGGGACCTGAAGTAAATTTTTGATTTGGACTCTGGAATGCACAATTTGAAACTTGCATGATCCTTCAAAATTCCAAGTATTAAATTATGCATTATGTCAAGATTAACCATTCTGGTTGCATCCCAATACGGAAGGTCTTCCAAAATTGAATATCGCACTCCATACTCAGAGAAAATTGCTTGTCTTTGTTGTGGGGTTGCCTGAAGCCATTTGGCAATGGTTGATTTATGACTTTGGTATGAGCGCGTATGGTGAAATTGAGGACCAATTTCTTCAATTTGAGCTTTGTGAATGGTGCAAAAATTACAAAAGTGGTTTCCTGAATGGGAAATAAATCCAGTAAGCTTGCGCATGGAAACCACATCCGCAATGGCTGTGAGGATGGCAGCACGGATAAAGTATCCTGATGGACCTGTTGAGGTGGGTGCAAAATGGTAACCTTGCCATAGCTCTTTGAGCTCGTTGATGAGTGGCATTAATAGATAATTCAATTGAAGCGCAGTTGGCTCCTTCGGACAAGGGATGATTCCTGAAAAATAGACATTCTCGGGCTTCAATCTTTCACTTGGGGGGAGATTAAGACAAATAAGCATGATAGGTCCAATGCTAGCCAACCGGGTTGACTTTCCATGTGCATTAAACCAGTCCACATATATGGAGAAGGCCAATGCACCAGGAATGGACATGAATGGGGGGTCATGGATATTTCTAGTGCCAGTGAAGCGTCTCCAGACCAATCCATCCCAGACGTCACATTTGGGGGTACCTTCAGGGGTTTGGGATTGTTGATGTTGATGCAGAATTTCCATAATTCCAGCCCGCTGGAGGAATCTGGCAAGCCAATTTTTGAATGGTTGATAAATGAAATGTTTTGTTGGTATAAATTTGTGAGCCTTGAGGTATATTTTACATACCCAAATAGGCCACAATTATCTTAAAAAAAAGAAATTTTGAATTATGCATAACTCATAAGTCATGCATATATCCAAAATTCATCATTTTCAATTTCAGAAAAGATGAATAACTTTTTATTGAGTAAGTAAATCCATGGATTTAAGGCCAGATTTGGATTCTACACAAAAATTCACCTAGGGTAGCTCCATAGAGTGAATAAGCTCAATTTAAGTATTTAAGGTGGTAAAATGGAAAATACTTCAATGCCACATCATCAATACCACATAAAAGATCCGTCAAAATTTTTGTTTTTCTTGATTTTTAGCCAAAATAATGGGAAAGTGAGAAATCCCATGTTACATATACACTAAGAATAGTGTTATGCATGTTTTGAGCACTTAATATTATGGTATTCTTACATAGACTTTTGGTACACCCATAGTGGATATCTCACTTTAAGCTTAAATTACTATTTTGACGTAAAAAATAAGCAAGGGGGACAAAAGACATCAAAGAGAGCCAGGGTACCCAACTTCTGAGGCCTCAGAGGCGTGGATAGCTCCAGAGCATGGATCCATGGCTCATCTTGGCCCAATTGGTAAACTAAAACTCTTTGGTAACTTGGTTACCAAGTTACACCTACTGTAATCATAAGAAAAATAGCAAATAACCTGCTATTTTGATGTGCCAAGGAGGTAATAAGCTACTTAGGCTCCTGTAACCATGTCAATTCTTGATGACTTTCCATGACTAGACTCTAAAAGAGTAATTAAACCCTTTTGGGATCCATATTCATTGATTTACCTCATAGCAACCAGCAAAATACTGCTATTTGCAATTCTACGTAGAAATGAGGTAAAAACTTCAAAAATTCATTAAAAATACAATTCTTAATGAATCTTCCTGAAACTTTCAGGACCAATGAAGAACTGTATTATCTATGGTACAACCAAAAAGAATTATGGATTTACTAGTAAAATTAAAAGTTTTACTTACAGTCCATTTTTTGACCATTCTACGTGAAACACTGAATCTTCAAAAATTCACAATAATTACAACCTGTGATGAAATTGGCAATAACATTGATAACTTTGAGAAATCAATGATTATTTTGGAATAAAAGAATATTTACAGATGTTACTCCTTTTATTCTTAACCATATTGGGGTTGGTAGTCACCTAAAAGCATCAATTAAGTAATTATGATAATCTTACGTGACAACAGATGATGCAATCATTAATCCAAAAGGGTTTATTATTTTCTCACTCACTGGTTTTTCAGTTTGCTCCATGGCACGCCTCTGTGAGCTGTTGTTGACTTAAAAGAAGCCTATTCTTGCTGTTTTTTCCGTATCATCATCTTATCAATTTATTAAATCATTATTACCAACAAGTAAGTATTAGTTAAAGCTATTCTTAAGTGTTTTAAATCTTTCCAAATCATCCAGAAAGACGTGAAATCCTAGAATCCAACTATATATTGTTGTAATACTGTTATAAATCCTTTTGATCCCTTAAATCCACAATTCCACGTCAAATTTCTCTACTCTTATCTATCAATAAGTTCTTTGGAGTATTAGTGAGTCATTTATTCTTAATTCTTAAAGTTTTTCTCTAGTAATAGTTTTCTTCAAGAATTATCTTTATAATTATTCTTGCAAAAGATAATTATATATTAAAATAATTTTATTATTTTAATAAAGAAGTTTTTATTATTAAATTCTTCTTGTAATTGATTCTAGTAGACAATTACTTGCTCACTGTTAAAATGACTAGTAGTGCTTAACACGTGAAAGAAATAATTTTTTAATTATTTAATTGTGGTTATAATAATACTTTATTATTATATTTCATAAGAACAGACATAGTACTGTTGATTAATAGTAATATTATCATCAGTTTCATAGTCACATCTTACATTTGGGGGCCTGGCCGTGTTTTTTGAACCTTGTACCCTTAATTAATATATTTTTAAGCTCTAAAATATATTAATTTAATAATTTTTTCTTTCATTTTAAAGTTGAAATAATTCTTATTTTTGAAATTGTTTTGGAAATCTTTTCATTGAGGAATTTGGTTTAATTTTATATTGTTTTTACACGTGGCTTTTTCACATCCAAAAACTTATAAAATTATTCTTTGAGTTACTCTGAATTAATTTTCATTCAAAATCTTAAATTTTAATTTTTTTAATATTAAAAAATAATAAAATTCATAAAAAATCTTTTAAAAATATCTTAAAACACAAAAATAATTTCTTTTATCATATTTTTTTTTAAGTTTCTTTAATCAAATACTGTGCAGCTGGTAACAGACTCAGTAAAAGATACATCAATAGTCCAGAATCTTCAGAAGCAGAATCTGAAGACAGTATTGAGGTGCAGATTGCTAAAAGAGGCACCTTATTCAACTCAGAAAAAGCTAAATTACCACCAAAAGGTGTGTATTTTATCTTATATTTTTCACCTTTTATCTTTAAATTGACGTGAAAATGGTGCATACCAGAAATGGAAGCAACTATTCAGTCCAACCAGATGGATGTGGACAAGGAAGAGGCAAGACCAAATCCAGAAGTGCCAAGTATTCCACAAGAAAGACACATTTGGAGGATGCCAGAGTTGCCCCCCATTCCCCAAGGTCTGTACCAACAGATTTTGACGTCAATTCAGAGCCTGAACTGATTTATGGTAATATTTCCAGGGCTGAACCACTTTCAGGTGGCAGCAATAGAAATATATCAATGCCAGTACAAAAACTGGTTCAGAGCAGCCAAGGAAGAGGAGTGGGAAATCTGCCCAAGCCTTTGGCAGGGGGCCATGAACTCCTACTTACACATCAAGAGCTTTCTGGGTCAGGAGAAGACCATAGAACTCTTAGGAGGATGGAGCCCCCTGTCTTGCAAAGACAAGGTCAAAAAGATAAAGAATTGGTTGAAGAACCAAAGTCTTTTATCCATAGACCAGAAGAAAGAGTTGGAAATGACTCCAGCTTTGGAGACAGAGGCACCAGTGGCATCTACCAGCTCCAAACCAGCTCCAGAAGCGCCCAAGGACAAGCCCAAAGGACCTCAAAAGAAACAGAGAGGTCCCAAGAACCATCAAGGCAAGGGCAAAGGCAAAGCCAATTGGCACAGAACTTACCCACAAGGGTACAGGATCCCCAAATTGGAGCCTTCAGCCGTGGACAGTGTCTTCAATATGGCCAGAACTCTTATGGAATTCACAGCCAAGGAGCAGGAAAGGATGAACAGGACTTTTCCACGCAAATAAATGATGTACATAGAAGTATTAGTGTAGAAATTGGCAAACTTGAGTCAAAGTTGAAGCAAATTACATTAGACATCAATGATTTAAAGAAGAGTGACAAACAACATTCTGATTGGCATCAATTGACAAATGTCACCCTTGAGTCAATTAGCAATGCTTGTGAAAGAATTGAGAACCAATGTCAAAATAATGACACAGAAGATCCCTCCATTTTTAAAGTGAATGATAGACTTATAACTCTTGAAGACCATGTCTTACAAATAGTTAAGAACACCAATCAATTTGCTATACATTTAGCAAAAAGTGACAGTGAGAGGCAGAAATTGAAGAATGATATAACTGCAAGTGTGGAGCAAATTCATAAGAATCATGAACCACATATGCCAAGACATTCTACACCTTTGACTGAAGAAAAACTTTCTGTCAAAGAAAGTTTGACTCCATTCTTAGGAGAAAATGCCTACTCTGCAAGAGATATTCCCAAAATAGAAGAATGGCCAACATTCTCTGGTGAAGGAGAATATAACCATATTGAATTCATCAGAACTATTGATATGTTGCAAGAAGACTTTAATATACCTGATGAAATAATAGTGGGAAAACTACACTGTTTGTTTACCAGAACTGCAAAGAAATGGTATTACAAAATGAGGATTGATCATGGTAAACATGACTGGTCTTGGTGGAAATCTGAAGTGATTACCAAATGGGCCAATAATTCTTGGAGGTTTAAAATGGAGAATTCTTTTGAAAGTGCCATTTTTAACTCAGAAAAAGACAAACCACTTACTTGGTTCTTCAAACAAAAAGACAGATTATCTGCTTTACACCCAGATATGTCTGACACTATGATTAATATGAAAATATTAAGAAAGTGTGGAGGAGAACTGGAACATGCTATCAAAAGCAGATGTGTGGAACCTTGTTCAACAGAGGACTACATTAATGCTATGGAAGATATCATTACCAGGACAAGAATTGGTAAGACTTGGATTAAAAACCCAATAGAGTCCAAAATAGTCTCAAAGATTCCTAGAGAGGAAAGAAGACCAGAAAGACCTGTCTTGAAGTGTCATAAATGTGGAAGTACTTCCCATTTATCCAACACTTGTCCTAAGAAGACAAAAATCAATGAAGTTCAAGTCATTGAAGAAATTCAGTGTACTGAAGAGAAAGAGGAGTCTGATCAAGATTCTGCAGTCTCTGAAGATACACCAGTGGAGGACTATCCCATTGAAAACATTTCAGCTTTCTTTGAGGTCACAGAAGTCCATACCCACTTGCCACAGTACAGTGAAGATTGCTGCAACCTGCTCAATATCCAAGATGCCAGAATGTGTAAAACAAAACCTGCTAGAGGAAAGGGTTATACTGCTGGAGCATCCTGTATCACATCAGTTCTGATGAGTGATATTGAAGCCAAAGTAAATTTGGATACAGGGGCATTTTGCACTTGTGTTGGCAAAGATTATCTCCAAATTATACTTCCTGAATGGAAAAACCATCTATTACCAATAGAAGGTGTACAATTCAGTAGTCCCAGTAACAATATGTACCCCTTGGGCATATTGGACACTAATATTGTATTCCCACATCCAGCAGGAAGTGTAAGAATGAAAACTGAGATTGTAGTAATGGATAATTGCACATCTCAGCACATCATTCTTGGAAATGATTACTTAAATATTTATTGTATTGATATAAATAACCATAAAGACAGATATTTCACAATTGGAGATAACAAGAGACAAAAATTTGCTTTCTCCAATATGCCAAAACAGATATCTGTAGTATCTTCTGTCAAAGATATGTACAAAGATGAATTTGTGACTAATCAACTTGTTGAAGCACAAATTAATCAATCATTGTCACCAAAGATGAGGAATGAGCTTATTAATGTGTTATACACATATAAAAATGCATTTGCCTCTGATAATGAACCATTAGGCGCTATAAGAGGACATGAAGTTGATATTACTCTTAATATTGACAGACCATATCCTCCAGTACTTAGAAGACCAGCTTATCCAGCCAGTCCCAGAGCTAGAGAGGCCTTGGAAAAACATATCCAAGAGTTGATCCAACTTGGTGTGCTAAGGAAAGTAGGCCATAATGAGGAAGTTGAAGTGACAACACCTGTTATTATTGCATGGCATAATGATAAGTCAAGAATGGTTGGAGATTTTAGAGCTTTGAATACCTACACAGTTCCAGATAGGTATCCAATCCCTAGAATTCAAGAAACCTTGACTCAATTGTCTAAAGCCAAGTATATAACATCAATGGATGCATTGAAAGGCTTTCATCAAAATGTTTTGACGCCTAAAGCTAAGAAATTACTTACAATTATCACTCACTGTGGCATTTTTGAGTATCTTAGAATGCCATTTGGCATTAAAAATGCTCCATCTCATTATCAAAGAATGATTAATACCATCTTCCCCACAGAATTGTCTGAAGGATGGCTTATCATTTATATTGATGATATTATTATATGTTCTGACTCATGGTCTTTGCACCTTGAAAGACTTGCAAAAGTACTTCATAAAGTTGCAGAAGTGAACATGAAAATTTCACTTAAGAAATGCAATTTTGGTTTTGAAGAACTCAAAGGATTAGGACATGTTGTTTCTGGTTTGAGCTTGGGTATTGACAAGAATAAAGTAGCAGCAGTGTTACTTAAGCCAATACCCCAGAATAAAAAAGAAATGATGTCTTTTCTTGGATTTGCTAGTTACTATAGGCAACACTTGAAAGATTTTGCAATTCTAGCCAAGTCACTCCATAGAATCTGTGATCAACAGACTGTATTTGAGATGACACAGGACAGAATTAAAGCTTATGAGAAGATAAAGAAAGCCCTTACAGAAGCACCTTTACTCCTCATGCCTGACTGGAATATTCCTTTTAAATTATACATTGATGCATGTGGAGATGGACTAGGGGCAGCCCTACATCAAGTCCAGATTATTGATGACAAACCTACAGAAGGACCAGTTTGTTATATCTCAAGACAAATCAAACCAACAGAAGCCAGATATGGTGCAAGCCAAATGGAGTGCTTATGTTTGGTATGGGCACTTGAGAAACTACACTATTATCTTGATGGCAGTGTTTTTGAAGTGATAACTGACTGTAATGCCGTAAAATCACTTCTTAACATGAAAAGTCCCAACAGACATATGTTGAGATGGCAAATAGCCATTCAAAAATATAGAGGAAACATGACTATAGTTCATAAAGCAGGAAACATTCACAAAAATGCTGATGGACTTAGTAGATGGGCTTTAGCCAACACTCCTGATAACCCAGCTTATGTACCTTTGGAAGCTGAACCACAGATTCCAATTGAAGGAATTAACATAACTGATATTGGGACTGAATTCTTTGAAGAGGTCAGAGAGTCTTATAAACATAACAAGAATTGCCATATCTTGACTTCTTTATTAGATAAAGACTGCAAAGATACATCTTTAGTTAATGCACTTGATGAAGTTTGGAAAAATTCCTATTCTGAAGGAAGATTTCACTTGTTTGATGGGATTATTTACCATAGAACAAAACATTCTTGTGTGATGACACTGTGTAGTAGATTGCTTATCAATACCATTCTTCATGAATGCCATGATAGCATTTACTCTGGACACCTATCAGAAGACAGAACACTTGAAAAGGTGAAGAACTGTGCATGGTGGCCATCTTGGAGAAAAGAAACCATTGAATATTGCCATACCTGTGATAGATGCCAAAAAGCAAACAGGAGTACAGGCAAGGAATTTGGATTGATGATCCATATTCAAGAACCAAAATCCCCTTGGGAAGTTGTTCACATGGATTGGGTCACAGCACTTCCTCCAAGTGGTGACAAAAGTTATAATGCTTGTTTAGTCATTGTAGACAGATATAGCAAAACTCCCATATTCTTACCAGGTCATAAAGATGACACTGCTATGGATACAGCTCTTCTTTTATGGAGTAGAGTTATTTCTCATACAGGGTTATTTAAGAATATCATAAGTGACAGAGACCCCAAGTTTACATCTGCACTTTGGACCAATCTTCATAGATTGTTTGGGACTAAGTTATCATTCTCTACAGCATATCACCCTCAAACAGATGGGCTAGCAGAGAGGATGATTCAAACTCTAGAAGACATGATCAGGAGATTTTGTGCTTATGGATTAGAATTCAAAGACTCAGATGGCTTTACCCATGACTGGTGCACTCTGATACCTGCATTAGAATTGGCATACAAGACATCAGTCCATTCTTCCACAGGACAAACTCCTGCTATGTTAGAGAAAGGATGGAATCCAAGACTCCCAGCAGACACACTGAGGAAAGACTTGATTGACATTCATCCTACAGCTTCCAGCTTCAAATTAATGCTTGATAAAGTAAAACATCATGCAAAACAGAGTATGGATGATGCTTTTGATTATGAAAAACAGAAGTGGGACAAGAGTCATAAAGTACCAGACTTCAAACTAGGGGACTTAGTGCTAGTTTCAACCTTGAATTTTAATAATATCAAAGGCCCAAAGAAACTTAAAGATTCTTATGTAGGACCTTTTGTTATTGTTGCTTTACATGGAACCAATGCAGTTCAAGTGGAATTGAGTGGTGAATTGGAAAATAAACACCCCACATTTCCAGTCAGCTTGATAAAACCTTATCAACCAGCTGATAAAGAATTGTTTCCTTTAAGAAACCCAACTCCTTTAACTGTACCACCTGTGGAACAGAATGAAGACAAAAAGATAAAGAAATTCATTAAAGAAAGGAGACTTAGGGGTAAAAATCAAAGAGAATATCTTGTCAGATATAGAAATCCAGTACATGAAGATGAATGGATGGCAGAATCAGAAATACCTGACTCAGATAAACTCTTAAGAAGATTTAGACATGAAAGAAGGCCAAAAGCCTGAATATGTCTATAAATGTGCTTTAAATTACTTGATCTGAGTAATGTGAAGAGGTTGGACAGTGGACATTACCCCCCTTTGGGGCCTTATTCTTTTATCACTAATAAAATTGTAGTACAATTTTATTTTTTGGTGGGAGGGAATGTGAGCCTTGAGGTATATTTTACATACCCAAATAGGCCACAAATATCTTAAAAAAAAGAAATTTTGAATTATGCATAACTCATAAGTCATGCATATATCCAAAATTCATCATTTTCAATTTCAGAAAAGATGAATAACTTTTTATTGAGTAAGTAAATCCATGGATTTAAAGCCAGATTTGGATTCTACACAAAAATTCACCTAGGGTAGCTCCATAGAGTGAATAAGCTCAATTTAAGTATTTAAGGTGGTAAAATGGAAAATACTTCAATACCACATCATTAATACCACATAAAAGATCCGTGAAAATTTTTGTTTTTCTTGATTTTTAACCAAAATAATGGGAAAGTGAGAAATCCCATGTTACATATACACTAAGAATAGTGTTATGCATGTTTTGAGCACTTAATATTATGGTATTCTTACATAGACTTTTGGTACACCCATAGTGGATATCTCACTTTAAGCTTAAATTACAATTTTGACGTAAAAAATAAGCAAGGGGGACAAAAGACATCAAAGAGAGCCAGGGTACCCAACTTCTGAGGCCTCAGAGGCGTGGATAGCTCCAGAGCATGGATCCATGGCTCATCTTGGCCCAATTGGTAAACTAAAACTCTTTGGGAACTTGGTTACCAAGTTACACCTACTGTAATCATAAGAAAAATAGCAAATAACCTGCTATTTTGACGTGCCAAGGAGGTAATAAGCTACTTAGGCTCCTGTAACCACGTCAATTCTTGATGACTTTCCATGACTAGACCCTAAAAGAGTAATTAAACCCTTTTGGGATCCATATTCATTGATTTACCTCATAGCAACCAGCAAAATACTGCTATTTGCAATTCTACGTAGAAATGAGGTAAAAACTTCAAGAATTCATTAAAAATACAATTCTTAATGAATCTTCCTGAAACTTTCAGGACCAATGAAGAACTGTATTATCTATGGGACAACCAAAAAGAATTATGGTTTTACTAGTAAAATTAAAAGTTTTACTTACAGTCCATTTTTTGACCATTCTACGTGAAACACTGAATCTTCAAAAATTCACAGTAATTACAACCTGTGATGAAATTGGCAATAACATTGATAACTTTGAGAAATCAATGATTATTTTGGAATAAAAGAAGATTTACAGATGTTACTCCTTTTATTCTTAACCATATTGGGGTTGGTAGTCACATAAAAGCATCAATTAAGTAATTATGATAATCTTACGTGACAACAGATGATGCAATCATTAATCCAAAAGGGTTTATTGTTTTCTCACTCACTGGTTTTTCAGTTTGCTCCATGGCACGCCTTTGTGAGCTGTTGTTGACTTAAAAGAAGCCTATTCTTGCTGTTTTTTCCGTATCATCATCTTATCAATTTATTAAATCATTATTACCAACAAGTAAGTATTAGTTAAAGCTATTCTTAAGTGTTTTAAATCTTTCCAAATCATCCAGAAAGACGTGAAATCCTAGAATCCAACTATATATTGTTATAATACTGTTATAAATCCTTTTGATCCCTTAAATCCACAATTCCACGTCAAATTTCTCTACTCTTATCTATCAATAAGTTCTTTGGAGTATTAGTGAGTCATTTATTCTTAATTCTTAAAGTTTTTCTCTAGTAATATTTTTCTTCAAGAATTATCTTTATAATTATTCTTGCAAAAGATAATTATATATTAAAATAATTTTATTATTTTAATAAAGAAGTTTTTATTATTAAATTCTTCTTGTAATTGATTCTAGTAGACAATTACTTGCTCACTGTTAAAATCACTAGTAGTGCTTAACACGTGAAAGAAATAATTTTTTAATTATTTAATTGTGGTTATAATAATACTTTATTATTATATTTCATAAGAACAGACATAGTACTGTTGATTAATAGTAATATTATCATCAGTTTCATAGTCACATCTTACAAAATTTTTTGCTTCATGTTGGTTGTGTTTTGGGTGTGGGGTTCAGATGAATAGATGAATTTGCCTAATTATTGTGTGCAAGGGGGATCATGATCATTTGGGTCATTATGGCGTTGACAGTGGGGTTGGTCAGTTGTGACTGATTCAGTAAGGCCATTAAGAGAGAAACATTGAGGACAACATATATAGCTTTGAATCACTGGCTCCAATTGGAGATGTTCAAATATGGTACTCAGATCTTGAGGTATATGGAATGCAGGAGCGGGGGGACCAGCTGAGCTTGAGATACTGGACTTGATCAGCAGGTTCAGGGAGGGGTTGAGTATGCGTGAAGCCCTGCGGGGTAAATTATACCTTAATGATAGAATGGCAGATATTATCATTCCTAGGTCTTGTGGGGGAAGGGTTTGACTGCCACTATATGGTTTCTGTGCAGTTGAATTGAGACCCGCTGGAGTTGAGAAAGTGCTTTGGGTCAAACATGAATAATCAGCTGGGAAGATTTGATCCAATAGAATTTGTGGGCACCCAGATCCTGATGCAGAAGTAGGGATGTTTGGAAGAGATTTGGGTGCAATGGTTGATTTGAGCTTTTTAATGTGCTGTTTATATTGGAAAGGTGTGAAGGCAACTCCTTGCCTATCACCCTCAGGGGAAGAGTGTGTTTGAGTTGAGCAGTGTTGACACATGCATATACGCATTGAGGAATAGGGCCGGGTTGTCATTGTTGCAGGAATTGGGAGTACGGTTGGTTTGTGTATAAATATCTATGGTTGATGTGAAAGTGTTTAGGAGTGTTATTAATTGGAAATAAAATTCAGTGATTATTTATGAAGGGGGAGATGATTTGAGCCAGCTGAGGATTTTATCCCATTTGTAATGGTGCATGAGCTGCAGTGGATAAAGTGTAACATGTCTCATCTGGATGGCGGAATTGGTTAGGCGTTTAATTGGGTAAAATGCCATGCTGCTCAATGCTCATACATATTCTAGTTTATTTACACATTGTGATAGTGCGGGTTTGACCATTGAGGGGGTTCCATTAGTGAAGTGTTACCATTGAATTGAGGGGATTAACATTTAATCCATGTACGCTGGCACGCCATCGTACATGGTTTAAACCTTATTACAGACATAACTATATAACTCTATTACATAAGGGGTTGGAGTGCAGCTAAAGTCTTGGTATTTGGTTTGAGTGCGGCGGGCTTTGAATCAGTTGAAATGTGATTTGGATTGTCTTGCCTTTCTTGAAAAGGTGATGTCTCTTTTGTGGGTAAATCCTTCATGAATATACCCCTTTACAGATGTACAATGTTGTGGAATTTCAATGCATATATTGGCAGTTTGGATCGTTCACAAAATGTGACAATGGGGAGGCGGAAATGTTACCAAATATGATTACTTATGGATGATGGGTCCCCTTTCAGATCAAGGAAATATCACATTATATGCTGGTAGGCTGTGCAGGGTGGTTTCCGACAAAAGCGGAGGAGCTCAAGAGGAGGCAGGGAGGATTCTCCTCAAAAGAGTCTTATCCGACTTCCACACAACACTTGGTTCCAACTATTCATAGAATTTCTGTATTCTAAATTTGAAAAAATCTCATCTCATATCCCTCTATTTTATCACAATACTGAACTGTTTTATCAAGTTAAAAATATTACTGTACTTTTTCGGCCCTTATGTCATCTTCCAAGTCACATCAATCCCGTTCAGGTTCTGTTCATGACTCAGATAGTGAATCTAGCATAGAATATGTTCAAACACAATCACCATTGAGTCCCAACATTCCTCTCACAACCCCTATTGCATCCTCAATGAATGTATCAGGTCTTCACATTGATGTGGGAAATCCGAAGGCTCCAACTTCCAGCACTTGGGCAATCCCAAATATTTCTGTCACTCCAATTCCCCCGAATCCCACTAATACACAAATGCATGTGTCTGAGGGGCCGGAAGGCACACCTCAAATCTCATCAAACGCTAATCCTCAATCAAAATTTCCACGTGAGTTCCTCCTTAACCCCGGTCGGAATCCAGTCGCATCTCAGGATCCCTTTGGACGAAGTAAACAGGCAACCCTCAATATTCCATCAGGATCTCAGGTTCATGTGGGCAATGAAAGGCGGCTTGATGGGGGGCGACGAAAAAGACCTTTGGAAAATGTAACTTGGAGCGGTCTGTTGGAGGGAAATCCAGGCTTGACGCTTCATCAAAGTAAGTCATTTGAATTTTGGAGTAGAAACTTATTCACAATTTGATATGGCACCTAAAGGCAAGTCAGTCCGATCTCAGGAGCCAATTGAAGATCGTGAGGATGACCAGTCTTCATTAATGTTTTGATGTGTTAACTGATGATTTGCATGGTAGGGGATGAACTTTATGCGTCTTCACCTCTGGTCCATAAAGAGAAAGTCACTGGACGTCATCATCCATATGCCTCCAAACCAAGAACGTGTCATGCCAGTACATCAAGAGAAAGAACTGTGGATGATGAGGATGAGAACATGTCTCCGACTCAAAGTGAAAGAAATGATGAACCAAGGAGGGACGATTTCACGGCGCATGAGCAAGGCACTCAATCAAATAGTGAGTTCACCCATCCTCAGCTGGGCCTTGCCCAGAGTATGCTTGAACAATCCGAGGTCAGACAGCAAAGGAACCAGGCCCGCAAAGCTCACAATGTGGCAAAACGTGCAAGCCAGAAGGAGCAACAAAAATGGCTGAAGGCAGAACTTCCAGAGAATGTCCATGGAATGAGATCATCAGTACACGCACATTGCCTGTTCCTACTCAAAGTTAGGGATAAGGATTTTTCCTCACTACCAGCACCACCCAGAAGAGAAGAGCGTGAAATTGCAATTCAAGTGGCTGGTCATCTCGGATATGTCCCCGAGGATGTTTTCAATGAGCCATCAACACAGGTTCAGTCTCAGGGTTTCCAAAGCTACTGCAAAAATGAGCTCCACAAGCTAGGACTAAAGCAATTCACTTGGGACTGGGAGAGCTCATGGCAACATCCGTTCAATGAGCTGATGTCTATGGTGTTTTACCGTACATTCCCTCTTGCACTGGTCAGCACCAAGTATCATCATTACTGTTGGAACAAGGATCATAATAACTATGGGGTCGTGGCGGCTTTAATGGAGCGATATTTCACTTATTTGAAAAGAGAATGGAAGTCTATTCAAAAGGATGCCGAGTATTTGGTTAAAAAGAAGGAGAATCAAAAGCTCGCGAAGATTCGTCAAAGGGTTAGTTAATGTATCTCTTCTTCATTGTGAGCAAAGACTGATGATGATCTACTTCATTATGTGCAGACCTGTGAGCGCCGTCGTGAATGGTGTGATACGGCTAATTTTCCCATTCTAGCATCACAATTCAATGACCCTCAAGTATGTTCAGATACTGAGGAGGTACTGGAAAATGGCCATCAAGTTTACCACAAAGTGGTATTACGCTGGCACTCCCAGTTATTTAATGAATTGGTATTAAAAATGGATAGAGACATAGAGTTTTGTAATCGCATTAAAAAACAGGGTAAAAAAACTATTGATAGATTGCCAGAATTACGATCAACAGATGATGGTGATATTCCGGAAGGCTTATCATTTCAGGTATTTGATCAATATTGGCTCAAAGGCTGTAGTAAGATGCAGACTAGCGCCCTCAAAATACTTGACATGCCAGTTATTAGGGCGAATGGTGATGCTCTGCAATAACTTAGTAATATAAATGTATAGCACCGTTACAAATTAACATTTTGTGAATCATTTGTGCAGGTGTAATAAAATCTGATTATTATCTCTTAAGGATGCAACAACTTTCTAAATATGTTAGAATATAGACAATATGAATTGAAATGTATCACCATCTCCCTTAGCAATAATACTCTATTGCTCATTTTCATTGAGGAAATATTGAAGAAGTTCGATCCAGCTCATGGTGTTCATAATTGTGGACCTGTGCCAGAGTCAACAGGGGTTATCAACTTTGTCAATCACAAATTATATAATATCAGTAAGGCTCACAAAGTTAATGATTTTTTCTTTTCTTGGACCTATTGGTGATTGAAATATGGCATTCCCATAAGGAAGGATTTCAGAATAGCAATACAATTAGGGTCAAAGATGATCTTGAAAGGTACCTTCCGCATGTTGACCTCAACTGAATGAGGAGTGATATAGTGGATGACCTGTACAGGTCGTTGTTGGCCAACACGATGTAGACGATCAACAGCCTGAGCCTCAATGGCTGGGTTCCAATTGGGCTCCTGGAAATGTGGATGTCAGGGTCCGAAAATCAGGGGAGAATTTTGGGGGGAAACTCACCATTAAATAGACTACATTAGCACAAGTTATATTGAGGCCAGTTCCAGCCGCGGCAATGGATGCAATGAGTACTTCACATTCAGGATTATTGAAGAAATTCTCAAGCACCTTGTCCTGCGCTCGTGGTGTAATTGTTCCATCAATTCGTGCTGAAAGGATAGAGTGATGGGCAAGAGCAATACCAATTCTACAATATAAAAAAGTCAGATGGAGTCAATTGGTAATGGATGCATATTAGAATTAACGCACAAATCTAGAAATTGGGTCCATTGGGTATAAACCACCGATTTGGTTGGACCACACCTTGTTTGTTTGTTCTTCATTAAGCTTTGTAGGAGGTGTGCAATTTTACTACTCATCATACATGTTTCCACATCCACAATAGTTCGTGTGATTGTTGGGGAGTTATCCTGAGTGCTCCTGCCCTCGGGGTCTTCCAACTCCGCCTCCGCAATTGTGTTAAGCATGATGTGATGGTTACAACATATTCGCAACTTATTAATATTTCTGAAAAACTCTCCTGGTCCTTTGCTTTTGGATGATAGGAATTCTTCATATAATGTGGAATATTCTTGCTGCATGGTCGGGTTGAGTGGGAGCAGCTCAAAATGATGGCTAATAGTGGGGAGGGATTCGAGATGTGTGGTTTTGGTGCGGTGCAAACTTAAATGCCACAATTCCAAATGCAAAATATCATTGCAACCTTTTGAAAGACTACTCAGGATGAATGTTGACCCGTTATCTTGGTCGGCGCTCTGTGGTTGAGTGATGAATGATATTATGCCCAAAAGGTCATAAATGGTGTTGTGAATAGGTGTGCCCGTTAAGCATATGCGACGGGATGAAAGGAGGCTATTAATGGCACGGTGAGTGGCAGTGTATTGAGAGCGAATATAGCTATAAGAGGGGGAAAGGGTTATTTGATATAAAAGGTAATTTGAATCATTTAAGCTCAGCCACTCACTGTGCTTCATCCAAGATTATACGATGCCAATTGATTTGAAAAATGAATGATGTAGAGGGATTGGTTTGCTTAAATTCTTGGGTGATAGTATTGTAAGAAGTGATGATGATATCATATTTTAAGATGTCGGCTTGGGATAATGAGTGACAAGTGGGACCATGGTAGATTTTGGCATGCAGTGATCCAGCCTTAGCATGCTTGGATATTTCTGATTGCCAGTTGGTAATTAAGCAAGGGGGGCAGATGATCATGGTGGGTGTGGAGCGATGGGGGTTTGCAATCATCCGCTCCTTGGAGGTACCAATTAGAGCAATGGCCTGAATGCTTTTACCTAATCCCATATCATCCGCAAGCAGTCCTCCAAGAGGGGTATTGGTCAAAAGGGATTCAAATGAGCTAACGACCTTGTTTGTAATGATGTGCCTGGCATTAAAAGTGGATCCTGGGGGTGAGGTGGCCCAAAGGTTACGGGCTGATTGGCCATTGGGGATTTCTCGATCCCAGAGAAAAGCTAGTCCGGTCTTTTGATGAGGGAGGAGGGGGGTTTGAATAATGTCATGGGGAGGTCTGATCCACTGGGTAATTGTATCAGTTTTTGCTTGGAAATCAATGATGAAACAGCAGGATATGAAGCAGGCGTTGAGTTTGAAGCAGGAAATGTCGGAGTAAAGAGTTGACATTGACAATGAGTAGTACAGTCATATTCTTTGGGCATTTTAAGCTTGAAATCTTGTGTTCGAAAGCTTTCCATTATGAATAGAACGTTTGGATACCATGTGAAGAACATCAATGCTAGATTGGGTTTCTGAGATGAGGAGGGATCATTGGCATCAGTCATAAATACTCCCTCAACAAATAATATTTGAGTAGGATTGGATTGGCAATTTTCAATCCATGCCCCACCAGGACCACAGTGCATGAACGTTTTGGGTGCCCCAAGGAATGGTATCAACGTTTGGGAAAGGGTTCCCAGGAGAGAGCCAATAGCATGCTGGTGATTGGGGAGATATACAAATATGTTGTGTTGATTGTGCCATAGGATAATCCAAGAACCTAAGTGGGAATTCTCAGGCTTTAAGGTTATATCACTATTTATTTGAATACAAATATTAATCATCCCAATGCAAAGTGGTTGTGAAGGGGTTGACATGATGGCTATTTTAAATTATTTGGGGACAGTTGGGAATTATATGATCGGGAAGGGTTAGCTAAAGGGAATGAAGAGGAATAAGCGCAGGTGGGGAACTTATATGAGTGGAAGCAACAGGCCAAAAGGGGGATGGCCTGTGGTTACGTGCATGGTCTTGATGGGGGTGGGCGTCTTGGGCTGATAATTTTCATATCCAATTTGGGGCATATATCAAGGCAAGGTGGCCAAAATGTGGGTGCACCGATATTTTGCTGGATCTGCAGCAATTTACAAACCCTTTGGTGGAACAAGGTTGACATTAGCATATCCGAAATTGGGTGGGTTGTAGCAACTTATTGTGGAGGGGCATATTAGAGGCATGCGCCCATGTTTGCTGGTGTGACAGCGAACAATGAGCGTGTCATCCCCAGGTTAATTTTCGCACAGGGACCTACTGGGCAATGTTGGCGGTTTCAAAGGGCAAACTCACTGTAGAGATGTGTGTGTGGGCGGGTAAGATATGTTTGGTGGCGTGCCACCAAACATGAGTTTGATTGCGTGGGGCGGTTGAGAACATGCAGAAAATGACCCGGAGTGGGAGATCCTGACACAATCATAGGCCGGGATTATTCTAATGCGGATGAGGCTGAAGAAAATCCATACTTATTGACGTCAGGTTTCCATGCGCAAGCGGGTGAGCGTCTGCAGTGCAGCTGACCACCCAACCAAGAAAATAGCCGGTCAGAAGACTGGCAGTAAAATGTCTTCCAGGAGTGTGAAAGTTGCCTGCGTATGACCCGTCGGGTGGTGCATATGAGAACGTGTGTGGCTGCCCGCCAATGAGCATGCGCAGCCAGTCAAAGTTTGCCCCGATATCACCCACTTACATTAACTTGGATTACACGCGCATCTGTGCCGGAGTTAGGCAGAGCTGTCCAACAAGGTGCATCAAAGGGATGCAGTTGAGATATATGACTTGATGGCTTGACGTGATTGCATGTTACATTGCTGAACAGCTTTTGCTCTGCCCTGCAGCATACATTTACAAAGGTGTACTGCGTACCAAGGCTGTCATGTCAGTTATTCCGTGCAGTTCGGCTAAACTGATTTAGGTTGTTAATTCTACCAGACTTAACAGTTCCAATGCGCTTTTTTTTTCGCGCGGAACTGAAACTGACCAATCAAATAGCAACTACGCACTGAATAAATCCCAACTAATTATTTCGCGCAACATCTCACGTATCTCAAATGTTTTATCATTTTTATTTATAATTTTTTAATCATTTTCTTTAATTCTCATTTGTTTATAATGAGCACAAATATACGATCTTTCCAAAAACTCATTCCAATTAAACGACTATTTAATTCATCAATTATAGCTACAATGACTGATAGCTTCCTTAATCCCACTTACAATTCATTTTTGCTTAATACATGTCCTTTGCGAACTACAATAAATGATGTTCCTTTGAAATTATAACAAACACAATTTAAAATTAATAAGATTTTGTTTTGAGCCATGAGAAAAAGAGATGATAACCAAATATTTTGAATAACGGAATACAATTTTTATTGAATTAAATCCCGGTTAGACTGGAACTGACAATGACCTTATCAGGTATGGTACTTAATGAGGACATAGTGATTACATATCTCGCACGTTCCAGTAAGACCAAATGTTTTTTTAATGAAGTCGTACTTCAGAACGATTTGGGACCGCATATCCAGCCCTGCTGCGTACTACAGTGCCGGCTGTACAGATTAGGAAGGTGTAATACTACTTCAGCCTGCATGCATATAGCCAATGCAATCGTTTTCATATACGTATCTCATGTGCCACATGCTCAGCATTGTGTTTCACCCAATTTGCACACGCAAGCTGAGCATGTCATGGTCAAAAGGACCGTGTGGAAGTGCTCAGTCAAGCCATGGTCCGGACCATTTTTGCAATAGTTCATTGTAAGGCTCAGTTTGTGTAAGGTTTGTCTATGAAACTCTTGATAATAGTAACAATATCAAGAGTACTATGACTGTCCTCAGTAGAAAAATATAATATAATGAAATATTATAACCACAAATTTAAATATAATTATTAAAAATAATTATATAAAAAAAATAAATTTAATTATTATTATAATAATATAATAATAAAAAAAAAATATAATAATTATAATAAATTATAATTATTCTATTATTGTTATAGTCACTGACAGTTATAACAATAAGAAGTGTAAAGCTCTTAATGAGACAATTACACATGGAAAATAAGAATATTAACCACTTATAAATAATATAAATATTATTTATAAAAAGAATTAATCACACACTGTGCAGAAATAATTCTTTATAGAATAAAATTCTATATAAAAAAAAACTATTACTAGATAAAAAAATATATAGAACTTTTAGAGAAAACTTACTTATAAGATTTATTTAATACAACAAGTTATAAAACAACAGTTATTATATTAAATAATGATTATAAGTTAAAAACACGCCAAAAATCAATAAAATCAAAGATAAAACAACTTTTTATACTAAAATTTATGATTAAAGAGTTTTTGAGAGGAATTTGTGGATTTTAAAAGATATTTAAGATGATAATTTTATATAATAAAATTTATTATAGATGATTACAACAATAATCTGAATTCTATGACTTCAATTCTTTAATTTAATAAATAAAGAATAAAAATAACTTAAGAATTACTTTTAATAATAAGATTTTATATTTAATAAAACTTTACCTGTTTAAATTTCTAATATGATTGGATTGATTATGAATGATGGACAAAAACAGTGATGAAAAGACTCTTTTTATGTCTACAGAGCAGCTCTCATGATTCATAATGGATGTAGAGGGCGTGCTCAGGTCAAAACTGAAAAACCATGCTTAAAAATTAAGTTCTTAACTTAAGGCAACTTATTTTTACTTCCAATTTAAAGTTATCAGTGTTATTCTTAACTCCAAGTAACTTTAATCCTCATTTAGTTTAATTATTTTAAGTTTTAATATAAAATAAGTTTATTTATATTAAAGTTCATCACATGAACAACATAAAATCAGAGTTTCAAGCAGAAATCTCTTAAACTGAATTTTTAATTAATTTTTAAAGAAATCATAATTTTCTTTAAGCTTAATTAAAAAAGTAATTTTCCAGGCTAATTACCCAGGAAACCTATTAATAAAAGATACTTAAAATTTAATTTATATATTGATAATATTAAATTCTAAGCTGTGTGAAATTTTCAAGCAAATCCATTAAGATTTGGATTTTTAATGAATTTTTGAAGTTATTACTATTTTTCCACGTAAAATAGCAATACACACAAAACCTTAAGTTTTGATAAGGTTTTGATGATTGAAACCTTAAAGTTTTAAGCTTATTTAAGCTTTTTAAGCTTGATTAAGCTTTGACAGTTCTTAAAACCTTGATTCCAAGCCTGCTTATTGGGATTTACCCTCTTGGCAGCTTGAAATTCCTGTCCAATTTAGGATAAAACCAGTTTAAACCTTAAGGTTGGATCAAAGTCTAATCTTAAAGTTTAAATAAGGTTGAAAATCCTCCAATACAGGTGGACAACCTTAATTGAATCCTTGCAGATCCAAAAAGTTGGGTACCCCAGCTCTATTTGGTCTTTTTCCTTTGTCCCACCTTTTTGCGTGGATTTTGCCCTTTTATTTATTTAAAGCCATACTATGGCCTTAAACCCTTTTAAATTGAGCTCACGCAGGATTTACATTCTGTATGGCAAATCCTTAGCCAATTCAGTAAATATACACCACACCTCAATTTTAACTAAAATTTTGGTAAAGTTGCATAAACCTTATGTAACTTTAAATTTAAGCTTAATTAAGCTTAAATTTAACAATTTTAAAAAAATGTTAAAAAGTTACATTAGTACTGTGAGATTCTTAAATCTTCTAATAACACAAGAAATAAGTGTTTTTGGGTATAACACCCTATGGGTGTACCCTAGGTTATTTTTGGTGTAGAATCCAAAAATGACATAATAATTATAACTTTGTTTATCCAAAAAAAAGTTATACTTATTTTTTATTATTTTTTATTTTAAATTCAACTAAAAAGTCTGTTTAAGACAAATTTAATTGTTTATAAAATCATTTGTGGCCTTATGGGTATGTTAAACATACCTCACAGGCTCACATTCCCTACCACCAAAAAAAAATTGTACCACAATTTTCCTTTAGTGTACCCCCAAGTTATTTGGGGGGGGTATAATCCACTGTCCAACCTCTCTACCTATACTGTTCAAGTATGTAAAGCACACAATTCAAACTTTTATTGAGGAATTGGTCTTCTCTCATGTCTGAATCTTCTGAGAAACTTTTGGGAATCAGGTATCTTACTTTCTTCAACCCACTCATCTTCATGTTGTGGATTTCTGTACCTGACTAAGTATTCTCTTTCATTTTTACCCCTAAGTCTTCTTTCTTTTAAGACTTTCAGTACTTTCTTTTCCTCACTTGGTTCAAGTGGGGGTACTTCTAAGGGTGTTTCATTTCTCAAAGGAAATAATTCCTTATCACTTGATGTGTAATGCTTTACAAGACTGACAGGGAAAGTTGGGTGTTTGTTTCCTAACTCTCCTGACAGTTCTACTTGTACTGCATTTGTCCCATGGAGGGCTTTAATAATAAATGGTCCTGCAAAGGAATCTTTCAATTTCTTTGGACCTTTAATATTATTAAAGTTCAAGGTTGAAACTAGTATTAAGTCCCCTACTTTGAATTCTGGTGTCTTATGACTTTTATCCCATTTCTGCTTAGCATATTCAAAGGCATCATTCATGCTTTGATTTGCATGATGTCTCACTTTATCAAGCAGTAGCTTAAAGCTTGAAGCAGTTGGATGAATGTCAACCAAATCTTTTTTCAAAGTATCAACTGGAAGTTTGGGGTTCCATCCTTTTTCCAACATTGCAGGAGTCTTGCCTGTTGAAGCATGGATGGAGGTCTTGTAGGCTAATTCCAATGCTGGTATAAGAGTACACCAATCATGGGTAAAGCCATCAGAATCTTTAAACTCCAGGCCATAAGCACAAAATCTTCTGATCATGTCCTCAAGGGTTTGAATCATTCTTTCTGCCAGTCCATCTGTTTGTGGATGGTAGGCCGTTGAAAATGATAATTTTGTACCCAAAAGCTTATGTAGATTAGTCCATAAGGCTGATGTGAGTTTTGGGTCTCTATCACTAATGATATTTTTAAAGAGACCAGTATGGGATATGACTCTGTTCCAAATTAGAAGAGCTGTATCCATAGCTGTGTCATCTTTATGGCATGGTAAAAAGATTGGTGTTTTGCTATATCTGTCCACAATAACAAGACATGCATTGTAACTTTTATCACCTCCAGGTGGTAAAGCAGTTACCCAATCCATGTGAACCACTTCCCATGGGGTACTTGGTTCTTGAATATGGATCATTAAACCAAACCTTTTCCCAGTAGCTTTATTGGCTTTCTGGCATCTATCACAACTATGACAGTACTCAATGACATCTTTTCTCCAAGATGGCCACCAGGCACATGTCTTAATTCTTTCCATTGTTCTGTCTTCAGACAGATGTCCAGAATAAATGTTATCATGGCATTCTAGTAGTATGGTGTTAATCAACATTCTACTACATAGGACCATGACACATGTGTGTTTAGATCTATGATATAGTATACCATCAAACAAATGAAATCTTCCATTATCATAAGATGTTTTCCAAATATCATCCAGAGAATTAGCCAAGGCTACATCTTTACAATCTTTGTCAAGTAGAGCAGTAAGAATATGACAATTCTTATCTTGCCTGTAGCTTTCTCTAACCTCTTCAAAGAATTCTGTTCCAACATCTGTGATATTGATTCCTTCAATTGGGATTTGAGGTTCTGCACTTGTAGGAACATAGGCAGGATTATCAGGTGTATTGGGTAATGCCCATCTACTTAAGCCATCAGCATTCTTATGAATATTTCCAGCTTTATGTACTATGGTCATGTTGCCTCTATACTCCTGTATAGCAATCTGCCATCTTAACATGTGTCTGTTTGGAGTCTTCATGTTAAGAAGTGATTTTACTGCATTACAATCAGTAATTACTTCAAACACACTACCATCAAGATAATAATGAAGTTTTTCCAGAGCCCAAACAAGGCAAAGGCACTCCATTTGGCTAGCTCCATATCTTGCCTCAGTAGGTTTAATTTGTCTTGAAATAAAACAAACTGGACCTTCATAAGGTTTGTCATTGACAATTTGAACTTGATGAAGAGCAGCTCCTAAACCATCACCACATGCATCAATATACAGCTTAAAAGGAAGTTTCCAGTCTGGCATCAATAATAATGGTGCATTGGTCAAGGCATGCTTGATTTTATCATATGCTTGAATTCTCTCCTGTGTCATTTCAAAAACAGTCTGTTGATCACAAATTCTGTATAATGATCTGGCATGGATTGCAAAATCTTTAAGGTGTTGCCTGTAATAACTGGCAAATCCTAAGAAAGACATCATCTCTTTTTTTGTTCTGGGGCATTTGTTTCAGTAAAACTGCAGCCACTTTGTTTTTGTCAACACCAAGGCTTAGTCCTGATACTACATGTCCCAGAGCTTTCAACTCATGAAACCCAAAATTACATTTTTTAAGAGAAATTTTCATGTTCACTTGTAGAATTTTCCTAAGTACTAATGAAAGTCTCTCTAAATGTGATTGCCAGGTTTCTGAACAAATGATAATGTCATCAATATAAATGATTAACCATCCCTCTGATAATTCATGTGGGAATATGGTATTCATCATTCTTTGATAATGAGAGGGTGCATTTTTAATACCAAAAGGCATCCTCAAATATTCATAAATACCACAATGAGCTATTATTCTCAATAATTTCCTTGCATGAGGTGTTAAAACATTCTGATGGAAGCCTTTAAGAGCATCCATGGAAGTAATAAACTTTGCTTTGGATAATTGAGTCAAAGTCTCATGGATTCTAGGGATTGGATACCTGTCTGGAATAGTATAGGTGTTCAATGCCCTAAAATCCCCAACCATCCTTGACTTATCATTATGCCAAGTAATGATTACTGGAGTTGTGACTTCTACTTCCTCATTGTGTCCAACTTTTCTAAGAACTCCCAGTTTCATTAGTTCATGAATATGACTTTCTAATGCTTCTCTAGCCCTAGGGCTAGCTGGGTAAGCTGGTCTTCTTAATAGTGGGGGATAAGGTCTCTCCACGTTAAGCATGATATCCACTTCATGGCCTTTTATAGCCCCAAGTGGTTCATCATCAGAAGCAAAGGCTTTTTGAAATTGAAATAAAATTTTAATAAGTTCTTCCTTCATTTCTGGTGTTAATTCAGGACTAATTTGTGCTTCACTTAATTGATCTGACACAAATTTTTCTTTATTAACATTTTTTACTTGTTGAATGACAGTAATTTCTTTTCTTTCTGGAGAAAAAGCAAATTTTTGCCTTTTATTTTCCCCTATAGTGAAATATCTGTCCTTATAATTGTTAATATCAATACCATAGATATTGAGATAATCATTCCCAAGTATAAAGTGTTGTGAAGTACAATTATTCATAACAACAAATTCAGCTTTCAATCTCATACTTCCTGCAGGGTGAGGAAATATTATTGTAGCTTCAAATATACCCAAAGGATGCATATTCTGGCTAGCACTGCTGAATTTTACACCTTCAATTGGCATCAGCTTGTCTTGCCAATTGGTATAAATTTTGTCAAGATAATCTTTCCCAACACAAGTGCAAAAAGCACCTGAGTCAAGATGTATCTTGGCTTCTGTGTTATTTATCACAATATTAGTGATACAAGATGACCCAGCTGTATAACCTTTACCTCTGGCAGGTTTGGTTTTTTGCATTCTGGCATCTTGCACATGTATGAGATCCATACATTCATCACTGTACTGTGGTAAGTGAGTATGTACCTTAGTGACCTCAAAAGAAACATTAATATTCTCTATACTAAGTTCTTCTGATGTTTCTTCTTCTTCTGAAGGTTCAGAATCACTTTCATGTAAAGCTACCTCAGTTTCTTTTGTGTCTTCCGCTTTTTCTACACTTATCTCATTGACTCTTGTCTTTTTTGGACAAGTGTTTGCTAAATGAGATGTGTTTCCAAATTTATGACATTTCAAAGGAGGTCTGTCATGTGGTTTATTTGGTTTTGAAATTGGTTTCCCACTAGTCTTGTTGTCTATTGGGGGTTTATACCAATTTCTTCCAATTTTTGTTCTAGTAGTGATATCCTCCATAGCATTGATATAATCTTCTGTAGAGAAAGGCTCAATACATCTGCTTCTTATAGCATGCTCAAGGTCACCACCACACTTTCTTAATATCCTTTTATGTACCATTGGTTCAGACATATCAGGATGAAGGGCAGTTAATCTGTCCTTCTGTTTAAGAAACCAAGTCATGGGCCTGTCCCTCTCAATATTAAAAATGGCTTCCTCAAAAGAATTTTCCATTCTAAATCTCCAGGAATCATTTGCCCATTTGGAAATAACTTGTTCTTTCCACCAAGGCCAGCAATGTTTTCCATGGTCTTGTCTCATCTTATAATACCATTTCTTAGCTGATTTGGTAAATAATGAGTGTAATCTGGCACTTATGTATTCATCTGGTATGTTAAAGTCTTCTTTGAACATATCAATTGTTTTCATAAATTCCATATGATTATATTCTCCTTCACCACTGAAGGTTGGCCATTCCTCTAGTCTTGGAATGTCTTTGTAATTGCAAGCAGTTTCCACATCATTACTTGAAATTGTATGATGTAAATCATTATTCAAGTTAAGATCATTTCTGTCAAGAAATGGTGTGGATTGCCTTGGCAATTCATTTTTTAGTGATATATTATTAATACTTGATTGAATATCTTCTTTCAATTCAAGTCTTGCTTTATCACTTTTTTCCAATTGTTCTTGAAAAAGAGCTGCATTGTGGCCAGTTGAATTTTCCAAGTTTTGAACTTGTATTTTCAATTCTCTTAACTGTCCAGTTATAAAAGAAATTGAATTCTCATCTGGTTGATTGAGTAAGGTAACTTTATGCTCAAGTCTTTCACAAATTTGCGTCAAAGACAAAATATTTGCCTTATTAACATTTTCAAGGCCAATAATGGTCTTTTGTTGGTCTTTAACTTGTACTATCTCATTGCCCAGCTTTTGTTGGACATGATCAAATGCTTTAAATTTTGCCATAATTTCTTTATTACAAGATTCAAAGTAAGTTACAAGCTTTACAGGGTCTATTTCTTTGGAAAGGATTGGTTCAATCTTTCCTCCTCCTTGTTTTTGAATTCCATCAAAGTTCTTGCCATATTGAACACATTGTCCATGGCTGTCTTTTCCTTCTTTGGAATTCTGTAATTCTGAGGGTAGGGCTTGTTCCACTTGGGCTTTCCCTTTCCCTTTGCCTTTTGCTTGCCCTTCTGGTTGGTCTTTGGGGCTTGCTTGGGCTTGTTTGGCACTTGTTGAGGCGGATTTTTGCTGGTGGATGCTTGAGGAGCTTCCACTTGCCTGTTGTCCTTGCCCTGGGCCAACTTCTTCTTCTGGTCTTCTGATAACATGCTTTGGTTTTTCAACCAAGCTTTTATCTGTTGGACTTGTCCTTTGACAGACATTGGTGTCCAACCCAATAGAAGATCTTCTGTCTTTTCTGGCCCCATGAACTTCTTCACTTGAAGATAAGAGTTCATGGTGCCTATCCAAAGACTTGGAAGGAGTTCCCACTCTTGTTGTTTTGACGCCAGGAACCAGTTTTTCCATTGGGATTGATAAATTTCCACAGTTGCCTGTTGGAAATGGTTCAGGTCTAACAGCAATAGCAGTTATGTCAGCTTCTGGACTCTCAATAAGAGGTTCAAAGGTGCTGGCTAACCTTTGGGAACTGGTGGAAGTTCTGGCATCCTCCATTTGTGCCTCTCCTCTGGGAGGACATTCTTGCCTTTTGGATTTATGGCTGGAATGTCCTGGTCCAGATCCATTTGATTGGATGGAGTAGTTGCTTCCACTTCTAGTAGGAGTCATTTCACGTCAATTTTAATAAAAATTAGAGTAAAAGTGGATTGAATTCACCTGCAGGACCTTTAAAGGGCTCTTTGGTTATTAAACCCCTTGGTGCTGGGCTGGTTTGAATTTCAATACTGGACTCTGAGGCTTCAGAGTCTGAAGAACTTCCTCTGGTGGAAGACACTAGAGAAAATTTAAAAATATAAGTTATTTTATCAAATAATAAAAATAACTTATAAACTCAACTTATTGAATAAAGTTGTTTTTATGTAATTTATGGCAAATTACGTCAAAAATAAAGAAAAATGTCTAAGATAAAAGAAAAAAAATATTTTTAGTAAAGATTTTTATTTTTTAAAAGATTTTTTATTTGATTTATTATTTTCTTTAAAGAAATAATAATTATGCAATTAACAAGTTATTAATCAAAATTATATTTATTATTCACTTTATACTAGAATAACTCAAAGAATAAATTTCAAGTCTGTGATGTGAAAAAGCCACTAGTTAGACAAAATAAATTTATTCCAAGTCACTCAATAGTATATTGTTTCAAACAATATTCTTAAGAAAAAAATAACTTTATTAATATTATAAAGATTATTTATAAGGGATAAGTCCCAAAAAAGCCAATATTAAGACAAATATGGCAATTTTACGTCAAAAAACAGTAAAATAAGGTCTAGAATATGATTTATGTCCCAAAAATTGGTTTAAAATCACGGCCAGGCCCCCAAATGTAAGGTTTGTCTATGAAACTCTTGATAATAGTAACAATATCAAGAGTACTATGACTGTCCTCAGTAGAAAAATATAATATAATGAAATATTATAACCACAAATTTAAATATAATTATTAAAAATAATTATATAAAAAAAATAAATTTAATTATTATTATAATAATATAATAATAAAAAAAAAAATATAATAATTATAATAAATTATAATTATTCTATTATTGTTATAGTCACTGACAGTTATAACAATAAGAAGTGTAAAGCTCTTAATGAGACAATTACACGTGGAAAATAAGAATATTAACCACTTATAAATAATATAAATATTATTTATAAAAAGAATTAATCACACACTGTGCAGAAATAATTCTTTATAGAATAAAATTCTATATAAAAAAAAACTATTACTAGATAAAAAAATATATAGAACTTTTAGAGAAAACTTACTTATAAGATTTATTTAATACAACAAGTTATAAAACAACAGTTATTATATTAAATAATGATTATAAGTTAAAAACACGCCAAAAATCAATAAAATCAAAGATAAAACAACTTTTTATACTAAAATTTATGATTAAAGAGTTTTTGAGAGGAATTTGTGGATTTTAAAAGATATTTAAGATGATAATTTTATATAATAAAATTTATTATAGATGATTACAACAATAATCTGAATTCTATGACTTCAATTCTTTAATTTAATAAATAAAGAATAAAAATAACTTAAGAATTACTTTTAATAATAAGATTTTATATTTAATAAAACTTTACCTGTTTAAATTTCTAATATGATTGGATTGATTATGAATGATGGACAAAAACAGTGATGAAAAGACTCTTTTTATGTCTACAGAGCAGCTCTCATGATTCATAATGGATGTAGAGGGCGTGCTCAGGTCAAAACTGAAAAACCATGCTTAAAAATTAAGTTCTTAACTTAAGGCAACTTATTTTTACTTCCAATTTAAAGTTATCAGTGTTATTCTTAACTCCAAGTAACTTTAATCCTCATTTAGTTTAATTATTTTAAGTTTTAATATAAAATAAGTTTATTTATATTAAAGTTCATCACATGAACAACATAAAATCAGAGTTTCAAGCAGAAATCTCTTAAACTGAATTTTTAATTAATTTTTAAAGAAATCATAATTTTCTTTAAGCTTAATTAAAAAAGTAATTTTCCAGGCTAATTACCCAGGAAACCTATTAATAAAAGATACTTAAAATTTAATTTATATATTGATAATATTAAATTCTAAGCTGTGTGAAATTTTCAAGCAAATCCATTAAGATTTGGATTTTTAATGAATTTTTGAAGTTATTACTATTTTTCCACGTAAAATAGCAATACACACAAAACCTTAAGTTTTGATAAGGTTTTGATGATTGAAACCTTAAAGTTTTAAGCTTATTTAAGCTTTTTAAGCTTGATTAAGCTTTGACAGTTCTTAAAACCTTGATTCCAAGCCTGCTTATTGGGATTTACCCTCTTGGCAGCTTGAAATTCCTGTCCAATTTAGGATAAAACCAGTTTAAACCTTAAGGTTGGATCAAAGTCTAATCTTAAAGTTTAAATAAGGTTGAAAATCCTCCAATACAGGTGGACAACCTTAATTGAATCCTTGCAGATCCAAAAAGTTGGGTACCCCAGCTCTATTTGGTCTTTTTCCTTTGTCCCACCTTTTTGCGTGGATTTTGCCCTTTTATTTATTTAAAGCCATACTATGGCCTTAAACCCTTTTAAATTGAGCTCACGCAGGATTTACATTCTGTATGGCAAATCCTTAGCCAATTCAGTAAATATACACCACACCTCAATTTTAACTAAAATTTTGGTAAAGCTGCATAAACCTTATGTAACTTTAAATTTAAGCTTAATTAAGCTTAAATTTAACAATTTTAAAAAAATGTTAAAAAGTTACATTAGTACTGTGAGATTCTTAAATCTTCTAATAACACAAGAAATAAGTGTTTTTGGGTATAACACCCTATGGGTGTACCCTAGGTTATTTTTGGTGTAGAATCCAAAAATGACATAATAATTATAACTTTGTTTATCCAAAAAAAAGTTATACTTATTTTTTATTATTTTTTATTTTAAATTCAACTAAAAAGTCTGTTTAAGACAAATTTAATTGTTTATAAAATCATTTGTGGCCTTATGGGTATGTTAAACATACCTCACAGGCTCACAGTTTGGAGCACTTCACCAAAGCGTGTGAAATGCTGCACCTGGCTGAAATGTCATCCGATGCTGTGCCAAATGCTCAGATTGTGTGCTTACAAAATTGACCTAGCAATTGCTCAGCATCGTGCATTTGATATTGTTATATCAATAGTTCAACAACTGTGCACTTAAAATGTTCAGCCACTGAGCATTTCAATTATGACCCGAAAGCAAACCTGAGCAATGGGTTGAGCCAAGATTACGCTGTATTCACTTGTCATACAGCCGCCCGACCCTTTGTTCAAACACTATCACCCAGCCATAAGGCTGGTATGCTCGCCGCGGTCACCTGTGACCAAATGCACCACGTGCATTTCTGCATGGGGCACATGTGCATTGCACCCACCATGCAGATTCAATGAGGGCCTCATGACCACCCTCCTGGGTGATCGGGTGGCTATGTAAGGAAACAAAGGGGATTCAACTGAGTTTGAAAATTCAATCAATAGCAATACTCAGCCAGAACCCCATTGTTCTTCTGCCTCACGCCAAAATTGAAGCTCAGTTGCAGCATTCGCTGCGACTGAGCTTCAATTTTGCCCACACGCCTGGAAGCTGAGCCTTTGTCGGGTGCTGCAACTGCTGCGACTGAGCTTCAATTTTGCCCACACGCCTGGAAGCTGAGCCTTTGTCGGGTGCTGCAACTGCTGCGACTGAGGTTCAATTTTGTCCACACGCCTTGAAGCTGAGCCTTTTTTCGGGTGCTGCAACTGCTGCAACTGCTGAGATCGTCTCAGCTTCACCATGGTATAAAAGACCATCTTCACACGACAAGCCCTTCACTTTCTTTCTCACCCGCTCCACTTCGCTCCACCTCACCCGCTGTTCTCCTTTTTGTGCGTATTACCCTAGGTCTTCCTGCTTTTCCACTCTTTTCTTTTGCACTCCACTAACCACTATCCTATCCTTCTGCTTTGTTTTTTTCCCGTTTATACTTCCAGAACCCCCCGTCTATCTACTTCGTGCGTTCCATTCAAATAAAGTTTTGTCCACGTTATTATCCGATATTAATATTTTTCTTTCTTCACGACTTCCTTCCAGACTTTTAAAAACTTCCGACTAGAGCGTTTTTAATTTGTTTCCGTTTTAAATTTATATAATTCATCGTACGTCTTCCTTTTCTTTCTTGATTGCTTACTTTCTATTCAGTTACTAACCCCAATTTTTTTGTTTTTAGATGTCGTGCACGTTATGCACCAAGCGGGGTATCCCCTGCATCCGCTCTTCGACAACGACCGACGCTTGTGATGCTTGCCGACAAGCACACAAGAAATGCTCGTTTGTTGTCCGACCCTTCCGACCACGCGGCCAGAGGAGTTCTCGCCCAAGACGACCTCGCGAGGACTCCTTTGTGGTCGACGATGATGAAACCATTTCTGAGCGTGAATGGACGCCGGGCCCCCAAACAGGCCGACGGGAACAATTCCGGACGATTAGCCCTGTCCCCTCCAGTATTGATTTGTCCACTCCCTCTCCTAGGCCACCATCCGATGGTCACTTCACTCCTTGACCGGAGCGAAGTGATTATCCGGCCGATGATGGATGGCGATGGCGAGAGGACATTCGGGCTTGGGCCGATCGTCACCATGTCTTGTCACCGATGGGATTCAAACGCCAAAGTAAGTTTTCTTTCTCCTCCTTATCTCATTTATCTTCACGCAATAATACTCACTTTTTTCCATTACTCATAGAACAAAACCCCCCGAATCCCCCCCGACAAGACTCTCCCGTTCCTAGTTTGCCTCGCGAGCAAACCCCGCGGCAACCCACTCCAGGCCCGAGTGGCACCCAATGGTCTGAGGACTTATTCCGCGGTAAGCAGCCAACTTTCTCTTTTCTCATTTTCACTTTTGCATCAAGTTAACTGACTCTTCCTCCTTTTGTAGAAGCATCCCAGCACGATGAGCCACCTATTACTGGCGCGAGTCCATCCTCTGAACCACCTGAGGACATTGCGACTCGTGAGCCTCAACCTGAGGTGGCTCCTACGCAATCAACGAAGGAACCTTTTGGTAAGTCCCTATTTCACTTTTTTAACTCTACTCAACTTTTCCTCACCCCTCCTTCGACCATCTCCAGCTCGTCCCGCCACTCCCCGCTCGATTATCATCATCGACGATACGCCAGTCGGATCCCCCCCTCCCCCTTCTTCTTCACCGCCACCGCCACCTTCCCCTGCTGTTCCCCCTCCCTCCACACCTTCCCCGGATAGCCCTCCCATTGCCGCCGACAACCCAACCGCCTCCTCCCCCCCGGTGCCAAGCTCCTACGATGACGCTTGCCAGGAATTCACCGACCTGCGCCCGATACTAATGATTCCTCGAGCCATCGTCCACGAATCGATCAACCAAATCTTGTTGGAGCATCGTCGGTTGCTCCACATGATTCCTTTCGTGGATGCAACTCATCGAAATGAGATGCACCGGGAATTCCGGGAGGAACTAAACTCCCTCCTTGGCGAGGCGATGGAGGCTTATCCAATGGAGGACATCACCGGGATAGTCTCAAAATTCTTAGAAAAATAAAATCCACAAAAAAAATCGTATTCTTTCCTCTTTTTACCTTTTGTAATACACTCCTTTAGATAAATTTTTTGTATTCAATGAAAGATATTTTCAATTTCTCTTACGTTCTTTGTTCACGTGAATTTATTATAATTCCTCAATGATTCATATTTACTATTGTGTGAGAATAATTTTCGTAAGTGCCCCACCAAAAGTTTGAGTTAGTATTTGTATGTGAGAAAATCTTTTGCCAAAAATGCACCAATAGTCACCATTCCTGCCTCCTATATTTTCTTCCTCCATTGTTTAGAGCCATATCAAATCTTAACTGTAAAAAAGCGGGAGGTTCCGGCATGTTAGCAATCCACTCCAGATTCATGAGAAATTGCCATTCCTATGGTCACGCGCTATTAATCTTAGTCATGTATTGAATTGTTTAAATTGTCGGGAACCTTCACAAGCGTAACGATTGGTGTGTGAGCTGTTGGGAGCCTGCAAAGGCGTAAGGATTGGCGTGTGAGCTGTCGGGAACCTGCACAGGCGTAAGGATTGGCGTGTGAGCTGTCGGGAGCCTGCACAGGCAAAAGGATTGGCGTGTGAATTTTTGGGAGCCTGCACAGGCGTAAGGATTGGCGTGTGAGTTGTCGGGAACCTGGACAGGCGTAAGGATTGGCATGTGAAGCGTTGGCAGCCCGCATAGGCATAAGGAACTTTTAGCATTGTCGGAACCTGCACAAGCATAAGGATTTGCGTGTGAAGCGTTGGGATCCTGGACAAGAGCAACAAACCTGGAATATGTACGATGGCATGCCTCCGTACATAATCCACTTCACCCCTTTTTCATGTGAGACACCCCATCTCCCGCACTCGAAATCATCCAATCCTGGTGTATATTGTCCTCTGCCTTACCCCACCATTATCTACCAATGACGCTGCTATTCTGACTGCCTCACTCTTTGAATTGGGCTGAGATTGTATTACCATCCCCAATTTGATAGGCCGCTACCTCGCCAATCTCATAATAGCCGTGGCTTTTTCAGCACATTGTTTTTGACAACCTCCTTGAGCATTGTGCGGACATACCCACTAGTGTGGTGCTTTCATTGTCCTGTGCTGGATCAGTATAATGAAGAAATGTACTGCTGGCCCACACTACCTGAATGAGCCCATGACAATTGGATAGATCAATCCAAAAATGCTCATTTGGGAAAATCAATTTCCCCCCTGTACACCGCTTTGATGCATCTCTTTGAATTTGGCCGGTCTCCTTATCAGCTTGAAACCACCATCCCGAAGCATACAGCGATGCATCCTTATCAAGATGAGGTGGTTTTTTGAATCTATTCATGGTGAAAGTGAGTGCCAAAGCAAACTCACATGCACCCTGATTTGGGGGATTATTGCCTTCATACTTGACTTGATCAAAAGACGGAACCCCCAATGAGTTGTAGCAATTTTGAATCTTCTGAAATAAATTATCCCCAACATATCGTAAGGATTGACCTAGAATGCGACCCACCGAGCTAAGATTGGCACCTCGGTCCCACCATTCATCTTTTGCATTTTCAATTTTGCCAGCACTTCCATACAGACCAAATTGTTCATTCTTCGTGGTGCATTTGCGCCACCCAATCGCGAACATAAATCCCTCCAGTAATGCTCCATTTGTTGCAATAGGGTCAGTGAACCTCTTTTCGCGAAATAAGAATTGTGATAATTCATCCCATTGATTGACCTCGACTTCACTCATTGTTGTCAATGGTCTGAATTTGACAAGGGCAATGAGTAATCCGGTTGAAGAGAAAATTGCCACACAGCCAAAGTGAATGCGTTTGATCTGATTGACATCCACAAGGCTCCGAATTTCACTTGGGATCATATTTGCTGATACTGGCATTGATATTTGTGCTGTTGGTCGAGAGGAGGAAAAAAACCTCTGCTTTTGGGTGGTTTTGCCCTCATTTATCTTTTGGGATGTCCGACTATTCCCGAGTGGTTGAGGGATCACTTTGTGTTTAAGCAGAAAAGATATCAGATACTGCTTCCTGCCATTTGAAGCTAAGGAGTTTTGAGTCCAGAATGGTGCCCAATGCCCAAGGAGCTTTCTTCGGCACACATCCTTTGACTTCCCTGTTGGAGCCCACATGACATTGGCACAATCTGAACTGACTAAAGCCAATGTTCTTCCGTGGGGCTCAATGAGGGTGCCACATAAATGTGGAAGCATATATATATATCTATATATATATACTGAGATTAAGCGAGAAACTCACACTTTCCTTCCTCAGCCCAACGCTTTCTCACGAGTTCCCTTTTACGCTCTTTTCCTTTTTTTGTGAATGGCATGCTTGCAGCAGAAAATGAAATGAAACCAAATTATTACTGATTTATTAATACCACCTAAATTGAATTGCGGACGATGAATCTTTTTTAATTGCGGCTAAAAAGAAAGATCACACCTGACCTTTGTGAATTCGCGATCTCAAATACCTTAACCTGAAAATTGCAGTGGATAGTGCATTATTGAATTTGACATATTGATGTTCCCATGCAATCACTTTCCAATCCAACCATTTGGAATATTGCAAGCACACACAAATGCAATATGCATCCTGCTGCGGATCCCTAGTTATCCCAGTCCTCTTGAAAGACACAGTAACATTTTGCCTATTATGGGCTGGCGGGAAGTGATAAACGCGACCTCCCGCAATGCCCCCGCATGTGCTCCTCACGCGCACAGCTGCCTGACTCAGCTTGCATCTTGTTGGAGTCTTTTCAAAGACATACGGAGGCATGCCCCCGTACAATTACTATTGGTATTCAGACTGTGGCATCCGGGCAGTAGTAGGATAGGAAGTCATGATTATTAAATTCTTAAATCACTTTGCAAAATTCAATTACAATCTATCTAGTACAACGCTAATCTAAAACGGGTCAATCCTGGTTGCAAGTTTAGCTGACTTGGGTACAGTCAATGTGACCTCATCACTCGAACCAAGACCACGCTTCGCCACCCAGGCATCACCAAAGTCTAATACCAAGCATCGTGCAAATTCAAATCTAACAGGTACAGTGGGGTTAAAAGACTCTGATGAGAAGAAACTTTTATTCAGTAAATTACATATATACTTATTAGTACGTAGCCACACTGGCTCCACTAGATTTTTACCCTCTGAAAGTTTTGCGGAAATGTCAATTAGTGATAAAGCCCCTTTAACTGAGCTTGTTCTCCAGTCATCTGAGCATACCATCAAACCACGAACCCCCGCCACACAGAATGCCGCTAATATACCATAGCAAATTCGATTTATTCCAAGATTCTTGTGACACGTCAAAAGATCTTTGATGGCCTCATTTTTTTTTGAGTTCGTGAGTTTGCCTTTGATGCCATTAACTTCGACCTTTGTATGTGCACGTACCATGTTGTACGCAATCATCAAATGGCTAACTGTATCCATTAGATCCTCCAGGTTCTTGTGCGGGTTTGTGGATATCTCATTGTCAGCGCCGCCACCTTCAATGCTGAGTTGGGTTGCACGTTGCTTCGATTTACTCAAGCAGGAGGCAAGGTATTCAACTGCTCCGCGTTCGAGTCCAAGAGGATTGGTCGAATTTGATGTTGGTGCAACATATGGTTTGGGTGCAATCACATCGTATGAGACTAAACTAATGGATTCAAACATAACATTTGCCCAAAAATGTTTAACTGGATTCGCGGGGTAAAGAAGGCTCTGAACCATTTTGAAGAAGGAGTGTTCAGATTTTGGGAGATTATCTGGAGGTTTAGCTGATTCCTTCATCAATTTGAGATTCCAAATGTTGTGATCAAAAAATGCTTCTGTTTCTGTTGGCTTAAAAAAATCTAACCCTGTATATTGCAATTTATATCACCAGTCAACAGCCAATAATCAAGTATCATGCACAAAGATAAAAAAAAACTCACCTGCCATCTCAAGGTCCTCCAGCCAAGCCGACATTTTAAGCTCTCGGTTACTGATCACCTTAATACCAACGGGCAGGAATGTATGAGCATCCTTTGTTGGTAAATTGTCCCATCTATTTTTGTAAATCCTATTGATATTATCAAGCCCCCTTTTCCATGATTGTTGAGAAATATTGGAATGATAATTCAAAATGCCTGCAAACTCTTCCATGCGGGATAAAAATATTCCTTTAAAGTTCGCAGCGGATGACACTTTGGGCTCAGCGTCGGGAATTATATCAGTCATATCTCGTCCCATTGTATCATGTTTAATTGTTTCCCTTTCTTGAAAGGCTTGAATATTCCGAGGAGAGGCGGGAGGGGTTGCATCATGCATTGTTTCATTGGGTATTGGGGGGCTTTCAGTATGTGGAGCTTCATCATGGATTGTTTCATTGAGTATGGGGGGGGGTTCAGTATGCGGAGGTTCATTATCAATATGGTCCACTTCAACATTGATCATTTCATCACCTTGATCCCGGGAATCCTTTGCGGCTTCAAAGGTACGGCGTTTTTTGTTGGTTTTTTTGGTCGCATGTATATTTGGTCTTTTTCCTAATCCTTTGCCTGGAAATCCAATTACGACTCGAGATCCTTCAGGTAGAGATTCTCCCACCTCCACACCTGCCCATATATTGTAAGCAGGTATTTTTATCAATTTTGTTTTGAATTAGTAATGGACTTACGGTTAAAATCCATTTTGAGCAGGCTCATGGCTTCAGCAATCTTTTGACACACATAATCAGGAATTTTACTATCATTTTGAATTTTTTCGAGCCTTGGGATTTTTTGAGCAATGTTGGAGACAAATTGTTCCTTGGATATAATTTCCACCTCCCCACTGAAAATTACATCATCTTGCCCATCATCTTTTGTCGGTGCACAAGGTTCAACAGTCTTTTCCTTCTCATAACTTTTAAAATTCGGTTTCTGAGAGCTTGCAGGCTGACCTGAAATAAAGGCTATGACACAATATCAGGTTTTGAGAGATTAGAAATACTCAAGATGGATGTATACTCACATTCTGGAAGAACTGGTGGATCTTTATTATCTTCATGTGACTGGCTCTCTGCTTCAATGCCTAATTCACGACTACTGGCCATATCAGATATTTCACTTCCACTCTCTGGGGCTGAAGTTGCTTGTTCATTAAATTCCGTTGAATTTCCCGGGGTTTGGGCCATCGCGGAGGTAGTTTAGTAAGCAAATAGATGGTGACAAGTTGATTGATAACTTGTTTGAAAATTTTGAATAAAAAGATCCAAATTGAAGAAAATAGGTGGAAGTAAAATAATCGCATTTGCAAAATGCGATTTTTTGGGAAATTGAAGGAGGCGATGTTTTGCAAATTATTTCATATCATGCAAATGAAATCACTTCCCTGTGAGAAATTGAATAAAGTTGACTAGTGAGAAACCTACTAAAGTCAACTTTTGAACTATTCAACACTCATGAGGTAAGGACTAAGCAAAGTGTTCCATTTGAATGATATGAAATAAAATGGTTTTCTCAGGGAAACAGGAGACACAATTCTTGTCTTAAATAGTCCTCTTATTAGGTTTTAATTTGTGAGTCTCATGATTTAAACCCTAACCACAACATTGTGAGAAGGCCACTCAGCATATTTTGGTGATGGTGTCCATTGTGTACGCCAAGAAGCCACCATACACTGTGGATGTAATACGGAAACGTGAGGATGGTAAGCGGCGTCGGAGGCATGTTGGGAGGGTACTTACTAGGCGAGCGTAAGGATCGTAAGCAGTGTCGGAGGCATGTTGGGAGGGTACTTACTAGGCAAGCATAAGGATCGTAAGCAGTGTCGGGAGCATGTTGGGAGGGCACTGTGCGAGCGTAAGGATTGTAAGCAGTGTCGGGAACATGTCAGGAGGGCACTTCATGAGCGTAAGGATGGTGAGCAGTGTCGGGAGGGAACTCCGTGAGCGTAAGGATCGTAAGCAGTGTCGGGAGCATGTCGGGAGGGCACTTCATGAGGGTAAGGATGGTGAGCAGTGTCGGGAGCATGGCGGGAGGGCACTCCGTGAGCAGTGTCGGGAGCATGTCGGGAGGGCACTACACAAGCGTAAGGATGGTAAGGGTAGGGGTGTGAAAGCGTAAGGAGTGGTGAGGACGGAGATGGGGGGGCAGGCAGTGTCAGAGTCTCATCTGGAGGGTGGTGCGGGCGTGTAAGCATGCTAAGCGTCAGGGAGGCGGAAGCTATTAGGTGAAATTACCCGAACGTTGCGAATAGTGTTGAAACGGGTTTGGGCTTTGAGTGACATTCTCATGTGACACATGTGATGATTGACGTTGTCTTGACGCTGACGTGACGTGACCCACTAAATCCAGTGACTATAAAGTGACACTAACGAGACTGAAGCAAGATTATATACTGACCGCGGTGCGACGTGAAGTCAATCGCCGACGATTGACGCAAGATTCGCCCTGGTGTCTGGTTCTGAGGGTGTCACTGGTGTGTTGGCCTGTGACTGGGTCTCAAGTGGGATGTAATTTTCTTCCACTGAAATCAAGGCAGAAAAGGGAGGGCTCATGTCAGTTAAGACTTCTTAAAAATGCTGGTTTTGCACGTCTAAGATTGGCCTCTGGGCTTGTATGTTACTACAATGTGCCCTGTGTAATGACAGTGTAATTGAATCAACAATTCCACGTCAGAATTACAGCTTTTGGTACCCTGTCACACTGTTTGTGTGCCAGTATCCCACAGATACACTTGTGGTTTTCAAGTGTATTCTGTACAAGTGGCTTTGTATAAGTGTTATTGAGTTAACAATACACTTAATCCACGCCTCAACTGATGGTTTTTCAGTCAGAGGTGTCCTTATTCAGTCAAGAATACAGGACTTATTGATGGCTTATGTGTTTTTATATACAAAACACGCCAAAAATAGTTATTTTCAGTGGGTATTAACCACGTGAATAATACTCTTATAATATGAGTATATATAAAAAAGGATAAATATACATAAAATATATATTTAAATAGAGAAATTACGCCTAAAAAAGATAAAACACTTATCAATAAGTCATAAAAACAGAAAAGACTTCCTTTATAAGGTCCAAAAAGGTTAAAAAACACGGCCAGGCCCCCAAAATGTCAGGCTGAGTCTATGTTGAAGAGGTAATGAGGCTATTTACAACTAAAACTATGACTGTGACACGGTAAAAAATAGTTTTAAAAGATAAAAGGTTGATAAAGGATGATTGAATGGAGATTTTAAGGGCTTTAATATAGACATATAGTGGTGGTGAGCGCTGCTGAAAGCCCTGGGTGCAGTCTTTATCTGTTGGGTTACAATAATAAAGACTGGAATAATTAAGCTTATAATTATACCTGATTATTAACCAAGAGTAAAACTGTTTTTGAAAGTTTACTACGTAGGTTATTCAAGAGCAGGATGAGGAAAGGTTTTTGGCTGTGAAAAGCCCTCCTTTTATCCTGAAATTGAGGTGCAAAGGCTGCTAGACTTTTCCACGTAGAGGAAGTGAAGATTTTTCACTCTCTATGTCAGGCTTGTGGTTTGCAAACAGCCTGTATACCCTGTATTGGGCTCAGATGTGGTTTTGAAACCACATCTGGGCGGTTTTCACCAATACAGGGTCAAAATTTTCATCTGGGGACCTCACAGCCTGATTCTGACGTGTATGACGCGTAGAATGCTGTACAGAAACTATATGGGACCCCAGTATTTACTGAAATATGAGGTATTGAAGTAAAAACATGCTTCTTCATCTACTTGACACCTCATATTCATGGTTATGGGATATTATCCCATGGTAAGGCTGTATATGACAGCAGGTGGGATTTTGACCTTAAAATGGTCATAACTCTGTCAGTTTTTGAGATACCAAGCTCAAAGTTGGTTCATTGAATAGCGCTGTATGAGCTCTACACAATGGTACTCAACATAAAATGTTTATCATTAAATATGACAAAGTTATCCCATGTACAAGTATTTTTGTACATTGGCGTGGTCTGGGCAAAAAGCTGTATTAAGCTTGTTTGTCCAATAACTTCTGTTGTAGTTGAGCTATGAGGAAATGGATGGAACCATCAGATAGCCCTGATTGTGCTCTTTCCAAAAAGACCCCACTTTAAGTATCTCACACTAAAACTGTAAAAGTTAGATGAGAGGTGAATGTTTTGTTCACCCTTATTTGGTCTGAATTTGACCATAACTCAAGTAATACTGGTGCTAGCTCAGTTTGGCTAGCACCATTAGATAGCCCTGGCTTAGAGCTTCATTTTGAATACCCATTTGATGGGGTTAAGCCTCTCCTTCTAGATTTTAGATGAGAGGTGAAAATTAAGGTTTATGCTCAGCAATAACTTTGAGCAGGAATAACTTTGTTATTTCTTGTCCTATGGTGATGGGACTTATATTTTCAGAAAGAGGTGAGTTTCCTCTTTCTTTTGATACCTTTTGAGCTAATTTGGCTCAGTCCCATGTCTTGGTGGTATCTTGGCTATACCATTGGTTTATGGTATTTTGGCAGTCATGCTTGTGCTCTGGTTTTGAGTCACAGGCTGACACTAAAAGACTTAAAGCCATTGATCCTCAGATGAAAATCCAAATGAGGAATCACAAACTTCTGACACAATTGCCAGGAGAACTAGAGCATGCAGTAAAATGCAGATGCAACCAAAATTGCACTCTAGATGACATTGACAACACCTTACAAGACATAAGGAAAAGGACTAATATAAGGAAATTCACCCCATATAAGAGCAGTAGTTTCAAAGAGAAACAACCTTTCAGGGTAGGGTAAAAAGACAAACCCAAAGAAAGAGTGGCAGAAGTGGCAGAGAAGAGGAATTCTTTTCACAATTGTGGTTCAACAGACCACTATGCCAACAACTGTCCAAAGGCAAAGAAAAAAGTCTGTGCCATAGAAAAAGTGCCTGAGGAAGAACCTCAAACACAGGATTCTGAATCAGACTCCATGGGTGATGCCATCAGACAGCCATCTGATGATGATCAAGACCCAAGAGAAGAATTCCTAGTGGAATATCAAGAGGAAACCCCACTAGAAGTCCAGGACATACAGTTGGAGGAAGGCATGCCACATGACACTGCCAACAAAACTTGTGCAAACACACACAAGATGCACAAATATTCCTAGTCACACCAACCAAAGGAATTGCATATATACATGGAACAGGCACAAAGATTACTGTCTGCATTGACAATTCTTAACATCCATTGATAATTGATAGTGGAGCACCCTGCGCCATAGGGGCAAGAAAAAAATTGGATAACCACTTCCCAAATTGGGAAAAGCAACTCTTTCCAACCAAGGCAAAAAACTTTAAAAGTGCATCAGGGAAGATGACTTCCATTGGTACAATTATTAAAGAAATAATTATACCCCATAGGAAAGGTAATATCAGACTCAACCCAGAGTTTGTAGTGCTTGATGATGCCCACATCCAAGGGTTTTTACTGGGAACAGATTACCAGAGGATTTATGGCATTGTTATGTACAACAGTAAAAACAGGCATATTACCATTGGTACCAAAAAGGAAAAGAGATTTTCACTTGATATATACCAAGTTTCTACCCATGACCCACTGGAAGAGCTACTGAATGAATTCAGAGAGGGCCTATTTAGCACCACCCTCACCAGTAAACAGCAACTAATTTTACTGAAGATCCTGAGAAAAAATAGACCAGAATTTTCCATTGGTGAAGAACCATTAGGCAAGATTGAAGGCCATGATATATAACTATATCTGGATGGGAAAAGACCATATCCACCTATTCTCAGGAAACCTCCATACCCACCAAGTCTGGAAACCAGGAAAGAAAGTGAGAAACACATCAATGAACTCCTGGACATCGATGTCATCAGAAAGATTGGACATAATGAAATAGTGTAAATCACCACTCCTGTACTAATCACCTGGCATGATGGCAAGTCTAGGTTGTGTGGAGACTTTAGAGCCCTGAACAACTACACAAAAGTAGACAGGTATACTGTACCCAGGATACCTCATGCCCTGGAAAAACTGGCTAAAGCCAAATACATGACCAAAATGGATTGTATGAAAGTCTTTCACCAGAATGGAGTCAAACCAAACTCCATGAAGTTGCTCAGAATGATATGCCATATGGGTATATATGGGTACACCAGGATGCCATTTGGCATCAAGTGTCAGGGTGACTCTATTATATAGCTTCAGAATGATAATAAAAGCTATAAATCTGAGTGTGACACGAAAATAATGATGATATTAGATTGAGAATATGAGTGAAAAGGGCTATACTAAAATAATTTAGTGATGGTGAGTACTGCTGATAGCCCTGGGTGCATTTTTTGCCTGTTGGTTTACAATAGCAAACCCTACAATACTTAAGCTTAAAGTATACCTGTTAAATTCCAAGAGTACCAATTCCTTTTTTAGGAATTTATACCACGTAATAATATCAAGAACGGGATTCTGGATTTGCTTCCTGGTGAGGCAAAGCCTCCTCTTATCTTGTTCTGGGGTAGTGGCAGGTGTTTTACCTCTGCACACGACCACAGAGTGAAATTTTTCACTACTGTGGGCTGGTTTGTGCTTCTATACACTCAATACAGGCTAGTATTGGGTTGAAATGTGGTTTTAGAACCACAAGTAGTCATTTTTACCCTGTAAAGGGCAAACATTTTCACCAATGGAGTTTACAGGTGTATTTTGGTGCTCCTGACCTGTCAGAAACTGTACAGAACCTGTATGGACCTCTGTATTTGACTTAATTATGAGGTATTGAAGTATAAATAAGCTTCAGCGTCTGTTTGACACCTCATAATCACAGTACAACTGTATCCTGTCATAATACAGCTGTATGGGTCATGTTGTGGGATTATACCTTTCGAATAGCCATAAATCTTTCAGTTTTTGAGATATCATGCTCAAAGTTGGCTCATTGGATAGCCCTGTATGAGCTCTACAAAATGATACCCAATTTGGTATGGTTATCATTAAATATGACAAAGTTATCCCATGTACAAGGTTTTTTGTACATAGGCGTGGTTTGGGCAAAAAGCTGTATTGAGCGTGTTTGCCTCATACCTTCTGTTATAGTTGAGATATGAAGAAGTGGATGGCACCATCAGATATCCCTGATTGTGCGCTTTCCAAAAAGACCCCACTTGAAGTATCCCACACTAAAACTGTAGAAGTTAGATGGGAGGTGAATGTTTTGTTCACCCTTATTTGGCCTGAAATTGACCATAACTCAAGTAATACTGGTGATAGCTCAGTTTGGCTGGTACCATTGGATATCCCTGGCTCAGAGCTTCATTTTGAGTACCCATTTGATGGGGTTAAGCCTCTCCTTCTAGATTTTAGATGAGAGGTGAAAATTAAGGTTTATGCTTAGAAATAACTTTGAGCAGGAATAACTTTGTTATTTCTTGTCCTATGGTGATGGGACTTATATTTTCAGAAAGGGGTGAGTTTCCTCTTTCTTTTGATACCTTATTAGATGATTTGGCTCAGCTCCATGTTTTGGGGGTATCTTGGCTATACCATTGATTTATGGTATATTGGCTGTCATGCTTGTGCTCTGGTTTTGAGTCACAGGCTGACATACCCTCCCTCTAAAAAGAGGCTCATCATTGATGAGACTTTCCTCTCCTCTTGGAGGTATTAGAATGGTTCATTTGAACCTGAGCCAACAACTTTCTTGTGGTCATACCCTCCCTGTCTGGTGGCTTATGTTTCAAACCATCCAGGTGTTTGGTCATTGGTTTCCTCCTTCTGGAGTGGACTGAACCAATTTCCTTTCTTCCATGGTTCTTAAATTCCATCAAATATTCCTCATGGGGGTTGGGTTCACTGTATGAATTATTTCCACAGCCATTCCCCACACTATCAGAGTCAGATTCATGACCTTCTTGGTCTTTTGTTGTTTCTTCCTCTCTTGCAAATATCTCTTCCCTGTCTTTGGGAGAATTTTCTGCATAATGATTGGGTGATTCACAATTGTGAAATCCTGTTGTGATTTCAGAATCTGAATCATGAGTTTCTTTGGCTTCCAGGGTTGGATTCTCCCTGTTATCACCAGTACTATGGTTATTATATCTACCAATAGATGTTCTAATCCTTACTTCTTGCAAAGTATTGGATGTTTGATCCAAGGTGGATTATTTGGAGCATCTGCATTTTACTGCATCTTCTCAGTCTCCTGGTAGTTTGGTCAACAGTTTGTGATTTCTCATTTCTGTTGTTATGTGAGGGTCAATGGCTATTAACCTTTTTGACTGTCTCAGACACCAATCATATGGATCTTTGTCCACTGTGTATCTATCATTTCCAAATGAAAGGGTTTGCTGCCATATCCATTTATCATTTCTGTGCTTTTGGATTATTTGGCTCCTCCACCATGGCCAGTTTCTTCTGCCATGGATTTCTTTCATTTGTGTGTACCAAATACTAGCATGTCCTTTAAAAGCTGTATTTAATCTGGCAGTAATCCAGTAATCTGGTATACTTGGTACATCAGTGAAGAGTCCATCAATATAATCTATGAGTTCCATATGATCATACTCTCCAGTTCCAGAGAATTTGGGCCAGCTTGAGGCCTCAGGAAGCTGTTTTAAGGCTTCCTTTTCAGTATAAGTCATATTATCTCCATCTTGGTATTTTGATGGAGACCCTGCCTTATTCACCAATAAAGAATCTGGTTTGATCTCTTCCTGGTGGTACGGGGTGTTTCCAGAAACATGCCCTTGTGTTTGGGGTTTCATTTTTTGGCAGAAATTGAACAATTTTTCAATATCTTGATCCAAGTATTCCCTTTCCCTTTTGCAGTGATTTTGCTCCTCCAAGAGTTAATTTAGTCTGCTTTTGGAATCTTCTGAGGCTTTATACAATTCAATATAGTCCTCTTGAAGAGTATGAATAGTTTTGGTTTGTAAGGTACAAACGTCTTGTAAACTTGAAATACTTTCATGGAGTCTTTCAAACTTTTTTTGAGTTTGTTCTACAAATTGGGAAAATTGTAACCATAGAGTATTACTACTTATGGTACTCTCAGGTATCACAACATTGTGTTTCATCTGAGTGAAGATATCATTCCTTATCATAGGGCTTCTAGGTGCATTAGAAGTATTTACAACTGTTTGTTGTTTTTTTGTACTTCTTGCAACAGATAAAACAATTTCTGGATCATAGGATCTGACTCTTTCAGCCTCTGGTTGAAAGAAGTCTTGTTCTTGCCTTATGATCCTCTTCCTCTCCTGGATTCTATCTTGTATTGGAAAGTATAATGACTCTTGGTCACTGATCTGCTGGTGCCTGAGTGGCGTGAAGCCACTAGGAGGTCTGGTTGGGTTTCCAGTCCTCATGAGCCTGAAAGGGTCAGAGTGTGTTATCTCTTGTCCCATTTCTTGTCTATGATAAGTTCTTTGAAGAATATCTCTTTGAGGGAAATCTCCTGAAAACTTTCTACAAGTTCTTTGTAATGGGAATCTGGTTTGAATTCCCTGTCTGCCATTCCCCATTGGAGGAGTTCTTGGAATATTAGATGGGTTAGAACAAACTGTTCTATGCAAGCCATTCTTGGAGGTTTGCTGTTGAAACCCATCTTGGAAGGTGTAGAAAGGTTCATTTTGCCATGTATTATGACTTTGAACAACTGAAACTTCTCTCTTTTCCAGGCCTCTATTCCAACTGATGGTTGTTTCTCTTTGTAAGAAATAATCCCTTGGAAATCCAAAGTCTTTGGAATGAGGTGGTATCATTTCTGATTTGTAAAGTGAGAGTTTCAGCTAGCTGATTGAATCCTTTTGTTAGGAATTTATAAGTCACTTGGGACAAGTTATTATTGAAAATATCAATAATAAATATCAATCAACTCTCCCCAATATATACTCTGTATATAAAAGATTAATAATAAAATATGGTTTGTATTTTATTATGAGGTATTATTATCGAAATTATCAATAATAATGATAATAATGAATTCTTCACACCAATTTGGGTAAAAAAATGAATTATAAGAGTTTTTCTGTAAGAAAAATTCAAAAAATATATACTTTGTATATATTATGAAAAAAAAGATCAATAATAAAATATGATTTGTATTTTATTATTGAGTATTATTATTGAAATTATCAATAATAATGATAACAATCAATTTTTCACGCCAATTTGGGTGAAAAAATTAATTATCACATTTTTTCTGTAAGAAAAATTCAAATAATATATATTTTGTATATATTATGAAAACAAAAAATAATAAAATATGTTTTTATTTTATTTCGAAGTATTATTATTGGTATTATCAATAATAATGATAATAATCAGTTTTTCACGCCAATTTGGGTGAAAAAAAGAATTATCAGAGTTTTTCTTCAAAAAAAATTTAAATAATATACTTTGTATATCTTATGAAAAAAAATAATAATAAAATATGGCTTTTATTTTATTATGAAGTATAATTATTGGTATTATCAATATTAATGGTAATAATCAATTTTTCACGCCAATTTGGGATAAAAAATGAATTATCAGAGTTTTTCTTCAAGAAAAATTCAAAGAATATATACTTTGTATATATTATAAAAAAAACAATAATAAAATATGGTTTTTATTTTATTATAAAAAGAGAATATTTTATAAATATAGATTATATATTTATAACTCTTCAAAAATGAAAAAATATTATTTTTTCAAAAAAGGATATGTATACAGTGTTTTTTATTTATTTATTTATTTTTATTTTTTTTATGTTTTTAATATATTTTTTTTTGAGTAAAAAAATTCAGAATAGAGAAAAACCACGAAATGAATCCCCTTCAGGGCTTCTTATGGTTTAAAAAAAGTGAAAATAAGCAAGAAAACAAATATAATAACATTAAAAGGCATGAAAATTAGCTAAAAATAATGAAAACAAGGTACAATTTCGTCTAAAATAGGTAAAAAAACCTGGCCAGGCCCCCAAAATGTCAGGGTGACTCTATGATATAGCTTCAGAATGATAATAAAAGCTATAACTCTGAGTGTGACACGAAAATAATGATGATATTAGAGTGAGAATATGAGTGAAAAGGGCTATACTAAAATAATTTAGTGATGGTGAGTACTGCTGATAGCCCTGGGTGCAGTGTTTACCTGTTCGTTTACAATAGCAAACCCTACAATACTTAAACTTAAAGTATACCTGTTAAATTCTAATAGTACCACTTCCTTTTTTAAGAAGTTATACCACGTAAGAATATCAAGAACAGGATGCTCACACTTTTTAAGTGAAATTTTCAGATTGATGGGTGTATATTCACTTAGCACTCTGTCTATGTATTGTACATTGTCTTCCCATGTCTCTGAGTATATAATGATATGATCAATATATACTACAGTCCAGCCTTCGAATATTTCTTGAAATATGGTGTCCATCATCCTTTGGAAGTGGGCTGGTGCATTCTTGATGTCAGCCTGTGACTCCAAACCAGAGCACAAGCACGACAGCCAATATACCATAAATCAATGGCATAGCCAAGATACCACCAAAACATGGAGCTGAGCCAAATCAGCTCATAAGGTATCAAAAGAAAGGTGGAACTAACCCCTTTCTGAAAATATAAGTCCCATCACCATAGGACAAGCAATAACAGAGTTATTTCTGAGCATAAACCTTAATTTTCATCTCTCATCTAAAATCTAGAAGGAGAGGCTTAACCCCATCAAATGGGTAGTCAAAATGAAGCTCCAAGTCAGAGAAATCTAATGATACCAGCCAAACTGAGCTAGCATCAGTATTACTGAATTTATGGCCAAATTCATGCTAAATAAGGGTGAACAAAACATTCACCTCTCATCTAGCTTCTACAGTTTTAGTGCGAGATACCTAAAGTGGGGTCTTTATGGAAAGAGCACAATAAGGGCTATCTGATGGTTTCATTCATTTGCTCATATCTCAACCAGATCAAAAGTTATAGGTAAAACAAGCCCAATACAGCTTTTTGCCTAAACCACGCATGTGTACAAAAATCTTGCACATGGCATAACTTTGCAATATTTAATGATAGCCATATCAAATAAGGTACCATTGTGTATAACACATAAATTTTTAAACCCTGAACCAGCTTTCAGGTGGATATCTTAAAAACTGACAAAGTGATGGCAGTTTTAAGTTTAAAATCCCACAGTTTGGCCAATAAAGCCTTACCATGGGATAACATCCTACAACCATGATTATGAGGCATAAAGCAGACAAAGAAGCATTTTTATTATTCAATACCTCATAGTTCATTCAATAATGGGGTCTCATACAAGTTCTGTACGACATTCTACTTATTATACACGTCAAAATCAAGCTGTTTGGTCCCCTAATGAAATTTTTCACCCTGTATTGGTGAAAACTGCCCAGATGTTGTTTCAAAACCACATCTGAGACCAATACTGGTTATACAGGCCTTTTGCAAACTCAAAGCCTGTCCTAGAGTGTGAAAAATCTTCACTTCCTCTATGTGGAAAGATCTAGCAGCCTTTTCACCCCATTTCAGCATAAAAAGTGGCCTTTTCACAGGCAGAAAAGGTTTCCTCATCCTGCTCTTGAATTCCTATGTAGTATAACTGTCAAAAACAGTTCCACTCTTGGAAAATAAAAAGGTATACTTCTAGTCTTAAGTATTTTAGACTTTATCATTGTAATCCAACAGGAAAAGCTGCACCCAGGGTTTTCAATAGTGCCCACCACCACTATTCTTCAATAGTGAAACCCTTTTATTTTGATAATAAACCATTATTATACCTTAATACTCTTTTTTTAATATTTATAACCATGTCACATTCATATTCAAGTAGTAACTATCCTGTTTATTGCTTTATCATAGACTCAGGCTGACAAAATGGCATTCTGAGATATTCAAAGATTTCATATTGGACTATTATCCTTGGTAGTCTCTTGGAATTGTCTGTCAAGACATTTTGATGAAAACCCTTTAGAGAATCCATGGCTGTGATGAGCTTATTCTGAGATAATTTTGTTAATGTCTCATGGATTCTGGGTATTTGTCAGCCTGTGACTCAAAACCAGAGCACAAGCATGACAGCCAATATACCATAAATTAATGGCATAGCCAAGATACCACCAAAACATGGAGCTGAGCCAAATCATCTCAAAATGTATCAAAGGAAAGATGACAAGAAATAACAAAGTTATTCCTGCTCAAAGTTATTGCAGAGCATAAACCTTAATTTTCACCTCTCATCTAAAATCTAGAAGGAGAGGGTCAACCCCATCAAATGGGTACTCAAAATGAAGCTCTAAGCCAGGGCTATCCAATGGTACCAGCCAAACTGAGCTAGCACCTGTATTACTTGAGTTATGGTCAATTTCAGGCCACATAAGGGTGAACAAAACATTCACCTCTCATCTAACTTCTACAGTTTTAGTGTGGGATACTTGAAGTGGGGTCTTTTTGGAAAGAGCACAATCAGGGCTATCTGATGGTGCCATCCACTTCTTCATATCTCAAATATAACAGAAGTTATGAGGCAAACAAGCTCAATACAGCTTTTTGCCTAAACCATGCCTATGTACAAAAAACCTTGTACATGGGATAACTTTTTCATATGTAATGATAACCATACCAAATTGGGTATCATTGTGTAGAGCTCAAACAGGGCTATCCAATGAACCAACTTTGAGCATGATATCTCAAAAACCGACAGAGTTATGGCTATTTGAAAGTTATAATGCCACAATATGACCAATACAGCTGTATTATGACAGGATACAGTTGTACTCTGATTATGAGGTTTCAAACAGACGCTGAAGCTTATTTATACTTCAATAACTCATAATTAAGTCAAATACAGAGGTTCATACAGGTTCTGTACAGTTTCTGACGCCTCAGGAGCACCAGAATACACCTGTAAACTCCATTGGTGAAAGTTTTCGCCCTGTATAGGGTAAAAATGACTACTTGTGGTTCTAAAACCACATTTCAACCCAATACTAGCCTGTCTTGAGTGTATAAAACCACAAACCAGCCCACAGTAAAGAAACCTTTCACTCTGTGGTCATGTGCAGAGGTAAACCACCTCCCACTACCCCAGAACAAGATAAAAGGAGGCTTTGCCTCACCAGGAAGCAAATCAAGCATCCTGTTCTTGATATTCTTACGTGGTATAACTTCTTAAGAAGGAATTGGTACTCTTAGAATTTAACAGGTATACTTTAAGTTTAAGTATTGTAGGGTTTGCTATTGTAAACCAACAGGCAAACACTGCACCCAGGGCTATCAGCAGTACTCACCATCACTAAATTATTTTAGTATAGCCCTTTTCACTCATATTCTCACTCTAATATCATCATTATTTTCGTGTCACACTCAGAGTTATAGCTTTTATTATCATTCTGAAGCTATATCATAGAGTCACCCTGACAGTATTGGATATCTGTCAGGGATAGTATATGTATTTAGGGCTCTAAAGTCAACTACCATCCTTGATTTTCCATTATGCCAGGTTATAATGACAGGTGTGGTGACCTCTACCTGTTAATTATGTCCTACTTTCCTTAATACTCCAAGGTCCATTAGGCCTTTAATGTGTACCTCTAAATCTCCTCTGGATCCTGGGCTGGTGGATAAGCTGGTCTTCTTCATAGAGGTAGATAAGGTTTTTAAAATTAAGGATTATGTCTGGCTCATGTCCAATTATGGCACCTAGTGGTTCCTTGTCAGTTGAAAAGGCATTTTTAAATTAAAATAAGAGGTCAAGCAACTTTTATTTCATTTTTACTGTCAATTCATGATTGAATTCTGCCTCTTTTAGCTGCTCAGTTATAAAAAAATTCATTTAAGGGCTTTTTTCTTCATTCTTGATAACTGTAATTTGTCTTTTGTTATTAAAAAGCCAGATTTATGTCCTCTATTGTCTCCTTTGGTAAAATATCTATCTTTTTGGTTAGAGATATCTATGCCATAAATTGACAAGTAGTCATTTCCAAGTAGAAAATGATTACTAGTGCACTTGTCCATTACTACAAATTCTACTTTCAATCTGATACATTGTGAAGGATGAGGAAAAATGAGTGTCAAGTAAATTGTTCCAAGGGGCTTCAATCTTTCACTTGCACTACTAAAATTGACTTCTTGTATTGGTATAAGGTTTTCTTCCCAATATGGTACAATTGTTTTTAAATAACTTTTACCAACACAGGAACAATATGCTCCTGTATCTAGGTTCACGTTTGCCTCTTGGTTTCCCACCATGATGATACTTATACTTGATTTTCCAGCTGTATATCCCATCCTTTTTGCTGGTTTGGTTCTATACAATTTAGCATCTTGTATGTTTGTGAGGCTTGTATCCGACGTTCCAACTTGTGGTAAGTTGGAATTGACATCCAGTGCTTCATATGTGAAATCAATATTCTTAATTTGTGCATTAATTATATTAATTTTATCACTTTCAGAAGCTCCTGATTCTTCAGTGTCCTTTTGAGAGTCAGATTCTTCTTATTTATCATTGTGGTCCTTTGTTTCCACAATTTCTTTGATTTTTGCTTTTTTAAGGCAATTATTGGCTAAGTGTCCAATACCTCCACATTTGTGGCACTTTCTTTGTTCTTTATTGTTGGATGTATTGGAGTTGAGAGTTTCCCTTGGTTTATCGTTTTTGATAAATGGCTTGTTTGGACTTTTAATGTCCAATTTTTTCCAATTTCTGCCAATTTCTGTCCTTGTCACTATGTCTTCTAGTGCATTGATATACTCTTCTGTGGAGCATTGCTCTATACACCTGCTTCTCAGGGCATGCTCCAATTCTCCTCCGCATTTCTTGAGTATTTTCATGTGTACCATTTTTTGTGACATTTCTTGGTACAGTGCATTTAATCTTTCAACCTGTTTTGATAACCAAGTCAAAGTTTTATCTTCATCTGGGTCAAAGAAGGAGTTTTCAAATGCATTTTGTATTTTGTACCTCCAGGCATCTTTAGGCCACTTGGTGATTATTTCTTTTTTTCCACAAAGACCAAGTATTGTTGGCATTTGTCTGCTTATGCAATAATACCATTGTTTTTCAGATTTCTCAAGTAGTGAGTGTAATCTGGCAGTGATCAATTCATCTGGTATGGAATAATCTTCTTGTAACATGTCAATTTTTCTCATAAATGACATATGGTCATATTCACCTTCTCCTGTGAATGTTGGCCATTATTTTAATCGATGTTCTTCCTTAATTAAGACTTGGTTATTGTCTTGATGAATCAATTCTGTTATGAATGAAGTTGTTGATTACTCTTATGGTTTAACAGGGCTTCTTTTGCAAGAAAATGAGGTTGATAACTTTGGCATATTTGAGTTAGCCTCATTAATTTTCTCCATTTTTTCAGTAATAAGCGTTATTTCACTTTGAATATCATCTTTCAGATGTATTCTTGCTTCATCAATTTTTCCACATGTTCTAAAAGTAATTTTTGGTGTGATTAAGTCTTTTCTTCAAATTTTCTACAGAAATACTCAATTCGTTCAAGTTTTCTGTAAGATTATCAATACTCACGTCCTAATTGACTGTCAAAGTTTTATTTTTGATATCTTTTATGTATTTATACAATTACTGTTGTCCTTGTATTAACTTTTGAGTACTTTAAATTAAAACCTTTGGTTTGTTATTTTCAACAATAAATTTTATGTTGTCAATTTCTTTTCTGTTCTTTACAACAATTTTTGTTAAAGGAGATAAATTATTATTTATTTCTTGTGATGATAAGAAACTATTTTTAATGTCTTTAAGAGGTAAGATACTATTTTTAAGCTCTGTTAAAGTATTTACAACATCAGGAGACAAGGTTATTTCTTTGGGAAATGAGGTTGTCTCACTCTTTTCTCCAACCTGTCCTTGAATTCCACCGAGGTTCTGGCCATGTTGAAGACATTTCCCATGGCATCTTTTTGGATTTTTGGAATCCTGTAGCTTGGGGCATATGGTTTTCTTCAGTTTTTTTTCTTGTTCTTTTTCCCTTCTTGGGGAAGTTTATTGGCTTGGGGCTTGCTAGTGGAAGCTACTGGGGCTTCTTCCTTGGTTACCTCCTTCTTTTTGGCATGGTACCCTTGATCTTTTTGATTTGAAGTTTTGATGATAGTGGATTCCATCCATTGGAGTATTGCAATATTTCCTCCTCTTTGAGAAACTTTTTGAGGATGTGCCAGGAGTTCATCACTCCTTGGTGTACTTGTGGCAACATTTCTCAGTCCTCGTCTTTTTACACTGTGTAGTACCCCTTGTATTGTTTCATGTAAATGTCTATCTGAGCCCTCTGAATATGATTTATACCTGTTTGATTTACTCATACTTAGTTCTAACTCTGGTTCAGATATCATGGGAATTTCTGGCACTTTCCTTTGGGATAAGGCAATTCCTTGTGTGGATTCTGTTCCACTGGGGATTCTGCCCTTTTTTTCCCTTTTGAGGGATCAATTCCACCTCTGAGTCCAGCTCCATCTGATTGGATGGAGTATTGGGAGCCCCTTCTGGTAGTCATAATTTAAGAAATAAGAAATAAGAAGATTGGAGGACAAGAATTGTTCTTATGGCCTTTTTAAAGGATGTACTCCCCTTCAGAGTCCTCAATAGTGGGTCCTGGAAAGTCTCATTTCTTATCTTTCTTTTTCTTAATGACAATTGGTGTTGGAGAACTTGGGAAATTTTCTTCCACCAATCTTTGAACAGTGGCTTGATTGTGCTCTGTTCGATTATCTTCAAACACTAAAAAAGACAAATAAATATAAGTCTTTTATATAAGAAGTGTTCACTTTTGGTAAGATATGCCCATTTTCCACATAAAAATTGCTTTTATATCTTTGAAGAAATGAAATAAACAAAGAAATGAAAAAAAAATGAATAAAAATAACTTTTTTCATTGGTTTTAATATTTTTTATTATTTTTCATGTATTTTATTTTCAAAGAAGAAAATAAAATGAGGATGATTCTTTTATTAATTGACTTATAATAGTGAATTATTTTTAATCTATAAAATATCTTTTTTAATCACTAGAGTCACTCAAAGAAAGTTCTTGCAAGTCTCAGGATGTGAAAAACCATGTGTAAGACAGTACAATTGCTTTCCAAATGCCTCAATAGCTCTTAAAATAAATAAATAGAAAATTATCATATAATTTTATGATTATAATTAGAATTTTTTATTGGATAAACCCACTTAAAAGCTTTTTAAGATCTTTGAAAGTAAATAGCACAGCCAGGCCCCCAAATGTAAGGTTTGACTATGAAAGAAGAAGTAAAAATTACTAATATTCTAATTACTGTCCTCTGAATGTCCTTATAAATAAAGCAAATAAGATAAAAATAATGCTAATAATAAAGAATTACTATAATTAAGGTGTAAAAAGAATTATATTATTGAATAAATAAAGTAATATAATTTATATTATAAAAAAAGAATAAAATAGATAAATATATTAATATATTAAAAAGCATTTTATTATTGTTACCAACAAATAATAAAGGCGTAAAAAAGTGGTTCTTGTGGATAAAAAACAATTAATAACAATAATATTACTAATATTTAAGTTATATCTTAATATAAAGACTATTTATATTAATTGAAGAAATTATTATAATACGAGAAAATAACCTGAATTTGACATTTAAAATAATAACTTTTGATACATTTATGCCAAATAATGTAAATACAACTTATTTAAATTGTATTTAAAAATGCAAATAAGAGAAATTACAAATTTTCTTGATATTATGTGGAGTTGAGATTTTTAAAAGAAATATAGCAAAACAGTAGAACAATTGAAGTAACCACAGCAAAAAAATGATAATTATAATAAAGATTACCTTTGGTATATAATAATATAAAAGATTTATATATAATAAAAAATATTTTACCTTTGATTTAATTGTTTTAATGTTTTGATGCATCTGAGGGGAAAATAGAGTAAATAGAGCTCTATTTATAGTAAATACCTCCCTTCTAGAGTCCAGTAGGCTTCTAGTAGATGTGTACTGATGATATCCACTGGAAATGATTGATAATTTAAGGTTTAGTGATGATTACATCATGATCAAACCATCATATCTCATTATTATGCCATTATTTTGAGCTATCACTATAACTCTAAGTTTGAGGACATCATAGGCTTGGAAGAAGCCTAAAATTTGTGTATTTTATTGGTTTTAATCCTAATCTAATAGTATTCACAAGTTCTATCACTTACATAACTGTTAAACCTAAAATAAGATTACAGTGAGTGATCATAAATGATCAAATTTGAGCTTAAAGTTTGATCATTAATAACTTTAAAGCTATACATGCCAAAGCTATTCTGTGAGTGTATTCTGATAGCATTCCATGTCCTTATTCAACTGCCAATAGAATTTGATTAAATCATCAAAACTCTATTTTTGATGATTTTTCTTGTATGTCAGCCTGTGACTCAAAACAAGAGCACAAGCATCACAGCCAAAATACCATAAACCAATGGTATAGCCAAGATACCACCAAAACATGGAACCGAGCCAAATAAGCTCAAAAGGTATCAAACCAAAGAGGAAACTAACATCTTTCTTAAATTATAAGTCCCATCACCATAGGACAAGAAATAACAAAGTTATTGCTGAGCATAAACCTTAATTTTCACCTCTCATCTAAAATCTAGAATGAGAGGCTTAACCCCATCAAATGGGTACTCAAAATGAAGCTCTACGCCAGGGCTATCAAATGGTACCAGCCAAACTGAGCTAGAACCAATATTACTGGAGTTATGGTCAATTTCAGGCCAAATAAGGGTGAACAAAACATTCACCTCTCATCTAACTTCTACAGTTTTAGTGTGGGATACTTGAAGTGGGTTCTTTTTGGAAAGGGCACAATCAGGGCTATCTGATGGTGCCATCCGATTCTTCATATCTCAACTATAACAGAAGTTATGAGGCAAACAAGCTCAATACAGCTTTTTTCCCAAACCACGCCTATGTACAAAAAACCTTGTACATGGGATTACTTTGTCATATTTCTTGATAACCATACCAAATTGGGGATCATTGTGTAGAGCTGATACAGGGCTATCCAATGAACCAACCTTGAGCATGATATCTCAAAAACTGACAGAGGCATGGCCCTTTGAAAGTTATAATCCCACAATATGACCAATACAGCTGTATTATGACAGGATACAGTTGTACTCTGATTATGAGGTGTCAAACAGACAAAGAAGCATGTTAATACTTCAATACCTCATAAGTCAGTCAATACTGGGTTCCCATACAGTTTCTGTACAGCATTCTACACATCATACATGTCAGAATCAGGCTGTGAGGTCCCCAGATGAAAATATTCACCCTGTATTGGTGAAAACCGCCCAGATGTGGTTTCAAAACCACATCTGGGCCCAATAAAGGCTTTACAGGCTGTTTGCAAACCACAAGCCAGTCCTAGAGAGTGCAAAATCTTGAATTCCTCTACGTGGAAAGGTCTAGCAGCCTTTCCACCCCATTTCAGGATAAAAGGAGGCTTTTTCACAGCCAGAACAGTCTCCTCATCCTGCTCTTAAATACCCTATGTCGTAAACTGTCAAAAACAATTTACTCTTGGTTAAATAATTAGGTATAATTAAAATCTTTAATTATTGTAGTCTCTTAATATTGTAACCCAACAGATAAAATGGCACCCAGGGCTTTCAATAGTGCTCACCACCACTATACCCATTATAGTAAATCCCTTTAATTCCATTTTAAAAACATCTTAAAACTTTATGAATATTTTTAAATTAATTCTTACCGTGTCACAAACATAGTCAAAGCTGTAATTAGCCTACTTACATCTTTGTCATAGTTTCATCCTGACATTGTAACTCATCTTTTCTGTTGAAATTTTATATTTTAAACTTCAAACCATGATTTCAAGGGGTTATACCTTGAATATTATAATACAAAAATACATCATTATGAACGTATGAGCTAGTAGAATCTTAATGTCTACTTTTTCTAAGTTTGGACCACTTTCACAACAAAGTGGTCAACAGCTCCAGTAATTTTATTCAATAATCCATTACAGGTTTTAACCTTGTTTATAACTTGTGAAATAAGGTTCATATCTGTGTTCTTAGGTAATTAAATGGTGACTTTACTTTTGGTTCATCTCCTTATCTGGTTTATTTCAAGATATATTAGCTTAAAACCATGAATATATGCATTGACCAAAAAAGTACATATATTCCGCTTAATTCCCTAAGTATTTACTTTAGAGAATAGCTTTACAATTTTTTTATGTGTGGGGTTTATTGAGAATCCAATGGTACAATTCATTTCACATGTTGTTTCATTGAGTTCTGAGTTAAATAAGGTTTTATACCTTTTTTAAGGTATTATAACTTATTCTTCGGTAATTATTGACTTTTCAGATATGCCATAAAAATGAGATATGTGTATTTTACCATTAGGAATCTAATGGTGTAACATATTTCACATTTTAACTCATTAGATTCTGAGTGAATTCAGATTTTGTACTTCTTTGTTGTATTTTTACTCGTCTTTGAGATAATTATTATAAGTATGAGAATTACAGAAATTTTGCTGTGACCTTTTTGGATATGTGGTGATATCTCAGAGTCTCACATAGATGGTGCATGTTTAATACCAAATGGCATTCTAAGATACTCACAAATACCACAGTGAGTGATAATTCTAAGTAATTTCTTAGTTTTGGGCATCAAGACATTTTGATGAAAGCCCTTTAATGCATCCATTGATATTATATATTTGACTTTATATAATTGGGTCAAGGTTTCTTGAATTCTAGGAATTGGATACCTATCTGGAAGTGTGTAGGTATTCAATTCTCTAAAATCTCCAGCCATCCTTGACTTATCATCATGTCAAGCAATAATGGCAGGTGTTGTCACTTAAACTTCTTCATTATGGCCTACCTTCCATAGTACACCAAGTTGGATCAATTCTTGGATATGTTTTTGCAAGGCTTCTCTAGCTCTGGAGCTGGCTGGATAAGCTGGTCTTCTAAGTACTGGAGGGTATGGTCTGTCAATATTAAAAGTAATATCAACTTCATGCCCTTTAATAGCGCCTAATGTTCATTATCAGAAGCAAAGGCATTTTTATATGTGTATAATACATCAATAAGATAATGCCTCATTTTTGGTAATAATTATGGATTAATTAGTGCTTCAACAAGTTGATTAGCCACAAATTCTTCCTTATCAGTATCTTTAACATAAGATATCACAGATCTTTGCTTTGGCATATTGGAAAAGGCAAATTTTTGTCTTTTATTTTCTCCAATTTGGAAATATCTGTCTTTATGGTTAGTGATGTCAATACAATAAATATTCAGATAATCATTTCCAAAAACTATGTGCTGAGATATGCAATTGTCCATTACTACTATCTCAGTTTTCATTCTTACACTTCCTTCTGGATGTGGAAATACAAGATTAGTGTCCAATATGCGCAAAGTGTACATATTATTACTGGCACTACAAAGTTGTACACCATCTATGGGTAATAGATGGCTTGAAGATAATCTTTGCCTACAAAAATACAAAACGCCCCTGTATCCAAATTTACTTTGGCTTTGATATCATTCATCAGGATTGGTGTGATACAACATGCTTCATAGGTGTATCCTTTACCTCTAGCAGGTTTGGCTTTACACATTATGGCATCCTGGATATTAATCACGTTATTACAATCCTCACTGTACTGTGGGAAGTGAGTATGGACTTCTGTGACCTCAAAGAAAGCTGTAATGTTTTCAATGGGATAGTCCCCTGCTGGTGTGTACTCAGAGACTGCAGAATCTGGGTCAGATTCTTCTTTCTCTTCAGTACACTGAGCTTGTTCAATGAGTTGAACTTTATTAATATTTGATTCTTGGTGCAACTGTTGGCCAAATGTAAAGTTCTTCCACAGTTATGACACTTCGAGGCAGGTCTTTCAGGCCTCTTATCTTCTCTGGAAGCTTGATAGACCATTTTGGATTCCATAGGGACTCTAGTCCAGTTTTTATCAATTATTGTTCTAGTAATGATATCTTCCATGGAATTGATGTAGTCTTCTTTTGAACAGGGTTCTAAACATCTGCACTTGATAGCATCTTCTAGTTCTCCTCCACATTTTCTTAATATTTTCATATTAATCATAGAGTCAGACATATCTGGGTGTAAGGAAGATAACCTGTCTTTCTGTTTGAGGAACCAAGTAAGTGGTTTATCCTTTTCTGTGAGCCTGTGAGGTATGTATAACATACCCATAAGGCCACAAATGGCTTTATATACAGCTTATTTAGTCTTCAGTAGAAATTTTCATTGAATTTAAAGTAAAAAATAACAAAAAATAATTATATATTTCTTTTGGATAAACAAAGCTATAAATATTATGTCATTCTTGGATTATACACCAAAAATGACCTAGGGTACACCCATAGGGTGTTATACCCAAAAAGGCTTATTTCTTATGTTATTGGAAGATTTAGGAATCTCACATTACTAATGTAGCTTTTTTAAGATTTTTTGAAAATTGTTAAATTTAAGCTTAAATAAGCTTAAATTTAAAGTTGCATAAGTTTTATGTAAACCCATCAAAATTGTAGTTAAAATTGAGCTATGGTGTATATTTACTTACTTGGCTAAGGATTTGCCATACAGAATTTAAATCCTGCGTGAGCTCAATTTAAAAGGGTTCAAGGTCATAGTATGGCTTTAAATACATTCAAGGGCAAAATCAACGCAAAAAGGTGCAACAAAGGAGAAAGAGGATTCAATTAAGGTTTTCCACCTGTATTGGGGGATTTTCAACCTTATTTAAACTTTAAGATTAGACTTTGATCCAACATTAAGGTTTAAACTGGTTTTAACCCAATTTGGATAAGAATTTCAAGCTGCCAAAGGGTAAGTCCCAAAATGCAGGCTTGATATGAACGTTTTGAGACCTGTTAAAGATTAAATAAGCTTAAAAAGCTTCAATAAGCTTAAAAATTCAATTTTACAAGCATTAAAATCTTATCAAAAGTTAAGGTTTGGTGTGTATTGCCATTTTAGGTGGAAAAATAGTAATAACTTCAAAAAATTATTAAAAATCCAGTTCTTAATGGATTTTCTTGAAAATTCACATAGCTTACAATTTAATTTTATCTATATATAAATTAATATTTAAATATCTGTTGTAAACATATTTCTTTAGTAATTGGCCTGGATATTTACCTTTTTAAAAATTCTTAAGGAAAATTAATATTTCTTCAAAAATTAATTAAAAATTGAGTTTGAGAGATTTCTACTTGAAACTATATTTTTAAATTGTTCATGTGATGAAATGTATTATAACTAACATTATCTTATATTAAAACTTAAAATAATTAACTTAAATGAGGATTAAAGTTACTTGGAGTTAAGAATAACACTGGTAGCTTTCAATTGGAATTAAAAATAAGTTACCTTTAGTTAGGAACCTTATTTTCAAGCATGGTTTTTCAGTTTTGACCTGAGCACGCCATCTATATTCATTTTCAATCATTGGAGCTTCTCTGTAGACATAAAAAGAGTCTTTTCATCACTGTTTTTGTCCATCATCAATTATCAATCCAATCATATTAGACATTTAAACAGGTAAAGTTCTATTATATATAAAATCTTATTATTAAGATATTTCTTAAACATTTTATTCTTTATAAATCTTAAATCAAACAATTGAAATTATAGAAATTGGATTATTGTTGTAATCACCTATAATATATTTTATTTCATAAAATTATTGTCTTTAAAATATCTTTTAAATCCACAAATTCCTCTCTCAAACTCTTGAATAATACTTTTTATCAAAAAAGTTTCTTTATCATTTAAAATATTTATTCTTGGCGTTTTTTAGCTTATAATAATTATTTAATATAATAACTGTTGTAATTGACTTTTTGTATTAAATTTATATTATAAGTAAGTTTTCTCTAAAATTCTATATCTTTTTTATCTATTATTAGTTTTTCTATATAGAATTTTTCTATAAAAATCATTTCTGCACAGTGTGTGTTTTCATTCTTTTATAAATAATATTTATATATTATTTATAAGTGCTTAAATATTTATATTTTCCATGTGTAATTGTCTCATGAAGAGCCTTACACTTCTTATTGTTATAATTGTCAGTGACTATAACAATTGTAGAATAATTATAATTTATTATAATTATTATATTCTTTTTATGGTTATTTTATATAATAATAATTAAATTGATTTTTTATGATTATTTCCTAATAATTGTATTTAAATTTGTGGTTATAATATTTTATTATAGTATGTTTTTCTCTACTGAGGACAGGCATAGTACTCTTGATATTGCAACTATTATCACGGGTTTCATAGAAAAACCTTCCATTTGGGGGCCTGGCCATGATTTTAACCAATTTTTGGGACATAAATCATGTTGTAGACATTATTTTACTGTTTTTTGACGTAAAATTGCCATATTTACTCCAATATTTAATCAGCAGAATATTAATAAATTGATTTTTTTCAAGAATATTGTTTTAAACAATATACTATTGAGTTAATTGGAATAAATTTCTTTTGTCTAACCAGTGGCTTTTTCACATCACAGACGTGGAACTTATTCTTTGAGTTATTCTAGTATAAAGTGAGTAATAATACAATTTTGATTAATAACTTATTATTTCCATAATTATTATTTCATTAAAGAAAATAGAAAATCAAATAAAAAATTTAAATTAAAAATATTTAGTAAAAACATTTTTTCTTTAATCTTAGAAATTTTTCTTTATTTTGATGTAATTTGCCATAAATTACATTAAAACAATTTTATCCAATGAGTTAAGTTTATAGTTTATTTCTATTGTTTGATAAAATAGATTATATTTTTTTTTCTCTAGTTTCATTGATAAGGGAAAGCTCTTCAGACTCTCAAGCCTCAGAGTCTAGTATTGAAATTCAAACTAGCCTAGCACCAAGGGGTTTAATTACCAAAGAACCCTTTAAAGGTCCAGAAGGTGAATTCAATCCATTTCTTAGTCTTAATTGCTCTATAATGACATGAAATTACTCCTACTAGAAGTGGAAGTCACGACTCTATCCAATAAAATGGATCTGGACCAGGACATTTGTCAGCCTGTGACTCAAAACAGAGCACTAGAATGACATCCAACATACCATAAATAATGGTATGACAAGTATTGAACAAACATAGTCAATACAGGTAATAAATAAGAGGAAAAAACTCCTCTTAAATTAAACACCAACCTTATCCAAACAGAATAAGAAAACCTAGAGGAGAATAAACAAGTCAAAACCCTTATTTTCACCTCTCATCTAACTTATGCATATTTAAGTTATTCTATACCAAAATGGTATTTTTCTTAAAGCTCACATAGAGAGCTACACAATGGTATCATCCATGTTGCTGTAACACCACTACAACTGGAGATACCATATGACGTTTATTTTAAAACCAAGACCCCCCTGAAAGTCAAAGAGGGCTTGTACAAAACTGTACAAAAGTATAACCAAATTAAAGATCTAAGCAAGAGCTTTAATTTGAGACACCTTAGACCTCTATATCTCTTAAATTTACTGAGGGATCTTGGTTCAAAGGTTTAACAACCAAAATACAGATATTCTGAAAACAACAATGTAAACAAACCCCTGTATCTTTGGCATAAGATCATACAACTGTACATTGTAATATACCAAACTGTAGAGCTAATCAAGCCCTACAAGACTTTATCATCAGAATCCAGATATCTTCCAAATTGAAGAAGATATCTGGTATGGAAGTTTTTGAAGCCTCATACTGATGTACAAAAATACATCCAAAAACTTAAAACCCTTATAACTTTTGCTATTTTAAAGAAGGGTAAACATGAAGCATACCAAATTGAAGAGCTCATTAAGCCCTTCAATTCTATGCTCTTGGTTTCTTGATATCTTAAGAGCTGACTGAGATATCTTGATTGGAAGGTTTTTCTAGCAATACATGACTGTATCAAAATTGTATCAAACAGTATTGCTCTCATACTTCAAAAAACATACTTATTAAGATATAACCTCTCTAGAATCATCATCATTGATCATACAGACACCAGAACAACATCATCCAAGTGCTGATGTGGCAGGTGAAAAGTTTTTTCACCCTGTATTGATCCAGAATGATCATTTGTGATTCCAAAACCACAATTCTGCCTCTATTGACGTCAGAATTGAAGATCCAGAACCACAGACTGATCATTGGAGTGAAAATTTTAACTCCTCTGACATGTGAAGAATTAATAACTCTTGACAGTCTTGAAAGATATAAAAAGAAGGGTTTTTTCCTTGAAAACCCATCATCTTTATCTTATTATCCATATTCTTACGTGACAAAACTGTTATCAATCAGTAGTGTCCTTAGAATTATCATTAAAGATATAATTAGAATATAATTATTGTAGTACTCCTTTACAGTCAAAGATATTAGAGTATTGCAACCCAGGTCCTCAACAGACTCATCACCACTGTTACCACATAGCTGTAAGGTTTGACTATGAAACAATAAGTAAAAATTACTAATTTTTTACTTATTGTACTCTGAATGTCCTTATAATTGAAATAAATAAGATTAAAATAATAATAATAATAAAGAAATATTATTATTATGGCGTAAAAGTATTATATTATTAAATAAATATAATAATATAATTAATATTATATGAAATTATAATATTATAAATAATATATTAATATAAAATAATTAATATATTATAAAGCTCTTTATTATTGTTACCAGCAAATAATAAAGGCGTAAAAAATTGTTTTTTATAAATAAAAAACAATTAATAACAATAATATTACTAATATTAAAGTTATATATTAATATAAATACTATTTATATTAATTAAGAATTATTAAGAGTAATAATAAGAGAGAAATTATTATAATAAGATGAAATAACCTACTTTTAACACTTAAAATAATAATTTTGAGATATTTTACGCCAAAAGAATATAATACAACTTTTTCAAATTGTATTTACAATAAAAAATAAAGAAATTTACTAAATTTCTTGATTTTACGTGGAAATGAGTTTATAGAGAGATTTATAACAAAAACAATTAAAGAATTGATTTAATCACGTAAAAATAGTGATTAATATTAAGATGATCTTTTGTCTTTAATAATATAAGAGTTTTATATATAAAGAATAAAGAAATTACCTTTTATTTAATTGATTTAATGTTTTTGATGCGTCTGAGGGGAAAATAGAGTAAAAAGAGCTCTATTTATAGTAAATACCTCCCTCCTAGAGTCCAACAGGCTTCTAGTAGACGTGTACTGATCATATCCACTGGAATTGATCAATATTTTAAGGTTTGAGGGTGATTACATCATGATCAAACCATATTACATCATTATTACACCATTATTTAGAGTTATCACTATAACTCTAAGTTTGATGACATCAGAGGCTTGGCAGAACCCCAAATTTCGTGGATTTTATTAGTTTTAATCATAAACTAATAGTATTCACCAATTTTATCACTCTTAAGACTGTTAAACTTAATTTAAGGTTACAGTATGTGATCATAACAGCTCAATTTAAGCTCAAACTTTGATCCTCAATAACTTTTAAGGTTTTCACGCTAAAGCAATTCAGAGAGTGAATTCTGATAGCCTGACATAACCGTATTATGCTGCCAAGAGCTTTTCATTACATCATCAAAACTCTAATTTTGATGATTTTTCTTGTAACTCATCTTTTCTGTCGAAATTCAATATTTTAAACTTCAAACCTTGATTTCAGGGGGTTATACCCTGAATTTAATAATAAAAATTACGTCATTCTTCTCGAATAAGCTAGTAGAATCCAACTGTATACTTTTTTTTAAGTTTGGACTACTTTCACAACAAAGTGGTCAACAGCTCTGTTGATTTTTATCAATATTTCCTCATAGGTCTTAACCTTGTTTATAATTTGCAAAATAAAGTTCATATCTGTGTTCTTACAGTAATTACGTGGTAACTTTATTTTTGGTTCATCATTCTAGCATGTATAATTTAGAAGATATTAGCTATGATCCCTGAATATATGCGTTGACCAAAAAAGTGCATATATTCAGGATAATTTCTTAAGTATTGATTTTGGGAATTAGCTTATTAATTGTTTTATATGTGAATTTTTGTGGGGAATCCACTGGTACAGTTTATTTCACATGTTGTTTCATTAGTTTCTGAGATAAATAAGGTTTTATGGTTTTTATAAGGTATTATACCTTATAATTCCTTAAATATTGACTTTACAGATATGCCATAAAAGTGGTATATGTGTATTTTTCCATGGGGAATCCAATGGTATAATTTATTTTACATGTTGATTCATTGGTTTTTAAGTTAAACCAATTTTTGTACCAATTTATGGTATTTTTTGTATATTTAAGTAATTATTCTTAATGTGTAATTATTCTAAGTAATTTTAATATAATTATATTAAAGGTATAATTATTCTGAGTCTTTCTTGTGACCTTATTGGGTATGTGGTCATATCTCAAAGGCTCACATTCCCTACCACCAAAAAAGACTGTACCACAATCTGATATGTGTGATTAGAGTATCATCCACTGTCCTACCTCTTCAATAGACTTTAGTATTGAAGCTCAATAATGCTTAACTTTTTTATTTTTCGGGTTTTCTTTCATGTCTGAATCTTCTTAGTAATTTGTCAGCATTTGTTATATCTTTCTCAAGTAGCCATTCATCTTCCTGAGTTGAATTTCTATACCTTACAAGGTATTCCCTTTCTTTTTTGTTTCTTGTCCTTCTTTCTTTAAGGACTTTTACTATTTTCTTTTCCTCTCCTTCCTCCAAGGGGGGAATCTCAAGTGGGGGTTTATTTCTTAGTGGAAATAACTCCTTGTCACTTGAACTGTAAGGTTTTATCAGACTTACAGGGAAAGTTGGGTGTTTGTTCATTAGTTCACCTGTGAGTTCTAATTGCACAGCATTGGGTCCATGGAGTGCTTTTATCATAAATGGTCCTGCAAAGGAATCTTTCAATTTCTTTGGGCCTTTTATGTTATTGAAATTAAGGGTTGATACTAAAACCAAGTCTCCTATTTTGAAATCAGGTGGTTTATGACTTTTATCCCATCTTTCTTTTGCATATTTAAAAGAATCTTGCATGCATCTGTTTGCATGGTGTCTTGCTTTGTCAAGCATTATCTTGAAACTGCTTGCTGTTGGATGTATATCCACTAAGTCCTTTTTGAGGGTGTCATAAGGAAGTCTTGGATTCCAACCTTTCTCTATCATTGCTGGTGTTTTGCCAGTAGAAGAATGGATTGATGTTTTATATGCCAGTTCAAGTGCTGGTATTAGTGTACACCAATCATGGGTAAAACCATCAGAATCTTTGAATTCTAGCCCATAAGCACAGAATCTTCTGATCATATCCTCTAGGGTCTGTATCATTCTTTCTGCTAGACCATCAGTTTGAGGATGATAAGCTGTTGAGAATGATAATTTTGTCCCAAACAAGTTATGGAGATTTGTCCATAATGCTGAAGTGAACTTTGGGTCTCTGTCACTTATAATAATTTGGAATAAGCCTGTGTGGGTAATGACTTTATTCCATATCATTATGGCTGTATCCATAGCTGTGTCATCTTTATGACATGGTAAGAACATGGGAGTTTTACTGTACCTATCAACTAACACTAGGCATGCATTATAACTCCTGTGTCCTCCTGGAGGTAAGGCTGTTACCCAATCCATATGAACTATTTCCCATGGGGATTTTGGTTCTTGGATTTGGATCATCATTCCAAATTTCTTTCCTGTGGCTCTGTTGGCTTTTTGACATCTGTCACAGGTTTGGCAGTACTCTGCAACATCTTTCTTCCAATTTGGCCACCAAGAGCAGGTTTTCACCCTCTCTACTGTCCTATCTTCTGAGAGATGTCCAGATGCAACACTATCATGACACTCATGTAAAATGGTGTTTATTAGTGTTCTATCTGTTAAGGCCATAACACATGTGTGTTTTGTTCTATGGTAAAGGATTCCATCAAGGAGGTGAAATCTTCCTTCATCATATGCCTTTTTCCATATTTCATCTAGTTTTGATGAAAGTGATGGATCTTTGCAGTCTTTCATTAGAAGTTGGCTTAAGATATGGCAATTTTTGTCTGTCTTATAGCTTTCTTTAACTTGGTTAAAGAATTCTGTGCCAATGTCTGTAACACATATTCCTTCTATATGGTGCTCCTCTTGTGGTACCCATGCTGGATTGTCAGGGGTATTTGCTAGAGCCCATCTACTAAGACCATCTGCATTTTTATGAATATTCCCAGATTTATGAACAATAGTCATATTTTCTCTATATTCTTGGATAGCTATTTGCCATCTCAGCATATGTCTATTTGGAGTCTTCATATTTAATAGTGATTTCACAGCATTACAGTCTGTGATTACATCAAATACTGTGCCATCCAAATAATAATGCAGTTTTTCTAAAGCCCATACTAGGCATAAGCATTCCATTTGGCTTGCTCCATACCTTGCTTCTGTTGGCTTTATCTGCCTTGAAATGAAACAAATTGGTCCTTCCACTGGTTCGTCATTGATAATTTGTGTTTGGTGAAGTGCAGCACCTAGTCCTTCTCCACAAGCATCAATGTACAGTTTGAAGGGTAGTTTCCAATCTGGCATCAGAAGGAATGGGGAATTTGTTAAGGAATTTTTCAATTCTTCATATGCCTTGACTCTTTCTTCTGTCATCTCAAAGACTGTTTGTTGGTCACATAGCTTATACAAGGATTTAGCAATCTTTGCAAAGTCCTTTATATGCTGTCTATAGTAACCAGCAAATCCTAGAAATGATTGCATTTCTTTTTTGGTTTGAGGCATTGGCTTAAGTAGTACTGCTGCTACTTTATTTTTGTCTATGCCTAGGCTAAGGCCAGATACTACATGTCCTAGTGCCTTTAATTCACTGTTTGCAAAATGAAATTTTTTCAAGGAAATTTTCATATTTACTTGGACTATTTTCTGTAATACCCTTTCTAGTCTTGTAAGGTGATTTTCCCAAGTTTCTGAGCAAACTATGATATCATCAATATAGATAATCAACCATCCTTCTGATAATTCTTCAGGGAATATTGTATTCATCATTCTTTGATAATGGGAAGGTGCATTTTTTTATTCCAAATGGCATTCTTAAGTATTCAAAAATTCCACAATGGACTATTATTCTTAGTAATTTCTTGGCATTGTCTGTTAAGACATTTTGATGAAAACCCTTCAGAGCATCCATAGCTGTGATGAACTTAGCTTGTGACAATTGGGTTAATGTCTCATGGATTCTGGGTATTGGATATCTGTCTGGAATGGTATAGGTATTCAGGGCTCTGAAGTCTCCTACCATCCTTGATTTTCCATTATGCCAAGTTATAATGACAGGTGTAGTAACTTCTACTTGTTCATTATGTCCAACCTTTCTTAATACTCCAAGGTCCATTAATTCTTTAATGTGCACTTCTAAGGCTTCTCTAGCTCTTGGACTGGCTGGATAAGCAGGTCTTCTTAATAAAGGTGGGTAAGGTTTTTCTACATTAAGAATTATATCCACTTCATGTCCAATTATGGCACCTAGTGGCTCTTTGTCAGTTGCAAAGGCATTTTTATACTTAAATAAGAGATCAATCAATTTTTCTTTCATTTTTTCTGTTAATTCTTGATTGAATTCTGCCTCTATGAGTTGTTCAGATATAAAAGGTTCCTTTTCTGGAATTTTTTCTTCATTCTTAATAACTGTGATTTGTTTTTTGTTATTTAAGAATCCAAACTTTTGTCTTTTGTTATCTCCTATGGTAAAATATCTATCCTTTTGGTTGGAGATATCTATACCATAGATTGATAAGTAGTCATTCCCAAGTATGAAATCATTACTAGTACAGTTGTCCATTACTACAAACTCTACTTTAATTCTGACACATTGTGAGGGATGAGGAAAAATTAGTGTTAAATCAATTCTTCCAAGGGGCTTCATGCTCTCACTTGCACTACTAAATTTGACACCTTGTAATGGCATAAGTTTTTCTTGCCAGTCTGGGACAATGGTTTTTAAATAACTTTTGCCAACACAAGTGCAATATGCTCCTGTATCCAAGTTAACCTTTCCTTCTTGGTTATCAACCATAACAATACTAATACTTGATTTTCCAGCTGTATATCCCATTCCTCTTGCAGGTTTGGTTCTATACATTTTGGCATCTTGTATGTTTGTCAGATTTGTGTCAGATGTTCCAACTTGTGGCAAGTTTGAGTTAACATCCAGTACTTCATACATTATATCAATATTATTAATTTGTGCATTAATTATATTGATTTCATCACTTTCAGAGCTTTCTGATTCTTCTGTGTCTTTTTCAGAGTCAGATTCTTCTTCTTTGTCATTGTGGTTTTCTGTTTCCACAATTTCATTAATTTTTGCTTTTTTAAGGCAATTATTGGCTAAGTGTCCAATACCTCCACATTTATGGCAATTTCTTTGCTCATTATTGTTGGATGTATTGGGCTTAAAGGATTCTTTTGATTTATCTTTTTTGATAAATGGTTTATTTGGGCTTTTAATGTCCAATTTTTTCCAAGTCCTGCCAATTTTTGTTCTTGTCACTATATCTTCTAGTGCATTTATATACTCTTCTGTGGAGCATGGTTCTATGCACCTGCTTCTTATGGCATGTTTTAGTTCCCCTCCACATTTTTTAAGTATTTTCATATGCACCATCTTCTGTGACATTTCTGGGTACAGTGCATTAAGCCTTTCAACTTGTTTTAAGAACCAAGTTAAAGGTTTATCTTTCTCTGGGTCAAAGAAAGAGTTTTCAAATGCATTTTCTATCTTATACCTCCAGGCATCATTTGCCCACTTGGTGATTATTTCTTGTTTCCACCAAGACCAGGTATTTTTACCATTTGTCTGTCTTATGCCATAATACCATCTTTTTGCAGATTTCTCAAATAATGAATGTAATCTTGCAGTGATTAATCCATCTGGTATGGCATAGTCTTCTTGTAACATGTCAATTGTTTTAATAAATGACATGTGGTCATATTCACCTTCTCCTGTGAATGTTGGCCATTCCTTCAATTGAGGTGCTTCTTTCATTAAGACTTGGTTATTGTCTTGGTGACTCAAGTCTGTTATGAAAGGATTTGACAATTCCTCTTTTGTTTTAACAGGGCTTCTTATATGAGAAAATGGTGTTGATAACTTTGGCATATTTAAATTAGCCTCATTAATTTTATCCATTTTTTCTGTAATAAGCCTTATTTCACTTTGAATATCATCTTTCAGATGCATTCTTGCTTCATCACTTTTTTCCACATGGTCCAAAAGTAATTTTTGGTGTGATGAAGTCTTTTCTTCAAATTTTTCTACAGACATACTTAATTTATTTAATTTTTCTGTAAGATTGTCAATACTCACATCATAATTGATTGTGAAAGTCTTGTCTTTGATATCTTTTATGTATTTATACAATTCTTGTTGTCCTTGTATTAATTTTTGAGTATTGTCAATTAAATTCTTTGGTTTATTATTTTCAACAATAAACTTAATGTTGTCAATTTCTTTTTTGTTTTGCACAACAATTTTTGTTAAAGAAGATAAATTGTTATTTATTTCTTGTAGTGATAATAAACTATTTTTAATTTCTTTTAGAGGTAATATACTATTTTTAATTTCTGTTAAAGTATTTACAACATCTTTGGACAAGGTTATTTCTTTGGGAAATGAGGTTGTCTCATTCTTTGCTCTTCCTTGTCCTTGAATTCCATCAAGGTTCTGGCCATGTTGAAAACATTGTCCATGGCATCCTTTTGAATTCTTGGGATTCTGTAACTTGGGGAATATGGTTTCCTCCAATTCTTTTTCTTGTTCTTCTTCCCTTCTTGGGGAAGTGGGTTGGCTTGAGGCTTTCTGGTAGAGGCTACTGGGGCTTCTTCTTTGGTTGCCTCCCTCTTTTTGGCATGATAATCCTTGATTTTTTTGATTTGAGGTTTGGATGACAGTGGATTCCATCCATTGGAGTATTTCACTATCTCCTCCTCTTTGAGGAACTTTTTCAGGATGTGCCAGGAGTTCATCACTCCTTGGTGTATTTGAGGCAGCATTTCCCAGTCTTTGTCCTTGTATACTGTGTAATACTGCTTGTACTGGCTCATGTATATGTCTATTTGAGCCCTCTGAATGTGATTTGTACCTATTTGAGTTACTCATACTTAGTTCCAATTCAGGCTCAGATATCATGGGCATTTCTGGGACTTGCCTTTGGGATAAGGCACTTCCTTGTGTGGATTCTGTTCCACTGGGGATATTGCCCTTTCTTTTCCCTTTTGAGGGATCAATTCTACCTCTGAGTCCAGCTCCATCTGATTGGATGGAGTATTGGGAACCTCTTCTGGTAGTCATAATCTAAAGAATAAGAAAGAATAAAAGTATTTTAGAATAAAATTCTTTTATGGCAAATTAAAAAGAGGTGCTCACCTTCAGAGTCTTGAATGGTGGGCCCTGGAAAGTCTAATTTCTTAGCTTTCTTTCTTTTGGTGATAACTGGTGTTGGGGAACTTTGACAAGTTTCTTCCACCAATCTCTCAACAGTAGCTTGGTTGTCTTCTGTTGGGTTATCTTCAAACACTAAAAAAGACAAATAAATATAAGTCTTTTTATAAGAAGTGTTATTTTTGGCAAGATATGGCAATTTTCCATGTAGAAATTGCTTTTATATCTTTGAAAAATTGAAATAAATAAAGAAATGAATAAAAATGAATAAAAATGAATAAAAATGAATAAAAATAACTTTTTTATTTGTTTTTAATATTTTTTAATATTTTTTATATATTTTTTATTTTTAAATAATAAGATAAAAAATGAATATGATTCTTATAAAATTAAATTATAATAAAAATTATTTTTAATTTATAGAATATCTCTTTTAATCACTAGAGTCACTCAAAGAAAGTTCTTGCAAGTCTAAGGATGTGAAAAACCATGTGTAAGACAGTACAATTGCTTTCCAAATGCCTCAATAGCTTTTAAAATCAATAAAATATAAAATTATTATATAATTTTATGATTATAAATATAATTTATTATTGGATAAACCCAAATAGAATCTTTTTAAAGGTCTTTTAAGTAAATATCACGGCCAGGCCCCCAAATGTAAGGTTTGACTATGAAACAATAAGTAAAAATTACTAATTTTTTACTTATTGTACTCTGAATGTCCTTATAATTGAAATAAATAAGATTAAAATAATAATAATAATAAAGAAATATTATTATTATGGCGTAAAAGTATTATATTATTAAATAAATATAATAATATAAGTAATATTATATGAAATTATAATATTATAAATAATATATTAATATAAAATAATTAATATATTATAAAGCTCTTTATTATTGTTACCAACAAATAATAAAGGCGTAAAAAATTGTTTTTTATAAATAAAAAACAATTAATAACAATAATATTACTAATATTAAAGTTATATATTAATATAAATACTATTTATATTAATTAAGAATTATTAAGAGTAATAATAAGAGAGAAATTATTATAATAAGATGAAATAACCTACTTTTAACACTTAAAATAATAATTTTGAGATATTTTACGCCAAAAGAATATAATACAACTTTTTCAAATTGTATTTACAATAAAAAATAAAGAAATTTACTAAATTTCTTGATTTTACGTGGAAATGAGTTTATAGAGTGATTTATAACAAAAACAATTAAAGAATTGATTTAATCACGTAAAGATAGTGATTAATATTAAGATGATCTTTTGTCTTTAATAATATAAGAGTTTTATATATAAAGAATAAAGAAATTACCTTTTATTTAATTGATTTAATGTTTTTGATGCGTCTGAGGGGAAAATAGAGTAAAAAGAGCTCTATTTATAGTAAATACCTCCCTCCTAGAGTCCAACAGGCTTCTAGTAGACGTGTACTGATCATATCCACTGGAATTGATCAATATTTTAAGGTTTGAGGGTGATTACATCATGATCAAACCATATTACATCATTATTACACCATTATTTAGAGTTATCACTATAACTCTAAGTTTGATGACATCAGAGGCTTGGCAGAACCCCAAATTTCGTGGATTTTATTAGTTTTAATCATAAACTAATAGTATTCACCAATTTTATCACTCTTAAGACTGTTAAACTTAATTTAAGGTTACAGTATGTGATCATAACAGCTCAATTTAAGCTCAAACTTTGATCCTCAATAACTTTTAAGGTTTTCACGCTAAAGAGATTCAGAGAGTGAATTCTGATAGCCTGACATAACCTTATTATGCTGCCAAGAGCTTTTCATTACATCATCAAAACTCTAATTTTGATGATTTTTCTTGTAACTCATCTTTTCTGTCGAAATTCAATATTTTAAACTTCAAACCTTGATTTCAGGGGGTTATACCCTGAATTTAATAATAAAAATTACGCCATTCTTCTCGAATAAACTAGTAGAATCCAACTGTATACTTTTTTTTAAGTTTGGACTACTTTCACAACAAAGTGGTCAACAGCTCTGTTGATTTTTATCAATATTTCCTCATAGGTCTTAACCTTTTTTATAATTTGCAAAATAAAGTTCATATCTGTGTTCTTACAGTAATTACGTGGTAACTTTATTTTTGGTTAATCATTCTAGCATGTATAATTTAGAAGATATTAGCTATGATCCCTGAATATATGCGTTGACCAAAAAAGTGCATATATTCAGGATAATTTCTTAAGTATTGATTTTGGGAATTAGCTTATTAATTGTTTTATATGTGGATTTTTGTGGGGAATCCACTGGTACAATTTATTTCACATGTTGTTTCATTAGGTTCTGAGATAAATAAGGTTTTATGGTTTTTATAAGGTATTATACCTTATAATTCCTTAAATATTGACTTTACAGATATGCCATAAAAGTGGTATATGTGTATTTTTCCATGGGGAATCCAATGGTATAATTTATTTTACATGTTGATTCATTGGTTTTTAAGTTAAACCAATTTTTGTACCAATTTATGGTATTTTTTGTATATTTAAGTAATTATTCTTAATGTGTAATTATTCTAAGTAATTTTAATATAATTATATTAAAGGTATAATTATTCTGAGTCTTTTTTGTGACCTTATTGGGTATGTGGTCATATCTCAAAGGCTCACAATAGCAGTAGGACCTGAAGATTTAATTTTATTTGTTTTTTGACGTGTCACAGTCATAATACTAGCTTGTAACTACATTTTATGGCTACTATATAGACTCACCCTGACAACATTCCAGTCACAAATCAAAAAGACAAGAATGTCAGTGCAGAGGAGAGGCACAAATGGAGGATGCCAGAACTTCCACTAGTTCCCAAAGGTTAGCCAGAACCTTTGAAACTCTTATTGAGAGTCCAGAAGCTGACATAACTTCTATTGCTGCTTTTAGACCTGAATCACTTTCAACAGGAAACAATAGAGATATATCAGTCTCAGTACAAGAACTGGTTTATGGCGGCAAAGCAGCAAGAGTGGGAACTTCTCCCAAGGCTTTGGATAGGCACCATGAACTTATATCTTCAAGTGAATGAGTTTATGGGGCAAGAAAAGATAGAAGAACTTCTCAAGCGTTGGACACCCATGTCTTGCAAAGGACAAGTCCAAGAGATGAAAGCTTTGTTCAAAAATCAAAGCATGTTCTCAGAGGACCAGAAGAAGAAGTTGGCCCAAGGGGAGGAAAACAGCCCAGTGGAAGCTCCCCAAGCCTCCACAAGCAAAATTCTGCCTCCACAAGTGCCAAAAAGCCCAAGCAAATCCCAAAGACCAACCGGAAGGGAAAGCAAAAGGCAAAGGGAAAGGGAAAGCCCAAGTGGAACAAGCGTTACCAGCAGAATTACAGGATTCCCAAGAAAGAGAAGACAGCCATGGACAATGTGTTGAATATGGCAAGCACTCTGATGGAATTCAAAAACAAGGGAGAGGAAAGATTGAGCCAATATTTTGCAAATAATTAGATCTTGTAAAGCTTGTAAACCAAATTGAAACTTGTAATAAAGAAATTGATAAAATGTTTAAAACATTTTAGTATATCCAACAAAAGTTGGGTAATGAGATACTGCAAGTAAAAGAGTCACAAAAGACCATTATGGGCCTTGAAAATGTTAAAAAAGACAATATTTTGTCCTTGACACAAATTTGCGCAAGAATTGAGTCTAAAGTTACGTTACTCAATCAGTCAGATGACAATTCTATTTCTTTTATAACTAGACAGTTAAAATAATTAAGAATACAAGTTCAAAAGTTGGAAAACTCAACTGGGCACAATGCAGCTCTTTTCCAAGAACAATTGGAAAAAAGTGATAAAGCAAGACCCAAATTGAAAAAAGTCTACACCAATTCTTGACAGAAGTGTGCTACACTTGAATAATGAATGACTTACATCATACAATTTCATGTAATGCAGAAGTAGAAACTGCTTGCAATTTTAAGGACATTCAAAGACCAGAGCAATGGCCAATATTCAGTGGTGAAGGGGAATATAGTCATATTGAATTTATGAAAACAATTGATATTTTTAAAGAGGACTTGAACATACCAGATGAATACATAAGTGCCAGATTATGCTCATTGTTTATCAAATAGGCAAAGAAATGGCATTACAAAATGAGACAAGACCATGGTAAACATTCTTGGCCTTTGTGGAAAGGACAAATTATTTCCAAATGGGCAAATGATTCCTGTAGATTTAAAATGGGAAATTCTCTTCAAGAAGCCATTTTTAATATTGAGAGGGACATGCCCATGTCTTGGTTTCTTAAAAAAAAGGACGGATTAACTGCACTTCATCCTGATATCTCTGAAACAATGGTACATAAAAGTATAGTAAGAAAGTGTGGTGGTGACCTCTCCATTTTGGCCAATTTGGCAAAATGGCCTATTTTTTCAAAAAAATTCATTAAATATGTTCCCACTTATGAATTTCCATATATTTTTTTTAAAAATGAAGGTCAAAATCTTGAGAATAAAATAACAGAAGCCCAACATTTTGGGATTCTTTTTGCCAGGACATTTGCAGGCCCAAAAAGTTGTTGTTTTTTACATTTTTTTGTTCATGTTTGTAATTAAATTGAAAATGACATTTATGACACAATTTGAATTCAAGATGTAATTTATGATGAGTGGAATTTAAAATTTCATTTTTGGCATTAACAGTGCCATTTATGACATCAAAAGTGCCAAAAATGGGATCACAAATGACATAATAATGTCATAAATGGCATCAAGAATGACATAAAGATGCCATTTATGGCCAGAACATTAGCATAAATGGCATTAAAATAATGAAATAAATTGAATTGAATGGCCTTAGCAATGCCATTCATGAATTTCAAAATTCCATAAATGGTCTGAACAATGGAATTAATGGCCTTAAAATTGGCCTTCAAAATGGCACGGATGGCCTTAAAATTGGCCTTAAAAATGGAATTAATGGCCTTAAAAATACCAAAAATGGCATTAAAAATGCCATTCATGGAATCAAAAATTCCATTTATGGCATTGAAAATTCCATTTAAGGCATTAATAATGCCATTTATGGCATTACATAAATGGCATTAACAAGGCATGATGCCATTTATTGAATTAATAATTCCATTTATGGAATTGTTGATGTGGCATTAATAATTCCATTAATGGCATTGTTAATGTTGCATTATTAATGCCATTTATGGCATGAATGGCATCAGAAATATTTCATTGATAATACCATTAATGGCACTGTCAATTCCAATAATGGCATTGTTAATGCCACAAATGGCATTGTCAATGCCATAAATGGCACTAACGGCATCAGAGATGCCATAAATAGCCATATTTCATTGGAAACCCACCCCTTGGGTGTTTTTACCAATTTGCTTACGTGTTTTTACCAATACCCAGAATTTATTTATATTATCTCAACAAAAATTAAAATATCAATATAAATTTATACACAAAAATGAAAATTTAATTCTAATTCAAAAATAAAATTACATCAAATTTTGAATCTGGGAAAACACATTTTTGCTTGAAAAAATTGAGTAACAATTAATTTTCAACAAAATTACCAAAATTCAAATATTTTTGGAAAAAAGTGAAAGAAAATTTATCATAAATTTTTATCCTACAAATAAACATATGAAAGTTATTTCACCATTGGAATCCTCATAAAAAATAAGTTAGGGTCACCTCTAGTAAAAATTCTGTAACTCAACTCTCAATAAGCTTAAATTAAGTTTTTAGTCTTTTCTGTACAAGAGTTGAAAATAATCAAAACCTCAATTGAAATCACATCACATGTGGTGTTAACCATCAATTTTTGTGTTAAAATTGAGGTGTTGTATTTAGTTTAGAAGTTATGAGGCATTCAAGTATTTTGAATTGAAATGTCAAAATGTGTGTGTGTATTACATAAGTCAACTTTAATTTACATACGAGGTGTGAATTATTACAGTTTTGTACTGTGATAACTCAATTAAATTACATATGTAAAATATAAGTATAATACATGATGAGGAATTAAAGAAAAAATAAATTGGAAAGATTGATTCTGGGGGGGGATAGAAATTATGGCTCCAAGGGGGAGCCAGACCCCCAAATTCCTTGCTGAAAGCCATGAGATGTCAAAATACAAACAAAAGTTCATCACTTTGGGCCTGGAATTGAGTCACAGGGTCTGTGTCGCAATTGATGATGAGGTTTTGATACCAACCAGGGCAGTTTCAACTGTTGCCTAGAGGGTAAATCTACCCTTAAGATAAAACAAACATTGTAAAAACAGATTTAACTGGCTTTTAAGTCTCTTGAACACATTCTGCTGTGTTTTGAAAGCTTAAAATAAGGTATTACTATAGCAATGGCTGATTTGAGGTCCAAAACGGCTAAAACCAGCCCTTTTTTGGTCTAAAACAGGTTTCAATGATTCCATAATTGTCTTTTCTGTGGTCACAGAATTTTCCACAACTGAGAAGAGCAAATTTTACTTTGGAGTAAGAGAATTGATGGATATAAAAGAATGTCTTCTTTGTCTCACTTTTCTCTTCATGTTAGAATCTTCTCCTTTCATAATTAGTTTAAAAGCTGTTAAACCAATCACTAAAAGATTACAACCACCCTTTTTAAATCACTTTTCACCTCCTAATCACGTGAAAAATCATTGTAAATGTTTTTTGTAAGTCTTATAATCATTTTTGCCCCTTGAACCACCCCATAAGTCAATTAAAGGCTTTTTCATCACTGTCAAGAATGTCACTTTTTTTCCAAATTAACTGTGGTCACTTTTGAGTGTTTTTTCTCTTTAATAATTGTTTTGGAGACTCTTTTATTATGTTAAATGCCTGAAGTTCTTTGCTCAATTAATTCCAATTGAAATTGCTCTTGAAGAAATTTCTTTTTTAGCCTTAAATATCTCTTGTAGAGTATTTTTGGATAAATTTTGATTGTTTGTAAAACAATAAATCTCAATAATATTATTGTTTTATACTAATAAAGTTAAAGAAAATAAAATTGGCATTTTTCTCTTGAAAATTTTATTCCATACTAAAATTTTGAGGACAGGAAAAGTACTTGATTTTTAATCAAAGTTTCATATGCACACCTTATATTTGGGGGCCCAGCCATGATATTTTACCTGTGAGTTATATTTCTACTCTTTTTGAATCCCTTTTCTTATGTTAAATTTTTTTTAAAAACCCATAGAAAATACTTATAATTCAAAATTTCATAAAAAATGAAACTTTATTCATATTATAAGAAAGTCTCACAAGGGCTCTTATGGAAGCAAGGGAGGCCTGGCACTCAGGAATCAAGAACTCACTTGGAGGGATCCAAAAGAATAAAGAAATGAAAAGGAATATATTTATTCAAGGAAGAACAAGAGTGCCAAAGATAACAGAAAAAGAAAGCCAATGGTTAAGATAATAAGAAAGCCAAAAGTCAAAGACACAACCAAATTAATCCTCAATTCACTGTTTCAACCTGCAAGAAAAATCAATGGAATTGGTAAAGGATATGACCACCATTATCCACTGACAGGCAAAGAAGAAAAGGTGCAAATGACTGAGTTAGATTATCAGTATTTACTTTAATAAATGAAAAGAAAATAAGGATAAAAAAAATCCAATATATTAATTAACTGGGGAAAAACTCCCCAGGGAATAAAAGGTGGCCAGTATATGTGAAAAGTTGAAAGACTGATCCTGGAGGGTTAATCACTGTCTTTATTGACTGTTTTGGGTCAATAAAGATCACGCCATCTTGAGGATTGAGATGTGTGATGGAATTCCCACAGTGGAATATGAATTGGCCCAAAAGGGCTAAGGCCATACAGCTTGCTTGAATACAACATGTATGGACCAATTAGGCTTTCCAAGGAATACTGAAGTAATTGATGCCTTGAAAACTGATATAATGCTTGATTACCACTTGAGATTGCCATTGGAAGAATCCTGAAAGAAATTAAAACCCAACTCATGCAGGGCCAGGTGGTTGGGGTCCTTGAATGGTCTTCTGGTAGCCACCAGGGATTGCAAGACTGAATGGCTGAGAAGTCTTCCTTGAAAATGGGAGATGAATATGAGGACTGGAGTTGTAATGAAGTAATTTTGTGCTTAAAATATCACAATTGGATTTCTGAGGAAAAATGGTACACAATGGTATATAATACCATATATGTACCATCCTTGGTTCGCGCGTAATGAGTCCAATTTGAGTTGAAGTTGGGGGTTTCCCTGATCTTGATGAGAAAACCCTTTATTAAGGTTAATGTGGGCCTCTGGTTACTTTCAGAGGGCATGTTTGAAGTCTTGCGGGGAAATGTCCCCTATGGTCATTTTGGGTTGCCTGTAATTTGAGGCCAAGACATAGTTTTCCTGGGTCTATGGCCATTTGGGGTCTTCAGGAAATCGGCCAAAAATGGGCTCAGGTGGGCCCCACCAATTGGCTCCCTTGGCCCCTTGTGGCCTCATTGTATTTAGGGCAGAAGGGGCATAAAGGGTCTCATGGACCACAGGCCCCGGCTTACATACTACCATAGGGGGCATAAATGGCCCAAAAAGGCCATTTATGTAAGATGTGTCTATGAAACTGATGATAATATTACTATTTATCAACAGTACTATGACTGTTCTTATAAAATATAATAACAAAATTTTATTATAACCACAATTAAATAATTAAAGAATTATTTCTTTCACGTGTGAAACACTACTAGTGATCTTAACAGTGAGCAAGTAATTGTCTACCAGAATCAATTACAAGAAGATTTTAATAAGAAAACTTCTTTTATTAAAATAATAAAATTATTTTAATATAAAATTATCTTTTGCAAGAATAATTATAATGATAATTCTTGAAGAAAACTAATTTTAGAGAAAAACTTTAAGAATTAAAAATAAATCACTCACTAATATTCCAAAGAACTTATTGAAAGATAAGATAGAGAGATTTGACATACAATTGTGGATTTTAAAGATAAAAATGAATTTATAACAGTATTACAACAATATATAGTTGGATTCTATGATTTCGCGTCGTTCTAATTGATTTTGAAATATTTAAAACACTTTTAAGAATAGCTATAACTAATACTTACTTGCAGGTAATAATGGTTTAAATGATAATAAGATGAGGATGTGGAAAAAACAGAAAGAAGAAGCCTATTTTAAGTCAACAACAGCTCACAGAGGCATGCCATGGAGCAAACTGAAAACCCAGTGAGTGATAAAGCAATAACCCTTTTTGGATTATTGATTGCATCATCTGTTGTCACATAAGATTATCATAATTACTTAATTGATGCTTTTACGTGACTACCAACCCCAATATGGTTAAGAATAAAAGGAGTAACATCTGTAAATTTTCTTTTATTCCAAAATAATAATTGATTTCTAAAATTTATCAATGTTAGTGCCAATTTCATCACAGGTTGTAATTACTGTAAATTTCTGAAGATTCAGTGTTTCACGTAGAATAGTCAGAAATGGACTGTAAGTAAAACTTTGAATTTTACTAGTAAAACTCTAATCATTTTTGGTTGTACATTAGATAATACAGTTCTCCATTTGTCCTGAAAGCTTCAGAAAGATTCATTAAGAATTGTATTTTTAATGAATTTTTGAAGTTCTTACCTCATTTCTATGTAGAATTGCAAATATCAATGTTTCACTGGTTGCTATGAGGTAAATCAATGGATACAAGTCCAAAAAGGGTTTTAATAAATCTTTTGGGGTTTATCCATGGAAAATTATTAAGCATTGACATGGTTACAGGAGTCTAAGTAGCTCTTTACCTCCTTGGAACGTCAAAATAGCAGGTTATTTGCTATTTTCTTAAGATTTACTGTAGTTGTAACATGGTAACCAAGTTCCCAAAAGGTTTTAGTTTACCAATCAGGCCAAGATCAGCCATGGATCCAAGCTTTGTTGCTGTCCATGCCTCTGAGGCCTCAGAAGTTGGGTACCCTGGCTCTCTTTGATGTCTTTTGTCCCCCTTGCTTATTTTTTACATCAAAATAGAAATTTAAGCTTAAAGTGAGATATCCACTCTGGGTGTACCAAAAGTCCATGTAAGAATACCATGATATTAAGTTCTCAAAACATACATAACACTATTCTTAGTGTATATGTAACATGGGATTTTTCACATTCCCATTATTTTGGCATGAAATTAAGAAAAACAAAAATTTTCACGGATCTTTTATGTGGTATTGATGATGTGGTATTGAAGTATTTTCCATTTTACCACCTCAAAGAGTTAATTTGAGCTTATTCACTCTATGGAGCTACCCTATGTGATTTTTGTGTAGAATCCAAATCTGGCCTTAAATCCATGGATTTACTTACTCAATAAAAAGGTATTCATCTTTTCTGAAATCAAAAATGATGAATTTTGGATATATGCATGACTTATGAGTTATGCATAATTCAAAATTTCTTTTTAAGATAATTGTGGCCTATTTGGGTATGTAAAATATACCTCAAGGCTCACATTCCCTCCCACCAAAAAAAAAATTGTACTAAAATTTTGTCAATGGTATAAAGAGTAAAAGACCCCAAAGGGGGGTTAATGTCCACTGTAAAACCTCTTTACATCACTCAGATCAAGTAATTTAAAGCACATTTATAGACATATTCAGGCTTGTGGCCTTCTTTCATGTCTAAATCTTCTCAAGAGTTTATCTGAGTCAGGTATTTCTGATTCTGCCATCCATTCATCTTCATGTACTGGGTTTCTATATCTGACAAGATATTCTCTTTGGTTTTTACCCCTAAGTCTCTTTTCTTCAATGACTTTCTTTATCTTTTTGTCTTTATTCTGTTCCACTGGTGGAACAGTTAAAGCAGTTGGGTTCCTTAAAGGAAAAAATTCTTTATCAGCTAGTTGATAAGGTTTTATCAAGCTGACTGGAAAGGTGGGGTGTTTCTTCTCCAATTCACCACTCAATTCCACTCGAACTGCATTGGTTCCATGTAAGGCAACAATAACAAAAGGTCCTACATAGGAATCTTTCAGTTTCTTTGGGCCTTTGATATTATCAAAATTCAAGCTTGAAACTAGAACTAAGTCCCCTACTTTGAAGTCTGGTACTTTATGACTCTTGTCCCACTTCTGTTTTGCATAATCAAAAGCATCATTCATACTTTGTTTTGTATGATGTTTTAGTTTATCAAGCATTATTTTGAAGCTGGAAGCTGTAGGATGAATGTCAATCAAGTCTTTCCTCCGTGTGTCTGCTGGGAGCCTTGGACTCCATCCTTTTTCTAACATAGCAGGAGTTTGGCCTGTGGAAGAACGGACTAATGTCTTGTATGCCAATTCTAGTGCAGGTATCAGAGTGCACAAGTCATGGGTAAAGCCCTCTGAGTCTTTCAATTCTAATCCATAAGCACAAAATCTCCTGATCATGTCTTCTAAAGTTTGAATCATTCTCTCTGCTAGCCCATCTGTTTGAGGGTGATATGCTGTAGAAAATGATAATTTAGTCCCAAACAATCTATGAAGATTGGTCCAAAGTGCAGACTTAAACTTGGGATCTCTGTCACTTATGATATTCTTAAATAATCCTGTATGATAAATAACTCTAATACATAGAAGAAGAGCTGTATCCATAGCTGTTTCATCTTTATGACATGGTAGGAATATGGGAGTCTTGCTATAGCTTTCCACAATGACTGAAGAAGCATAATAACCTTTGTCACCACTTGGAGGAAGTGCTGTGACCCAATTCATGTGAACAACTTCCCAAGGGGATTTTGGTTCCTGAATATGAATCATAAGTCCAAATTTCTTGCCTGTAATCCTGTTTGCTTTTTCACATCTGTCACAGGTATGACAATATTAAATGGTTTTTCTTCTCCCAGATGGCCACCATGCACAGTTTTTTACTTGTTCAAGTGTTTTGTCTTCTGACAGGTGTCCAGAGTAGATGCTATCATGGCATTCATGAAGAATGGTATTAACAAGCAATCTGCTACATAACGTCATTACACAAAAATGTTTGGTTCTGTGGTATATAATCCCATCAAACAAGTGAAATCTTCCTTCAGAATAGGAATTTCTCCAAACTTCATCTAGTGCATTAACCAAAGATGTGTCTTTTCAGTCTTTATCTAATAAAGAAGTCAAGATATGGCAATTCTTGTCCTGTTTAGAAGATTCTCTGACCTCTTCAAAGAATTCAGTCCCAATATCAGTTATGTTAATCCCTTCAATTGGAATTTGTGGTTCAGCCTCCAAAGGTACATAAGCTGGGTTATCAGGAGTGTTGGCTAATGCCCACCTGCTAAGTCCATCAGCATTCTTGTGAATGTTTCCTGCTTTGTGGACTATAGTCATGTTTCCTCTATATTCCTGAATGGCTATTTGCCATCTCAACATATGTCTGTTGGGAGTTTTCATGTTAAGAAGTGATTTTACTGCATTAAAGTCAGTTATCACTTCAAAAGCACTGCCATAAAGATAATAGTGTAATTTCTCAAGTGCCCATACCAAGCATAAGCACTCCATTTGGCTTGCACCATTCCTGGCTTCTGTTGGTTTGATTTGTCTTGAGATGAAACAAACTGGGCCTTCTGTAGGTTTGTCATCAATAATTTGAACTTGATGTAGGGCAGCCCCTAATCCATCTCCACATGCATCAATTTACATTTAAAAAGGAATATTACAGTCAGGAATGAGGAGTAAAGGTGCTTCTGTAAGAGCTCTCCTTATCTTCTCATAAGCTTTAATTCTCTCCTGTGTCATCTCAAATACAGTCTGTTGATCACAGATTCTATAAAGTGACTTGGCTAGAATTGCAAAGTCTTTTAATTTTGGCCTATAATGACTGGCAAACCCAAGAAAAGACATCATTTCTTTTTTATTCTGGGGTATTGGCTTAAGTAACACTGCTGCTACTTTGTTTTTGTCAATACCCAAGCTTAAACCAGAAACAATATGTCCTAATGCTTTGAGTTCTTCAAAACCAAAATTGCATTTCTTAAGTGAAATTTTCATATTCACTTCTGCAACCTTGTGAAGTACTCTTGCAAGCCGTTCAAGGTGTAAGGACCAAGAATCAGAACATATGATAATATCATCAATATAAATGATAAGCCATCATTCAGAAAATTCTTTGGGAAAGATGGTATTAATCATTATTTGATTATGGGATGGAGCATTTTTAATGCCAAATGGAATTCCAAGATACTCATAAATACCACAGTGAGTGATAATTCTAAGTAATTTCTTAGCTTTGGGCTTCAAAACATTCTGATGAAATGCTTTCAATGCCTCCATTGATGATATATACTTGGCTTTAGACAATTGAGTCAAGGTTTCTTTAATTCTAGGGATTGGATACGTATCTGGAACTGTGCAGGTATTCAATGCTCTGAAATCTCCAACCATTCTTGACTTATCATTATGACAGGAAATAATAACAGGTGTTGTTACTTCAACTTCCTCATTATGGCCTACTTTCCTTAGTACACCAACCTGGATTAACTCTTGGATATGTTTTTCCAAGGCTTCTCTAGCTCTGGGACTGGCTGGATAAGCTGGTCTTCTAAGTACTGGAGGATATGGTATGTCAATATTAAGAGTAATATCAACTTCATGTCCCCTTATAGCAACTAATGGTTCATTATCAGAGGCAAATGCCTTACTGCATGTGTATAACACATTAATAAGTTCATTCCTCATTTTTGGTGATAATAATGGATTAATTTGTGCTTCAACAAGTCCATTACACACAAATTCATCTTTATAAGTATCCTTAACAGAAGATACCACAGATATTTGTTGTGGAATATTGGAAAAAGCAAATTTTTGTCTTTTGTTATCCCCAATTGTGAAATATCTGTCTTTGGGTTTATTGATGTCAATACCATAAATATTGAAGTAATCATTTTCAAGAATGATGTGCTGAGATGTGCAATTATCCATTACTACAATCCCAGTTTTCATCTTTACACTTCCTGCTGGGTGTGGAAATACAAGATTAGTGTCTAATATACCCAAGGGGTACATATTGTTACTGGCACTACTAAATTGCACACCTTCTATTGGTAATAGATGGTTTTTCCATTCAGGAAGTATAATTTGGTGAGAATCTTTGCCTAAACAAGTGCAAAATGCTGTTGTATCCAAATTTACTTTGGCTTCAATATCACTCATCAAAACTGATGTGATACAGAATGATCCAGCAGTGTAACCCTTTCCTCTAGCAGGTATTGTTTTACACATTCTGGCATCTTGGATATTGATAAGGTTGCAGCAATCCTCACTTTACTGTAGCAAGTGGGTATGAACTTCTGTTACCTCAAAGAAAGCTGTAATGTTTTCAATGCGATAGTCCTCCCCTGGTGTATCCTCAGAGACTGCAGAATCTTGATCAGACTCCTCTTTCTCTTCAGTAAACTGAGTTTCTTCAATGACTTGAACTTCATTTATTTTTGTCTTCTTGGTGCAAGTGTTTGCTAAATGTGAAGTACTTCAACATTTATGACACTTCAAGACAGGTCTTTCTGGTCTTTTATCTTCTCTGGAAATCTATGGGACACACTTGGATTCCATGGGGATTCTAGTCCAAGTTTTACCAATTCTTGTTCTGGTAATGCTATCTTCCATTGCATTAATGTAGTCCTCTGTTGAAAAGGGTTCTACACATCTGCTTTTGATAGCATGTTCTGGTTCTCCTCCCCACTTTCTTAATATCTTCATATCAATCATAGTGTCAGACATATCTGGGTGTAAGGCAGATAATCTGTCCTTTTGCTTGAAGAACCAAGTAAGTGGCTTATCTTTCTCTGAGTTAAAAATGGCACTTTCAAAAGCCTTTTCAATGTTAAACCTCCAAGAATTGTTGGCCCATTTGGTAATCACTTCAGATTTCCACCAAGACCAATCATGTTTTCCATGATCCATCCTCATTGTGTAATACCATTTCTTCGCAGTTCTGGTAAACAGATAGTGTAATCTCCCCACTATGATTTAATCAGGTATATTAAGGTCTTCCTGTAACATATCAATAGTCCTGATGAGCTCAATATGGTTATATTCTCCTTCACCAGAGAATGTTGGACATTATTCTAATATGGGAATATCTTTAACAAAGGTAACATTTTCTCCTAAAAGTGGGGTAAAACTTCCTTTAACAGAAGGTTTTTCTTCAGTCAAAGGTGTAGAATGTCTTGGAATATGTGGTTCATAATTCTTATGAATTTGCTCTACATTTGCAATGATTTCATTCTTTAACTTCTGCCTTTCACTGTCACTTTTTGCTAAATGTGTAGCAAATTGATTGGTATTTTCAGCTATCTTTAAGAAATGGTCTTGTAGAGTCTTAAATTGATCATTCATTTTAAAAATAGAAAGATCTTCCATTTCCTCATTTTGAATCTGACATGTACTCTCAATTCTGCCACAAGCATTGATAATTGAATCAAATTTGGCATTTGTCAATTCATACCATTCAGTATATTTCTTGTCATGTTTTTTCAAATCATTAATATATAATGTTGTTTTAGTTAACTTTGAATCAAGTTTACCAATTTCTACATTAATAGCTCTTTGTACGTGATCTATTTGTGTGGAAAAGTCCTGTTCATTCTTCCTTGCTCCTTGGCTGTGAATTCCATGAGAGTTCTGGCCATGTTGAACATACTTTCCATGGCTGAAGGCTCCAATTTGGGGATCCTGTACCCTTGTGGGTAAGGTCTGTGCCAATTGGCTTTGGCTTTGCCCTTGCCTTGATGGTTCTTGGGACCTCTCTGCTTCTGCTGAGGTCCTTTGGGCTTGTCTTTGGACACTTCTGGAGCTGGTTTGGTGTCAGGATGAGTCTATGTTGAAGTGGTAATAAAGCTATTTACAACTAAAACTATGACTGTGACATGTGGAAAATAGTTTAAAAATGTTTTATAAGGGTTAAAGATGAATTTAACTTAAATAAAGAGGGCTTTACTATAATGGATATAGTGGTGGTGAGCGCTGTTGAAAGCCCTGGGTGAAGCTTTACCTGTTGGGTTACAATAATAAAGACTACAATACTTTAATTTAAGAGTATACCTGCTTATTACCCAAGAGTAAAACTGTTTTTGACATTTTACTACGTAGGGTATTCAAGAGCAGGATGAGGAGACAATTCTGGCTGTGAAAAGCCTCCTTTTTATCCTGAAATGGGGTGGAAAGGGTGCTAGACTTTTCCACATAGAGGAAGTGAACATTTTTCACTCTCTAGGACTGACTTGTGGTTTGCAAACAGTCTGTATTCCCTGTTTTGGGCCCAGATGGGGTTTTGAAACCACATCTGGGCAGTTTTCACCAATACAGGGTGAAGATTTTCATCTGGGGACCTTGCAGCCTGATTCTGACATGTATGACGTGTAAAATGCTGTACAGAAACTGTATGGGACCCCAGTATTGACTGACCTATGAGGTATTGAAGTATTAACATGCTTCTTTGTCTATTCGACACCTCATAATCAGAGTACAACTGTATCCTGTCATAATACAGTTGTACTGGCCATACTGTGGGATTATAACCTTCAAATGGCCATATATCTGTCAGTTTTTGAGATATCATGCTCAGAGTTGGCTCATTGAATAGCCCTGTGTGAGATTTACACAATGGTACACAATTTGGTATGTTTATCATTAAATATGACAAAGTTATCCCATGTGTAAGGTTTTTTTTATAGGTGAGATATGAAGAAGTGGATGGCACCATCAGATAGCCCTGATTGTTCTCTTTCCAAAAAGACCCCACTTCAAGTATCCCACACTAAAACTGTAGAAGTTGGATGAGAGGTGAATGTTTTATTCACCCTTATTTGGCCTGAATTTGACCACAACTCAAGTAATACTGGTGCTAGCTCAGTTTGGATGGCTCCATTGGATAGCCCTGACTTAGAGCTTCATTTTGAATACCCATTTGATTGGGTTAAGCATCTCCTTCTAGACTTTAGATTAGAGGTGAAAATTAAGGTTTATGCTCAGCACTAACTTTGAGCAAGAATAACTTTGTTATTTCTTGTCCTATGGTGATGGGACTTATGTTTTCAGAAAGAGGTGAGTTTCCTCTTTCTTTTGATTCCTTTTGAGCTGATTTGGCTCAGTTCCATGTTTTGGTGGTATCTTGGCTATACCATTGGTTTATGGTATTTTGGCTGTCATGCTTGTGCTCTGGTTTTGAGTCACAGGCTGACATTTGGAGCTGGTAGACACCACTGGGGCTTCTGTCCCCAAAGCCGGAGTCATTTCCAGTTCCTTCTTCTGGTATATGGATAAAAGAATTTGGTTCTTCAACCAATTCTGTATCTTTTTGACCTTGTCTTTGCAACACAGGGGGCTCCATCCTCCTAAGAGTTCTATGGCCTTCTCATTACCCAGAAAGCTCTTGATGTGTAAGTAGGAGTTCATGGCCCCCTGCCAAAGGCTTGGGCATCTTTCCCACTCCTCTTCTTTGGCTGCTCTGAACCAATTTTTGTACTGGCATTGATATATTTCTATTGCTGCCACTTGAAAATGGTTCAGCCCTGGAAATATTGTCATGAATCAGTTCAGGCTCAGAATTCACGTCAAAATCTGTGGGCACACACCTTGGGGAATGAAGGGCACCTCTAGCATCCTCCAAATGTGTCTTTCCTGTGGAACACTTGGCACTTCTGGATTTGGTCTTGCCTCTTCCTTGTCCACATCCATCTGGTTGGACTGGATAGTTGCTTCCATTTCTGGTATGCACCATTTTCACGTCAAATTAAAGATAAAAGGTGAAATATAAGATAAAATACACACCTTTTGGTGGTAATTTAGCCTTTTCTGAGTTAAATAAGGTGCCTCTTTTAGAAATTTGCACCTGAATACTGTCTTCAGAGTCTCCTTCTGAAGATTCTGGACTAGTGATATATCTTTTACTGAGTCTGTTGCCAGCTGCACAGTATTTGATTAAAGACACTAGAAAAAATTTTAAAAGAGAAAAAAAAATATTTTCTATACTTTTCAAAATATTTTTAAAGATTTTTTATAAGTTTTTATATATTAAAATATCAAAAAATTATTCTTTTTAAAGAAAAAAAATTAAAATTTAAGATTTTGCATGAAATTTAATTCAGAGTAACTCAAAGAATAATTTTATAAGTTTTTGGATGTGAAAAAGCCACGTCTAAAAACAGTATAAAATTAAACCAAATTCCTCAATGAAAAATATTTCCAAAACAATTTCAAAAATAAGAATTATTTTAACTTCAAAATGAAAGAAAAAAATAATCAAATTAATATATTTTAGAATTTAAAAATATATTAATTAAGGGTACAAGGTTCAAAAAACACGGCCAGGCCCCCAAGTGTAAGATGTGTCTATGAAACTGATGATAATATTACTATTTATCAACAGTACTATGCCTGTTCTTATAGAATATAATAACCAAATGTTATTATAACCACAATTAAATAATTAAAGAATTATTTCTTTCACATGTTAAACACTACTAGTGATTTTAAAAGTGAGCAAGTAATTGTCTACCAGAATCAATTACAAGAAGATTTTAATAAGAAAACTTCTTTTATTAAAATAATAAAATTATTTTAATATATAATTATATTTTGCAAGAATAATTATAATGATAATTCTTGAAGAAAACTAATTTTAGAGAAAAACTTCAATAATTAAAAATAAATCACTCACTCATATTCCAAAGAACTTATTGAAAGATAAGATAGAGAGATTTGACGTAGAATTGTGGATTTTAAGGATCAAAATGAATTTATAACAGTATTACAACAATATATAGTTGGATTCTATGATTTTGCGTCTTTCTGATTGATTTTGAAAGATTGAAAACACTTTTGATAATAGCTATAACTAATACTTACTCACTGGTAATAATGGTTTAAATGATAATAAGATGAGGATGTGGAAAAAACAGAAAGAAGAGGCCTCTTTTAAGTCAACAACAGCTCACAGAGGCATTCCATGGAGCAAACTGAAAAACCAGTGAGTGAGAAAACAATAAATCTTTTTGGATTATTGATTGCATCATCTGTTGTCACATAAGATTATCATAATTACTTAATTGATGCTTTTACATGACTGCCAACCCCAATATGGTTAAGAATAAAAGGAGTAACATCTGTAAATCTTTCTTTATTCCAAAATAATCATTTATTTCTCAAATTATTAAATTTTATTGCCAAACTCATCACAGGTTGTAATTACTGTAAATTTTTGAATATTCAGTGTTTCACGTAGAATAGTCAAAAATGGACTGTAAGTAAAACTTCCAATTTTACCAGTAAAACTGTAATATTTTTTGGTTTTACCCTAGATAATACGGTTCTCCATTGGTCCTGAAAGTTTCAGAACTATTCATTAAGAATTGTATTTTTAATGAATTTTTCAAGTTTTTACCTCATTTCTATGTAGAATTGCAAATATCACTGTTTCACTGGTTGCTATGAGGTAAATCAATGGATACAAGTCCAAAAAGGGCTTTAATTACTCTTTTGAGGTTTATCCATGGAAAATAATTAAGAATTGACATGGTTACAGGAGTCTAAGTAGCTCTTTACCTCCTTGGCACATCAAAATAGCAGGTTATTTGCTATTTTCTCAAGATTTACTTTAGTTGTAACATGGTAACCAAGTTCTCAAAAGGTTTTAGTTTACCAATTAGGCCACGATCAGCCATGGATACAAGGTTTCGAGGTGTCCACACCTCTGAGGCCTCAGAAGTTGGGTACCCTGGCTCTCTTTGATGTGTTTTGTCCCCCTTGCTTATTTTTTACGTCAAAATAGAAAATTAATCTTAAAGTGAGATATCCACTATGGGTGTACCAAACGTCCATGTAAGAGTACCATGATATTAAGTGCTTAAAACATGCATAACACTATTCTTAGTGTATATTATATGTAACATGGGATTTCTCACATTCCCATTATTTTGGCGTGAAATTAAGCAAAACAAAAATTTTCATGGATCTTTTATGTGGTATTGAAGTATTTTCCATTTTACCACCTCAAAGAGTTATTTTGAGCTTATTCACTCTATGGAGCTACCCTAGGTTAATTTTTGTGTAGAATCCAAATCTGGCCTTAAGTCCATGGCTTTAATTACTCAATAAAAAGTTATTCATCTTTTCTCAAATCAAAAATAATGAATTTTGGATATATGCATGACTTATGAGTTATGCATAATTCAAAATTTCTTTCAAGATAATTGTGGCCTATTTGGGCATGTCAAATATACCTCAAGGCTCACAATTTAGGCCCTTGACTCCATAATGAAAGGGGTAGGGCCAAGGGGCCAGAGGCCCCTGAAAGTTCAGATGGACCCCCCAGGCCCAAAACAAAGGAATTTACCTGGGTATTGGGAAAAAGGGCCAATTATGCAGGATATGGCCTGAGGCCATAAATGGCCAGTGAAAGGTGGTGTGGCCCAAAGACCATAAAATATATATATATGGACCAATTCGCCATAAAACAATAATATGAACCAATTGGCCATAAAAATTATGACATGGCCAATTGGCCATAAAATGAGGTCAGGCTATAATTTCCCCAAACACCCATTGGGGGTGTGATTAGAAATGCTTGTGACAGTACCTTCCACCTTGAATGGTGAGCTCCTCAGAACCAAACCAAGCTAAAGGCTTGTTGAGCCTGTGGAGAAGGATTTGATGTACAGATTCCAGAGGTATTGCATCTTGAATGAAAATTTTAAGACTGGTATGACATTGGAATATGATGTGAGGATGATTTGGTCTTCTTTTGACATTTGGCTTTTGAAATTTCAAAGAATTGAGTTCATGTGGAAAATTTGGAATTAAGAAGATAGAGATAAACTTTTTGAAGAAGTATAAAGAGAGAACAGTAAAGAAACGTAGAAGAAAATAATGAAAAGAAGAAATAACAAGAAATGAAAAATTGAGGGGGATTCCAATCCTGATCATGGGAGTAGGCAGCTGATTTGAATTGGCCAAGGACCTGTAAAACAAGATTTGATTCCAGGTGCTCACAGAGTGGCCAAGGTGATGTTTTGAAAGATTGTATAACCCTCATGGAAGTGCACACCAGGAGAGGAACTTACTTTTGGTAGTTTTCAGTCCTGCCACTGCCATAAAAAGTAAAGAAATCTTCTGAAGGAGTGAATTGAATTGGAAATACTTAGAAAGAAATTGAGAAAAAGAATAGTCCATTTGGCCAAGTTAAAATGGCCATAAATTTTGGATTTGATGCTGAAAGCCTGGCCAAAGATCTGTTTCCAAAATTTGCAGAGTGCTCACGGAGTGGCCAAGGTTATGCTTACAACAAAAAGGGTAGAACAGCTCTAAAGGTGAATACTAGGAGTGGGACTTACTTTTGGTAATTCCTCTCTCCACCAAGCACCATAAATGATTAAGCTCTTCAAGAATTGCGTCCTGGCTTGTCAGGATATGAAGAATGAAAATCCTTAACTAGTTCAGGAAAATTCTTGAGGTTTCCTGTTGGATCACAAGTGCATTTTTCTGACCTTGACTGAAACCTTTGCATTCCACCAAATACCATAATTTTCCTCTCTTGAGATTTGAGTCCAGTATTTGAGACTTCCCATTCCTCATATTCTTTGATGATAACTGGAGGAGGAGGCACTTGATGCCTATTTGGGCTTGTTGATGTCTTGACTGGTTCCAGGAGGGACATATGGAATACTGGGTGTCTGGATTTCAATTGAGATGGGAGCTTGACATGGTAGGCATGAGTATTGACCTTCCTCAAGATTGCGAAAGGACCCAACCACATTTCAGACAGTTTCTTGATGGGTCTAGTTCATTTGATGTTCTTGGAGGAAAGCCATACCATGTCACCAAGTTTGAAAAAGGTGGACTTGTTCTGCTTTTATCTGCACACGTCTTAAACCTGTTTATGGAAGCTTTGATTTCTCTCTTAAAATATTGCTGTACTGATTGGATTTTGGTTGATAACTTTCCAGAAGGCATTTCTTGAGTGATGTTAATTGAGTCAAATTGTGGATCTCTTCCATAAAAAGTAAAAAACAATGATTGTTTTGATGAAGAGTGATCACAATTATTATAGGAAGATTCAGACATAGGGAACCAGGTGTTCCAATCATATTTTTGTTAACTGAAATACATTCAAGGGTACTTTTATAGTATCTGATTTACCCTCTCTTTCTTTCCATCAGTTTCTGGATGGTAAGCAGCTGACAGATCTCTTGAAAGCTTAAGCTGCTGACACAGATTGGTCCAAAAGGAAGAAACAAAATGTGAACCTCTATCACTAACAATGCTTGAAGGCAGGCCATGCTTTGAAAAGATATTGTTGATGAAGAAATGGGCCAAACCCAGTGAAGTTATTGAAGACATTGTTGGAATAAAAACTGCCATTTGTGTGAATCTGTCCACTATGACAAGAATTGAGTCAGAAGAATTTGACAGTGGAAATTGAGTGATGAAATCCATTGAAAGAAAAATGCAAGGACCATTTGGAATTGGAAGAGGTTTGAGGATTCCAAACTTCTTTTGATGAATATTTTTGTTTCTTGAGCACTGTTGACAGGATGATACATAATCCTTGATAAATTGAGTCATACCAGACCAGTTGAGATCCCATTTGACCTGTTTGAGAGTCTTCTCTCAGCCAGGGTGTCGAGCTAGAGGAGAATAATGGCCCTTTTGAAGAAGGCTGAGCTGAATTGTGGGGTCATTTGGGACCACCACCCAATCTTTGAATAAAAGAAGTTTGGAAGAGGAATCAAGAGAATAATCTTGAACAGATTTACCTTTACCCAATTCTTGAAGAATACTTCTGTATTGAGAATCTTTTGAGAATTTATTCTGAATTGATTCAATAAGATTTGAAAAACATTCCACCTTGACTGCAAACAATCTTGAGCATTGAACTTCTTCTTCTTGGATTATGGATGATGAAATCCTCCCCCCTTTCTGTATAAACATTTTCTCAATGTGATAACCCATCTGGAAGAGTAGCTAGGCGGCCAGGGTGGTAGGCAATAGAAAAGTGAAATTCAGAAAGGAATTCAGCCCAGCAGGCTTGACAGTGAGTAAGGACTTTTGAAGACATGACTTATTGCAGGGAAGAATGATCAGTGAGAACGTGAAGGGGAAGATAGTGAAAGAAGAAAAGCCCTCCAGCACTTGAGAGCCCAGATTATTGACAGGAGCTCCTTGTCATGAATCTCATAGTTGAGCTCTGGTGGAATAAGATTGCGGCTATCAAATACAATGAGAACTTTTCCTGAGTCAAAAACCAGACTCAGTACAGCACCCAAGGAATAATTGGATGAATATGCCTCCACAATGGTGGGTAGGGAAGGATTGGAGTGGTGGTGAAAGCCTCTTTGAATTGGTTAAACTTATTAAGAGCTTCCTCATTGAGCGGAAAACAGGAATCTTTCTTGAGGAAACTGGTGATGTGGTATTCCATACCATTGTTTTTCACCAGGCTCAACCTCATAGTACCCCATAACAGCAGCAAATCCAGCCTACAGGCAAACTTACACTCAAAATTTACACCAAAACGTCAATTTTACAGCAAGAATCTGGATTTAACTCATAAAACCATGGCACAGGAACCAAAGGGAAGTGTATGTGTTTAAATAAATTATTCAATTTCATTATGCATATGTAAAAATCAAGTTACATATAGTAAACTAGTTAAAAAAAAATAAGCCAACTTTCATTCAAAGTCACATGATGCAAAGCCCACCCCATGGAATTCCTGCAATTAATTTACAACACAGCCACAGGAGTACCTTATCTTTATATCCACAGTAGCCCCACTTTAAACCTTAAAACAGAAACAAAATTATTTACACCACTCATCACCTCATGCAAACCAAAGATAGTTACAACAAGGTGCATGCAGTACACACTTTTTAATTAAATCTCACCCACATGACTATGCACAGCATGTGTCAAACTCAAAAATCACATCATCTCATAAAAAACAGTAAATTCATCAGGGCAAGAAATTATCACCTGACCTCATTTTAAAGTTCAAAAAGAAGAAAAACAACCATGACACCTGCATAAATCACACAGCCACATCTACCAATCCTAAAATGTGACATATGCAAAGGAATTATAAGGTCATCATGTGATACTCAATCCACCAACAGAATATCATGTGACAGAAAAGAGGCTGTGCACAAGAAAAATGCTCAGATAACATGAAAAATATATCCCCTGGACATTGCAAGCATAGGAATAATTCATCCCTGACCTGGGAGGTAGTCGAGAAAATTATAGTAAAATTACTTGCCCAGTAGCTAAGCTCAGTGGAAGTATAGTGTTGAAGATTACCCAGTAGCTAAGCCCAGTGGAATCTTATTATTATTAAAATGAAAATGAAAATTATCCAGTACCCAAGATTAGGGTTACTACCCTATTAAAAAAAATTCACCTAGTAAAATTAACACCTTTTATCAAGATTTAAAATTAACTTACCCCTTTAAAAATTAAATATCAAATAATCTTACCTCTTAAACTTAAAAAATGAAATTTTATCTTATTATTAAACACTCTTAAAAAAATAACAAGCCTGTAAAGAAGTATTTTACTTTATTATAACTTTAGCTTAAGAAAATTACCTTCATCAAAACTCATCAAGTTTTCAGAAAAACCTTAAAAAACCCATCTTACCAGGGATTTATTACCAAGAAGAAACAACTCACCTCAATTTAACCAAAAATATTAAAATTAAACAGACAAGTATTTCATTAAAATCTTAAATTTAACCAAAAGAACTAACATTATTTTTCATATTTTATATTGAATAGGTCTGATCTGAGACTGCTTAATTTTGTCTTCTGCAGTTGTAAAGCCACTTCAGTATTTTAGGAGGGGCAGGCAATACACCCTTGCCACCCTTGGTTACAGGAGTTATTAGCAATTCAAAACTAGTTACCTGTGATTTCCACCTCCAGGTACTGCCTCATTTTAATCCCACACAAGAGGATTTCCCACATCTGGTGTCCCAACAGTGGCAGAAAACCTCAACTTCAATAAAAAAAATCAATTAAATTACAATCAATCATAAAACTCTTAACTACTTCAAGAATAATTTTTATAAAAAAAGCTGGATTCAAATAAACAAAATCAGCCAAAACCATCATCTCAAAAATCTGAATCATCAACTCACTCTGATCATTACTATTATCCACCCAAGCAAGATACATAACTAGGGAGGAATCAAATAAATATTCCAATTTCCCAATTGCAACACCAAGAACCAATAAAAGGCACTTGAAGGTTGTGGAGATATTCTTCCGTGATATCCTTGAAGGAAATAAAATCAATAACCCAACACCAAAATCAAAGGAAGAAATCAATAAATCAAAAATGGATAAACCTTCATCATCAAAATTACCTGGTAGTATTGAAGAAATCCAGGAAGAGAACCTTAACGAAGAAACTGTTGAAGGACAGGAAAAAATTTCTTCAACAGAGAGACTTCATCAGAAGATGCTAGAAATGCAAGAAGAATTACTAGCACTAATCAAAAAGGAAGGAAAAAATAAATCATCAAGTTATACTCCACATAATAGTCCACTTGAAGAACAGACCACCCTTCCAAGATCATTCAGGCAGCATGGATCACCTTCACCTTACCCAAGACCCGTGGCCACATCAACACCTTACACATAACAAAGACCAAGTACCTTACCTAGAAGGGTAAACATTTATGCTAAAATCTAAACTCCATTACATCAAGAAATTCCAAGAAATACTACTCCAACAGTGAAAATCAGAGTCAAGGACTATAATCTGTGGTTTGATGGAAATGATGTTGAAAGATTCATCAAAAAAGTTGAAAATATTGCAGAAATTGAAGGAGCAAGTCGAAGAGACATTGCAAGACAAATAGCATTTTGGACAAAAGATGAAGAAATCAGCTACCATATTGAAGGAATGCCAGGATATGAAACGACTGATTGGGATCAATTGAAAGTGGATATGAAAAGAAGATGGGGAAAAGTCTCACCTGAAAGAAGATACAGATTATACTCAATCACTGAATTATTCACAAAAAATCAACAAGGTGGAATAAAGAACATGACACAATACAGAAAATTCATTGGGGAATATGAAGCAATAATCACTTACCTCAAAAGATACCAATATATCCAAGGTGATATCAATCATTATCAGGAAATATTCGCCAGTCTTTTCACTAGTGTTCAAGAATCAATTTACAAAGAAATGATTAAAGACAGAGCTATGGTTCAATCCTTGGATGGAGCCTGCATCATTCCAAGATTGGATGTTTTGATATTATACATTGAACAGGACTTGGAGGCCAAGGTTCTGATACAACAAAAAGAATTTTCCAAACCAAAACCTGCAGAAACAAAAACAAGATTTGAGGATGAAAGCTGTGATGAAGCTTTAAAACAAGTAAAAGAACTTACCCATAAAATCAAGAATCCTCCACAACCAGAACCTCAACCAAGAAATGAGGGAAAAGAATCAGTTAAAGAAGTTTTAAATCAGCTCAAAACACTTTCAGAAGCAGTTAATCCATCAAGAAGGAATTGGAAAAATAATCAAGAACAAAGATTCCCTCAAAATAATCAGCCATACAGGCCAAGGAATCCCTTACCACCATTTTCATCTAGTTATCAACCCGACATACCAGCTAAAATGGCCCCAAGACCACCATTAAAATGTGCCTACCGCAAGGAAGAAGGCCATTCAGCAACTAGATGCACTCACCTTCCTGAAGATTTGGAGAAAAGAATTGCCTCTTCCCCAATTATCAGAGAGTACCTATGGAAGGAAATGAAAGTGCCAAAAACATAGTCAGGGCCTTTTCAAAAGAACAAGCAGAACTCAACAAGAAATTTATGGATAAAATTACTGTAAAACCAAGACCAGAAGAAGAGGTTAAGCCCAGTGAAGAGAAATCAGAGGATAAAAAACCTCTATAGCACATGTTGAAGATTGGTCAAATTGGAAACCACCTACCATTTCCTCAGCCAATGACCCCTTTGAATCACATATTGGACTAAGACAGACAAAACAAAGAATGGAAAGACAATCCCAAAATCAAGAGCCAAAGAAGAAAGCAGAAATTCCAGGAGCTTACATTGAAGAAGAAAAGGAAGAAGAAAGAGTAATAATTCCCACCAAATTCCAAAATTCAAATATTCCAAAACCAGACCAACCTGAGGAGGAAATTGAGAATATTGCCAATAAGAATGAAGATGAGGAAATTCCCAAGGAAGAAAAGAAGTTCAGAAAACCTCCAAAGAAACCAGTTGAAACCAAATTGGAAATTGACAAAATTATCAAGAAAATTATGCAACAAAAGATCAACCTTACCATTGAAGAAATTTTGAGGATGTCACCCAATTTTGTCCATAAATTACAGAAATTATCAGAAATAGACAAAGAAAAAATTAAATCACTCAACTCAATGGATCTTCAAGAAAGATTGTTATCATTTGGATTCAAAGAAACACCAAAGCCCAAGATTAATTATGCTTGTCCTTTGGGATTTATGGAAATCTTCATTGAAAGGAAGAATATCCTATCAAAGCATTGGTGGACACTGGTGCAGAACTAAACATCATACCAGAAGAAATAGCAATATAAGCCTCACTCACAACAAGAAATCTTAACATGAACCTTAGGGTAATTGGAGGCCATACTACTTCATTGGTGGCACTTTCAGAATTTACTCCAATCATCTTGGCTTCAGGTGAAGAAACTCAAATACACTTTTTCATTGCAAAAGGATCCGTCCATACAGTACTTGGAAGACCCCTTTTAGCAGACAATAACATTAGGCTGGAAGTTTCTCGCAAGCAAGGTGAAATATTGAGCTATCAAGAATCTGATGGAAGAAGATTATTCATGCCAATATTCAAACCTCAAGCACTTGGATGGCAAACTGGTCCACCTAGAGGAATGGATTTATGAAATATGGCAAAATTGGTCAGAAATACTCCAGGAAAGAAGCTGGAAAATGAAAAAAGGGACAATACCATAAACAATTTGACCCAGAAGACCCAAGATTTATCCATATCTCCAGAAAGTGATAAATTTGGCCAAGATTTACAAAATAACAAATGGCCAAGCAATATCAAAAGACAACTTGAAGACTCAACCTCTGAGGATGAATTACCCAACATAAGTTACAAGCCAATTAACAATTATAAAGAAACATTCCAAATTTTGGTGGATAGAAATGAGAAAATACATGGAAACCCTTTCAACCCTAAACGCAAAAAGAAGAAAGTCAGATTTAGTGAACATCATGAGCTCTCAGATGAAGAAATCATAAATGAAATTGAAAAGGACTTCAGAATTATGAAAGAAAGAGACAAAAATTTCAAAGACACATACCATATCAACTTCTTGGACAGACCATTGAACAAGCAAGATGAACCTTATGAATGGCAGATGAAAAACCCTGAATTTATCCAGCAACCTCCCAATGAAGATGACAAAACAGAATCCATCTTAGAAAATGAATACAATTACATTTACCTGCCATACATGACCTTTGAAGACCTTTATGGGGATGAAGCTCAAGAGATTTTATGTAAAGATAAATACTTATGTCATCTTCCAGGAGCAAACTTGAACAAAATACAATTCCTAGAGCTCTCAACTGAAGAAGGACTTAAAGGAAACCTTTCAAATAAATTCTGGGATAAAACATTTTCAATGGGAGTTTTACCAAGAAGAGGACTCTACTTCAATCAAATTTGGCCCCATGGTACCTTGGATTGAATGGATCAACATACCAGACTGGAAGACTGAAATGGGTTGGAGATGGATATATATTTATTGATGAAGACTTATGGTGGTCAGAATTTCCATCAGAACCAGAAATTCAAGAAAGAAATTTCTTTGTAGAAGCCCTCAAAGACCTTCCTTTGGCCAGGTTACTCAACAGACACTCTCCTTTCCCACTTGGGAGAGCTCAACTTTTAATAAAACCAACATAATCAAGATTTTTTCTGTAAAATGTATCAGTATCATCCATACAATGTATCATTAGTTTCTTTGTTTTTACTTTCTCTAAAAGAAGGCAGTGACTTCCTGCCTTAACAAAGAAGAAATTCATCAACAAAGTATTCCTTAAAAATTAAAAAAATTAATTAAAAAAAAAGAACATACATTAAAAAAATATCAATTCTTTCAACCATGGCCAATTCACCAATTTTAGGATGCTATGGGGAAGAATTAACAAAAGAAGACCAAATTATCAATCAGTAATTTCATTTATCACTAGAAGATGAAGATTTAAATAAAAAACCCTTGGCCCTTTAAGGCGAATCCCTCAATATCAAAAACCAAAAGAAAAATCATAGGAAGTGACCTCCTGCCTTATCAAAGAGGAAAATAATTTCTTAGCAACCAAAATCACCAATTTCACTCACCCAAAATCCAGAATCATTAGGTAGTGACCTCCTGCCTTATCAAAGAGGAATATACAAATTATTACCCAAAATTACCATCCAAAACCCATTAAACCTACTCAGAAACTATTTTTTTAAAAAGAAATCTGATTCTATTTTCAATTTATCTTACCTTTAACACTTAAAAAAATCCACCAAATCCTTCCAAAATGGAATCATGGCCATTATTGGAAGACAATCCCTGGTCATTGGACACAGATATCAGGTGGGTAGATGAAAAAGAAGTCTGGTTCAATTACAATAATCCCCAAGAAGCAAGGGAATATCCCAAATGGTTCTTACAAACAAAACCAGGACTCTGTCCAGATATCTCCACAATAATCCTTCCATATATTGAGTTTGAGGACATCTTTGAAAAAGAAAAAACACCATCAGAAATTGTAATTCCACATCCATGGAAAGAATTACCTGGATTCAACCTTACAAAATATGAATTTCTGGAGTTACTGACCTGGGATGGAGTTGAAAGAAACCTTGGAAACCAATACTGGAATAATATATTTGAAATGGATGAACACCTCAGGAAATAACTATTTTGGAGGACCTGGGAATGCCAAGACTGGCTCAACCTCCAGTATTTGCACATTAAAAAGGAAAAATTAGCAAAATCTCAAGAAATTATATTTTAGAGAATGCCACATGGGACTGTCACTGGGAAGAAACACTTATACCAGCAATCCTCAGTCTGAGAATTTGTGCAACTAAATTGAATACAGAAGTGTGAACCTTTTAGATATGACCACATACCCAAAAAGGTCACAAGAAATATTTTATATAATTATACATTAAAGAAAAGTACCTTAAACAGTATAAAAATACCATAAATTGGTACAAAATTTGGTTTAACTTAAAAGCCAATGAATAAACATGTGAAATAAATTACATCATTGGATTAGCCATGGTAAAATACACATATACTATTTTTATGGCATATCTGTAAAGTCAATATTTAATAAGTTATAAGTAATAATACCTTATAAAAACCACAAATCCTTATTTATTTGAAATACTAATGAAACAACATGTGAAATAAATGGTACCATTGGATTCTCCATAAAATTAATACATAAAACAATCAGTAAGCTAAGCTTCCAAACCAATACTTGAGGAATTAACCTGAATATATGCACTTTTTTGGTCAATGCATATATTCAAGGATTTTAGCTAATATCTCTTGAATTATACATGATAGAGTGATGAACCAAAAATAAAGTCATCACGTAATTACTGTAGGGACACATATATGAAGTTTATTTCACAGGTTATAAACAAGGTTAAAATCTGTAAGGAATTATTGATTAAAATCAACAGAGCTGTTGACCACTTTGTTGTGAAAGTGGTCCAAACTTAAAAATAAGTTGACAGTTGGATTCTAATAGTCAATTCGTGAATAATGATGTATTTATTATTATAATATTCAAGGTATAACCCCTTGAAATCATAGTGTGAAGTTTAAAATATTAAATTTTGACAGAAAAGATGAGTTACAAGAAAAATCATCAAAAATAAAGTTTTGATGATGTAATGAAATGCTCTTGGCAGCATAATAAGGTATGCCAAGCTATCAGAATTCACTCTTTGAATTGCTGTAGCGTGTAAATCTTAAAAGTTATTAAGGATCAAAGTTTGAGCCGAATTCAATCATTTATGATCACACACTGTAACCTTAAATTAAGTTTAACAGTCATATAAGTGTTAAAATTGGTGAATACTATTAGTTTATGATTAAAACTAATAAAATCCACGAAATTTGGGGTTCTGCCAAGCCTTTGACATCATCAGACTTAGAGTTATAGTGATAACTCTAAATAATGGCATAATAGTGATGTACTGAGGTTTGATCATGATGTAATCATCAGCAAACCTTGAAATATTGATCAATTACAGTGGATATGATCCGTAAACGTCTACTAGAAGCCTGTTGGACTCTAGGAGGGAGGTATTTACTATAAATAGAGCTCTTTCTGCTCTGTTTTCCCCTCAGACACATCAAAAACATTAAATAAATACACACAAAAAGGTAATATCTTTATTCTTTATATATAAAACTTTTATATTATTAAAGACCAAAGTTCATCTTTATCATAATCATCAATTTTGACGTGATCAAATCATTTCTTTAACTGTTTTTGTTAAAAATCTCTCTAAAACTCATTTCCACGTAAAAAATCAAGAATATTTGTAATTTCTCTATTTTTCATTGTAAATACAATTTGTATAAGTTGTATTTATATTATTTGGCGTAAAATATCTCAAAATTATTATATTAAGTGTTAAAAGTAGGTTATTTTCTCTTATATTAATAATTTTCGCTATATTATTCTTTTAATAGCTCTTTAATTAATATAAATAGTATTTGTATTAATTTATAACTTTAATATTAGTAATATTATTGCTATTAATTGTTTTTTATTAATAAAAACCAGTTTTTTACGCCTCTATTATTTGTTTGTAACAATAATAAAGTGCTTTTAAATATATTAATTATTTCATATTAATATATTTATTTTATTATATTATATATTATAATATAAATTATATTATTATATTTTTATTAATAATATAATTATTTTTACGCCATAATTATAATAATTCTTTATTACTATAATTATTTTTATCTTATTTATTTCATTCATAAGGACATTCATAGTACAATAATTAAAATATTAGTAATTTTTACTTATTGTTTCATAGTCAAAACTTACAAGAAGAATGGAATGTTTTGTGTCAAGAATACTTGTTTAAAAGCCTTAAAAAAGAAAAATGGAGGGGAGGTAAAATTATCAAACAAGAATTATTAAAGAGAATCCCTTTTCAAAGGAATTTATCAAAATAAATCTCACCAGCTAAGTCCCCAATTCTTGGATTAATAATCCATCCTATTTCCATTGATATTATCTTTATTTATGTCTTCAATTTTTTATTTTCTACTATTTTCAATCTTCCTCTTTACAAATTAGATTTTCTTTCAAAAAAAGAAAAAAAAATCCTATAAGATTTGAAGGATGAAATCAAAAATAATAATAAACTTACTTGATATTGAAGATTCTTTTATAATTTTTTTTGCTCTCTTTTAAGTAACCAAAATAAATAAATAAGTAATTATAATTAGTCTTAAAAAACATAAAATATATAAAACCAGAGCTAAAAACACAATCAGTTTCAGTTCAGTTTATATCAGTAGATGATAGCTATAAAAAACTTACATGATATGAGAATTCTATGGTATTTATTTCTTATTTTCTATTTTTTGTTAATTTCAAAAGAAGTGCAGAGTAACAAAATAAAGAAAAATTAATTGGTAAATGAAAAAACAAACCCTACAATGATAGAGAAGGAGATGCCAGGAACAGCTCAAGAATCACATCAAGCTTGATGCAAAGCACACATACAGGAAGTACAACCACATCACAAAAGTCCATCCACTAGCTCTGACACAATTATTTGAAAGCGATAAAGGATTATGAAATACCTTCGGATCAGCAATTTATCTTAAGTCGGTGGTGCACTTGGAATAATTTTGTGAAAGGTTTTGCTCAAGGTTAAATAAATCCTGGAGGCAGCCACATGGATAACCCTAAAAGTGGAATAAACCTCAGTCTGGTGGATTCAACATACTACCAGACATTATGATTACCTTGGTACAGAAATTAAGAAAATACAGACTGACTATCCAGGCGAGCTTGTTTAATTGCAAAAGAGGCTGTACTCACCCGAGTCAGGAAGTAGCAGAATGAAGATTTTCTGAGTAGGAGGGAAATTTAGGCTTCATTGTAAGCCCTAAACAACAAATCTGAGGTGATAACACTTACACCCACAGAAAGAATTTAATATTTAGCACATGGATGAGCTCACACTATCCACCTGAAGTAATTTCAAAGCTCAGTAGAGAAATGCAATTTACTTACCTCACTAAACTAATTCCACAATAGCTCGAGTCACTTTCAATTTAAAAAATTAATACATCAAAAAAAATTGGGAAGATGACCAATCATGAAAGAACCTAAAACACAAAGTATCTAAACCAATAAGAGTTATCCGATTTAGAAGACAGGAGCTTCTAGTGCATTTCTAAGAAAAAAAAAGTGGGAAACAACCAAAGCGACAGGGGTATTTATAGCCGGCAGCCCTCCCTTGGCTCATGGAGGAACCTCTTAACTCCGCATCATTGATGGAATGGAACTAAAGAGGGATGCTCTGAATAGAAGAAAATCACCAACCTAGCACAAACAAGTACTAGCAGTCAATTGTATGCTTACCACTACTAGCTTCAAATGGCTGCTGGAACCACAGCACTGCATCTTACAGGAATACGAGATAAACAACAAATTATAATGGCATGCCTTTAGTTTTTGGAGGATAAAATCAACTTCACCAAACAGTTATTTACAATGCAGTCAGAGATAAGAATCGACATGCAGTGTATAAGGAGAGACTTACCAAACACAAAATCTGGAGTTGGGACTGCAGAACTTTAACCTCTGCATGCATTCGCAGCACCTCGGCTGGCACCATGATGAACTTATGGATGCCAAATTAAATATTAACACAGTCTAATACTCAAACAATAGGATGGGGCCTTGCGTAAAAAATTACTTCACCAAAAGGAACCAGTGGGCAGAAGAATCGAAACCAATTTGTACTAAGTACACTATAACTTCAAGATATTAGTGATAGGATCTTGCATCAGTACTTCATCAACTGATTCTCAGTGGTGACATCATTGTACATCCTACTTTGGACCATGCAAGATGGTACCCAATCGACTAGAAGTTTCTGATTGGATCGGAGAAACAACTCTTGCATTGGAGCCTCATAAAGCAGCAGCCGAACATTTAAAAGGACTGTACCACCTTGATACAATGTCTGAAAAACAATCCTACAGCATTTCCTGCAGTGATTTAAACAAAAGGAATTAGTATGGCTGACTAAATAATAATAATAATAAAAAGCTGATAGCTTCAAGCCAACTTAACTTCATCACCAAACACACATGTGGACAGCAGAGCTCTAACCCTTGCATGCCTTGAGAGGACCTCAAGTTACACCAGAATGGACCTATGAACACCTCTTTAAAAAATACGAATAGAGTCTACTACCGATTTAATACCCAGACTATTGGGTGGCACCTTTGTAATGAACCAGATCTTGCATCAAGCACTTCAGGCAGACATTCAAGCAAGAAGAGTTTTGACCAAAGCAGAAGGTATATGAAAACTGAAAATGCCTTACAACGACAGCTGCATATTGCACTGAATAAGAAATCACTAGCTAAATCCTCCTGAGACCGCAAGTGACATGACCCCTAGTCACAATGGAGTTAGATCGGAGGGAGGCTTACACAACAGCCACAACCAGTTGATGTGGTTATTATCACATCCAAGACCTCTTGAGGAATCCTAACACGACTGATATTAGCTGTATAGAAACCATCTGATTTTTAGAACACTCAAACAATCCAATTGCAAGTATTGAAAGGTTTTAGTTTTTAAAAAAAAACAACCAGAAACCTAAAACAGCCAATACGAAGTTCTTTCAAGATTTTCCAAGGTTCAATCCAAACCCTTCAACAAACATAAAGGAGAAATGATGGTTAGGACTTACTTTAAACAACCTCAGTAATCAATTCGACTCAGAGATGAGGGAGTTGGGCACTCATTAGCTGAGGAATTGCAAAAAAAAATCACCCGAGCCCACAGCACCAAACCCAAACAATTTCTGAGCAGAATAAGAGGTCATGCCATCCAACCCTACTTGATTAAACTAAGGATTCAAACCTTCTGGAAATATCTGAGACCCCCATTGATCAAGGTACCACCCACAAGAAGTGGTTCAGAGCACAATACCAGTGTATTTGTCAAAATAAAAAAAATAATTAGAAATAAATAAATAAATGATAAAAATATTAAAATAAAAAAAAATAAAAATAAAATAAAAATAAAATAAAATAAAAATAAAATAAAAATAAAATAAAAATAAAATAAAAATAAAATAAAAATAAAATAAAAATAAAATAAAAATAAAATAAAAATAAAATAAAAATAAAATAAAAATAAAATAAAAATAAGATAAAAATAAAATAAAAATAAAATAAAAATGAAATAAAAATAAAATAAAAATAAAATAAAAATAAAATAAAAATGAAATAAAAATAAAATAAAAATAAAATAAAAATAAAATAAAAATAAAATAAAAATAAAATAAAAATAAAATAAAAATAAAATAAAAATAAAATAAAAATAAAATAAAAATAAAATAAAAATAAAATAAAAATAAAATAAAAATAAAATAAAAATAAAATAAAAATAAAATAAAAATAAAATAAAAATAAAATAAAAATAAAATAAAAATAAAATAAAAATAAAATAAAAATAAAATAAAAATAAAATAAAAATAAAATAAAAATAAAATAAAAATAAAATAAAAATAAAATAAAAATAAAATAAAAATAAAATAAAAATAAAATAAAAATAAAATAAAAATAAAATAAAAATAAAATAAAAATAAAATAAAAATAAAATAAAAATAAAAATAAAATAAAAATAAAATAAAAATAAAATAAAAATAAAATAAAAATAAAATAAAAATAAAATAAAAATAAAATAAAAATAAAATAAAAATAAAATAAAAATAAAATAAAAATAAAATAAAAATAAAATAAAAATAAAATAAAAATAAAATAAAAATAAAATAAAAATAAAATAAAAATAAAATAAAAAATCAAATAAAAATAAAAGAAAAAAAAAGGCTCACAATGATGTTCTACACAGGGTAAGCTAAAGGTCTTTTCAAGCAAGACACATTTACCCGAAGTGTTTTAAAGCTTCAATTGGGGTGTAATAACACCCATCAAGACTACCACAGCCCACTCAAAAGGTTTCTGATGAGATTTACAGGGCTGAACCCCGGCTTAATTAACAAAATAAACTGCACTGAGGCAGTTTTCAGATATTCAGAACTAACCACCCAAAGTGGTTGAAAGAACAATAAAGCTACAGGGCTATAAATAACAGAGAGCCCTCAGTATGGCTTTAAACTGCTGTTTTTCTTATTTATCTTACTTAATTTAGCTTATTAATTATTTTTTTTTCATGCTGCAGGGCTACAAAAAAAAAAGCCCTCAGCATGGCTATAAACTGCTTAATTTTATTTATTATCATGATTAAATTAGTTGACTAATCATGTTTATATATGAATAAACAGGGATTTGAAAACAAAAAAGCCCTAAGCATGGATTCAAAGTGCTCAATTTTATTTTTTATCAAACCCTTATTTTACTCACAATTTCTTATTTTTTTCTACAGTTTTCTTTTAAATAACATATATATATATATATATAACTAAAGAAAGATTAATATACAACATAATTTTTTATGAATCAATATATATATAATAACAAGAAAAATAATCAATATATGTAACAGAATGAGGGATTAAAAAAGGAAAAAGCCCTCAGGATACAAAATAAATCAAGAAAATAAGTCCTCAGCAAGACTTGAAACTGCTTATTTCTCTTTTGCTTCATTTTTAAATATAGTAACTGATCTTGTTTTATTTTATGATAATTTTGTTGACAACTATTTTCAATTTTGACTATAAGGGATATAAGCAACAAATAAGCCCTAAGCAAGGCTTTAAACTGCTGTTGTTTTTATATGCTTGTTTCTTTATGTTTACAATAAATTATACTGACATATTTGATTTTGAATGCTACAGGTGTTCATCAAGAAAATAGCTCTCTGATTTTATAAGCTTAAAAGTGCTTTGAAAGTGAAAATGAGTCCTCAATAAGACTATAAGCTGTTTAAATTAATTATAAAACTTACCTTTGAAGATAAATTACATGCCATGAAACCCCAAGTGCAACAATCAGGTGCCTGGACACAAGATACACTCCTTGACAAGACCATAAACTGCCCACCAAAAAATCTCAACAAGGACTCAAAAATAAAAAAACAAGATGAGGTCCTTGGCAAAACCATAAAATAACGACTCCAAATATCAACAATAATCAAGAAAAAGTAACCAATGGTCCTTGACAAGATCACAAAATTCCTATTTAAAATACTCAAAAATATTGAACAAGAACTATCAAAGGAGGATAAGTCCTAGGCAAGACTTTAAACTACCTAAGGTTTCATTTCTTATTTTTTTTAATTTTTAATTTTATGTCATTATAAACAATAATTGGAAAGATTTACTGACTTGAATGTTCTGAACGTATTTTTTTTTTATTTCTGTGAGCCTGTGAGGTATGTATAACATACCCATAAGGCCACAAATGATTTTATAGACAGTTAATTTTGTCTTAAACAGACTTTTTAGTTGAATTTAAAATAAAAAATAACAAAAAATAAGTATAACTTTTTTTGGATAAACAAAGTTATAATTATTATGTCATTTTTGGATTCTACACCAAAAATAACCTAGGGTACACCCATAGGGTGTTATACCCAAAAACACTTATTTCTTGTGTTATTGGAAGATTTAAGAATCTCACAGTACTAATGTAGCTTTTTTTAACATTTTTTAAAAATTGTTAAATTTAAGCTTAATTAAGCTTAAATTTAAAGTTACATAAGGTTTATGCAACTTTACTAAAATTTTAGTTAAAATTCAGGTGTTGTGTATATTTACTGAATTGGCTAAGGATTTGCCATACAGAATGTAAATCCTGCGTGAGCACAATTTAAAAGGGTTTAAAACCATGGTATGGCTTTAAATAAATAAAAGGGCAAAATCCATACAAAAAGGTGGGTCAAAGGAAAAAGACCAAATAGAGCTGGGGTACCCAACTTTTTGGATCTGCAATGATTCAATTAAGGTTGTCCACCTTTATTGGAGGATTTTCAACCTTATTTAAACTTTAAGATTAGACTTTGATCCAACCTTAAGGTTTAAACTGGTTTTATCCCAATTTGGACAGGAATTTCAAGCTGCCAAACGGTAAATCCCAATATGTAGGCTTGAAATAAAGGTTTTAAGAACTGTCAAAGCTTAAATAAGCTTAAAACTTTAAGGCTTCAAGCATTAAAACCTTATCAAAACTTAAGGTTTGGTGTGTATTGCTATTTTATGGGGAAAAATAGAAATAACTTCAAAAATTCATTAAAAATCCAATTATCAATGGATTTCCTTGAAAATTTCACACAACTTAGAATTTAATACAATATATATAAATTAAATTTTAAGTATCTTTTATAAATAAATTTCCTGGGTAATTAGCCTCGAAATTTACTCTTTTAATTAAACTCAAAGAAAATTATGATTTCTTTAAAAATTAATTAAAAATTGAGTTTAAGAGATTTTTGCTTGAAAGTCTAATTTTAAGTTGTTCATGTGATGAACTTTAATATAAATAAACTTATTTTATATTAAAACTTAAAATAATTAAGCTAAATGAGGATTAAAGTTACTTGGAGTTAAGAGTAACACTGGTAACTTTAAATTGGAAGTAAAAATAAGTTGCCTTAAGTTAAGAACTTTATTTTTAAGCATGGTTTTTCAGTTTTGACCTGAGCACGCCCTCTACATCCATTATGAATCATGAGAGCTGCTCTGAAGACATAAAAATAGTCTTTTCATCACTGTTTTTGTCCATCATTCATCATCAATCCAATCATATTAGAAATTTAAACAGGTAAAGTTTTATTGAATATAAAATCTTATTATTAAAAGTAATTCTTAAGTTATTTTTATTCTTTATTTATTGAAATTAAAGAATTGAAGTCATAGAATTTAGATTATTGTTGTAATCACCAATAATATATTTTATTATGTAAAATTAACATTTTAAATATCTTTTAAAATCCACAAATTCCTCTCAAAAACTCTTTAATCATAATTTATATTATAAAAAGTTGTTTTATCTTTAAATTTATTGATTTTTGACGTGTTTTGAACTTATAATTATTATCTAATATAATAACTGTTGTTTTTTGACTTATTTTATTAAATAAATCTTATAAGTAAGTTTTCTCTAGAATTCTATATTTTTTTATCTAGTATTAGTTTTTTTGTAGAATTTTTATTCTAAAAGAATTATTTCTGCACAGTGTGTGTTTAATTCTTTTTATAAATAATATTTATATTATTTATAAGTGGTTAATATTCATATTTTCCACGTGTAATTGTCTCATTAAGAGCTTCACACTTCTTATTGTTATAACTGTCAGTGCCTATAACAATAATAGAATAATTATAATTTATTATAATTATTATTTTTTTTTATTATTATATTATTATAATAATAATTAAATTTCTTTTTTTATATATAATTATTTTTAATAATTATATTTAAATTTGTGGTTATAATATTTTATTATATTATATTTTTCTACTGAGGAAAGTCATAGTACTCTCGATATTGCTACTATTATCAAGAGTTTCATAGACAAACCTTACAATTTCAAACTCATTTATTTATTTTCTCTAAGAATCAGGGGCATATCCCATTCCTGATCTCAAGAATATTCTATTTATTCATTATTTCTATTATAATTTTCCTACTATTAAAGCATGAGCAATTAAATTGGCTTAATGTTTCAACTGAAAAAAAATAATAATGATTAAAAAAAACCTCTACATCAAGTAATTTTTTAAAAAATGATTGATTTATTAGAAATGTTTCTTTACTTACAAGAAAGTAATTGGAACTTGTTTGAAAAGAAGAATTAATTGTGCCATGAAGGCATCAATTGAACTTTGAAGGAGTTATTTATATTAAAAACTCATAGGTTGATGTCATAATTTGGGGAATTTACATATTAATAACACCTCAATGTGCTATTTATTCCAAATGGAAGTTAAAAAGCCCCCAAAAACCAAACAAGAGTTTTTTTATTGTACAAATTTTCATTTTTCACTGTTTATATTTTTTGAACAACTCAAATGCATTTATGGGTAACAGAAAATCTGAACCATAAAGAGGAAGGACTTGAAATAAAGTCTGAGTCACAATGATGATTCCAAAAGGAAGATTTGTGGCATCATAAGAGTCATTATATGAACAAAGGACTCAAATTAGGATCATTCAAATATGCTATTATGAATACTCTCAAGAGAACCAATTTTTTCTAAATGGCACAAATTACCACCTTTAACCAAACACTTCCATGATCTTAATTTTGATTAAGGTTTATTTCTTTCAAATTGTGATTTTTACTCAGATATCTCACTTAAGGGTTATTTTATACTTACATTAAAAAAACAAAAAATAAACAAAAAAAACAACTTATTATTGAATCATCATCAAAATAAAAAAATTATTTAAATTTTATGTATCATTATGTATTATTATAAAAATCACTATAAAGAAATAAGGGGTGGGTAAACTTATTTCTTAAACTATCCCTTACAGTGGAAGTTTTGGGGGAATGATAACATATCCTCTTCAAAATTTGAAAACCAACTCAATATTTTTAAATGGAAAGGGGGGCCCTTATCCAAACAAAAGAATTTTATTAGAAAACAAAAATAAAATAAATAAATCAATATTAAAATCAATTTTAAATTATCTTATTACTATTATTTTTCATTTTTTATTTTATTTCTTATAACAGGAATACTTTAGGAATACAGAAGAATCAAAGAAAGTAAATTATTTTGAATAAATATTAATACAATTTGGAAACATTATATCATATACCAATTATTCAGAATACTGAAAATGAAGAAGATTATTTATGAAGAAAAGCAGGAGTTCCTTATGGATTGACCTTTGGCCAACACAAGGCCTTGGACATTTCTTTGATTTTGGATTCAAACTCATTTGGAATTCAAGAATAACTGACCAGGATTTATGGACTGAAGGATGGCTCCCTGGATTAATTATTGACTCAGGACTCACTCAACATGATGGACCAACAAGATGATGTAAAGCACTCAACTCAAATTGCCCCTGGGATTTTAAAGAAGCTTGAAGACTCAAGAGGTCCTCAGCATGCCACTAAACTGCTTCCCCTGTAGACTTGGGCAGGGAAACTGGTAAAAAATAACAGCCAAGAAGCTGGAGGGGATTGTCCTAGTCAGGAGAAGTGCTGAAGGACCATTTTTATCCTCAGCATGACAATAAACTGCTCCCTTTGTGTAACAGGAACAAGGGGTGTCACAGGTGTTTAGCATTATCTAATTGGCCAAAATGAACAAAGTGTAGTCCCAAGCCATCAATTAAGACAAGAAAATTACTTATCAAGAAATAAAAAAACCAGAAGAATCTTTCATCAAGTGGGGATCATGAAGATTGAAGAATAAAACAAGAGTCAAGTGGAATCCAAAATCAAGCCCAAAGGAGCTCAAGAATCAAGATAAGCCCTTGGATTAGGCCAGGAGGTCCTTGCATGACTTCAACTGCAGGACTTGTATACCTAATATACAGGGGTTAAACACCTAGTTTTAGGTCCTGTATGACCTTAAACTAAATTTTTTTATGGAAGAAAGAAGAAAGAAGAATTGTGAAGACCTCAATATTTCAGGACACTAGCAAATTATTAGAAATAATTAAAAAAAAGAGAGAAGCAGAACCAAAAATTTCTAATTGAAGATGGATCACCAAGTTTAGCAGCCAAATATAAATCAGTCCTGAAGAAGGTGAGACCAGTCAATGAGCCAATGCCTCAAGACCTTAACCCACCTTTTTCAAGAGATCCTTATGAAACACCCTTATCACCTAACCCACCTATATTTCAAGAAACCTTCAAGGTCTCCCATGAAAGACTGCAAGCAGTTAATTTTGGCCCACCAGGATGGTTATCCAATGAAGAAATAAATTTACGCAAAAATGTTATTACCTTAAGGGAAAAAGAAATAGCCTTCTTTGAAGAAGAGTGAGGATTACTCAAGCACTCATATGGAAAACCTTACAAAATACCAGTAATACCTCATGAACCTTGGCAGAAGAAACCCATTCCCATTCCCAAATCAATTTTACCTCAGCTTACTGAATTAATCAGAGAAAGAATCAGGACTGGACTCTATGAGAAATCAACCTCAAGCTACACAAGCCCAATTTTTTGTGTGGCCAAATCAAATGGAAAACTCAGAACTGTCCATGACCTTCAAGAACTCAAAAAATTCACCATCAAGGATGCTGGCTTACCATCTCACATTGAAGAATTTGTGTATACATTTGCAAGAAGAGCATTCTATGGACTAGGAGACATCATGGGAGGATATGATGAAAGAGAATTAGATGTCACTACAAGACCCCTCACCACTTTTGAAACACCCCTTGGAAGGATGAAACTCACAAGACTACCCCAAGGAGCCACCAACTCAGTAGCAGTATACCAAGCCTAAATGACCTGGATACTCAAAGAAAAAATACCAGAAAGTGTAGGAATCTTTATTGATGATGGAGGAATAAAAGGACCAAGATCCCTTTACAACCAAGAAACACTACCAGAAAACCCCTCAATCAGAAGATTTATATGGGAATATGCCATAACCTTAGAAAGAGTTTTATTCAGGATTGAAGAAGCAGGACTTACTATAGCAGGATCAAATTTTGCATGCTGTGTTCCAGCTTTGGACATAGTAGGGCATGTTGTATCATTCAAAGGAAGACCGATTCCAAAAAAAAAGATCAACAAATTTAAAATTGGCCAACACCTCTTAACAAGAAGGAAATAAGGGGATTTCTTAGACTTTGTGCCTATGTAAGGATGTTCATTGAAAAATTCTCACAAGTTGCATCACCAGAAAAGCTGTTGACTGGGAAGGGGATCAAAAATGTGAATAAGCTTTCCATCAGCTCAGAAGAATAGTTGGAGAAGAAATAACCCTCAAGAAGTTGGATTATGACAAAGGAGAAGGCAAAATTAAGCTAGCAGTAAATTCAAGCTACATTGCTGCAGGTGCTGTAAGCTGGGGTCTCTTTTGTTACTTCCAGTCTATATAAAAGGAATTTTAATAAGTTAATCAAAAGTGGAATCCTGTTAAAATATGATAACAGAGGTGTCACTGTAGTTTAATTATAGTATTATTAGTGGTATGAGCTTCACTAATAATATCAAAGATAATTTATAATTTTTAAGTAATATAAATTTCTATATAACAGTTTGAGAGATCTTATATCTTTTAAAGTAATAAATGATTTAATTTAAACTGTAAAAAATATATAAAAAATTGAGCTCTGAGGTATCATTCAAAGGTAAGAATGATCCTCTTAAATATTGTAAGTACAAAAATATAAATGATGTCATAGTAAGATTTTTATGACAACATCAAAAGAATATTTAGTTACAAAATTAAATGATGTCATATAATATTTTATGACATCATTAAGATTTAAAAGAATAAATTTTAACTTTTAGGTTGAAGTTTGAACCTAATAATTGAATAAAATAAAAAATTAAGATGTAGACGGTGTAGCAGGTAAGCCATTACATTCTTGCAGGCTCACATTTCATAACACTAAAAAAATACAAAGAAAAATGATAAATGGAATTTCTGATTAATAATAACAACTGTACTTATCTACAATCTTCATAATGATATTTTGAATTTTTGAATTATTAAAATAAAGTTCTTTTCTTGTTGTATAATCTGAATCATAGAAACTGTTACAAATTTGTATTTCTTCTTTGTTTAGAAATTCAAAATAAAATGATTGTTTTTGTTTTTTTATTTCTTCAATATAAATTTCAATTTGTTATAGTCTTCATTTGGAAAAAATAATTTATCAATGTTTATCGCGCTATCAATTTTTGTTGTAATGTTCTTTAAGGCCATCAATATTTTTCCCTTTAATGTTGTAGATTTCCCAATTGTCCTCTTTGCTATAAATCTTTGAGTTTCATTTTTTATTTCAGTTGCATCACCAATGGTGTTCTCTTGTATTTCTTTAATTTTTGTTGGTAGACTGTTACTACATATAGTATTACTACTCTTTTTACTGTTAAAAGGTTTTTCTTTATTTACAGTAATAGTCGCATCCATTGTTAGAGACCTAATTTTGCTGGTACTGAAGCTAGTACACCTAGTATTAGGTTTTAAATTCTGTTCGACGTTCTTATAGATCTTATTTCCATTTGCGTCAGGTTGATTAGAGCTGAAATTGCTATTTGTTTTGTTCGCCTCAATCTTTTTACTAAAATTATTGAGTTTATTGAGCTTGCATGCAGGGGAAAGAATTGATTCCGATGAGAAGTTGACAGCTGTATTACCACTGAACACTTCTGAACTGGTATTCTCCCTGCAATCTGCTTCAGTCAATGACTTGCTGTATTTGCTACGTTGTGTATTTTTTTGATTTTTACTAGTATATTGAGACCCTGTAGGTTGAGTGGTTCTCGAACACAATTCATCAGTTGTTTTGGGACTTCTAGATTGAATCTTTTCTGTAGGAGACCGTGATGAACTATCATAACTACGAGATTTGCCTTGGAAATAGTCTTTTTTCCAGGCTTCTTTTCCCGGCGACGAGAGGTGGAATGGCTTAAAGAATAGTTACTGGTCATCATCTTGGATAGATGACCAGTAAAAATGCTTATTTCTTTCATGAACAAAGACAGGCGTTGAAAAGCTTTGATTTCAGGGGGGGCCATGGTCATCAAAACTTGAGTGTTGGTGTTGGAGGATGGTACTGATTGCTCCAACAAGAATTTGAGGAAACTACAATCTTTCAATTTATAAATTTGGTATTTATTCTTCAAAATTATAAATAAATTAGGATATTATAGTAATAAAAAAAAGGGGATCAGAATTTTGACGTTGATTCTTGATTTTCAATGGAAGAGTAGGTTATCAAGGAATATTATTAAGTAGGTATTCTGATGTCTAATTATTTTATTAGATGTAATTAATTAATCAATTAAATCTAATATAAATTTTAATATATTAAATGTAAGCTGGGGTCTCTTTTGTGCCTTCCAGTTTATATAAAAGGAATTTTAATAAATGAATCAAAAGTGGAATACTGTTAAAATATGATAACAGAGACGTCACTGTAGTTTAATTATAGTATTATTAGTGGTATGAGCTTCACTAATAATATCAAAGATAATTTATAATTTTTAAGTAATATAAATTTCTATATAAAAGTTTGAGAGATCTTATATCTTTTAAAGTAATAAATGATTCAAATTAAACTGTAAAACATATATAAAAAATTGAGCTCTGAGGTATCATTCAAAGGTAAGAATGATCATCTTAAATATTGTAAGTACAAAAATATAAATGATTTCATAGTAAGATTTTTATGAAATCATCAAAAGAAGATTTATTTACAAAATTAAATGATGTCATATAACATTTTATGACATCATTAAGATTTAAAATAATGAATTTTAATTTTTAGGTTAAAGCTTGAACCTAACAATTGAATAAAATAAAAAAATTAAGATGTAGACGGTGTAGCAGGTAAGCCGTTACATGCTTGCAGGCTCACAGGAGCAGTACTCACTCAAGAAGATAAAGAAAGAAAATACAGACCAGTATTATATTAATCAATAAATTTTTCAAAATTAGAATCAAAATACTCACAACCCAAATTGGAACTCTGTGGAGTTGCAAGAATTCTCAAGAAGCTTCAGACAATACTTTGGGGACAACATTTTGAATTACAAGTTGATGCCAAGTCTTTAATTCAAATAATCAACACCCCTAGCTTACCAAATTCCCCCATGACAAGATGGGTGGCTTTCATTCAACTATTTTCCTTTGATTTGGTACACAAACCAGGGAAGAATTTCACTATGCCAGATGGGCCATCCAAAAGACCAAAAAACTCAGAAGAAGAAGATGAAGATGCACCAGAATTTGATGAAGAAGAAGATTGGATCAAGCCAAATCCTGGATTTGGGGCTAAGAATGTCAATTCACTCAATTTTTCAGGAGTACAAGTACCAACCAAAAAAGAAGGATTTTGGAAGAGAATGCAAGAATACTTAAGGACAATAAAAAAACCACAATCAAGCAAAGATGAAGAATTTAGAACGATTAAAAGAAGGTCACCCAACTTTTTCTTGGAAGATGGCCAGCTTAAAAGAAGAAACAACCCAAACCCTCAACTGGTGATATAAAGTCAAGAAGCTCAAAGCTACATTTTAAAGTCACTTCATGAAGACATGGGCCACAGAGGGGAAAATGAAACTTATAGAAGAATTAAAGCAAGATTTTGGTGGGAAGGAATGAAGAAATCAGTCAAGAAATGGGTTCAATATTGCCTAGCCTGCCAAAGGAGAAGTCAAAAACTACAAAGGTAACAATAAAAATCTACAGCAACATCAAAAATGTTTGAAAGGGTCAGTATGGATGCAGTCCATATCAAATCTGGAAGATGGAAATATATTATTGTGGCAGGAGATGATTTTTCAGGATGGCCAGAAACAGTTGGACTAGTCAAATGAAGAGCAAAATAAGTTGCAGAGTGGTTCACCTCAGAATGGATATGCAGGTATGGCTCACCAAAAGAAGTAACTGTTGATGGGGGGCCAGAGTTTGGGAAAGAATTGCAATATGCATTAAAGAAAGCAGGATCTAGAATCAAAGTCACCACACCCTATTACCCTGAGTCTCAAGGAATGGTGGAAAGGGGCCATAAACAACTCAAAGATGCACTAGTCAGAATGTGTGGGGAAAGTGGAGGAAAATAGAAAAAATATCTATCACTTGTGACATTGGCTGACGGAATCTCCATTAAAAGGACAACTGGTTTCTCACCATTTGAACTCCAATTTGGACAACTACCAGTATTACCAATTGACATTGAAACAAAAACCTTTTTAGCAGTAGAATGGCACAAAATATCCACAACAGAGGAATTATTGGAAGCAAGAGCTAAAAAATCAGAAGGAAAAGAAGAAATTAGAAGGAAAGCAGCAGAAAAACTCAAAGAATCAAGGGAGGACCCAATGAAATATTGGGATAGAAGAATGGCACACCAACTGAGATCACAACTTAATCCAGGAGATTTGGTAGAACCTAATTGGGGACTACTTTTCAAAAACAAATGGAATGAACCCTAGAGAGTAATCAGACAAATAAACAATGGACCATATGAACTTGAGGAGCTGGATGGAACAGAATTAGCAAGAAGATTTGCAGCCTCTCAAGTCAAAAGGTTCTACCCAAGAGGAAAGTTTATAAACACAAAAGAAGACACAGAAGAATAAAAAAGTGAATAAGATGAACCAATAAATGAGGAAGAGGTATTTGAGGAGACCACAGAATCAGATGAAGAATAGGGAGCTCTCACCTGGAATGCTGGGGACAGCATTGAATGGAGAGGGGGATATGCTATTCCATACCATTTGTTTTCATCAGGATCAAGCTCATATTACCCATAACAGAAGCAAATCCAGCCTACAGGCAAACTTACACTCAAAATTTACACCAAAACGTCAATTTTACAGCAAGAATCTGGATTTAACTCATAAAACCATGACACAGGCACCAAAGGGCAGTGTATGTGTTTAAATAAATTATTCAATTTCATTATGCATATGTATAAATCAAGTTACATATAGTAAACTAGTTACAAAAAATAAGCCAACTTTCATTTAAAGTCACATGATGCAAAGCCCAGCCCCATGGAATTCCTGCAATTCTTTTAAAACACAGCCACAGGAGTACCTTCTCTTTATATCCACAGTAGCCCCACTTTAAACCTTAAAACAGAAACAAAATTATTTACACCCCTCATCACCTCATGCAAACCAAAGCTAGTTACAACAAGCTGCATGCAGTACACACTTTTTAATTAAATCTCAACAACATGACTATGAATAGCATGTGTCAAACTCAAAAATCACATCATCTCATAAAAAACAGTAAATTCATCAGGGCAAGAAATTATCACCTGACCTCATTTTAAAGTTCAAAAAGAAGAAAAACAACCATGACACCTGCATAAATCACACAGCCACATCTACCAATCCTAAAATGTGACATATGCAAAGGAATTATAAGGTCATCATGTGATACTCAATCCACCAACAGAATATCATGTGACAGAAAAGAGGCTGTGCACAAGAAAAATGCTCAGATAACATGAAAAATATATCCCCTGGACATTGCAAGCATAGGAATAATTCATCCCTCACCTGGGAGGTAGTCCAGAAAATTATAGTAAATTTACTTGCCCAGTAGCTAAGCTCAGTGGAAGTATAGTGTTGAAGATTACCCAGTAGCTAAGCTCAGTGGAACCTTATTATTATTAAAATAAAAATAAAAATAATCCAGTACCCAAGACTAGGGTTACTACTCTATTAAAAAAATTCACCTAGTAAAATTAACACCTTTTATCAAGATTTAAAATTAACTTACCCCTCTAAAAATCAAATATCAAAGAATCTTACCTCTTAAAATTAACAAATACAATCTTATCTTATTATTAAACACTCTTAAAAAAATAACAAACCTGTAGAAAAGTATTTTACTCTTTTATAGCTTTAACTTAAGAAAATTACCTTTATCAAAACTCATCAATTTTTCAGAAAAACCTTAAATAACCCATCTTACCAAGGATTTATCACCAAGAAGAAACAACTCACCTCCATTTAGCCAAAAATATTAAAATTAAAAAGAAAAGTATTTCATTGAAATCTCAAATTTAACCAAAATCACTAACATTATTTTTCATATCATATATTGAATGGGTCTGATCTGAGACTGCTGAATTTTGTCTTCTGCAGTTGTAAAGCCAATTACTAATTTTATTTTGGTTTGTGAGCTCCAAAGAAGATTTTGTTCATCATTTTAGGAGGGGCAGGCAATACACCCTTGCCATCCTTGGTTACAGGAGTTATTAGCAATTGAAAACTAGTTACCTGTGATTTCCCCCCTCCAGGTACTGCCTCACTTTAATCCCACACAAGAGGAGTTCCCACAGTGAGTGAACTCATTTTCTTTAAATAATTTTTCCAACAAAGGATTGAAGAACCTTGAGGTTTCCTGGAGCAGGGAATTGAGAATTCGCTGGACTTTTTCTTGGTCCATCTTACAGCCCTCATCAGAAACAATATGATGTAGAGATTAAACACTATAAAGATGTATTAGGCACTTGGAGGCCTTAGAAAAGAGGTTATTTGCTGTGAGTCTGGAAAGAACAGTAGACACATGGGTGACATGTTCCTCCCCAGATTTGGAAAAGACCATAATTTCACCCAAGTAAACCAAAACAAAAATATCAAGAAGATCATAGAAAATATCATTGACAAGATTTTGAAAAGAGGAAGGAGCATTGGTGAGTCCAAATGGCATAACCAAATTCTCATAACTGCAATATTTAGTTCTAAAAGCTGTCAAGTGTTCATCACCCTCCTTGATTCTGAGCAGGTTATATGCACCGTGCAAATCACTCTTGGAGAAGATAGAAGAACCATTCAAGACATTGAGAAGCTTATTCATAGGAGGAACAGGATACTTTTTCTTCCTAGTCACAGCTTTAAGTTTGTGGTAATCAACACACAAACAGAGGCTACCATCCTTATTCTTAACAAAGAGGACAGGTGCTCCTGTTGAGGAGGAGCTTGGCCAGATGAAACCTTGCTCTACATTCTCTCAAATGTAGGCCCTGAGTGTATCTGACTCTTGGTTTGATAAAGAGTAGATCACTCCAACTGGAGGTAGAGACCCCTCTAGCTCAATATGATGATCACAGGCATGGTGAGGAGGAAGTTTCTTTGCTTTAACCTTGGAGAATAAATCCAAGTACTGGTTATAAACAGAAGGAACAACCTTAATCAAAGTCTCTACTTTTTCTGTCTCTTTCTCTTCATCCCACAACTCCTCCAGGGAGTCATGATAAGATGAAGGAGGAAGGTTCATATTCCCAAAGAAGAGGCAAAGTGAAGATACAGAATTATCTTCTCCAACCTCTTGAATCTCTTTGAAGAGTTCATCTCTAGAGGACATTAATTACTTATGGGAATTAATGGAATGAATATGGAGAGAAGATGGAAAGGATGGTGTTCTAGAAACACTAACCAGAGCTGCACATGATTTGGCAGAGGAACGGTCATTACTAAAATAATCAGAAGAATCATAATAGTCCTTACAATCAGCAGTAAAGGTGATCAACCCTTGCCTCCAATCAATAAATGGATTAAAATGATTAAGAAAGTCAAAGCCCAATATGAGGTCTTCTCCTGTGGCAGTATCAATGACTAAAAAGTCCCATTCAAAGATTGGGAATGAAGGAAGCTCAACCATATATTTGGTATGGGGAGTCACAAATAAGGAAGGGGACTCAGAGGAGTCCAAAATTATAAGAGGAATCTTCTCTGGGAGTTCTGATGTAGTAAAGTAATACTTGTGAAAAAACTGCTTTGCAATAAATGAGTTCATAGCACCAGAATCAATTAGAATACTGTAAAAACCATCAGAAAGGGAAGAAAAAACAAAGAATTTAAGAGAATTATTGAAACCAGTATTCATAATGTACAATTGTGCTCTGGGTGGAAAACAGTGAAGACCATTGAACACAAAAAGATCTTCACTCAGGCTTTTCCCTGGGTGAGAAATTGCCCTGATGGTTGGGTAAGCTTTTTTTGAGGCCTTTTGAAACAGGACTCAAGACTATGCTTCCAACCAAAATAGGTCCATAGATCCTTCTTGATTCTACTTTCTTTTTCAGAATTCATCAACTTGAAATATTTTTTCAAAAAATAAGAATGGGGCTTGTTCCTCTTCTGAAAATTTTTCTTCTTCTTTTGCCTGGACCTTGAAGATTTTGAGGATGAGAAGAATTTGCCTTTGAGGCCTCAGGCTTCTTCTCTTGATGATGACTTTTCTCTTTTTGCCTCTCATGGTACCTGGTATCAAGCTCCAGGGTAATGTCCATTAATTCTTGAAGAGAGTCAATTCTTGAAGAATGGGAGGCCAGTTGATCCAAAATCCTGGATGGCTGTGAACCTTAGAGGTATTTTCATATATCCAAAAGACCACAAATAACAAGATAAGATAAAAATATAAATAAAATGAATTTATTTATATTATCAAAATTCAGATTAAGATATAAATGAAAATATATATACAAAAATAAAAATTGAATTATGATTTCAAATCAAACTTACAATAAAATTTAAAATTATGAAAATACATTTTTACTTGAAAAATTAAGTAAAAATGAATTCTTAATAAAATTAATGAAATTAAAATATTTTTGGTAAAAAGTTACATAAAATATATTATATCTTTTCATCCAATAAATAAACTTAAGAAAATTACTCCACCATTAGACCTCTCATAAAAAATAAGGTGGGGTCACATCTGGGTAAATGTTTTGTAACTCAAGTCTAAATAAGCTTGAATGGAGTTGTAGTATTTTCTGTACAAAAGTTTAAGATCCTCAAAACCTTATTTTGATGCACACCACATGTGGTGTTAACCATCAATTTTTGTGTTAAAATTCAGGTATTGTGTGTATTTTAGAAGTTATGAGGAATTGAAGTATTTTCAATTGAAATGTCAAAATGTGCGTGTGTATTACATAAGTGAGCTTTAATTTCATATGAGGTATAAATGATTACAGTTGTGTGATTTGAAACTCAATTGAATTGTATGTGAAAATTGCAAGTGTATTATATGATGAGGAATTAAAGAAAAAATAAATTGGAAAGATTAATTCTGGGGGGGAAAGGTACTCTAGCTCCAAGGGGGAGCCAGACCCCCAAAATCCTTTCTGACAGGCGTGGAATGTCAAAATCCATGGAAAGGTTCATCACTTTTGGCCTGGAACTGAGTCACGGGGTCTGTGAATCAATTGATGATGAGGTTTTGATACCAACCAGGGCAGTTTTAACTGTTTCCAAGAGGGTAAAACTACCCTTAAGTTAAAACAATCTTACTAAAAACGGTTTTAACTGGTTTTGACTTCTCTAACACACATTCTGACATGTTTTGAAGGCACTAGGCCAGGTATTACTATAGGAATGGCTGATTTAAGGGTCTAAAAAAGCTAAACATAACAAAAAATGCCTAGAACCAGCCTTTTTTGGTCTAAACAACGGTTCAATGATGCCATAATTGACTTTGCTGTTGTCAGAGTGTTTTCCATGATGGACATAGAAAATTAATGGCAACAAAAGAATGTCTTCTTTGCCCCACTTTTCTCTTCATGTTAGAATCTTTTCCTTTTATAATTGGTTTAAACATTGTTGAAAAAAATCAATAAAAGACTCCAACCACCCTTTTTATACCATTTTAGACCTTTAACCACTTGAAATTTATCATTACAATCATTGTTTGTAACTCTTATAATCATTTTTACCTCTTGAACCACCCCATAAGTGAATTAAAGCATCTTTCATCACTGTTAACTTTGTCACTTTGTGTCCAAATTCACTGTGATCACATTTGGGCATTTTTTATCTTTGAATTTCTTTTTAGAGGCTTTGTTCTCTAATTAATTCTTTGTAGTTATTTTCTCAATTAATTCCAATTAAAATTTATCTTCAAGAAATTTCTTTTGTAGCCTTAAATATCTCTTGTAGAGTATTTTTGGATAAATTTCTATTGTTGGTAAAACAATCGATCTTTATAATACTATTGTTTTATACTTATGAGGTTAAACACAATAAAATTGCCATGTTTTCTGTTGAAAATACAATTTCATACTATTTTTTAATTATATTTTACCTTATAAGAATTTTGAGGACAGGAAAAGTACTTGATTTTTGATCAAAGTCTCATATCCATGCCCTACATAAGTCTTATAATCATTTTTACCGCTTGATCCACCCCATAAGTGAACTAAAGTATCTTTCATCACTGTTAGCTTGGTCACTTTGTTTCCAAATTCACTCTGGTCACTTTTGGGCATTTTTTCTCTTTAAAAACCCTTTTAAAGACATTTTTCTTCAATTACTTGCTTGACGTCCTTTGTTCAAATAATTCCAATTGAAATTGCTCTTGAAGAAATGTTTTTTGTAGCCTTAAATATCTCTTGTAGAGTATTTTTGGATAAATCTTTATTTTTAGTAAAAAAAGAAATCTTTATAATATTATTTTTTTATACTTATAAAGTTAAAAACATTAAAATTGGTGTGCTTTCTGCAAAAATACTATTTTGTAGTATTTCCAACTATTTTTCACCTTATACAAATTTTGAGGACAGGAAAAGTACTTGATTTTTTATCAAATTTTCATATCCACACCTTACAATGGAAATCCCTTGCTGAAATGATGGATGAGAGCTCTTTCAACCCAATCCCTGATTCTTGAGACCAAACTTCTGAAATCAGAAATGTATAATGATACCTTCCCACCTTCTCTCATTCTCAAGGAATTCAACTCTGAGTCAGCTTTTCTGACTTTATTTGGGTCCCAAAATAAAGTAAAGAGTTGAGATTCAAATAATTTCCAAGAATTGAGGAGATAATTTGGATCTTGATTGGTGAGATTGGAAAGATAAGGCTCAATCCATTTTGCAGCCCTGCCAATGAGAAATGAGGTGGCATAAAGGACCTTCTTTCTGTCTTGAGAGAAGTTTGCCGGATCATTATGAAAAATTAATTGACAATACTGAATAAAGCTTCTAAATTTGAAGGGCTGAGTCCCATCAAAGCATTCTGGTGCCTTCATAGATTGAGTATTGAAGGCGGGTGGTTGTGATGAATCAGAAGATGAAGCTGCTTGAAGATTGGCCATAATTTGAGTCATCTTATGCATGATGGCCAATAAGTCTGATTCAGACTAATGAGAGACAGGCTGATTAGACTGGGGAAGAGTTGGCCCTCCAGTCCCTTGGGATGCCCCCACAGGAGCAGGAACACCTTGAATACAATCAGACTCCTCCTCTTTACCATCTTCCCCAGGATCTCTTACAATGGTCCATGAAGTTTCTGGAAACCCTCCAACTACTAATGAAATTTAATTTGATCTTCTTGGCCCTTTTCCTTCCTTCCTGGATGGTTCTGCTCCTTCCATAATGGGTACTCTGTGTAATTGGGCCCTGAGTTGAGGAACCACTGGGGTGCCCTCAAGAGGAGCTCTTGGAGTTGGAGTGAGAACAGCATGTCCTCTGGCCTGAGATCTGGTCTGTCTTGCAGGAGGTGAATGTTTAATAGACATGATTTCAGGAATAAAGAAAATTAAAATAAATGAATAAAATCAAAATTTGAAGATGAAACGCTTCAGGCAAATCAACTGAAGAGCTTGAAGTCAAAATCAAAATCATAATCAATTTCTTGAAGAAAATGAATCAATCAAAATGATCTCTTGAGGAAAATCAATGAATCAAATTTGAAAATGAATTTGTCAAGTAAATAAATCAATATGTCAAATCAATAAAAATCAATCAAACAAATTCAATTCTTGGGGAAAAATAAATTTTATGTCAAAATTCTTGATGCAAAAAAATCAGCAAAAGAAAATGAAATCTTCAGGTAAATCAATTTTGTTGAGGTCATTATTATTTATTTCAAATCAAATGCAAATGAGTTCTTTGTAAAAAAATCAAACTTCTTGAAAAATCAAACAAGTACGAATCTTGATGTGAAGAATGTGTCTGAATAATTAGATGAGCAATTTGAAAAGCAAATGAATTTCAATATGACACCTGAAGTATGAATGAAATGAAATTGATTATTTGAGATAGGATTTCATAGAGAAAAAACAAAAATAAAATTTACAGCTTTCCATTTTCAAGAATGGAGAATGAATGAGAGAAAATTGAGAGGTGACAAAGAATAATCAAGTTGTAAAGCATTGAAGAGTCACAATTTCGATGAAATGAATTAATGAAATTATAAAAAAAGAATGAACAGAATGAAAAGAAATTATAAGTTAATTTATACAATTTCACAGGTGCTCTTATGGAAGAAAGAGTGGCCTGGCACTCAGGAAACAACAACTCACTTGGAGGGCTCCAAAAGAATAAAGAAATAAAAAGGAATATATGTCTTTAAGGAAGGATAAGAGTAAAGACAAGTGTGCCAAAGATAAAAGAAAAAGGAAGCCAACAGCTAAGATAATAAGAAAGCAAAAAGCCAAAGAGACAACCAAATGAATCCTCAATTCACTATTTCAACCTGGCAGAACAAACAATGGAATTAGTAAAGGATATTACCACGAATATCCACTGAAAGGCAAAGAAGAAAAGGTGAAAATGAGTGAGCTAATATTATCAGTATTTACCTTAATAAATGAAAAGAAAATAAGGATAAAAAAAATCCAATATATGAATTAACTGGGGAAAAGTCCCCAGGGAAATAAAGGTGGCCAGTATTAGTGAAGAGTTCAAAGACTGATCCTGGAAGGTTGATCTGTGGCTGTACTGACTGTTTTGGGTCAATACAGATCATGCCATCTTGAGAATTTAGCTGTGTGATGGAATTCCCACAGTGGAATATGAATTGGCCCAAAATGGCTAAGGTCATACAGCCTGCTTGAATACAACCTGTATGGACACATTGAGTTGTCCAAGGGATACTGAAGTACTTGATGCCTTGACAACTGATTTAATTCTTGATGAACTCTTGAAATTTCCCTTGGAAGAATTCTGAAAGAAAGTAAAACCCAACTCCTGCAGGGCCAGGTGGTTGGGGACCTTGAATGTTCTTCTGGTAGCCGCCAGGGATTGCAAGACTGAATGACTGAGAAGTATTCCTTTGAAATGGCTGATGGATATTAAGGCTGGAGTTAGAATTACATGATTTGGTCCTGAAAACATCACCATTGGATTGCTGAGGGAAAACGGTACACAATGGTATATGATACCATATATGTACCATCCTTGGTTCCTGCTAGATGAGTCCAATTTGAGTTGAAGTTGGGGGTTTCCCTGATATTGGGCGGAAGCCCCTTTATGAAGGTGACTGCCAGAGGCCATGGTTGAAGTCTTGAGGGGAAATGTCTCCCATGTTCATTTTGGGTCCCCTCGGATTTGGGGTCGAGATGTGATTTTCCTGGGTCTATGGCCATTTGGGGTCTTCAGGGAATAAGGTGGGCTCAGTTGTGGTTTGGGACCCACCTGGAGTTGGTGGCCACTGATAGTTTCACTTGGCACCTTTTGGCCTCATTGGATTTATGCCCAAAGGGGCCTAAAGGGTCCCACGGATTGCAGACTGTGAATTACAGCCCACAGGCTGTAGAAAGCATAGGGGGCCTAAATGGCCCAAAAAGGTGATTTAGGGCCTTGGCACAATAATCAAAGAGGTAGGGCCCAGTGGCCCCAGGCCCAAAACAAAGGAATTGACCTTGGGGTTGGTGAAGTGAAGGATTTGCCAGAAGGGCCAATTATGCAGGATATGGCCTGAGGCCATAAATTCCCAGAAAAAGGTGGTGTGGCCCAAAGGTCATAAAACATCAATATGGAACAATTGCCATAAAAATGATAACATGGCCAATTGACCATAAATTGAGGTCAGGCTATAATTGCAGCAAACACGCATTGGGGGGGGTGATTACACGTGGTTGTGAGAGTGAGGCTTTATTTTCCCTTTTTATTTTGAAAAATCTTTCTTAACCTAAATAATTCCTTTTTTCATTGATTTTAATGTCTAACAAATTGGTAAGACAAGAAAACATTGAAACTGCATCAACAGCTACTAGCAATATTCCTGCCAGTACTGCAAATTCTAACTATAATAGCACAGTTATTATCACTGAGAACAATCAACCAGAGCCAATTCCTTCTGAATTAATTAACTTGGACATACGTGATACCCTTCAAAAGGCAAAGAATTTGGTCAATAGTAAGTTTTTGACTTGAAATTACTATTTTTAAGCTTTGAATCATAAAATATGCCTTCAACCAGATCAGGAGCCAGCTATAACTCCTCAAGCAACTCCCAACAAGTTTATAGACGTGAGTATGGCAGAAGCCAATGAGTTACAGAAGGGATAGGGTCAGTAAATGGATCCCAAACTGACAAATTATGCCATTCTGAAGCTGATAATACTTTTTTACCTTCAAACAGAGCTGAAATCACCACAAGAAGCCTCACTGGACATATACAAAGGCAGCCAGAAGGGCTACAACAATGAATCGCAGCACAAAGAGTACCAGATCCTTGATGATATGTAGAGAAACTGCATGAATTCTTACCTGACTGTGAGAAATCTCCTGAGCTCTCCCAACACTTGCAAGTTACTTAATGGATGGCATCCATTGACGGAAAAGAAAAACATGATGCTTTTAACAGCAGAATGCAAGAAAAACAACCCTCCACCACCCAAGCAAGTGCCAAAAACAGCCACAGTGGCCAGAAGCAGAATTTCTGATGTGAAGAGGAAGCCATAAGCTCAGAATAGGGGAAATTTCAAAGCACCAGCCACAAAACCTTACAGCCAGGGCTACAGAATCCCAAAGATTCAGCAGGATGCCATGGAAAATGTATTTGAGAAGGCCAGAACAATGATGGAATTGCAGAAAAGGGAGGAAGCCATATTAAAATATCAGAAATGATTTCTTATCTTCTAGATGAAATTCAAAACTTGTATATAGCTATAAATGACATAAAAATCACATTTCTGATAAACATTCATCAATTTGTAACAATATTAAGATAAATTACTTAAGTCTGAGCCAAATAAATGAGACACTTATGTGTTTTGAAATGGTTTCCAGACAAATTAAAGCTTCCAATAATGAAGATTCATTTGGAGCTAAGTTAAATTAACAATCGTCCATTATTAAAGAATTAACAGAAAAATATTCTAAATTCAATATTGATGACATAATTGAGACATGAATAAAAAAAGCCATAAATATTATCAAACAAGATAATAAGAAAGCTCTTGATGATATTGCAAATTCATTGAATGAAGTAAAGACATATACAATTGCCTTGAAAAAGTGTTTTGAAACCACACAACAGGAAGTATGAAAATTAACAATGAAATTGAATCAAGTGACTTCTGATAATACTAGATAGACAGAATTATGGCAAGAATTAACACATAAGGAAGATATTTAGAAAATTGAAGTGATAAATTTAATACAAAGCTTCCAACATGAGTTCAGAAATTCTCAAATGTGTAGCAAGAGTAAGATGAATGATATTGAACAATTACTCCACACCTTACCTGGAATTTCCACACCTCTGAATCAAAATGAGGGTGCAGGAATTTCCAATCCATAAGTATTGGATGTTGAAAATTCACAGTTAAAAAGTGAATTTCCACTTCTTTTCATAACTTGGAAACATCAATTGGCCAAGAACTCTTGAAGGAAGTACCAAAACTTGAAGAATAGCCTCACTTCAGTGGTGAATGAGAGTATGGCCATATGGAATTAATCAGAGGTATAGACATGCTCAAAGAGGAATTTTAATTACCTGAAAGATTTGTAACAGCAAGATCTAACACCTGGTTTACCAGATCAGCCCACATTTGGTATATAAAATTGAGACAGGCACATGGACACCATAGTTGAACTTGGTGGAAAACCCAAATTATCAAAAAATGCGCCAATGATTCTTGGAGATTGAAATTTTAAACATCCTTTGAATCTCCTAAATTTAATGCCGAAAAAGACAATGTCTTACCATGGTTTTACCAATAAAATGATAGATCAACAGCATTATATCCTGAAATGTCAGAATTTATGATTCACAGAGAAATTCTTAGAGAATGTGGAGGTGACTTAAAGCATTCTGTCAAAAGCAGTACTACTGAACAATCTTCAGCAGAAGATATCATTAATATATTGGAAGAAGTCACCACTAGAACCAGAATTGGTTCTCGTACGGTGAATCTCAAAAGAAGGTTTAATACACCTTGGAAAGATTCTGTGGACAATAATCCCAAATAAAATTCTAATAATTTTAAGCTTAAATCTGCAGATGTGATGAGAAGGTGCCATTTTTTCCAAAGAATCACACATTTAGCTAATACATGCCACAAGAAGGGGAAAATCAATGAAATTGACATTGAAAAGGAGCCTGATGTTGAAATGGATGAGGTAATTGAAGATAATGCAGACAATAAATCATCAATCTTTTCTGAGTTTTCAAAGGATATAGAAAATATCAATGTAAATTTCTATATCATGGAATTTTATTCCCACTTGCGACAATCAAGCAGTGGTCAACTTTATTTATTGAGAATTCAAGATTCACAACTAATGAAAAACCAACCAAACAGGGGAAGAGGTCATACAGCTGGTAACTCCTGTATAGAAGAAGTGATAATAGAAAACAAACCCACTAAGCTTTTACTTTACCCAGGAGCCTTCTGCTCTTTTGTTGGAAAATCTTTTCTTCAGACTTGTGTACCAAACTTCAAAGATCAATTATTGCCAATTTATGGCATAAAATTCAATAGTTCAAGTAGTCCAATGAAAGCATTGGGAATACTTGAGACTACTGTCATATTTCCGCACATAAATGGAAATCTAAGAAAAACTGTTGAATTTGTTGTTATGGAAAGTTTCTCTAGTACCCATTTTATATTGGGAAGTGACCATTTGATCAGATATTGTATATACTTACATAACAAAAAAGACACACACTTCACTATTGGACACAATAAGTGTCAAAAATTGGCCTTTTTACCATTTAAAAGCCAAATTACCATAAAAAAAGTATCATCAGTCAGCTTAGAGTTAGAAAAGTCCAAGTATGAACATTTTAATGAAGCTGTAATCATTCTTCATCTCACTGATGAAAAAGAAAGTCAACCTTCTGCCCTTTTATATGACCAAAAAGAAGCCTTTGCATCATATCAAGAGCCCCTGGGAGCAATTGTTGGTCATGAGGTTGACATTATTCTTAATATTGAAAGACCTTACCCGCCACTCTTTAGAAGACCTTGATATCCAGCAAGTCCTAAATCAAGAGAATCTCTAGAAATAGATATTAAAGAACTTCTAGACCTTGGGGTAATAAGAAAGGTTGGCCACAATGAGGAGGTAGAAATAACTACACCAGTAAACGTGGCATGGAATAATGGAAAATCTAGAATGGTTGGAGACTTTGGACGTCTGAATACTTACACTGTTCCAGACAGGTACGCAAAAACAAAAATCCAAATTTCCCTTACCCAAATATCTCAAGCAGTGTGTATAAGCACCATGGATGCCTTCAAAGGATTTAATCAAAATTTGGTGACACCAAAGACAAGAAAAACTTGAGGATTATTGTTCATTGTGAAGTGTATGAATATTTAAGAATACCTTTTGGCATCAGTAATGCACCTTCACACTTCCAAATAATTATGAATGAAATCTTCCCTGAAGAACTTTCAGAAGGATGGTTAATCATTTACATTTATGATATTATTGTCGGTTACAAGACCTGGGAAGAACATATGTACAGATTATCCAGAGTTTTGAACAGAATTCAATGTGTAAACATGAAAATTTCTTTAAAGAAATTTCATTTTGGATTTCAAGAACTCAAAGCACTAGGACATGTGGTATCTGTTTTATCCCTTGGAATTGACAAAAACAAACTTACAGCAGTGCTACTGAAACATATGCCTCAGAACAAAAAAGAAATTCAGTCATTTTTGGGGTTTGCAAGATATTACAGGCAGAATATACAAGATTTTGCATCCATAGCAAGACCTCTTTGTAAATTATGTGACAAGAACACAGTATTTGAAATGACTGTTGACAGAGTCAAAGCCTTTGAATCTCTAAGAAAAGCCTTGACCAATGCTCCACTCTTACTAATTCCAGATTTCAAGCTGCCCTTTAAGCTTTATATAGATGCATCAGAAGATGGACTAGGTCCTACACTAAATCAATTCCAGAGTATAAGTGATAAGCCTGTGGAAGGACCCATATGCTTCATATCCAGCCAAATCAAACCAACTGAATCTTATTCCTTGTCTGGGTCTCTGGAAAACTCAATTAGTTTCTAAAGTGATGTTATTTTGCATTAATAACAGATTTTACTTCTCTTCAATCACTTTTGAACATGAAAACACCCAAAAGGCATATGCTCACATGGAAAATATCCATACAGTAGTATAGTGGTAATATTACTATTGTTCACAAAGATGGAAATATTCATAAAAATGCATATGCACTGAGAAGATGGCCATTACCAATTAATATTTATAATCCTTCTTATGTGCCAGAAGATGCTTCCCCACAGATCTCAGTAGAAGGAATCAGTGTTACAGATCTTCACACAACATTCTTTGAGGAAGTAAGAAGCATCTATACTCAAGATAAGAATTGTAGCATCCTATGTCAAATTATTACTAAAGGATGTAAGAAAACTCTTTGATAAATGCTTTACATGAAATATGGAAGAAATCATATGATGAAGGAACATTCCACTTACTAGATGGTATACTTTACCACACAACTAAGCATACATGTGTCATGACAGTTGTGGACAGGTCCTTAATAAATCTCGTATTAAAAGAATGCCATGACAGCCCCTTCTCAGGATATCTGTCTGAGGAGGGAAAAGAGAAAAGATAAAGACCTGTATATGGTGGCCAATGTGGCAGATTATTCCGAAACCTGGGACAGATGTCAAAAGGCTAATAAATCCACTGGCAAAATACTTGGAAATATGATCAAATTCCAAGACCCTAGAAAACCTTGGGAAATTTCCCATATGGATTGGGTAACTGGCCTACCACCAGGGGGTGATAGAAGTAATAATGCATGCCTAGTGATTGCTGACAGATTCAGTAAGACTCCAATCTTTCTACCATGTCACAAGGTTTATACAGCCATGGATACAGCTCTACTAATATGGGATATAGTAATATCATGGACTGGAACATTCACAAATATCATTAGTAAAAGAGATCCAAAGTTAACCTCAGAACTATTGACAAATCCTCACTAATCATTTGGAGAAAAGTTGTTCTTCTATACATCCTACCCACCACAAATGGATGGACTTGTGGAAAAAATGATCCAAACATTGGAAGATATGTTAAGAAGATTATGTGCATATTTCCTTGATTTTGAAGATTGCTATGGGTTCACACATGATTGGAGTACCCTTTTACCGGCACTGGAATTGGAATATAAGACATCCATACATGCCAGTACCAATAAAACTCCTTCTATTCTAGAAAAAGGATGGAATCGCAAACTACCTCAAGATTCCTTGAGGAAAGATTTGGTTGAGATGCATCCTACAGCTGCTAGCTTCAAATTAATTCTAGAAAAAGCTAGAAAGCATGCAATAAGCTGCATGGAGGACTCATTTGAATATGCCAAGAACAAATGGGACAAATCACATGCCACGCCAGATTTCAAAGGGGGAGATTTAGTACTTGTATCCACCACTAACTTCAATAACATCAAAGGATGTAAAAAACTAAAATACTCCTTTGCAGGATGTTTTTTTATTAAAGCCCACCATGGCAAAATGCAATTGGAGTATAATTGTCTGAGGAACTTAGCTATAAGCATCCTAAATTTCTAGTAATCTTGGGAAAGCTATATAAAGCTAGGAATTCTGAGAAGTTTCCTTTGAGAAAGAAGGTTTCCCAGAAGATACCTCCTATTGAATCTTCTGGTACTAAGAAAATCACCAAATTTCTCAAAGAAAGGAAGGGAATACCTTTTTAGGTACAGTCACCCAACTTTTGAAGATGAATGGTTAGTAGAAAAGGACATACCTGAAGCTACTAAACTTCTCAGAAGGTTTGGACACACTAGAAATAAGAGTAGTACAAAGTAAGGTTCTTTCTTTATGTGAGCCTTGAGGTATATTTTATATACCCAAATAGGCAACAATTATCTTAAAAAGAAATTTGGAATTATGCATAACCCATTAGTCATGCATATAGCCAAAATTCATCATTGTTGATTTCAGAAAAGATGAATAACCTTTTATTGAGTAAGTAAATCCATGGATTTAAGGCCGGATTTGGATTCTACACAAAAAATTCACCTAGGGCAGCTCCATAGAGTGAATGAGCTCAAATTAACTCTTTGAGGTGGTACTATGGAAAATACTTCAATACCACATCATTAATACCACATAAAAGATCCATGGAAATTTTTGCTTTTCTTAATTTCATGCCAGAATAATGGGAATGTGGTAGATCCCATATTACATATACACTAAGAATAGTGTTATGCATGTTTTGGGCACTCAATATTTTGGTGTGCTTACATACACTTTTGATACACCCATAGTGGTTATCTCACTGAGCTTAAATTTCTATTTTGACGTAAAAAATAAGTAAGGGGGACAAAAGACATCAAAGAGAGCCAGGGTAGCCAACTTCTGAGGCCTCAGAGGCCTGGAAAGCTCCAAAACTTGGATCCATGGCTGATCTTGGCCTAATTGGTAAACTAAAACCTTTTGGGAACTTGGTTACCATGGCACAACTACTGTAAATCTTAAGAAAATAGCAAATAACCTGCTATTTTGATGTGCCAAGGAGGTAAAAAGCTACTTAGACTCCTGTAACCATGTCAATTCTTAATGATTTTCCATGGATGAGCCCCAAAAGAGTAATTAAAACCCTTTTTGGACTTGTATCCATTGATTTACCTCATAGCAACCAGTGAAACACTGATTTTGCAATTCTACATAGAAATGAGGTAAAAACTTCAAAAATTCATTAAAAATACAATTCTTAATGAATCTTTCTGAAACTTTCAGGACCAATGAAGAACTGTAATATCTATGGTACAACCAAAAAGAAACACAGTTTTACTAAAAAATTAAAAGGTTTACGTACAGTCCATTTTTGACTATTCTACGTGAAACACTGAATCTTCAAAAATTTACAGTAATTACAACCTGTGATGAAATTGGCAATAACATTGATAACTTTGAGAAATCAATGATTATTTTAGAATGAAAGAAGATTTACTGATGTTACTCCTTTTATTCTTAACCATATTGGGGTTGGTAGTCACGTAAAAGCATCAATTAAGTAATTATGATAATCTTATGTGACAAAAGATGATGCAATCAATAATCCAGAAAGGTTTATTGGTTTTTCACTCACTGGGTTTTCAGTTTGCACCATGGCACGCCTCTGTGAGCTGTTGTTGACTTAAAAGAGGCCTCTTCTTGCTGTTTTTTCCACATCATCATCTTATTATCATTTAAATAATTATTACCAACAAGTAAGTATTAGTTATAGCTATTCTTGAGTGTTTTAAATCTTTCAAAATCAATAAGAAAGACATGAAATCATAGAATCCAACTATATATTGTTGTAATACTGTTATAAATCCATTTTGATCCTTAAAATCCACAATTCTACGTCAAATCTCTCCATCTTATCATTCAATAAATTCTTTGGAATATTAGTGAGTGATTTATTTTTAATTCTTAAAGTTTTTCTTTAAAATTAGTTTTCTTCAAGAATTATCATTATAATTATTCTTGCAAAAGATAATTATATATTAAAATAATTTTATTATTTTAATAAAAGAAGTTTTCTTTTTAAAATCTTCTTGTAATTGATTCTTGTAGAAAATTACTTGCTCACTGTTAAAATCACTAGTAGTGTTTGACACGTGAAAGAAATAATTCTTTAATTATTTAATTGTGGTTATAATAACATTTGGTTATTATATTTCATAAGAACAGTCATAGTACTGTTGATTAATAGTAATATTATCATCAGTTTCATAGACACATCTTACACTTTAGGGGGAGGGAATGTGCGCCTTATAGGTATTTTCAGATACCTACAAAACCACAAATAATAAAACAATATACAATGTTAAATAAAATAAATTTACTTATATTATCAAAACAAAACTAAAAATATAAATATGAATATTTTAAGAAATCTTAATTATAATTCCAAAATAAGATTAAATTGAACTTTAAATTTGTGAAAACACATTTTTACTTGAAAAATTGAAGTAAAAATGAATTTTCAACAAAAACACCAAAATTAAAATATTTTTGCAAAAGAATTGAATAAAAATTATAATAAATTTTTATCCTACAAATAAAAATATGAAAATTATTTAAACATTGGCCTCCTCAAAAAAAATAGGGTGGGGTCACCTCTGGGTAAAATTTCTGTAACTCAAGTCTAAATAAGCTTGAATGGAGTTGTAGTATTTTCCGTACAAAAGTTGAAAATCCTCAAAACCTTAAATTAATTCACACCAAATGTGGTGTTAACCATCAATTTTTGTGTTAAAATTCAGGTGTTGTGTGTATTTTAGAAGTTATCAGGAATTAAAGTATTTTCAATTGAAATGTCAAAATGTGCACGTGTATTATATAAGTGAGCTTTAATTTCATATGAGGTATAAATGATTACAGTTGTGTGATTTAAAACTCAATTGAATTGTATGTGCAAATTACAAGTGTATTACATGATGAGGAATTAAAGAAAAAATAAATTGGAAAGATTAATTCTGGGGGGGAAAGGTACTCTAGCTCCAAGGGGGAGAGAGACCCCCAAAATCCTTGCTTACAGGCGTGGAATGTCAAAATCCATTCAAAGGTTCATCACTTTTGGCCTGGAACAGAGTCACGGGGTCTGTGAATTAATTGATGATGAGGTTTTGATACCAACCAGGGTAGTGTTAACTGTTGCCAAGAGGGTAAAACTACCCTTAAATTAAAAAAATCTTAGTAAAAACAGTTTGAACTGGTTTCTACATCTCTTACACACATTCTGACGTGTTTTGAAGGCTCTAGACCAGGTATTGCTTTAGTAATGGCTGATTTAAGGGTCTAAAATGGCTAAAAATGGCTAAAAATGGCTTAAACCAGCCCTTTTTGGTCCAAACCAGGGCTCAATGATGCCATATTTGGCTTTTCTGTTTCCAGAGTGTTTTCCACGACTGACAAGAGCAAATATTACTTTGGGAGTAGGAGAATTGATGGCTATAAAAGAATGTCTTCTTTGTCCCACTTTTCTCTTCATGTTAGAATCTTTTCCTTTTATAATTAGTTTAAACACTGTTAAGGCAATCAATAAGAAATTCCACCCCCTTTTTAAATAATTTGAAACCTCCTAACCACATAAAAAAATCATTTTAAACATTGTTTGTAACTCTTATAATCATTTTTACCCCTTGAACCACCCCATAAGTGAATTAAAGCCCTTTTCATCATTCTTACCTTTGTGACTTTGTTTGCAAATTCACTCTTGTCACTTTTAGGTGTGTTTTCTCTCTAATAATCCCTTTAAAGACTCTGTTTTTATATTAATGGCCTACAGTTCTTTCCTAAAGTAATTTCAATTGAAATCTTTCCTGAAGAAATCTGTTTTGTAGCCTTAAATATCTCTTGTAGAGTATTTTCAGATAAATTGTTATTGTTGATAAAAGAATAAATCTTGATAATATTATTTTTTTAGACTAATAAATTTCAAAAAAATAAAATTGGTGTGTTTTCTCTTAAAAATCTTATTTCATACTATTTTTAGTCAATTCTTACCTTAAACAAATTTTGAGGACAGGAAAGGTACTTGTTTAATCAAAGTTTCATATCCACACCTTACATTATTGCTATATTGTTTATCTAATGTGATTTAGAATGAAAATGGAACCTTCAAGTCAATTGTTAGTCCTTTATGACCTTCAACTGGAAAAGCCAATTGAAATTTCTTTCTAATAATTTCAAAAATGATATTATTATCAAAGTTCAAAGTCCACCATTCTAGAAACTGCAGCTTTTAAATTTAACATTTTTATATAAATGAATATTCAATTATATAAGTCCACCAGCACTAGAAACTGGAACTTTGATTTTTATTATTTTTTAACCAATAAATATTCAAAGTCCACCAAGACTATCTACAGAAATTTTTTCTTTTATTATTTTATAATAAATTGATATTCAATTCAATAATTCCACCATTACCTTAAATTGAAAATATTAAAATCCTAATACTAGAAAACAGTATTTATGAAAAAGTGAAAATATATATAAAAATAGAAAGAAATATATATTTCCTCAATAAAAAAAGAAGAAACAATAGAACTTATAAATCACTTAAAAATTAGTAATAAAAGATTTATTATTAATATAATCATGAAAAAAATCACATTCAGAAGAGAGAGGCTTTAATTGTCTTCCTTTTCTAGGTGGAACTTTTACAACTGGTCTTTATGTACTTAAAAAATTCATAAATACTGAGCATTCAGGGTCAGACCTGGTCTGATGAGGGGAAATATCTCTTAGTTGATTAGAGGTATAGCCTTATAGACTGCCACTATATAGTTTCAGGCCATAGCACAAATTTAACCCTCTTCTTAGTATGAATAATACTCAAAATAATAATAATAATGACGCTAAAAACTTAAAGCTCCTAAAGAAAATATGGAAAGAATTAAAATTCAAAATGTGACAAAAAACTAGAGAAACCAACTACAGAAGTCTAAATGGAGAGGGGGCCTTATTCCATCCTGCAGATTAATATTACAAATAAAGGGAAGAAAGAATAATAAAAAAAGATATCTTAGCATCAAGTTGTAGGCTCAATCATGATATGATGAATCTTTATAATAATGAATGTAGGAGAATGAATATAGAGTTTTTTTTTGAAAATCACTATTATCATCAAAAAACCATCCATAAGGCATAATCAACTCAAAAACTATGAGAACTTCTTTCAATATATAAAATTGGAATGTTAATGAATTCATGAATGGAGTAGTGAAATTTTATTTCCTTTTATTACTTAAAACACCAGGGGTGGAACACCTGAGGGCTTATAATATATCTCTTTATTTTGGTCCATCAAAGGTGTAGTGAATGGTATAAAAGAAATAATTTGAAGAATGAATAGTTCAAATTTGAAATTTTTCATATAGGATCCTCAAATATATTTGATAAATTTACCAAAGAATGAAATATTGAAGAAAGAAGGAAAGAAATCTAGAATTGAAATATGAAAGAAGAATTGGTAATGATTAAAAAAGATGAAATCAATATCTATCAGCCCAAAAATTTTATAAATTGTTAGGCTTTAAGGTAGCTCAAGTTGATATTAATAGAAGAAATTTTTCAAGCTCAAAAAACAAAAACAAACAAAAACAAACAAAAAAACAAAAAAACAAAACAAAAAGGAAAAGAAAATGCCCTTGGATCAAGTCAAATTGAAGACCAGGAGCTCCTTAGAATGATAGAAAACTTCTCCCTTGTGAAGGAATTGACAAGGGGTCTCATTTTCCTTGTATGCAATCAAAAAGCAGGATTTTATATACCTAATATAAAGGGTCTGCACACCTGAGTTGTAGGATCCTGTATGGCCTAAAACTGAAACCTCAATTATATCAACAGAAATTTATGAAATAAGTGAAGATTTAAGTCATTTAGTAAATAATTCAAAAAAAGAGAAATAAAAAAGTATAAGTAATATTATATTTGTGAGTCTTAGAGGTATTTTCATATACCCAAAAGACCACAAATAACAAAAAAAATACAAATATAAATAAAATAAATTTATTTATATTATCAAAATGAAAATTAAAATATAAATACAAATTTATATACAAAAATAAGAATTTAATTAAAATTTAAAGTAAAGATTACATTGAATTTGAAAATGATGAATATGCATTTTTACTTGAAAGGATTAAGTAAAAATGAAGTTTTAACAAAATTAATGAAATCAAAATATTTTTGGTAAAAAGTTACATAAATTTGATTATAGCTTTTTATACAATGAATAAACTTCAGAAAATTACTTCACCATTGGATTCCTCATAAAAAATAAGGTGGAGCCACCTCTGGTTAAAATTTCTGTAACTCAACTCTAAATAGCATCAAATTAAGTTCTTAGTATTTTCAGTACAAAATTTGAGAATCCTCAAAACCTTAATTTAATTCACACCACATGTTGTGTTAACCATCAATTTTTGTTTTGAAATTGAGGTGTTGTGTGTAGGTTAGAACCTTTGAGGAATTGAAGTATTTTCAACTGAAATGTCAAAATGTGCGCGTGTATTACATAGGTGAACTGTAATTTACATATGAGGTATCAATTATTACAGTTGTGTACTTTAAAACTCAATTTAATTGTATGTGTGAATTTCAAGTGTATTACATGATTAGGAATTAAAGAAAAAAAAAATTAGGAAGATTAACTTTGGGGGGGAAAAGGAAATCTAGCTCCAAGGGGGAGTGAGACCCCCAAAATCCTTGCTGACAGGTGTCGGATGTCAAAATCCATGCAAAAGATGACAAGGTTTTCATAACAATCAGGGCAGTTTTAACTGTTGCCAAGAGGGTATAACTACCCTTAAGTTAAAACAATATGAGTAAAAACAGTTTTAAATGGTTTCTAAGTCTCTTACACATATTATGACGTGTTTTGAAGGCTCTAAACCAGGTATTACTATGGTAATATCTGATTTAAGGGTCTAAAATGGCTCAAAATAGCCAAAAATGGCTAAAACCAGCCCTTTTTTGGTCTAAACCAGGGTTCAATGAGGCCATAATTGGCATCTCTGTTGTCAGAGTGTTTTCCATAATGGACAAGAGTAAATTTTACTTTTTGGAGTAAGAAAATTGATTGCTATGAAAGAATGTCTTCTTTGCCCCATTTTTCTCTTCATGTTAGAATCTTTTTCTTTTATAATTAGTTTACACACCATTAAACCAATCAATAACATATTCCAAACACCTTTCATAAATCATTTTAAACCTTTTAACCATGCAAAAAAATCATTATAATCATTTTTACCCCTTGAACCACCCCATAAGTGAATTAAAGCATCTTTCATCACTGTTAACTTTGTGACTTTGTTTCCAAATTCACTCTGGTCAATTTTGGGGTGTTTTCGTTTTAAACATCTCTTTATAGACTTTGTTTGTCAATTCATTGCTTGCAGTTCTTTGTTCAATTAATTCCAAGTCAAATTGCTCTTGAAGAAATGTTTGTTGTAGCCTTAAATATCTCTTGTAGAGTATTTTTGGAAAAATATTTATAGACAAAACAATAAATATTTATAATATTATTGCTTTATACTTATGAAGTTAAAAGCAACAAATTTGGTGTATTTTCTCTTAAAAATTCTATTTCATACTTTTTTTGAATTATATTTTACCTTATAAAAATGTTGAGGACAGGAAAATGACTTGATTTTTAATCAAAGTTTCACATCCACACCTTACGATATTAATCTTAACATATCAGTTGGAATAATAATAATAATAAAGAGAAAAACAGAATCATTTCAGTGGTATTACAAAACGGATTACCAAAATAGTGAAGGAAAATATAAATCAGTACTAAGGAAGGGTAAACCAGCTAATAAATCCTCCTTCTGAAAGAAACCATTATCAAGAGACCCTTATAATACACCACTATCACCAAAACCACCTAATTTTATGGTCACATAAAAAAAAGCATAAGAAAAATTTTACTTGATAAATTTTGGACCACTTGGATGGCTTTCAGAAGAGGAAAGAAGTCTTCTGATGAGTGTAATTTTTTTAAGAGAAAAAGAAATTGCATTTAGTGCAGAGGAAAGGGGTTCACTGAAGCATTTATATGGAAAACACTACAACATACCAGTAATACCACATACACCTTGGAAACAGAAGCCAGCACCAAGCCCAAAGTTAATATTATCCCAGTTTATTGAGCTGGTAAGGGAAAGTATTAGAACATGCCTTTATGAGCATTTCACCTCTAGCTATATAAGTCCAGTATTTTGTGTGAAAAATTCAAATGGAACACGCAGAATTGTCCCTGACTTACAGGATCTTAATAAGTTAATAATTAAAGATGAAGGATTACAACTACATATGGAAGAATTTGTAGATGTATTTTCAAAAAGAGATTGTTATGGACTTGGTGATATAATGGGAGGATATGATGAAAGAGAATTCGAAATTTCTACAAGACCCTTAACCACATTTGAAACACCACTTGGAAGGATAAAGCTCACAATACTACCACAAGGAGCAACAAATTATGCAGAGGTTTATCAATACCAAATCACTTGGATAATTAAAGAAGAAATACCAGAGAATATAGCAATTTTAATTTATGACAGAGGGACAGAAGGTTCAAGCGAAACCTATAATAATGATACTTTAAAAGAAAATGATTTGATCAGCAGATTTGTTTGGTAATATGCAGTTACATTAGAGAGAATATTATTCAGAAATGAAGAGGCAGGACTTACCATATCAGGGATCAAATTTTCATGCTGTGTGCCAGCATTGGATATAGTAGTAAATGTAGTTTCCTTGAATGGAAGAAAAATTTCAAAGCAGAAGATTAATAAAATACAAATTTGGCCAAAGCCCCTCAATTAAAAGGAATGAAGACGCTTTCTGGGAATTTGTGCATATGTTAGAATGTTCATTCAAAATTTCTCTCAGATTTTATAACCACTAAGAAGATTAGCAGGCCATAATGTAGAATTGGAATGGAACTCATAATTTGATTAAGCATTTAGAAAGTTAAGAAAGATTTCAGAGGAACAAATAACATTAAAAGGGAGCAGGGTGGATTAAATTAGCAGTGGACTCAGGCTATATGGCTGCAGGAGCAGTACTTAAGAAGACAAAGAAGAAAAAGACAGTTGAGTTCATTATGAATCTATCACATTCTCAATAATAGAATCAAAGTACCCATAGCAAACACTGGTGCTATTTGGATTGGCCAACATGCTCAAGAAACTCCAAACAGTATTTTCAGGACAGAATTTCGCGCTAAAAGTAGATGCAAAAGCCTTAATTGAAATGATAAACTCACCCTTTTTGCCAAATGCCCCAATGACCAGATGGGTTGCATTTATTCAATTCTTTTCCTTTGACTTAGTTCCTAAGCCAGGGAAGACCTTCACAATGCCAGATGGGAAATCAAGCAGACCTCAGTCAAAATATGGAGAAAAAGAAAAATCTGATTTTGAAGAATAAGAATGGATAAAACCAAAACCAGGGCTTGGAGTAAAACATAATACTTAAATAATAAAGCTGGCAGGGCTAATCCTACAATAAAAGAAAGAAGTCTTTTTGAAAAGAATGATGGAATGCTTAACTATATTGAAAATTCCCTCTGTTAGTAAAGAGGAGGACTTCAAAAGATTAAAAGGAAGTCATCAAATTTGTTTTTGGAGGAAATATAACTCAAAAGAAGAAATACACCAAATACACAATTAGTTTTTTCAAGTCAGAACTCTCAAATGAAGATATTAAAATCATTACATGAATAAATGGGACATAGAGGGTATATTGAAACATACACACAAGTTAAAAAAAGATTTTGGTGGGAAGGGCTGAAAAAAATGGTCAGAAAATGTGTAAAATCTTTTAAAGATTGTCAAAAGAGAAGTAATTATTACCAAAAAGAGGAAGGAAGAACCTCATTCACCTCAACATTATTTGAACAACTCAGTATGGGTGCAGTAAATGTAAAAACAGGAAGATGGAAGTATTTGTTAGTGTCCAGGGATTGTTTCTCGGGATGACCAGACAAAATTGGTTTAGTAAAGCTTACAGAAAAGTCCGTATCAGAGTGGTTCACTTCTGAATAAATTTTGAGGTATGGAGGCACAAAGGAGGTCACAGTGGAAGGAGGGCCCAAGTTTGAAAAGGAATTCCAAGATGCAGTAAGGAAACAGGTTTAAAGCTAAAGGTAACAACACCCTACTACCCCAAGTCACAAGGAATGATAGCAATGGGGCATAAAAAATTGAAGGATTCATTGGTGAAGATGTGTGGTAAAAATGGTTCAAATTTCAAGGAATCCTTACCTTTTCTAACATTATCTGAAAGAATGCCAACCAAAAGAACAACAGGTTACTCCCCATTTGAGCTTCAATCTGGTCAAAAGGCAGTACTACCAATATACATCAAAGTGAAAACATACTTTGCAATCAAAGGGTATAAATTCTAGTCAACTGAAGATTAATTGAAAGCAAGAGCTGAACAGCTATAATAAAAAGAAGAAATGAGAAAAAGGGAAAAAGAAAAATTAAAAAAGGCCAGGGAGGATTCAGTAAAATATTGGGAGAGGAAACTAGGCCATCAAATAAGAAATCCACTTCATCCAGGAGAAAATCTTCTTGTAGAAAAGACATCATTAGAGTCAAAATTGGGATTGTTCTTCAAGAATAGATGGGATGGACCCTATAAAGGTGTAAAAAAAATCACCAATGGTCCATATGAGCTGGAGGAATTAGATAGTACAAAGCTAGCAAGAAGGCTTTCAGCAAAGCAAATAAAGAAGCTCTATCCAAGAGGAAAAGATTTGTACTCAGAAGAAGCAAAGGAAGAAGGAGAAGGGGAATTTTGAAGATGAGGATGGCTTTGATGAAGAAAAACCCTTTGATTTTTTTTAAAAAAGGGGGGCATGTTTGATTTTTCTTAAAGAAGTGGATTATCTCCTTGAATGCTAGGGATGGCATTAAATTTAGAGGGAGGTGTGGTAGTCCATGCCTGTTCTTCCAAGGTTCAAATCTGAAATATCAGAACTGAAAATTTCATTGAAAGAAAAATATATATACAAAGAAAGTAAAGATAAAAAGTCAAGGAAAAGAATAAAAAGTTTCAAAAAAAAGAGAATTATATCATAATGACAGAAATACTTGTTATACTTGATTATACATCAAATTTTAACTATACTTACATATTGCCTCAACCCCATAGAATAAAATAATTCTCTAAATCTCATGGATTAAAGAAAACAAATTTTATTATACACTCTATACCAGATAAAAGAATGCAGCTTGTGTGAATATTCAATATGAATAAGCATGCATAAAATTAAATCGGTGATACCATGAATCTGACAACATCATGTGTTAAATTTCTTGACATATAAAAACACTTAAATATAAGTTAAAATATTGTTACATTACTCAATTACCACTTCAACTTACATATCCAAACATTACAGGAATTATTTACAAATTAAATATTACATTGAAAAACACTCAGCTAAATACAGATCAAGGCTGTGCAGAATAGAAATAAGAAAAATGTTCTCAAGGCTAGGAATAACGCTTAGTCCAAATATCGGTATAATTAAAAAAATGATGCAATCAGCCAAACATATGGTGCAATATCTCTATTAAATTACAGCATTTCAAATTTAAGCACTAGTAAAAATTTCTCAAGGCTGTGCACTGACAATAATAAAGCTCAGAATGATGCAATTAGCTGAACATATGGTGCAATATGCTGATCAAATGACAACATCCCAAATTTACCCACCAGGAAAAATGTCTCAAGGCTGTGCACTGACAATAAGAAATTTCCGAATTGTCAGCCTGTGACTCAAGACCAGAGCACAAGCATGACCGCCAAAATACCATAAACCAATGGTATAGCCAAGATACCACCAAAACATGGAGCTGAGTCAAATCAGCTCAAAAGGTATCAAAGGAAGAGGAAACACACCATTTTCTGAAAATATAATTCCCATCACCATAGGACAAAGAATAACAAAGTTTTTTCTGCTCAAAGTTATTGCTAAGCATAAACCTTAATTTTCACCTCTCATAAAAAATCCAGAAGGGGAGGCTTAACCCCATCAAATGGGTATTTAAAATGAAGCTCTAAGGCATGGCTATCCAATGGTACTAGCCAAACTGAGCTAGCACCAGTATTACTTGAGTTATGGCCAAATTCAGGCTAAATAAGGGTGAACAAAACATTCACCTCTCATCTAACGTTTGCAGCTTTAGGGTGAGATACCTAAAGTGGGGTCTTTTTTGAAAGAGAATAATAAGGGCTATCTTATGGTGTTATCCATTTCCCCATAGCTCAACTACTCAAAAGTTATGGCGCAAATAAGCTCAATACAGCTTTTTGCCTATACCACGCAAATGTACAAAAATCGTGTACATGGGATAACTTTGCCATATTTAATGATACCCATATCAAATGAGGTACCCTGGTGTAGAGCACATACAGGGCTACACACCGAACCAATTTTGAGGTTGATATCTCAATAATTGACAAAGGTATGGCTGTTTTAAGGTCAGATTCCCACCTGCTGTCATATACAGCCTTACCATGGGATAATGTCCCATAATCATAAATATGAGATGTCAAACAGACAAAGGAGCTTGTTTTTACTTCAATGCCTCATATGTCAGTCAATACTGGGGTTCCATACAGTTTCTGTATGGAATTCTATGCATCATACACGTCAGAATCAGGCTGTGAGGTCCCCAGATTAAAGTTTTCAACCTGTATTGGTGAAACCTGCCCAGATGTGGTTTAAAAACCACATCTGAGCCCAATAAAGGCTATCCAGGTCTTTGCAAACCACAAGCCTGTCTCAGAGAGTTCAAAAATCTTCACTTCCTCTACGTGGAAAGGTCTAACACCCTTTCCACCCCATTTCAGGATAACAAGGAGGCTTTTCACAGCCAGAATTGCTTTCCTCATCCTGCTCTTGAATTCCTATGTAGTACAACTTTCAAAAACAGTTATACTATTGGAAAACAATCAGGTATACTCTTAATTTAGAAGTATTGTAGTCTTTATTATTGTAATGCAACAGGTAAAGCTGCACCCAGGGCTTTCAACAGTGCCCACCACCACTATTTCAAAATAGTAAACCCCTTTTATTTCATCTATAAACCCTTATTATTAATAAATGCCTTTATTTTATCACTTTATTTCCATGTCACAGTCAGAGTTAAAGTTGTAACTAGCCTAATTAGTGCTTCTACACAGACCCAACCTGATATTTTGGGGGCCTGGCCATGTTTTTGGACCATTTTGGACGTTATAAGTGAATTTTTTTACTTCTTTTCTTTCTTTCCTGACACTTGTTCTATCTTTTTTGGCATAATCATTTCTTAAATATATATATTTATCCTTATACTCATATTAAAAAAAGTACTTGTCACATGGCTAATAACCTCAAGACCCTTATTTTTGGCATGTTTTGTATATAAAAACACTTTTAGCCATTAATAAAGTCTTAATTTTATATTAAATTAAGACACCTGATACTAATAAACCAAAAGTTGAGGTGTGGTTGGGCAGATTGTTAACTCAATTACCCTCTTACATACCACTTTTTAACAGTTTATACTTGCTAATTACAAGTTATTCTCCGAGATATTTGTATGCAAACAGTATACCAAATATCAGTAAGCTGTATTTCTGACATGACATTGTTAATTTAATTACACTGTCATTGTACAAGGGCATATTGTAGTAATATACAAGCCCAGAGGCCATTCTTAGACGTGCAAATATCATTTTAAGAAGTCTTAACTGACATTAAGCCCTCTTTTTCCTGTTCTATTTCATTGGAAGATAACTTGATACCACTAGAAAGCCAGTCACAGGCCAACACACCAGTGACACCCTCAGAGCCAGAGGGCAGCAAAGGCAAAGGAAAGAGGCACAGTGAAGGCCTGATAACAGCAAAGAAGTGGACACCCATTGCCACACAGAAGAGTAGAAAACCATGAAATTCTGCTTCAATACAAGGTAAACCAACCTACATAACTTTTACAGGGAAAATTACTATAATTAACCCAGTTGTAACCTCTAAAGGTAAATTACCCAAATCAGCAGACAGAAAATTTTTACAAGGCACATTCAAAGGTAAATACCCTAAGAACATAAAGTTTCTGACTGCTTGCAAACACTAAAATGTCACATGTACACCTCAGAGATCTTGGCTTCCAAAGGAACCAGCCAGAAGACAGAGAAGGCTTGTCCAGAACCAGAAGACCTGGAGGAGGACACCTTGGACACAGTCGTGGATGGCAAAACAATGAGGGAGATGATATCAACCCTGCCATTCACACGCCAATTCAATGGAGACCTGAAACCAGAGGACTGGAAAGACATGGATCAAGTTCTTCAGCTCCACCAACTCCTCAAGCACCTATTCCATTGGAGCATGGACAACAAGAGGTTCAACCTGGCATCTCACTGCACAGAACTTGGAGCAAGTTTCCAGAAGATCTGTCTCAAAGAGATAGACTTCAAAGACCTTATTATAATTACCAAAGGTTTGAATCCTACCAGGAAGTTCAGACTCCTGGAGGCAAGGGCACAGAGGATAAGGGAGAATCAAGCCACTATCCAAGCTATAGATGAACAGTTAACCCAGACAGGGCCTACTCAGATTCCTTCAGGCTCACAAGGAGCAGGCCAAATCAGCTCTCCAGTGGCTTCCCACCATTCGGAAACCAACAGATCAATGCCCAAGAGTCACCACTCTTCCCAATTCCAGGAGGTTTCCAGGAGAATAAAAGGATACAAGGGGAAAAACAAGACCTCTTTCAGCCAAAGGCAGAAAGAATCAGACCCCATGATCCAGAAGGTGTTGGATTTGGTGAATGAAGTTCACAAGAACCAGAAGTAGTTGTAAACTACTCTAGAATCAGTAGGCCTAGTAATAGAAACATTACCCCCACCCAGACTGAACATAACATTTTCACATCTGAGAGTAACATCAACAGTGATACACTGTGGTTACACATGTCCCAATATGCTGAGAAATCTGAAAAAAGTTTTCAGAACTTGAAGCAAGCCATGAGAGGATGATGAAATTAACAGCCTCCATGGATAAAATAATTAAAAATATTCAAGAAGGACATGCTCAATTGAGCAAAGCCTCTGAAGAAACCAACAAAAGACTGAATCTGGTCTTTGAATAACAACACCACATCATAAGGGACAGGGATTGTCTGGACCAAGACATGAAAAAATTGTTTAATGTCTACCATAACTAGAAGCCCCAACCACAAGGCAAATTTATGGAAAATCCATATCAACCAGATGAAATAAAACCAGATTCCATGTTGATGAATAAAGCAAGATCTCCATCAAAATACCAGGATGGAGTTGGCATGTCTTATTCAGAGAGGGAAGCCTTGAAACAGCCTCATGAGGCCTCAAGCTGGCCCAAATTCTCTGGAACAGGAGAATATGAACATATGGAGCTCATAGATTATATTGTTGGGCTCTTCATTGATGTAACTAGGATACCAGATGACTGGATTACTGCTAGATTGAATACAGAATTTAAAGGTCATGCTAGTATATGGTACACAGAAATGAAAGGAATCCATGGCAGAAGAAACTGGCCATGGTGGAAGAGTCAAATCATCCAAAAGTACAGTAATGGAGCTTGTATATGGCAAAAGACCATGTCATTTGGCTGACAAATACTCTGGGGACAAAGATCCATATGAGTGGTGTCTTAGACAGTCTAAAAGACTTAAATCCATTGATCCTCAGATGAACATCCAAATGAGGAATCACAAACTTCTGACACAACTTCCAGGAGAACTAGAGCATGCAGTAAAATTCAGATGTAAGCAAAATTGCACTCCATATGACATTGCTAATACCTTACAAGACATAAGGGAAAGAACTAATATATGGAAATTCACCCCATATAAGAGCAGTGGTTTCAAAGAGAAACAACCTTTCAGGGTAGAGTTTAAAGACAAACCCAAAGAAAGAGTGGCAGAAGTAGCAAAGAAGAAAAATTATTGTCACAATTGTGGTTCAACAGACCACTCTTCAAACAACTGCCCAAAGGCAAAGAAAAAATTCTATGCCATTGAGAAAGTCCCAGAGGAGGAATCCCCAACGGAGGATTCTGAATCAGACTGTATGGGTGATGCCATCAGAGGAATATCTGATGATGAACAAGACCCAAAGGAAGAATTTCTAGTAGAATACAAAGAGGAAACCCCATTAGAAATTCAGGACATACAGTTGGAAGCAGGCATGCCACAGGATACTTCCAATAAAAACTTGTGCAAACACACACAAGATGCACAAACATTCCTGGTTACACCAACCAAAGGAATGGCACATATACATGGAAAAGCCACTAAAATGACTGTCTGCATTGACAATGCTCAAAATCCATTGATCATTGACAGTGGGGCACACTGCTCCATAGTGGCCAGAAATTATCTGGATAAGCACTTCCCAAATTGGGAAAAACAGCTCTTTGCCACCAAGGCAAAGAACTTTAAAAGTGACTCAGGGAGGATGACTTCCATTGGTACACATATCAAAGAGATAATTATACCCCACAGGAAAGGTAATATCAGAATCAACCCAGATTTTGTAGTGCTTGATGACTCCCAAATCCAAGGGTTCTTACTGGGAACAGACTACCAGAGGATGTATGGCATAGATATTTAAAACAGTGAAAACAGGCACATTATCATTGGTACCAACAAGAAAAGAAATTTTCACTTGATATATACCATATATCTTCTCAAGATCCACTAGCAGAACTTCTGAATCAATTCAGAGAGGGACAGTGTAGCACTACACTCACCAGTAAACAAAAACAAAGTTTACTGAAGATGCTGAGAAAGAACAGACCAGCATTTCCCATTAGTGAAGAACCATTAGGCAAGATCAAAGGCCATGATATAGAACTATATCTGGATGTGGAAAGACCTTATCCACCCATGCTTAGGAGACCTCCTTATCCAGCGAGCCTGGAAACCAGGAAAGAAATTGAAAAACACATCAATTAACTCCTGGACATGGATGTCATCAGGAAGATTGGACATAATGAAATAGTGGAAATCACCACCCCTGTCCTAATCACCTGGAATGATGGCAAGTCTACGTTTTGTGGAGACTTTAGAGGCCTGAACAGCTACACAAAAGCAGACAGGTACCCTGTACCCAGGATACCTCATGCCCTGGAAAAACTGGCTAAAACCAAATACATAACCTAAATGGATTGTATGAAAGTCTTTCACCAGAATGGAGTCAAACCAAACTCCATGAAATTGCTCAGAATCATATTCCATATGGATATATATGAGTACACCAGGATGCCATTTGGCATCAAGAATGCACCAGCCCACTTCCAAAGGATTATGGACACAATATTTCAAGAAATATTGGAAGGCTGTATATACATTACATAGACAGAGTGCTAAGCAAATGTACACCCATCAATCTGAAAATTTCACTGAAAAAGTGTCATTTTCACCAACAAGAGCTACTGTCTCTAGGACATAAAGTCTCAGGTCTTAGTCTGGCAATTGATCACAATAAAGTAGCAGCAGTACTGAAAAAGCCAGTACCAAAGACCATCAAAGAGATGCAATCTTTTCTTGGGTTTTCTAGCTACTATAGAAACCACATCAAGAATTTCACCCACATAACTAGTACTTTATACAAGTTGTGCTCAAAAGATTTAGTTTTTGAAATCACAAAGAAAAGGAGGGATTCATATGAGAGGATCAAATATGAACTCACAAATGTACCTGTTCTCATCTTACCTGACTTTGAACTACCATTCAAGTTATACAAAGATGCAGCATGTAGTCAAGGCCTAGGAGCAGCCCTTCAGCAAAGACGATTTGTGGATGGTGAACCAAAAGAGGGAGTAATATGTTACATCTCTGGGAAACTGAAAGATTCAGAGGCCAGGTATAGGGCCACCCAGACTGATTGTCTATGCTTAGTCTGGGCTCTGGAGAAACTCCATTATTATCTGGAGGGTGTAGTTTTTGAAGTCTACACAGATAGCACAGCCTTGAAGTCTTTACTGAACATAAAGACTACCAATAGACACATGCTGAGATGGCAAATGTCCATCCAGCAGTATAGAGGGAACATGACCATCATATACAATGAAGGTAAAAGCCATACCAATGCAGATGGCCTTAGCAGATGGCCACTGGATAATTTCAAGAGCAATCCAGCTTATGACCCTGAAGTTGCAGCCAAGATCCCTATCCATTTGATGGAAATATATAGGAGGGAGAACTTAAGATTTTCCAAATGGGCACCAGAGAGTGGTACCCTTGAAATTAGAAAAACTGATTCAGAGGGAACAGAAACTCCCATATTGGGAATAAGCTCCCCAGAACTGCACAATGAATCTTTTAGTGCCTTACTAAAGTCTTATGCCAGACACAAACAGTGTGGCATATTACTACAACTCCTTTGACAAAGGTACAGGAGTCCAGAACTGGTGTGAGCCTGCAAGCATGTAAACCTTTACCTGTTATACAGACCCCAATCACTTTCTTTAAGATTTTTTCTCATTTTCCTTCATTCTTTTGTATAAATATCAAATACTTAAATTCATTATGTTATAATATGTATTTAATCTTGTTGCTATGACTGATTCCGAAATATGTCATAGTATATAGTTCCCACTATGTCATCAATCTTGTTGTTATATCTGCTCATGTTGCTAAAACAAATCTTACCTCATTATAACAAAATTATTTCATATTATTTTGATTTCAAATTTGTACTTACAACATTTAAAGAGGATTAAATGTTAGCTGGCGCCTCTTTTGTGGCTTCCAGACTAAATACTATGAGTTTTAATAAATCAAAAAGAAGTGGAATACTATAAATTTTACTTTAATAGATGCGTCACTGGTGTTAATATGATGTACTGTTGGAATTAAGGCTTCAACAGTATTAATAAAGTGTAAAAGTGAATTCAATCACTTAAAAGGTGAGAGCGCTAATATTTCTAAAATAAAATGTAAGTAATTTTAATTGTAAAAATATATTTGGTTAAGAGCTCTGAGGATTAACTCAAAGAGAATTAATCCTCTTTAAATGTTGTAAGTACAAATTTGAAATCAAAATAATATGAAATAATTTTGTCCTAATGAAGTAAGATTTGTTATAGAAACATGAGCAGATATAACAACAAGATTGATGAAATAGTGGGAGCTTTATACTATGACATATTTAGGAATCATTCATAGCAACAAGATTAAATTCATATTATAACATAATGAATTTAAGTATTTGAAATCTATACAAAATAATGAAAGAAAATGAGAGAAAATCTTAAAGAAAGTGATTGGGGTCTGTATAGCAGGTAAAGGTTTACATTCTCGCAGGCTCACATTTGGTAATACTAAAAAAAATAGTTAAAAAAAAAAGATTTATTTATAGTAAATTGTATAAGTTTGTTGCATTTTTGTAATGATTTCCTGTATATTTTCATCTGTATGATAAAAGTTGTTTCTGTTGGCTGTAGAGTAAATAAAATATTTTATAATTACTTATTTGTCTTTATTCAATATACCCTCACACCACTTTTTTTCTTGTAGTATATTTCTTATTGTAATATATAAATTATCAATATGATTATCTCAGTCTAAGAGGTGGTAGATATTTGCTTTATTATCAATGTAAGTGGTAATATTTTTCAATATATTTGATACTCTTTCTTTTGTTGAAATAGGTTGATTTTTTATTTTTCTTTCAATGTAATTTACAACTTTATTTAATATAGTTTCTTCTTCATTTTTATTAATAGTTGTATCTATTGTTGCAAGCTTAATTTTGTCGATTCTGGAGCTAGCCTTACTGGTAGTAGGTCGTGACATTTGTTCTTTTGAAATATAGCTCTCGTTAGTATTTGTTTCATATTGATCACTGCTCAAAAGTCTGACAAAATGGTGAATTGTTAGTTTTGTATTATTACTGGGGTTGTTATTTGTTTTGATAGTGCTCACCTTAGTCTTTGTTCTATCAATACAAGGACCATTGCTATTCTTACTTGTAATAATGATTTTTTGAACTAGAGTATCATTCAATATAGGCGGCTTGTCGGCTTTAGATGTCCTACCAGTATAGAAGAGACCAGATCGTACATTTTCAGAAGAATGAGTTATTGAAACCTTCGATATGGGGTCATCAGATGTATTTGATGAGGAGTTAATAATATTATTTCTACTGTTATCTTCTGAAGCTGTATTGGTTGTTGAATAGTCTATGAAGCTTGCTTTATGTTGATTTTTTGTTATTGTTGTTACGGTTTTTCAATCCTCATCACTCAATTGTGAACCTGTATGTTGAAAGGACTTCAAATTGAGCTCTTTGGTAGTCCTTGGACTTCTGGATTGAAGAATTTCTTTAGAATGCAATGATAACTTGTCATAATTACAAAATTCCTCTTGGGAATGGTCCTTTTTCCAGGCTTCCGATTGAGTAGTAGGTTTTCTTCCCCGACGACGAGAGGTAGAATAGCTAAAAGAGTAGTTACTGGTCATCATCTTGGATAGATGACCAGTAACAATGCTTATGTCTTTCATGAACAAAGACAAGGGTTTAAAAGCTTCAATTTCAGGGGGGACCATGGTCATCAAAATTTGATTGTTGTCGTTGGAGGATGGTACTGATGGCTCCAATGAGATGTTTAGATAATGATTCTATAGATTAAAGATTTATCTTATAGTACTATAGAGAATAAACATAAAAATCAGAATTAAGCATTGATTCTTGATTTTTGACGGAAGAGTCTGTTATAGAAAACTATATATTATTAATTAGGTATTCCAACTTCTAATTAATTTATTAGATGTAATTAATTAATCAATTAAATCTAATATAACTTTTAATATATTAAATGTTATCTGGCGCCTCTTTTGTGGCTTCCAAACTAGATACTAGGAATTTTAATAAATCAAAAAGAAGTGGAATACTCTAAATTTTACTTTAATAGACACGTCACTGGTGTTAATATGATGTACTGTTGGAATTAAGGCTTCAACAGTATTAAAAAAGTGTAAAAGTGAATTTAATCACTTAAAAGGTGAGAGCGCCAATATCTCTAAAAAAATGTAAGTCATTTTAATTGTAAAAATATATTTGGTTAAGAGCTTTGAGGATTAATTCAAAGAGAATTAATCCTCTTTAAATGTTGTAAGTACAAATTTGAAATCAAAGTAATATGAAATGATATTTTTTTGTTCTAATGAGGTGAGATTTGTTATAGAAACATGAGTGATATAACAACAAGATTGATGACATAGTGGAACTTTATATTATGACATATTTAGGAATCAGTCATAGCAACAAGATTAAATTCATATTATAACATAATGAATTTAAGTATTTGAAATTTATACAAAGTAATGAAAGAAAATGAGACAAAATCTTAAAGAAAGTGATTGGGGTCTGTATAGCAGGTAAAGGTTTACATGCTTGCAGGCTCACAATTGGAATCCCAGCTGGAAGGACCCTGGTTAAGGGCCTATAAGGATAACAAGTTCTTCCTTATAGATGGCCTGCTCTACCACAGAGAAAAACACACAAATGCACTCGCAGTGGTAGACAGGTACCGCATCTCTCTGATCCTGCAGGAATGCCATGACTGCCCCTATATGTGACAGATGAGTGAGGATAGGACCAAGGAGAGGGTAGCAAGCACAGCTTGGTAGTCCAAGTGGTAACAAGAGTTGAGTTAATACATAAACACTTGTGAAAGATTCCAAAAGACAAACAGGAAAACATGGGAATAAGTATGGGTTACTTCAACATATAGAAGAACCAAAACTCCCATTGGAAATCATCAACATGGACTGGGTTACAGGCCTTGTCCCAGGAGGCAAAGAAAACTACAATTCCTGCTTGATCATAGTTGATAGGTTCAGTAAAAGCATGAGGTGTCTACCATGCCACAAAGAGGACACAGCCATGGATACTGCTCTGTTATTTTGGAATAACATCATATCTACCTGTGGTGTCCTTAAGATCATCATTAGTTACAGGCACCCAAAATTCACATCTGATTTTTGGACCAACTTGTATGACATGCTTGGAACCAAGCTTGATTTTTCCACAGCTTACCATCCAAAAACAGATGGCCTAGCAAAGAGGATGATCCAAACAATGGAGGACATCCTTAGGAGGTTCTGTGCCTATGGCATGGAATATGAGGACCATGAGGGATATACCCATGACTGGGTTACCATTCTACCAGCTGTCCAACTGGCTCATAATACAAGTCAGTACTCTACCACAGGAAGAACACCTGCACTGGGAGAGAAAGGGTTGAATCCCTTGTTGCCTGTGGATCACTTGAAGAAGAATCTTCTGACCATCCACCCCACAGCCAAAGACTTCAATGATATGTGGAAGAGAGCTTGTGACACAGCTGCTAAATGCATAGCTGAGGCAAAAGATTATCATAAGCAGAGGTGGGACAAGACACACATAGAACCTGACTTTAAGTAAGGGGACCAGGTTTTAGTGTCTAAACTAAACTTCAACAATCTCAAAGGACCCAAGAAGATGAGAGACTCATTTTTAGGGCCCTTCACTATTATTAAGTTGGTAGGCAAGAATGCAGTGGAAGTCAAGCTCACAGAGGAGTTTTCCAGGAAACACCCAGTCTTTCAAATGAGTATGGTCAAGCCATACTTCCAAACAGAAGAGGGTAAATTACCCTCCAGGAAGAAGAACGTCACACCACCAGAAAAAGTGGAAGTATAGGACTCCCCAGGACCTGTGAGTAAGATCCTCAGGGCCAGGAAGATCAGACTTAATGGGAAGGATCAAAGACAATATTTAGTCAGATTCAAGAACCAAAAGCTGATAAAGACAAATGGTTGGCAGAAGATGCCGTACCAGATGGGAACCTTCATTCAAGGAGATTCAGAGCCTCTAGGAGGACTAAACAGTCTCATCAATGATGAGCCTTTTTAGAGGGAGGGTATGTCAGCCTGTGACTCAAAACCAGAGCACAAGTATGACAGCCAAAATACCATAAACCAATGGTATAGCGAAGATACCATCAAAACATGGAGCTGAGCCAAATCAGCTAAAAAGGTATCAAACGAAAGATGAAACTCACCTCTTTCTGAAAATATAAGTCCCATCACCATAGGAAAAAGAATAACAAAGTCTTTCCTGCTCAAAGTTATTGCTGAGCATAAACCTTAATTTTCACATCCCATCTAAACTCCAGAAGGAGAGGTTTAACCCCATCAATTGGGTATTTAAAATGAAGCTCTAAGCCCGGGCTATGAAATGGTACTATCTAAACTGAGCTAGCGCCAGTATTACTTGAGTTATGACCAAATTCAGGCCAAATAAGGGTGAATAAAACATTCACCTCTCATCTAACATTTGCAGTTTTAGCATGAGATAACTAAAGTGGGTTCTTTTTGGAAAGAAAAAAATCAGGGCTATATGATTGTGCCATCTATTTCGCCGTAGCTCAACTAGAACAGAAGTTATGGCCCAAATAAGCTCAATACACCTTTTTGACTAAACCATGCAAATGTACAAATATCTTATACATGGGATAACTTTGCCATATTTAATGATACCCATGGAAAATGAGGTACCATTGTGTAGAGCACATTCATGGCTACAAACTGAACCACTTTTGAGGTTAATATCTGAAGAATTGACAAAGGTATGGCTGTTTTAAGGTCAGATTCCCACATGCTGTCATATACAGCCTTACCACGGGATAATGTCCCATAAGCATGAATATGAGATGTCAAACAGACAAAGGAGCTTGTTTTTACTTCAATACCTCATATTTCAGTCAATACTGGGGTCCCATACAGTTTCTGTACAGCATTCTACGCGTCATACACATCAGAATCAGGCTGTGAGCTCCCCAGATAAAAGCCTTTAACCTGTATTGGTGAAAGCTGCCCAGATTTGGTTTCAAAGCCAAATATGAGCCCAATAAAGGCTATACACGTCTTTGCAAACCACAATTTTGTCTCAGAGAGTGCAAAAATCTTCACTTCCTCTACGTGGAAAGGTCTAACACCCTTTCCACCCCATTTCAGGATAAAAAGGAGGCTTTTCACAGCCAGAATTGCTTTCCGCATCCTTCTCTTGAATTAATACATAGTACAACTGTCAAAAACAGTTATACTCTTGGAAAATAATCAGGTATACTATTAATTTACAATTGTTGTAGTCTTTATTATTGTAATGCAACAGGTAAAGCTGCACCCAGGGCTTTCAATAGTGCTCACCACCACTATTGCAAAATAGTAAAGCCCTTTTATTTCATCTATAAACCCTTATTATCAATAAATACCTTTATTTTATCACTTTACTTCCGGGTCACAGTAAAAGTTAAAGTTGTAACTAGCCTAAATACTGCTTCTACATAGACTCAACCTGACAAGAATGGTGCAATCACCCAAAAATAAAGTGCAATATCTTTTTCAAATGACACAATTTTCAATTTACCCACCAGAAAAAATGTCTCAAAGCTGTGAACTGACAATAATAAAATTCAGAATGGTGCAATCAACCAAAAATATGGTGCAATAGCTTGATGAAATGAAGCCTTTTAAATTTACCCACCAGCAAAAATGTCTGAAGGCTGTGCACTGACAATAATAAAATTCAAAATCATGTAATCAACCAATAATATGGTGCAATAGCTTGATAAAATCACACCATTTCCAATTTAACGGCCATAAAAAATGTCTCAAGGTGGAACGTTTTCTAAGTCCCTTGTTTTTGGAAGACTCTATGGAGGGCCCAAAAAGTATAAATAAAGGGATTCTCTCCCTGTTTTCCCCCCCATTCTTATGATTAAGAAAATGATCTTGAGCATCAATCAATCCCTTCTCTAGTAGGATAATCTAGTATTATATTCAAAACATCAGTAGCTAGGCTCAGTCTCTCATACTATTATTTATGATCAATTCATGAAAGATATCTATAATATTAATGAAAGAGTTTAATATTATTTCATAGTCATATCATTATATTAGTATCTTTGAATTAGTGTTTGAAGATATTATCATTAGTGATGTTATCGAATTTAGCAATATTCTGCAATTAAAGAAGGGATATCCTCTTAATCTTATACCTTATATCATAACCCTGACAGATATATTGGATTATCTTTATATTAATCCTAATAGTACTATATTAATATTATATTTTCTATTTCTTACTATTATATCAACCAGAAACACCCTTATAAAACTATCTTACCCTTAAACTACCATATTTCCAATGATAGTTTTATCAAAGCATCATCAAAAGTCTTCCTTAGATATCAATATTATTATTAATATTAATAGTGATCTTAAGAAAATATTCTTGAAATATCTCTACTATTGAAAGAAGGAATAATAGACAAATCAATTAAAAATAGTTATACAATTAATAACAAGAAGCTAAGCAAATCCAAATTATTCAACAAATATCAACTATTACCATTATTATCATAGTGATCTTTCATTGACAGACTGATAGAGAATGATGAAGAGAATTCTCTGCTTGATTTATGATCTCATCAAAAGGGTATCTTTTTCAGCTTCATTATACTTAGACAGGCAGCTCATACACCTTAGCACCCATGGTTATGGGCTGATTCTGAAATTCAAAACAGAATCAACAATAATTTTTCCCTCAAAGTACATCCTATTAATTATCCCACAAAGGAAGGATTTCCGCACCATTAGAGGCATAAGGAGACGCATCATTATGAAGAAAAGAAGACTGAAGCCTCAAAGTCAAACTCTTCTTATACTCATAAGTCTTCAAGCTCAAGTCATCAGAAAAAGGATTTGAGGGTTTGGAGAAGGGACAAGCTCCATTTTTCCCTCTTTAATAAGGAGCAAAGATTGATGGGTTCTAAAAAAAAAAAGATTTAAGAAAGCCTTAAGCTCCTCTTTTGGTGGGAAGGATAATCTTTAGGCATGTATCAAAAGGCCTCAAAACCAGTTTAACCAACCAGAAGGCTGGTTTAACAGCTGGGAACCTCCTAAGTCAAGATTATGTTGTGTTCAATAATCTTTTTACTATTTTCCACCCAGAGCACAATTGTGCATTCTTAAGACTGGTGCAAAAATTCTCTCAATTTTTTTGTCTTTTCTTCTCTCTACAATTTCTATTATGGTATTCCCATTGAATCGGGTGCTACCAACCCATTTATTGCAAAGCAGTTTCTTCACAAGTATTAATTGACCATGTCAGACCTCCCAGAGCAGATTCCTCTTATCATTTTTGACTCCTGAAAGTCCCCTTCATTATTTTTGACTCACCAGACTAAATGTATGGTTTAGCTACCCTCCTTCCCAAGCTGTGAATGGGAATTTTGAGTCATTGATGCTCCCAAGGGAGAAAAGCTCATACTATGCTGTGACTTTCTTAATCATTTTAATATGTATATTGATTAGAGGAAAGGGCTGATCACCTTCAATCCTGATCATAAGGACTATAATGATCCTTCTAATCCTTCCATTAATTAGTTTTTTCCTTCCAATACATGTGCCTCTCTGGTTGGTGATTATAGAACACCATCATTTCCAACTTCTGTCCATATTCCTTCCCCTGATTCCCATCATTAATTAATATCCTCAAGAGATGAAGTCTTCAAAAATATAAGGATATTGGAGAATATCATTCTATATCCTCACTTCATCTCTTCCATGATGATGTGGATCTTCCTCCTTCCTCTTATCATAAATCCCTTGAGGAGTTGTGAGCTGAAAAGGAAGAGCCAGAACAGATTGAAAATGTGAAGAAGGTTGTTTCTTGTGATTTTCACCACTATTTGGATGTATTCTCCAAGGTTCAATCAGAAAAACTTCCTTTTCATCGTGCCTGTGATCATTATATTTAACTGGAGGGGTCCCTACCTCCAGTCAGGGTCATCTACTCTTGGTTAAATCAAGAGTCAGAGATACTCAGGGCTTAAATTTCCAAGAACTTAGAGAAAGTTTTCAACCAGCCATGCTCGTCTTGAACAGGAAAACCTGTCCTCTTTGTCAAAAAGAAAGATGGTGGCCTTTTGTCACAGCCATGGAGATAGGCAGGGAATTTCCAATCATTACTAAGTGAAGATCCCCCAACACCTGATCAGCAAGGGGGTTTCCTGGAATATCCACAAAATCTATTTTCAAGCCTCAATACAGCTCAATGCAGGCAAAACCCAAATACAGGATTCACTAAATACAGGCCTGTCCTCAATACAGGTCCAAAAACCTGTATTGGATACACCAATACAGTTTTAAATCTCAAATACAGATTCCTCCAACATACAGTCATGGTTTCTCAGCACTCAAACTACAGGCTGGCATTTATTCACATATACCAGCCCCCTTTCACCCACCTGGGGTTTTTCCCCCATTTAATTAAGATATTTGATTTATTATTAGTATTATTCTATTCCTAAGTCAAGAGCTATTATATTATTAATCATTAAGTCAGTCTTAGCTTTCCCTCACCTGTTTGGTAGAGTCCTGGTGGCCATATCCTGTAACAACCATCCATCAGGGGTATGGGTATTCATTCATGCACCCACTCAAACACCCCAAACCAGCAAATCCAGTATCTGCATCAGCATTCAGTTTCAGCAATCTTCATTCTGAAACATGCATACAGCTTGTGAGCCTTGAGGTATATTTTACATACCCAAATAGGCCACAATTATCTTAAAAAGAAATTTTGAATTATGCATAACTCATAAGTCATGCATATATCCAAAATTCATCATTTTTGATTTCAGAAAAGATGAATAACTTTTTATTGAGTAAGTAAATCCATGGATTTAAGGCCAGATTTGGATTCTACACAAAAATCACATAGGGTAGCTCCATAGAATGAATAAGCTCAAATTAACTCTTTGAGGTGGTAAAATGGAAAATACTTCAATACCACATCATCAATACCACATAAAAGATCCGTGAAAACTTTTGTTTTTCTTAATTTCACGCCAAAATAATGGGAAAGTGAGAAATCCCATGTGACATATACACTAAGAATAGTGTTATGCATGTTTTGAGCACTTAATATCATGGTATTCTTACATGGACTTTTGGTACACCCATAGTGGATATCTCACTTTAAGCTTAAATTACTATTTTGACGTAAAAAATAGGCAAGGGGGACAAAAGACATCAAAGAGAGCCAGGGTACCCAACTTCTGAGGACTCAGAGGCGTGGATAGCTCCAAAGCTTGGTTCCATGGCTGATCTTGACCCAATTGGTAAACTAAACCTCTTTGGGAACTTGGTTACCCAGTTACAACTACTGTAAAACACCAGAAAATAGCAAATAACCTGCTATTTTGACGTGCCAAGGAGGTAGAAAGCTACTTACACTCCTGTAACCATGTCAATTACTAATGACTTTCCATGGATAAACCCCAAAAGAGTAATTCAAACCCTTTTTGGACTAGTATCCATTTATTTACCTCATAGCAACCAGTCAAACACTGATATTTGCAATTCTACATAGAAATGAGGTAAAAACTTCAAAAATTCATTAAAAATACAAATATTAATGAATCTTTCTGAAACTTTCAGGGCCAATTGAGAACTGTATTATCTATGGTAAAACTAAAAAGAATTACAGCTTTACTAGTAAAATTCAAAGTTTTACTTACAGTCCATTTTTGACCATTCTACGTGAAACACTGAATCTTCAAAAATTCACAGTAATTAAAACCTGAGATGAAATTGGCAATAACATTGATAACTTTGAGAAATCAATGATTATTTTGGAATAAAAGAAGATTTACTGATGTTACTCCTTTTATTCTTAACCATATTGAGGTTGGTAGTCACGTAAAAGCTTCAATTAAGTAATTAGGATAATCTTACGTGACAACAGATGATGCAATAATTAATCCAAAAAGGTTTATTGTTTTCTCACTCACTGGTTTTTCAGTTTGCTCCATGGCACGGTCTGTGAGCTGTTTTTGACTTAAAACAAGCCTCTTCTTGCTGTTTTTTCCACATCATCATCATCTTATTAATCATTTATATCAATATTACCAACAAGTAAGTATTAGTTAAAACTTTTCTTAAGTGTTTTATTCTTTCAGAATCAATCAGAAAGACGTGAAATCATAGAAATCAACTATATATTGTTGTAATACATTTATAAATTCATTTTGATCCTCTAAATCCACAATTCTACGTCAAATCTCTCTATCTTATCTTTCAATAAGTTCTTTGGAATATTAGTGAGTGATTTATCTTTAATTCTTAAATTTTTTCTCTAGCAATAATTTTCTTCAAGGATTAGCTTTATAATTATTCTTGCAAAAGATAATTATATATTAAAATAATTTTATTATTTTAATAAAAGAAGTTTTTATTATTAAATTCTTCTTGTAATTGATTTTTGTAGACAATAACTTGCTCACTGGTAAAGTCACTAGTAGTGCTTAACACGTGAAAGAAATAATTCTTTAATTATTTAATTGTGGTTATAATAATATTTTATTATTATATTTCATAAGAACAGACGTAGTACTGTTGATTTATAGTAATATTATCATCACTTTCATAGTCAGATCTTACATTTGGGGGCCTGGCCGTGTTTTTTGAACCTTGTACCCTTAATTAATATATTTTTAAGCTCTAAAATATATTAATTTAATATTTTTTTCTTTCATTTTAATGTTAAAATAATTCTTATTTTTGAAATTGTTTTGGAAATATTTTTCATTGAGGCATTTGGTTCAATTTTATACTGTTTTTACACATGGCTTTTTCACATCCAAAAACTTATAAAATTATTCTTTGAGTTGCTCTGAATTAATTTTCATTCAAAATCTTAAATTTTAATCTTTTTTCTTTAAAAAGAATAATTTTTTTTAATATTAAAAAATATAAAACTTATAAAAAATCTTTAAAAATATTTTAAATAGTATAAAAAATAATTTTTTCTCTTTTATAATTTTTCTAGTGTCTTTAATCAAATACTGTGCAGCTGGCAACAGACTCAGTAAAAGATATATCACTAGTCCAGAATCTTCAGAAGCAGAATCTGAAGACAGTATTGAGGTGCAGATTGCTAAAAGAGGCACCTTATTTAACTCAGAAAAAGCTAAATTGCCACCAAAAGGTGTGTATTTTATCTTATATTTTCACCTTTTATCTTTAAATTGACGTGAAAATGGTGCATACCAGAAATGGAAGCAACTATTCAGTCCAACCAGATGGATGTGTAAAAGGAAGAGGCAAGACCAAATCCAGAATTGCCAAATCTTCCACAAGAAAGACACATCTGGAGGATGCCAGAGTTGCCCCCCATTCCCCAAGGTCTGTACCAACAGATTTTGACGTGAATTCTGAGCCTGAACTAATCCATGATATTATTTCCAGGGCTGAACCATTTTCAAGTGGAAGCAATAGAAATATATCAATGCCAGTACAAAATTGGTTCAGAGCAGCCAAGGAAGAGGAATGGGAAATATGCCCAAGCCTTTGGCAGGGGGCCATGAACTCCTACTTACACATCAAGAGTTTTCTGGGTCAGGAGAAGACCATAGAGCTCTTAGGAGGATGGAGCCCCCTGTTTTGCAAAGACAATGTCAAAAACATAAAGAATTGGTCGAAGAACCAAAGTCTTTTATCCATAGACAAGAAGAAAGTGTTGGAAATGACTCCAGCTTTGGAGAGAGAGGCACCAGTGGCGTCTACCAGATCCAAACCAGCTCCAGAAGTGTCCAAGGACAAGCCCAAGGGACCTCAGAAGAAGCAGAAAGGTCCCAAGAACCATCAAGGCAAAGCGAATTGGCACAGACCTTACCCACAAGGGTACAGGATCCCCAAATTGGAGCCTTCAGCCGTGGACAGTGTCTTCAATATGGCCAGGAATCTGATGGAATTCACAGCCAAAGAGCAGGAAAGGATGAACAGAAACTTTCCACGGAAATAATTGGTGTACAAACTAGTATTAATGTAGAAATTGGTAAACTTGATAACAAGTTAACTAAAATTGCATCAGATATAGTTGAATTAAAGAAAAATGACAAGAAATACATTGAATTGCACCAAGTGACAAATGCCAAACTTGACTTAATTACCAATTCTTGCAAAAGAATTGAAAACATGTGCCAAGTTCAGCATGATGAGATGGAAGAATTTTCCATTTTTAAAATGAATAATCAACTTACAATTTTACAAGACCAAATCTTAAAAATAGTTGAGAATACCAACCAATTTGCTATACACTTAGCAAAAAGTGACAATGAAAGGCAGAAGTTGAAGAATGAAATAATTGCAAGTGTGAAACAAATTCATAAGAATCATGAACCACATATGCCAAGACATTCTACACCTTTAACAGAAGAGAAACTTTCTGTTAAAGAAAGTCTCACCCCATTCTTCGGAGAAAATGCCTACTCTGCAAAAGATATTCCCAAAATAGAAGAATGGCCAACATTCTCTGGTGAAGGAGAATACAACCATATTGAATTCATCAGGACTATTGATATTTTGCAAGAAGACTTTAATATACCTGATGAAATCATAGTGGGAAAATTACACTGTTTGTTTACCAGAACTGCAAAGAAATGGTATTACAAAATGAGGATTGATCATGGTAAACATGATTGGTCTTGGTGGAAATCTGAAGTGATTATCAAATGGGCCAATAATTCTTGGAGGCTCAAAATAGAAAATGCCTTTGAAAATGCCATTTTTAACTCAGAAAAAGATAAACCACTTACTTGGTTCTTCAAACAAAAATACAGATTATCTGCTTTACAACCAGATATGTCTGAAACTATGATCAATATGAAAATATTAAGAAAGTGTGGAGGAGAATTGGAACATGCTATCAAAAGCAGATGTGTAGAACCCTGTTCAACAGAAGACTACATTAATACTATGGAAGATATCATTACCAGAACAAGAATTGGTAAAGCTTGGTCTAAAATCCCAACAGAATCCAAGATGACCTCTAAGATTCCCAGAGAAGATAAGAGACCAGAAAAACCTGTCTTAAAGTGTCATAAATGTGGAAGCAATTCACATTTAGCCAACACTTGCACAAAAAAGACAAAAATCAATGAAGTTCAAGTCATTGAAGAGATTCAGTGTACTTAAGAGAAGGAAGAATCTGATCAAGATTCTGCAGTCTCTGAAGATACACCAGTAGAGGACTATCCCATTGAAAACATCACAGCTTTCTTTGAGGTCACAGAAGTCCATACCCACTTGCCACAGTACAGTGAGGATTGCTGCAACCTGACCAATATCCAAGATACCAGAATGTGTAAAACAAAACCTGCTAGAGGAAAGGGTTATACTGCTGGGGCATCCTGTATCACATCAGTTTTGATGAGTGATATTGAAGCCAAAGTAAATTTGGATACAGGGGCATTTTCACTTGTGTGGGCAAAGATTATCTCCAAATTATACTTCCTGGATGGAAGAACCATCTGTTACCAATAGAAGGTGTACAATTTAGTAGTGCCAGTAACAATATGTACCCCTTGGGTATATTAGACACTAATCTTGTATTCCCACACCCAGCAGGAAGTGTAAGGATTAAAACTGAAACTGTTGTAATGGATAATTGCACATCTCAGCACATCATTCTTGGAAATGATTACTTGAATATCTATGGTATTGACATCAACAACCATAAAGACAGATATTTCACAATTGGGGATAACAAAAGACAAAAATTTGCCTTTTCCAATATGCCAAAACAAATATCTGTGGTATCTTCTGTCAAAGATACTTATAAAGATGAATTTGTGTCCAATCAACTTGTTGAAGCACAGATTAATCCATCTTTTTCACCAAAAATGAGAAATGAACTTATTGACGTGTTATACACATACAATACTGCATTTGCCTCTGATAATGAACCATTAGGTGCTATAAGAGGACATGAGGTTGATATTACTCTTAATATTGACAGACCATATCCCCCAGTACTTAGAAGACCAGCTTATCCAGCCAGTCCCAGAGCTAGAGAAGCCTTGGAGAAACATATCCAAGAGTTAATTCAACTTGGTGTACTAAGGAAAGTAGGCCATAATGAAGAGGTTGAGGGGACAACACCTGTTATCCTTGCTTGGCATAATGATAAGTCAAGAATGGTTGGAGATTTTAGAGCTTTGAATACCTACACAGTTCCAGATAGGTATCCAATCCCTAGAATCCAAGAAACCTTGACTCAATTATCCAAAGCCAAGTATATAACATCAATGGATGCATTGAAAGGCTTCCATCAAAATTTTTTGACGCCTAAAGCTAAGAAATTACTTAGAATCATCACGCAATGTGGTATTTTTGAGTATCTTAGAATGCCATTTGGCATTAAAAATGCTCCATCTCATTATCAAAGAATGATCAATACCATCTTCCCCATAGAATTGTCTGAAGGATGGCTTATCATTTATATTGATGATATTATCATATGTTCTGACTCATGGTCTTTGCACCTTGAAAGACTTGCAAGAGTACTTCACAAAGTTGCAGAAGTGAATATGAAAATTTCACTTAAGATATGCAACTTTGGTTTTGAAGAACTTAAAGCATTAGGACATGTTGTTTCTGGTTTAAGCTTGGGTATTGACAAAAATAAAGTGGCAGCAGTACTACTTAAGCCAATACCCCAGAATAAAAAAGAAATGATGTCTTTTCTTGGATTTGCTAGTTACTATAGGCAACATTTAAAAGACTTTGCAATTCTAGCCAAATCACTCTATAGAATCTGTGATCAACAGACTGTATTTGAGATGACACAGGAAAGAATTAAAGCTTATGAGAAGATAAAGAGAGCCCTTACAGAAGCACCTTTACTCCTCATGCCTGACTGGAATATTCCTTTTAAGTTGTACATTGATGCATGTGGAGATGGATTAGGGGCAGCCCTACATCAAGTCCAAATTATTGATGACAAACCTTCAGAGGGACCAGTTTGTTTTATCTCAAGGCAAATCAAACCAACAGAAGCCAGATATGGTGCAAGCAAAATGGAGTGTTTATGTTTGGTATGGGCACTTGAGAAATTGCACTATTACCATGATGGCAGTGTTTTTGAAGTGATAACTGACTGTAATGCAGTAAAATGACTTCTTAACATGAAAACTCCCAACAGACATATGTTGAGATGGCAAATAGCTATTCAAGAATATAGAGGAAACATGACTATAGTTAATAAAGCAGGAAACATTCACAAGAATGCTGATGGACTTAGTAGATGGGCTTTAGCCAACACTCCTGATAACCCAGCTTATGTACCTTTGGAAGCTGAACCACAGATTCCAATTGAAGGAATTAACATAACTGATATTGGGACTGAATTCTTTGAGGAGGTCAGAGAATCTTATAAACAAGACAAGAATTGCCATATCTTGACTTCTTTATTAGATAAAGACTGCAAAGATACATCTTTAGTTAATGCACTTGATGAAGTTTGGAAAAATTCCTATTCTGAAGGAAGATTTCACTTGTTTGATGGAATCATTTACCACAGAACAAAACATTCTTGTGTTATGACATTGTGCAGTAGATTACTTATCAATACCATCCTTCATGAATGTCATGATAGTATCTACTCGGGACACCTGTCAGAAGACAGAACACTTGAAAAAGTGAAGAATTGTGCATGGTGGCCATCTTGGAGAAGAGAAACCATTGAATATTGCCATACCTGTGACAGATGCCAAAAAGCAAACAGGAGTACAGGCAAGAAATTTGGACTTATGGATTGGGTCACAGCACTTCCTCCAAGTGGTGACAGAAGTTATAATGCTTGTCTAGTCATTGTAGATAGATATAGCAAAACCCCATATTCTTACCATGTCATAAAGATGACACTGCTATGGATACAGCTCTTCTTTTATGGAGTAGAGCTATTTCTCATACAGGATTATTCAAGAATATCATAAGTGACAGAGATCCCAAGTTCACATCTGCACTTTGGACCAATCTTCATAGATTCTTTGGCACTAAGTTATGATTCTCTACAGCATATCACCCTCAAACAGATGGGCTAGCAGAGAGGATGATTCAAACTTTAGAAGACATGATCAGGAGATTTTGTGCTTATGGATTATAATTCAAAGACTCAGATGGCTTTACCCATGACTGGTGCACTCTGATACCTGCCTTAGAATTGGCATATAAGACATCAGTCCATTCTTCCACAGGACAAACTCCTGCTATGTTAGAAAAAGGATGGAATCCAAGACTACCAGCAGACACACTGAGGAAAGACTTTATTGACATTCATCCTACAGCTTCCAGCTTCAAAATAATGCTTGATAAAGTAAAACACCACGCAAAACAAAGTATGGATGATGCTTTTGATTATGCAAAACAGAAGTGGGACAAGATTCATAAAGTACCAGACTTCAAAGTAGGGGACTTAGTTCTAGTTTCAACCTTGAATTTTAATAATATCAAATGCCCAAAGAAGCTTAAAGATTCTTATGTAGGACCTTTTGTTATTGTTGCTTTACATGGAACCAATGCAGTTCAAGTGGAATTGAGTGGTGAATTGGAAAATAAACACCCCACCTTTCCAGTCAGCTTGATAAAGCCTTATCAACCAACTGACAAAGCATTGTCTCCTTTAAGAAACCCAACTCCTTTAACTTTACCACCTGTGGAACAGAATGAAGACAAAAAGATAAAGAAAGTCATTAAAGAAAGGAGACTTAGGGGTAAAAATCAGAGAGAATATCTTGTCAGATATAGAAATCCAGTACATGAAGATGAATGGATGGCAGACTCAGAAATACCTGACTCAGATAAACTCTTGAGAGTATTTAGACATGAATGAAGGCCACAAACCTGAATATGTCTATAAATGTGCTTTAAATTACTTGTTCTGAGTGATATAAAGAGGTTGGACAGTGGACATTAACCCCCTTTGGGGCTTTTTATTATTTCTATCATTAATAAAATTGTAGTACAATTTTATCTTTTGGTGGGACAGAATGTGAGCCTTGAGGTATATTTTACATACCCAAATAGGCCACAATTATCTTAAAAAGAAATTTTTAATTATGCATAACTCATAAGTCATGCATATATCCAAAATTCATCATTTTTGATTTCAGAAAAGATGAATAACTTTTTATTGAGTAAGTAAATCCATGGATTTAAGGCCAGATTTGGATTCTACACAAAAATTCACCTAGGGTAGCTCCATAGAGAGAATAAGCTCAAATTAACTCGTTGAGGTGGTAAAATGGAAAATAATTCAATACCACATCATCAATACCACATAAAAGATCCGTGAAAATTTTTGTTTTTCTTAATTTCACGCCAAAATAATGGGAAAGTGAGAAATCCCATGTTACATATACACTAAGAATAGTGTTATGCATGTTTTGAGCACTTAATATCATGGTATTCTTACATGGACTTTTGGGCAAGGGGGACAAAAGACATCAAAGAGAGCCAGGGTACCCAACTTCTGAGGACTCAGAGGCGTGGATAGCTCCAAAGCTTGGTTCCATGGCTGATCTTGACCCAATTGGTAAACTAAACCTCTTTGGGAACTTGGTTACCAAGTTACAACTACTGTAAAACACCAGAAAATAGCAAATAACCTGCTATTTTGACGTGCCAAGGAGGTAAAAAACTACTTACACTCCTGTAACCATGTAAATTACTAATGAATTTCCATGTATAAACCCCAAAAGAGTAATTAAAACCCTTTTTGGACTAGTATCCATTGATTTACCTCATAGCAACCAGTCAAACACTGATATTTGCAATTCTACGTAGAAATGAGGTAAAAACTTCAAAAATTCATTAAAAATACAAATCTTAATGAATCTTTCTGAAACTTTCAGGACCAATTGAGAACTGTACTATCTAGGGTAAAACCAAAAATAATTACAGTTTTACTAGTAAAATTAAAAGTTTTACTTACAGTCCATTTTTGACCATTCTACGTGAAACACTGAATCTTCAAAAATTCACAGTAATTCAAACCTGTGATGAAATTGGAAATAACATTGATAACTTTGAGAAATCAATGATTATTTTGGAATAAAAAAAGATTTACTGATTTTACTCCTTTTATTCTTAACCATATTGAGGTTGGTAGCCACATAAAAGCTGCAATTAAGTAATTATAATAATCTTACATGACAACAGATGATGCAATCATTAATCCAAAAAGGTTTATTGTTTTCTCACTCACTGTTTTTCAGTTTGCTCCATGGCACGCCTCTGTGAGCTGTTGTTGACTTAAAAGAAGCCTCTTATTTCTGTTTTTTCCACATCATCATCATCTTATTAATCATTTATATCAATATTACCAACAAGTAAGTATTAGTTAAAACTTTTCTTAAGTGTTTTATTCTTTCAGAATCAATCAGAAAGACGTGAAATCATAGAAATAAACTATATATTGCTGTAATACATTTATAAATTCATTTTGATCCTCTAAATCCACAATTCTACGTCAAATCTGTCTATCTTATCTTTCAATAAGTTCTTTGGAATATTAGTGAGTGATTTATCTTTAATTCTTAAAATTGTCTCTAGTAATAGTTTTCTTCAAGGATTAGCTTTAAAATTATTCTTGCAAAAGATAATTATATATTAAAATAATTTTATTATTTTAATAAAAGAAGTTTTTATTATTAAATTCTTCTTGTAATTGATTCTTGTAGACAATTACTTTCTCACTGTTAAAATCACTAGTAGTGCTAAACACGTGAAAGAGATAATTCTTTAATTATTTAATTGTGGTTATAATAATATTTTATTATTATATTTCATAAGAACAGACATAGTACTGTTGTTTTATAGTAATATTATCATCAGTTTCATAGTCACATCTCACACAGCTTGGTACATCAATACAGCCTGTAAATACCTGTACAGGTTGGATTCACCCCATACAGTTTCAATACACCAATATGGAAATGTATGATCACTCAAATACACCACACCTCTTGTACAGGACCTGTATTAGCCAGACTCAATTCAATCATCAATTACTCTCATGAAAATTCTTCCTCTGGATCAGGGCTGGTGATTCTCACATATACCAGCCCCTCTTTCTCCCCCCCTGGGGACTTTTCCCCAGTTAATTAATTTAGTTATTTATTATTTTATAATTATTCTTATCCTTATAAATGGGTATTATAATTATTTAATTTTAAGTTAGTCTTTGCCTTTTCTCTCTTCGCCTGTACAGTATGAGTTGGGTGGCCATATCCTTATTAATCCTTCTCTTTCCATTCTTACAGGTTGAAACAGTGGACTTGGACTTGTTTGTGGTTGGCTCTTCTATTTCTTACTCTTACTCTTGTTGCTGCTTTTTCTTATATTTATTCTTTTAGCAATTTATCTTTAACACTCTTCAGTGTACTCCTTCTTACCATATCTTTGAGCCCTCCATAAGTGAGTCCCAGTTTACTGAGTGCCAGGCCCTCTTCACTTCGAAGAGCCCCTGTGACATCAAATTAATTAACTCATATTTGATTCTTTCTTTCATTCATTTTATTCATTTATCTCATTCTTCAATTATGACCTTTTCATGATTTTATGATTTTTATGATTTTCTATGATTTTTTCTCTCTCATCAATTTTCATCTCATTCATTTCATTCAAAATGAAAACTGATTGTTTCTCTCATTTCAAAAATTCTGCTGACCATTCCATTAAATTCTTCATCACTCTCATTTCTCTTTTTGTCTGAAGTCAGGTTTTATCAGGTTTTGAGTGGAATTATTTGGGTTAATTGATTCATCATTCAGGGATTTGATTGATTTGGGGTATTCAGTGATTTTGGTTTTTAAATTTCTCGAACTCATTGATTTATTCCTCAAGACATTGATTTCACCTCAAGACTTTGATTTGACTTTGATTGACTTGATTTGATTTCTCAAGATAGCTGATTTATCCTCAAGATTTGATTTGATTTATTGATTTGAATTTGATTCCTCAAGAAAATTGAATTGATTTTTGAAGATATTGATTGAAATACTCAAGACTTAATTGATTTGATTTTCATTGACTTGATTTGACTTATTGATTGAAATTGATTGTTCATAAGAATTTGATTTTGTCATCTTCACTCTTCAAGATTTATTCATATTGATTCACTTCAAGACTATTGATTGATTTCTCAAGTCATCAAGATTCTCATTTGATTGTTTTGGTCAAGCCTTATTTTATTCAAAGTATCATCAAGTTTTATTTCATTTTATTCAAAATGCCAGTTCAGCATAGTCCCCCAGCCAAAAATACTAGATCCCAAAATATTCAAGCTGTTCTCACTCCTACAGCAAGGGCTCCTCTTGACCGCACACCATCAGTTCATCAACTGAGTGCAAGTTTGGACAGAGGACCACCAATGGAAGGAGCAGCACCCTCAAGAAGAGGTGGAATGAAATCTAGAAGATCAAGATCTTTCTCTGGACTTTTGGATGGCTACCCTGGCATGTCTGAAGGTGCAAGAGCAAGACAAGGGGAAGTTGAAGATGAAGAGGGGGAAGAGTCTGTGAAAGAGGAAGATTCTGGGGAAAATGAAGTGGCAGATGCCTTGGAAAATGCTCCAGAGGTGCCTCAGGGTTCTAATCTAGCCCTTTCTAGTCAACCTCTTGTCTCTCAAACTGATCCAAGTCTCCTCAAGATGATGGAGCAGATGACTCAATTCATGGGGCAACTCACTCAAGCAGTTGCTCCCAGGGACAATTCCAAAGCCCCTGCTTTCAAGACTCCATCCATGAATGCACCTGATTCTTTTGATGGTACTCAAGCTCATAAATTGAGAGTATTTATCCAATCCTGTCAATTAATCTTCCATAATGATCCAGCAAATTTCTTCTCTGACAGGAAGAAAGTTCTTTACTCAACTTCTTTTCTCACTGGTAGAGCTGGAAAGTGGATTGAACCCTATCTCTCGAATATTTCCAATGAAGACCCTTCCTACCTCCTCAATAATTGGCCATTATTTGAATCTCAATTATTCACTCTGTTTGGTGATCCCAATGAAGTCAGGAAAGCTGAACAAGAGTTGGACAATTTGAGGATGAAGGAAAGTGGTCATGTTTCCTTGTACATTGCAGATTTCAGAAGCTTAATGTCAAGAATTGGAGATTGGGGGGAAAGAGCTTATATCCATGTTTACAGAAGAGGATTGGAATCAAGATTATTGGATCAGTTGGCTTCTCACCCTGGAACTTTTCATACTCTTCAAGAACTTATGGATGTCACCTTAGAATTAGACACAAGATATCATGAGAGGCAAAAAGAAAAGGGTGGCAATCAAGAGAAGAAGCCTCCAGTCATTGGATCCAATCAATCTAGGCCTCCTCAAAACTCATCTTCAAAGAGGTCTCACCAGAAGAAGAACAAGAAAGGCAAGCAATTTCAAGCTTCAAAGGACAAGCCCCATGCTGCTCTCCTCAATAAGGACAATAAATTAATTGGTTCTGAAAAGGAGAGGAGGATTAAAGAGGGGTTGTGTACTTATTGTGGTGGAAAGCACCCAATTGAAAAATGCTTCAAGAGACCTCAGAACAAGCCTGGGTCATCATCAAGAGGCTTCCCTAGCAAGCAGGGAAAAGCCTGAGTGGGAATCATGATGTGTTCAATGGTTCTCACTTATTTCTTTCAAGAGCACAGTTGTGCACTCTGAATACTAGTGTCAAGAAATGTTTAAAATTTCTTGTTTTCTCTTCTGTCTCTGATATTTTTTATAGTATTCTCATTGATTCTGGTGCTACAAACTCTTTTATTGCAAAGAATTTTGTTCTCAAGTACTCATTGACTCTGTCAGAGCTCCCTGAAAAGATTCCTCTTTTCATTTTGGATTCTAACGAATCCCCTGCCTTGTTCATCACCCATTATACCAAGTGGGTAGGTGACTTGCCTTCCTTCCCAAGCTTTGAATGGGACTTCTTTATCATAGATTCACCCAAGGGAGAAGACCTAATATTGGGCTATGATTTCCTTTACCATTTTAATCCCATTATTGATTGGAAAAATGGATTGATCACCTATGATTCTAATCATAAGGATTCTAGTGGTATTATTCCTTCTACTAGTAATGACTTAGCCACTGCTGTCAACAGTGTTGCTCTGGTCGGTGAACTTAAGACACCTTCCCTTCCTTCTTCTGTCCATATCCCTTGCATTATTCCCTCTCAGTCATTACTTCCATCAAGAGATGAAGTCTTCAAAGAGATAAAGGATGTTGGAGAAGATGTTGCCATATCTTTACTTCATCTCTTTCAAGGGGATATGGACCTTCCTCCTTTATCTTTTCATGCCTCCCTGGAGGAGCAGTGGGATGAGGAGGAAGAGCCAGAAGAGATTGAAACTGTGCTGAAGGTAGTCCCTCCTGTTTATCACAAATATTTGGATGTATTCTCCAAAGTGAAAGCAGAGAAACTTCCTCCACACCGTGCCTGTGATCATCATATCGAACTGGAGGGTCTTCTACCTCCAATTGGTGTTATCTACCCATTATCAAATCAAGAGTCAGAAACACTGCGGGCCTACATTTCTGAGAATGTAGAGAAAGGTTTCATTAGACCAAGCTCCCCTTCAACAGGAGCACCTGTCCTTTTTGTCAAGAAAAAGGATGGAGGTCTTCGTTTGTGTGTTGACTACCGCAAACTCAATGCTGTCACTAGGAAGAACAGATACCCTGTTCCTCCTATGAACCAGCTTCTTACCGTATTCAACGGTTCCACTATCTTCTCCAAGATAGATTTGTATGGTGCATATAACCTTCTGAGAATCAAAGAGGGGGATGAGCACTTAACTGCCTTTAGAACCAAATATGGTAGCTATGAGTATTTGGTCATGCCATTTGGTTTGACCAATGCTCCTGCTTCTTTCCAAAATCTAGTAAATGATATCTTTGAAGATTTTTGGATGTGTTTGCTGTGGTTTATCTAGATGATATTATGGTCTTTTCCAGTTCTGAGGAGGAACATGTCAAACATGTGGCCTCTGTCCTCCAAAGACTGAGGGACAATAATCTGTTTGCCAAAGCCTCCAAGTGTGTATTCCATGCCTCAAGTGTGGAATACTTGGGCTTTGTTGTTTCAAGTGATGGCCTCAAGATGGATTCTTCAAAGGTTCAGCAAATCTTCAATTGGCCTCAGCCCAAAAACATCAAGGCTCTTCAATCCTTTCTTGGCTTTGCCAATTTTTATCGGCGTTTCATTAAAAATTATTCCAAAAAAATCACTTCTCTCACTTCCCTTCTCAAAAAAGATTCTCCTTTCATCTTCAATGAGGAAGCTCTTAAATTTCATTTCACTATCACTTACTGCCCAGGCAGGCTGGCCACTTTACCAGATGCCTTGTCATGTCGGGACGACGTGTACCCAGAGAGGGGGGTGGACTTCATCAGCAAGAATCCTCAGAATTTTCATCAAGTACTTAAGCAAGATGAAATTCAAGAGTCAAGATTCTTCTCAATCAAAGTGGAAATTTTCTCAGATTTAGTGGACAAGATTCAAAAAGAAGTATGGCAAGACAAAGACTATAAAGAAATACTCAAGCAACTAGCAAGAGGTGAATCAGTTCCAGATTATTCTCTTGAACCTCAAGCTAAGTTATTATTATTCAAAGATAGAGTGGTAATCCCAAGCAATGAAGAACTTCAACTCAATATTCTTCAAAAGCGTCATGACTCACCATTGGCTGGCCATCCTGGCCAGGAGAAGACCCTCAAGCTCATCAAGAGGGATTTTTATTGGGCTGGCATGAATCAATTCATCAAGGACTATGTGTCCTCATGTCAGCAATGTTCAAGAAACAAGAACATTCATCACAAGAAGTTTGGATTACTCAAGCCTCTTTTAATTCCGTCTGGTCTTTGGAATTCATTATCAATGGACTTCATCACTCAATTGCCACTGTCAAACAACTTTGATTCAATTTTAGTAGTTGTGGACAGATTCTCAACAATGGCAATCTTCATTCCAACTTATTGCACAATCACTGCTCTGGATTTAGCTCAAATCTTCATTAGTCATGTATTTTCCAAGCATGGACTTCCAGTCAGTATTGTCAGTGATAGAGGATCCTTATTTGTTTCATCATTTTGGACTCAATTGTGTCAGCAGCTCAAGATATCAAGAGATCTTTCAACTGCCTTTCACCCTGAAACAGATGGACAGACAGAGAGGGTAAATCAGATACTAGAACAGTACCTTTGGATGTATGTCAGCTATCATCAAGATGACTGGTACACCTGGCTCCCACTGGCTGAATTTGCCTATAATAATGCAGAAAATTCATCAACCAAGCAATCACCTTTTTTCACCGATTATGGAAGAAATCCCAGCTTTGACTCAATCCATATTTCTCAAGACTCACCTGCTGGAAAGTTATCAACAAAACTCCAATCAGTACAGCAAGTTGTCAAAGAAGAATTAGAGTCAGCAATAAGGAGATTCAAGAAGTATGCAGATAGAAATAGAGCAATTCCACCTGATTTCCAACCTGGGGAAAAAGTATGGCTAGCTTCCAAGAACATCAAGACAACAAGACCCACCAAGAAATTATCAGAAAGATGGTTGGGACCTTTTGAAGTTCTGAAGAAGATTGGCAGTCATGCATATCACCTCAAGTTGCCTCAGCAATTGAAGACAGTTCACCTTGTATTCCATGTGTCCTTATTAGAACCAGTCAAGCATTCAACTATCCCAAATAGTCATCAATTGCCGCCACCACCAGTTTTAGTGGAGCAGCAAGAAGAATGGGAAGTGGCTCAGGTTCTGGACTCAAAACTCAAAAGAGGTAGATTATGGTATCTTGTAGAGTGGAAAGGATTCAGTGAAGACCCAGAAAGAACCACTTGGGAACCAGCTTCAAACCTTACCAACTCACCAGATCTTGTCAAGGACTTCCACTCATTGTATCCAGAGAAGCCTGGTCCAAATACCTCAAGAGTTTGATTTATGGTGCTTGGTGGGGAGAATAAGTTATGAAAGTAAGTTCCTCTCCTGGCATGCACCTTTAAGGGGGTATTCTACCCATATGTTGTTGTAAGCATCACCTTGGCCACTTTGTGAGCACTTGTCAATTCTTTGGACAGGTTCAGGAAGCATACAACACCAATACCCCCAATTTGGACCTTATCAAGATATGGCCAAATATTCCTTTCTTTGTTTTCTTTTCTTTCTTTTCATTTATCATTTCAATTTATGCCAATCATCATAATTCAAGACATTCATTACTTCAAGTCATTTATGGCAATTCTTCTCAGAACTCATTTATGGCAATCTTTTTCAATTTTATGGTGCTTGGTGGGGAGTGGGAGTTATGAAAGTAAGTTCCATCTCCTGGTATGCATCCCTGAGGGTTCTACTTCTTGTAAAACATCACCTTGGCCACTCTGTGAGCATCAAATGCTTGGTTTTCATTTTTCAGACACTTTTTTGGCCAGAATCAAGCAACTCACTACAAGAAGGACCAACCATAAGGATTTTTCTTTATTTCTTTCTTTACTCTCATTTTCTCTTATACTTTTATTTTTCTTTCTTTTTTTACTTGTATAATTTTCTTTCTTTTATTTCTTAAAGCAGCAGCATCCCCTCCCAAATCATGTATTGGGAGGTTCCATTATTTTTTTTCATTTTTTAGTATTTATAAGAGTGGGGATAGAAGGCAAACCAAACACAAACAAGGAAAAGGAAACTAGTTATCTCTACCCAAATCATCAAATGTTCTCTGGAAATCATTTATCAACTCATCTTCATACCAGGCAAATTTTGCAGCCATCTCTTCAGAAGCAGTACCTGGGATAGTCCTGTCATTGGCATACATAATCACCTCTCTGCTATTCCTATCAACCCTCCTGAACAATCTGGCCACAGCATCTTGACTTTCACTAGCCGCGTTGGGATCTTCTCTGGTAACCCGGATAGGCCAACGTTCTCTTCTTTGAAAAACTTGAGCAGCAGGAAACGGCAGAGGGGACAATCCATCTCTCCTTCTGCTGGAACTGGCCACAGGTTGGAGTTGACAGGAGGTGTTTATGGGTGAGTTCCTGGGCTGTTGAACTGGGGATGGTCTTACTGCTGGATTCAAGGCAGGCCTGGTGGTGTGGGAAGTAGTTGGTGAAGGAGGAGGAAGGGTTGTAGGAATGGAGGCAAGCATTGGTTGGAAGGTTCTTGGAGTACTGGGAATGACTTTACTTTGGAATCTGGTGTTGTCAAGAGGTTGAGAAGAGGAATTTCTGGATGGATGGCCAATGGAATGAGGAATAACTTGAACTTCTTCACCATCCAACTCATCACTTCCTTCAGCATCTGGATCTGATGGGGAATCAACAATTCTTCTTAGCTTCTTCACTACTTTCACCACTCCATCAGCATTGGTCCTTGAAATTGGAATTTCTGAGCTGTAGTGGATGGGCCTACCACCAATTGGAATGGACCCTCCAAAATTAGTCCATCTGGCCCCATCCCTCTTCCTGGAACCAGTTACTACATCAAGATATCAGCACCAATTCAATCAAAATATGCAAATCACTCACATTGAGAAAATCCAGAAGTGGCATCAGGGGTAGGCTCCTCAAGAATGGGGAATTCCTTCCCATAAGGCCCATCTTTCCTGCTCCATAAGTGTCTCCTGACCTGGGACAAAGTCAATCCGGTACGGCGGCATGGCTTCTTCCCAACAAAAAAAAAATGGCATTTTGATGATCGAGGATTGTAATGTTGAAAGCAATCCTTTCCCTTGGCCAAACACTCAGCACAGGCAGGATCAAGAACTTCAACTGCTCTGAACCCATCATATGTTTGGGAAGGATCAAAATGGCCAGAAAACGCCATGGAAAGGGAGGACAATCGACTGAAGACACCAGAACCATGAAGAACAGATGGTGGCGGTGCAGAAGGAGAAGATTCAGTGAGTTCAGTCAGTTTGGAACTCATAACTGAAGAATATGCAAGCAGAACATTCAAGACGTCAGAAACAATCCACTCCATATCAAGATAAAAGAATTTGACCTCAAGGAAATGGGGCCATAACTCAATTATGCCCCTCCTCAAAGCCTCTATGGTGAAGGTTCATACCCCTTTGGGGCTGAACTCATCACCCAGGGCCTCCCCTGCAACTTTGGGAAGGCCAGGATGTTGATGGTTCTGGACCCCATTAATGGATCCAGGCCATGTATGGTGAACTTTTATGCTTGGGCCATTTCTGGGCCCCTTGGTCACCCTGGGTCCCCAGCAAATTTGGGCCCAGGGGCTCCATTTTGGTCCTGGGGGCCTCCATTAACCCCCACGGACCGCGGCATACGGTCCACAGCCCACGGACCGCGAACCACAAACTGCGGCCCGCGGACTGTATGACCCCAAAACATCCAAAAGGCCAATTATGGCCAAATTCACCAAAACACCCAAAAAGGCCAAAAGGCCATAAAAAATCAAGATATATCAAGAATCATCAGGGTAAATGCCATAGCCCAAAACATTTTGGAGGGCTGTTGAGGCCATTTCCATGGCTAATGGGGACAAGACCCCTTGGAGGAATTTTTTCAATTTTTCAATGGATTAAGCCTTGCCCAATGAGTACACTTCATATACTCATTGGGCATCATTTTTTGAGCACAAGAGCTCAGTGGTCCTTATTCTGGGATATATCCCAAGGCCACATCTCAAGGGCATGGCTGATTGAATCAGAAAAAAAAAAGAAATGCATACTTCAAAGTGGAATACTTACTCAAACTTGGAAAAAGGGGGGAATCAATTGAATTTGACAGAGAAGAAGTAATGAAGGATTTTCAGGATAATGGTCAAGAGGGAAAGAAAATTAAAAAAAAGAAATTTTTTGAAAAAATGTGGGGATATTGAGATGCCACTCAACAGTGGCAGGGTATTATGGTGTTCAGGAGCCCACCAGTTTCAAGAGGGGGATACTGTAACAACCATCCATCAGGGGTAAGGGTATTCATTCATACACCCACTCAAACACCCCAAACCAGAAAATCCAGTATCTGCATCAGCATTCAGTTTCAGCAATCTTCATTCTGAAACATGCATACAGCTTGGTACATCAATACAGCCGTCAATACCTGTACAGGTTGGATTCACCCAATACAGTTTCAATACACCAATATGGAACTGTATGATCACTCAAATACAACACACCTCTTGTACAGGTTCTGTACAGCTGTACAGGACCTGTATTAGCCAGACTCAATTCAATAATCAATTACTCTCATGAAAATTCTTCCTCTGGATCAGGGCTGGTGATTCTCACATATACCAGCCCCTCTTTCTCCCCCCCTGCGGACTTTTCCCCAGTTAATTAATTTAGTTATTTATTATTTTATAATTATTCTTATCCTTATAATTGGGTATTATAATTATTTAATTTTAAGTTAGTCTTTGCCTTTTCTCTCTTTGCCTGTACAGTATGAGTTGGGTGGCCATAGCCTTATTAACCCTTCTATTTCCATTCTGACAGGTTGAAACAGTGGACTTGGACTTGTTTGTGGTTGGCTCTTCTATTTCTTACTCTTACTCTTGTTGCTGCTTTTTCTTATATTTATTCTTTTAGCAATTTATCTTTAACACTCTTCAGTGTACTCCTTCTTACCATATCTTTGAGCCCTCCATAAGTGAGTCCCAGTTTACTGAGTGCCAGACCCTCTTCACTTCGAAGAGCCCCTGTGACATATCCCTGTTAATCCTTTTCTCTTATCTGACCAGGTTGAAACAGTGATTCAGGATTATTTGTGGGTGGCTATTTATCATTGATTTTGTTTTGTTTCATGTCTTTTAATTCTGATGAATATATCATTTGGAATTCTATTTTCTATTTGTTTGCTTTTATATTTTGAGTATTTACTTTGAGCCCTGCATAAGTAAGTCTTTTCACTGAGTGACAGGTCCTCTTCACTCAGAAGAGCCCCTGTGACACCTTTGTTTGTGTTTTGATTACCACAAACTCAATGCTGTTACTAGGAAGAACAAATATCCAGTTCCTCCTATGAATTGGATTCTCACTGTTTTGGTGGTTCCTCTATCTTCTCCAATATTCATTTGCATGGTTTATATAGCCTGCTCAGAATCAAGGAGGGTGATGAACACTTGAAACATTTTAGGACCAAAGATGCCAGTTATGAGTAATTGGTTATACCATTGGGGTTCACCAATGTTCCCTCCTCTATAAACATTTTAAGGATGATGTTTTTCCAATATCATAGGTGTTTAATTTCAGGCTTATCTGGATGATATTATGGTATTCTCCAAGTCTGAGGAAGAACATGTCACTGGTGTGTTCACTTTACTTTCCAGACTAAGAGCTAATAACTTGTTTTTCAAGGAATCCAAGTGCCTTTTTCTTGCTTCAAGTTTTGAACATCTGGGTTAATTTGTTTCCTCTGAAGGCCTCACAATGGACAAACTAAAATTTCAGAAGATTCTTTATTGACCTCCTCCAAGAAACCTAAAGGCTCTTCAATAATTCCTTGGCTTTTCCAACTTCTACCCCCAGCTCATCAAGAAAATTTCAAAGAAAAACAGTTGAATAAGGAAATTCCTCAATGAAGATTCAGCTTTACACCTCAATGAGGAAGGTCTAACCCATTTTTACCAACTCAAAGAGGATTTTATCACTTCCCCAATCCTTCCTCACTTAAACCATTGTCTACCGATCATTGTAGATACCAATGCATTAGATTATGTCTTTGGTTCTATACTTAGTCTGGTTTCTGACTCAGCAAAACATCCCACTTCATTTCATAGCTGCAGGCCTATCTAAGCAGAGCTCAAATATGAGATTCATGACAAAGAACTCCTGGGAATAGTCTGGCCCTGAAGCACTGGAGTGCTTTTCTCCTTTCTTGCTTTTTTCCCTTTGGAGTTCTTACCAATCAAGCTTTTCTCCAATACTTTATGACCTCAAAAGCGCTCACTTGGCACGAATCCCACTGGGATGACTTCCTTTCTGAATTTAACTTCTCTATCACTTACCACCCTGGCTGCTTGGCTACTCTTCCAGATGCCTCATCAAATTTCTGAAATGTTTACCATGAGGGGGGGAAGGATTTGATTAGAAAGAATCCAATGAATTTTAAACAAATTGTTAAGGAATATGAAGTCCAACCCTCATTATTTTTTGCAGTCAAGTTGGATTCTTTTTGAAATTTGATTTATTCAACTCAGAAGGAATTATGGGAAGATTCCCAGTATAAAAGTATCCTGGAAAATTTGGGAAAACGTAAATCTGTTCAAGATTCTTCTCTTGATCCTTCTTCCTAGCTTCTTCTTTTCAAATATTGGGTAGTGGTCACAAATGACCCAATAATTCAGCTCTAATATTTTCACAAATGCAATGACTCTCCTCTAGCTAGCCACCCTAGCCAACAGAAGACTCTCAAACTGGTCAAGTAGGGTTTTCACTGGCCCTGCATGACTCAATTCATCAAGAATTATGTTTCTTCCTGTAAACAGTGCTCATAAAACAAGAGAATTAATCACAAGAAGTTTAGAGTACTCAAGCCTCTTTCAATTCCAAAAGGTCCTTGGATTTTTTCCTCAATGGACTTCAAAAATCAATTTCCACTGTCCAATTCTTTGAATCAAATCTGGTAATAGTGGACAGATTCTAAAAAATGAAAATATTAATTCCAACAATGTCTCCAATTACTTCACTGTATTGGGCCCATTTATTCATTAAGAATATTTTCTTAAGTCAGGGCTTTCCTTCAACCATTTTCAGTGATAGAGGTTCCCTTTTTGTTTCTCTTTTTGGACCAATATTTCTCAGAAGCTCATTATTTCAACGGATCTTTCAGCTTCTTATTACCCAGAAACTGATGTACAATCAGAGAGGGTAAATCAGATACTACACAAGTACCTTTGGATGTATGTCAGTCATCATCAAGATGGTTGTAATACCTGGCTCACTCTGTCTGAATTGGCCTGCAATAACTGTGACCACTTTTCAAAAAAAAATCACCATTTTTCACTGTTTATAGAAGAGATCTTCCATTTGACTCAGTTAAAATTACTCAAGCCACTCCTGGTGGAAAGTTATCTCAAAAACAGCAATCAGTACAGAAATATGTCAAGAGAGAACTACAAGATTCCATAAACAAGTTCAACCAGTATGAAGATGAAAGTAGTGAAAGTCCACCTCTTTTCAATCCAATTGACATGGTATGGCTTTCCTCCAAGAACATAAAATCAGCAAGACTGTCAGCCTGTGACTCAAACCAGAGCACAAGCATGACAGCCAAAATACCATAAACCAATGGTATAGCAGAGATACCACCAAAACATGGAGCTAAGCCAAATAAGCTAAAAAGGTATCAAAAGAAAGAGGAAACTCACCTCTGTCTGAAGATATAAGTCCCATCACCATAGGAAAAGGAATAACAAAGTTTTTTCTGCTCAAACTTATTGCTAATCATAAAGCTTAGTTTTCACCTCTCATGTAAAGTCCAGAAGGAGAGGCTTAACGTGTGAGCCTTAGAGGTAATTTCATATACCCAAAATGTCAGGGTGAGTCTATGATAAAGGTGTATATAAGTATTTACAAGCTTTAACTATAACTGTGACACGGTAAAAATAGTTTTAAAAGATGATAAGGTTGGTAATAAATGATTAAATTAAGATATTAAGGGCTTTACTATAAAGATATAGTGGTGGTGAGTGCTGTTGAAAGCCCTGGGTGCAGCTTTACCTGTTGGGTTACCATAAAGACTACAATACTTTTAATTTAAGAGTATACCTTATTATTAGCCAGAGTAAAACTGTTTTTGACAGTTTATTACGTAGGTTATTCAAGAGCAGGATGAGGAGACAATTCTGGCTGTGAAAAGCCTCCTTTTTATTATGAAATGGGGTGGAAAGGGTGCTAGACCTTTCCACGTAGAGGAAGTGAAGATTTTTTCACTTTCTATTACTGGCTTGTCGTTTGCAAACAGCCTGTATTGGGCTCAGATGTGGTTTTCAAACAACATCTGGGCCGTTTGCACCAATACAGGGTGAAAATCTTCATCTGGGCACCTCACAGCCTGATTCTGAAGTGTATGATGCGTAGAATGCTGTACAGAAACTGTATGTGACCCCAGTATTGACTGACATATGAGGTATTGAAGTAAAAACATGCTTCTTTGTCTATTTGACACCTCATATTCATGATTATGGGATATTATCCCATGGTAAGGCTGTATATGACAGCAGGTGGGATTTTAACCTTAAAACAGCTATAGCTTTGTCAATTCTTGAGAAATCAACCTCAGAATTGGTTCAGTGTGTAGCCCTGTATGTACTCTACACAATGGTACCTCATTTGATATGGGTATCATTAAATATGGCAAAGTAATCCCATGTACAAGATTTTTGTACATTTGCGTGTTTTAGGCAAAAAGCTGTATTGAGCTTGTTTGCCCCATAACTTCTGCAGTACCTGAGATATGAGGAAGTGGATGAAACCATCAGTGTAAGGTGTGGATATGAAACTTTGATTAAAAATCAAGTACTTTTCCTGTCCTCAAAATTTGTATAAGGTAAAATTCAGTTAAAAATAGTATGAAATATTATTTTTAAGAGAAAACACGCCAATTTTATTGCTTATAACTTTATTATTATAAGAAAGTAATATTATAAAAATTTATTGTTTTACCAACAATCAAAATTTATCCAAAAAATACTCTACAAGAGATATTTTAAGGCTACAAAAGAAATTTCTTCAAGAGCAATTTCAATTGGAATTAATTGAGCAAAGAACTGCAAGCAATTAATTAAAGAACAAAGTCTTTAAAAAGAATATTAAAGAGAAAACATGCCCAAAAGTGACCAGAGTGAATTTGGAAACAAAGTGACAAAGTTTACAGTGATGAAAGATGCTTTAATTCACTTTTGGGGTGGTTCAGGGGTAAAAATGATTATAAGAGTTACAAACAATGATTATAATGATTTTTTCACGTGGTTAAAAGGATTAAAATGATTTAAAAATGGTGGTTGGAATCTTTGATTGATTGGTTTAACAGTGTTTAAACTAATTAATAAAAGGAAAAGATTCTAACATGAAGAGAAAAGTGGGGCAAAGAAGACATTCTTTTATAGCCATCAATTCTCTTACTCCAAAAGTAAAATTTACTCTTGTCAGTCGTGAAAAACAGTCTGACAACAGAAAAGCCAATTATGGCATCATTGGAGCCTGGTTTAGGCCAAAAAGGGCTGGTTTAAGCCATTTTTAACCATTTTTAGCCATTTTAGACCCTTAAATCAGCCATTACTATAGCAATACCAGGCCTAGAGCCTTCAAAACACATCAGAATGTGTGTCAGAGGCGTAGAAACCAGTTAAAACTGTTTTTATTATGATTGTTTTAACTTAAGGGTAGTTTTACCTTCTTGGCAACAGCTAAAACTACCCCAGTTGGTATCAAAACCTCATCATCAATTGAGTCCACAGACCCTGTAACTCAATTCCAGGCCAAAAGTGATGAACTTTTGCCTGAATTTTGACATCCCACGCCTGTCAGAAAGGATTTTGGGGGTCTAGCTCCCCCTTAGAGCTGGAGTTCCTTTTCCCCCCCAATTTTAATCTTTCCAATTTATTTTTCCTTTAATTCCTCATCATGTATTATACTTGTAATTTACATATGTAATTCAATTCAATTGTACAGTACAGTACAGTAATAATTGACACCTCATATGTAAATCAAAGTTCACTTATGTAACACATGCGCACATTTTGACATTTCAATTGAATTCAATTGAAAATACTTCAATTCCTCATAACTTCTAAACTAAACACAACACCTCAATTTTAATACAAAAATTGATGGTTAACAACACATGTGGTGTGAATTAAATTAAGGTTTTGAGGATTTTTAACTTTTGTATTGAAAATACTAAAAACTTAATTTAAGCTTATTTAGAGTTGAGTTACAAGAATTTCACTCAGAGGTGACCCCACCTGATTTTTTATGAGGAACCCAATGGTGAAATAGATTTTATATATTTATTTATTGGATAAAAATTTATAATAAATTTTATTTAACTTTTTTCCAAATTTATTTATTTTTTCACAATTTTGTTAAAATTTCATTTTTACTTAATTTTTTCAAGTATAAATGTAATTTTATAATTTCAAAATTTGATGTAATTTTATTTTTAAATTGTAATTAATTTTTTTATTTTGAATATAATTTTATATTCATATTTTGATTTTTATTTTAATAATATAAATAAATTTATTTTATTTATATTAATATGTTAATCTTGTATTTGTGGTCTTTTGGGTATATGAAATTACCTCTAAGGCTCACAATCAGATAGCCCTGATTGTTCTCTTTCCAAAAATACCCCACTTCAGGTATCCCACACTAAAACTGTAGAAGTTAGATGTGAGGAGAAAGTTTTGCTCACCCTTATTTGGCCTGAAATTGACCATAACTCCAGTAATATTTGTGCTAGCTCATTTTGGCTGGTACCATTGGATAGCCCTGGCTTAGAGCTTCATTTTGAGTACCCATTTGATGGGGTTAAGTCTCTCCTTCTAGATTTTAGATGAGAGGTGAAAATTGAGGTATATGCTCAGCAATAACTTTGAGGAGGAATAACTTTGTTATTTCTAGTCCTATGGTGATGGGAATTATATTTTCAGAAAGCAGTGTGTTTCCTCTTCCTTTGGTACCTTTTGACCTGATTTGACTCAGCTCCATGTTTTGGTGGTATCTTGGCTATACCATTGGTTTATGGTATTTTGGCTGTCATGCTTGTGCTCTGGTCTTGAGTCACAGGCTGACAATTCTGAAATTTCTTATTGTCAGTGCACAGCCTTGAGACATTTTTCCTGGTGGGTAAATTTGGGATGTTGTCATTTGATCAGCATATTGCACCATATGTTCAGCTTATTGCATCATTCTGAGCTTTATTATTGTCAGTGCACAGCCTTGAGAAACTTTTGCTAGTGCTTAAATTTGAAATGCTGTAATTTAATAGAGATATTGCACCATATGTTTGGCTGATTGCATCATTTTCTTAATTATACCAATATTTGGACTAATCTTTATTCCTAGCCTGGAGAACATTTTGCTTATTTCTATTCTGCACAGCCTTGATCTGTATTTAGCTGAGTGTTTTTCAATGTAATATTTAATTTGTAAATAATTCCTGTAATGTTTGGATATGTAAGTTGAAGTGGGAATTGAGTAATGTAACAATATTTTAACTTATATTTAAGTGTTTTTATATGTCAAGAAATGTAACACATGATGTTGTCAGATTCATGGTATCACCGATTGAATTTTGTGCATGCTTATACATATTGAATATTCAAACAAGCTGCATTCTTTCAAAGCATATTCTTCTATCTGGTATAGAGTGTATAATAAAATTTGTTTTCTTTAATCCATGAGATCTAGAGAATTACTTTATTCTATGGGGTTGAGGCAATATGTAAGTATAGTTAAAATTTGATGTATATTCAAGTATAATAAGTATTTCTGTCATTATGATATAATTATCTTTTTTTTGAAACTTTTTGTTCTTATTCTTGACTTTTTATCTTTACTTTCTTTGTATATATATTTTTCTTTCAATGAAATTTTCAGTTCTGATATTTTGGATTTGAACCTTGGAAGAACAGGTATGGACTACCACATCTCCCTCTAAATTTAATGCCATCCTTAGCATTCAAGGAGATAATCCACTTCTTTAAGAAAAATCAAACATGCCCCCCTTTTTTAAAAAAAATCAAAGGATTTTTCTTCATCAAAGCCATCCTCATCTTGAAAATTCCCCTTCTCCTTCTTCCTTTTCTTCTTCTGAGTACAAAACATTTCCTCTTGGATAGAGCTTCTTTATTTGCTTTGCTGAAAACCTTCTTGCTAGCTTTGTACTATCTAATTCCTCCAGCTCATATGGACCATTGGTGATTTTTTTACACCTCTATAGGGTCCATCCCATCTATTCTTGAAGAACAATCCCAATTTTGACTCTAATGATGTCTTTTCTACAAGAGGATTTTGTCCTGGATGAAGTGGATTTCTTATTTGATGGCCTAGTTTCCTCTCCCAATATTTTACTGAATCCTCCCTGGCCTTTTTTAATTTTTCTTTTTCCCTTTTTCTCATTTCTTCTTTTTATTATAGCTGTTCAGCTCTTGCTTTCAATTAATCTTCAGTTGATTAGAATTTATGCCATTTGATTGCAAAGTATGTTTTTGCTTTGATGTATATTGGTAGTACTGCCTTTTGACCAGGTTGAAGCTCAAATGGGGAGTAAACTGTTGTTCTTTTGGTTGGCATTCTTTCAGATAATGTTAGCAAAGGTAAGGATTCCTTGCAATTTAAACCATTTTCACCACACATCTTCACCAATGCATCCTTCAGAATGCTGTACAGAAACTTTATGGGACCCCAGTATTGCCTGAAATACGAGTCATTGAAGTAAAAACAAGCTCCTTTGTCCATTTGACACCTCATATTCATGATTATGGGATATTATTCCATGGTAAGGCTGTATATGACAGCAGGTGGGAATCTGACCTTAAACCAGCCATACCTTTGCCAACTCTCAATATATCAACCTAAAAATTGGTTCAGTGTGTAACCCTGTATGTGCTCTACACAATGGTACCTCATTTGATATGGGTATCATTAAATATGGCAAAATTATCCCATGTACAAGATTTTTGTACATTTGCGTGGTGTAAGGCAAAAGCCGTATTGAGCTTATTTGGCCAATAACTTCTGTTATAGTTGAGATATGGGAAAATGGATGACACCATCAGATAGCCCTTATTGTGATCTTGCCAAAAATACCCCCCTTTGGGTATCCCACACTAAAACTGTAGAAGTTAGATGGGAGGTGAATGTTTTGTTCACCCTTATTTGGCCTGAAATTGACCATAACTCCAGTAATATTGGTGCTAGCTCAGTTTGGCTGGTACCATTTGATAGCCCTGGCTTAGAGCTTCATTCTGAGTACCCATTTTATGGGGTTAAGCCTCTCCTTCTAGATTTTAGATGAGAGGTGAAAATTAAGGTTTATGCTCAGCAATAACTTTGTTATTTCTAGTCCTATGGTGATGGCAATTATATTTTCAGAAAGCGGTGTGTTTCCTCTTCCTTTGATACCTTTTGAGCTGATTTGACTCAGCTCCACGTTTTGGTGGTATCTTGGCTATACCATTGGTTTATGGTATTTTTCCTGTCATGCTTGTGATCTGGTTTTGAATCACAGGCTGACACAAAAGACCACAAATAAAAAATTAACATATAAATATAAATAAAATAAATTTATTTATATTATTGAAATAAAAATCAAAATATAAATATAAAATTATATTCAAAATAAAAAATTTAATTACAATTTAAATATAAAGTTACATTAAATTTTGGAATTATAAAATTACATTTATACTTGAAAAAATTAAGTAAAAATGAAATTTTAACAAAATTGTGAAAAAATAAATAAATTTGGAAAAAAGTGAAACAAAAATTATTATGACTTTTTGTCCAATAAATAAACATTCAGGTATCCCACACTAAAACTGTACAAGTTAGATGAGAGGTGAATGTTTTTGTTCACCCTTATTTGGCCTGAAATTGACCATAACTCCAGTAATATTGGTGCTAGCTCAGTTTGGCTGGTACCATTGAATAGCCCTAGGGTAGAGCTTCATTTTGAGTACCCATTTGATGGGTTTAAGCCTCTCCTTCTAGATTTTAGATGAGAGGTGAAAATTAAGGTTTATCCTCAGCAATAACTTTGAGCAGGAATAACTTTGTTATTTCTAGTCCTATGGTGATGGGACTTATATTTTCAGGAAGAGGTGAGTTTCCTCTTTCTTTTGATACCTTTTAAGCTGATTTGGTTCAGCTCCATGTTTTGGTGGTATCTTGGCTATACCATTGGTTTATGGCATTTTGGCTGTCATGCTTGTGCTCTGGTTTTGAGTCACAGGCTGAAATACCCTCCCTCTAAAAAAGGCTCATCATTGATGAGACTGTTCAGTCCTCCTAGAGGCTCTGAATCTCCTTCAATGGAGGGTCCCATCTGGTATGGCATCCTCTGCCAACCATTTGTCTTTATCTGCTGTCTGGTTCTTGAATCTGACTAGGTATTGTCTTTGATCCTTCCCATTCAGTCTGATCTTCCTGGCCCTGATGATCTTACTCACAGGTCCAGGGGAGTCCTCCACTTTCACTATCTCTTGGGGTGTGGGGTTCTTTCTCCTGGAGGGGAGTTTATCCTCCTCTGTCTGGAAGTATGGTTTGACCAAACTCACTGGAAAGACTGGATGTTTCCTTGAAAACTCCTCAGTGAGTTTGACTTCCACTGCATTTCTTCCTATCAACTTAATTATAGTAAAAGGTCCTATAAATGAGTCCCTCATCTTTTTAGGTCCTTTGAGATTGTTGAAGTTCAGTGTTGACACTAACACCTGGTCCCCTTCCTTGAAGTCAGGTTCCATATGTGATTTGTCCCACCTCTGCTTATTGTATTCTTTTGCCTCAGCTATGCATTTGGCAGCTGTGTCACAGGCCCTCTTCCACATATCATGGAAGTCTTTGGCTGTGGGGTGGATAGTCAGGAGATTTTTCTTCAAGTGATCCACAGGCAACAGGGGGTTCCACCCTTTCTCTACCAGTGCAGGTGTTTTACCTGTGGTGGAGTGCTGGCTTGTATTATAAGCCAGTTGGACTGCTGGTAAGAGGGTAACCCAATCATGGGTGTATCCCTCATGGTCCTTGTATTCCATGCCATAGGCAGAGAATCTTCTCAGGATGTCCTCCATTGTTTGGATCATCCTTTCAGCTAGGCCATCTGTTTGTGAATGGTAAGCTGTGGAAAAAGCAAGTTTGGTACCAAGCATGTCATATAAGTTAGTCCAAAATTCAGATGTGAATTTTTGGTCCCTATCACTAATGATGATCTCAGGGACTCCACAGGTAGATATGATGTTATTCAAAACAACAGAGCAGTTGTCACAGCCAAGGAGGCAGGGGCCTTTCCAATCATCATCAGCAAATCATTATATCATGGATACCCTTCAGAACCCAATCAGCAAGGGGGTTTCATTCAATAATTCACCCAATACAGTTTTCATACCTCAATACAGTTCCATACAGGCAAGACTCAAATACAGGATTCACCAAATACAGGCTTGTCATCAATACAGGCGCAAATACCTGTATTGACTGTATCACCTGTATTGGATTCACCAATACAGGATTCAATCCCACATCCAACTTCTTCCAGCATACAGGCCAGTATCTCAACACTCAAACTCCAAGGCTGGCATTTCTCACATATACCAGCCCCTCTTCACCCACCTGGGGGTTTTTCCCCCAGTTAATTAAAATAGTTGATTTATTATTTAATATTATTTTATTCTCACTTTTGGAATATTATCTTATTACTTATTAAGTTAGTCTTAGCCTTCTCTCACCTGTTCAGTAGAGTCCTGGTGGCCATATCCTTATTAATTCCTTTTCTCTTTTCTGAACAGGTTGAAACAGTTACTCAGGATTATTTGTGGTTGGCTCTTTATTATTACTTTTATTTTGTCTCTCTTATCTCTTATGCTTATTATTTTATGACTAGGAATTTATCCTCTTACTCCATTACTCTTATCATTTGAGTATTTTCTTCTGAGCCCTCCATAAGTAAGTCTGTTCACTGAGTGCCAGGCCCTCTTCATTTTAGAAGAGCCCCTGTGACATTATTTTAATTAACTCATAATTGCTTCTTTCTTTTCATTCATTTTATTCATTTATCTCATTTTTCAATTATGATTTTTTCATGATTTTATGATTTTTTTTTATGATTTTTATGATTTTTCTCTCTTATCAATTTTCATCTCATTCATTTTATTCAAATGAAAATTGATTCTCTTTCTCATTTCAAAAATTCTGCTGACCATTTCACTTTATTCTTTATCATTCTAATTTCTCTTTTGTCTGAATTCAGGTTTTTATCAGGTTATTTGAGTGGAATTATTTGGGTTAATTGATTCATTATTCAGGGATTTATTGATTTGGGGTATTCAGTGGTTTTGATTGAAATTTCTCAAGATTATTGATTGATTGATTGGTTGTTCAAGACATTGATTTCACCTCAAGATTTTGAATTGACCTGATTTATTTGATTTGATTTGATTGACTTGATTTGATTCTTCAAGATACCTGATTTATCCTCAAGATTTGATTTACTTGATTGATTTGAATTTGATTCCTCAAGAAAATTGAATTGATTTTTGAAGATATTGATTGGATTCCTCAAGACTTAATTGATTTGATTTTGATTGACTTGATTTGACTTATTGATTGAAATTGATTATTCATAAGAATTTGACTTTGTCATCTTCACTCTTCAAGATTTATTCATATTGATTCACTTCAAGACTATTGATTGATTTCTCAAGTTCGTCAAGATTCTCATTTAATTTGATTTGGTCAAGCCTTAATTTATTCAAAGTATCATCAAGTTTTTATTCATTCTTCTTGCAAGATGCCAGTTCAGCATAGCCCACCAGCCAAGAATACAAGATCCCAGAGACATCAAGCTGTTCTCACTCCTACACCAAGGGCTCCTCTTGACCGCACACCATCAGTTCATCAACTGAGTGCAAATTTGGACAGAGGACCACCAATGGAAGGAGCAGCACCCTCCAGAAGAGGAGGTGTGAAGTCTAGAAGATCAAGATCATTCTCTGGACTATTGGGTGGTTATCCTGGTGTTTCTCAAGGGCCTAGAAGTATATTGGGGGAAGCTGAAGATGAGGAGGGGGAGGAGTCTGTGGAAGAGGAAGAATCTGAGGAGACTGAAGTGGCAGCTGCCTTGGCAGGTGCTAGTGAAGCTCCTGAGGCTCCAAATCTAGCCCTTTCTAATCAACCTTCTGTCTCTCAAGCTGAACCAAATTTCCTCAAGATGATGGAGCAAATGACTCAGTTTATGGGACAACTCACTCAAGCAGTTGCCCCAAGGGACACTTCAAAAGTCCCTGCATTCAAGACTCCATCAATGAAGGCACCTGATTCTTTTGATGGTACTAAAGCTCATAAATTGAGAGGATTCATTCAATCCTGTCAATTAATCTTTCATAATGACCCAGCAAACTTCTTCTCTGACAGGAAGAAGGTGCTTTATTCAACTTCTTTTCTTACTGGTAGAGCTGGCAAATGGATTGAACCTTACCTCTCAAATATCTCCAATGAAGACCCTTCTTACTGTCAGCCTGTGACTCAAAACCAGAGCACAAGCATGACAGCCAATACACCATAAATCAATGGTATAGCCAAGATACCACCAAAACATGGAACTGAGCCAAATTAGCTCAAAAGGTATCAAAAGAAAGAGGAAACTCACCTCTTTCTGAAAATACAAGTCCCATCACCATAGGACAAGAAATAACAAAGTTATTCCTGCTCAAAGTCATTGCTGAGCATAAACCTTAATTTTCACCTTTCATCTAAAATCTAGAAGGAGAGGCTTAACCCCATCAAATGGGTATTCAAAATGAAGCTCTAAGCCAGGGCTATCCAATGGTACCAGCCAAACTGAGCTAGCACCAGTATTACTTGAGTTATGGTCAAATTCAGACCAAATAAGGGTGGACAAAACATTCACCTCTCATCTAACTTTTACAGTTTTAGTGTGAGATACTTAAAGTGGGGTCTTTTTGGAAAGAGCACAATCAGGGCTATCTGATGGTGCCATCCATTTCCCCATAACTCAACTACAACAGAAGTTATTGGCCAAACAAGCTTAATACAGCTTTTTGCCCAAACCACGCCAATGTACAAAAATACTTGTACATGGGATAACTTTGTCATATTTAATGATAACCATGTCAAGTTGGGTACCATTGTGTAGAGCTCATATAGAGCTATTCAATGAACCAGCTTTGAGCTTGATATCTCAAAAACTGACAGAGTTATGACCATTTTAAGGTCAAAATCCCACCAGCTGTCATATACAGCCTTACCATGGGATAACACCCCATAACCATGAATGTCAGGTGTCAAATAGACGAAGAAGCATGTTTTTACTTCAATACCTCATATGTCAGTCAATACTGGGGTCCCATACAGCTTCTGTACAGCATTCTACGCGTCATACACGTCAGAATCAGGCTGTGAGGTCCCCAGATGAAAATTTTCACCCTGTATTGGTGAAAACTGCCCAGATGTGGTTTCAAAACCACATCCGAGCCCAATACAGGGTATACAGGCTGTTTGCAAACCACAAGCCTGTCCTAGAGAGTGAAAAATCTTCACTTCCTCTACGTGGAAAGGTCTAGCAGCCTTTCCACCCCAATTTCAGGATAAAAGGAGGGCTTTTCACAGCCAAAGACCTTTCCTCATCCTGCTCTTGAATACCCTACGTAGTAAACTGTCAAAAACAGTTTTACTCTTGGGTAATAATCAGGTATTATTATAATCTTAATAATTGTAGTCTTTATTATTGTAACCCAACAGGTAAAGCTGCACCCAGGGCTTTCAACAGCGCTCACCACCACTATATCCACTATAGTAAAGCCCTTTTATTATTAAATTAAAACCATCTTCAACTCTTATAAAACCTTTTTAACCTTTATATACCGTGTCACAGTCATAGTTAAAAGTTGTAAATACACTTTATTACTCTTATCATAGACTCAGCCTGACACTTACCTCCTCAATAACTGGCAGTTGTTTGAAACCCAGTTATTCACTCTGTTTGGTGATCCAAATGAAGTCAGAAAAGCTGAACAAGAGTTGGACAATTTGAGGATGAGGGAAAGTGGTCAAGTTTCCTTGTACATAGCTGATTTCAGAAGTTTAATGTCAAGAATTGGAGACTGGGGGGAAAGGGCCTATATTCATGTGTATAGAAGAGGCTTGGCATCAAGATTGTTGGACCAATTGGCTTCTCACCCTGGAACTTTTGATAGTCTTCAAGAACTCATGGATATCACCTTGGAATTAGATACCAGGTACCATGAGAGGCAGAAGGAAAAGGGCAGTCATCAAGAGAAGAAGCCTCCAATCAGTGGATCCAACTCCTCCAAGCCTCCTCAAAGTTCATCATCAAAGAAGCCTTATCATAAGAAGAATAAGAAGGGGAAGAATTTTCAAGTGTCCAAAGACAAGCCTCATGCTGCTCTCCTCAATAAGGACAACAAATTAATTGGTTCTGAAAAGAAGAGGAGGATTAAGGAAGGATTGTGCAATTATTGTGGTGGGAAGCACCCATTTGAAAAATGCTTCAAGAGGCCTGAAAATAGGCAAGGGTCCTCAAAAGGCTTCCCTAGCAAGCAGGGAAAAGCCTGAGTGGGAATCATGATGTGTTCAATGGTTCTCACTTATTTCCTTCAAGAGCACAATTGTGCACTCTGAATACTAGTGTCAAGAAATCTTTAAAATTTCTTATTTTTTCTTCAATCTCTGATATTTTTTATAGTATTCTCATTGATTCTGGTGCTACAAACTCTTTTATTTCAAAGAATTTTGTTCTCAAGTACTCATTGACCATGTCAGAGCTCCCTGAAAAGATTCCTCTTTTCATTCTGGATTCTAATGAATCCACTTCCCTGTTCATCACCCATTATACCAAGTGGGTTGTTGATTTACCTTCCTTCCCAAGCTTTGAATGGGATTTCTTTATCATAGATTCACCCAAGGGAGAAGACCTAATATTGGGCTATGATTTTCTTTACCATTTTAATCCCATTATTGATTGGAAAAATGGATTGATCACCTATGATTCTAGTCATAAGGATTCTAGTGGTATTATTTCTTCTACTAGTAATGACTTATCCACTGCTGTCAACAGTGTTGCTCTGGTTGGTGAACTTAAGACACCTTCCCTTCCTCCTTCTGTCCATATCCCTTCCATTTTTCCCTCTCAGTCATTACTTCCATTAAGAGATGAAGTCTTCAAAGAGATAAAGGATGTTGGAGAAGATGTTGCCATATCTTTACTTCATCTCTTTCAAGGGGATATGGACCTTCCTCCTTTATCTTTTAATGCCTCCCTGGAGGAGCAGTGGGATGAGGAGGAAGAGCCAGAAGAGATTGAAACTTTTCTGAAGGTAGTCCCTCCTGTTTATCACAAATATTTGGATGTATTCTCCAAATTGAAAGCAGAGAAACTTCCTCCACACCGTGCCTGTGATCATCATATCGAACTGGAGGGTCTTCTACCTCCAGTTGGTGTTATCTACTCTTTATCAAAGAATGAGTCAGAAACACTGCGGGCCTACATTTCAGAGAATGTAGAGAAAGGTTTCATCAGACCAAGCTCCTCCTCAACAGGAGCACCTGTCCTTTTTGTTAAGAAAAAGGATGGTGATCTTCGTTTGTGTGTTGACTACCGCAAACTTAATGCTGTCACTAGGAAGAACAGGTATCCTGTTCCTCCAATGAATCAGCTTCTTACCGTCTTTAACGGTGCTACTATCTTCTCCAAGATAGATCTGCGTGGTGCTTATAATCTCCTGAGAATTAAAGAGGGGGATGAGCATTTAACTGCCTTTAGAACCAAATATGGCAGTTATGAGTATTTGGTTATGCCATTTGGCTTAACCAATGCTCCAGCTTCATTCCAAAATCTTGTGAATGATATATTTGCAGATTATTTGGATATTTTTGTTGTAGTGTACTTAGATGATATTATGGTCTTCTCTAGCTCTTTGGATGAACATGTTAAACATGTGGCCTCTGTTCTCCAAAGACTGAGAGACAATAATTTGTTTGCTAAAGCCTCCAAGTGTGTATTTCATGCCTCAAGTGTGGAATACTTGGGCTATGTTGTTTCAAGTGATGGCCTCAAGATGGATTCTTCAAAAGTTCAACAAATACTCAATTGGCCTCAGCCCAAGAACATCAAGGCCCTCCAATCTTTTCTTGTCTTTGCCAACTTTTATCGTCGTTTCATTAAAAATTATTCCAAAAAAATCTCTTCCCTCACTTCCCTTCTCAAAAAAGATTCTCCCTTCATCTTCAATGAGGAAGCTCTTAGCCAGTTTCAGATAATCAAAGAAGCTTTCACCACCGCTCCTATCCTCTCTCACTTTAATCCTTCTCTCCCAACTATTGTAGAGACTGATGCCTCTGATTATTCCTTGGGTGCTGTACTGAGTCAGGTGAATGACTCAGGAAAGCATCCCATTGCATTTGATAGTCGCAAGCTCTTACCAGCTGAACTCAACTATGAACTTCATGACAAGGAACTCCTTGGCATAGTTTGGGCTCTCAAGCGCTGGAGAGCCTTTCTCCTTTCTCTTTCTGATTCCTTTGAGGTCTTGACAGACCATTGTTCTCTCCAATATTTTATGTCCTCTAAAGTCCTTACTCGTTGTCAAGCCCGTTGGGCTGAATTTTTGTCTGAATTTCACTTTGTTATCACTTACCGCCCAGGCAGGCTGGCCACTTTACCAGATGCCTTGTCATGTCGGGAAGACGTGTACCCAGAGAGGGGAGTGGATTTCATCAGAAAGAATCCTCAAAACTTTCATCAAGTTCTCAAGCAGAATGAAATTCAAGAGTCAAGATTCTTTTCCATAAAAGTTGAAATGTTTTCAGATTTAGTTGATCAGATCCAAAGACAAGTATGGCAAGACAAAGACTATAAGGAGATCCTCAAGAAATTAGCAAGAGGAGAATCAGTCCCAGACTATTCTCTTGAACCTCAAGCAAAATTATTATTGTTCAAAGATAGAGTAGTCATTCCAAGCAATCATGAAATTCAATTGGACATTCTTCAAAGGCGTCATGATTCACCATTGGCTGGCCATCCTGGCCAGGAGAAGACCCTCAAGCTCATCAAGAGGGATTTTTATTGGGCTGGCATGAATCAAATCATCAAGGACTATGTGTCCTCATGTCAGCAATGTTCAAGAAACAAGAACATCCACCATAAGAAGTTTGGATTACTCAAGCCTCTTCAAATTCCATCTGGTCCTTGGAATTCTTTATCAATGGACTTTATCACTCAATTGCCCTTGTCAAGCAACTTTGATTCAATTTTAGTAGTTGTAGACAGATTTTCAAAAATGGCAATATTTATTCCAACTTATTCAACAATCACTGCACTGGACTTAGCTCAAATCTTCATTAGTCATGTATTTTCCAAACATGGTCTTCCAGTAAGTATTGTTAGTGATAGAGGTTCCTTATTTGTTTCATCATTCTGGACCCAATTATGTCAGCAGCTCAAGATATCAAGAGATCTTTCAACTGCATTTCACCCTGAAACAGATGGACAGACAGAGAGGGTAAATCAGATTCTAGAACAGTATCTTCGGATGTATTTCAGTTACCATCAAGATGACTGGCACACCTGGCTCCCTCTGGCTGAATTTGCCTATAATAATGCAGAACATTCATCCACAAAGCAATCACCTTTTTTCACCATTTATGGAAGAAATCCCAGCTTTGATTCAATCCATGTTTCTCAAGATTCACCTGCTGGAAAGTTATCAACAAAACTCCAATCAGTACAGCAAGTTGTCAAAGAAGAATTAGAGTCAGCAATAAGAAGATTCAAGAAGTATGCAGATAGAAATAGAGCAATTCCACCTGATTTCCAACCTGGGGACAAAGTATGGCTAGCTTCCAAGAACATCCAGACAACAAGACCCACCAAGAAACTTTCAGAAAGATGGTTGGGACCCTTTGAAGTTCTCAAGAAGATTGGCAGCCATGCATATCACCTCAAGTTGCCTCAACAATGGAAGTCAGTTCACCCTGTTTTCCATGTGTCCTTGTTAGAACCAGTGAAGCAATCAACTATCCCAAATCGACACCAATTGCCACCACCTCCAGTAATAGTGGAAGAGCAAGAAGAATGGGAAGTGGCTCAGGTTCTGGACTCAAAACTCAAGAGAGGTTCATTATGGTATTTAGTGGAGTGGAAAGGATTCAATGAAGACCCAGAAAGAACAACTTGGGAACCAGCTTCCAACCTTACCAACTCCCCAGACCTTGTCAAGGACTTTCACACTTTGTATCCAGACAAGCCTGGCCCAAATGCCTCAAGAGTTTGATTTATGGTGCTTGGTGGGGATTGGAGTTTATGAAAGTAAGTTCCTCTCCTGGCATGCACCTTTAAGGGGGTATTCTACCCAAATTTGTTGTAAGCATCACCTTGGCCACTTTGTGAGCACTTGTCAATTTTTTGGACAGGTTCAGAAGGCCTTGCAACATACTACCCTCAAGATTTGGACCTTTCATCAAGATTTGGCCCAATCTTTTCTTTTATTTTCTCTTCTTTCTTTAATCATGCCATAAATTATCTTTCAAGACATTCATTATCAAATTCATCTTATGGCATATCTCAATTTTCATTTATGGTGCTTGGTGGGGAGTGGAAGTTATGAAAGTAAGTTCCATCTCCTGGTATGCATCCCTGAGGGGTCTAATTCTTGTAAAACATTACCTTGGCCACGCTGTGAGCATCAAATGCTTGGTTTTATCTTTCAGAACATTTTGGCCAAAATCAAGAAACTCACCACAAGAAGGACAACCCTCAGGAATTTCTTATTTCTTTCTTTACTCTCTTTTTCTCTCAATTCTTTTTCATTTTTATGTTATTTTTTATTTTTCATTTCTTTTACTTGTATCTTTTATTTTTATTTTTATTTTTTCATTTTTATTTCTTATTTCAAAAAGCAGTAGTCACCACTCCCATATCACGTTTGGGGAGTCAATTCATTCAATAATCAAAGAGCAAAACACTAGTAATGGTAAAGACCACCTACAGATAATCCTCATCAAAACTTCTTCAAGTCAGCCTTAAACTCATTCCTTAAGATCAAAATTGAAAGCCAAAACCCAATCAGCAAGGTGTTTATGGCAATTGACCAATCAAGGAGGGGATAAGAAGAAGATATTCAAGAAAAAAATCAAGTTCATAGAAGACAATTGTTCAAATGGCCCAATTGGCCAATTTCATCCAGATGTGCACTATGGCACAATTGGCCACATCAGACCTCAAAACATCAAAACAGCCATTTTTCATCAATTCTTATCATAATATGCTTAGTTAGGCATATTGGCAAATTTGCGCATTTTTGCGCATTTTGCGCAATTTTGCGCATTTTGCGCATTTGCGCACTTTTGCGCAAAAGGGCCTTTTTTCTTGTCAAAAGCCTTCAAAAGGCCTTTTTGGCCAAAATCATTATAATTGCGCATTTGCGCACTTTGCGCATTTTGCGCAAAAATGCGCAAAATGGCCAAAACCCACTTTTAGGCCATTTTCTCACAATAAATCAGTTTTTTCATCATTTTCACCAATTTATGCCAAATATGGCATATCTGCGCATTTGCGCATTTTGCGCACTTTTGCGCACTTTGCGCATTTTTGCGCAAAATGCGCAAAAATGCGCAAAATGGCCAAAACCCACCTTTAGGCCATTTTATCACAAGATTTCAGTTTTTTCAGTATTTTCACCAATTTATGCCACATATGGCATATTTGCGCATTTGCGCATTTTGCGCATTTTGCGCATTTTTGTGCAAATTGGCCAAAAACCCATTTATTCACACTTTCAGGGATTTTGGCCAGGACTACTCATTTGGTCCAAAATTTCAATTGTTGGCCACCTTATGCCAACACTCTAAAATTCAAAATTATGATGATTTCAAGTGGTCTTGGGACAAAAACCCAAATCAACCACCTTTCTAAAGCCATGAGGACTCAATAAAGTTGATGAAGACACTCAAGACAAGATTAAAGAAAATTTTATGAAGATTGAAGGCAGTTTTGAATGAAAAGGGGAAATTCACAATCAAAATCAAGGGGAAAATACCTACAAATAGTCAAATGAAGATTGGTTTGAGTATTGATTGAAGAAGAAGTTTTAAGGGGAAATCTTAAGGAATTGGGGGAAAGAACTGTTTGAATTGATTGCAAGCTCATCAAGACTCACTATACTTATGGTGCTCAGAGCTCACCACTTTCAAGAGGGGGATAATGTCACAGCCAAGGAGGCAGGGGCATTTCCAATCATCATCAGCAAATCATTATATCATGGATACCCTTCAGAACCCCATCAGCAAGGGGGTTTCATTCAATAATTCACCCAATACAGTTTTCATACCTCAATACAGTTTTCATACCTCAATACAGTTCCATACAGGCAAGACTCAAATACAGGATTCACCAAATACAGGCTTGTCATCAATACAGGCGCACATACCTGTATTGACTGTATCACCTGTATTGGATTCACCAATACAGGATTCAATCCCACATCCAACTTCTTCCAGCATACAGGCCAGTATCTCAACACTCAAACTCCAAGGCTGGCATTTCTCACATATACCAGCCCCTCTTCACCCACCTGGGGGTTTTTCCCCCAGTTAATTAAAATAGTTGATTTATTATTTAATATTATTTTATTCTCACTTTTGGAATATTATCTTATTACTTATTAAGTTAGTCTTAGCCTTCCCTCACCTGTTCAGTAGAGTCCTGGTGGCCATATCCTTATTAATTCCTTTTCTCTTTTCTGAACAGGTTGAAACAGTGACTCAGGATTATTTGTGGTTGGCTCTTTATTATTACTTTTGTTTTGTCTCTCTTATCTCTTATGCTTATTATTTTATGACTAGGAATTTATCCTCTTACTCCATTACTCTTATCATTTGAGTATTTTCTTCTGAGCCCTCCATAAGTAAGTCTGTTCACTGAGTGCCAGGCCCTCTTCATTTTAGAAGAGCCCCTGTGACAGGAGTATCCATGGCTGTGTCTTCTTTATGGCATGGTAGACACCTCATGCTCTTGCTGAACCTATCAACGATGATCAAACAGGCATTATAGTTTTCTTTGCCTCCTGGGACAAGTCCTGTAAACCAGTCCATGTTGATGGTTTCCCATGGGTGTTTGGGTTCTTCTATGTGTAGAATTAACCCATACTTCTTCCCATGTTTCCTATTTGCCTTTTGGCATCTTTCACAAGTGTTGATGTATTCACTCAACTCTTGTTCCCACTTGGGCCACCAAGGTGTGCTTGCTACCCTCTCTTTGGTCCTGTCTTCACTCATGTGTCCCATATAGGGGCAGTAATGGAATTCGTGTAGGATCAATGAGATGTGGTCTCTGTCTACCACTGTGAGTGCACTTGTGTGCTTTTCTCTGTGGTAGAGCAGGCCATCTATAAGAAAAAACTTATTGTCCTTATAGGCCCTCAACCAGGGTTCTTCCAGCTGGGTTTCCAGTTCTGGACTCCTGTACTTTTGTTGAAGGAGTTGGAGTAGTATGCTATACTGTTTGTGTTTGGCATAAGACTTCTGTACTGCACTGAAGAATTCATTGTGCAGTTCTGAGGAACTTTTTCCCAGTATGGGAGTTCCTGTCCCTTCTGAGTCAGTGTTTCCACTGTCAAGGGTACCACTTTCTGGTGCCCATTCAGATAATCTGAAGTTTTTCCTCCTATCTATTTCCATGAAATGGATAGGATTTTTGCTGCAACTTCTGGGTTATAAGCTGGATTGCTTTTGACATTGTCCAGTGGCCATCTGCTGAGGCCATCTGCATTCCTATGGTTTTTCCCTTCCTTGTATATGATGGTCATTTTTCCTATATACTCCTGGATGGCTATTTGCCATCTCAGCATATGCCTATTTGTAGTCTTCATGTTTAGTAAAGACTTCAAGGCTGTGCAGTCTGTGTAGACTTCAAAGACTGCACCCTCCAGATAATAATGGAGTTTTTCTAGACCCCAGACTAGACATAGACATTCTGTCTTGGTGGCCCCATACCTGGCTTCTGAATCTTTCAGCTGCCTTGAGATGTAGCAAATTACTCGTTCTCTTGGTTCACCATCCACAATTTGTCTTTGGTGAAGGGCTGCTCCTAGGCCTTGAGTGCATGCTGCATCTATATATAACTTGAATGGTAATTCAAATTCAGGTAAGATGAGCACAGGTGCATTAGTGAGTTCATATTTGACCCTCTCATATGCATCCCTCCTTTCTTTGGTTATTTCAAAAACTACATCTTTTGAACATAACTTGTATAAACTACTGGTTATGTGGGCAAATTTTTTGATGTGGTTTCTATATTATCTAGCAAACCCAAGAAAGGATTGCATCTCTTTGATGTTCTTTGGTACTGGTTTTTGCAGTAATCCTGCTACTTTGTTCTGTTCAATTGCCAGACTAAGACCTGAGACTTTATGTCCTAGAGCTAGTAACTCTTGTTGGCCAAAATTGCACTTTTTAAGTGAACTTTTGAGATTTATGGGTGTGCATTTACTTAGCACTCTGTCTATGTATTTCACTTGGTCTTCCCATGTCTCTGAGTATATAATGATATCATCAATATATACTACCATCCAGCCTTCCAATATTTCATCTTGAAATATTGTGTCCATCATCCTTTGGAAGTGGGCTGGTGCATTTTTGATACCAAATGGCATTCTGGTGTACTCATATATGCCCATATGGCATATTATCCTGAGTAATTTCATGGCGTTTGGTTTAACTCCATTTTGGTGGAAGCGTTTCATACAATCCATTTTGGTTATGTATTTGGCTTTAGCCAGTTTATCTAAGGCATGAGGTATCCTAGGTATAGGGTACCTGTCTGCTTTTGTGTAGTTATTCAGAGCTCTGAAGTCTCCACACAGCCTAGACTTGCCATCATGCCAGGTGATTAGGACAGGGGTGGTGATTTCCACTATTTCATTATGTCCAATCTTCCTGATGACATCCATATCTAGGAGTTCATTGATATGTTGCTCAATTTCTTTCCTGGTTTCCAGACTTGCTGGATAAGGAGGTCTCCTCAGCATGGGTGGGTAAGGTCTTTCCACATCCAGATATAGTTCTATATCATGGCCTTTGATCTTGCCTAATGGTTCTTCACCAATGGCAAATGCTGGTCTGTTCTTCCTCAGAATCTTCAGTAAACTTAGTTTTTGTTTACTGGTGAGGGTAGTGCTAAACTGTCCCTCTCTGAATTCTTTCAGAAGTTCTTCTTGTCAGGCTGAGTCTATATTGAAGTGGTAATAAGAGTATTTACAACTAGAATTATGACTGTGACACGTAGAAAATTGATTAAAAATAAGAGTTTTTGATTTTAAAGATGATTTATAATATATTTAAAGGGTTCTACTATTGGAAAATAGTGGTGGTGAGCGCTATTGAGAACCCAGGGTGCAATCTTACCAGTTGAGTTACTATAATATAAGTTACAATAATTAAATATATAATTATACCTGTTTATTACCCAAGAGTAAAACTGTTTTTGACAGTTTACTACGTACGGTATTCAAGAGCAGGATGAGGAAAGGCTTTTGGCTGTGAAAAGCCCTCCTTTTATCCTACAATTGAGTTGGAAAGGCTGCTAGACCTTTCCACGTAGAGGAAGTGAAGATTTTTCACTCTCTATGACAGGCTTGTGGTTTGCAAACAGCCTTTATACCTTGTATTGGGCTCAGATGTGGTTTTGAAACCACATCTGGGCAGTTTTCACCAATACAGGGTGAAAATTTTCATCCGGGGACCTCACAGCCTGATTCTGACGTCTATGACGCGTAGAATTCTGTACAGAAACTGTATGGGACCCCAGTATTGACTGACATATGAGGTATTGAAGTAAAAACATGCTTATTCATCTATTTGACACCTCATATTCATGGTTATGGGATATTATCCCATGGTAAGGCTGTATCTGACAGCAGGTGGGATTTTGATCTTAAATTGGTCATAAATCTGTCAGTTTCTGAGATATTAAGCTCAAAGTTGGTTCATTGAATAGCTCTGTATGAGCTCTACACAATGGTACCCAACTGGACATGGTTATCATTAAATATGACAAAGTTATCCCATGTACAAGTATTTTTGTACATTGGCGTGGTCTGGGCAAAAGCTGTATTAAGCTTGTTTGGCCAATAACTTCTGTTGAAGTTGAGCTATGAGGAAATGGATAGCACCATCAGATAGCCCTGATTGTGCTCTTTCCAAAAAGACCCCACTTTAGGTATCTCACACTAAAACAGTAAAAGTTAGATGAGAGGTGAATGTTTTGTTCACCCTTATTTGGTCTGAAATTGACCATAACTCAAGTAATACTGGTGCTAGCTCAGTTTGGCTAGCACCATTAAATAGCCCTGGCTTAGAGCTTCATTTTGAATACCCATTTGATGGGGTTAAGCCTCTCCTTCTAGAGTTTAGATGAGAGGTGAAAATTAAGGTTTATGCTCAGCAATAACTTTGAGCAGGAATAACTTTGTTATTTCTTGTCCTATGGTGATGGGACTTATATTTTCAGAAAGAGGTGAGTTTCCTCTTTCTTCTGATACCTTTTGAGCTAATTTGGCTCAGATCCATGTTTTGGTGGTATTTTGGCTATACCATTGGTTTATGGTATTTTGGCTGTCATGCTTGTGCTCTGGTTTTGAGTCACAGGCTGACACTTCTAGTGGATCTTGAGAAGATATCTGGTATATGTCAAGTGAAAATTTCTTTTCCTTGTTAGTACCAATAGTGACGTGCCTATTTTTACTGTTGTAAATGTCTATGCCATACATCCTCTGGTAATCTGTTCCCAGTAAAAACCCTTGGATGTGGGCATTGTTAGGCACTAAAAACTCTGGGTTGAGTCTGATATTACCCTTCCTGTGGGGTATAATTATCTCTTTGATAATTGTCCCAATGGAAGTCATCTTCCCTGATGCACTTTTAAAGTTCTTTGCCTTAGTGGGCAAGAGCTTTTTTTCCCACTTTGGGAAGTGAGTATCCAGATAGTTTCTGGCCACTATGGAGCAGTGTGCTCCACTATCAATGATCAGTGGATGCTGAGCATTGTCAATACAAACAGTCATTTTTGTGGCTGTCCCATGTATATATGCCATTCCTTTGGTTGGTGTAACCAGGAATGTTTGTGCATCTTGTGTGTGTTTGCACAAGTTCTTGTTAGCAGTTTCCTGTGGCATGCCTGCTTCCAACTGTATTTCCTGGATTTCCAGTGGGGTTTCCTCTTGGTATTCCACTAGAAATTCCTCTCTTGGGTCTTGATCATTCTCAGATGGTTCTCTGTTGGCATCACCCATAGAGTCTAAATCAGAATCCTCTGTTGGAGGTTCTTCCTCAGGGACTTTTGCTATGGCAGAGACATTGTTCTTTGCCTTTGGACAGTTGTTGGCATAGTGGTCTGTTGAACCACAATTGTGGCAAGAATTCTTCTTCTTAGACACTTCTGCCACTCTTTCTCTGGGTTTGTCTTAAAAATATACCCTGAGTGGTTGTTTCTCTTTGAAACTGCTGCTTCTATATGGGGTGAATTTCGCTATATTAGTCCTCTTTCTTATGTCTTGTAAGGTGTTGGCTATGTCATCTAGAGTGCAATTTTGGTTGCATCTGCATTTTACTGCATGCTCTAGTTCTCCTGGCAGTTGTGTCAGAAGTTTGTGATTCCTCATTTGAATGTTCAGCTGAGGATCAATGGCTTTAAGTCTTTTAGACTGTCTAAGACACCACTCATATGGATCTTTGTCCACAGAGTACTTGTCATTTTCAAATGACATGGTCTTTTGCCATATCCAAGTTCCATTACTGTACTATTGGATGATTTGACTCTTCCACCATGGCCAATTTCTCCTGCCATGGATTTCTTTCATTTCTGTGTACCATATACTAGCATGACCTTTAAATGCAGTATTCAATCTAGCAGTGATGCAGTAGTCTGGTATGCTTGGTACATCAATGAAGAGTCCATCAACATAATCTATGAGTTCCATATGATCATATTCTCCTGATCCAGTGAATGTGGGCCAGCTTGAGGCCTCAGGAAGCTGTTTCAAGGCTTCCTTCTCTAAATAAGACATGCCATCTCCATCCTGGTATTGTGATGGAGATCTTGCTTTATTCAACAACATGGCATCTGGCTTGATGTCATCTGGTTGATATGGATTCTCCATAGCTTGGCCTTGTTGTTGGGGCTTCAAGCTATGGTAGGCATTACACAATTTGTTAATGGCTTGATCCAGACACTCCCTGTCCCTTGTGCTGTGGTGTTGTTCTTCAAAGACTATATTCAGTCTTTTGTTGGTTTCTTCAGAGGCTTTGCTCAGTTGAGCATATCCTTCTTGAAGATTCTTAATTATTTGTTCCAAGGAGGCTTGAGTTTGTCTCATCCTCTCTTGGCTAGCTTTAACTTCTGCAAACTGCTTTGCAGATTGTTCAGCATATTGGGACATTTGTAACCACAGTGTACACCTGTTGATGTTACTCTCAGATGTGACAATGTTATTTTCAGTCTGAGTGGGGGTGATGTTTCTATTACTAGGACTACTGATTCTAGAGTGGTTTACAACTACTTCTGGTTCTTGTGTACTTCTTTTACCAAATCTAACATCTTCTGGATCATGGGGTCTGACTCTTTCCTCCTCTGGTTGAAGGAGGCTTTGTTCTTGCCCTTGTTTCCTTGTCTTCTCCTGGAAACTTCCTGAAATTGTGAAGAATGGTGACTCTTGGCCACTGATCTTCTGGTTTCTGAATGGTGTGAAACCACTGGAGAGCTGATTTTGCCTGCTCCTTGTGAGCAGGAAGGAATCTTAGTAGTCCCTGTCTGGGTTAATTGTTTGTCTATTGCTTGGATAGGGGCTTGATTATCCCTTATCCTGTGTGCCCTTGCCTCCAGGAGTATTTGATGCCTGGTAGGATTCCAACCTTTGGTTATTACCATAAGGTCTTTGAAGTCTATCTCTTTGAGACAGATCTTCTGGAAACTTGATCCAAGTTCTGCCCAGTGAGTTGCTAGGTTGAACCTGTTGTCCATGCTCCATTGAAATAAGTCTTTGAGGAGTTGGTGGATCTGAAGAACTTGATCCATATCCTTCCAGTCCTCTGGTTTGAGGTTTCTGTTGAATTGGAGTGTGAATGGCAAGGTTGATATTATCTCCTTCATTGTTTTGCCATCCACCACTATGTCCAAGGTATCCCCTTCCTGGTCTTCTGGTTCTGGACAATCCTTCTCTGACCTCTGGCTGGTTCCTTTGAAAGCCAAGATCTCTGAGGTATGCAGGGGACATATCAGTGTTTGCAAGCAGTCAAAAACTTTATGTTCTTAGGGTATTTACCTTTGACTGTGCCTTGTACAAATTTGTTATCTGCTGATTTGGGCAGTTTGCCTTTGGAGGTTACAACTGGGTTAATAATTGTAATCTTTCCTGTACAAGTGGTTAAGGTTGGTTTACCTTGTATTGAAGCAGAGTTTCGTGGTTTTCTACTCCTCTGGGTGGCTATTGGTGTCCACTTCTTGGCTGTAATTTGGCCTTCACTAAGCCTCTTCCCTTTGCCCTTGCTGCCCTCTGGTTCTGAGGGTGTCACTGGTATGTTGGCCTGTGACTGGGTCTCAAGTGGTATGAAGCTTTCTTCCACTGAATCAAACAGGAAAAAGAGGGCTTATGTCAGTTAAGACTTCTTAAAAGGCTGGTTTTGCACGTCTAAGAATGGCCTCTGGGCTTGTATATTATTACAATATGCCCTTTTATTATGACAATGTAATTGAATTAACAATTCCACGTCAAAAGTACAGCTTACTGATATGTGGTATACTGTTTGTATACCAATATCTCACACAATACTTGGAATTACCAAGTATACTCTGTCAAAAGATGGTGTATTACAGGGCAATTGAGTTAACAATGTGCCCAGACACGCCTCAAGTGTTGGTTTATCAGTATGAGCTGTCTTAATTCACTTAAGAATTAAGGCTGTATTAGTGGCTTAAGGTGTTTTTATATATAAAACACGCCAAAAATACAAGGCTTGTGGTTATTAGCCACGTGACAGATACTCTATAATATATGAGTATTTATTTTAAAAATTAAAAAATATATATAATATATATATTTAAAGAGAAAATGACACCTAAAAAAGGTAAAACAGGTGTCAATAAATGATAAAAAAGAGAAAAACTTACTTGTAAGGTCCAAGGATAAGTAAAAAACAAGGCCAGGCCCCCAAAATGTCAGGATGAGTCTATGATAAGGGTGTATATAAGTATTTACAAGCTTTAACTATGACTGTGACACGGTAAAAATAGTTTTAAAGGATGATAAATTTGATACTAAATGATTTAAATTAAGATATTAAGGGCTTTACTATAGAGAAATAGTGGTGGTGAGCGCTGTTGAAAGCCCTGGGTGCGACTTTTACCTGTTGGGTTACAATAATAAAAGCTACAATACTTAAATTTAAAGTATACCTGTTTTTGACAGTTGTACTACGTAGGAATTCAAGAGCAGGATGAGGAGACAATTCTGTCTGTGAAAAGCCTCCTTTTTATCCTGAAATGGGGTGAAAAGGGTGCTAGACCTTTCCACGTAGAGGAAGTGAAGATTTTTTCACTTTCTAGTACTGGCTTGTGGTTTGCAAACAGCCTGTATAGCCTGTATTGGGCTCAGATGTGGTTTTGAAAACACATCTGGGCGGTTTTTGTGAGCCTTGAGGTATATTTTACATACCCAAATAGGCCACAATTATCTTAAAAAGAAATTTTGAATTATGCAAAACTCATAAGTCATGCATATATCCAAAATTCATCATTTTTAATTTCAGAAAAGATGAATAACTTTTTATTGAGTAAGTAAATCCATGGATTTAAGACCAGATTTGGATTCTACACAAAAATTCACCTAGGGTAGCTCCATAGAGTGAATAAGCTCAATTTAAGTATTTAAGGAGGTAAAATGGAAAATACTTCAATACCACATCATTAATACCACATAAAAGATCCGTGAAAATTTTTGTTTTTCTTGATTTTTAGCCAAAATAATGGGAAAGTGAGAAATCCCATGTTACATATACACTAAGAATAGTGTTATGCATGTTTTGAGCACTTAATATCATGGTATTCCTACATGGACTTTTGGTACACCCATAGTGGATATCTCACTTTAAGCTTAAATTTCTATTTTTACGTGAAAAATAAGCAAGGGGGACAAAAGACATCAAAGAGAGCCAGGGTACCCAACTTCTGAGGCCTCAGAGGCGTGGATAGCTCCAGAGCATGGATCCATGGCTCATCTTGGCCCAATTGGTAAACTAAAACTCTTTGGGAACTTGGTTACCAAGTTACACCTACTGTAATCATAAGAAAAATAGCAAATAACCTGCTATTTTGACGTGCCAAGGAGGTAATAAGCTACTTAGGCTCCTGTAACCACGTCAATTCTTGATGACTTTCCATTACTAGACCCTAAAAGAGTAATTAAACCCTTTTGGGATCCATATTCATTGATTTACCTCATAGCAACCAGCAAAATACTGCTATTTGCAATTCTATGTAGAAATGAGGTAAAAACTTCAAAAATTCATTAAAAATACAATTCTTAATGAATCTTCTTGAAACTTTCAGGACCAATGAAAAACTGTATTATCTATGGTACAACCAAAAAGAATTATGGTTTTACTAGTAAAATTTAAAGTTTTACTTACAGTCCATTGTTGACCATTCTACGTGAAACACTGAATCTTCAAAAATTCACAGAAATTACAACCTGTGATGAAATTGGCAATAAAATTGATAACTTTCAGAAATCAATGATTATTTTAGAATAAAAGAATATTTACAGATTTTACTCCTTTTATTCTTAACCATATTCGGGTTGGTAGTCACATAAAAGCATCAATTAAGTAATTATGATAATCTTACGTGACAACAGATGATGCAATCATTAATCCAAAAGGGTTTATTGTTTTCTCACCCACTGGTTTTTCAGTTTGCTCCATGGCACGTCTCTGTGAGCTGTTGTTGACTTAAAAGAAGCCTATTCTTGCTGTTTTTTCCGTATCATCATCTTATCAATTTATTAAATCATTATTACCAACAAGTAAGTATTAGTTAAAACTATTCTTAAGTGTTTTAAATCTTTCAGAATCATCCAGAAAGACGTGAAATCATAGAATCCAACTATATATTGTTGTAATACTGTTATAAATCCTTTTGATCCCTTAAATCCACAATTCCACGTCAAATTTCTCTACTCTTAGCTATCAATAAGTTCTTTGGAGTATTAGTGAGTCATTTATTCTTAATTCTTAAAGTTTTTCTCTAGTAATAGTTTTCTTCAAGAATTATCTTTATAATTATTCTTGCAAAAGATAATTATATATTAAAATAATTTTATTATTTTAATAAAGAAGTTTTTATTATTAAATTCTTCTTGTAATTGATTCTAGTAGACAATTACTTGCTCACTGTTAAAATCACTAGTAGTGCTTAACACGTGAAAGAAATAATTTTTTAATTATTTAATTGTGGTTATAATAATACTTTATTATTATATTTCATAAGAAAAGACATGGTACTGTTGATTAATAGTAATATTATCATCAGTTTCATAGTCACATCTTACATTTGGGGGCCTGGCCGTGTTTTTTGAACCTTGTACCCTTCATTAATATATTTTTAAGCTCTAAAATATATTAATTTAATAATTTTTTCTTTCATTTTAAAGTTAAAATAATTCTTATTTTTGAAATTGTTTTGGAAATCTTTTCATTGAGGAATTTGGTTTAATTCTATACTGTTTTTACATGTGGCTTTTTCACATCCAAAAACTTATAAAATTATTCTTTGAGTTACTCTGAATTAATTTTCATTCAAAATCTTAAACTTTGATTTTTTTTTTCCTTTAAAAAGAATAATTTTTTTAATATTAAAAAATAATAAAATTCATAAAAAATCTTTTAATATCTTAAACACAAAAATAATTTCTTTTATCATATTTTTTTCTCTTTAAGTGTCTTTAATCAAATACTGTGCAGCTGGTAACAGACTCAGTAAAAGATACATCAATAGTCCAGAATCTTCAGAAGCAGAATCTGAAGACAGTATTGAGGTGCAAATTGCTAAAAGAGGCACCTTATTCAACTCAGAAAAAGCTAAATTCCCACCAAAAGGTGTGTATTTTATCTTATATTTTCACCTTTTATCTTTAAATTGACGTGAAAATGGTGCATACCAGAAATGGAAGCAACTATTCCGTCCAACCAGATGGATGTGGACAAGGAAGAGGCAAGACCAAATCCAGAAGTGCCAAGTCTTCCACAAGAAAGACACATTTGGAGGATGCCAGAGTTTCCCCCCATTCCCCAAGGTCTGTACCAACAGATTTTGACGTGAATTCAGAGCCTGAACTGATTTATGGTAATATTTCCAGGGCTGAACCATTTTCAGGTGGCAGCAATAGAAATTTATCAATGCCAGTACAAAAACTGGTTCAGAGCAGCCAAGGAAGAGGAGTGGGAAATCTGCCCAAGGCTTTGGCAGGGGGCCATGAACTCCTACTTACACATCAAGAGCTTTCTGGGTCAGGAGAAGACCATAGAACTCTTAGGAGGATGGATCCCCCTGTCTTGCAAAGACAAGGTCAAAAAGATAAAGAATTGGTTGAAGAACCAAAGTCTTTTATCCATAGACCAGAAGAAAGAGTTGGAAATGACTCCAGCTTTGGAGACAGAGGCACCAGTGGCATCTACCAGCTCCAAACCAGCTCCAGAAGCGCCCAAGGACAAGCCCAAAGGACCTCAAAAGAAACAGAGAGGTTCCAAGAACCATCAAGGCAAGGGCAAAGGCAAAGCCAATTGGCACAGACCTTACCCACAAGGACACAGGATCCCCAAATTGGAGCCTTCAGCCGTGGACAGTGTCTTCAATATGGCCAGAACTCTTATGGAATTCACAGCCAAGGAGCAGGAAAGGATGAACAGGACTTTTCCACGCAAATAAATGATGTACATAGAAGTATTACTGTAGAAATTGGCAAACTTGAGTCAAAGTTGAAGCAAATTACATTAGACATCAATTATTTAAAGAAGAGTGACAAACAACATTCTGATTGGCATCAATTGACAAATGTCACCCTTGAGTCAATTAGCAATGCTTGTGAAAGAATTGAGAACCAATGTCAAAATAATGACACAGAAGATCCTTCCATTTTTAAAGTGAATGATAGACTTAAAACTCTTGAAGACCATGTCTTACAAATAGTTAAGAACACCAATCAATTTGCTATACATTTAGCAAAAAGTGACAGTGAGAGGCAGAAATTGAAGAATGATATAATTGCAAGTGTGGAGCAAATTCATAAGAATCATGAACCACATATGCCACGACATTCTACACCTTTGACTGAAGAAAAACTTTCTGTCAAAGAAAGTTTGACTCCATTCTTAGGAGAAAATGCCTACTCTGCAAGAGATATTCCCAAAATAGAAGAATGGCCAACATTCTCTGGTGAAGGAGAATATAACCATATTGAATTCATCAGAAATATTGATATGTTGCAAGAAGACTTTAATATACCTGATGAAATCATAGTGGGAAAACTACACTGTTTGTTTACCAGAACTGCAAAGAAATGGTATTACAAAATGAGGATTGATCATGGTAAACATGAATGGTCTTGGTGGAAATCTGAAGTGATTACCAAATGGGCCAATAATTCTTGGAGGTTTAAAATGGAGAATGCTTTTGAAAGTGCCATTTTTAACTCAGAAAAAGACAAACCACTTACTTGGTTCTTCAAACAAAAAGACAGATTATCTGCTTTACACCCAGATATGTCTGACACTATGATTAATATGAAAATATTAAGAAAGTGTGGAGGAGAACTGGAACATGCTATCAAAAGCAGATGTGTGGAACCTTGTTCAACAGAGGACTACATTAATGCTATGGAAGATATCATTACCAGGAAAAGAATTGGTAAGACTTGGATTAAAAACCCAATAGAGTCCAAAATAGTCTCAAAGATTCCTAGAGAGGAAAGAAGACCAGAAAGACCTGTCTTGAAGTGTCATAAATGTGGAAGTACTTCACATTTAGCCAACACTTGTCCTAAGAAGACAAAAATCAATGAAGTTCAAGTCATTGAGGGAATTAAGTGTACTGAGGAGAAAGAGGAGTCTGATCAAGATTCTGCAGTCTCTGAAGATACACCAGTGGAGGACTATCCCATTGAAAACATTTCAGCTTTCTTTGAGGTCACAGAAGTCCATACCCACTTGCCACAGTACAGTGAAAATTTCTGCAACCTGATCAATATCCAAGATGCCAGAATGTGTAAAACAAAACCTGCTAGAGGAAAGGGTTATACTGCTGGAGCATCCTGTATCACATCAGTTCTGATGAGTGATATTGAAGCCAAAGTAAATTTGGATACAGGGGCATTTTGCACTTGTGTTGGCAAAGATTATCTCCAAACTATACTTCCTGAATGAAAAAACCATCTATTACCAATAGAAGGTGTGCAATTCAGTAGTGCCAGTAACAATATGTACCCCTTGGGCATATTGGACACTAATATTGTATTCCCACATCCAGCAGGAAGTGTAAGAATGAAAACTGAGATTGTAGTAATGGATAATTGCACATCTCAGCACATCATCCTTGGAAATGATTACTTAAATATTTATGGTATTGATATAAATAACCATAAAGACAGATATTTAACAATTGGAGATAACAAGAGACAAAAATTTGCTTTCTCCAATATGCCAAAACAGATATCTGTAGTATCTTCTGTCAAAGATACTTACAAAGATGAATTTGTGACTAATCAACTTGTTGAAGCACAAATTAATCAATCATTGTCACCAAAGATGAGGAATGAGCTTATTAATGTGTTATACACATATAAAAATGCATTTGCCTCTGATAATGAACCATTAGGCGCTATTAGAGGACATGAAGTTGATATTACTCTTAATATTGACAGACCATATCCTCCAGTACTTAGAAGACCAGCTTATCCAGCCAGTCCCAGAGCTAGAGAGGCCTTTGAAAAACATATCCAAGAGTTTATCCAACTTGGTGTGCTAAGGAAAGTAGGCCATAATGAGGAAGTTGAAGTGACAACACCTGTTATTATTGCATGGCATAATGGTAAGTCAAGAATGGTTGGAGATTTTAGAGCTTTGAATACCTACACAGTTCGAGATAGGTATCCAATCCCTAGAATTCAAGAAACCTTGAATCAATTGTCTAAAGCCAAGTATATAACATCAATGGATGCATTGAAAGGCTTCCATCAAAATGTTTTGACGCCTAAAGCTAAGAAATTACTTAGAATTATCACTTACTGTGGCATTTTTGAGTATCTTAGAATGCCATTTGCAATTAAAAATGCTCCATCTCATTATCAAAGAATGATGAATACCATCTTCCCCACAGAATTGTCTGAAGGATGGCTTATCATTTATATTGATGATATTATTATATGTTCTGACTCATGGTCTTTGCACCTTGAAAGACTTGCAAAAGTACTTCATAAAGTTGCAGAAGTGAACATGAAAATTTCACTTAAGAAATGCAATTTTGGTTTTGAAGAACTCAAAGCATTAGGACATGTTGTTTCTGGTTTGAGCTTGGGTATTGACAAAAATAAAGTAGCAGCAGTGTTACTTAAGCCAATACCCCAGAATAAAAAAGAAATGATGTCTTTTCTTGGATTTGCTAGTTACTATAGGCAACACTTGAAAGATTTTGCAATTCTAGCCAAGTCACTCTATAGAATCTGTGATCAACAGACTGTATTTGAGATGACACAGGAAAGATGTCAGGGTGAGTCTATGTAGAAGCTTAAAAACAGTAAATACAAGCTAGTACTATGACTGTGACACGTCAAAATAAGTAATAAAAAATTCTTCAGGTCCTACTGCTACGTGGTAGCAGTGGTGATGAGTCTATTGAGGACCTGGGTTGCAATGTTCTAATATCTTTGACTGTAAAGAAACACTACAATAATTATATTTAATTATATCTTTAAGTATTCTAAGGACACTACTGATGATTAACAGTCTTGTCACGTAAGAATATATAAATAAAAGATAAGATGAGGATTTTTGAAGGCAAAAACCCTTCTTTTTATATCTTTCAAGACTGTCAAGAGTTATTTACTCTTCACACGTCAGAGGAGTGAAAATTTTCACTCCATTGGCCAGTCTGTGGTTCTGGATCCTCAATTCTGACGTCAGTAGAGGCAGAATTGTGGTTTTGGGACCACAAATGATCATTCTGGATCAATACAGGATGAAAAAACTTTTCACCTGCCACGTCAGCACTTGGATGACGTTGTTCTGGTGTTTGTATGACCAATACTAGTCATTCTGGGCGGGTTTAAGCTTTGAACAACCATTATTTTGAGTATTAAGACTGTACTGGTTGGTACAGGTTTGGTACAGGCCAGTATTGGCCAAAATACTTCCAACTAAGATATCTTGGTCAGTTTTTGAGATATCAAGAAACTGAGAGCACAGAATTGAAGGGCTTAATGAGCTCTTCAATTTGGTATGCTTCATGTTTACCCTTCTTTAAAATAGCAAAAGTTATAAGGGTTTTAAGTTTTTGGATGTATTTTTGTACATCAGTATGGGGCTTCAAAAACTTCCATACCAGATATCTTCTTCAGTTTGGAAGATATCTGTATTCTGATGATACAGTTTTGTAGGGCTTGATTAGCCCTACAGTTTGGTATGTGACACTGTACAGTTGTATGAGTGTATGCCAAAGATACAGGGGTTTGTTTATTTTCTTATTTTCAGAATATCTGTATTTTGGTTGTTAAACCTTTGAACCAAGATCCCTCAGTCAATTTAAGAGATACAGAGGTCTAAGGTATCTCAAATTAAAGCTCTTGTTGAGATCTTTAATTTGGTTATACTTTTGTACAGTTTTGTACAAGCCCTCTTTGACTTTCAGGGGGACTTGGTTTTGAAAATGAGGTTATATGGTATCTCCAGTTGTAGTGGTGTTACAACAACATGGATGATATCATTGTGTAGCTCTTTATGTGAGCTTTAAGAAAAATACCATTTGGGTATAGGATAACTTAAATATGCATAAGTTATATGAGAGGTGAAAATAAGGGTTTTGACTTATTTATTTTCCTCTAGGTTTCCTTATTCTGTTTGGATAAGGTTGGTGTTTAATGTAAGAGGATTGTTTTCTCTTAATTATTACCTGTATTGACTATGTTTGTTCAATACTTGTCATACCATTATTTATGGTATGTTGGATGTCATGCTAGTGCTCTGTTTTGAGTCACAGGCTGACATACCCTCCCTCAAAAGAAGGCTCATCATTGATGAGACTCTTCAGCCCTCTTGGAGGCTCTGAATCTTCTGAGGTGTATTTGTCCATCTGGGATTTCTTTCTCAGTTAACCATTTGTCTTTATCTGCTGGTTGATTCTTAAATCTAACCAGGTATTGCCTGTTGTCTTTCCCATTGATTCTGATCTTCCTGGCTTTAATGATCTTTTTCACTGGTCCAGGTGAGTCATCTTCCTCTACCAATCTTTCATGGGTGACTGTCTTCTTCCTGTCAGGGAATTTCTCCTCATCTGTCTGGTGATAAGTTTTGACCAGGCTCACAGGAAAAACTGGGTGTTTCCTAGAGAACTCTTTGGTTAGGTTGACCTCTACTGCATTCTTTCCTATTAATTTAATAATGGTGAATGGTCCTATGAATGAGTCTCTCATCTTCTTGGGTACTTTTAGGTTGTTGAAGTTAAGAGTTGAGATTAGAACTTGGTCTCCTACTTTGAAATCAGGTTCTTGGTGACTTTTATCATATCTCTGTTTGTTATATAATTTGGCTTCAGCCACACATTGCTCTGCTTTTTCGCAGGCAGTCTTCCACATTGTGTGAAAGTCTTTGGCTGTAGGATGTACTGAGAGGAGGTTCTTCTTCAAGTAATCTACTGGAAGTAGTGGGTTCCATCCTTTCTCTAATGTGGCAGGGGTTTTTCCTGTCACTGAGTGTATACTTGTGTTGTATGCCAGTTGCACAGCTGGTAGGAGGGTTACCCAGTCATGGGTATATCCCCCATTGTCTTTATATTCCATGCCATATGCACAAAACCTTCTAATGATGTCTTCCAATGTCTGGATCATTCTTTCTGCTAGACCATCTGTTTGTGGATGGTAAGCTGTGGAAAATGCTAGTTTGGTTCCCAGCATCTCATATAGATTAGTCCAAAATTCTGATGTGAATTTAGGGTCTCTGTCACTAATTATAATTCTTGGGACTCCACAGTTAGCTATCACATTGTTCCAGAACAATAAGGCTGTGTCCATTGCTGTGTCCTCTTTGTGACAGGGGAGACATCTGACACTCTTGCTATACCTGTCTACTACTACTAGGCATGCATTAAAGCTGTCTTTCCCTCCAGGGACCAGGCCTGTTACCCAATCCATGTTTATTATTTCCCAGGGGTGTTTGGGCTCCTCTATACTCTGGAGTAATCCATATCTTTTGCCATGACTTCTGTTGGCTTTTTGGCATCTGGTACAAGTGTTGATGTATTCACTCAAGTCTTGTTCCCACTTTGGCCACCAAGCTGTGCTAAAGACTCTTTCTTTAGTTCTTTCTTCACTCATATGTCCCATGTATGGGCAGTCATGGCATTCCTGTAGTATGAGGGAAATGTGTTCTCTACTTATTATTACCAGGGCACTTGTGTGTTTTTCCCTATGGTACAGTAGGTCATCTATCAGAAAAAATCTATTTTCTTTAAAGTTTTTGAGCCATGGCTCTTCCAATTGACTCTCTAGTTCAGGACTCCTGTACTTTTGTTTTAGTAGTTGTATCAATATACTACACTGTTTGTGTTTATTGTATGCTGATTGTACTATACTAAAGAATTCTGTATTCAGATTAGAGGAGCTGATTCCCAGTATGGGTATCTCTTTAATCTCCCCATAGCTCTGTGCTGGGTTTGATGAATCATTCCCTAATGCCCAGTTTGATAGTTTGAAGTTCTTTCTCCTGTCTATCTCCATGCATTGTATAGGTATTTTGGCCCCATTTTCTGGGTCATATGCTGGATTTTCTTGGTCATTCTTCAGTGGCCACCTGCTGAGACCATCTGCATTAGTATGACTTTTCCCTTCTTTATAGATGATAGTCATATTCCCTCTGTATTCTTGTATGGCTATTTGCCACCTAAGCATGTGTCTGTTTGTTGTTTTCATGTTCAACAGTGACTTGAGGGCTGTGCAGTCAGTAAAAACTTCAAATACTGCTCCTTCTAAGTAGTAATGGAGTTTTTCTAATGCCCATACCAAGCATAGACATTCTGTCTGAGTAGCTCCATATCTGGCTTCTGAGTCTTTCAGTTGTCTTGAGATATAGCAAATTACTCCTTCTTTGGGTATGCCATCTACTAGTTGCCTCTGGTGTAGTGCTGCTCCTAGCCCTTGGCTACATGCTGCATCTATGTATAGTTTGAATGGTAGTTCAAAATCAGGCATCATTAGGACAGGGGCATTGGTCAGTTCATGTTTGATCTTTTCAAATGCATCCCTTCTTTCTTTGGTAATTTCAAAGACCACATCTTTTGAGCACAGTTTGTATAGGCTACTAGTGATGTGTGCAAAGTTCTTTATGTGGCTTCTGTAGTAGCTAGCAAAGCCCAAAAAAGATTGCATTTCTTTGATGTTCTTTGGTACTGGTTTCTTTAGTACTGCAGCAACTTTGTTTTGGTCTATAGCTAGACTTAAACCTGAAACTTTGTGTCCTAGGGCTAGCAGTTCTTGCTGTCCAAAGTTACATTTCTTAAGAGATATCTTCATATTGATTGGTGTGCATTTTCCCAATACTTTATCAATTTTCTTCACATGGTCTTCCCATGTTTCTGAGTATATGATGATATCATCAATGTACACTACCATCCACCCTTCCATTATTTCTTCTTGAAATATGGTATCCATCATCCTCTGAAAATGGGCTGGTGCATTCTTAATGCCAAATGGCATTCTGGTATATTCATATATGCCCATATGGCATATAATTCTTAGCAATTTGATGGAATCTGGTTTTACCCCATTCTGGTGAAAACCTTTCATGCAGTCCATTTTTGTAATGAACTTGGCTTTTGCTAGTTTATCTAGTGCATGTGGTATCCTTGGGATGGGGTACCTATCTGCTTTGGTGTAATTATTCAAAGCCCTGAAGTCACCACATAGTCTGGATTTACCATCATGCCATGTTATAAGGACTGGTGTAGTGACCTCTACTATCTCATTATGTCCTATCTTTCTTATTACCCCCATTTCTAGGAGTTCATTGATGTGTTTCTCAATTTCTTTCCTAGTTTCCATGCTGGCTGGGTATGGTGGTCTCCTAAGCATAGGTGGATATGGTCTTTCTACATCCAGATATAATTCTATATCATGTCCTTTGATTTTTCCTAGTGGTTCATCTCCTATTGCAAAAGCTCCTCTATGCTTTCTCAATACTTTCAGTAAGTTGAGTTTCATTTTACTGGTGAGTTGAGTGCCATATTGGGCCTCTTTGAATTCTTCCACTAGTTCTTTCAAGGTGTTATCATTTGTTATATGATTAATGTCAAAGGAAAATTTTTTATCTTTGTTTGTACCTATGGTAAGATATCTGTTTTTACTATTGCAAATATCCATACCATACATTCTTTGGTACTCTGTACCTAGTAAGAATCCTTGTACATGTGCATTTTCTAGAACTACAAATTCAGGTTCCAGTCTGATATTTCCTTTTTGGTGTGGGATAATTATCTCTTTGATTATTGTCCCTAGTGAGTGCATTTTGCCTGATGCACTTTTGAAGTTTCTGGCCTTTGTTGGGATTATATCATCTTCCCATTTGGGGAAATGTTGTTCCAAGTATTCTTTTGCCACTATGGAGCAACTTGCTCCTGTGTCAATTATCATTGGGTGTTTACAGTTCTCAATATAAACTGTCAATTTTGTAGGTGTTCCATGAATGAATCCCATCCCTCTATTGGGGGTCACCAGGAATGTTTGTGCATTCTGTGTATGCTTACAGAGCTCTTTGTCTGTTGTTATTTGTGGTATGCCTGAATCCAATTCAATGTCTTGTATATCAAGTGAACTTTCTTCATTGCATTCCACTATGTATTCTTCTATGGTATCAGGTTCACTTTGTGATTCTGCTCTCATACCATTTCCCATGCTGTCAGAATCAGATTTTTCACCTGTTTGTTCTTCTTCTGATTCTTCATCAATTGCATATATTTTCTTTTTTGGTTTTGTGCAATTGTTAGCATAATGGTCTGGTGAACCACAGTTGTGGCACACATATTTCTTTTTTGGGGTTTCTTTCCCTTTTTCTTTGTTTGTCTCTTTAACTTCAGACCTCTTGTCTTTGAAGTTTGGTTTGAAAGATGTGTACCTTCCTATGGAGGTCTTTTTTCTCACATCTTGTATGACATTTGCTATGTCATCAATGCTGCTGATGTTGTTGCATCTGCATTTGACTGCATGTTCTAGATCTCCTGGCAATTTTGTCAGGAGTTTATGGTTTCTCATTTCTATTGTCATATTGGGATCAATAGCTTTTAGCCTCTTTGTTTGTTTGAGGCACCATTCATAAGGGTCTTTTTCTGTGGAGTATCTATCACTTTCAAAGGACATGGTTTTTTGCCAGATCCAGCTACCATTGCTATACTTTTGTATAATCTGGTTCCTCCACCATGGCCAGCTTTTCCTGCCATGTATTTCTTTCATTTCAGTATACCATATGTTTGCATGGCCTCTGAATGCTGTGTTGAGTCTTGTTGTGATCCAGTAGTCTGGTATCTTTGGGACATCAACAAAGAGTCCATCAATATAGTCAATGATCTCCATATGGTCATATTCCCCTATTCCTGAGAACTTTGGCCAGTTTGTTACTTCTGGTAACTGTTTCAGTGCCTGTTTCTCTGAGTAGTTGAGATTTTCCCCATCTTGGTACACTGACTCTGATCTTAACTTTGGAATCTGATATTCAGGTTCCTGGTCATAGTCTTTGTCCTCTTCTTTTAATTTTGTAGAGGTAGTAGGGTGACCTTGTGTTGGAGGGTATTGATTGTCTTCCCTGTCATAGAGGTAATCAATTTCTTTGTCAAGGTTATCCTGCTGCTGCTGGATATTCCTCAGATCCCTCCTCACAGTTTGTTGTTCTTCTAGAATTGAATTCAACTGTCTGTTGGTTTTTTCAAATTCTGTCCAAATTTTGGCCAGATTTGAATTCAAGTCTTTTATGACTGTTGCTTGGAAAGCATTTTCTTCTTTCAATGTTTCCACTTCTGTCCTCATTTTTTCTGAGGTTTCATGTGTCCACTCCATGAATTGGGCCAATTTGGTCCATGTGAATTTGTTTTCAAACTCATGAGTGTGCATTGTAGTTTCAGTTATTAATTCTGGGTCTATTGAGTCAGAACTAGAAAAACTATTTGTAGGTACAACTATTTCTTGTTTTTGTGTACTTCTTGGACTAAGTCCATCAGCTTTTTCATCAATGGGTCTGCTTCTTTCTTCCTCTGGTTGAAAGAAGTTTTGTTTTTCCCTTGGGCTCCTTTTCTCCTGTTGGAAACTACCTGGAATGGTGGGGGAGCTTTGGATGAAGTTTCCTTTGGCTTGTAAGGCCTGGAACTGCTGGATGGTTGTGGGGAAGATGGGGCTTCTTCTTCCATTTCTGGGGGTGCCTGAATCTGACTGGGCTCTTCCTTGTGCCAAGATCTCTCTATGGCTTGTATGGCTGCCTGGTTCTCTTTGATTCTGGTTGCTCTTTCTTCTAAGAGTTTGAAATTCTTGTTGGGATTCCAACCTTGCATTTCTGTCATAAGTTCCATCCAAGCCATTTGCTTGAGACAGATCTTCTGGGTTGTTATCCCCACTTCTGCCCATGATGCTGCCATGGTGAACATTTTGTTGTCCATGCTCCATGTGAAGAGGTCTCTCAGGAGTTTGTGTATTTGGAGGACCTGTTCTGCATCTGTCCAATCTCCTGGTTGGACTCCTGGGTTGAATTTGATTTGGAACAAGACTTTGGGTAGGAGTTCCCTGATGGTAAGTCCTTTGCTGGTCATCTGCTCCATTTCTTCTTCCTCTGTGTCTTCTTGGCCAGTGTTCTGGTTGATTTCTTGGGAATCCAAGATCTCTAAGAAGTGGAGGTGTCATGTTAACAATGTTAAAAAATGACAGACAATAAAAATGTTGTATTTTTCAAGGTTTATTTACCTTTGGCAGGCCCTTGTACAAATTTATGATCTATACTCTTTGGCAATTTGCCTTTGGAGTTTACAACTGGGTTGATAACAGTGATTTTCTGTTTCTCAACTTGTTTTGGTGATCCAACTGGTTTTGTTGGAGCTTTTCTGGGTTTTTTGGCCCTTGGCACAGCTATTGGTGTCCAATCTTTTGAGTTGATTGTCACTTCACTGTGTCTTTTCTGCTTGCCCTTGGTGTTTGGCAGCGCCTCTCTGTCTTCTGAGGCTGTCACAGATGGGTTTCCTTGTGACTGGGTTTCTAATGGAATGTAGTCCTTTTCCACTATTCAGAAAAGATATTTCAGATTGTATATCAGTATTTTATGATAAAACAAAATGATTATATTCAATTCTACTGTTATTTTTCGAAATTTTTAAGTGTTTTTATGTTTTTTATTGTTTTTATATGTTTTTGTTTGAAAAATAACAGTTTTTGAGTTTTTCACTTATGTTTTATAAGTGAAAAAACTGTAATATCCAAGTGTTTTGTGAATGATTCACTTGGATATTATTGTGTTTTTGTGTAAAACACGTCAAATTTATTAAATTATAATAAATTTGATTTTTTTATTATAAATATTATAAATAATATTTATTATAATACTTTGATATTAGTTAAATATCAAGTAATTACAAGTTTTCACGTCAATTTGAGTGATATCTTGTTTTAAAGGAAATATTTAATTAAAATATTCCTTGTAAAATAATAAAAAATTATTTTATTATTTTATATTTATTAATTATTAATTAATAAATGTTTATATATTAATTTTCACGCACTTTGGTGAAAAATAATAGTAAAATAAATAATATACTGTTTGTATATTATTATTTATATTGAAATTTAAATAATACAGATGTATTATTATGAAATTTCGTGGAATTTATTGCAATAAAAAAAATATAAAGAGGATATATACTCTTATTCTCAACAAAAATATTTTATAATATATATTTTTGGAGTAAAAAAAAAGAATTGTATAAAAAAAAATGATGATAAAATAAAAATTTTACTCACTTGTAGTGAGATACCTTTTAAATAGCTGAATTTTACGCTTAATTCAGTTCAAAATACGTCCAATAAGGTTGAATAACCACGGCCAGGCCCCCAAATTGTCAGGGTGAGTCTATGTAGAAGCTTAAAAACAGTAAATACAAGCTAGTACTATGACTGTGACACGTCAAAATAAGTAATAAAAAATTCTTCAGGTCCTACTGCTACGTGGTAGCAGTGGTGATGAGTCTATTGAGGACCTGGGTTGCAATGTTCTAATATCTTTGACTGTAAAGAAACACTACAATAATTATATTTAATTATATCTTTAAGTATTCTAAGGACACTACTGATGATTAACAGTCTTGTCACGTAAGAATATATAAATAAAAGATAAGATGAGGATTTTTGAAGGCAAAAACCCTTCTTTTTATATCTTTCAAGACTGTCAAGAGTTATTTACTCTTCACACGTCAGAGGAGTGAAAATTTTCACTCCATTGGCCAGTCTGTGGTTCTGGATCCTCAATTCTGACGTCAGTGGAGGCAGAATTGTGGTTTTGGGACCACAAATGATCATTCTGGATCAATACAGGATGAAAAAACTTTTCACCTGCCACGTCAGCACTTGGATGACGTTGTTCTGGTGTTTGTATGACCAATACTAGTCATTCTGGGCGGGTTTAAGCTTTGAACAACCATTATTTTGAGTATTAAGACTGTACTGGTTGGTACAGGTTTGGTACAGGCCAGTATTGGCCAAAATACTTCCAACTAAGATATCTTGGTCAGTTTTTGAGATATCAAGAAACTGAGAGCACAGAATTGAAGGGCTTAATGAGCTCTTCAATTTGGTATGCTTCATGTTTACCCTTCTTTAAAATAGCAAAAGTTATAAGGGTTTTAAGTTTTTGGATGTATTTTTGTACATCAGTATGGGGCTTCAAAAACTTCCATACCAGATATCTTCTTCAGTTTGGAAGATATCTGTATTCTGATGATACAGTTTTGTAGGGCTTGATTAGCCCTACAGTTTGGTATGTGACACTGTACAGTTGTATGAGTGTATGCCAAAGATACAGGGGTTTGTTTATTTTCTTATTTTCAGAATATCTGTATTTTGGTTGTTAAACCTTTGAACCAAGATCCCTCAGTCAATTTAAGAGATACAGAGGTCTAAGGTATCTCAAATTAAAGCTCTTGTTGAGATCTTTAATTTGGTTATACTTTTGTACAGTTTTGTACAAGCCCTCTTTGACTTTCAGGGGGACTTGGTTTTGAAAATGAGGTTATATGGTATCTCCAGTTGTAGTGGTGTTACAACAACATGGATGATATCATTGTGTAGCTCTTTATGTGAGCTTTAAGAAAAATACCATTTGGGTATAGGATAACTTAAATATGCATAAGTTATATGAGAGGTGAAAATAAGGGTTTTGACTTATTTATTTTCCTCTAGGTTTCCTTATTCTGTTTGGATAAGGTTGGTGTTTAATGTAAGAGGATTGTTTTCTCTTAATTATTACCTGTATTGACTATGTTTGTTCAATACTTGTCATACCATTATTTATGGTATGTTGGATGTCATGCTAGTGCTCTGTTTTGAGTCACAGGCTGACAAAAGAATTAAAGCTTATGAGAAGATAAAGAAAGCCCTTACAGAAGCACCTTTACTCCTCATGCCTGACTGGAATATTCCCTTTAAATTGTACATTAATGCATGTGGAGATGGATTAGGGGCAGCTCTACATCAAGTCCAAATTATTGATTACAAACCTAAAGAAGGACCAGTTTTTACATCTCAAGACAAATCAAACCAACAGAAGCCAGATATGGTGCAAGCCAAATGGAGTGCTTATGTTTGGTATGGGCACTTGAGAAACTACACTATTATCTTGATGGCAGTGTTTTTGAAGTGATAACTGACTGTAATGCCATAAAATCACTTCTTAACATGAAAACTCCCAACAGACATATGTTGAGATGGCAAATAGCCATTCAAGAATACAGAGGAAACATGACTATAGTTCATAAAGCAGGAAACATTCACAAGAATGCTGATGGACTTAGTAGATGGGCTTTAGCCAACACTCCTGATAACCCAGCTTATGTACCTTTGGAAGCTGAACCACAGATTCCAATTGAAGGAATTAACATAACTGATATTGGGACTGAATTCTTTGAAGAGGTCAGAGAGTCTTATAAACAAGACAAGAATTGCCATATCTTGACTTCTTTATTAGATAAAGACTGCAAAGATACATCTTTAGTTAATGCACTTGATGAAGTTTGGAAAAATTCCTATCCTGAAGGAAGATTTCACTTGTTTGATGGGATTATTTACCATAGAACAAAACATTCTTGTGTGATGACACTGTGTAGTAGATTGCTTATCAATACCATTCTTCATGAATGCCATGCTAGCATTTACTCTGGACACCTATCAGAATACAGAACACTTGAAAAGGTGAAGAACTGTGCATGGTGGCCATCTTGGAGAAAAGAAACCATTGAATATTGCCATACCTGTGATAGATGCCAAAAGGCAAACAGGAGTACAGGCAAGAAATTTGGATTGATGATCCATATTCAAGAACCAAAATCCCCTTGGGAAGTTGTTCACATGGATTGGGTAACAGCACTTCCTCCAAGTGGTGACAAAAGTTATAATGCTTGTTTAGTCATTGTAGACAGATATAGCAAAACTCCCATATTCTTACCATGTCATAAAGATGACACTGCTATGGATACAGCTCTTCTTTTATGGAGTAGAGTTATTTCTCATACAGGGTTATTTAAGAATATCATAAGTGACAGAGACCCCAAGTTTACATCTGCACTTTGGACCAATCTTCATAGATTGTTTGGGACTAAGCTATCATTCTCTACAGCATATCACCCTCAAACAGATGGGCTAGCAGAAAGGATGATTCAAACTTTAGAAGACATGATCAGGAGATTTTGTGCTTATGGATTAGAATTCAAAGACTCAGATGGCTTTACCCATGACTGGTGCACTCTGATACCTGCATTAGAATTGGCATACAAGACATCAGTCCATTCTTCCACAGGACAAACTCCTGCTATGTTAGAGAAATGATGGAATCCAAGACTCCCAGCAGACACACTGAGGAAAGACTTGATTGACATTCATCCTACAGCTTCCAGCTTCAAATTAATGCTTGATAAAGTAAAACATCATGCAAAACAGAGTATGCATGATGCTCTTGATTATGCAAAACAGAAGTGGGACAAGAGTCATAAAGTACCAGACTTCAAAGTAGGGGACTTAGTGCTAGTTTCAACCTTGAATTTTAATAATATCAAAGGCCCAAAGAAACTTAAAGATTCTTATGTAGGACCTTTTGTTATTGTTGCTTTACATGGAACCAATGCAGTTCAAGTGGAATTGAGTGGTGAATTGGAAAATAAACACCCCACATTCCCAGTCAGCTTGATAAAACCTTATCAACCAGCTGACAAAGAATTGTTTCCTTTAAGAAACCCAACTCCTTTAACTGTACCACCTCTGGAACAGAATGAAGACAAAAAGATAAAGAAAGTCATTAAAGAAAGGAGACTTAGGGGTAAAAATCAAAGAGAATATCTTGTCAGATATAGGAATCCAGTACATGAAGATGAATGGATGGCAGAATCAGAAATACCTGACTCAGATAAACTCTTAAGAAGATTTAGACATGAAAGAAGGCCACAAGCCTGAATATGTCTATAAATGTGCTTTAAATTACTTGATCTGAGTAATGTGAAGAGGTTGGACAGTGGACATTACCCCCCTTTGGGGCCTTATTCTTTTATCACTAATAAAATTGTAGTACAATTTTATTTTTTGGTGGGAGGGAATGTGAGCCTTGAGGTATATTTTACATACCCAAATAGGCCACAATTATCTTAAAAAGAAATTTTGAATTATGCAAAACTCATAAGTCATGCATATATCCAAAATTCATCATTTTTAATTTCAGAAAAGATGAATAACTTTTTATTGAGTAAGTAAATCCATGGATTTAAGACCAGATTTGGATTCTACACACACATTCACCTAGGGTAGCTCCATAGAGTGAATAAGCTCAATTTAAGTATTTAAGGTGGTAAAATGGAAAATACTTCAATACCACATCATTAATACCACATAAAAGATCTGTGAAAATTTTTGTTTTTCTTGATTTTTAGCCAAAATAATGGGAAAGTGAGAAATCCCATGTTACATATACACTAAGAATAGTGTTATGCATGTTTTTAGCACTTAATATTATGGTATTCTTACATAGACTTTTGGTACACCCATAGTGGATATCTCACTTTAAGCTTAAATTACTATTTTGACGTAAAAATTAAGCAAGGGGGACAAAAGACATCAAAGAGAGCCAGGGTACCCAACTTCTGAGGCCTCAGAGGCGTGGATAGCTCCAGAGCATGGATCCATGGCTCATCTTGGCCCAATTGGTAAACTAAAACTCTTTGGGAACTTGGTTACCAAGTTACACCTACTGTAATCATAAGAAAAATAGCAAATAACCTGCTATTTTGACGTGCAAAGGAGGTAATAAGCTACTTAGGCTCCTGTAACCACGTCAATTCTTGATGACTTTCCATGACTAGACCCTAAAAGAGTAATTAAACCCTTTTGGGATCCATATTCATTGATTTACCTCATAGCAACCAGCAAAATACTGCTATTTGGAATTCTACGTAGAAATGAGGTAAAAACTTCAAAAATCCATTAAAAATACAATTCTTAATGAATCTTCCTGAAACTTTCAGGACCAATGAAGAACTGTATTATCTATGGTACAACCAAAAAGAATCATGGTTTTACTAGTAAAATTAAAAGTTTTACTTACAGTCCATTTTTGACCATTCTACGTGAAACACTGAATCTTCAAAAATTCACAGAAATTACAACCTGTGATGAAATTGGCAATAACATTGATAACTTTGAGAAATCAATGATTATTTTAGAATAAAAGAAGATTTACAGATGTTACTCCTTTTATTCTTAACCATATTGGGGTTGGTAGTCATGTAAAAGCATCAATTAAGTAATTATGATAAGCTTACGTGACAACAGATGATGCAATCATTAATCCAAAAGGGTTTATTGTTTTATCACTCACTGATTTTTCAGTTTGCTCCATGGCACGCCTCTGTGAGCTGTTGTTGACTTAAAAGAAGCCTATTCTTGCTGTTTTTTCCGTATCATCATCTTATCAATTTATTAAATCATTATTACCAACAAGTAAGTATTAGTTAAAACTATTCTTAAGTGTTTTAAATCTTTCAGAATCATCCAGAAAGACGTGAAATCATAGAATCCAACTATATATTGTTGTAATACTGTTCTAAATCCTTTTGATCCCTTAAATCCACAATTCCACGTCAAATTTCTCTACTCTTATCTATCAATAAGTTCTTTGGAGTATTAGTGAGTCATTTATTCTTAATTCTTAAAGTTTTTCTCTAGTAATAGTTTTTTTCAAGAATTATCTTTATAATTATTCTTGCAAAAGATAATTATATATTAAAATAATCTTATTATTTTAATAAAGAAGTTTTTATTATTAAATTCTTCTTGTAATTGATTCTAGTAGACAATTACTTGCTCACTGTTAAAATCACTAGTAGTGCTTAACACGTGAAAGAAATAATTTTTCAATTATTTAATTGTGGTTATAATAATACTTTATTATTATATTTCATAAGAACAGACATAGTACTGTTGATTAATAGTAATATTATCATCAGTTTCATAGTCACATCTTACAGTTTTCACCAATACAGGGTGAAGATTTTCATCTGGGGACCTCACAGCCTGATTCTGACGTGTATGACGCGTAGAATGCTGTACAGTAACTGTATGGGACCCCAGTATTCACTGACATATGAGGTATTGGAGTAAAAACATGCTTCTTTGCATATTTGACACCTCATATTCATGATTATGGGATATTATCCCATGGTAAGGCTGTATATGACAGCAGGTTTTACCTTTGACTGTGCCTTGTACAAATTTATTGTCTGCTGACTTGGGAAGTTTGCCTTTGGAGGTTAAAAATGGGTTCATAATTGTAATCTTTCCTGTACAAGTGGTTAAGGTTGGTTTACCTTGTATTGAAGCAGAGTTTCGTGTTTTTCTACTCCTCTGAGTGGCTATTGGTGTCCACTTCTTGGCTGTAATTTGGCCTTCACTAAGCCTCTTCCCTTTTCCCTTTCTGCCCTCTGGTTCTGAGGGTGTCACTGGTATGTTGGCCTGTGACTGGGTCTCAAGTGGTATGAAGTTTTCTTCCACTGAATCAAACAGGAAAAAGAGCGCTTATGTCAGTTAAGACTTCTTAAAAGGCTGGTTTTGCGTGTCTAAGAATGGCCTCTGGTCTTGTATATTATTACAATATGCCCTTTTATTATGAAAATGTAATTGAATTAACAATTCCACGTCAAAAATACACCTTACTTATATGTGGTATACTGTTTGTATACCAATATCTCACAGAATACTTGTAATTAGCAAGCATAATCTGTGAAAAGGTAGTGTATTACAGGGTAATTGAGTTAACAGTGTGCCCAAACATGCCTCAACTGTTGGTTTATCAGTATGAGCTGTCTTAATTCACCTAAGAATTAAGGCTGTATTAGTGGCTTAAAGTGTTTTTATATACAAAACCCACCCAAATACTAGTCTTGTGGTTATTAGCCACGTGACGGATACTCTATAATATATGAGTATTCATTTTAAAAATCAAAAAAAAATATATATATAATATATATTTATAGAGAAAATAACACCTAAAAAAGGTAAAAAAGGTGTCAATAAATGATAAAAAAGAGAAAAACCTACTTGTAAGGTGCAAAAATAAGTAAAAAACACAGCCAGGCCCCCAAAATGTCAGGGTGAGTCTATGATAAAGGTGTATATAAGCATTTACAAGCTTTAACTATGACTGTGACATGGTGAAAATAGTTTCAAAAGATGATAAGGTTGGTAATAAATGATTAAATTAAGATATTAAGGGCTTTACTATAGAGATATAGTGGTGGTGAGCGCTTTTGAAAGCCCTGGGTGCAGCTTTACCTGTTGGGTTACAATAATAAAGACTACAATACTTTTAATTTAAGAGTATACCTGATTATTAACCAAGAGTAAAACTGTTGTTGACAGTTTACTACGTAGGTTATTCAAGAGCAGGATGAGGAGACAATTCTGGCTGTGCCAAGCCTCCTTTTTATCTTGAAATGGGGTGGAAAGGGTGCTAGACCTTTCCACGTAGAGGAAGTGAAGATTTTTTCACTTTCTAGTACTTCCTTGTGGTTTTCAAGCAGCCTGTATAGCCTGTATTGGGCTCAGATGTGGTTTTGAAACCACATCTGGGCGGTTTGCACCAATACAGGGTGAAAATCTTCATCTGGGGACCTCACAGCCTGATTCTGACGTGTATGACGCGTAGAATGCTGTACAGAAACTGTATGGGACCCCAGTATTGACTGACATATGAGGTATTGAAGTAAAAACATGCTTCTTTGTCCATTTGACACCTCATATTCATGATTATGGGATATTATCCCATGGTAAGGCTGTATATGACAGCAGGTGGGATTTTAACCTTAAAACAGCTATAGCTTTGTCAATTCTTGAGATATCAACCTCAAAATTGGTTCAGTGTGTATTTCTTTTGACACCTTTTGAGCTGATTTGGCTCAGCTCCATCTTTTGGTGGTATCTTGGCTATACCATTGGTTTATGGTATCTTGGCTGTCATGCTTGTGCTCTGGTTTTGAGTCACAGGCTGACACAAAAGACCACAAATACAAAATTAACATATAAATATAAATAAAATAAATTTATTTATATTATTGAAATAAAAATCAAAATATAAATATAAAATTATATTCAAAATGAAAAATTTAATTACAATTTAAATATAAAGTTACATTAAATTTTGGAATTATAAAATTACATTTATACTTGAAAAAATTAAGTAAAAATGAAATTTTAACAAAATTGTGAAACAACAAATAAATTTGGAAAAAAGTTAAATAAAAATTATTACAACTTTTTGTCCAATAAATAAACATATAAAAATTATTTCACCATTGGATTCCTCATAAAAAATCAGGTGGGGTCACCTCTGAGTGAAATTCTTGTAGCTCAACTCTAAATAAGCTTAAATTAAGTTTTTAGTATTTTCAATACAAAAGTTGAAAATCCTCAAAACTTTACTTTAATTCACACCACATGTGGTGTTAACCATCAATTTTTGTGTTAAAATTGAGGTGTTGTGTTTAGTTTAGAAGCTATGAGGAATTGAAGTATTTTCAATTGAATTCAATTGAAATGTCAAAATGTGCGCGTGTATTACATAAGTGAACTTTGATTTACATATGAGGTGTCAATTATTACTGTACTGTACTGTACAATTGAATTGAATTACATATGTAAATTATAACTATAATACATGATGAGTAATTAGAGGAAAAATAAATTGGAAAGATTAAATTTGGGGGGGAAAAGGAACTCCACCTCTAAGGGGGAGCTAGACCCCCAAAATCCGTGCTTACAGGTGTGGGATGTCAAAATTCACGCAAAAGTTCATCACTTTTGGCCTGGAATTGAGTTAAAGGCTCTGTGGAATCAATTGATGATGAGGTTTTGATACCAACTGAGGTAGTTTTAGCTGTTGCCAAGAGCGTAAAACTACCCTTAAGATAAAACAATCATAGTAAAAACAGTTTTAACTGGTTTCTATGCCTCTGACACACATTCTGACGTGTTTTGAAGGCTCTAGCCTTCGTATTGCTATAGTAACGGCTGATTTAAGGGTCTAAAATGGCTAAAAATGGCTTAAACCAGCCCTTTGTGGTCTAAAACAGGGTTCAATGATTACATAATTGGCTTTTCTGTTTTCAGACTGTTTTTCACGACTGACGAGAGTAACTTATAATTTTGGAGTAAGAAAATTGATGGCTATAAAAGAATGTCTTCTTTGCCCCACTTTTCTCTTCATGTTAGAATCTTTTCCTTTTATTAATTAGTTTAAACACTGTTAAACCAATCAATAAAAGATTACAACCACCTTTCTTAAATGATTTTAAACCTTTTAACAACGTAAAGCAATCATTATAATAATTGTTTGTAAATCTTATAATCCTTTTTACCCCTGAACCACCCCAAAAGTGAATTAAAGCATCTTTCATCACTGTGAACCTTGTCGCTTTGTTTCCAAATTCACTCTGGTCACTTTTGGGCGTGTTTTCTCTTTATATTCTTTTTGAAGACTTTTTTCTTTAATTAATTGCTTGCAGTTCTTTGATCAATTAATTCCAATTGAAATTGCTCTTGAAGAAATTTCTTTTGTAGCCTTAAATATCTCTTGTAGAGTATTTTTGGATACATTTTTATTGTTGGTAAAACAATAAATCTTTATAATATTATTGTTTTATACTAATAAAGTTATAAACAATAAAATTGGCGTGTTTTCTCCTAAAAAGAATATTTTTTACAATTTTTGATTGATTTTACCTTATACAAATTTTGAGGACAGGAAAAGTACTTGAATTTTAATCAAAGTTTCATATCCACACCTTACATAACCCCATCGAGTGGGTATTCAAAATGAAGCTCTAAGCCAGGGCTATTTAATGGTAGCAGCCAAACTGAGCTAGCACCAATATTACTGGAGTTATGGTCAATTTCAGGCCAAATAAGGGTGAACAAAACACTCACCTCTCATCTAATGTCTACAGTGTTAGTGTGAGATACCCAAAGGGGGGTCTTTTTGGCAAGATCACAATAAGGGCAATCTGATGGTGTCATCCATTTTCCCATATCTCAACTATAACAGAAGTTATTGGCCAAATAAGCTCAATACGGCTTTTGCCTTACACCACGCAAATGTACAAAAATCTTGTACATGGGATAATTTTGCCATATTTAATGATACCCATATCAAATGAGGTACCATTGTGTAGAGCACATACAGGGCTACACACGGAACCAATTTTGAGGTTGATATATTGAGAGTTGACAAAGTTATGGCTGTTTTAAGGTCAGATTCCCACCTGCTGTCATATACAGCCTTACCATGGAATAATATCCCATAATCATGAATATGAGGTGTCAAATGGACAAAGGAGCTTGTTTTTACTTCAATAACTCATATGTCAGTCAATACTGGGGTCCCATACAGCTTCTGTACAGCATTCTACGCGTCATACACGTCAGAATCAGGCTGTGAGATCCCCAGATGAAAATCTTCACCCTTTATTGGTGAAAACCTCCCAGATGTGGTTTCAAAACCACATCTGAGCCCAATACAGGCTATACAGGCTGTTTGCAAACCACAACCAGTCCTAGAGAGTGAAAAAATTTCATTTCCTCTACGTGGAAAGGTCTAGCACCCTTTCCAGCCCATTTCACGACAAAAAGGAGGCTTTTCACAGTCAGAATTGTTTCCTCATCCTGCTCTTGAATACCCTATGTAGTAAAATGTCCAAAACAGTTTTACTCTTGGGTAATACATCAGGTATAATTATAATTTTAATTATTGTAGCTCTTATTATAGTAATCCAACTGGTAAGACTGCACCCTGGATTCTCAATAGCACTCACCCCCACTATTCTTCAATAGGAGAACCCTTTTATTATATTATAAAACCATCATCTTAAATTAAAATCGTTATTTTAAACCATTTTATACGTGTCACAGTCATAGTTTTAGTTGTAAATAGCCTAATTACTGCTTCAACATAGACTCTATCTGACATTTTGGGGGCCTGGCTGTGTTTTAAACCTTTTTTGGAACCTTATAAGTGAGTTTTTTCCCTTATTTCTCACTTTCTGACATTTTTTTATTCTTTTTAGGCGTAAATGTTTCTTAAAAACATATATTATATATATTTTTTTCCTTTTTTTTGGTATATATACATCTTTATACCCATATTTTAAGAGTATCTGTCACATGGCTAATAACCACAAGACCCTTATTTTTGGCTTGTTTTACATACAAAAACACTTAAGCCATTAATACAGTCTTATTTTTCAATTAAGATAAGACACCTCATACTGATGAACCAACAGTTGAGGCGTGGTTTGACATATTGTTAACTCAATTGCCCTGTTATACACCACTTTTGAAAGATTATACTTGCTAATTAAAAGTAGTCTGTGAGATATTGGGATACAAACAGTATACCAAATATCAGTAAGCTGTATTTCTGACTTGGAATTGTTGATTCAATTACACTGTCATTGTACAAGGGCATATTGTAGTAATATACAAGCCCAGAGGCCATCCTTAGACATGCAAGCAGCATTTTACGAAGTCTTAACCGCCATTAAGCCATCTTTTTCCTGTTTTGGTTCAGTGTAAGATAACTTCATAACACTTGACAACCAGTCACAGGCCCACACACCAGTGACACCCTCAGAACCAGAGGGAAGCAAAGGCAAAGGAAAGAGGCACAGTGAAGGCCTGATAACAGCAAAGAAGTGGAAACCCATTGCCACACAGAAGAGTAGAAAACCACAAAATTCTGCTTCAATACAAGGTAAACCAACGTTGATAACTTGTAAAGGGAAAATTCCTATAATTACCCCAGTTGTAACCTCTAAAGGTAAATTGCCCAAATCAGCAGACAACAGATTTGTACAAGGCACAGGCAAAGGTAAAGACCATAAGAACATAAAGTTTTTGACTGCTTGCAAACACTAACATGTAACATGTACACCTCAGAGATCTTGGCTTCCAAAGCAACCAACCAGAGGAAAGAGAAGGTTTGTCCAGAACCAGAAGACCTGAAGGAGGACACCTTGGATACAGTAATGGATGGCAAATCAATGAGGGAGATAATATCAACCCTGCCATTCACACTGCAATTCAACAGGAACCTCAAACCAGAGGACTGGAAGGATATGGATCAAGTTCTTCAGCTCCACCAACTCCTCAAAGACTTATTTCAAAGGAGCATGGACAACAAGAGCTTCAACCTGGAAAGTCACTGGGCAGAACTTGGAGCAAGTTGCCAGAAGATCTGTCTCAAAGAGATAGACTTCAAAGGCCTGATGGTAATCACCAAAGGTTGGAATCCTACCAGGCAGTTCAGACTCCTGGAGGCAAGGGCACAGAGGATAAGGGAGAACCAAGCCACTATCCAAGCCATAGAAGAACAGTTAACCCAGACAGGGCCTACTCAGATTCCTTCAGGCTCACAAGGAGCAGGCCAAATAAGCTCTACAGTGGCTTCACACCATTCAGAAACCAGCAGATCAGTGGCCAAGAGTCACCATTCTTCACAATTCCAGGAAGTTTCCAGGAGAAGACAAGGAAAATAGGGCAGGAACAAAACCTCCTTCAACCAGAGGAGGAAAAAGTCAGACCCTATGACTCAGAAGCTGTTGGATTTGGTAAAAGAAGTGCACAAGAACCAGAATTAGTTGTAAACCACTCTAGAATTAGTAGTCCTAGAAATAAAAACATTACCCCCACTCAGGCTGAACATAACATCGTCACATTTGAGAGTAACATCAACAGTGATAAACTGTGGTTACAAATGTCCCAATATGCTGAGCAATCTGCAAAGAAGTTTACAGAACTTTAATCCAGCCATGAGAGGATGAAAAAATTACAAGCCTCCATGGAAGAAACGGTTAAAAATCTTCAAGAAGGACATGCTCAATAGAGGAAAGCCTCTGAAGAAACTAACAAAAGACTGAATCTAGTCTTTCAAGACCAACACCACATTAGAAGAGACAGGGATTTTCTGGACCAAGACATAAACAAATTGTTTAATGTCTACCATAGCTTGAAGCCCCAACCACAAGGCCAAGTTATGGAGAATCCATATCAACCAGAGGACATCTAACCAGATGCCATGTTGATGAAGAAGGCAAGATCTCCATTGCAATACCAGGATGGAGATGGAATGTCTTATTCACAGAAGGAAGCCTTGAAACAGCTTCCTGAGGCCTCAAGCTGGCCCAAACTCACTGGATCAGGAGAATATAATCATATGGAACTCATAGTTTATGCTGATGGACTCTTCATTGATGTACTAAGCACACCAGACTACTGGATTACTGCTAGATTGAATACTGCATTAAAAGGTCATGCTAGTATATGGTACCCAGAAATGAAAGAAATTCATGGCAGAAGAAACTGGCGATGGTGGAAGAGTCAAATTATCCAAAAGTACAGTAATGGAACTTGGATATGGCAGAAGATCATGTCATTTCAAAATTACAAATACTCTGTGGACAAGGATCCATATGAGTGGTGTCTTAGACAGTCAAAGAGACTTAAAGCCATTGATCCTCAGATGAAGATTCAAATGAGGAATCACAAACTCCTGACAAAACTGCCAGGAGAACTAGAGCATGCAGTAAAATGCAGATGCAACCAAAATTGCATTCTAGATGACATTGCCAACACCTTACAAGACATAAGCAAAAGGAATAATATAGGGAAATTCACCCCATATAAGAGGAGTGGTTTCAAAGAGAAACAACCTTTCAGGGTAGAGTTTAAAGACAAACCCAAAGAAACAGTGGCAGAAGTGGCAAAGAAGAGACATCCTTGTCACAATTGTGGTTCAACAGACCACTATGCAAACAACTACCCAAAGGAAAAGAAAAAAGTCTATGCCATTGAGCAAGTCCCAGAGGAGGAATCCCCAAGAGAGGATTCTGAATCAGACTCTATGGGTGATGCCATCAGAGAACAATCTGATGATGACCAAGACCCAAATTAATAATTTCTAGTAGAATACAAAGAGGAAACCCCACTAGAAATTTAGGACATACAGTTGGAAGCAGGCATGCCACAGGTTACTGCCAATACAAACTTTTGCAAACACACACGAGATGCACAAACATTCCTGGTTACACCAATTAAAAAAATGGCACATATACATGGAACAGACACTAAAATGACTGTCTGCATTGACAATGCTCAACATCCATTGATCATTGATAGTGGGGCACACTGCTTCATAGTGGCCAGAAATTATCTGGATAACCACTTCCCAAATCGGGAAAAACAGCTCTTTGCCACCAAGGCAAAGAACTTTAAAAGTGACTCAGGGAGGATGACTTCCATTGGTACAATTATCAAAGAGATAATTATACCCCACAGGAAAGGTAATATCAGACTCAACCCAGAGTTTGTAGTGCTTGATGACGCCCAAATCCAAGGGTTCTTACTGGGAACAGACTACCAAAGGACGTAGGTCATAGATATTTAAAACAGTAAAAATAGGCACATTATCATTGGTACCAACAAGAAAAGAAATTTTCACTTGATATATACCATATATCTTCTCAAGATCCACTAGCAGAGCTTCTGAATCAATTCAGAGAGGGACAGTGTAGCACTACACTCACCAGTAAACAAAAACAAAGTTTACTGCAGATGCTGAGAAAGAACAGACCAGCATTTGCCATTGGTGAAGAACCATTAGGCAAGATCAAAGGCCATGATATAGAACTATATCTGGATGTGGAAAGACCTTATCCACCCATGCTTAGGAGACCTCCTTATCCAGCAAGCCTGGAAACTAGGAAAGAAATTGAAAAACATATCAATGAACTCTTGGACATGGATGTCATCAGGAAGATTGGACATAATGAAATAGTGGAAATAACCACTCCTGTCCTAATCACCTGGCATTATGGCAAGTCTAGACTGTGTGGAGACTTCAGAGCTCTGAATAACCACACAAAAGCAGACAGGTACCCTATACCCAGGATACCTCATGCCTTGGATAAACTAGCGAAAGCCAAATACACAACCAAAATGTGCCGTATGAAAGGCTTTCACCAAAATGGAGTCAGACAAACTCCATGAAATTACTCAGAATAATATGCCATATGGGTATATATGAGTATAACAGGATGCCATTTGGCATCAAAAATGCACCAGCCCACTTCCAAAGGATGATGGACACAATATTTCAAGAAGAAATATTGGAAGGCTGGATGTTGGTATATATTGATGATATCATTATATCTTCAGAGACATGAGAAGACCATGTGCAATACATACACAGAGTGCTAAGTAAATGCACACCCATATATCTCAAAATTTCACTGAAAAAGTGCAACTTTGGCAAACAAGAGTTACTGGCTCTAGGACATAAAGTCTCAGGTCTTAGTCTGGAAATTGACCAGAATAAAGTAGCAGCAGTACTGCAAAAACCAGTACCAAAGAGAAACAAAGAGATGCAATCTTTCCTTGGGTTTGCTGGCTACTATAGATAATACATCAAGAATTTTGCCTACATAACTAGTAGTTTATACAAGATGTGTTCAAAAGATGCAGTTTTTGAAATCAACAAGGAAAGGAGGTATGTATATGATAGGATCAAATATGAACTCACAAATGCACCTGTGCTCATCCTACCTAACTTTGAACTAACGTTCAAGTTATAAATAGAAGCAGCATGTAGTCAAGGCCTAGGAGCAGCCCTTCACCAAAGACAAATTGTGGATGGTGAACCAAGAGAAGGAGTAATTTGCTACATCTAAAGGCAACTGAAAGATTCAGAAGCCAGTTATGGGGCCACCCAGACTGAGTGTCTATTTCTAGTCTGGGCTCTAGAAAAACTCCATTATTATCTGGAGGGTGCAGTCTTTGAAGTCTACACAGACTGCACAGCCTTGAAGTCTTTACTGAACATGAGGACTACAAATAGACACATGCTGAGATGGCAAATAGCCATCCAGGAGTATAGAGGGAACATGACAATCATATACAAAGAAGGTAAAAGTCATACAAATGCAGATGGCCTCAGCAGATGGCCACTGGTTAATGTTAAGAGCAATCCAGCTTACGACCCTGAAATTGCAGCCAAAATCCCTATCCACTTCATGGAAATAGATAGGAGGAACAACCTCAGATTTTCTGAATGGGCACCAGAAAGTGGTACCCTTGAAAGTGGAAAAACTGATTCAGAGGGGAGAGAAACTCCCATATTGGGAATAGGTTCCTCTGAACTGCACAATGAATTTCTTAGTGCATTACTGAAGTCTTATGCCAAACCTAAACAGTGTGGCATACTCCTACAACTCCTTCAACACAAGTACAGGAGTCCAGAACTGCAATCCAAGATGGAAGAAACCTGGTTGATGGCCTATAAGGATAACAAGTTCTTCCTTATAGATGGCCTGCTCTACCACAGAGAGAAACACACAAGTGCACTCACAGTGGTAGACAGAGACCACATCTCCTTGATTGTGCAGCAATTCCATGACTGCCCCTATATGGGACACATGAGTGAATACATGACCAAGGAGAGGGTATCAAGCACACCTTGGTGGCCCAAGTGGGAACAAGAGTTGAGTGAATACATTAACACTTGTGAAAGATGCCAAAAGGCAAATAGGAAACATGGGAAGAAGTATGCGTTACTTCAAGATATAGAAGAACCCAAACCACCATGAGAAACCATCAACATGGACTGGGTTACAGGACTTGGCCCAGGAGGCAAAGAAAACTACAATGCTAGCCTGATCATAGTTGATAGGTACAGTAAATGCATGAGGTGTCTACCATGCCACAAAGAGGACACAGCCATGGATACTGCTCTGTTATTTTGGAATAACATCATATCTACCTGTGGTGTCCTTAAGATCATCATTAGTTACAGGGACCCAAAATTCACATCTGAATTTTGGACCAACTTGTATGACATGCTTGGAACCAAGCTTGCTTTTTCCACAGCTTACTGTAACAACCACTCATCAGGGGTAAGGGTATTCAGTCATACACCCACTCAAAACACCCCAAATCAGCAGATCCAGCATTTGTATCAGCATTCAAGTTCAGCAATCTTCATTCTGAACATGCATACAGCTTGGTACCTCAATACAGCCTGTCAATACCTGTACAGGCTGGATTCACCCAATACAGTTTCAATACACCAGTATGAAACTGTATGATCCCTCCAATACACCACACCTCTTGTACAGGTTCTGTACAGCCTTACAGGACCTGTATTGGCCAGACTCAATTCAATCATCAAATATTCTCATGAAAATTCTTCCTCTGGATCAGGGCTGGTGATTCTCACATATACCAGCCCCTCTTTCTCCCCCCTGGGGACTTTTCCCCAGTTAATTAATTTAGTTTATTTATCATTTCATAATTATTCTCATCCTTATTTTGGGTATTATAATTATTTAATTTTAAGTTAGTCTTTGCATTTCTCTCTTCGCCTGTACAGTATGAGTTGGGTGGCCATATCCTTATTAACCCTTCTCTTTCCATTCTGACAGGTTGAAACAGTGGACTTGGACTTGTTTGTGGTTGGCTCTTCTATTTCTTATTCTTATTTCCTTTGTTGCTGCTTCTTATATTCATTCTTTTAGTAATTCATCTTTAACACTCTTAAGTGTATCTCATCTTATCCTATCCTTGAGCCCTCCATAAGTGAGTCCCAGTTTACTGAGTGCCAGGCCCTCTTCACTTCGAAGAGCCCCTGTGACATTAAATTAATTAACTCATATTTGATTCTTTCTTTTCATTCATTTATATTCATTTCCTCTCATTCATCAATTATGACCTTTTCATGATTTTATGATTTTTATGATTTTTTATGAATTTCCTCTCTCATCAATTTTAATCTCATTCTTTTCATTCTTATGAAAATTGATTCTTTTCCTTTCTTAATCATTGCTGACCATTTCATCACTTCATTTTACTTTTATCAATCAAAGTTTTTTTTCTGTGTTCTTATTCAGGTTTTATCTAGGGATTATTGATTGGTTTAATTGATTGGATTAGTCATTGGGATTCATTTGGGTTATTGATTCAGGATTTATTGGATTTATTGACTTTGAACTCTCAAGATATTGATTGATCCTCAAGAATTGATTTTGATTATTGATTTGATCTGACTCATCAAGATATTGAATTGATCTCTGAAGATTTTGAACTGATTGATTGATTCCTCAAGACTTGATTTCATATTGAAGACACTTATTGATTGATTATTGATTGAATATTGATTGATTATTGATTTCCTCAAGATTATTGATATTTGATTGGAATTGATTGTTGATTGATTGAATTTATTTGACTGTTGATTGAATTTGATTCCTCAAGATTTGAATTGATTCCTCAAGATTCATCAAGATTTTATTGTGATTGATTTGGCCAAGCCTGATTATTCTTCTTAATACCATCAAGTTATTCTAATTCCTTTCATAATGCCAGTTCAGCATAGTCCCCCAGCCAAGAATACTAGATCCCAGAAAATTCCAGCTGTTCTCACTCCTACAGCAAGGGCTCCTCTTGACCGCACACCATCAGTTCATCAACTGAGTGCAAATTTGGACAGAGGACCACCAATGGAAGGAGCAGCACCCTCAAGAAGAGGTGGAATGAAATCTAGAAGATCAAGATCCTTTTCTGGACTTTTGGGTGGCTACCCTGGCATGTCTGAAGGTGCAAGAGCAAGATTAGGGGAAGTTGAAGATGAAGAGGGGGAAGAGTCTGTGGAAGAGGAAGATTCTGGGGAAACTGAAGTGGCAGATGCCTTGGCAAATGCTCCAGAGGTACCTCAGGGTTCTAATCTAGCCCTTTCTAGTCAACCTCTTGTCTCTCAAACTGATCCAAGTCTCCTCAAGATGATGGAGCAGATGACTCAATTCATGGGACAACTCACTCAAGCAGTTGCCCCCAGGGACAATTCCAAAGCCCCTGCTTTCAAGACTCCATCCATGAAGGCACCTGATTCTTTTGATGGTACTCAAGCTCATAAGTTGAGAGGATTTATCCAATCCTGTCAACTAATTTTCCATAATGATCCAGCAAACTTCTTCTCTGACAGGAAGAAGGTTTTGTACTCAACTTCTTTTCTTACTGGTAGAGCTGGCAAATGAATTGAACCTTACCTCTCAAATATTTCCAATGAAGACCCTTCCTACCTCCTCAATAATTGGCCATTGTTTGAATCTCAGTTATTCACTCTGTTTGGTGACCCCAATGAAGTCAGGAAAGCTGAACAAGAGTTGGACAATTTGAGGATGAAGGAAAGTGGTCATGTTTCCTTGTACATAGCAGATTTCAGAAGCTTAATGTCAAGAATTGGAGATTGGGGGGAAAGAGCTTATATCCATGTTTACAGAAGAGGATTGGCATCAAGATTATTGGATCAGTTGGCTTCTCACCCTGGAACTTTTGATACTCTTCAAGAACTCATGGATGTCACTCTAGAATTAGACACAAGATATCATGAGAGGCAAAAGGAAAAGGGTGGCAATCAAGAAAAGAAGCCTCCAGTCAGTGGATCCAATCAGTCTAGGCCTCCTCAAAACCCATTTCAAAAGAGGCCTCATCAGAAGAAGAATAAGAAGGGCAAGCAATTTCAATCTTCAAAGGACAAACCCCATGCTGCTCTCCTCAATAAGGACAATAAATTAATCGGTTCTGAAAAGGAGAGGAGGATTCAAGAAGGGTTGTGTACTTATTGTGGTGGCAAGCACCCAATTGAAAAATGCTTCAAGAGACCTCAGAACAAGCCTGGGTCATCATCAAAAGGCTTCCCTAGCAAGCAGGGAAAAGCCTGAGTGGGGATCATGATGTGTTCAATGGTTCTCACTTATTTCCTTCAAGAGCACAATTGTGCACTCTGAATACTAGTGTCAAGAAATCTTTAAAATTTCTTATTTTCTCTTCTGTCTCTGATATTTTTTATAGTATTCTCATTGATTCTGGTGCTACAAACTCTTTTATTGCAAAGAATTTTGTTCTCAAGTACTCATTGACTCTGTCAGAGCTCCCTGAAAAGATTCCTCTTTTCATTTTGGATTCTAATGAATCCCCTGCCTTGTTCATCACCCATTATACCAAGTGGGTAGTTGACTTGCCTTCCTTCCCAAGCTTTGAATGGGATTTCTTTATCATAGATTCACCCAAAGGAGAAGACCTGATATTGGGCTATGATTTCCTTTACCATTTCAATCCCATTATTGATTGGAAAAATGGATTGATCACCTATGATTCTAATCATAAGGATTCTAGTGGTATTATTCCTTCTACTAGTAATGACTTAGCCGCTGCTGTCAACAGTGTTGCTCTGGCTGGTGAACTTAAGACACCTTCCATCCCTTCTTCTGTCCATATCCCTTCCATAATTCCCTCTCAGTCATTACTTCCATCAAGAGATGAAGTCTTCAAAGAGATAAAGGATGTTGGAGAAGATGTTGCCATATCTTCACTTCATCTCTTCCAAGGGGATATGGACCTTCCTCCCTTATCTTTTCATGCATCCCTGGAGGAGCAGTGGGATGAGGAGGAAGAGCCAGAAGAAATTGAAACTGTGTTGAAGGTTGTTCCTCCTGCTTATCACCAATATTTGGATGTATTCTCCAAGGTGAAAGCAGAGAAACTTCCTCCACACCGCGCCTGTGATCACCATATCGAATTGGAGGGTCTTCTACCTCCAATTGGTGTTATCTACTCATTATCAAATCAAGAGTCAGAAACACTGCGGGCCTACATTTCAGAGAATGTAGAGAAAGGTTTCATTAGACCAAGCTCCTCTTCAACAGGAGCACCTGTCCTTTTTGTCAAGAAAAAGGATGGAGGTCTTCGTTTGTGTGTTGACTACCGCAAACTCAATGCTGTCACTAGGAAGAACAGATACCCTGTTCCTCCTATGAACCAGCTTCTTACCGTATTCAACGGTTCCACTATCTTCTCCAAGATAGATTTGCGTGGTGCATATAACCTTCTGAGAATCAAAGAGGGGGATGAGCACTTAACTGCCTTTAGAACCAAATATGGCAGTTATGAGTATTTGGTCATGCCATTTGGTTTGACCAATGCTCCTGCTTCTTTCCAAAATCTAGTAAATGATATCTTTGCAGATTTTTTGGATGTGTTTGTTGTGGTTTATCTAGATGATATTATGGTCTTTTCCAGTTCTGAGGAGGAACATGTCAAACATGTGGCCTCTGTCCTCCAAAGACTGAGGGACAATAATCTGTTTGCCAAAGCCTCCAAGTGTGTATTCCATGCCTCAAGTGTGGAATACTTGGGCTATGTTGTTTCAAGTGATGGCCTCAAGATGGATTCTTCAAAAGTTCAGCAAATCCTCAATTGGCCTCAGCCCAGAAAAATCAAGGCCCTTCAATCTTTTCTTGGCTTTGCCAATTTTTATCAACGTTTCATTAAAAATTATTCTAAAAAAATCACTTCTCTCACTTCCCTCCTTAAAAAAGATTCTCCCTTTATCTTCAATGAGGAAGCTCTTAGTCAGTTTCAAGCACTCAAAGAAGCTTTCACCTCTGCTCCTATCTTATCTCATTTTAATCCTTCTCTACCTACTATAGTAGAGACTGATGCTTCTGATTATGCATTGGGCGCCGTACTGAGTCAGGTGAATGACTCTGGAAAGCATCCCATTGCATTTGATAGTCGCAAGCTCTTGCCAGCTGAGCTCAACTATGAGATTCATGACAAGGAACTCCTTGGCATAGTTTGGGCTCTCAAGCGCTGGAGAGCATTTCTTCTTTCTCTTTCCAATTCTTTTGAGGTCTTGACAGACCACTCTTCCTTGCAGTATTTCATGTCTTCCAAAGTTCTTACTCGTCGTCAGGCCCGCTGGGCTGAGTTTCTCTCTGAGTTTCATTTCACTATCACTTACCGCCCAGGCAGGCTGGCCACTTTACCAGATGCCTTGTCACGTCGGGACGACGTGTACCCAGAGAGGGGGGTGGACTTCATCATCAAGAATCCTCAAAATCTTCATCAAGTTCTTAAGCAGGATGGAATTCAAGAGTCAAGATTCTTCTCAATCAAAGTGGAAATTTTCTCAGATTTAGTGGACAATATTCAAAAAGAAGTATGGCAAGACAAAGACTATAAAGAAATACTCAAGCAACTAGCAAGAGGTGAATAAGTTCCAGATTATTCTCTTGAACCTCAAGCCAAGTTATTATTATTCAAAGATAGAGTGGTAATCCCAAGCAATGAAGAACTTCAACTCAATATTCTTCAAAAGCATCATGACTCACCATTGGCTGGCCATCCTGGCCAGGAGAAGACCCTCAAACTTATCAAGAGGGATTTTTATTGGGCTGGCATGAATCAATTTATCAAGGACTATGTGTCCTCATGTCAGCAATGTTCAAGAAACAAGAACATCCATCACAAGAAGTTTGGATTACTCAAGCCTCTTTCAATTCCATCTGGTCCTTGGAATTCATTATCAATGGACTTTATCACTCAATTGCCACTGTCCAACAACTTTGATTCTATTTTAGTAGTTGTGGACAGATTCTCAAAAATGGCAATCTTCATTCCAACTTATGGCACAATCACTGCTCTGGATTTAGCTCAAATATTCATTAGCCTTGTATTTTCCAAGCATGGACTCCCAGTCAGTATTGTCAGTGATAGGGGATCCTTATTTGTTTCATCATTCTGGACTCAATTGTGTCAGCAGCTCAAGATATCAAGAGATCTTTCAACTGCCTTTCACCCTGAAACAGATGGACAGACAGAGAGGGTAAATCAGATACTAGAAAAGTACCTTTGGATGTATGTCAGCTATCATCAAGATGACTGGTACACCTGGCTCCCTCTGGCTGAATTTGCCTATAATAATGCAGAACATTCATCAACCAAGCAATCACCTTTTTTCACCATTTATGGAAGAAATCCCAGCTTTGACTCAATCCATATCTCTCAAGACTCACCTGCTGGAAAGTTATCAACAAAACTCCAATCAGTACAGCAAGTTGTCAAAGAAGAATTAGAGTCAGCAATAAGGAGATTCAAGAAGTATGCAGATAGAAATAGAGCAATTCCACCTGATTTCCAACCTGGGGACAAAGTATGGCTAGCTTCCAAGAACATCAAGACAACAAGACCCACCAAGAAATTATCAGAAAGATGGCTGGGACCCTTTGAAGTTCTTAAGAAGATTGGCAGCCATGCATATCACCTCAAGTTGCCTCAGCAATGGAAGACAGTTCACCCTGTATTCCATGTGTCCTTATTAGAACCAGTCAAGCATTCAACTATCCCAAATCGTCATCAATTGCCGCCACCACCAGTTTTAGTGGAAGAGCAAGAAGAATGGGAAGTGGCTCAGGTTCTGGACTCAAAACTCAAAAGAGGTAAATTATGGTATCTTGTAGAGTGGAAAGGATTCAGTGAAGACCCAGAAAGAACCACTTGGAAACCAGCTTCCAACCTTACCAACTCACCAGACCTTGTCAAGGATTTCCACTCATTGTATCCAGACAAGCCTGGCCCAAATACCTCAAGAGTTTGATTTTATGGTGCTTGGTGGGGAGAAGAAGTTATGAAAGTAAGTTCCTCTCCTGGCATGCACCTTTAAGGGGGTATTCTACCCATATGTTGTTGTAAGCATCACCTTGGCCACTTTGTGAGCACTTGTCAATTCTTTGGACAGGTTCAGGAAGCATACAACATCAATACCCTCCATTTGGACCTTATCAAGATATGGCCAAATATTTTCTTTCTTTCTTTATGTTTCATTTTCTTTCTCTATTATCATTTCATTTTATGCCAATCATCATAATTCAAGACATTCATTACTTCAAGTCATTTACGGCAATTCATTTCAGTAGTCATTTACGGCAATTCATTTCAGTAGTCATTTATGGCAATTCATTCCAGAAGGCATTTATGGCAATTTATTTCAGTCTTATGGTGCTTGGTGGGGAGTGGAAGTTATGAAAGTAAGTTCCATCTCCTGGTATGCATCCCTGAGGGTTCTACTTCTTGTAAAACATCACCTTGGCCACTCTGTGAGCATCAAATGCTTGGTTTTCATTTTTCAGACACTTCTTGGCCAGAATCAAGCAACTCACCACAAGAAGGACCAGCCATCAGGAATTTTTCTTTATTTCTTTCTTTACTCTCATGTTCTCTTATTTTTTCATTTTTTCTTTCTTTACTTACTTGTATAATTTTCTTCTTTCATTTCTTTAAAGCAGCAGCAGCCCCTCCCCAAATCACGTATTGGGAGGTTCCATTATCTTTTTATTTTTTTTATTTTTCATTTTATTTTTTACTTTTTTGTTGTGATAAGAGCATGGATAGAAGCCAAACCAAACACAAACAAGGACAAGCAACTGGTTATACTTACCCAATTCATCAAAATTCCACTAGAGGCCATGGTTGACTCATGGCTGAAGATACGCAAGCAGAAGATTCAGTACGGCAGAATCAGTCCAGTTGTAGGCCCAAGATTTGACCTCAAGGGAATTGGGCCACAAGTCAATCATGGCCCCCCCTCAAAACCTCTCAAATGTCAAGGCCCAAGACCCCTTCAGGGGCTGGAATCAGCATGGGGGGCCTCCCCTGAAAGTTGGGGAAGGCCAAGTTCTTGGAGGTCCTGGACCCCACCAATGGGTCCAGCCCATATAAGGTGAAGATTCTTTTTTTTGGGCCAATCAAGGTCCCATGGCACCCCTGGGGGCCTCCTATAGCCCCCACGGCCCAGGGACCGCGGTGTACGGCCCACGGACCGCAGACCACGGCGTACGGTCCACGGCCCGCGGCGTACGTCCCCCGGACCGCAAGACCCCAAATTACCCCAAAGGCCCGTAAAGGCCAAAAAACCTCAATTTTCAAGAAAAGGCCAAAAATGGCCATGAACCAAAATTTCACCCAAAACACCAAGGACCCAAGAAAAGGCCAGAATTGGCCATGGATCACATGTCACCCCAAGGCACTAAGGACCCAAACAAAAGGCCAAAATGGCCATAAATCCAAGAATCCTCAAGACCATCCATAGAGAAGGCACCAGCCCAAAATCACCATAAAGGGCTGGTTGAAGCGTTTTGAAGGCCATTGGGGACAAGACCCTTGACTTCTTGTCATCATCAATTTCCTTGATTGGGCTGGCCAGATGAGTACACTTCATATACTCATCTGACACCATTTTTGAGCACAAGAGCTCAGTGGCCATAATTTTGGGATACAACCCAAGGCCATGCCCCAAGGACGTCAGTTGTTTCAATCAGGAGAAAGAACAGTTCGAAGTGGGGTATTTACTCAAAGTTAAAAGAAGGGGGGAAATAATTTAATTGACAGAGATAAGATGGAGAAGGATTCCGAGATAATTGCCAAAAGAAAAACCTTCCAAGGAATTGTGTGGGGTAGTGAAATACCACTCAACAATGGCAGGTTATTATGGTGTTCAGGAGCCCACCAGTTTCAAGAGGGGGATACTGTAACAACCACTCATCAGGGGTAAGGGTATTCAGTCATACACCCACTCAAAACACCCCAAATCAGCAGATCCAGCATTTGTATCAGCATTCAAGTTCAGCAATCTTCATTCTGAACATGCATACAGCTTGGTACCTCAATACAGCCTGTCAATACCTGTACAGGCTGGATTCACCCAATACAGTTTCAATACACCAGTATGAAACTGTATGATCCCTCCAATACACCACACCTCTTGTACAGGTTCTGTACAGCCGTACAGGACCTGTATTGGCCAGACTCAATTCAATCATCAAATATTCTCATGAAAATTCTTCCTCTGGATCAGGGCTGGTGATTCTCACATATACCAGCCCCTCTTTCTCCCCCCTGGGGACTTTTCCCCAGTTAATTAATTTAGTTTATTTATCATTTCATAATTATTCTCATCCTTATTTTGGGTATTATAATTATTTAATTTTAAGTTAGTCTTTGCATTTCTCTCTTCACCTGTACAGTATGAGTTGGGTGGCCATATCCTTATTAACCCTTCTCTTTCCATTCTGACAGGTTGAAACAGTGGACTTGGACTTGTTTGTGGTTGGCTCTTCTATTTCTTATTCTTATTTCCTTTGTTGCTGCTTCTTATATTCATTCTTTTAGTAATTCATCTTTAACACTCTTAAGTGTATCTCATCTTATCCTATCCTTGAGCCCTCCATAAGTGAGTCCCAGTTTACTGAGTGCCAGGCCCTCTTCACTTCGAAGAGCCCCTGTGACACTTACCATCCACAAACAGATGGCCTAGCAGAGAGGATGATCCAAACAATGGAGGACATCCTTAGGAGGTTCTGTGCCTATGGCATGGAATATAAGGACGATGAGGGATATACCCATGACTGGGTTACCCTTCTACCAGCAGTCCAACTGGCTTATAATACAAGTCAGCACTCTACCGCAGGAAAAACACCTGCACTGGTAGAGAAAGGGTGGAATCCCTTGTTGCCTGTGGATTACTTGAAGAAGAATCTTCTGACCATCCACCCCACAGCCAAAGACTTCAATGATATGTGTAAGAGAGCTTGTGACACAGCTGCTAAATGCATACCTGAGGAAAACGATTAATAAGCAGAGGTGGGACAAGACACACATGGAACTTGACTTTAAGTAAGGGGACCATGGTTTAGTGTCTACACTAAACTTCAACAATCTGAAAGGACCCAAGAAGATGAGAGACTCATTTTTAGGGCCCTTCACTATCATTAAGTTGGTAGGCAAGAATGCAGTGGAAGTCAAGCTCACAGAGGAGTTTTCCAGGAAACACCCAGTCTTTCCAGTGAGTTTGGTCAAGCCATACTTCCAAACTGAGGTGGGCAAATTCCCCTCCAGGATGATGATTCTCACACCACCATAGATAGTGTAAATGGAGGATTCTTCAGGACCTGTGAGTAAATTCATCAGGGCCAGAAAGATCAGACTTAATGGGAAGGATCAAAGACAGTACTTAGTCAGATTCAAGAAACAGACAGCTGATAAGGACAAATGGTTGGCAGAAGATGCCATACCAGATGGAAACCTTCATTTAATCAGATTAAGAGCCTCTAGGAGGACTGAACAGTCTCATCAATGATGAGCCTTTTTAGAGGGAGGGTATGTCAGCCTGTGACTCAAAACCAGAGCACAAGCATGACAGCCAAAATACCATAAACCAATGGTATAGCCAAGATACCACCAAAACATTGAGCTGAGCCAGAAAAGATCAAAAAGTATCAAAGGCAAGAGGAAACTCACCTCTTTCTGAAAATATAAATCCCATCACCATAGGACAAGAATAACAAAGTTATTCCTGCTCAAAGTTATTGCTGAGCATAAACCTTAATTTTCACCTCTGATCTAAAATCCAGAAGGAGAGGCTTAAACCCATCAAATGGGTATCCGAAATGAAGCTCTCAACCAGGGCTATCCAATGGTACCAGCCAAACCGAGCTAGCACCAATATTACTGGAGTTATGGTCAATTTCAGGCCAAATAAGGGTGAACAAAACACTCCCCTCTCATCTAACTTTTGCAGTTTTAGTGTGAGATACTTAAAGTGGGGTCTTTTTGGAAATATCACAATAAGGGCTATCTGATAGTTTTATCCATTTTACCATATCTCAACTATAACAGAAGTTATGGGGCAAATAAGCTCAATACAGCTTTTTGCCTATACCACGCAAATGTACAAAAATCTTGTACATGGGATAACTTTGGCATATTTAATTATACCCATATCAAATGAGGTACCATCGTGTAGAGCACATACAGGGCTACACACCGAACCAATTTTGAGGTTGACATCTCAATAATTGACAAAGTGATGGCTGTTTTCAGGTCAGATTCCCACCTGCTGTCATATACAGCCTTACCATGTGATAATATCCCATAATCATGAATATGAGGTGTCAAATAGACAAAGGAGCTTTTTTTTACTTTAATACCTCATATTTCAGTCAATACTGGGGTCCCATACAGCTTCTGTACAGAATTCTATGTGTCGTACACGTCAGAATCAGGCTGTGAGGTCCCCAGATGAACATTTTCACCCTTTATTGGTGAAAACTGCCCGGATTGTTGAAAAGGAGGATCTAGCTCCTAATGAAGATCCTCCTCCTACACTACTAGACACAGAAACCAGAGCTACCTTGAATACGGATCATGCATAACAACCCTAATCGCCTGCCTCTCCTATCTAACCTACTTGCGCTCCTCAACTTCTCAACGATAAAAGACCTCTTCACCGTCTTTTATCCTTTCTCAATCTACGGCTCTTGTCTCAACTTTTATCTCTCCTCTCATCGTTTTTTTTCTTTTTCTTCTATCTTGTTTTCTTTTTACCATTCACTTCATTCTATTTGAACTCTTCTCTTTCTTCAGGTATTGTAACTATACTCTTCAGTAATACTTCTCTCCAATCATCTCGACACTAACTCTTTTCTTTATTCAGTCTCATCATTGTTTTGTTTCTCAAAAAGCTCTCTTCTATATTGTCTACTACCCTCTATCTTGTTATCCACCTTTAGGTACTACTTGTTCTTCTCCTCTGTAGTCTAATTCTTAATTGTTAATGCATGCCTTTAGTTTTGACTTCTCACAGATTTACAGTCTCGAACAGCTCTCTAATAAACAACACACTTGAGTCAAAACTAATCTAGGTGGATCTCAAGAATATGACCGACGTTTTGAATAATCCTAAAGAAGAGTCTGGCATACCGGTCTTAGATGGTTCCAACTATGGCGAATGGCATTATCAAATGAGGTTTCTTCTACGATCCAAAGAACTTCTTGAAGTTTGTGAAAAACCCCTTAGTCCTGATGCCTCACCGTCTGTAACCAATCTCTGGAACAAACTCAGCTTTGAAGCTATCACTCTCATTACTTCAAAATTAAATCGTCAAGTATTCCTAGCTGTTGTCAACCCTGAAACTTCGTAAAAATCAAATGCTTTATGGGCTAAAATCAACCTAGAATACGCATCAAAAAGAACAATGAACAAAGGAAGAGTTTGGCTTGATTGGCAAAAAGCACCTTATACCGGAGATCTTCAAAACTACATTGATGACACAAGAAAATTCCTTTTCGAGCTTGAATCGGTCAGCGTAAAAATCCCATCCGAAATTCTATCCTACATCACTCTTACTCAAACAATCAAACTGCTCACTCTAAACGATACTCTCATAGAACAACCTAGAGAAATACTTTCAAGATTGCAGGAGTACACCAAACTACAGCACACACAAACTAACGAACTTGCTACAAATGCTTCTGCTCTCATCTCTACCACCGATCACCCTTATAAAATCACCTATTATTGTGCCAACGGAAAACGTAATAGCAAATGCATCTCACACAAAAAAGAAGAATGTTATGCTGAAAATCCTCATCTTCGACCTCAAAAAAGAAACAATAAAAGAATATTTCACAATATGAATGCATCGGCTCATTTCTCAAAAGCTCAAGCCTTCATCACTACTAAAGATTCATCGACAAATAAGACACAGGCAGTGATTGACTGTGGTGCAACTCACCACATGTTTAGTATAAAGAACCTTTTTACTTCTCTCTCCCCGGTCTCTCACTTCTCCATTGCAACAGGCGACCCTTCCAGCAACTTGATCGCTGAAGGAATTGGAAATGTTACTATTTTTAGCGACGGAAATAACTTGAATCTTTCCAACTGTCTATATGTCCCAAAACTCAGTTGCAACCTAATTAGCTTACTCCAACTTTTCAAAAATAAACTTACCATCAATTGACAAAACTCTAACTTTCAACTTGTATCAAATGGAACAACCGTACTACAAGGATACGTCAATAACAATCTTATGAAAATCAATTTAGAAACTCCGAGTTCTCTTGTTGCCACATCCATCAATGACCTGTGGCACAAAAGACTCGGTCATCCAGGAAGTGTACCTGTTCGTAACATGGGATTTCCCTCCAATAATGCTCCCTGCGTCACATGTGACCTCAACAAGGCACATCTGCTGCCTTTCAAACATCAATTTGAACTCGTAAGCTCACCACTTGACTGTGTTCACATTGATATTGTTGGCCCCATTACTCCTTCTTCTGTCTCTGGCTATCGCTATTTCTTAACCATTGTTGATCAGGCAACATCCTTTAAAAGGATCTATTTCTTAAAAAATAAATCTGACGCCTTTGATCAGTTTGTTATAGCAAAAAAGCGAATGGAAAACCAATTAAACCAAACATTAAAAAAGATAGTATCTGATCAAGGAGGCAAATTCTTGAATTCTGAATTCAAAAACTTGTCCGACTCACATGGACTCATACATGTATTTTAACCAGCTTACACTCCCAAGCACAATGGCTTTTCCGAAAGAGCAAACCGGACCATCCTGGAAAAGGCCAGGTGTTTACTCAACGGATCAAATCTTCCCAATGTCTACTGGGCTGAAGTGGTAAGCACTGCAACTCTCCTTTCCAACCTAATTCCAACTCATTCCAGACACAACAACTCCCCGTATGCCTTATGGACAAAAGCACATCCCCGCATCAAGAAACTACGAGTCTTTGGATGTCTGGCCATTTTAATCATTCCCAGAAATCTCAGGAGCTGGAAGCTTGACCAAACGGGAAGAGAAGGCATACTTCTGGGTTACGAGAACAACATGACAGCATATTGGGTACTTTGAATTCACGATCGTAAGGTCATCATCTCGAGGCACGTAATCTTCAATGAGTCTGTATTCCCTTCTCTACAAGGCATACCCAAGAACAATTGTCAACTAAAAATGCCTGAATTCTTGGAATGATCGGATGAAACTTGCTCCTCAACAAGAGCTCTGCTAGGCGAGGAACATCAAGCAATGGTAGATGAAACCCATCATTCCTCAGAAGAGCCTTCCCTATCTGAGGTGGTAGATGAAGTCCAACCTACAGATAGAGAAGAGCCTTGTCCCACTAACTCTCGCCGTTTAATCAAGATAATAGGGCCACGACACCCGACATTAATCACTGGAAACATTGACCCAACCAACATCCTTCCATACACCTGAAGGATGGAGGCTCACCTCACCCTGTTAGATGACACCCCTCGAACTTTCAACGGTGCCCTAAAGAGCCCCGCTAAGGACGTGTGGAGGGAGGCTATCCAAAAGGAACTCCGATCCATGAAAGAACTGAAGGTATGGGAACCGGTCGAACTTGATCCAGCGTACAAAATAGTTGGAACGACTTGGGTATTCAAATTAAAAAGGGACAAGCAAGGTAACATACTGGAACACAAGGCTCACTTATGTGTTCAAGGTTTTACTCAAACACCAGGCGTGGACTATGACAAGACCTATGCACCCACCGATCGACTTAATTCCCTTAGAACCCTCATTGCTTTTGCCGCAAGCTCGGGTCTGGAATTCCATCAAGTGGACATTCCAAGCGCTTTTCTGAATGCTCCACTATCAGAAGTTGTTTTTCTTTCGATCCCTCAAGGACTCCCCTATGACCGGCCAAAATACTGCCTTCGTCTGAACAAGGCTATATATGGCTTGAAGCAAGCTCCATTGGCATGGTACGAGAGACTGAAGCATTGGCTTGAGAAGATCGGCTTCAAAGCCTGTGTCATAGATCCTTGTGTGTTCTACCAGCCTGCGCAAACACCAACCTGGCTTTATGTGCATGTTGACGACATTGCAATCTTCAGAAAAAACGCCGACACATTCAAAAGGGAAGTGGCAGAAGAGTTCAAAATCAAAGACGTTGGTCAGGCTGACCTTATGATAGGGATAAAGGTTTGTCACTTGGAAGCCCATGTGTCACTTGATCAACAACACTTCACCGAATCTCTCTTACATCTCTATGGCATGACAAGCGGTAAACCGGTCCTGACTCCGCTTCCTCCCAATGAGCATCTCCAGTCCCCCACTCCCGAAGAAATTGCCGAGTTCAAGTCGCTGCACATCAATTATCGAAGTGCTATAGGCAGCATCAACTACCTCAGCACTGCAACAAGGCCTGACCTAGCCTTTGCTGTAAGCTCACTCTCTCAATTTCTCAAGCAGCCTGGGATAAAGCACTGGAAGGCTTTCTTGCATGTGCTTCGGTATCTCCAGGGAACTCAAGATCTAGGGCTTGTCTACCACAAGGGTGGTGGGGTTCAAATCGCTGAATACTGTGACACAGATTGGGGCAACTGCAAGGACACGCGAAGGTCAATCTCTGGCTTCCTGGCCACATTCAATGGGTGTCTAGTCCTATGGAAGACCCGGAAGAAACCCTCCGTGTCTCTTTCATTGGCAGAGGCTGAATACAAGTCGCTGTGTGATCTGACTTCCGAGCTGCTGTGCCGACGTCAATGGTGTGTTGAGTGTTCCATCTCAAAGGTTGGCTATCCAATCCCGATTCATGAAGACAATCAAGGATGCATCAGCACCGCCTGCGGCGACAGCAGTATCAACAACAAGCGAATGAAGCATGTCGACATTCAGCTTCACTTTGTTAAGGAAGCCGTCAGCAACTCCAAAATCTGTCTGCGCTACACTCCGACCAGCCTCATTCTGGCTGACTTCCTCACCAAATCGGTAAGCGGGACCATCCTCTCAAGAGCTCTGAGCTCACTGCGGGTTCAGCGCCTAGAAGTGAGGGGGGATGTTGAAAAGGACAATCTAGCTCCTAATGAAGATCCTCCTCCTACACTACTAGACACAGAAACCAGAGCTACCTTGAATATGGATCATGCATAACAACCCTAATCACCTGCGTCTCCTATCTAACCTACTTGCACTCCTCAACTTCTCAACGATAAAAGACCTCTTCACCGTCTTTTATCCTTTCTCAATCTACGGCTCTTGTCTCAACTTTTATCTCTCCTCTCATCGTTTTTTTTCTTTTTCTTCTATCTTGTTTTCTTTTTACCATTTACTTCATTCTATTTGAACTCTTCTCTTTCTTCAGGTATTGTAACTATACTCTTCAGTAATACTTCTCTCCAATCATCTCGACACTAACTCTTTTCTTTATTCAGTCTCATCATTGTTTTGTTTCTCAAAAAGCTCTCTTCTATATTGTCTACTACCCTCTATCTTGTTATCCACCTTTAGGTACTACTTGTTCTTCTCCTCTGTAGTCTAATTCTTAATTGTTAATGCACACCTTTAGTTTTGACTTCTCACACAGATGTGGTTTCAAAACCACATCTGAGCCCAATACAAGCTATACAGGCTGTTTGCAAACCACAACCAGTCCTAGAGAGTGAAAAAATTTCATTTCCTCTACGTGGAAAGGTCTAGCACCCTTTCCACCCCATTTCAGGATAAAAAGGAGGCTTTTCACAGCCAGAATCGTTTCCTCATCCTGCTCTTGAATACCCTACGTAGTAAAATGTCCAAAACAGTTTTACTCTTGGGTAATAAATCAGGTATAATTATAATTTTAATTATTGTAGCTCTTATTATAGTAATCCAACTGGTAAGACTGCACCCCGGGTTCTCAATAGCGCTCACCACCACTATTCTTCAATAGTAGAACCCTTTTATTATATTATAAAACCATCATCTTACATTAAAATCCTTATTTTAAACCATTTTCTACGTGTCACAGTGATAGTTTGAGTTGTAAATAGCATAATTACTGCTTCAACATAGACTCTATCTGACAAAGACCCACCAAAAAACTGTCAGAAAAGGGCTTTTCATTTTCCGACCTTGAAGAAAGTCAATACTCATTCCTAACAGCTCAAGCTCCCACCTCAATGGAAGTCCATCCACCCAGTCTTCCATATTTCCCTCTGTGAACCAGTCAAGACATCAAGACCCTCCTCCTCCAATCATCATGGAAGAAGAAGAGGAATGGGAAGTCTCTCAAATAATGGATTCCAAGATCAAGAGGGGAAAATTATGGTGTCTGGTGGAATAGAAAGGTTTAAGTCAAGACCCAGAGAGATCCACTTGGGAACCATTTGAAACCCTCAAGAATTGTCCTGAAGTTCTCATAGATTTCCATCAATTGTATCCTTACAAGGAAGGCCAACATTTCTCATGAGTTTGATATTTTTATGGTTCTTGGTTGTTAGAGGAATTACCAAAATTAAGTCCCACTCCTGGTATGCACCTTTAGAGGAATTCTACCCTTCTTTTTGTAAGAATTATCTTGGCCACTTTGTGAGAACTTGTTAATTTTGTGGACACAGATTTCTGGCCAATCTTTCAACATCAATTCCAACTCTCATGGCCATTTTCACTTGGGAAAATGGACCATTCATCTTTCACTTTTATTCCCAATTCTCTTATAATTCAAGTAAATATTTTTTTCATCTACAGCACTGGCGGGGTTGGAAACTACCAAAATTAAGTTCCTCCCCTGGTTTTCACTTCCCCAAAGGGTCTCCCATATCTGCCAAAGAATTACCTTGGTCACTGTGCAAGAACCTGGTATTCATCTTCTTTTCCAAGTCCTTGGCCAAATTAATTAAATTATATGCCTCTGTGATCAAGATGGGAACCTGCTTGAAGTATGTTTTTCTTTCTTTTCTTTTGTTTCTTTTAGGTTTTATTTCACTTTCTTTTCTTTACATTGCTTCAAATCTCTTTTTCATCATACACTTAATGCTAAATTTTTATCTCAACTCAATTACTTCAAGTACAAATCCAAATGTCAAAAGAAGGACAAATCACCCTCAATTCATATGCCAACATCTTTGTCAGTTATCAATTTATGTTTTAAAATGAAATATCTCTAAAACCCCTAAATCAAATTCATCTCAACCACCTCAACAGGATTTTCCCTTGTCTTGGGGCTCAGGATCTCACCATTCAAGGTAGTGTGTACTGTCTCCACAATGGGAAATAACCCCCTAATTGGTGTTTATGGTAATTCTAGTGTGAACCATTTTACGCCCAATTGACCTTTGGCCACACCCATCTTTCCTGGACATATCCTGAACCATTGGGGCTCTTGGCCAATTCCCGACATCACCAGACCCCAGCCCAATCCCGCTTATTTTGGGCCTTAGGATTCTTTGGACCAACCCCTTTTATTATGGAGTTATGGGAATTTTTGGGTCATTTTGGCTCCCTATTTCCTCTATAGCCTGCGGGCTGTGGGTTGCACACCAGGGTCTGTAGGCCACATACCACAGTCTGCAGAATGTGGGAGAATTTAGGCCCCTTTTGGCCTAAATTCCATGATGGAAAATGGGCCAAGGGGGAAGACCTGTAGCCCCCAATACCAGTCGGGCGCACCTGGCCCCATTTCGGTTCACCAATCACAATTTACCAAAATTTCCCCAAACCCCATTTGGCCATATTTGGCCTTGGTATTAGCAACATCCAGGAATGGCCTCTGCAACTCACCAGAGGCCCTCAGAGACCTTTACCAGGTTCTTCCCCTTAAGAGAAAGGAAGACCTTTTCCCATTATTGGACCCAAAGATTGTAGGAAACGTTCATGGAACATCTATAGTATGATATACCATTATGAACCATCTTTCCTCATGAATTCACTGGTGAACATTTCAAGACCCAATTCTTCCATCTCAAGTCATGTCTCAATCCATCAATCCATTTCAAGGGAATATTCCAAAAAAATCAAGCTGGGAATTCATGGTAGGATCCAGAACATCATTCAAGGACACCAATCAACTCGCCCTTCAGGTGTTGGAAATTTCAATTCAACAGTATTCCCTCAAGGGAATACTGGCCCAGGTTTCTTCAAGGAAAAATTCCAGGAGGTTTTTGTTCATAAAATCAGTTGTCAAGGAATGAAGAGCACCAGAACCTCTTGGACAAATCAATTTCTCAATACAGGTTATATTCAGGCAACCTATATGGCATTGAACCTTTTGGGTAAATTCATATTACACTGTGTGAATTCAATACAGAAAGTTCAATTCTCAAGACAACAAAACCTGTATTTTGCCAAAATAGTCAATAATGTTGGGCAATCAAACCCACAGGATCAGTATTTCAGTTCTCACATATACTTCCCACCTTTTCACCGCTGGGTACTTTCTACCCATTTTATTAATATATTGGATTTATTATTATTATTATTTTCTTTTCATTCTTGAAAGTAAATACTAATATTTATAAATAGGTCCTTTGCATCTTTTCTTTTCCTGTCAATTGATACTGGTGGTCATATATTTTACTAATTACATTTTGCTTTCTGGAAGTTTTAAAAAGTGAATTGAGGATTAATTTGGTTGGCTCTTTGCCATTTGGACTTCTTTATTATCTTTCGTCTATTTTTTCTTTTCTTATCTTTTCCATATTTGTACATGCTCTCATTATCCTTAAAGAAATATATCTTTCAATTATTTATTTATTCTTTTGCAGCTTTCCAAGTGAGTTATTGAGTCCTAATAGCCAAGCTACTCTTGTTTTCCCCAAGAGCTCCTGTAACAGATAACAGGGAGATAGAACTATACCTGTTGAATACTTTTGGGAGAGAGGTTTCTTTTAAATCTTATATTCACAACATATTTAAAGATATTGTTTCCAAATGATTAAAGAAGGACTAAATATATCTTTTTTTCTATATTTCTAGAAATAAATATTAATAAGCTTTTTGGTGAACAAAGCAGAAAGAAATAAACCTTTTGAGTCAATTTTGAGTTAGTAAGAGAAAATGATGAGTAATGATTCTTTAAGAGAGATATTTCAATGTAAATATTTTCAAAATTGTAAATCTTGACATCTCATAAAAGAACTTTCAGAAAAGCAATATACATCAAAAGATGGATATTATAGGAATTAAGGAAAGGGTTCGTTATGATTTTGATATATCAAAAGATGGATATCTCATGATTTATTGCTTCATATTAATTTACAAATCAATCATTTTGGCTGAAAAGAGTTTAGTTGAATAAAGAAATTTTGGGGATTTCTAGCAATTCAATTATTAAAGTTATTTTTAAGGTATTTCTGAATCTCTAAATATGGCTTGGAAGCTCTCCCAATAATAATAACAAGTTGGAGCCCAGCATGAAACAAGTTGGATGCTGGGTTGGGTCTAGGTGAGACCTGATACCCCCGCTAGCAGAGATAGATATTTTCTCATTGTCAATTATGATAACCCTATGCGAAAAATAGTTATATAACCAATTATCCAAAGATTATTAATGGTTTTTTATTCATTGGTCTTTCAGTTTTCTAAATATCATACATCTTTGAGCTGCTGTTGATTTGAAAGGGGAATCCTTTTTCTGTTTCCCAAATCTTCTAATCCTTTAATTATATCATTAATACAAGTAGGTAAGTACTATTTTAATCTTTTCTTAAGTGTTTTAATTCTTCTAGAATCCATCAGAAAGAAAAAAATAATTCAAATATGCTATTTACAATATTATTTAATTTTTATATTATTGTATTACTTTTATAAATTAATTTTTATCCTTTTAATCCACAATGAATACATCAAATCACTCTACTAATTCTTTTCAAGTTATTATTTGAGAATTAGTAAGTGTTTTCACTTAATTATTAAAGGATTTCTCTAGTAAACGTTTTCTCCAATAATCCTCTTTATCATTATCATTGCAAAAGAATAATTATACATCAAAATAATTTTAAATTCTTTTAATGAAGAAGCTTTATTATTAAGACTGCTTGTGATTGATTCTAGTAGTCAATTACTGCTTCATTCTACAATCACCCATAGGGTATAATAAGTAGAAGAAACAATTAAGTAATTAATTATTCAATTGTGGTTATAATAAGTTCATTAATCATATTCATAAGAACAGTCATAGTACTATTGATTAATATTAATATCATCAACATTTTTATAGAAACCAGGGAACATTTTGTGTCAATTTCCAGTGATTGACTTCACATAACACTTCTTTCAGAATGGAATATTGCTGCAGTCAATTTTGTGTCACATTATAGTCACTGGACGTTGTGGGTAGTATCATGTATGTGTAAAGAAGATGTCACTTTTCAAATATATCAAATGAGTATTTCACTCAAATAAAAACCCCTTATCAACTCCATTAGCAATATTTGGGTAATTACACCTTATGGTGGAAGCCAGAAGTTTGGCATGCTCAAGCTCATGCAAGAAATGACTTCCACACTGATTTCTCATCATCCCTGAAGCTGATCATTCTTACACTTATGCAAAGATTTTCTTCCACATCTCCATCCTATACCATGTTTACACTTCTGCACCATGGCCTCACCCTTAAAAAATGGATTTGGTAATTACGTTCAGGTGATTATGCAAGTGTATGTAGGTGGTTTCTTCTGGTTGATCAATCAGCTCATTTGGGGGTTATCTTCATGAAGAATATTTTTCAGTTGATTTCACTTTTTGATTAATGTTTGTTTCTATGCAAGGGATATTACCTGTTTATAAGAGAATTAATGATTAAATTTCACAGTTTGAACTGGTCTTTTTTATTGAAATTTGATGCCCTTTTCCTCTTTGAGTAATTGTTTTGCATTTTATACTTTATTGGGGGCTTGAGGTTTTCCGGGGGAGTTAAGGGGGAGATAAAATTGATTTTGAGGATATTTCTGGTTTTTTTCTTGTAAATTTCCGGCTTTGAAGTGTAATGTTGATAATATGAAGGGCAGTTAGTCTTCCTGTTGGCTTCAGGTTAGCAGTATCCAATTAACTTATTATAGTGGCTTATTAAGAATTTGTAATGTTTATTTTGATACTCTTCCATAATTTTTCTGTTGGCTTGGAATATTTCCAGGTAAAATAAATTTTTTGATTTTCGCTTGAAACAAAAAAAGGCATTGAATACCACGAAATAACCGTATAATAGGAAATTATAGAAATCATTGTAAAGAGGAAGAAAATAAGTTAAAATGAATATTATTGATGAGAAAGCTCACTTAAAGGCTAATACATAAGGAAAAAACACTAAACGAGGTTGAAAAATCTATAAGAGAATTGCAACAAGGCTTCCAAATTTCAAAATTAATATTAAAAGATTTTTAGAGTATTTTTGGATCTCACAAACACATACTCAAACAAAGCTTCAAAAATAAACAATTATTAAATATCAGACAAATATAATCAAAATCCAAGATTAAAACTTCTATTTTATAACAATCATGAAGAACAAAAAATTGAAGGATTATTCCTAATAATATGGTATTTTGTCAGGAGTATATATATTCGTTTGGAGATTGATTGTACTGGTTTGTTGGCAGAAGAGAGTAATGAAATAGACCACTTTCATCCCTACAATACTTCCTCCATAATAAAATATCCTCTGAGAGGTCCTCTACTAACTAAAATTGAAGAAACCATCATTTAAAATTTAGCTTCAACTTGAAAACTGTAAATTTTTGGTTACAATTTGAATGACAGGTGCAATTCTTAGCTTCAAGTACCTTTAAAATTCCTTTAAATTGCTTATCATTTTGTTTTTTATCTTAATATAAATCTTCAAGAAAAAATAATTTTATTCATATTTTTGATAAATTTTTAAAGAAATATTAAGTTTGTTGAAAAGTACTTGATTGAGGTATTTGCAAGATTCAATTCCGAATAATATCTTCAATAAAAAACACCTCATTTCTGGTATGTAAAAGAATAGAATTGAGCTTGAATCTGTGGAAATATTTCAGATAATCCATTTTAAAATGCCTTTTTATAAAAGATTTTGGTTGCTTATTTTTCCACAGAAAAGAAAAATATGGACTAAGCCTTCCCTTCTAACAAGTTTTTGATAAAGTTAACCGCAATTTTACACTTATTTAAACCTGATTGAGGCTTGAAAGACTTTATAACCAGGCTGTAAAATGTTATTTACCATGGAAAATATTGTAATTCCTATCTAAATGGTGGAAAAATCTCTTTAAGCTTTAATATCAAATGAAATTCCACCTCAAAGTTTCAAAAAGCTTGAAAATTATTCGATACAGGAGTTAAACCTTATTTGGAGTATTGCATATCCCAAACGTTGGTTACCCTGCCTGAATTTTGCCAATTTCTTTCCTTAAAGCCATAGCATGGCTTGAAAACACTATTGATTCATTACACACAGCATTCACATGTTGTATGACAAATACTTAGCCAATAAACTAACCCTACACAAAACCTTCATTTTAACACAACTTTTGTAAGCTTTAATATGAATCATGTAAATTTAATTTGAGGTTAAGATAATTTTTTTTGAATACTTATTGAAAATTGAAAGAATCTCTAATGTGTCATGCAATATTCTTAAATATTCCAATTCCAGCCAAAATACCCATTTGTGGGTATAACAGCCTCTGGCTTTACCCTAGGCTTTCATTGGTCTAGATTCCAAAAATAACAAAATGATCATAAATTTGTTTATCCACAAGAAGGCTCCGATCAATTTTTTTTATTTTTTGCTTAAAAAGTATTTTACAAGTCAGTAATTTACTGAATAAAATGTGCAAAGAATTATTTGTGGCCTTTTGACTAAGCTATACATCCCTCATGGGCCACAGTATATGTATCTCTCCTGATATTAAGAAGTAAGATAAAGATAAGATTAACATCAATATCTGTAAGTTTTCTCTCACATCTGAAATCATATACCCCACTTATTCTTGATTTTGGTAGATTACTATTCTCCAAATTCAAGATTATTTGCCTTCCTTTCAAATTTTTCTCATTATAATTAATATTTATTGATCAAGTACAAACCATTGAGTTTATATATGCTAATAGTGTTTTCTTATTTTCTAAAACTGATAGGGGTGTTTTAGATAAATGCTTTTCAGACATGCTGCTCAAAAGAGAGAATCCAATTCAACAAATAACTTGAAGAAAGCAAAGAAAGGACAAAAACAGTTTGAAATGAAGTACTGGGGTTGGTGTAATATATAAGAGCATTAAATTTTAATTTACAGAATTTAATGCCTCAGAGAAAAGGTTTCTCACTCAAATCTCTGTTGATTCATTCATCATTTCATGATATTTTTAATTCAAAGCTCAAAAAATCAAAATGTTACCCATGCAGTGCTCCAACGGATAATGAATCAAAATTTTTGGGAATCTTTTGGGTATATTGGCAAATTTTTTGTAAACAACTCTATACTAAGGGTACCTCCCATGGGAAAACTGACCCCATTTCACCTCGCTGCACCCCAACCCACTATGACTAAGGGGAGTTTTTGGTCCCAAGTTTCTCCCGGTTGGGGTCGACAGGGGTCAAGTGGAGTATTTAAGCCCAACATCTTTGCTTCGCTGGGCCCCATCCCCCACCTCTTTTCTTCTTTTTATCTCCTCACATCCGCTCTTGCCATCTTCCACCTCTTTTAGTTTGTTTTTTCCTCCTCACATATCCTCTTTCAATCCCCCACATTTTTTTCTCTAATTTACATTACTTCTCTATTTTTTCTTTGTTGCCATTTCTGGCTTTTCTTACTTTCCTTGCCACCGTGTTTTTGTTTATTTTAAACCTTATTTTCTTACCTAGACACACCAATTCCGATGTCAGCCAATTTCCTTTCTCAACTTACAACACCAAGTGAAACCAAAGACACCCAAGTTTCCAGCAGTGAGGCATGTTACAAAGCCAAAAAATGATGGGTTTGGCTATATTTTAAGGTTGCTTATAGCATATTTGTTCAGTGTAGGTTTGTTGATCTCCATGGAAAACACTCACAAAAGAAACTTGAGTTGTATTCTACTGAAAGCACCAAAGAAATGCCTGATCGCTTTACAGCCCTGCATCATCTGGCCAACCCCTACAAGAAACCAGCCAGTTCTCTGGGAGCCTTGAAATCTATGTGCAAGCAAAAAACCCCAACAAGCTATCTCTTTTTTCATAAAATTTATATTTATTTAGTTATTCAATATAAAAATTGTAATTTTGTAGCAATTATCCCTTGAACAACTCAAGACATCACCGGTCTATTTCATCTCTGACTGTGACCGTCCTCTCTCAATAGCTGATTCAAAATTCTTTCATTCTCTCCTTGAGCTTTGCAACCCTAGTGTCTTGAATATCATGGTGCATCAATCATCATTGAATTCTCATCTGTCAAGTGTCTTCTTTTTTCATTAGGAGCATATTTGGAGAACTCTCTTCAGGAATGGAAACTTTTTATTGTTTACAAATGAAATTTGGACCAGCCCTAACGCTACTGTCCTTATGGTAGTCACAGGACACTATCTTTATATGAATTTTAACCTCATTTCAATAATTGTTAGGCCTTACTGAAATCTAAAGTGACTCTTCAAGTTTCTTGATTTTTTTGGTGTGTTATAAGCTTCTTAGCTTCTTAGGGGATACTTTGGCCGCTGTACTAGCCAAAATATTCTTCAATATTTTGGCTTGATACAATATCAATAATAGAATCATTTGCATCACCACTGATAAGGCATCCATCAACTTCCACATGGCCAATGAGATCCACAACATCACCTACTTGTTCTGTGCCAAAACTATAGCAATAGGGTTCATGGCACAAACTATTCACTTGGCTTCTTGAGAAGAAATTAGTTCCCTTTTTCAGCCAACATCAGTATTTCCTGTTTGTACTGAAGGGATCAATGGACCAATAGGTATCTCCAACTTGCTCAACAAACCATATTGGTATAATTTAAATTAAAAATCAATAATTTCCCAAATTTTTAGCCTCGCATTGTATTTGCATCAAAGCCCACAGAAGAGAAAAAGCTTGAAACAACTTTCAAGCTCATTTGTGAGGATTAACGTAAAACCACCAAGCCAAATACTCCATTTTCCCATTTTATGCATGTTGGAACTTGACTTATGGAATCCTTACACAAGCATAGGACCTCAAAGGGGCATAAAACCCATTGTTAGCACTCCAAATATTTCATTGTATTGCCTCTCATCCCATGAGTGGGACAAGGTAAACATGATGATAAATTTTTGTCACACCTTTATGAAGCCCTTCAAATTATTTATACCCTGCTATCACCCATTCACTCCCCCTGTACATTCTTATAATCATTATTATTAACAATGCATGTCATTTTATCTTTTAAATTCTTTACTCTTTCTAACTTTCTTTCTCATACCTTTATTAGGCTTGTGACCAATAGGATTTAAGTCCAATACAGCCCACCATCAATGCAATAACTTTGAAGCTCTTCAAGTACCTCCAGTACCTTTTTATGAAGACTCCAGAAATTTGTGACTCAATTTTGGACTCTTGATTCAAGCTGAAGGCTTGCTTCACCCATGATTCAAATTTGGCTTGATTTGATTTTTAAGCAGAAACTCTTACCTGCATTTTTGAATATGAAGCAAGAAATCACTTCTCTATTACAAACCCCCAAGAAGCCCCACCGCCAATCTCATAAAACAGGTTTATGGCCTTATTTGATCAGATATATCCCTCATCTTCACAGGAAGATACAATTTGGTATAATTAACTTGAATTCTTCTATGAAGAACTTAATGAGCACAAGATAACCAATATCCAGCTTTTTTGTAAGTCCCAAAGTTCTGTCTTTCCTACTCTTAACCTAATGGACCAGAAGTTCTTTTGTATCTCAGAAACCAGTTCTCCTTCTGAGCATGTCCTATTAAGAGGGAGAAATATTTTAGATTACCAATAAAGCACTCTCACAGAAATTCATGTTGACCAACTTGCATGTATCATAGCTTAGGCACAGACCTTTTTTCCTTTGTATTCTCACATGTGGCTTTCACACATAGTTTTGAATTCTAACCTTGTAGCATACAACTCTAATTTATTTATTTTTCTTTTTTGATTGAAGTTATTCCCAAGTCATGTTTTGTCCCCTTTGTGGGACCCCAAAAAGTACTGGGCCCATCCCCTCTTGGAACTAGTGAAGTGTTTTTGAGTGCATTTGTAACAACCATCCATCAGGGGTAAGGGTATTCATTCATACACCCACTCAAACACCTCAAATCAGCAAATCCAGTATCTGCATCAGCAGTCAGTTTCAGCAATCTTCATTCTGAAACATGCATACAGCTTGGTACATCAATACAGCCTGTCAATACCTGTACAGGTTGGATTCACCCAATACAGTTTCAATACACCAGTATGGAACTGTATGATCACTCAAATACACGACACCTCTTGTACAGGTTCTGTACAGCTGTACAGGACCTGTATTTGCCAGACTCAATTCAATCATCAATTATTCTCATGAAAATTCTTCCTCTGGATCAGGGCGGGTGATTCTCACATATACCAGCCCCTCTTTCTCCCCCCTGGGGACTTTTCCCCAGTTAATTAATTTAGTTTATTTATCATTTCATAATTATTCTTATCCTTATTTTGATTATTATAATTATTTAATTTTAAGTTAGTCTTTGCATTTTTCTCTTCGCCTGTACAGTATGAGTTGGGTGGCCATATCCTTATTAACCCTTCTCTTTCCATTCTGACAGGTTGAAACAGTGGACTTGGACTTGTTTGTGGTTGGCTCTTCTATTCTTTTACTCTTATCCTTTGTTGCTGCTTTTTCTTATATTTATTCTTTAGCAATTTATCTTTAACACTCTTAAGTGTATCTCTTTTTATCTTATCTTTGAGCCCTCCATAAGTGAGTCCCAGTTTACTGAGTGCCAGGCCCTCTTCACTTTGAAGAGCCCCTGTGACAGCATTGTATTTTAAATTTGATACTATTCCTATAATGAGTAAAGGGGTTAGAGTTACTGTTAGGTTTCAGAACCTATGTTTTTCTGAAGTTGTGCAAGTTTGTACATTCCTTTACAAGTTGAATATGATTTTATTACCATATTTGTTTTTGTAGAATTCAGTATTTCATTTAAAGTTTGATGTTTTCTGTATGACTTTAGGTGTTTAAATCCTCCCAAATCTCATATGAACTTAGATACATACTCTATTGCGCCTTGGTTGTCTAGGATTTCTCTCAAATCTATTTTTTTTGGGTCCCAAGTCAGTTTCCATTCTTTTTCTCTGCTCTTTATAGCTTCTTCAGTGAGATAGGAAATGTCTCACTGTTTTGGTCTGATTGCATTCTTCACAAAGAGTGTCCCCTGTTGCCCCAATTAGATGTAGGTATACATTTAGTACCAGGTGTTCACTTCAAAGTTGGTTTAAAACCAAGGTGACTGCCTTCTCCTGTGTATTCAATGCCTTGTTGAATTCTTTGGGGAAAAATTTGACCTGTAATTTCTTGTTTTCTTAAGGGGTGAAGTCATCTGGTTTGTTCCTTTTCATTATTTGTTTTTTGGATGTTCGCTTTTGCTGGAGGTATTGTTTGTTGTTGGGTTGAGGGTTTAGATGCAGCTTTCGTCATTTCTCTGTCTGCCTTTTCGTTTCATTCTATTCCTTTATGGACAGGGCGCCCTGTTAGATTGGTCATTGCTAATTGGGATAGGGATAATATATCATTACTAATTTGGAGGTACAAGTATCAACCTGTTGATGGAATTTTTTGGGTTTGCCCCCTCATTGTGACAAACAATGTTTACTTTTCCCATTGGTTCTTTTCTTTCTCTTGTTGAGTACAGTTCTCTCCTTATCAGCTCTATTGCTAATTTGAGTCCTACCAGTTCCGATTCAAAGTTGGTGTCCAGGGTTATTTCAGTGATGTGTCTTGTTTCTGTTAATCCCAATGGCATGGTTACTGCTTCAGCCCCTTTGCCTTTGCCCAATATGTCTGTCAGGGTGACTTCATGATATAGCTGTTAAATGACAAATAAAAGCTATAACTCTGAGTGTGACACGAAAATAAAGATGATAATTAAGATAATAGAGGGTAAAAAGGGCTATACTAAATGAATTTAGTAATGGTGAGTGCTGCTGATAGCCCTGGGTGCAGTGTTTGCCTGTTGGTTTACAATAATAAACCCTACAATACTTAAGTTCAAAGGATAACCTGTTAAAATCTAAGCATAACACTTCTTTTAAGAAGCTATACTGTGTAAAAGTACTAAGAACAGGATGCTGGATTAGCTCCCTGGTGAGGCAAAGCCTCCTTTTATCTTTTTCTGGGGTAGTGGGAGGTGGTTTACCTCTGCACATGACCACAGAGTGAAAAATTTCACTACTGTGGGCTGATTTGTGGTTCTACACACTCAATACAGACTAGTATTGGGTGAAAATGTGGTTTTAGAACCACAAGTAGTTATTTTCACACTATGGAGGGTGAACATTTTCACCAATGGAGTTTACAGGTGTGTTCTGGTGCTTCTGACATGTCAGAAGCTGTACAGAACCTGTATGGACCTCTGTATTTGACTTAACTATGAGGTATTGAATTATAAACAAGATTCTTTGTCTTTTTGACACCTCATAATCATACCTATGGGATAGTATCCCACTGTACAGCTGTATTGGACAAACTGTGGGAGTTTAACCTTAAAACTGCTATAAAGTCGTCTGTTTTTAAGATATTGAGCTCAAAATTGGTTAATTGTGTAGCCCTTAATGTGATCTACACAATGGTAATTTATTTGGTATGGTTATTATTCAACATGGCAAAGGTATGCCATGTACAAGTTTTCTTGTACACATTTATGATTTGTCAAAAACTGTATGAAACTTGTTTTCTCCATATCTGTTGTTCTAGATAGGATATGGGGAAATGGATAGCACCATTAGATAGCGCTGATTGTTCCCTTTCCAAAAAGACCCCTCTTGAGGTATCTCACACTAAAACTGTAGAAGTTACATAAGAGGTGAATATTTTAGTCACCTTATTTGACCTTATTTTGGTCATAACTTCTGTAATTCTGGTGCTAGCTCAGTTTGGCTAGTACCATTGGATATCCCTGACTTGGAGCTTCAATCTGAATACCAATTTGATAGGGTTAAGCCTCTTCCCCTGTATTTCAGATGAGAGGTGAAAATTAAGGTTTATGCTCAGCAATAGATTTGAGAAGGAATAACTTTGTTATTCTTTGTCCTATGATTATGGGACTTGTATATTTGGAAAGAGGTGATTTTCCTCTTTCTTTTGATACCTTTTGAGTTAATTTGGCTCAGCTCCATGGTTTGGTGGTATCTTCGCTTTACCATTGGTTTATGGTATTTGGATGTCATGCTTGTGCTCTGGTTTTGAGTCACAGGCTGAAATACCCCCCCTCTAAAAAAGGCTCATAATTGATGAGACTTCCCTTTCTTCTTTGAGGTATTATAATGGTTCATGTGACCTTGAGCCAACAACTTTCTTGTAGTCATACACTCCCCATCTGGTGGCTTATGTTTCAACCCATCCAGGTGTTTGGTCACTGGTTTCCTCCTTTTGGAGTGGACTGAACCAATTGCCTCTGTTCCATGGCTCTTAAATTCAACTTAATATTCCTCATGGGGGTTGGTTTCACTGTATGAATAATTTCCACAGCCATTCCCCACACTATCAGAGTCATCTTCCCTGTCTTTGGGAGAATTGTCTGCATAGTGATTGGGCGATTCCAAGCTGTGAAATCCTGTTGTAATTTCAGAATCTGAATCATTAGTCTCTTTGGCTTCCAGGGTTGGATTCTCCCTGTTATCACCAGTACTATGGTTATTGTATCTACCAATAGATGTTCTAATACTTACTTCTTGCAAAGTATTGGATATTTCATCAAAGGTGGATTCTTTGGAGAATCTGCATTTTACTGCATGTTCTAAGTCTCCTGGTAGTTTGGTCAACAGTTTGTGATTTCTCATTTCTGTTGTTATTTGAGGGTCAATGGCTATTAGCCTTTTTGACTGTCTCAGACACCAATCATATGGATCTTTGTCCATTGTGTATCTATCATTTCCAAATGAAAGGGTTTTCTGCCATATCCATGTATCATTTCTGTACTTTTGGATTTTTTGGCTCCTCCACCATGGCCAGTTTCTTATGCCATGGATTTCTTTCATTTCTGTGTACCAAATAATAGCATGTCCTTTGAAAGCTGTATTTAATCTGGCAGTAATCCAGTAATCTGGTATACTTGGTACATCAGTGAAGATTCCATCAATATAATAAATGAGATCCATATTATCATATTCTCCTATGCCAGAGAATTTGGGCCAACATGAACCCTCTGGAAGGTGTTTTAATGCTTCCTTCTCTGAATAAGTCATCTTATATCCATCTTGGTATTGTGATTGAGATCTTGGCTTCTTCTCCAACAAGGCATCTGGTTTTATGTCTTCCTGGTGGTATGGAGTTTTTCCAGACACATGCCCTTGTGTTTGGGGTTTCATTTTTTGGCAGAAATTGAACAATTTTTCAATATCTTGATGCAGGTATTCCCTATCCCTTTTGCAGTGATTTGGATCCTCTAAGACTTAATTTAGTCTTCTTTTGGTATCTTCTGAGGCTTTATACAATTCAGTATAGTCCTCTTGAAGAGTATGAATAGTTTTGGTTTGTAAGGTATAAACCTCTTGTAACCTTGAAATAATTTCATGGAGTCTTTCAAACTCTTTTTGAGCTTGCTCTACAACTTGGGAAAATTGTAACCATAGATTATTACTACTTATGGTACTCTCAGGTATCACAACATTGTGTTTCATCCGAGTGAAGGTATCATTCCTTATCATAGGGCTGCTAGGTGCATTAGGAGTATTTACAACTGTTTGTTGTTTCTTTGTACTTCTTGCAACAGGTCCAACAATTTCTGGATCATAGGATCTGACTCTTTCAGCCTCTGGTTGAAAGAAGTCTTGTTCTTTCCCTATGATCCTCTTCCTCTCCTGGATTCTATCTTGGATTGGAAAGTATAGTGACTTTTGGTCACTGATCTGCTGGTTCCTGAGTGGTGGGAAGCCACTAGGGAGTCTGGTTGGGTTACCAGTCCTCTTGAGCCTGAAAGGGTCAGAGTATGTGATCTCTTGTTCCATTTCTTGTCTATGATAAGTTCTTTGAAGAATATCTTTTTGAGGGTAATCTTCTGAATACTTTCTACAAGTTGTTTGGAGTGGGAATATGGTTGGAATTCCATGTCTGCCATTCCCTGTTGAAGAAGTTCTTGGAAGATTTGATGTGTTAGAAAAAACTGTTCTATGCAAGCCATTCCTGGAGGTTTGCTGTTGAAACCCATCTTGGAAGGTGTAGGGAGGTTCATTTTGCCACTTAATATGACTTTGAACAATTTAAACTTCTCTCCTTTCCAGGCCTCTATTCCTACTAATGGTTGATCCTCTTTGTAAGGAATAATCCATTGGAATTCCAAAGTCTTTGAAGTGAGGTGGTATCATTTCTTATTTATGAAGTGAGAGTTTCAGCTGTTTGATTGAATCCCCCAATATAATTTGTATATATTATAATATATGGTTTGTATTCTATTATGAAGTATTAGTATTGAAATTATCAATAATAATGATAATAATCAATCTTTTGGCCAATTTTGGTGAATTAATGAATTATCAGAGTTTTTATTTGAGAAAAATTCAAACAATATATACTTTGTATATATTATTAAAAAAGAAGATCAATAATAAAATATAGTTTTGATTTTATTATGAAGGATTATTACTGAGATTATCAATAATAATAATCAATTTTTCAGGCCAATTTGGGTAAAAAAATGAATTATAAGAGTTTTTCTTTAAGAAAAATTCAAAAAATATATACTTTGTATATATTATGCAAAAAGGATAAATAATAAAATATGATTTTTATTCTATTATGAAGATTATCATTGAGATTATCAATAATAATGATAATAATCAATTTTTCACGCCAATGTGGGTGAAAAAATGAATTATCAAAGTTTTTCTTTAATAAAAATCCAAACAATATATACTTTGTATATATTATGAAAAAAAGATCAATAATAAAATATGATTTTTATTCTATTATGAAGATTATCATTGAGATTATCAATACTAATGATAATAATCAATTTTTCATGCCAATTTGGGTGAAAAAATGAATTATCAGAGTTTTTCTTTAAGAAAAATTCAAATAATATATACAAAGTATATATTATGAAAAAAAAACAGTAATAAAGTATTATTTTTATTTTATTATGAAGTATTATAATTGAGATTATCAATAATAATGATAATAATCAATTTTTTACGCCAATTTGGGTGAATCAATGAATTATCAGAGTTTTTCTTCAAGAAAAATTCAAATAATATATACTTTGTATATATTAGGAAAAGAACAATAATAAAATATGATTTTTATTTCATTAAGAAAAGAGATTATTTTATAAATATGAATTATATATTTAAAACTCTTCAAAAATGATGAAAAATATTATTTTTCAAGAAGAATATGTATACAGTTTGTTTTATGTTTTTTTTATTATTTTCTTGTTTGAGTTTAAAAAAATCAGAATAGAGATAAACCACAAAATTAATCCCCTTCAGGGCTTCTTATGGTTAACAGAAAGTGAAAATAAGCAAAAAACAAGTATAATAACTCTAAAAGGCATGAATATAATGTAAAAATAGTGAAAACAAGGTAGAATTTCGTCTAAAATAGGTAAAAAACCAGGCTAGGCCCCCAAAATGTCAGTGTGACTCTATGATATGGCTGTAAAATGACAAATACAAGCTATAACTCTGAGTGTGACACGAAAATAAAGATGATAATTAAGATAATAGACGGTAAAAAGGGCTATACTAAATGAATTTAGTAATGGTGAGTGCTGCTGATAGCCCTGGGTGCAGTGTTTGCCTGTTGGTTTACAATAACAAACCCTACAATACTTCAGTTTAAAGTATAACATGTTAAATTCTAAGCATAACACTTCTTTTATAAAGTTATACCGTGTAAGAATACTAAGAACAGGATGCTGGATTAGCTCCCTGATGAGGCAAAGTGTAAGGTGTAGATATGAAACTTTGATTAAAAATCAACTACTTTTCCTGTCCTCAAAATTTGTATAAGGTAAAAATCAATTAAAAATAGTAAGAAATATTATTTGTAAGAGAAAAAACACCAAATTTATTGTTTATAGCTTTATTAGTATAAAACACTAGTATTATAAAGATTTATTGTTTTACCAACAAAAAAGATTTATCCAAAAAAACTCTACAAGAGATATTTAAGGCTACAAAAGAAATTTCGTCAAGAGCAATTTCAATTGGAATTAATTGAGCAAAGAGCTGCAAGAAATTAATTAAAGAACAAAGTCTTTAAAAAGAATATTAAAGAGAAAACACGCCCAAAAGTGACCAGAGTGAATTTGGAAAGAAAGTGACAAAGTTTACAGTGATGAAAGATGCTTTAATTCACTTTTGGGGTGGTTCAGGGGTAAAAATTATTATAAGAGTTACAAAAAATGATTATAATGATTTTTTCACGTGGTTAAAAGGTTTAAAATGATTTAAGAAAGGTGGTTGGAATCTTTTATTGATTGTTTTAACAGTGTTTAAACTCATTATAAAAGGAAAAGATTCTAACATGAAGAGAAAAGTGGGGCAAAGAAGACATTCTTTTATAGCCATCAATTTTCTTATTCCAAAAGTAAAATTTACTCTTGTCAGTCGTGAAAAACAGTCTGAAAACAGAAAAGCCAATTATGGCATCATTGAACCCTGGTTTAAGCCATTTTTAGCCATTTTAGACCCCATTACTATAGCAATACCTGGTCTAGAGCCTTCAAAACATGTCAGAATGTGTGTAAGAGACGTGGAAACCAGTTAAAACTGTTTTTAATATGATTTTTTATCTTAAGGGTAGTTTTACCCTCTTGGCAACAGCTAAAACTACCCCAGTTTGTATCAAAAGCTCATCATCAATTGAGTCCTCAGACCCTGTAACTCAATTCCAGGCCAAAAGTAATGAACTTTTGTGTGAAGTTTGACACCACACGCCTGTCAGTAAGGATTTTGGGGGTCTAGCTCTCCCTTAGAGCTGGAGTTCCTTTTCCTCCCCACATTTAGTCTTTCCAATTTATTTTTCCTTTAATTCCTCATCATGTATTATATTTATAGTTTACATATGTTATTCAATTGAGCTGTACAGTTCAATGAAGTAATAATTGATACCTCATATGTAAATCAAAGTTCACTTATGTAATACATGCGCACATTCTGACATTTCAATTGAATTCAATTGAAAATACTTTAATTCCTCATAACTTCTAAAATATACACAACACCTCAATTTTAACACAAATTTTGGTGATTAACACTACATGTGATTTGAATTAAATTAAAGTTTTGAGGATTTTCAATTTTCATACAGAAAATACTAAAAACTTAATTTAAGCTTATTTAGAGTTGAGTTACACAATTTTCACTCAGAGGTGACTCCACCTGATTTTTTATGAGGAATCCAATGGTGAATTAATTTTTATATGTTTATTCATTGGAGGGAAAGTTCTAATGATTTTTATTTAACTTTTTTCCAAATTTATTTATTTTTTTACAATTTTGTTAAAAATTAATTTTTACTTAATTTTTTCAAGTATAAATGTAATTTCATAATTTCAAAATTTAATGTAATTTTATTTTTAAATTGTAATGAATTTTGAATTTTGAATATAATTTTATATTTATATTTTGATTTTTATTTTAATAATATAAATAAATTTATTCTATTTATATTTCTATGTTAATTTTGTATTTGTGGTCTTTTGGGTATATGAAATTACCTTTAAGGCTCACATTCCCTCCCCCTAAAAAAAGAATATTAATTTTAAATATTGGTATTTCTAGTGTGTCTGAATCTCCTGAGGAGTTTGGTAGCTTCTGGTATATCTTTTTCTTCTAACCATTCATGTTCACAAGTTGGGTCACTGTACCTAACAAGGTATTGCCTGACTTTCTTGGTTCTTAATTTTCTTTCTTTAAGAACTTTGGTAATTTTCTCAGTAGCAGGTATAACCTGGGGAATCTTATTCCTCAAGGGAAATTTCTCAGCATCACTAGATTTATATGGTTTTGCAAAGCTTACTGGAAATGTAGGATGCTTGTTACTAAGTTCTTCAGATAATTGTACTCCAACAGCATTTTCTCCATGAAGGGCTTTAATAACAAAAGGTCCTGCAAAGGAGTCTTTGAGCTTTTTACATCCTTTGATGTTATTGAAGTTGGTGGTGAATACTAGTACTAAATCCCCTATCTTGAAATCTGGAGTGGCATGAGATTTGTCCGATTTATCTTTAGAATATGCAAATGAGTCTTCCATGCATTTTACTGCATGCTTTCTGGCTCTGTCTAGCATTCCTTTGAAGCTGGCAGCTGAAGGATTTATTTCAACCAAATCCTTCCTTAAAGAATCTTGGGGTAATTTGGGATTCCATCCTTTTTCCAAAATAGCAGGAGTCTCATTGGTACTGGCATGAATGGAGGTTTTGTATTCCAGTTCCAATGCAGGTAGAATAGTACACCAATCATGGGTGAAACCATCACTATCTTTAAATTAAAGGCCATATGCACAAAATGTTCTCACCATGTCCTCTAAGGTTTGGATCATCCTTTCAGCCAGGCCATCAGTTTGTGGGTGGTAGGCTGTAGAGAAAGACAGTTTAGTGCCAAATAAGTGGTGAAGATTTGTCCATAGTGCTGAAGTGAATTTGGGATCCCTATCACTAATGATATTTGTAAATATCCCAGTCCATTACACTACTCTATTACATATCAGAAGAGCTGTATCCATGGCTGTATCATCCTTGTGATATGGTAAAAAGATTGGAGTTTTACTGAATCTGTCCACAATTACTAGGCAAGCATTATAGCTTCTGTCACCTCCTGGTGGTAGGCCAGCTACCCAATCCATATGGACAATTTCCCAAGGTCTGCTTGGTTTTTGGATTTTTATCATATTTCCAAGTCTCTTGCCAGTGGATTTATTTGCCTTTTGGCATCTGTCACAGGTTTTGAAATACTCTGCAACATCTTTCTGCCAAATTGGCCACCATATGCAGGCTTTTACTTTGTCTCTTGTTCTGTCTTCAGACAGATGGCCTGAAAAGGGGCTATCATGGCATTCTTTCAGTACAAGATTGATTAATGACCTCTGTACAACTGTCATGACACATGTGTGCTTGGTTCTGTGGTAAATTATGCAATCCAGTAGGTGAAATCTTCCTTCCTCAAGAAGTTTCACCCATACTTCATCCAAGGCGTGTATTAGAGAGTTGTCTTTACAGTCTTTGTTGAGTAATTGGCATAAGATGCTACAATTCTTATCTTGAGTGTGACTATTTCTGACTTCTTCTAAGAAGGTGGTGTTCAAATCTGGAACACTTATTCCTTCTATTGGGATTTGTGGTGAAGCTTCTTCTGGCACATAAGCAGGATTATCAATATTATTTGGTAATGGCCATATGCTTAGTCCATCTGCATTCTTATGAATATTCCCATTCTTATGAAAAATAGTCATATTCCCTCTGTATTCTTGTATGGCTATTTGCCATCTGAGCATATGTCTGTTGGGTGTTTAAATGTTTAAAAGTGATTTGACAGCTGTACAATCTTTTATCACCTCAAAAACACATCCTTCTAAGAAGTAGTTCAATTTCTCAAAGGCCCAAACAAGGCATAGACATTGGATTTGACTTGCTCCATATCTGGCTTCAGTTGGTTTGATTTGCCTTGATATGAAACATATGGGTCCTTCTACAGGTTTATCATTTATGATCTGAACTTGGTGAAGTGCAGCACCTAGTCCATCCCCTGATGCATCAATATACTGTTTGAAAGGTAATCTAAATTCTGGCATCAGTAAGAGTGGAGCAGTGGTCAAGGCTTCTCTTAGACACTCAAAAGCTTTGACTCTGTCAACAGTCATTTCAAATACTGTGTCTTTGTCACACACTTTATAAAGTGGTCTTGCTATTGATGCAAAATCTTTAATGTGTTGTCTGTAATATCCTGCAAAACCTAAGAGTGACTGAATTTTCTTTTTGTGCTGAGGCATAGGTTTTAATAATACAGCTGAAACTTTGTTTTTGTCAATTCCAAGGGACAAACCAGATACAAAATGTCCTAGTTCCTTAAGTTCTTTAAATCCAAAATGGCATTTCTTCAAGCAGATTTTCATGTTTATTGATTGAATTTTTGTCAAAACTCTGGACAATCTGTACATGTGCTCCTCCCAAGTCTTGGAACAGACAATACTGTCATCAATGTAAATGATTAACCATCCCTCTGAGAGTTCTTCAGGGAAGATTTCATTCATCATTCTTTGGAAGGGTGAAGGTGCATTTTTGATACCAAAGGGCATCCTCAAGTATTCATACACTCCACAATGAACAATAATTCTCAAGTATTTTCTTGCTCTTGGTGTTACCACATTTTGATGTAATCCTTTAGGGGCATCCATAGTGGCTATATACACTGCTTGAGATATTTGAGTAAGGGCAATTTGGATTTTTGGTATTGAGTATTTGTCTGGGACAGCGTAAGTGTTCAGAGCTCTAAAGTCCCCAACCATTCTGGATTTTCCATTATGCTATTCCACTATGACTGGTGTAGTTATTTCAACTTCTTCATTGTGGCCTACTTTTCTTATTACACCAAGGTCCAGAAGTTCTTTGATATGAATTTCTAGAGCTTCTCTTGATTTTGGACTTGCTGGATATGAAGGTCTTTTCAAGAGTGGTGGATAAGGTCTCTCAATGTTAAGAATGATCTCAACTTCATGACAAATAATTTCTCCTAGGGTTCTTTGTCTGAAGCAAATGCTCCTCTGTGGTCATACAAAAGGGAAAAAAGTTCATTTTCTTGTTTATCAGTCATATGAAGGCTTATTTCAGCCTCATTTAACTTTTCAGACTTGAATTTCTCTAACTCCAAGCTGACTTGTGATACTTTGTTTACTGTAATTTGTCTTTTAAATGGTAAAAAGGCAAATTTTTGGCGCTTATTGTCTCCAATAGTAAAGTATCTGTCTTTGTTGTTATGAAAATCTATCCCATACAAGATTAAATAGTCATTTCCCAATATAAAATGGGTACTAGAGCGATTTTCCATAACAACAAATTCAACTGTGATTCTTAAATTCCCATTAATGTGTGGGAATATGACATTGGTCTCAAAATTCCTAATGCTTTCATTGGATTACTTGCAATGTTGAATTTTATACCATCAATTGCTAACAATTGGTCTTCAAAGTTTGGTACACAAGTCTTAAGAAATGATTTTCCAACACAAGAGCAGAAGGCTCCTGGGTCAGGCAAAAGTTTGGTGGGCTTGTTGTCAATCACCACTTCTGTTATACAGGAGTTACCAGCTGTATAACCTTTTCCCCTGTTTTGTTTTGTTTTCATAAGTTGGGCATGTTGAACTGTTGATAAATCAAGTTGACCATTTCTCAATTGTGGCAAGTGGGAATAAGATTCAATGATGTCAAAAGTTGCATTGATATTGTCTATATCTTTTGAAGATTCAGAAAATATTGATGACATATCATCTGAATTGTCTTCAATTATGTCATCTTTTTCAACATCAGGTTCCATTTCAATATCAATTTCATTGATTTTTCCCTTCTTTGGATGTCAGCCTGTGACTCAAAACCAGAGCACAAGCATGACAGCGAAAATACCATAAACCAATGGTATAGCCAAGATACCACCAAAACATGGAGCTGAGCCAAATAAGCTCAAAAGGTATCAAAAGAAAGAGGAAACTCACCTCTTTCTGAAAATATAAGTCCTATCACCATAGGACAAGAAATAACAAAGTTATTCCTGAGCATAAACCTTAATTTTCACCTCTCATCTAAAATCTAGAAGGAGAGGCTTAACCCCATCAAATGGGTATTCAAAATGAAGCTCTAAGCCAGGGCTATCCAATGGTACCAGCCAAATTGAGCTAACACCAATATTACTGGAGTTATGGTCAATTTCAGGCCAAACAAGCATGAACAAAACATTCACCTCTCATCTAACTTCTACAGTTTTAGTGTGGGATACCTGAAGTGGTGTATTTTTGGAAAGAGCACAATCAGGGCTATCTGATGGTGTTATCCATTTCCCCATCGCTCAACTAGAACAACAGCTATGAGGCAAACAAGCTCAATACAGCTTTTTGCCCAAAACATGCAAATGTACAAAAATCTTGTACATGGGATAACTTTGCCATATCTAATGATACCCATATGAAATGAGATACAATTGTGTAGAGCACATACAGGGCTACACACCGAACCAATTTTGAGGTTGATATCTCAAGAATTGACAAAGTTATGGCTGTTTTAAGGTCAAAATCCCACCTGCTGTCATATACAGCCTTACCATGGGATAATATCCCATAACCATGAATATGAGGTGTCAAATAGACGAAGAAGCATGTTTTTACTTCAATACCTCATATGTCAGTCAATACTGGGGTCCCATACAGTTTCTGTACAGCATTCTACGCGTCATACACGTCAGAATCAGGCTGTGAGGTCCCCAAATGAAAATTTTCACCCTGTATTGGGGAAAACCCCCCAGATGTGGTTTCAAAACCACATCTGAGCCCAATACAGGGCATACACGCTGTTTGCAAACCACAAGTCAGTCCTAGAGAGTGAAAAATCTTCACTTCCTCTACGTGGAAAGGTCTAGCACCCTTTCCAGCCCATTTCAGGATAAAAAGGAGGCTTTTCACAGCCAGAATTCTCTCCTCATCCTGCTCTTGAATACCCTATGTAGTAAACTGTCAAAAACAGTTTAACTCTTGGGTAATAAACAGGTATAATTTTATATTTAATTATTGTAACTCTTATTATAGTAACCCAAGTGGTAAGATTGCACCCTGGGTTCTCGATAGCGCTCAACACCACTATTATTCAATAGTAGAACCCTTAATTATATTATAAATCATCTTTTAAAACCCAATAATCTTATTTTAAATTAATTTTCTACGTGTCACAGTCATAATTCTAGTTGTAAATACTCTTATTACCACTTCAATATAGACTCAGCCTGACATTGGACATGTATTGGCTAAATGGGTGGTGCTTTGGCAAATATGGCACTTTCTGACTGTATCTGCAGATTTATACTTAATATTATTAGAATTTTCTTTGGGGTTTTTGTCCACAGAATCTTTCCAAGGTGTATTAAACCTTGTTTTGAGATTCACCCTGCTAGAACCAATTTTGGTTCTGGTGGTTAATTCTTCTAATATATTGATAATATCCTCTGCTTAAGATTGTTCAGTAGTCCTGCTTTTGATAGCATGCTCTTAGTCACCTCCACATTGTCTCAAAATTTTTCTATGGATCATAAATTCTGACATGTCAGGATATAAGGCTGTTAATCTGTCTTTTTGTTGGAAAAACCATGGTAAAGCTTTGTCTTTATCAGCATTAAATTTGGAAGATTCAAAGGCTGTTTCAACTTTAAACCTCCAAGCATCATTTGCCCATTTGTTAATGATTTGGGTTTTCCACCAAGTCCAACTCTGGTGTCCATGTGCTTGTCTTATTTTGATGTACCATCTGTGAGATGATTTGGTAAACAAGGTGTTCAATCTGGCTGTTACCAATCTGTCTGGTAATTCAAAATTCTCTTTAATCATGTCAATACCTCTAATGAATTCCATATTGTCATACTCTCCTTCACCACTGAAGTGAGGCCATTCTTTAAGTTTTGGAACTTCTTTCAAGAGTGCTTGGCCCATTGATGGTTCTAAGTTATGAAAAGAAGTAGAAAATTCATCTTTTAACTGTGAATTGTCAATATCCAATACTTGTGGATTGGGAATCCTTGCCTCTTCATTTTGATTCAGGTGTGTAGACATTTTTGGTAAAGTATTTAGCAGTAGTTCAATATCATTCATTTTAATGTTGTTACACCTTTGTGAATTTCTTAATTCATGTTGCTAGTTTTGTATAGAGTTTATGGCATTCTTTTTATGATCATCCTCTTTATATGTTAGATGATTCCATAATTCTGTTTGTTTACCATTATCAGATATAACCTCATTCAACTTTATTGTTCATTTTGATAATGCCTCTCTTGAGGTATCAAAATGCTTTTTTAAACCAACTATATTTGTCTTTACTTCAGCAAATGATTTTGAAATATCATCAAGAGCTTTATCTTATCTTCTTTGATAGTGCTTATGGCTTGTTTTATTCTTGTTTCAATTATGTCATCAATATTTAATTTAGAATGTTTGTCTGTTAATTCTTTAATAATGGCAGATTGTTCATTTATCTTAATGCCAAAAGCATTATCATCATTGGAATTTTGATTGTTCTTGAAACTTTTTCAAAGCATTTAAGTGTATCATTTATTTGGCTCAGACTCAAGTTATTTGTCTTAAGATTGTCACAGATTGATGTATTTTTATCAGAAAGATGACTTTTTATGTCAGAAATAGCTTTATACAACTCTGGAATACACTCAAAAGTATCAGAAATTATTTTTGATATTTTAATCTGGCTTCCTCCTTCTTTTGTAATTCCATCATGGTTCTGGCCATCTGAAATACATTTTCCATGGCATCTTGTATCCCTGGCTGTAATGTTTTGGGGCTGGTGCCTTCCCTTTGCCCTTGTTTGGAGTTTGTGGCTGCTTTTTCACGTTGAATTTGCTGCTGCTGGCCACTGGGGCTGTTCTTGACACTGGTTTGGGTGGTGGAGGTTTGTTTTTCCTCCATTCCAGTGTCAAAAGCATCATGTTTTTCTTCTCCATCAATGGATGCCATCCATTGAGCAATTTGCAAGTATTGGGATGGCCCAGAAATTTTCTCACAGTCAGGTAAGGATTCCTGCAATTCTTCGATAGGTCTGCAAGGATCTGGTACTCCTTGAACTGAAGTGCATTGTTGTATGCACTGTGGCTGGCTTTTTATATGTCCACTGAGGCTTGTTGTGGCGGTGTCAGCTCTTTTTGAAGGTAAAATGGTATTATCAGATTCAGAATGACCCATTTTAGCCATTTGGAAGTCATCAACTGACCCTTTCCTTCTGTACCTGATTGGCCTCTTCCACAATCACGTCTATTACCTTTCTGGGAGCTGCTTGAGGGGTTATAGCTGGCTCCTGATCTGGTTGAAGGCATAATTATGGTTAAAAAGGCTTAAAATAGTAATTTTATTTCAAAAAACATACTATTGGCCGAATCTTTGGTTGTCTGAAGAGTATTACTTATTTCCAAGTTGACTAATTCAGAAGAAATTGGCTCTGGTTGAATATTCTGAGTCACAATAATAGTACTATTATGATCAGAATTAACAGTACTGGAAGGAATAATGCTGGTTACTGTTGAGGGTATTCCAATGTTTTCTTGTCTTACCACATTGTCAGACACTAAAAAAAAATAAAAAAAACCAATTAATTAAGTAAAAAAAAGAATATTTCAAAAAAGAAATTAAAATATAAGCCTCACTTATAATATTAAAAAAATTATTTTTTTATTGATTTTTTGAATTATAAGTAGTTTTTATATGTTTTTAATTTTTTCAATATAAGAGGAAAGATTGAAAAAGAGGAAAAACAATATGTCACAGGTAAAATATCACAGCTGGGCCCCCAGATGTAAGGTGTGGATATGAAACTTTGATTAAAAATCAAGTACTTTTCCTGTCCTCAAAATTTGTATAAGGTAAAAATCAATTAAAAATAGTAAGATATATTATTTTTAAGGGAAAACACGCCAAATTTATTGTTTCTAAGTTTATTAGTATAAAACAATAATATTATAAAAATTTATTGTTTTGCAACAATAAAAAGTTATCCAAAAATACTCTACAAGAGATATTTAAGGCTACAAAAGGAATTTCTTCAAGAGCAATTTCAATTAGAATTAATTGAGCCAAGAACTGCAAGCAATTAATTAAAGAACAAAGTCTTCAAAAGGAATATTAAAGAGAAAACATGCCCACAAGTGACCAGAGTGAATTTGGAAACAAAATGACAAAGTTCACAGTGATGAAAGATGCTTTAATTCACTTTTGGGGTGGTTCAGGGGTAAAAATGATTATAAGAGTTACAAAAAATGATTATAATGATTTTTTCACGTGGTTAAAAGGTTTAAAATTATTTAAGAAAGGTGGTTGGAATCTTTTATTGATTGGTTTAACAGTGTTTAAACTAATTATAAAAGGAGAAGATTCTAACATGAAGAGAAAAGTGGGGCAAAGAAGACATTCTTTTATAGCCATCAATTTTCTTACTCCAAAAGTAAAATTTACTCTTGTCAGTCGTTAAAAACAGTCTGACAACAGAAAAGCCAATTATGGCATCTTTGAACCCTGGTTTAGACCAAAAAGGGCTGGTTTCAGCCATTTTTAGCCATTTTAGACCCTTAAATCTGCCATTACTATAGCAATACCTGGTCTAGACCTTCAAAACACGTCAGAATGTGTTTAAGAGACGTAGAAACAAGTTAAAACTGTCTTTACTATGATTGTTTTATCTTAAGGGTAGTTTTACCCTCTTGGAAACAGCTAAACCTACCCCAGTTGGTATCAAAACCTCATCATCAATTGAGTCCACAGACCCTGTAACTCAATTCCAAGCCAAAAGTGATGAACCTTTGCATGAATTTTGACAACACATGCCTGTCAGCAAGGATTTTGGGGGTCTAGTTCCCCTTAGAGCTGGAGTTCCTTTCCCCCCCCCCAAATTTAATCTTTCCAATTTATTTTTCCCATATGTAATTCAATTGAGTTGTACAGTTCAATAAAGTAATAATTGATACCTCATATGTAAATCAAAGTCCACTTATGTAATACACGGGCACATTTTGACATTTCAATTGAATTCAATTGAAAATACTTTAATTCCTCATAACTTCTAAAATATACACAACACCTCAATTTTAACAAACATTTTGGTGATTAACACTACATGTGATGTGAATTAAATTAAAGTTTTTAGGATTTTCAATTTTCATACAGAAAATACTAAAAACTTAATTTAAGCTTATTTAGAGTTGAGTTACAAAATTCTCACTCAGAGGTGACCCCACCTGATTTTTTATGAGGAATCCAATGGGTAAATAGTTTTTATATGTTTATTTATTGGATAAAAAGCTATAATAATTTTTATCTACCTTTTTCCAAATTTATTTATTTTTTGACAATTTTGTTAAAAATTCATTTTTACTTAATTTTTTCAAGTATAAATGTAATTTTATAATTTCAGAATTTAATGTAATTTTATTTTGAAATTGTAATGAAATTTTTAATTTTGAATATAATTATATATTTATCTTTTGATTTTTATTTTAATAATATAAATAAATTTAGGGTGTTGGTAAACACACGTTAGCCCTTATGTGTTTTTACTAAACACTTACATGTTTTTACCAGTTTATGGTAAAAACACGTAAGTGACCTTAATTTTCAAAAAAAATTCCTCAGGCTCATTTTGAGGATTTTTTTAATTTTTTTTGCCATATTTTTCCCAACTTGGCATGTCAATAAGCTCAAATTTTTTCAATTTTTTTTTTTGCCAAATTTCACCAATTTGGCCAATATGCCACAATGGCATATTTTTTTCAAAAATTCATTTAAAATCTTCCCACTTATGAATTTCCTTAATTTTCTTTTTTGAAATGAAGGGTTCAATGTGAAGAATAAAGCACCAGAATCCCATAATTTTGGGAATTTTTTTGGGTGGGACAAGTGAAGGCGCAAAAAGGGTTTTTTGTTCAAATGTTTTTTCCCGTCATTGTAATATGCCTATTTTCAAAGAGTGAATTTAATAACTTCCCACTTATGAATTTCCTTCATTTTTTTTTGAAATTAAAGGGTACAATCTGGACAATAAAGAACCAGAAGCTCATGAATTGGGAAAATCTTTTCGGTGGGACAACAAGTGAAGGCGCAATGAGTGTTTTTTTTCCACTGTTTTTTTTCTTGTGTGAAATATGACTATTTTCAAGTACAAAAGTTCCACATTTTTGATAAAAAAAGAGACTGAGGTGGGATTTAAGCAGTAAATATGACTGAGGAGGGGGATAATTGGCATAAATTGTATATACAAAAATAATTCAATCACAATCAACCTCCAAAATAGTGGGTTTTTTCTGAGAGGGGGGAGGAAGATTGGACAAATACAACATTCTGTGTTTCTTAAATTAATCAGCCCACCCCAGGGCTTGTTTTTGGGCATGAATCTCCCAGTTCACAGTAATGGGGGGGACTGGATAAACTTTAGAAATGATGATGTCCAAAGGAACAAAATGAGCACAACTATTCACGAAGCAGATGAAAATGGGGGGATTATCATTTGGAGGACAGAAATAAAGGAAAAGAAGAAAAAGATTGGGCTGTGGAATAAAAGAAAACTGGTCTTTTATACTTATTTGCAATTGGATCCCCCATGTCAGATATGGACATTCACTTGCTTTTTGGAGCCTGGCCAACATCTTCATACCATTCAATTCTTTCCAAATGAGAGGATACTGAGGGAATTAAGGTGTTCATGGTTTCATAAAGGTCTTGATTTTGGTGAATTTCTTCAGCCAAGTCACCTCTGACATCAGCCCATTGATCTTGAGTCTTGTAAATGAAGTGGGATACTGCTCTGTAGCCACAGTTTCCATCACCCTGGACATTGATGGCCTTGAAGGTGTATTTCAATATAAACTTGGGAAAGTCTTCTGAGCCAGTTATCTGATAAGATAAGTTCAAAAAATGAATAAATATCAAAATAAACAACATAAAATTACATTAAAAAGAATCAGAAACTCACAAACAGCTTGGAGCATTCATCACTTGTGTGATAATTGCTTTGACAATGCTCACAGATCAAGTCAATTGTATCAAAGATATTCAAACTGGTGGCAGGCTTGTGTGATTTTCTTTATGAGGTTTTTCTTCCAATTGCCAATCTTCTGGACCTTCTAAGGGTTACTTCTGATTTATTTAATTCAGTTGCTGAGGGTAGTGAATCTGATGAACTGATGGATTTAGATAATGAGTCCTCAGAATCTTCAGAATCTTCAGATGAGTCCACTTCCATAATTGGAGAGGGGACATTTGACTGGGATCTTGAATTTGTTGTTCTGGTCACTTTTGATTGGGGTCTTCCTCTTCTCTTGGATTGACTTTCAATAATTTCAAATCTTGAAGGTTCTCTTTTGTTTTTATTCTTGGCTCCTTGGGGTCTTCCATGGATATTCTTGCATTCTAGAGGGTCTTCATAATATTGATCATCCTCTTGACTCTTGGGAATTTGATCAAATGGGACTTTTCCAGTAAAAACATCTTGAAAATGTTGGAGTATTGGAGTGATTTCTCCCATTGGCCTTTGAAACAGGTGTTCCCCAATGTCTTCAAATATTTTCTTGGCTTCATTCTTTCTTTCTTTTTCAACACTTTGATCATCACCTTGAAAACCAGCCTGAGAAGAATATGACAAATAAAATCAGTTAATAAGAAAAATAATAATAATAAGAAATTAAACAACCCTCACAGGCAAATTAAAATGCCATTGAGGATGGAAGTCTGATAATTCAAGCGTTTGGCACTTGGCAAATGCCTTTTGTGTCTTATGCTTTCAAGGAATGCCTTTATAATTGTTGTATTTCTTGATGCATTTTTCATTTAGAGGAAATTTTGTTTGGAAATTTTCAAAGGCAATCTGAAGAGCATAATGAGACACCTTGCCATTGAGGGTGCAGATGTGTGGAGGAAAATTCTTGACATGGACAATCATTTCTTTGGAGATTCTGTTGATAATTTCAATAAATTGGTTTCTGAATGCCATGTGGAGTGCCCTGACTACCTCCAGGAGAGTACCAGTGGAATTTTGGAGCCAAAGTTTAACAATGGCATGGGCACCTTCAACTCTGGAGGTGGATCCCACACCCAGGTGGCATTGGTGGATGGTCCAGGCTGGCACATAATACTCCTTTAGAGGGAGCCAGGTATTTTCCAAATACTGCAAGACCTCAGCATTTTTAACTTGCTTTTGAAGCTTCTTCCAGTTGTCTTGGAAAGACTTTTCAGTGGGTGAATACATAAGCTGAGAAAAGAATCCCAAAGTCATTAATAAAGACAATATTAAGAAAAAAAGTGAAATAAAATGAAATAAAGTGAAGAAGTATATTACTTGATTCCAAAGGCCCATGAAAATTTCAAAATCAGTTCCATGACCAATTGTCTTCATGCAATGAGCAGATACATCCTTGTTGACGTGCCAAATGCATAGCATGACTTTGGAGTCTGGGAAGAGCTTCCTAATAGAGTTTTTCAAGGCCAGATCCCTGTCAATAACAATAACTGCAGGGGGAATAAGATTGGTGTTGTTGAGGACCTTTTCAATGTATTGATTTAATGCCCAAGTATATGAAGTTTCATTTTCATTCTTCATCAAACAAAAAGCCCCAGAAAAGGTCTTATTTGTTGAGCTGAATCCAACAATATGAAAAGGGGCATTTTGTACTTATTGGTTTTATAAGTACAATCCATAAGAATGACATGAGGAAAGCCATGAAGAAGTTTTATGGCCAGGGGGTGAGTAAAAAACAAGGAGGTAATGTGTTCCTCAGAATCCCTTGCAGAAGACCAAACAAAATCTTCTCTTTGAGAGTGTCAATAAGAGAATCAATGGGCCTTCTGCCTTGCAGTTTGTCTTTCTTGATTTTCTTGACTTGGTTGTAAATGTCTTGAAGGATTAAAGGCCTGTCAGACTCCCTCTGGCTGCATAATTGGGCCTGAATTTGCCTTGGCGTGAGCAGTGATTCAGAAATTTGAGCAATTTGGGATGTTTCTTGCTCATTGAATTTTCTGAAAGAAGGATGTGCCATGATATTTTCAGTGGCATCATGGCTATGTTCAGGATTTTTGACTTGAAGAGTCCAAGTGGTACTCTTGGCATATTTCCTGGCATAAAGTCTAAAAGGACAGTCAAGCTTTCTTGAGGTGACTGTTTTGGAGGGGATTTGTTGGGATTTGGGGTTCCAGACCTGTCACAACATATTTCAATCTGGTTGTGGGTCATATTGGACCTCAAGGTGGACACAGCATACCCCTGAGCCCTGGCAACATTATGCACATGTTTCCAAAGAAGCTCAAGGGTCTGAAATTCACCTTCAGTGGGGGGTTGAAGCATTTTTTAATGAAAATTATGTATAAAAGTAAAAAAAAGGGGGAATTGGGGGATTTGGAATGGGGTAAGAACCTTTTGAAATGTGAAAAAGAGGTGAAAAAAGGTGTGAAAAATGAACAGAAGTGGCTAAGAGTGACAGAAAGTGGTTTAATTGGGGGATTAATAGATGAGGGAAGGTAAAAAATTGAAAATTGAGAGGCTTGAAAGCAGGTTGTTTTGGTGGAAAATGCAGTCTTTGGGGGAAAAAAAGAAAAAAAAGTGTGAAAAGCTTTGCAAAATGGCTTTGGTAACGCTGTTTTCCAAAAAAACCAATGGTTTGGGGTGGGGATAATGTGGATTATTGGGGTGTTTGGGCTTGTTTGTTTTTTGGGGGGGGCTGGGCAAAAAAATCTGAAACAATTTGGAGTTAGAGAGGTTTTGTGGGGAAAAAAACCTCTTTTGGGCATGTTTTGGCCCAATACAGGCCCAATGGTGTTTCATTTTTAATTAAAAATGGGCCCAGGGAACCCCTTACGTGTTTTTACTAAAAGCTTACGTGTTTTTACCAAATTATGGCCAAAACAAGTAATTTTTTAGTAAAAACACATAAGCTCTTATGTGTTTTTACCAATTTGCTTACATGTTTTTACCAACACCCTAAATTTATTTTATTTATATTTATATTTTAATTTTGAATTTGTGGTCTTTTGGGTATATGAAATTACCTCTAAGGCTCACACAAAGCCTCCTTTTATCTTGTTCTGGGGTAGTGGGAGGTGGCTTACCTATTCACACGACCACAGAGTGAAACTTTTCACTCCTGTGGGCTGATGTGTGGTTCTACACACTCAATACAGACTAGTATTGGGTGGAAATGTGGTTTTAGAACCACAAGTAGTTATTTTCACACTATACATGGTGAACATTTTCACCAAAGGAGTTTACAGGTGTGTTGTGGCGCTTCTGACGTGTCAGAAGCTGTACAGAACCTGTATGGACCTCTGTATATGACTTAACTATGAGGTATTGAAGTATAAAAAACCTTCTTTGTCTGTTTGACACCCCATAATCATACTTATGGGATAGTATCCCACTGTCAGGCTGTATTTTCCAAACTGTGGGAGTTTAACCTTAAAGCTGCTATACGTTTGTCCGTTTTTAAGATATTGAGCTCAAAATTGGTTCATTGTGTAGCGCTGGATGTTATTTACACAATGGTACCTCATTTGATATGGTTATCATTAAATATGGCAAAGTTATTTCATGTACAAGTTTTCTTGTACACATTTATGATTTATCCAAAAACTGTATGAAACTCTTTTCTCCATATCTTTTGTTCTAGATAGGATATGGGGAAATGAATGGCATCATTAGATAGCCCTTAGTGTTCCCTTTCCAAAAAGACCCCTCTTGAGGTATCTCACACTAAAACTGTAGAAGTTACATGAGAGGTGAATATTTTAATCACTCTTATTTGACCTTATTTTGGTCATAACTTCTGTAATTCTGGCTCTAGCTCAGTTTGGCTAGCACCATTGGATATCCCTGGCTTAGAGCTTCATTTGGAGTACCCATTTGATGGGGTTAGGATTCTCCTTCTAGATTTTAGATGAGAGGTGAAAATTAAGGTTTATGTTCAGCAACAACTTTGAGCAGGAATAACTTTTTTATTTCTTGTCCTATGGTGATGGGACTTATATATTCAGAAAGGGGTGAGTTTCCTTTTTTTTTTGACACCTTTTGAGTTAATTTTTCTCAGCTCCATGTTTTGGTGGTATCTTGGCTTTACCATTGGTTTATGGTATTTGGCTGTCATGCTTGTGCTCTGGTTTTGAGTCACAGGCTGACAATGTCTGACCCATCTGTAAATATCCGAGAGTGCTGTGGTTTTCTATCTCTTAGCAGCTGTTCAGCTTTGTCTATGGCTTCCTCTTTTGTTATCTCCATGATCTTGATTGGTAGGAGTTTCCTGCATGGTTTTGTTCAGAATTGGGCTATTGACTTGGGCCCTGGGTTATTGTTTCCTGCTATCCTCTCTCTCTGGATTAGCTTATGGATCAAGGATGGGTATGACCTGAATTTTCCATGTAATTCCTTTAGTATTCTGCCTTTCAGGGGGTAGTTTTCTTCCTTTTTTGCAATTCATACTGTCATCTTGTGCATTTTTAAAATGTGTGCTGATAAGATTGATTTTAATTTTCTATCCCTCTTCAGGAATATTACTGGCATGGACTTTAGGGAGGCCATTACCATTCGTGCCTCTCTGTTTTAGGATATTTAAACTATGGGCTTTACTTTCTTCTGTGTTGAGGTGTTTAGCCATAGTATACTTCCAAATAGGATCCTGGTGTAAAGGACTTTTTAAATCAGTCTGCATGTATCTTTTATGCCAATCCCAAAATACCTACTACTGATTCTGTTGATTTGTGCTATTTTCGTCTCTACTCTTAATTTGATTGTCTCAATCTTTTTTATATGTCAGTTTTGGATCTAGAATAATCCCTGGCAACCTTGTGCTGTTACTAGGGTTCAGCAATTGCTCTCCAAATGCCAGTTGTCTCTGCTCCTCTTCAGGTCAATTGAATAACATGAAATTTGTATTTTTTTTTGTAGAATTCAGATCCCATTTTCCTACCCCACTCAATGATTCTTCTGCCAATGTTTTCCATTTCTTTCATCACCTCTAGAGTTGTGTCTTCTGGGACCAAATGTTTGACATGATTGATATACCCTATGGAAATCTGGTTTGACTTCGCTGGGCCTATGTCAGCATCCATTAGTTTGGAGTTGTACAGTAAGTATAGTTTCACTTATAGTGAAGGGCTTTGAGGGTTTCCCCTTTTTAGCAATTTCATTTGGGAATGGAAATTCTGTGTATCTAGTCAGCAAGAAGGACTGTATTATGGCTATTATGTAGTCTAGAGCCTGATTTTGGGTTAGTACTTGTACTAGTTTTTCTCTGTAAACTGCGGGGTAGGCTGAGATCACATTAAGAAATGAATCAGAAACTACTTTCCCTTTCCACCACTTCTCTTTGATCCAAGAGTCAAGTAGAATAATTTCTTCCTCTATTTTGTGTCCCTTACTTCCCCAAAAGTGTCTTTTTGAGATGGCTCCCATTTTGTGGGCCCAATATATTGTTTGGTTATTTGATATTCTCTAGAGAAGTTTGCTTAATGTTTTCAATAAGACCATTGGTCTGTAAGCTGATGGGTCTTAGTAGTCGATCTTATTTGCCTTTTAGATTTTTTAACGCTCTTTTCCAGGGTGTTGGGAAGTTTCCTGTTGTGAGGCAATTGCAAAAAAGTTCATTGTGTTTTTTATTATCATTTTACTAGCTATTTTTATCAGTTCTTTGGTATCCCATCGAGTCCTCGGCTTTTCTTGTTAGGGAGTTGTTTAATATTGGTCCTTAGTTAATGTGAGCCTTAGAGGTAATTTCATATACCCAAAAGACCACAAATATAAAAAATAACATATTAATATAAATAAAATAAATTTATTTATATTATTAAAATTAAAAATAAAAAATTAATTATAATTTAAAAATAAAATTACTTTAAATTTTGTAAATATAAAATTACATTTATACTTGAAAAATTTAAGTAAAAATGAAATTTTAACAAAATTGTGAAAAAATAAATAAATTTGGAAAAAAGTTAAATAAAATTTATTATAACTTTTTATCCAATAAATAAACATATAAATTTTATTTCACCATTGGATTCCTCATAAAAAATCAGGTGGGGTCACCTCTGGGTGAAATTTTTGTAACTCAACTCTAAATAAGCTTAAATTAAGTTTTTAGTATTTTCAATACAAAAGTTGAAAATCCTCAAAACCTTAATTTAATTCACACCACATGTGGTGTTAACCATCAATTTTTGTGTTAAAATTGAGGTGTTGTGTTTAGTTTAGAAGTTATGAGGAATTAAAGTATTTTCAATTGAATTCAATTGAAATGTCAAAATGTGCGCGTGTATTACATAAGTGAACTTTGATTTACATATGAGGTGTCAATTATTACTGTATTGTACTGTACAATTGAATTGAATTACATATGTAAATTATAAGTATAATACATGATGAGGAATTAAAGGAAAAATAAATTGGAAAGATTAAATTTGGGGGGGAAAAGGAACTCCAGCTCTAAGGGGGAGCTAGACCCCCAAAATCCTTGCTGACAGGCGTGGGATGTCAAAATTCACGCAAAAGATCATCACTTTTGGCCTGGAATTGAGTTACAGGGTCTGTGGACTCAATTGATGATGAGGTTTTGATACCAACTGGGGTAGTTTTAGCTGTTGCCAAGAAGGTAAAACTACCCTTAAGATAAAACAATCATAATAAAAACAGTTTTAACTGGTTTCTACGCCTCTGACACACATTCTGACGTGTTTTGAAGGCTCTAGGCCTGGTATTGCTATAGTAATGGCTGATTTAAGGGTATAAAATGGCTAAAAATGGCTTAAACCAGCCCTTTTTGGTCTAAACCAGGGTTCAATGATGCCATAATTGGCTTTTCTGTTGTCAGACTTTTTTTCACGACTGACAAGAGTAAATTTTACTTTTGGAGTAAGAGAATTGATGGCTATAAAAGAATGTCTTCTTTGCCCCACTTTTCTCTTCATGTTAGAATCTTTTCCTTTTATTAATTAGTTTAAAACTGTTAAACCAATCAATCAAAGATTCCAACCACCACTTTTAAATCATTTTAATCCTTTTAACCACGTGAAAAAATCATTATAATCATTGTTTGTAACTCTTATAATCATTTTTACCCCTGAACCACCCCAAAAGTGAATTAAAGCATCTTTCATCACTGTTAACTTTGTCACTTTGTTTCCAAATTCACTCTGGTCACTTTTGGGCGTGTTTTCTCTTTAATATTCTTTTTAAAGACTTTGTTCTTTAATTAATTGCTTGCAGTTCTTTGCTCAATTAATTCCAATTGAAATTGCTCTTGAAGAAATTTCTTTTGTAGCCTTAAAATATCTCTTGTAGAGTATTTTTTGGATAAATCTTTATTGTTGGTAAAACAATAAATTTTTATATTATTGTTTTATACTAATAAAGTTATAAACAATAAAATTGGCGTGTTTTCTCTTAAAAATAATATTTCATACTATTTTTAACTGAATTTTACCTTATACAAATTTTGAGGACAGGAAAAGTACTTGATTTCTAATCAAAGTTTCATATCCACACCTTACATTTGGGGGCCCAGCCGTGATATTTTACCTGTGACATATTTTTTTACTCTTTTTAAATCTTTTTTCTTATATTGAAAAATTTAAAAACATATAAAAAATACTTATAATCCAAAAAAATCCTTAAAAAATAAATTTTTTTCATATTATAAGTGAGGCTTATATTTTTATTTCTTTTTTGAAATAACCTTTTTTTACTTAATTAATTGGCTTTTTCATTAATTTTAGTGTCTGACAACGTGGTAAGACAAGAAAACATTGAAACAGCCTCAACAGTTACCAGTATTATTCCTGCAAGCACTGTGATTTCAGACCATAATAGCACTGTTATTGTGACTCAAAATAACCAACCTGAGCCAATAACCTCTGAATTAATTAACTTGGATATAAGTAATACCCTTCAGAGAGCTAAAAATTTGACAAATAGTGAGTTTTTTGACGTAAAATTACTATTTTTAACCTTTCTAATCATAAATATGCCTTCAACCAGATCAGGAGCAAGCTATAAACCCTCAAGCAGCTCCCAAAAAGGTCATAGACGTGATTATGGCAGAAGCCAATCAGATACAGAAGGACAAGGGTCAGTAAAAGACTTCCACAACAATAAATTGTCCAATTCTGAAGCTGATGACACTATTTTACCTTCAAAAAGAACTGACACCGCCACAAGAAGCCTCAGTGGACATTTACAAAGCCAGCCAGAAGGCTTACAACAATGCACTTCAGTACAAAGAATACCAGATCCTTGCAGATCTGTGGAGAAACTGCATGAATTCATACCTAACTGTAAGAAAATTCTTGGGCCATCCCAACACTTGCAAATTGCTCAATGGATGGCATCCATTGATGGAGAAGAAAAACATGATGCTTTTGACACTGGAATGGAGGAAAAACAACCCTCCACCACCAAAACCAGTGCCAAAAACAGCCCCAGTGGCCAGCAGCAGCAATTCGAACGTGAAAAAGCAGCCACAACCTCCAAACAAGGGCAAAGGGAAGGCACAAGCTCCAAAACCTTACAGCCAGGGCTACAGGATTCCAAAGATTCAACAGGATGCCATGGAAAATGTATTTCAGATGGCCAGAACCATGATGGAATCACAAAAGAAGGAGGAAGCCAGATTAAAGTTCCAGAAATGATTTCTGATATATTTGATTCCATCCCAGAGTTGTATGATGCTATAAATGACGTGAAAAAACATCTTTCTGATAAAAATGAATCCATTTGTAACAACATTAAAACAAACAACCTGAGTCTGTGCCAAATTAATGAAACACTTATGTGTTTTGAAAAAGTTTTAAGAACAATTAAAAATTCTAATAATGACAATTCTTCTAACATTAAAATAAATGAACAATCTGCCATTATTAAAGAATTAACAGATAAATATTCTAAATTCAATATTGATGACATGATTGAAACAAGAATTAAACAAGCCATAAATATTATCAAGACAGATAACAAGAAAGTCCTTGATGACATTTCAAATTCATTTACTGAAGTAAAGACATATACCATTGCCTTGAAAAAGTGTTTTGATGCTTCACAAGAAGAAGTATCAAAATTATCAATGAAATTGAATCAAGTCACTGCTGATAATACAAGACAGGCAGAGTTATGGCAAGAACTTACACATAAAGAAGACATGTATAAAATTGAAGTAATAAATTTAATACAAAGCTTCCAACATGAATACAGAAATTCCCAAAGGTGTAGCAACAGTAAAATGAATGACATTGAACAATTACTGAACACCTTACCAAGAATGTCTACACCTCTAAATCAAAATGAGGGCACAAGAATTTCAAATCCACAAGTATTGGATCCTGATAATTCACAATTAAAAAATGAATTATCCACTTCTTTTCATAACTTGGAACCATCAATGGGCCAAGCACTCTTGAAAGAAGTTCCAAAACTTAAAGAATGGCCTCACTTCAGTGGTGAAGGAGAGTATGACCATATGGAATTCATTAGAGGTATTGACATGATCAAAGAGGATTTTGAATTACCAGACAGATTGGTAACAGCCAGGTTTAATACCTTGTTTACCAGATCAGCTCACAGATGGTACATCAAAATAAGACAAGCACATGGACACCAGAGTTGGACTTGGTGGAAAACCCAAATCATCAACAAATGGGCAAATGATGCTTGGAGGTTTAAAGTTGAAACAGCCTTTGAATCTGCCAAATTTAATGCTGATAAAGACAAAGCTTTACCATGGTTTTGCCAACAAAAGGACAGATTAACAGCATTATATCCTGACATGTCAGAATTTATGATCCATAGAAAAATTCTGAGACAATGTGGAGGTGACTTAGAGCATGCTGTCAAAAGCAGGACTCCTGAACAATCTTCAGCAGAGGATATTATCAATATACTAGAAGAAGTAACCACCAGAACCAAAATTGGTTCTAGTAGGGTGAATCTTAAAACAAGGTTTAATACACCTTGGAAAGATTCTGTGGACAAAAACCCCAAAGAAAATTCTAGTAATATTAAATATAAATCTGCAGATACAGTCAGAAAATGCCATATTTGCCAAAGCACCACCCATTTAGCCAATACATGTCCAAAAAGGGGGAAAATCAATGAAATTGACATTGAAAAAGAACCAGATGTTGAAAAATAAGACATAATTGAAGACAATTCAGATGATAAGTCATCCATATTCTCTGAATCTTCAAAAGATATAGAAAATATCAATGCCACTTTTGACATCATGGAATCTTATTCCCACTTACCACAATTGAGCAATGGTCAAGTTGATTTATCAAAAGTTCAAGATGCACAACTTATGAAGACAAAACCAAACAGAGGAAAAGGTTATACAGCTGGTAACTCCTGTATAACAGAAGTGGTGATTGATAACAAACCCACCAAACTTTTGCTTGACCCAGGAGCCTTCTGCTCTTGTGTTGGAAAATCTTTTCTTAAGACTTGTGTACCAAATTTTGAAGACCAATTGTTACCAATTGATGGTATAAAATTCAACAGTGCAAGTAACCCAATGAAAGCATTAGGAATCTTTGAGACCAATGTCATATTCCCACACATAAATGGGAATTTAAGGATCACAGTTGAATTTGTTGTTATGGAAAATTGCTCTAGTACCCATTTTATATTGGGAAATGACTATTTAATCATGTATGGAATAGATTTACATAATAACAAAGACAGATACTTTACAATTGGGGACAATAAGCGCCAGAAATTTGCCTTTTTACCATTTAAAAGACAAATTACGGTAAACAAAGTATCACCAGTCAACTTAGAGTTAGAAAAATTCAAGTCTGAACAGTTAAATGAGGCTGAGATAAGCCTTCATCTGACTGATAAACAAGAAAATGAACTTTCTTCCCTTTTGTATGACCACAAAGGAGCATTTGCTACAGACAAAGAACCTCTGGGAGCAATTATTGGTCATGAAGTTGACATCATTCTTAACATTGAGAGACCTTATCCACCACTCTTAAGAAGACCTGCTTATCCAGCAAGTCCAAAATCAAGAGAAGCTCTAGAAATTCATATCAAAGAACTTCTAGACCTTGGTGTAATAAGAAAAGTAGGCCACAATGAGGAAGTAGAAATAACTACACCAGTCATAGTGGCGTGGCATAATGGAAAATCCAGAATGGTTGGGGACTTTAGAGCTCTGAACACTTACACTCTTCCAGACAGATACCCAATACCAAAAATCCAAATTGCCCTTACTCAAATATCTCAAGCAGTGTATATAACCACTATGGATGCCCTTAAAGGATTCCATCAAAATGTAGTAACACCAAGAGCAAGAAAATATTTGAGAATTATTGTTCATTGTGGAGTGTATGAATACTTAAGGATGCCCTTTGGTATCAAAAATGCACCTTCACACTTCCAAAGAATGATGAATGAAATCTTCCCTGAAGAACTCTCAGAGGGATGGTTAATCATTTACATTGATGACATTATTATCTGTTCAAAGACTTGGGAGGAGCACATGTACAGATTATCAAGAGTTTTGACAAAAATCCAATCAGTAAACATGAAAATCTCCTTGAAGAAATGTCATTTTGGATTTAAAGAACTTAAGGCACTAGGACATGTTGTATCTGGTTTGTCCCTTGGAATTGATAAAAACAAAGTTGCAGCAGTATTGTTAAAACCCATGCCTCAGAATAAGAAGGAAATTCAGTCATTCTTAGGTTTTGCAGGATATTACAGGCAACACATTAAAGACTTTGCATCCATAGCAAGACCACTCTATAAGTTGTGTGACAAAGACACAGTATTTGAGATGACTGTTGACAGAGTCAAAGCTTTTGAGTCTCTAAGAGAAGCATTGACCACTGCTCCACTCTTACTGATGCCAGACTTTAAATTGCCTTTCAAACTGTATATTGATGCATCAGGGGATGGACTAGGTGCTGCACTTCACCAAGTTCAGATCATAAATGACAAACCTGTAGAAGGACCAATATGTTTCATATCCAGGCAAATCAAACCAACTGAAGCCAGATATGGAGCAAGTCAAATGGAATGTCTATGCCTTGTCTGGGCCTTAGAGAAATTGAACTATTTATTAGAGGGATGTGTTTTTGAAGTAATAACAGATTGTACAGCTGTGAAATCACTTTTGAACATGAAAACACCTAACAGACACATGCTCAGATGGCAAATAGCCATACAAGAATACAGAGGCAATATGACTATTGTTCATAAGGATGGGAATATTCATAAGAATGCAGATGGACTAAGCAGATGGCCATTACCAAATAACATTGATAATCCTGCTTATGTTCCAGAAGAAGCTTCACCACAAATTCCAATAGAAGGAATAAGTGTTACAGACTTGAACACCACCTTCTTTGAAGAAGTCAGAAATACTTACACTCAAGATAAGAATTGTAGCATCTTATGCCAATTACTTAACAAAGACTGTAAAGACAACTCTCTAATACATGCCTTGGATGAAGTATGGAGAAAATCTTATAATGAAGGAAGATTTCACCTACTGGATGGTATAATTTACCACAGAACCAAGCACACATGTGTCATGACAGTTGTAGACAGGTCATTAATCAATCTTGTACTTAAAGAATGCCATGATAGTCCATTTTCAGGACATCTTTCGGAAGACAGAACAAGAGAGAAAGTGAAGACCTGCATATGGTGGCCAATGTGGCAAAAAGATGTTGCAGAATATTGCCAAACCTGTGACAGATGCCAAAAGGCAAATAAATCCACTGGCAAAAGACTTGGAAATATGATGAAAATCCAAGAACCAAACAGACCTTGGGAAATTGTCCATATGGATTGGGTAACTGGCCTACCACCAGGAGGTGACAGGAGCTATAATGCTTGCCTAGTAATTGTGGACAGATTCAGTAAAACTCCAATCTTTTTACCATGTCACAAAGATGATACAGCCATGGATACAGCTCTTCTGATATGGAATAGAGTAGTGTCATGGACTGGGATATTTACAAATATCATCAGTGATAGAGATCCCAAATTCACTTCAGCTCTATGGACAAATCTTCACCAATTATTTGGCACAAAACTGTCTTTCTCTACAGCCTACCACCCACAAACTGATGGTCTGGCTGAAAGAATGATCCAAACCTTAGAGGACATGGTGAGAAGATTTTTTGCATATGGCCTTGAATTCAAAGATTGTGATGGATTTACCCATGATTGGTGTACTCTGTTACCAGCACTGGAATTAGCATATAAGACATCAATCCATTCCAGTACCAATCAGACTCCTGCTATTCTAGAAAAAGGATGGAACCCCAAGTTACCCCAAGATTCCTTGAGGAAAGACTTAATTGAAATACATCCCACATCTGCTAGCTTCAAAGGAATGCTAGACAAAGCTAGAAAGCATACAGTGAGATGCATGGAGGACTCTTTTGCATATGCTAAAGACAAATGGGATAAATCTCATGCAACTCCAGATTTCAAAGTGGGGGACCTAGTTCTTGTATCCACCACTAACTTCAATAACATCAAAGGATGTAAAAATTTAAAAGACTCCTTTGCAGGACCTTTTGTGATTAAGGCCCTCCATGGAGAAAATGCTGTTGAAGTAGAGTTATCTGAAGAACTTAGCAATAAGCACCCTACATTTCCAGTAAGCTTGATAAAGCCATACAAATCTAGTGATGCTGAGAAATTTCCCTTGAGGAATAAGATTCCCCAAGTTATACCTCCTATTGAGACATCTGGTACTAAGAAAATAACCAAAGTTCTTAAAGAAAGGAAATTAAGAACCAAGAAAGTAAGGGAATACCTTGTTAGGTACAGTGACCCAACTTGTGAAGATGAATGGTTAGAAGAGAAAGATATACCAGAAGCCACCAAACTCCTGAGGAGATTCAGACACACTAGAAACACCAATATTACAAAGTAATATTCTTTTTTAGGGGGAGGGAATGTGAGGCTTAGAGGTAATTTCATATACCCAAAAGACCACAAATATAAAAAATAACATATTAATATAAATAAAATAAATTTATTTATATTATTAAAATTAAAAATAAAGAATTAATTATAATTTAAAAATAAAATTACTTTAAATTTTGTAAATATAAAATTACATTTATACTTGAAAAATTTAAGTAAAAATGAAATTTTAACAAAATTGTGAAAAAATAAATAAATTTGGAAAAAAGTTAAATAAAATTTATTATAACTTTTTATCCAATAAATAAACATATAAATTTTATTTCACCATTGGATTCCTCATAAAAAATCAGGTGGGGTCACCTCTGGGTGAAATTTTTGTAACTCAACTCTAAATAAGCTTAAATTAAGTTTTTAGTATTTTCAATACAAAAGTTGAAAATCCTCAAAACCTTAATTTAATTCACACCACATGTGGTGTTAACCATCAATTTTTGTGTTAAAATTGAGGTGTTATGTTTAGTTTAGAAGTTATGAGGAATTAAAGTATTTTCAATTGAATTCAATTGAAATGTCAAAATGTGCGCGTGTATTACATAAGTGAACTTTGATTTACATATGAGGTGTCAATTATTACTGTATTGTACTGTACAATTGAATTGAATTACATATGTAAATTATAAGTATAATACATGATGAGGAATTAAAGGAAAAATAAATTGGAAAGATTAAATTTGGGGGGGAAAAGGAACTCCAGCTCTAAGGGGGAGCTAGACCCCCAAAATCCTTGCTGACAGGCGTGGGATGTCAAAATTAACGCAAAATTTCATCACTTTTGGCCTGGAATTGAGTTACAGGGTCTGTGGACTCAATTGATGATGAGGTTTTGATACAAACTGGGGTAGTTTTAGCTGTTGCCAAGAAGGTAAAACTACCCTTAAGATAAAACAATCATAATAAAAACAGTTTTAACTGGTTTCTACGCCTCTGACACACATTCTGACGTGTTTTGAAGGCTCTAGGCCTGGTATTGCTATAGTAATGGCTGATTTAAGGGTCTAAAATGGCTAAAAATGGCTAAAAATGGCTTAAACCAGCCCTTTTTGGTCTAAACCAGGGTTCAATGATGCCATAATTGGCTTTTCTGTTGTCAGACTGTTTTTCACGACTGACAAGAGTAAATTTTACTTTTGGAGTAAGAGAATTGATGGCTATAAAAGAATGTCTTCTTTGCCCCACTTTTCTCTTCATGTTAGAATCTTTTCCTTTTATTAATTAGTTTAAAACTGTTAAACCAATCAATCAAAGATTCCAACCACCACTTTTAAATCATTTTAATCCTTTTAACCACGTGAAAAAATCATTATAATCATTGTTTGTAACTCTTATAATCATTTTTACCCCTGAACCACCCCAAAAGTGAATTAAAGCATCTTTCATCACTGTTAACTTTGTCACTTTGTTTCCAAATTCACTCTGGTCACTTTTGGGCGTGTTTTCTCTTTAATATTCTTTTTAAAGACTTTGTTCTTTAATTAATTGCTTGCAGTTCTTTGCTCAATTAATTCCAATTGAAATTGCTCTTGAAGAAATTTCTTTTGTAGCCTTAAAATATCTCTTGTAGAGTATTTTTTGGATAAATCTTTATTGTTGGTAAAACAATAAATTTTTATATTATTGTTTTATACTAATAAAGTTATAAACAATAAAATTGGCGTGTTTTCTCTTAAAAATAATATTTCATACTATTTTTAACTGAATTTTACCTTATACAAATTTTGAGGACAGGAAAAGTACTTGATTTCTAATCAAAGTTTCATATCCACACCTTACAGTTAATCTGTTGTTCTTTTTTCAAATTGGAGTGGCTGGGTCTGGTTACTTATTATTTGTGATTCTTCCACTTCTTCTATAGGGTTTCTGCCTGAGAAAACATGTTGAAAACCAATTCAGCTTGTTCTTGTTTGTTATTGGTTATTCTTCCTTCCAAGTTCCTCAATGGGTGTACTTCCCCAGATGCCATTGATTTTGTAAATCGGAATTCATCAAACACATTATTTTGTCTGCTGGTTGCTAGTAAGGCTCTCCAATGGTTTCTTTTCAGTTCTTAGACCTTTGCTGTTGAAACTTATTGCCAATGTTGCAACAGCTATTAGATTCTTAGGAGCTAGTTAGTAACATACATCTTCTTTCTCTATTTCTCTCCTTTCCTGTGGGATTCGACACTTTCTTTTCTCACAAAACTTTTGCTTTGTTGGTGTTTGCGTTCAACCATTTTTCTTCTTTTACATATGCATCTTTTATTGTGTTTCCAATCCACTCTGAATCCTTGTCTACTTTTTTTTGTTTGTTGACTGTTACTATGCAGGTCTCTTTAAAACCCTCATTGGATGTCTTGAATGAAAGAACTTTCATCTAGGTTGGTCATTTTCATGGTTCACTAGGGTTCTCTGACTTAAATTTTTTTCTCTTTTAGGTATAGGATTTTCTTTATTGTTTTATGGTCAAAAGAGTGCCTATTGTTATCAATGCTGGTCCTTTCCACTAGCTGAATTGCTGCTGAGTTGGCCAAAGAAAGTTTATTTTTTAAATGTTGGGGTTCCTTTGGGTGAGCAAATCCTGAATCCTTTGAACTGCATATTTTGATGAGGTCTTGTTCTTGGGGATGGAAAGGTTTGTAGCCTCTGGGGCTCCAAACCTTTGAGTGGGGATTGGAGTCCATGGTGATGATAGTGTCACAACCATGGAAAGGACCCCTCCCAATTGGTGTTTCATGGCAAATCAAGCCCCCACTACTATATGTTCAATGGCCCATATGATCAATTCAAAGCTAATTGGCCATTCATGGTGTTTAATGTCCTTTGGACCACACCCATTTCTCCTGGCCAATGATGGCCCCAAACTCCACTTATTTCCCCCAGTGTGAGCCTTAGAGGTATCTTCATATACCCAAAACACCACAAATGATAACTTAAGATACAAATATAAATAAAATGAATTTATTTATATTCTAAAAATAAAAATTGAAATATAAATACAAATTTATAATTAAAGATAAAAATTTAATTATAATTGAAAAATAAAATTACAATACATTTTAAAATTATGAAAATACATTTTTACTTGTAAAAATTAAGTAAAAATGAATTTTTAATAAAAATTATGAAATTAAAATATTTTTTGTAAAAAGTTATATAAAACATATTATGAATTTTTATCCAATAACTAAACATAAAGGAATTATCACACCATTGGATTCCTCATAAAAAATAAAGTGGGGTCACCTCTGGGTAAAATATCTGTAACTCAACTCTAAATAAGCTTAAATTAAGTTTTTACTATTTTCTGTACAAAAGTTGAAAATAGCCAAAACCTTGAATTTAATTCACACCACATGTGGTGTTAACCATTAATTGTTATGTTAAAATTGAGGTGTTGTGTTTAGTTTAGAAGTTATGAGGAATTAAAGTATTTACAATTGAAATGTCAAAATGTGCGCGTGTATTAGATAAGTGAACTTTAATTTACATATGAGGTATCAATTATTACAGATGTGTAAATAAAAACTCAATTGAATTACATATGTAAATTATAATTGTATTACATGATGAGGAATCAAAGAAAAAATAAATTGGAAAGATTAATTCCGGGGGGAAAGACACTCTATCTCTAAGGGGGAGCTAGACCCCCAAAATCCTTGCTGATTGGCATGGGATGTCAAAATCCATGCAACAGTTCATGAATTTTGGCCTGGAATTGAGTCACAGGGTCTGTGACTCAATTGATGATGAGGGTTTGAAATCAACAAGGGTAGTTTTAACGGTTGCCAAGAGGGTAAAACTACCCTTAAGTTGAAACAATGTTAGTAAAAACAGTTTCAACTGGTTTCTATGCCTTCTAAACACATTATGACGTGTTTTGAAGGCTTTAGACAAGGTATTGCTATAGTAATGGCTGATCTAAGGGTCTAAAATGGCTAAAAATAACAAAAAAATGGCTTAAACCAGCCCTTTTTTGGTCTAAACCAGGGTTCAATGATTCCATAATTTTCTTTTCTGTTGACAGAATGTTTTCCACGACTGAGAAGAGTAAATTTTACTTTTGGAGTAAGAAAATTGATGGCTATAAAAGAATGTCTTCTTTACCCCACTTTTTTCTTCATGTTAGAATCTTTTCCTTTTATAATTAGTTGAAACACTGTTAAACCAATCAATAATATATTTCAACCACGTTTTTTAAACATTTGGAACCTTTTAAAAACGTTGAAAAATCATTATAACCATTGTTTGTAACTCTTACAATCATTTTTACCCCTGAACCAAGGAAAAAGTGAATTAAAGAATCTTTCATTAGTGTTAGCTTTGTCACTTTGTTTCCAAATTCACTCTGGTCACTTTTAGGTGTGTTTTCTCTTTAATATTCCTTTTAAAGACTTGGTTCTTTAATTAATTTCTTGCAGTTCTTTGCTCAATTATTTCCAATTGAAATTGCTCTTGAAGAAATTACTTTTGTAGCCTTAAATATTGCTTGTAGAGTATTGTTGGATAAATCTTTATTGTTGGTAACGCAATAAATTTTTATTATATTATTTTTTTATACTTATAAAGTTAAAAACAATAAAATTGGCGTGTTTTCTCTTTAAAAATACTATTTCTTACTATTTTTAAATAATTTTACCTTATACAAATATTTGAGGAGAGGAAATGTAATTGATATTTGTCACAACCATGGCAATTCACTTCCTTGGATCCCCATATGGCATATCAAGCCACAGTCCTTTTATGGCCAATTGGCCATATCCATCACCAGTGGCCAATATGGCCACGTCATCATCTTATGGACCATTTATGGCCATTTGTGCTTTGGGGCCTTCATGGCCCTTCACCTCAATCCAGCACCCATAGCGGCAATTTATGCCCAAATGGGTATTTCTGGTCATTTCCCTCAAAACCAGGGGAAATGGCCCAAATGGCTGTTTTTGGCCATTTGGGCTCATAATGCGCATTTTGCGCATTTTTGCGCATTTGTGCACTTTTGTGCATTTTGCGCATTTTTGCGCATTTGCGCACTTTTTGTGCATTTTGCGCACTTTTGCGCATTTGCGCACTTTGCGCATTTTTGCGCACTTTGTGCATTTGCGCACTTTGACGCAAATTGTCCAAAAGACACTTTCCCGCCTTTTGGGCCAGTTTTTGGCTCAGAACCCAAAAGGCCCAGAAACACCTTTCCAAGCTCTGAAGCCATCACATCCATCCTTTTCCCCTCTGCCTTTCCACCTCAAGACCTTTGGACGTAATCTTCTTGCCAATCAACCAATATGCCATAAATGATGTTATACATCATTGTGCATCATTTTTCAACAGCAATTCAATGGTGGCAATATCAAATAGTCTTTTCAACATTCTTACATCTCATCACGTCATCAAGGCACCCAATCATTCAGAGGAATCATCAAGGCTCAACAGCAAGTGTTTCAGCGTCAAAGACCAATGACACCATCAAGCAGTCATTGGTTATTCTCACTCCAAGTATTCCTTCCAAGGGAATACTGTCAATTCATTCTCAAGTGTATTCAAGAGGCAGTGCCAAAAAGAAGTTGTCAAGTGTCAAAGCTCCACTCAATCCATCTTGGCAACCATATTCATTTCAATACAGTCTGGATTCATCAAGAACTGTATTTCATTTTCAATCAAGGGAAATTCATTCAACCCAATTCAATTTCAACATTAGCCAGCTGTATCAATTCCCAAAAGAATCAATACAGCCTCAAGGATCAATACAGATCAGTTTTCAGCCTGAAGAACTCAAGCTCCCAACTTTTCACATACACCGGCTACCCTTTCCACCCTGGGGGGTTTTCCCCAGTTAATTAATATATTTTGATTTTATCTTATCTTTATTTTCTTTTCATTTTTAGTGAAGCAAATACTGATATTATTAAGTCAGTCATTTAGCACCTTTCTCTTTCTCTTTCTTCGCCTGTCAATGGATATTTGGTGGTCATATCCTTACTAATTCCATTATTCATTTTTGGCAGGTTGAAACAGTGATTAAGGACTTACTTGGTTGGCTCTTTGGCCATTTGGCTTCCCTTTCCTCTTTTGCATCTCATCTTGTACCTGCATATCTTTTAGAGGAATTTATTCTTTATTTTTATTTCTTTATTCTTTGGAGTCTTCCAAGTGAGTTCCCTGATTGCTGAGTGCCAGGCCACTCTTGTATTTCTGTCCAAGAGCCCCTGTGACAATATTTTATCAAAGTTTCATATCCACACCTTACACTCAGGCCATATCCTGCCCCATTCACCATGTCACCAATCCCCATGGCAATACCTCTGAGTTTGGGCCTGGGTGGTCCCTCTACCATCCATGGGCTTCTGGAGCCTCTGGCAATATCAAGGGCCCTTGGTCTACCCCATTTGTAAGATTTGACTATGAAACTGATGGTAATATTACTATTAATCAACAGTACTATGTCTGTTCTTATGAAATATAATAATGAAATATTATTATAACCACAATTAAATAATTAAAGATTTTTTTTTCACGTGTTAAAAACTACTAGTGATTTTAACAGTGAGAATTAATTGTCTACAAGCATCAATTACAAGAAGAACTTAATAATAAAAACTTCTTTTATTAAGATAATAAAATTATTTTCATATATAATGATCTTTTGCAAGAATAATTATAAAGATAATTCTTGAAGAAAACTAATTTTACAGAAAAACTTTAAGAATTAAAGATAAAGGACTCACTTATACTCCAAAGAACTTATTTAAAGATATAAGTAGAGAAATTTGACGTAGAATTGTGGATTTAAGGGATCAAACTGATTTATAGCAGGATTACAACAATATATAGTTGGATTCTATGATTTCCCGTCTTTCCAAGTGATTCTGAAAGAATTAAAACACTTAAGAATATTTTAACTAAGAATTTCTTGGTAACAATGATATAAATGGATAATAAGATGATTCTTGAAAAAAAAGCAAGAGGAGTCCTCTTTTAAGTCCACAACAGCTCACAGAGACATTCCATGGAGCAGACTGAAAAACCAGTGGGGGAGAAAACAATAAGCCCTTTTGGATTATTAATTGCATCATCTGTTGTCACGTAAGATTATCATAATTACTTAATTGATCCTTTTACGTGACTACCAACCCCAATATGGTTAAGAATAAAGGGATTAGCATCTTTAAATATTCTTTGATTTTAAAATGATCATTCCTTTCTCAAATTTATCAATGTTATTGGCAATTTCATCACAAGTTTTAATTACTGTGAATTTTTGAAGATTTAGTGTTTCACGTAGAATAGTCAAAAATGGACTGTAGTTAGAACATTTAATTTTACTAGTAAAACTATAAGTCTTTGTGGCTTTACCATACATAATACAGTTCTCCATTGGTTCTGAAAGTTTGAGAGAGATTCATTAATAATTGTATTTTGAATGAATTTTTGAAGTATTTACCTCATTTCTACGTAGATTTGCAAATATCAGTGTTTAACTGGTTGCTATGAGGTAAATTAATGGATACAAGTCCAAAAAGGGTTTCAATTACTTTTTTAGGGTCTAACCATGGAAAGACAATAAGAATTTACATGTTTAAAGGAATGTAAGTAGCTCTTGACCTCCTTGGCATGTCAAAATAGCAGGTTATTTGCTATTTTCTTATGATTTACTATAGTTGTAACATGGTAACCAAGTTCCCAAAGTGTTTTAGCTTACTAATTGGGCCAAGATCAGCCATTGATCCAAGCTTTAGAGCTGTCCATGCCTCTGAGGACTCAGAAGTTGGGTACCCTGGCTCTCTTTGATGTCTTTTGTCCCCCTTGCTTATTTTTCACATCAAAATAGAAATTTAAGCTTCAAGTAAGATATCCACTATGGGTGTACCAAGAGTCCATGTACAAATACCATGATATTAAATTCCCAAAACATGCAGAACACTTCTCTTAGTGTATATGTAACATGGGATTTCTCACATTCCCATCATTTTGGCGTGAATTCAAGAAGAACAAAGATTTTCACAGATCTTTTATGTCGTATTCATGATGTGATATTGAATTATTTTCCATATTACCACCTCAAAGAGTTAATTTAAGATTATTCACTCTATGTAGCTACCCTAGGTGAATATTTGTGTAGAATCCAAATTTGGCCTTAAATCCATGGATTTACTTACTCAATAAAAAGTGATTTATCTTTTTTGAAATAAAAAATGATGAATTTTGGATATATGCATGACTTATGAGTTATGCATAATTCATCTTTTTTTTAACAAAATTGTGGCCTATTTGGGTATGTAAAATATACTGCATGGCTCACATTCCCTCCCACCAAAAAATAAACTTGTACTACAGTTTTCTTAATGGGATAACAAAGAATAAGGCCCCAAAGGGGGTTAATGTCCACTGTCCAACGTCTTTACATTACGCAGACCAAGTAATTTAAAGCACATTTATAGACATATTCAGCCTTGTGGCCTTCTTTCATGTCTAAATCTTCTTAAGAGTTTATGTTAGTCAGGTATTTCTGATTCTTCCAGCCAGTCATCTTCATGGAATGGATTTCTATATCTGACAAGATGTTCTCTTTGATTTTTACCCCTAAGCCTCCTTTCTTTAATGACTTTCTTTATCTTTTTGTCTTCATTCTGTTCCACAGGTCCTACAGTTAAAGGAGTTGGGTTCCTCAAAGAAAACAATTCTTTGTCAGCTGATTAATAAGGCTTTATCAAGCTGACTGGAAAAGTGGGATATTTTGTTTCCAGTTCACCACTCAATTCCACTTGAACTGCATTGGTTCCATGTAAGGAAACAATAATAAAAGTTTCTACATAAGAATCTTTAAGTTTCTTTGGGCCTTTGATATTATTAAAATTCAAGGTTGAAACTAGAACTAAGTTCCCTAATTTGAAGTCTGGTACTTTATGACTCTTGTCCCACTTCTTTTTTGCATAATCAAAAGCCTCATCCATGCTTTGTTTTGCATGATGTTTCACTTTATCAAGCATTATCTTGAAGCTGGAGGCTGTAGGATGAATGTCAATCAAGTCTTTGCTCAGTGTGTCTGCTGGGAGTCTTGGATTCCATCCTTTTTCTAACATAGCAGGAGTTTGTCCTGTGGAAGAATGGACTGATTTCTAAAATGCCAATTTTAATGCAGGTATAAGAGTGCACCAGTCATGGGTAAAGCCATCTGAGTCTTTGAATTCTGACCCATAAGCACAAAATCTCCTGATCATTTCTTCTAAAGTTTTAATCATCCTCTCTGCTAGCCCATCTGTTTGAGGGTGATATGCTATAGAGAATGATGACTTAGTCCCAAACAATCTATGAAGATTGTTCCAAATTGCAGATGTGAACTTGGAACTCTGTCACTTATGATATTCTTAAATAATCCTGTATGAGAAATAACTCTACTCCATAGAAGAAGAGCTGTATCCATAGCTCTGTCATCCTTATGACATGATAAGAATATGGTAGTTTTGCTATGTCTGTCTACATTGACTAAACACACATTATAACCTTTATCACCACTTGGAGGAAGTGCTGTGACCCAATCCATGTGAACAACTTCCCAAGGGATTTTGGTTCTTGAATATGGATCATAAGTCCAAATTTCATGCCTGTACTCCTGTCTTCTTTTTGACATCTGTCACAGGTATGGCAATATTCAATGGTTTCTTTTCTCCAAGATGGCCACATGCACAGTTTTTTACTTCTTCAAGTGTTATGTCCTCTGACAGGTGTCCAGAGTATATGCTATGATGGAATTCATGAAGAATTGTATTGATAAGCAATCTGCTACATAATGTCATCACACAGGAATGTTTGGTTCTGTGGTAAATAATCCCACCAAACAAGTGAAATCTTCCTTCATAATAGGAATTTCTCCAAACTTTATCCAGTGCATTGACTAAGGATGTATCTTTGAAGTCTTTATCTAACAAAGAAGTCAAGATATGGAAATTCTTGTCTTTCTTTTAAGATACTCTGACTTCTTCAAAGAATTCATTCCCAATATCAGTTATGTTAATCCCTTCAATTGGAATCTGTGGTTCGGCTTCCAAAGGTACATAAGCTGGGTTATTAGGAGTGTTGGCTAATGCCTACCTCCTAATTCCATCAGCATTCTTATGAATGTTTCCTGCTGTATGAACTATAGTCATGTTCCCTCTATATTCTTGAATGGTATTTGCCATCTCAACATATGTCTATTGGTAGTTTTCATGTTAAGAAGTGATTTCACGGCATTACAGTCAGTTATCACTTCAAAAACACTGCCATCAAGATAATAGTGTAATTTATCAAGTGCCCATACCAAACATAAGCACTCCATTTGGCTTGCACCATATCTGGCTTCTGTTGTTTTTGTTTGTCTTGAGATGTAAAAACTGGTCCTTCTTTAGGTTTGTAATCAATAATTTGGACTTGATGTAGAGCTGCCCCTAATCCATCTCCACATGCATTAATGTACAATTTAAAAGGAATATTGTCAGCCTGTGACTCAAAACCAGAGCACAAGCATGACAGCCAAAATACCATAAACCAATGGTATAGCCAAGATACCACCAAAACGTGGAGCTGAGGCAAATAAGCTCAAAAGGTATCAAAATAAAGAGGAAACTCACCTCTTCCTGAAAATATAAGTCCCATCACCATAGGACTAGAAATAGCAAAGTTATTCCTGCTCAAAGCTATTGCTGAGCATAAACCTTAATTTTCACCTCTCATCTAAAATCCAGAAGAAGAGGCTTAACCCCATAAAGTGGGTATTCAAAATAAAGCTCTAAGCCAGGGCTATTCAATGGTACTAGCCAAACTGAGCTAGCACCAATATTAATGGATTTATGGTTAAATTCAGACCAAATAAGGATGAACAAAACATTCACCTCTCATCTAACGTTTACAGTTTTGGTGTGAGATACTTAAAGTGGGGTCTTTTTGGAAAGGGCACCATCAGGGCTATCTGATGGTGCTATCCACTTCCTCATAACTCAATTATAACAGAAGTTATGGGACAAACAAGCTTAATACAGCTTGTTGCCCAAACCATGCCTATGTATAAAAATACTTGTACATGGGATAACTTTGTCATATTTAATGATAACCATACCAAATTGGGTACCATTGCGTAGAGCTCATACAGGGCTATCCAATGAGCCACCTTTGAGCTTGATATCTCAAATACTGACAGAGTTACAGCCATTTGAATTTTATAATCCCACAATATGGCCAATACGGCTGTATTATGACAGGATACAGTTGTACCCTGATTATGAGGTGTCAATTAGACAAAGAAGCATGATTAGACTTCAATACCTCATAATTCAGTCAATACTGGGGACCTTTACAGCTTCTGTACAGCATTCTACACGTCATACACCTCAGAATCAGGCTGTGTGGTCCACAGATGAAAATTTTCACCCTGTATTGTTGAAAACCGCCCAGATGTTGTTTCAAAACCACATCTGAGCCCAATACAGGGCATACAGGTTGCTTGCAAACCACAAGCCTTCCCAGGAAGGTGAAAAATCTTCACTTCCTCTATGTGGAAAGGTCTAGCAGCCTTTCCACCCCATTTCAGGATAAAAAGGACGCTTTTCACCGCCAGGATTGTCTCCCCATCCTGCTCTTGAATACCCTACATAGTAAACTGTCAAAAACAGTTTTACTCTTAGGGAATAAACAGGTATAATTATATATTTAATTATTGTAACTCTTATTATAGTAACCCAACTGGTAAGATTGCACCCTGGGTTCTCAATAGTGCTCACCACCACTATTATTCAATAGTATAACCCCTTAATTATATTATAAATCATCTTTTAAAACCAAACAACCTTATTTTAAATCAATTTTCTATGTGTTACAGTCGTAATTCTAGTTGTAAATACCCTTATTACCACTTCAATATAGACTCAGCCTGACATTTTGGGGGCCTGGCCGTGTTTTTAACTTATCTTGGACCTTTACAAGTAAGTTTTTTCTCTTTTTATCATTTATTGACACCTGTTTTATCTTTTTTAGGCACATTTCCCTTGTTAAATATATATTTTAAATTTTAATTATACTCATATTTTAAAGAGTATTTGTCTAGTGGCTAATAACCACAAGACCAGTATTTTTGGCGTGTTTTGTATATAAAAACACCTTAAGCCACTAATACAGTCCTGATTCTTAATTGAATTGAGACATCTCATACTGATAAACCAACAGTTGAGGCGTGTTTGGGCACATTGTTAACTCAATTACCCTGTAATACACCATCTTTGACAGATTATACTTGCTAAATACAAGTACTGTGTGAGATATTGGTATACAAACAGTATACCACATATAAGTAAGCTGTATTTTTGACGTGGAATTGTTAATTCAATTACATTGTCATTATACAAGGGCAGATTGTAATAATATACAAGCCCAGAGGCCATTCTTAGACGTGCAAAACCAGCCTTTTAAGAAGTCTTAACTGACATAAGCCCTCTTTTTTCCTGTTTGATTCAGTGGAAGAAAATTTCATACCACTTGAGACCCAGTCACAGGCCAACATACCAGTGACACCCTCAGAGCCAGATGGCAGCAAGGGCAAGGGAAAAAGACTTAGTGAAGGCCTCATTACACCCAAAAAGTGGACACCAATAGCCACTCAGAGGAGTAGGAAACCACGAAACTCTTCTTCAATAGAAGGCAAACCAACCTTAACCACTTGTACAGGGAAGATTACAATTATTAACCCAGTTCTAACCTCCAAAGCAAACTGCTCAAATCAGCAGATACCAAATTTGTACAAGGCACAGTCAAAGGTAAATACCCTAAGAACATAAAGTCTTTGACTGCTTGCAAACACTGATATGTCCCCTGCATACCTCAGAGACCTTGGCTTCCAAAGGAACCAGCCAGAGGACAGAGAAGGATTGTCCAGAACCAGAAGACCTGAAAGAAGACACCATGGACACAGTGGTGGATGGCAAAACAATGAGGGAGATAATATCAACCTTGCCATTCACACTCCAATTCAACAGAAGCCTCAAACCAGAGGACTGGAAGGATATGGATCAAGTTCTTCAGATCCACCAACTCCTCAAAGACTTATTTCAATGGAGCATGGACAACAAGAGGTTCAACCTAGCAACTCACTGGGCCGAACTTGGATCAAGTTGCCAGAAGACCTGTCTCAAAGAGATAGACTTCAAAGACCTTATGGTAATCACCAAAGGTTGGAATCCTACCAGGCAGCACAGACTCCTGGAGGCAAGGGCACACAGGATAAGGGAGAATCAAGCCACTATCCAAGCAATAGAAGAACAATTAACCCAGACAGGGCCTACTCAGATTCCTTCAGGCTCAAAAGGAACAGGCCAAATCAGCTCTCAAGTGGCTTCACACCATTCAGAAACCAGCAGATCAGTGGCCAGGAGTCACCATTCTTCACAATTCCAGGAAGTTTCCAGGAGAAGACAAGGAAACAAGGGCAAGAACAAGGCCTCCTTCAACCAGAGGAGGAAAGAGTCAGACCCCATGATCCATAAGCTTTTAGATTTGGTAAAACAAGTACACAAGAACCAGAAGTACTTGTAAACCACTCTAGAATCAGTAGTCCTAGTAATAGAAACATTACCCCCACTCAGACTGAAAATAACATTGTCACATCTGAGAGTAACATCAACAGTGATACACTGTGGTTACAAATGTCCCAATATGCTGAACAATCTGCAAAACAGTTTTCAGAAATTGAAGATGGCCAAGAGAGGATGAGACAAACTCAAGCCTCCTTGGAACAGATAGTTAAGAATCTTCAAGAAGGATATGCTCAACTGAGCAAAGCCTCTGAAGAAACCAAAAAAATACTGAATATAGTCTTTGAAGAACAACACCACAGCACAAGGGACAGGGAGTGTCTGGATCAAGACATTAACAAATTGTTTAATGCCTACCATAGCTTGAAGCCCCAACCACAAGGCCAAGCTATGGAGAATCCATATCAACCAGATGAAATCAAACCAGATGCCATGTTGTTGAATAAGGCAAGATCTCCATATCAATACCAGTATGGAGATGGCATGTTGTATTCGGAGAAGGAAGCCTTTAAACAAATTCCTGAGGCCTCAAGCTGGCCCAAATTCTCTGGATCAGGAGAATATGATCATATGGAACTCATAGATTATATTGATGGACTCTTCATTGATGTACCAAGAATACCAGACTACTGGATTATTGCTAGATTGAATACTGCATTTAAAGGTCATGAATGTATATGGTACACAGAAATGAAAGACATACATGGCAGAAGAAACTGGCCATGGTGGAAGAGTCAAATCATCCAAAAGTACACTAATGGAACTTGGATATGGCAAAAGACCATGTCATTTGAGAATGCCAAAGCTCCATATGAGTGGTGTCTCAGACAATCTAAAAGATTTAAAGCCATTGATCCTCAGATGAACATCCAAATGAGGAATCACAAACTTCTGAAACAACTGCCGGGAGAACTAGAGCATGCAGTAAGATGCAGATGCAACCAAAATTGCACTCTAGATGACATTGCCAAAACCTTACAAGACATAAGGAAAAGGACAAATATAGGGAAATTCACCCGATATAAGGACAGTGGTTTCAAAGAGAAACAACCTTTTGGGGTAGAGTTTAAAGACAAACCCAAAGAAAAAGTGGTAGAAGTGGCAAAGAAGAGAAATTCTTGTCACAACTGTGGTTCAACAGACCACTATGCCAACAACTGTCCAAAGGCAAAGAAAAAAGTCTATGCCATTGAGAAAGTCCCAGAGGAAGAACCTCCAACAGAGAATTCTGAATCAGACTCTATGGGTGTGAGCCTTAGAGGTAATTTCATATACCCAAAAGACCACAAATACAGAATTAACATAATAATATAAATAATATAAATTTATTTATATTATTAAAATAAAAATCAAAATATGAATATAAAATTATATTCAAAATAAAAAAATTAATTACAATTTAAAAATAAAATTACATCAAATTTTGAAATTATAAAATTACATTTATACTTGAAAAAATTAAGTAAAAATGAAATTTTAACAAAATTGTGCAAAAATAAATAAATTTGGAAAAAAGTTAAATAAAAACTATTATAACTTTTTATCCAACAAGTAAACATTTTAAATTTATTTCACCATTGGATTCCTCATAAAAAATCAGGTGGGGTCACCTCCGAGTGAAATTCTTGTAACTCAACTCTAAATAAGCTTAAATTAAGTGTTTAGTATTTTCAATACAAAAGTTGAAAATCCTCAAAACTTTAATTTAATTCACACCACATGTGGTGTTAACCATCAAGTTTTGTGTTAAAATTGAGGTGTTGTGTTTAGTTTAGAAGTTATGAGGAATTGAAGTATTTTCAATTGAATTCAATTGAAATGTCAAAATGTGCGCGTGTATTACATAAGTGAACTTTGATTTACATATGAGGTGTCAATTATTACTGTATTGTACTGTACAATTGAATTGAATTACATATGTAAATTATAAGTATAATACATGATGAGGAATTAAAGGAAAAATAAATTGGAAAGATTAAATTTGGGGGGGAAAAGGAACTCCAGCTCTAAGGGGGAGCTAGACCCCCAAAATCCTTGCTGACAGGCGTGGGATGTCAAAATTAACGCAAAATTTCATCACTTTTGGCCTGGAATTGAGTTACAGGGTCTGTGGACTCAATTGATGATGAGGTTTTGATACAAACTGGGGTAGTTTTAGCTGTTGCCAAGAAGGTAAAACTACCCTTAAGATAGAACAATCATAATAAAAACAGTTTTAACTGGTTTCTATGCCTCTTACACACATTCTGACGTGTTTTGAAGGCTCTAGCCCTGGTATTGCTATAGTAACGGCTGATTTAAGGGTCTAAAATGGCTAAAAATGGCTTAAACCAGCCCTTTTTGGTCTAAACCAGGGTTCAATGATGACATAATTGGCTTTTCTGTTGTCAGACTGTTTTTCACGACTGACAAGAGTAAAATTTACTTTTGGAGTAAGATAATTGATGGCTATAAAAGAATGTCTTCTTTGCCCCACTTTTCTCTTCATGTTAGAATCTTTTCCTTTTATTAATTAGTTTAAACACTGTTAAACCAATCAATCAAAGATTACAACCACCATTTTTAAATCATTTTAATCCTTTTAACCACGTGAAAAAATCATTATAATCATTGTTTGTAACTCTTATAATCATTTTTACCGTTGAACCACCCCAAAAGTGAATTAAAGCATCTTTCATCACTGTAAACTTTGTCACTTTGTTTCCAAATTCACTCTGGTCACTTTTGGGCGGGTTTTCTCTTTAATATTCTTCTTAAAGATTTTGTTCTTTAATTAATTGCTTGCAGTTCTTTGCTCAATTAATTCCAATTAAAATTGCTTTTGAAGAAATTTCTTTTGTAGCCTTAAAATATCTCTTGTAGAGTATTTTTTGGATAAATATTTATTGTTGGTAAAACAATAAATTTTTATAATATTATTGTTTTATACTAATAAAGTTATAAACAATAAAATTGGCGTGTTTTCTCTTAAAATAATATTTCATACTATTTTTAATTGAATTTTACCTTATACAAATTTTGAGGACAGGAAAAGTACTTCATTTTTAATCAAAGTTTCATATCCACACCTTACAAAAACCCTTTAAGGCATCCATGGCTGTGATGAACTTAGCTTGTGACAATTGTGTCAATTTCTCATGGATCCTGGGTATTGGATACCTGTCTGGAATGGTATAGGTTTTCAGGGCTTTGAAGTCTGCTACCATCCTTGATTTTCCATTATGCCAAGTTATAATTACAGGTGTAGTGACTTCTACGTGTTCATTATGTCCTACCTTTCTTAATACTCCAAGGTCCATTAATTCTTTAATGTGTACCTCTAAGGATTCTCTAGCCCTTGGGCTAGCTGGGTAAGCAGGTCTCCTTAGTAAAGGTGGGTAAGGTTTTTCCACATTAAGAATTATATCCACTTCATGTCCAATTATGGCACCTAGTGGCTCTTTGTCAATTGCAAAGGCACTTTTGTACTTAAATAAGAGGTTAATCAATTTTTCTTTCGTTTTTTCTGTTAATTCTTGATTGCATTCTGCCTCTTTAAGTTGTTCAGATATAAAAAGTTCATTTTGTGGAATTTTTTCTTCATTCTTAATAACTGTGATTTGTTTTAGTTATTTAAGAAGCCAAACTTTTGTCTTTTGTTGTCTCCTATGGTAAAATATCTATCCTTTTGGTTAGAGATATCTATACCATAAATTGATAAGTAGTCATTCCCAAGTATGAAGTGATTACTAGTACAGTTGTCCGTTACTACAAACTCTACTTTGATTCTGACACATTGTGAGGGATGAGGAAAAATTAGTGTTAAATCAATTATTCCAAGGGGCTTCATGCTCTCACTTGCACTCCTAAATTTAACACCTTGTATTGGCATAAGTTTTTCTTGCCAGTCTGGGACAATGGTTGTTAAATAACTTTTACCAACACAAGTGCAATATGCTCCTGTATCTAAGCTAACTTTTCCTCCTTGGTTATCAACCATAACAATACTGATACTTGATTTTCCAGCTGTATATCCCATTCCTTTTGCAGGTCTGGTTCTATACATTTTGGAATCTTGTATGTTTGTCAGGTTTGTGTCAGATGTCCCAGCTTGTGCTAAGTTTGAGTTAACATCCAGTACTTCATAAATTATATCAATATTATTAATTTGTGCATTAATTATATTGATTTCATCACTTTCAGAACTTTCTGACTCTTCTGTCTCTTTTTCAGAGTCAGATTCCTCTTCTTTGTCATTGTGGTTTTCTGTTTCCACAATTTCATTAATCTTTGCCTTTTTAAGGCAATTATTGGCTAAGTGTCCAATACCTCCACATTTATGTAATTTTCTTTGCTCATTATTGTTGGATGTATTGGGATTGAAGGATTCTTTTGATTTATCTTTTTTGATAAATGGTTTATTTGGGCTTTTAATGTCCAATTTCTTCCAAGTCCTGCCAAATTTTGTTATTGTCACTACATCTTCTAGTCCATTAATATCCTCTTCTGTGGAGCATGGTTCTATACAACTGCTTCTTAGGGCATGTTCTAGCTCCCCTCCACATTTCTTGAGTATTTTCATATGCACCATTTTTTGTGACATTTCTGGGTACAATGCATGAAGTCTTTCAACTTGAGTGAACTTTGATTTACATATGAGGTGTGAATTATTACTGTATTGTACTGTAAAATTAAATTTAATTACATATGTAAATTATAAGTATAATACATGATGAGGAATTAATGAGAAAATAAATTGGAAAGATTAAATTTGGGGGGGAAAAGGAACTCCAGCTCTAAGGGGGAGCTAGACCCCCAAAATCCTTGCTGACAGGGGTGGGATGTCAAAATTCACGCAAAGGTTCATCACTTTTGCCCTGGAATTGAGTTACACACCAGGGCGAATCTCGTGTCAATCGTCGGCGATTGACTTCACGTCAAGCAAACGTCAAGCAGGATAAAAGTCGAGCTCACGTCAAGCGAAAATCAAGAAAACGTTGAGCACACGTCACACTCTTGTCTTACACCAAATCCTGTGACATCCACCAATATTGGTTCCCCTGTGCCTTCAAATCAGATTCCTCACCACCTGATCATGCCGCAACCGTCCAATGGTTGGTAAAAATTACACAAGACCCGCCTGTTTGCACAAACACACATCAAAGAGGCCCTTCAGCCAGTCTTGATGTAGGCGGGGGGTTTGACTTCACCAGTTCATCCATAAAAGGACTCCGCCTGAGCGGGATTGTCGTTTTGCAGGTGACACTGGTAGAGCCCGCCACACATAACCGTGTGTGCATTGGCGTGTGTGGGTGCGTGTGCATTGGCGTGTGTGGGTGCAGGTGCGCTTGTGTGTGCATTGGCGTGTGTGGGTGCGGGTGCGCTTGCGTGTGCATTGGCGTTTGCGGGTGCGCTTGCATGTGCATTGGCGTGTGCGGGTGCGCAAGGGCCGCTTCCCCTTCCAACATGATGATGGCGCAGTTAGAAATTTTGGATGCTGTGAAAGGTGAGTGTGTGGGTCATTTGATCATTGAACTTGGCTTATTCACACTGTACCCAATGTCAAAATAGTAAGTTCTTTGTGGCAATGTGAAATAATGGGCTTTGCTTGTCACAATGGCATGTCTCTGTCACTAAATTTTGAGGCAGTTATTTCACTAGCAAAATTGCTAATGAATCTGAGAGATTTGCATTTTTGTAGACTAAATATCATGAAATAACGGCTTTATCATTACAAGCAGTCCACATGACAGAGCTTTGTTATCATACAATCCACAGTGACCTTCTATTTCTTCTTCTGATATAATCAAGTGTCCATCATCAAAACCAACAGCTTTATAAATATTGAGATACGGCCAATCTGGTAGGAAATTCACATCAATCTTCAAAGTTTTTAAAATCAGAAAGTTATTGTTCAGTATGCTAGATGGCTCAGAGACTTTGAAAATGCTATCAATAATACCAAATTGTCATGAGTTGCCCCTTTGAAAACATATCACACTGTTGCTGACATTTTTGGATTCAGTTGAAAATATATTGTTCCCCATATTAATGTTTCAAACTGGAAAATACCAAGGTGAGACAATCCTTGAAGTGGGATGACTTGTGGATTGCACGGTATTGTCTAAGCTGATCCAATCAACCATTTCCCTTGTTGCATGAAAAGTCTGTAAATACTCAACCAGGCAATCATAATTCTGTTGGTCATGGCGGGATGGCTTGTTATATTTATGGTGATTGAACATGGCAGGTGGCTGTGATTCGAAAAGCTGTTTTATTTCACATGGCACAGATGGGGATTTCAGGAGAACGGAAAGGTTGGAACATCGACAGATATGTTGAAGTAAGGTTTTATCTATATCATCTATTCAGAGTTGCAAAAAGTTAGTCTTATTCAGTTCAGGTGTTTAATCAATGTGAATATATTGATCTTATTAATTGACGTACATATCTTGTTATTTGTTGGCATCTTTGCAAATACTCCAATCAAGCGCTCATAACCCCATGTGGCTGAGGCTTGTGCTGGGCCCCAACGTTGGAAGAGTTTGGGAATATGATCAGCAAAATGATGATTTGGTTTACTTTTCTGTTTTGGGAACAGGTGTTGATTGGAAAGGCGGAATTTTTTCCAATGTTCAGCAAATGCAGTCGCATCATCTATTGAAACAGTCCAGCTTGTGGCAATGTTGATAGCACTAATCAAATGGAATGTATTCTTGGCTAGTTCATTTGCAAGTTCTTCTGACTGACCCATTTTTCTTTGAGTGTTGGCAGATTCATGTGCATCTAATGACATTTGTTGACTGAGAATTAGAAATGGAATATAGACCTTATATAAGAGAGCCCATTCAGCGGCTTTTAAGCTACCATGAGAGGGGGAACCCATTTTGCGGGGAACTCTTTTCCAAGATGAGGGAATTATGGTCTCAGATATGATTTGTCGGAGATGCTCAAGAGCCTCACCCTTGATCTGGTGATCACTCAGTGCAGTGATATCCAATTCAGAGGGTATTTCAGAAGTGGGGATGTAATCGGCATCAAATGAAGGAATCTGCGCAGAACCACTAGATGGATTTTCTGTGTTAGGGGTGGGCATTGGGAAGTAGTTTTTTCGGGTGGAAGTAGTGGGGAGTGGCTCATTTATTATTTTTGCTGCGTCTCTTCTCAGGGAGCGGGCCTCTCTCAATGTGATTTTATCAACAGAGCTGTTGGAGGTCATGGAATCGGAGTCTGAACTGTTGGTGTCATTGGATTTCCTGCGGGACCTGAAGGAAATTTTTGATTTCGCCTCTGGAATGCACAATTTGAAAGTTGCATGATCCTTCAAAATTCCAAGTATTAAATTATGCATTATGTCAAGATTAACCATTCTGGTTGCATCCCAATACAGAAGGTCTTCCAAAATTGAATATCACACTCCATAATCAGAGAAAATTGCTTGTCTTTGTTGTGGGGTTGCCCAAAGCCATTTGGCAATGGTTGACTTATGACTTTGTTATGAGCGCGTGTAGTGAAATTGAGGACCAATTTCTTCAATTTGAGCTTTGTGAATGGTCCAAAAATTACAAAAGTGGTTTCCTGAATGGGAAATAAATCCAGTAAGCTTGCGCATGGCAACCACATCCGCAATGGCTGTGAGGATGGCAACATGGATAAAGGATCCTGAAGGACCTGTTGAGGTGGGTGAAAAATGGTAACCTTCCCATAGCTCTTTGAGCTCCTTGATGAGTGGCATTAATAAATAATTCAATTGAAGGGAAGTTGGCTCCTTCGGACCAGGGATGATTCCTGCAACATAGACATTCTCTGGCTTCAATCTTTCACTTGGGGGGAGATTAAGACAAATAAGCATGATAGGTCCAATGCTGGCCAACTGGGTGGACTTTTGATGTGCATTAAACCAGTCCACATAAATGGAGAAGGCCAATGCACCAGGAATGGACATGAATGGGGGGTCATGGATATCTCTAGTGCCAGTGAAGCGTCTCCAGACCAATCCATCCCAGACGTCACGTTTTGGGGAATCTTCGGGAGTTTGGGATTGTTGATGTTGATGCAGAATGTCCAAAATTCCAGCCCGCTGGAGGAATCTGGCAAGCCAATTTTTGAATGGTTGATAAATGAAATGTTTTGTTGGTATAAATTTTTGCTTCATGTTGGTGGTGTTTTGGGTGTGGGCTTCAAATGAATAGATGAACTCGCCTAATGATTGTGTGCAAGGGGGATCATGATCATTTGGGTCATTATGGCGTTGACAGTGGGGTTTGTCAGTTATGACTGATTCAGTAAGGCCATTAAGAGAGAAACATTGAGGACAACATATATAGTTTTGAATCACTGGCTCCAATTGGAGATGTTCAAATATGGTACTCAGATCTTGAGGTATATGGAATGCAGGAATGGGGGGACCACCGGAGCTTGAGATGCTGGACTTGATCAGCAGGTTTAGGGCGTGGTTGAGAATGCGTGAAGCCCTGCGGGTTATATTATACCTTAATGATAGAATGGCAGATATTATCATTCCAAGGTCTTGTGGGGGAAGGGTTTGACTGCTGCTGTATGGTTTCTGTGCAATTGAATTGAGCCCCGGTGCTGTGGAGAAGGTGCTTTGGGTCAATGGTGAATAATCAGCTGGGAATATTTGATCCAAAAGAAGTTGTGGGCACTCAGCTCCAGATGCAGAAGAAGGGATGTTTGGAAGAGATTTTGGTGCAATGGTTGATTTGAGCTTTTTAATGTGCTGTTTATATTGGAAAGGTGTGAAGGCAACTCCAGGCCTATCACCCTCAGGGGAAGAGTGTGTTTGAGTTGAGCAGTGTTGACACATGCATATACGCATTGAGGAATAGCGGCGGGTTGTCATTGTTGCAGGAATTGGGAGTACGGTTGGTTTGTGTATAAATATCTATGGCTGATGTGAAAGTGTTTAGGAGTGTTATTAATTGGAAAAATAATTGAGCGATCATTTATGAAGGGGGAGATGATTTGAGCCATCTGAGAATTTTATCCCATTTGTAATGGTGCGTGAGCTGCAGCTGATGGAGTGTAACATGTCTCATCTGGATGGCGGAATTGGTTAGGAGTTTAATTGGGTAAAATGCCATGCTGCTCAATGCTCATACATATTCTATTTTATTTACACATGGCAATACTGCGGTTTTGACCGTTGAGGGGTGTTCCAATAGGGATGTGTCAACATTGATTTGAGGGGATTGGCATTCAAACCATGTACGCTGGCACGCCATTGTACATGGGTTAAACCTTATTACAGACATAACGATATAACTCTATTACATAAGGGATTGGAGTGCAGCTCAAGTCTTGGTATTTGGTTTGAGTGCAGCAGGCTTTTAATTGGTTGGAATGTGATTTGGATTGTCTCGCCTTTCTTGAAAAGGTGATGTCTCCTTTGTGGGTAAATCCTTCATGAATATACCCCTTTACAGATGTACAATGCTGTGGAATTTCAATGCATATATTGGCAGTTTGGATAATTCACAAAATGTGACAATGGGGAGGTGGAAATGTTACCGAATATGATTACTTATGGATGATGGGTCCCCTTTGAGATCAAGGGAATATTACATTATATGGTGGTAGGCCGTGCTGGGTGGTTTCCGACAAAAGTGGAGGAGCTCAAGAGGAGGCAGGGAGGATTCTCCTAAAAAGAGGCTTATTGGACTTCCACGCGACACTTAGTTCCAACTATTCATAGAATTTCTCTATTCCAAATTTGAAAAGATTTCATCTCATATCACTCTATTTTATCATAATACTGAGGTGTTTTATCTAGTTAAAAATATTACTGTACTTTTTCGGCCCTTATTTCATCTTCCAAGTCACATAAATCCCGTTCAGGTTCTGTTCATGACTCAGATAGTGAATCTAGCATATAATATGTTCAAACACAGTCACCATTGAGTCCCAACATTCCTCTCACAACCCCTATCGCATCCTCAATGAATGTATCAGGTGTTAACATTGATGTGGGCAATCCAAAGGCTCCAACTTCAAGCACTTGGTCGATCCCAAATATTTCCGTCACTCCAATTCCCCCGAATCCCACTAATACACAAACGCATGTGTCTCAGCTGCCAGAAGGCACACCTCAAATCTCATCACACGCTAATCCCCAATCAAAATTTCCATGTGAGTTCCTCCTTAATCCCGGTCAGAATCCAGTCGCATCCCAGGATCCCTTTGGCCAAAGTAAACAGCCAACCCTCAATATTCCATCAGGATCTCAGGTTCATGTGGGTGATGAAAGGCGCGTGGATGGGGGGCAACGAAAAAGACCATTGGAGAATGTAACTTGGAGTGGTCTGTCGGAGGGAAATCCAGGATTGACGCTTCATCAAAGTAAGTCATTTGAATTCTGGAGTATAACCCTTTTCACAATTTGATATTTTTGTTTCATGGGTTAGATATGGCACCTAAAGGCAAGTCAGTCCGATCTCAGGAGCCAATTGAAGATTGTGAGTATGACCAGTCTTCATTAATTTTTTGATTTGTTAGCTGATGATGTGCATGGCAGGTGATGAACTTTATGCATCTTTACCTCTGGTCCATAAAGAGAAAGTCACTGGATGTCATCATCCATATGCCTCCAAACCAAGAACAGCTCATGCCAGTTCATCAAGAGAAAAAATGGTGGATGATGAGGATGAGAACATGTCTCCAACTCAAATGGAAACAAATGATGAATCAAGGAGGAACAATTTCACGGCGCATGAGCATGGCACTCAGTCAATTAATGAGTTCACCCATCCTCAAATGCCCTTTGCCCAGAGTATGCTTGAACAATCTGAGGTCAGACAGCAAAGGAACCAGGCTCGTAAAGCTCACAATGTGGCAAAACGTGCAAGCCAGAAGGAGCAACAAAAATGGCTGAAAGCAGAACTTCCAGAGAATGTCCATGGAATGAGATCAGCAGTACATGCACATTGCCTGTTCCTACTCAAAGTTAGGGATAAGGATTTTTCCTCACTTCCAGCACCACCAAGCACAGAAGAGCGTGAAATTGCAATTCAAGTGGCTCGTCATCTTGGATATGTCCCCAAGGATGTTTTCAATGAGCCATCAACACAGGTTCAGTCTCAGGGTTTCCAAAGCTACTGCGAAAATGAGCTCCACAAGTTAGGACTAAAGCGATTCACTTGGGACTGGGAGAGCTCATGGCAACATCCATTCAATGAGCTGATGTCTATGGTGTTTTACCATACATTCCATCTTGCACTGGTCAGCACCGAGTATCATCATTACTGTTGGAAGAAGGATAATAATAACTATGGGGTCGTGGCGGCTTTAATGGAGCAATGTTTCACTTATTTGAAAAGAGAATGGAAGTCTATTCAAAAGGATGCGGAGTATTTGGTTAAAAAGAAGGAGAATCAAAAGCTCGCAAAGATTTGTCAGAGGGTTAGCTAATGTATCTCTTCTTCATTGTGAGCAAAGACTGATGATGATCTACTTGATTATGTGCAGACCTGTGAGCGCCGTCATGAATGGTGTGATACAGCTGAATTTCCCATTCTAGAATCACAATTCAATGACCCTTGAGTATGTTCAGATACTGAGGAGGTACTGGAAAATGGCGGTCAAGTTTACCGCAAAGTGGGATTATGCTGGCGCTCCCAGTTATTTAATGAATTGGTATTAAAAATGGATCGAGACATAGAGTTTTGTAATCGCATTAAAAAAAAGGTAAAAAAACTATTGATAGATTGCCAGAATTACAATGGACAAATGATGGTGATATTCCCGAAGGCTTATCATTTCAGGTATTTGATCAAGATTGGCTCAAAGGCTGTAGTAAGATGCAGACTAGCGCCTTCAAAATACTTCAGTGCCAGTTATTAGGCCGAATGGTGATGCTCTGCAATAACTTAGTAATATAAATGTATAGCACCGTTACAAATTAACATTTTGTGAATTATTTGTGCAGGTGTAATACAATCTGATTATTATTTCTTAAAGATGCAACAACTTTCTAAATATGTCAGAATATAGACAATATGAGTTGGAATTTATCACCGTCTCCCTTAGAAATAATACTCTATTGCTCATTTTCATTCAGGAAATATTGAAGGAGTTCGATCCAGCTCATAGTATTCATAATTGTGGACCTGTTCCAGGGTGCGCAGGTGTGATCAACTTAGTCAAATGCAAATTATATAATATCAGTAAGGTTAACGCAGTTAATGATTTTTTCTTTTCTTGGACCTATAGGTGTTTGGAAAATGGCATTTCCATAAGGAAGGATTTTAGAATAGCAATACAATTAGGGTCAAAGATGATCTTGAAAGGTACCTTCCGCATGTTGACCTCAAATGAATGAGGAGTGATATAGTGGATGACTTTTACAGGTTGTTGTTGGCCAATACGATGGAGTCGATCAACAGCCTGAGCCTCAATGGCCGGGTTCCAATTGGGCTCCTGGAAATGTGGATGTCAGGGGCCGCAAATCAGGGCAGAATTTTGGGGGTCCCCTCACCATTAAATAGACCGTATTAGCACAAGTTATATTGAGGCCAGTTCCAGCTGCGGCAATGGATGCAATCAGTACTTCACATTCAGGATTATTGAAGAAATTCTCCAGTGCCTTCTCCTGTGCTCGTGCTGTGATTGTTCCATCAATTCGTGCTGAAAGGATAGAGTGATTGGCAAGTGCAATACCAATTCTACAATATGAAAAAGTCATATGGATTCAATTGGTAATGGATGCATATTAGAATTAACGCACAAATCAAGAAATTGGGTCCATTGGGTATAAACCACCGATTTGGTTGGACCACACCTTGTTTGTTTGTGCTTCATTAAGCTTTCTAGGAGGTTTGCAATTTTACTACTCATCATGCATGTTTCCACATCCACAATAGTTCATGTGATTGTTGGCGAGTTATCCTGAGTGCTCCTGCCCTCGGGGTCTTCCAAATCCGCCTCTGCAATTGTGTTAAGCATGATTTGATGGTTACAACATATTCTCAGCTTATTAATATTTCTGAAAAATTCTCCTGGTCCTTTGCTTTTGGATGATAGGAATTCTTCATATAATATGGAATATTCTTGCTGCATGGTTGGGTTGAGTGGGAGCAGCTCATAATGATGGCTAATAGTGGGGAGGGATTCGAGATGTGTGGTTTTGGTGCGGCGCAAACTTAAATGCCTCAATGCCAAATGCAAGATATCATTGCAACCTTTGGAAAGACTACTCAGGATGAATGGTGACCAGTTATCTTGATCAGCGCTCTGGGGTTGAGTGATGAATGATATTATGCCCAAAAGGTCATAAATGGTGTTGTGAATAGGTGTGCCCGTTAAACATATTCGATGGGATGAAAGGAGGCTATTAATGGCACGGTGAGTGGCAGTGTATTGAGAGCGAATATAGCTATAAGATGGGGAAAGGTTTATTGGATAAAAAGGTAATTTGAATCATTTAAGATCAGACACTCACTGTGCTTCATCCAAAATTATACGATGCCAATTGATTTGAAAATGAATGATGTAGAGGTATTGGTTTGCTTAAATTCTTGGGTGATAGTATTGTAAGAAGTGATGATGATATCATATTTTAAGATGCTGTCTTTGGATAATGAGTGACAAGTGGGACCATGGTAGATTTTGGAATGCAGCGCTCCAGTGTGAGCATGCTTGGATATTTCTGATTGCCAGTTGGTAATTAAGCGAGGGGGGCAGATGATCATGGTGGGCATGGACCGATGGGGGTTTGCAATCATCCGCTCCTTGGAGGTACCAATTAGAGCAATGGCCTGAATGGTTTTACCTAATCCCATATCATCCGCAAGCAGTCCTCCAAGAGGGGTATTGGTCGAAAGGGATTCAAATGAGCTAACGACCTTGTTTGTAATGATGTGCCTGGCATTGAAAGTGGATCCTGGGGGTGAGGTGGCCCAAAGGTTACAGGCTGATTGGCCATTGGGGATTTCTCAATCCCAGAGAAAAGCTAGTCCGGTCTTTTGATGAGGGAGGAGGGGGGTTTGAATAATGGCATGGGGCGGGGTCATCATGGGGAGGTCTGATCCATTGGGTAATTGTATCAGTTTTTGCTTGGAAATCAATGATGAAACAGCAGGATATGAAACTGGCGTCAAGATTGAAGTGGTAAATGTCGGAGTGAAGAGTTGACATTGACTATGAGTATTACAGTCATATTCTTTGGGAATTTTGAGCTTGAAATCTTGTGCTCGAAAAATTTCCATTATGAATAAAATGTTTGGATACCATGTGAAGAACATCAATGCTAGATTGGGTTTCTGAGATGAGGAGGAATCATTTGCATCAGTCATAAATACTGCCTCAACAAATAATATTTGAGAAGGATTGGATTGGCAATTTTCAATCCATGCCCCACCAGGACCACAGTGCATGAACGTTTTTGGTGCCCCAAGGAATGGTATCAACGTTTTGGAAAGGGTTGCAGGTAGAGAGCCAATAGCATGCTGGTGATTGGGGAGATAAACAAATATGTTGTGTTGATTGTGCCATATGATAATCCAAGAAGCTAAGTGGGAATTCTCAGGATTTAAGGGTATATCACTATTTATTTGAATACGAATATTAATCATCCCAATGCAAAGTGGTTGTGAAGGGGTTGACATGATGGCTATTTTAAATTATTTGGGGACAGTTGGAAATTATATGATCGGGACGGGTTAGCTAAACGGAATGAAGACAAATAGGCGCAGGTGGGGAACTTATATGAGAGGCAGCAATGGGGTCAAGGGGGGATGGCCTGTGGTTACGTGCATGGTCTTGATGGGGGTGGGCCTCTTGGGCTCATAATTTTCATATCCGATTTGGGGCATATATCAAGGCAAGGTGGCCAAAATGTGGGTGCACCAATATGACTGCTGGATCTGCAGCAAGGTACAAAACCTTTGGTGGAACAAGGTTGACATTAGCATATCTGAAAGTGGGTGGGTTGGAGCAACTTATTGTGGAGGGCATATTAGAGGCATGGAGTCTTGTTCACTGGTGTGACAGCGAACATGGATGCATATCTTCCCCAGGTTAATTGTCGCACAGGGACCTACTGGGCAATGTTGGCCATTTCAAAGGGCAATCTCACTGTGGGGATGTTTGTGTGTGGGCGGGTGAGATATGTTTGGTGGCATGCCACCAAACATGACTTTGGTTTTGCCTAAAGTTTTTTGCTGACTGATGCCTACTGGGCTTCCAGGGGGGAATGTGTGGGATGATAAAAGGGTGCGCCAGCCGTGAGCCGTGATCCACATATACATTCACCCCTATTGGGTTTGAGGCGAGTACTAATCCACCGAGATTGGCATCCGGGTCTTTGCCTCACGCGCATACAAAACTCCGGTGAAAGAGGCCACCCACCCAAGGGAATTTTTGGCTGCAAGCCAGGTGCCACAACTTGCGCGGGGCGTGTGAGAAGGTGAAGAAAATGACCCGCGGTGGGAGATACCCACACAAACATAACCAGCCTCAGCAAACATAGGCTGGGATTATTCTAATGTGGATGAGGCTGAAGCAAATCCACACTGATTGGCCTCAGGTTTCAACGCGCAAGCAGGTGAGCATCTGCAGTCAAGCTGATGACCCGACCAAGAAACGAGCCAGTCGGAACACTGGCAGTAAAATGTCTCCCAGGCGTATGAAAGTTGCCTGTGTATGACCCGTTGGGGGGTGCGTATGAAAGCGTGTGGCTGCCCGACAATGAGCACGCGCAATGAACAAGCAGGGCCAGTCATTGTTTGCCCCGACAATGGCACCGGATGGAATCCACTGTTTGTGTATGACCCAAATAAACAGTCATCCCACCATGACCCACTTACATTATCTTGGATCACATGCGCATCTGTGCCATAGTTAGGCAGAGCTGTCGAACAAGGTGCATCAAAGGGATGCAGGTGAGAGATATGACTCGATGGCTTGACGTGATTGCATGTTACATTGTTGAACAGCTTTTTCTCTGCCCCGCAGCATACATCTACAAAGGTGTACTGCATACTACAGTGTTGGCTGTACAGATTAGGAAGGTGTAATACTACTTGAGCCTGCATGCACCTTCCGATCGTTTGCATATACGTAGCTCATGTGCCACATGCTCAGCATTGCATTTCACCTGATTTGCACATGCAAGCTGAGCATGTCGTGGTCAAACGCACCGTGTGGAAGTGCTCAGTAAAGCCATGGAATGAACTATTTTTGCGTTAGTTCATTGGAAGGCTCAGTTTGGAGCACTTCAACAAAGCGTGTGAAATGCTGCACCTGGCTGAAATGTCACCCGATGCTGTGCCAAATGCTCAGATTGTGTGCATACAAAAGCGACTGAGAAATGCCTCAGCATGGTGCACTTCATATTGTTATATCAATAGTTCAATTACTGTGCAATTAAAATGTTCAGCCACTGAGCATTTCAATTATGACCCGAAAGCAAACCTGAGCAATGGGTCGAGGCAAGCTCACACTGTATTCACTTGTCTTACAGCCCCCCCTTTATTCAAAGACTATCACCAGGCCATACGGCTGGTGATCTTGCCGCGGTCACTTGTGACCAAATGCACCACGTTCTTTTCTGCATGGGGCATTTGGGAATTGCACCCACAATGCACATTCAACGAGGGCCTCACGACCACCCTCCTGGGTGATCGGGTGGCAATTTAAGGAAACAAAGGGGATTTGACTCAGCTTGACAATTCAATAAATTGCAATCCTCAGCCAGACCCCCATTGTTCTTCTGCCTCACGCGAGCATTTCACTTCTCAGTTGCAGCATTCGCTGAGACTCAGCTTCAATTTTGCCCACACGCCTTGAAGCTGAGCCTTTTGCGGGTGCTGCAACTGCTGAGATCGTCTCAGCTTCACCATGGTATAAAAGACCATCTTCACACAACACGCCCTTCACTTTCTTTCTCACCCGCTCCACTTCGTTCAACCTCACCTGCATTTTTCCTTCTTGTGTGTATTCCCCTTGCTCTTCCTGCCTTTCTACTTTTGTCTTTTGCACTCCACTAAACCCACTCCCCTTACTTTTGCCTGTTTGTTTCTTCTGCTGATCCTTTCAGAACCTCCCTTCTATCCACCTCGTGTGTTACCTCTTTTTTTAACTTTTGTCAACATTATGTACCGATATTAATACTTATTTTTCTTCACGACTCTTTTCCAGACTTTTAAAAACTTTGGACTAGAGAATTCTTCTTTTGTTTGTGTTTTAAATTCATAATTCATCATATGTCTTCATTTTTTCTCTTGATGGTTTACTTTGTATGCAGTTACTAACCTCAATTGTTTTGTTTTTAGATGTCGTGCACTTTATGCACCAAGCGGGGTATCCCCTGCATTCGCTCCTCAACAATGAACGACGCTTGTGATGCTTGCCGACAAGCACACAAGAAATGTTTGTTTGTTGTCCGCCCCTTCCGACCACGAGGCCAGAGGAGTTCCGGCCCAAGACGCCCTTGCAAGGACTCCTTTGTGGTCGATGATGATGAAACCATTTCCGAGCGTGAATGGACGCCGGGCCCCCAAACAGGCCAACGGGAACGATTCCGGACAATTAGCCCTGTGGCCTCCAGTATTGATTTGTCCACTCCCCCTCCTAGGCCACCATCGAATGGTCACTTCACTCCTCGACCGGAGTGAAGTGATTATCTGGCCGATGAAGGATGGCGATGGCAAGAGGACATTCAAGCTTGGGCTGATTGTCACCGATGGGATTCAAACGCCAAAGTAAGTTTTCTTTCTCCTCCTTATCTCATTTCTCTTCACACAATAATACTGACTTTTTTCCATTACTCATAGAACAAAACCCCCCGACAGGACTCTCCCGTTCCTAGTTTGCCTCGCGAGCAAACCCCCCGCCAACCCACTCCAGGCCCGAGTGGCACCCGATGGTGTGAGGAATTATTCCGCGGTAAGCAGCCAAAGTTTCATTTCATTTTCACTTTCACTTTTGAGTCGAGTGAACTGACTCTTACTCCTTTTTTAGAACCCTCCCAAACCGAAGAGCCCCCTATTCCTGGCCCAAGTCCATCGTCCCAACCACCTGAGGACAATATGACTCGTGAGCCAGAACCTGAGGTGGCTCCTACGCAATCCACGGAGGAACCTTATGGTAAGTCACCCCTTCTTTCTCTTCGATCCATATCCACTTTTCCTCATTTTTTCTTCAACCATCTCCAGATCGTCCCGCCACTCCTTGCTCGATAATCATCATTGACGATACGCCCGTCGGATCCCCCCATCCCCCTCCCCCTCCCCCTTCTTCTTCACTGACTCCACCATCTTCCCCTCCTGTTCCCCCTCCCTCCACTCCTACCTCGGTTCCTTCCCAGGATCTCCCTCCCATTGCCCCCGAGAACCCAACCTCCTCCTCCCCCCAGGTGCCAAGCTCCTCTCATTCCCACGGTGATGCTTGCCAGGAATTCACCGACCTGCGACCGACCCTAATGATTCCTCGAGCCATTGTCCACGAATCGATCAACCGAATCTTGTTGGAGCATCGCTGCTTGCTCCACATGATTCCTTTCGTGGATGCATCGGGAATTCCAGGAGGAACTAAACTCCCTCCTTGCCCAGGCACTGGAGGCTTATCCAAAGGAGGACATCACCGGAATAGTCTTGAAATTCTTAGAAAAATAAAAATTTAAAAAAAATGTCATGATTTCCTCTTTTTATTATTTGTAATACTTTCTTTTAAATAAATTATTTGTCTTCAATTATTGTTATGTTCAATTTCTATTACATTCTTTGCTTATGTGAAATTATATTTTCCTCAATGGTTCAAATATCCTATTGCATGAGAAAAATTTTTATAAGTGCCCCACCAAAATTTTGAGTGAGTATTTGTTTTCGTGAACCTCTTTTTCCCAAAATGCACCAATAGTTGCCGTTACCGTCTCCTATATTTTCTTCTTCCATGGTTTAGAGCCATATCCATTCTTAACTGTAAAAAAGCGGGAGCTTCGCGCATGTGAGCAATCCACTCCAGATTTGTGAAACATGGCCTTTCCTATGGTCACACGCTATTAATCTTACTCATGTATTGAATTGTTTAAATTGTCTGGAACCTTCACAAGCGTAAGGATTGCCGTGTGACTTGTCAGGAGCCTGCACAGGCGTAAGGATTGGCGTGTGAATTGTTGGGAGCCTGCACAGGCATAAGGATTGGCGTGTGAATTGTTGGGAGCCTGCACAGGCGTAAGAATTTGTCAACATTGTTGGCAACCTTCCCAAGCGTACGGATTGGCGTGTAAATCGTCGGAAGCCTGTACAGGCGTAAGGAATTTTTAGCATTTTTGAGACCCTTAACAAGCATAAGGATTGGCGTGTGAATTGTTGGGAGCCTGCACAGGCGTAAGAATTGGCGTGTGAATTCTTGGGATCCTGCACAGGCCAAGAAATTTTCAGCATTGTGGGGAACCTTCACAAGTGTAAGGATTGGCGTGTGAATCGCTGGAAGCCTGTACAGGCGTAAGGAATTTTTACCATTTTTGGGAACCTTCACAAGTGTCAGGATTGGCGTGTAAATTTTTGGGAGCCTGCACAGTCGTAAGGATTGGCGTGTGTAGCATCGGCACCCCGCATAGGTGTAAGGAACTTTTAGCATTGTCGGAATCTGCACAAGCATAAGGTTTTGTGTGTGAAGCATTGGCATCCTGGACAATAGCAACAAACCAGGACAGATGTACGATGGCATGCCACCGTACATAATCCACTTCACCCCTTTTTCATGTGAGACACCCCATCTCCCGCACTCGAATCCATCCAATCCTGGTGTATATTGTCCTCTGCCTTACCCCACCATTACTTACCAAACACACATGAAAAACTCCTCATTCTTTGAATCGGCATGAGATTGTATTACCATCCCTGATTTGATAGCCCGCTCTCTTGCCAATCTCATAATAGCCATGGTTTTGTTGCCACATTGTTTTTGCTAACCTGCTTGAGCATTGTGCGGAAATACCCACTAGTGTTGTGCTTTTGTTGTCCTGTGCTGGATCAGTATAATGAACAAATGTACTACTGGCCCACACTACCTGAATCAGCCCATGACATGCCAATAGATCAATCCAAAAATGCTCATTTGTGAAAATCAATTTTCCCCCTGTACACTGCTTTGACACATCTCTTTGAATTTGGCCGGTCCACTTATCAGCTTGAAACCACCATCCCGAAGCATACAGCGATGCATCCTTATCAACATGAGGTGAGTTTTTGAATCCATTCATGTTGAAAGTGAGTGCGGAAGCGAACTCGAATGCACCCTGATTTGCCAGAATATTGCCTTCATAGTTGACTTGATCAAAAGACGGAACCCCCAATGAATTGTAGAAATTTTGAATCTTCTGAAATAAATCATCCCCAACATATCGTAAGGATTGACCTAGAATGCAACCCACCGAGCTAAGATTGGCACCTCGGTTCCGCCATTCATCTTTTGCGTTTTCAATTTTCCCGACACTTCCATACAGACCAAATTGTTCATTCTTTGTGCTGCATTTGCGCCACCCAATCGCGAACATAAATCCCTCAAGTAATGCACCATTGGTTGCAATCGGGTCGGTGAATCTCTTTTTGCAAAATAAGAATTGTGATAATTCATCCCATTGATTGACCTCGACTTCACTCATTGTTGTTAATGGTCGGAATTCGACAAGGGCAATGAGTAATCCGGTTGAAGAGAAAATTGCCACACGGCCAAAGTGAATGCGTTTGATCTGATTGAAATCCACAACCCTCCGAATTTCACTTGGGGTGATATTTGCTGACACTGGCATTGATATTTGTGCTGTTGGGCGAGAGGAGGAAAACAACCTATTCATTCGGGTCATTTTGCGCTCATTTGTCTTTTAGGATCTGCTACTATTCCCGAGTGGTTGAGGGATCACTATGTGTTGAAGCACACAAGATATCAGATACTGCCAAGGAGCTATCTTTGGCACACATCCTTTGACTTCCCTGTTGGAGCCCACATGACATTGGCACAATCTGAACCAACTAAAGCCAATGTTCTTCCGTGGGGCCTGTAACAACCATCCATCAGGGGTGAGGGTATTCATTCATACACCCACTCAAACACCTCAAATCAGCAAATCCAGTATCTGCATCAGCAGTCAGTTTCAGCAATCTTCAATCTGCAACATGCATACAGCTTGGTACATCAATACAGCCTGTCAATACCTGTACAGGTTGGATTCACCCCATACAGTTTCAATACACCAGTATGGAACTGTATGATCACTCAAATACACCACACCTCTTGTACAGGGTCTGTACAGCTGTACAGGACCTGTATTGGCCAGACTCAATTCAATCATCAATTATTCTCATGAAAATTCTTCCTCTGGATCAGGGCTGGTGATTCTCACATATACCAGCCCCTCTTTCTCCCCCCTGGGGACTTTTCCCCAGTTAATTAATTTAGTTTATTTATCATTTCATAATTATTCTTATCCTTATTTTGGGTATTATAATTATTTAATTTTAAGTCAGTCTTTGCATTTTTCTCTTCCCCTGTACAGTATGAGCTGGGTGGCCATATCCTTATTAACCCTTCTCTTTCCATTCTGACAGGTTGAAACAGTGGACTTGGACTTGTTTGTGGTTGGCTCTTCTATTCTTTTACTCTTATCCTTTTTTGCTGCTTTTTCTTATATTTATTCTTTAGCAATTTATCTTTAACACTCTTAAGTGTATCTCTTTTCATCTTATCTTTGAGCCCTCCATAAGTGAGTCCCAGTTTACTGAGTGCCAGGCCCTCTTCACTTCGAAGAGCCCCTGTGACATTAAATTAATTAACTCATATTTGATTCTTTCTTTTCATTCATTTATATTCATTTCCTCTCATTCATCAATTATGACCTTTTCATGATTTTATGATTTTTTATGATTTTCTATGAATTTTTCTCTCTCATCAATTTTCATCTCATTCATTTCATTCTTATGAAAATTGATTCTTTTTCCTTTCTTAATCATTGCTGACCATTTCATCACTTCATTTTATTTTTATCAATCAAATTTTTCTGTGTTCTTATTCAGGTTTCATCTAGGAATTATTGATTGGTTTAATTGATTGGATTAGTCATTGGGATTCATTTGGTTATTGATTCAGGATTTATTGGATTTATTGACTTTGAACTCTCAAGATATTGATTGATCCTCAAGAATTGATTTTGATTATTGATTTGATTTGACTCATCAAGATATTGAATTGATTTCTGAAGATTTTGAACTGATTGATTGATTCCTCAAGACTTGATTTCATATTGAAGACATTTATTGATTGATTATTGATTGAATATTGATTGATTATTGATTTACTCAAGACTATTGATATTTGATTTGAATTGATTGTTGATTGATTGAATTGATTTGATTGTTGATTGAATTTATTTTCACCTCAAGATTTGAATTGATTCCTCAAGATTCATCAAGATTTTATTGTGATTGATTTGGCCAAGCCTGATTATTCTTCTTAATACCATCAAGTTATTTTAATTCTTTTCATAATGCCAGTCCAGCATAGCCCCCCAGCAAGGAATACTAGATCCCAGAAAATTCCAGCTGTTCTCACTCCTACAGCAAGGGCTCCTCTTGACCGCACACCATCAGTTCATCAACTGAGTGCAAACTTGGACAGAGGACCACCAATGGAAGGAGAAGCACCCTCAAGAAGAGGTGGAATGAAATCTAGAAGATCAAGATCCTTTTCTGGACTTTTGGGTGGCTACCCTGGCATGTCTGAAGGTGCAAGAGCAAGATTAGGGGAAGTTGAAGATGAAGAGGGGGAAGAGTCTGTGGAAGAGGAAGATTCTGGGGAAACTGAAGTGGCAGATGCCTTGGCAAATGCTCCAGAGGTGCCTCAGGGTTCTAATCTAGCCCTTTCTAGTCAACCTCTTGTCTCTCAAACTGATCCAAGTCTCCTCAAGATGATGGAGCAGATGACTCAATTCATGGGGCAGCTCACTCAAGCAGTTGCTCCCAGGGACAATTCCAAAGCCCCTGCTTTCAAGACTCCATCCATGAAGGCCCCTGATTCTTTTGATGGTACTCAAGCTCATAAGTTGAGAGGATTTGTCCAATCCTGTCAACTAATTTTCCATAATGATCCAGCAAACTTCTTCTCTGACAGGAAGAAGGTTTTGTACTCAACTTCTTTTCTTACTGGTAGAGCTGGCAAATGGATTGAACCTTACCTCTCAAATATTTCCAATGAAGACCCTTCCTACCTCCTCAATAATTGGCCATTGTTTGAATCTCAATTATTCACTCTGTTTGGTGACCCCAATGAAGTCAGGAAAGCTGAACAAGAGTTGGACAATTTGAGGATGAAGGAAAGTGGTCATGTATCCTTGTACATAGCAGATTTCAGAAGCTTAATGTCAAGAATTGGAGATTGGGGGGAAAGAGCTTATATCCATGTTTACAGAAGAGGATTGGCATCAAGCTAATTGGATCAGTTGGCTTCTCACCCTGGAACTTTTGATACTCTTCAAGAAATTATGGATGTCACTTTAGAATTAGACACAAGATATCATGAGAGGCAAAAGGAAAAGGGTGGCAATCAAGAAAAGAAGCCTCCAGTCAGTGGATCCAATCAGTCTAGGCCTCCTCAAAACTCATTTCCAAAGAGGCCTCATCAGAAGAAGAATAAGAAGGGCAAGCAATTTCAATCTTCAAAGGACAAACCCCATGCTGCTCTCCTCAATAAGGACAATAAATTAATAGGTTCTGAAAAGGAGAGGAGGATTCAAGCAGGGTTGTGTACTTATTGTGGTGGCAAGCACCCAATTGAAAAATGCTTCAAGAGACCTCAGAACAAGCCTGGGTCATCATCAAGAGGCTTCCCTAGCAAGCAGGGAAAAGCCTGAGTGGGGATCATGATGTGTTCACTGGTTCTCACTTATTTCCTTCAAGAGCACAATTGTGCACTCTGAATACTAGTGTCAAGAAATCTTTAAAGTTTCTTATTTTCTCTTCTGTCTCTGATCTTTTTTATAGTATTCTCATTGATTCTGGTGCTACAAACTCTTTTATTGCAAAGAATTTTGCTCTCAAGTACTCATTGACTATGTCAAAGCTCCCTGAAAAGATTCCTCTTTTCATTTTGGATTCTAATGAATCCCCTGCCTTGTTCATGACCCATTATACCAAGTGGGTAGTTGACTTGCCTTCCTTCCCAAGCTTTGAATGGGATTTCTTTATCATAGATTCACCCAAGGGAGAAGACCTGATATTGGGCTATGATTTCCTTTACCATTTCAATCCCATTATTGATTGGAAAAATGGATTGATCACCTATGATTCTAATCATAAGGATTCTAGTGGTATTATTCCTTCTACTAGTAATGACTTAGCCACTGCTGTCAACAGTGTTGCTCTGGCTGGTGAACTTAAGACACCTTCCATCCCTTCTTCTGTTCATATCCCTTCCATAATTCCCTCTCAGTCATTGCTTCCATCAAGAGATGAATTCTTCAAAGAGATAAAGGATGTTGGAGAAGATGTTGCCATATCTTCACTTCATCTCTTCCAAGGGGATATGGACCTTCCTCCCTTATCTTTTCATGCATCCCTGGAGGAGCAGTGGGATGAGGAGGAAGAGCCAGAAGAAATTAAAACTGTGTTGAAGGTTCTTCCTCCTGCTTATCACCAATATTTGGATGTATTCTCCAAGGTGAAAGCAGAGAAACTTCCTCCACACCGCACCTGTGATCACCATATCGAATTGGAGGGTCTTCTACCTCCAATTGGTGTTATCTACTCATTATCAAATCAAGAGTCAGAAACACTGCGGGCCTACATTTCAGAGAATGTAGAGAAAGGTTTCATTAGACCAAGCTCCTCTTCAACAGGAGCACCTGTCCTTTTTGTCAAGAAAAAGGATGGAGGTCTTTGTTTGTGTGTTGACTACCACAAACTCAATGCTGTCACTAGGAAGAACAGATACCCTGTTCCTCCTATGAACCAGCTTCTTACCGTATTAAACGGTTCCACTATCTTCTCCAAGATAGATTTGCGTGGTGCATATAGCCTTCTGAGAATCAAAGAGGGGGATGAGCACTTAACTGCCTTTAGAGCCAAATATGGCAGTTATGAGTATTTGGTCATGCCACTTGGTTTGACCAATGCTCCTGCTTCTTTCCAAAATCTAGTAAATGATATCTTTGCAGATTTTTTGGATGTGTTTGTTGTGGTTTATCTAGATGATATTATGGTCTTTTGCAGTTCTGAGCAGGAACATGTCAAACATGTGGCCTCTGTCCTCCAAAGACTAAGGGAAAATAATCTGTTTGCCAAAGCCTCCAAGTGTGTATTCCATGCCTCAAGTGTGGAATACTTGGGCTATGTTGTTTCAAGTGGTGGCCTCAAGATGGATTCTTCAAAAGTTCAGCAAATCCTCAATTGGCCTCAGCCCAAAAACATCAAGGCTCTTCAATCTTTCCTTGGCTTTGCCAATTTTTATCGACGTTTCATTAAAAATTATTCTAAAAAAATCACTTCTCTCACTTCCCTCCTTAAAAAAGATTCTCCTTTCATCTTCAATGAGGAAGCTCTTAGTCAGTTTCAAGCACTCAAAGAAGCTTTTACCTCTGCTCCTATCTTATCTCACTTTAATCCTTCTCTACCTACTATAGTAGAGACTGATGCTTCTGATTATGATTTGGGCGCCGTACTGAGCCAGGTGAATGACTCAGGAAAGCACCCCATTGCATTTGATAGTCACAAGCTCTTACCAGCTGAACTCAACTATGAAATTCATGACAAGGACCTCCTTGGCATAGTTTGGGCTCTCAAGTGCTGGAGAGCATTTCTTCTTTCTCTTTCCAATCCTTTTGAGGTCTTGACAGACCACTCTTCCTTGCAATATTTCATGTCTTCCAAAGTTCTTACTTGTTGTCAGGCCTGTTGGGCTGAATTTCTCTCAGAATTTCATTTCACTATCACTTACCGCCCAGGCAGGCTGGCCACTTTACCAGATTCCTTGTCATGTCGGGACAACGTGTACCCAGAGAGGGGGGTGGACTTCATCAGCAAGAATCCTCAGAATATTCATCAAGTACTTAAGCAAGATGGAATTCAAGAATCAAGATTCTTCTCAATCAAAGTGGAAATTTTCTCAGATTTAGTTGACAAGATTCAAAAATAAGTATGGCAAGACAAAGACTACAAAGAAATACTCAAGCAACTAGCAAGAGGTGAATCAGTTCCAGATTATTCTCTTGAACCTCAAGCCAAGTTATTATTATTCAAAGATAGAGTGGTAATCCCAAGCAATGAAGAACTTCAACTCAATATTCTTCAAAAGCGTCATGACTCACCATTGGCTGGCCATCCTGGCCAGGAGAAGACCCTCAAGCTCATCAAGAGGGATTTTTATTGGGCTGGCATGAATCAATTCATCAAGGACTATGTGTCCTCATGTCAGCAATGTTCAAGAAACAAGAACATTCATCACAAGAAGTTTGGATTACTCAAGCCTCTTTCAATTCCATCTGGTCCTTGGAATTCATTATCAATGGACTTTATCACTCAATTGCCACTGTCCAACAACTTTGATTCAATTTTAGTAGTTGTTGACAGATTTTCAAAAATGGCAATCTTCATTCCAACTTATGGCACAATCACTGCTCTGGATTTAGCTCAAATATTCATTAGTCATGTATTTTCCAAGCATGGACTCCCAGTCAGTATTGTCAGTGATAGAGGATCCTTATTTGTTTCATCATTCTGGACTCAATTGTGTCAGAAGCTCAAGATATCAAGAGATCTTTCAACTGCCTTTCACCCTGAAACAGATGGACAGACAGAGAGGGTAAATCAGATACTAGAACAGTACCTTTGGATGTATGTCGGCTATCATCAAGATGACTGGTACACCTGGCTCCCTCTGGCTGAATTTGCCTATAATAATGCAGAACATTCATCAACCAAGCAATCACCCTTTTTCACCATTTATGGAAGAAATCCCAGCTTTGAATCAATCCATATTTCTCAAGACTCACCTGCTGGAAAGTTATCAACAAAACTCCAATCAGTACAGCAAGTTGTCAAAGAAGGAGATTCAAGAAGTATGCAGATAGAAATAGGGCAATTCCACCTGATTTCCAACCTGGGGACAAAGTATGGCTAGCTTCCAAGAACATCAAGACAACAAGACCCACCAAGAAATTATCAGAAAGATGGTTGGGACCCTTTGAAGTTCTTAAGAAGATTGGCAGCCATGCATATCACCTCAAGTTGCCTCAGCAATGGAAGACAGTTCACCCTGTATTCCATGTGTCCTTATTAGAACCAGTCAAGCATTCAACTATCCCAAATCGTCATCAATTGCCGCCACCACCAGTTTTAGTGGAAGAGCAAGAAGAATGGGAAGTGGCTCAGGTTCTGGACTCAAAACTCAAAAGAGGTAAATTATGGTATCTTGTAGAGTGGAAAGGATTCAGTGAAGACCCAGAAAGAACCACTTGGGAACCAGCTTCCAACCTTACCAACTCACCAGACCTTGTCAAGGATTTCCACTCATTGTATCCAGACAAGCCTGGTCCAAATACCTCAAGAGTATGATTTTATGGTGCTTGGTGGGGAGTGGAAGTTATGAAAGTAAGTTTCATCTCCTGGTATGCATCCCTGAGGGTTCTACTTCTTGTAAAACATCACCTTGGCCACTCTGTGAGCATCAAATGCTTGGTTTTCATTTTTCAGACACTTTTTTTGCCAGAATCAAGCAACTCACCACAAGAAGGACCAACCATCAGGATTTTTCTTTATTTCTTTCTTTACTCTCATTTTCTCTTATTATTTTTCTTTCTTTCTTTACTTGTATAATTTTCTTTCTTTTATTTCTTTAAAGCAGCAGCATCCCCTCCCCAAGTCATGTATTGGGAGATTCCATTATCTTTTTATTTTTTTTATTTTTTAGTATTTATAAGAGTGGGGATAGAAGCCAAACCAAACACAAACAAGGAAAAGGAAACTAGTTATCTCTACCCAAGTCATCAAAAGTTCTCTGGAAGTCATTTATCAACTCATCCTCATACCAGGCAAATTTTGCAGCCATCTCTTCAGAAGCAGTACCTGGAATAGTCCTGTCATTGGCATACATAATCACCTCTCTGCTATTTCTATCAACCCTCCTGAACAATCTGGCCACAGCATCTTGATTTTCACTAGCCGCGTTGGGATCTTCTCTGGTAACCCGGATAGGCCAACGTTCTCTTCTTTGGAAGACTTGGGCGGCAGGAAACGGCAAAGGGGATAATCCATCTCTTCTTCTGCTGGAGCTGGCCACAGGTTGGAGTTGACGGGAGGTGGTTATGGGTGAGTTTCTAGACTGTTGAACTGGTGATGGTCTTACTGCTGGATTCAAGGCAGGCCTGGTGGTATGGGAAGTGGTTGGTGAAGGAGGAGGAAGGGTTGTAGGAATGGAGGCAAGCATTGGCTGGAAGTTTCTTGGAGTGCTGGCAATAATTTGGCTTTGGAATCTGGTGTTGGCAAGAGGTTGAGAAGAGGAATTGCTGGATGGATGGCCACTTGAATGAGGAATAACTTGAACTTCTTCACCATCCAACTCATCACTTCCTTCAGCATCAGGATCTGATGGGGAATCAACAATTCTTCTTAGCTTCTTCACTACTTTCACCACTCCATCAGCATTGGTCCTTGAAATTGGAATTTCTGAGCTGTAGTGGATGGGCCTACCACCAATTGGAATGGACCCTCCAACATTAGTCCATCTGGCCACATCCCTCTTCCTGGAACCAGTCACTACATCAAGATATCAGCACCAATTCAATCAAAATATGCAATTCACTCACATTGGGAAAACCCAGAAGTTGCATCAGGGGTAGGATCCTCAAGAATGGGGACTTCCTGCCCATAAGGCCCATCCTTCCTACTCCACAAGTGTCTCCTGACCTGGGACATAGTTGATCCGGTACGGCGGCATGGCTTCTTCCCAATAAAGCAGAAATGGCATTTTGACAATCAAGGATTGTAATGTTGAAAGCAATCCTTACCCCTGGCCAAACACTCAGTACAGGCAGGATCAAGAACTTCAACTGCTCTGAACCCATCATATGTTTGGGAGGGGTCAAAATGGCCAGAAGACGCCATGGAAGGAGAAGACAATCGACTGAAGACGCCAGAACCATGAAGAATAGACGGTGGCGGTGCAGAAGGGGAAGATTCAGTGAGCTCAGTCAGTTTGGAACTCATAACTGAAGAATATGCAAGCAGAAGATTCAAGACGTCAGAATCAATCCACTCCATATGAAGAAAAAAGGAACTTGACTCAAGGAAATGGGGCCATAACTCAATTATGCCTCCCCTCAAAGCCTCTAAGGTGAAGGTTCATACCCCTTTGGGGCTGAACTCATCACCCAGGTCCTCCCCTGCAACTTTGGGGAGGCCAGGATCTTGATGGTCCTGGACCCCATCAATGGGTCCAGGCCAGGTAGGGTGAAAATTTGGTAAGGGCCATTTCTGGACCCCTTGGTCACCCTGGGTCCCCAACAAATTTGGGCCCAGGGGCTCCATTTTGGTCCTGGGGGCCTCCAATAGCCCCCACGGACCACGGACCGCGGCGTACAGACCGCGGACCGTAGGATCCCAAAGACTCGAAAAGGCCTATTATGGCCAAAAATCAAAAAAATGCCCTAATCACTAAAACACCCAAAAAGGCCAAAAAGGCCATAAAAAGTATAACGCATCAAGATCACTCAGGACGGAGGCCACAGCCCAAAAAACATTTGGAGGGCTGTCTGAGGGCATTTCCTTGGACAATGGGGACAAGACCCCTTGCAGGAAAGTTTCATTCATTAATTGGATTAAGTCTGGGCCAATGATTACAAGTCAGATACTCATTGGGCACCATTTTTTGAGCACAAGTGCTCAATGGCCTTTATTCTGGGATATATCCCAAGGCCACATCCCAAGGCATGGCTGATTGAATCAAAAGAAAAGAATGGCATATTTTGGAAGGAATACTCACTCAAGCTTGAAAAAAAAGGGGGGGAATCAAATGAATTTGGCAGGAAAGAAATAATGAAGGATTTTCAGGATAATGGTCAAGAGGAAAAGAAAATTAAAAAGAAAATTTTTTGAAAAAATGTGGGGATATTGAGATGCCACTCAACAGTGGCAGGGTATTATGGTGTTCAGGAGCCCACCAGTTTCAAGAGGGGGATACTGTAACAACCATCCATCAGGGGTAAGGGTATTCATTCATACACCCACTCAAACACCTCAAATCAGCAAATCCAGTATCTGCATCAGCAGTCAGTTTCAGCAATCTTCATTCTGAAACATGCATACAGCTTGGTACATCAATACAGCCTGTCAATACCTGTACAGGTTGGATTCACCCCATACAGTTTCAATACACCAGTATGGAACTGTATGATCACTCAAATACACCACACCTCTTGTACAGGTTCTGTACAGCTGTACAGGACCTGTATTGGCCAGACTCAATTCAATCATCAATTATTCTCATGAAAATTCTTCCTCTGGATCAGGGCTGGTGATTCTCACATATACCAGCCCCTCTTTCTCCCCCCTGGGGACTTTTCCCCAGTTAATTAATTTAGTTTATTTATCATTTCATAATTATTCTTATCCTTATTTTGGGTATTATAATTATTTAATTTTAAGTTAGTCTTTGCATTTTTCTCTTTGCCTGTACAGTATGAGTTGGGTGGCCATATCCTTATTAACCCTTCTCTTTCCATTCTGACAGGTTGAAACAGTGGAATTGGACTTGTTTGTGGTTGGCTCTTCTATTCTTTTACTCTTATACTTTGTTGCTGCTTTTTCTTATATTTATTCTTTAGCAATTTATCTTTAACACTCTTAAGTGTATCTCTTTTTATCTTATCTTTGAGCCCTCCATAAGTGAGTCCCAGTTTACTGAGTGCCAGGCCCTCTTCACTTCGAAGAGCCCCTGTGACAGGGCCCAATGAGGGTGCCACATAAATGTGGAAGCATATATACACTGAGATTAAGCGAGCAACTCACACTTTCCTTCCTCAGCCCGACACTTTCTCGCGAGTTCCCTTTTACGCTCTTTTCCTTTTTTCGTGAATGGCATGCTTTCAGCAGAAAATGAAATGAAACGGAATGATTACTGATTTATTAATATCACCTGAATTGAATTGGGGTTGATGAATCTTTTTTGATTGCGGCTAAAAAGAAAGATGACACCTGACCTTGGCAAATTCGCGATCTCAAATACCTGAACCTGAAAATTGCAGTGGATAGTGCATTATTCAATTTTACACATTGATGTTCCCATGCAATCACTTTCCAATCCAACCATTTGGAATATCGCAAGCACACGCAAATGCAATATGCATCCTGCTGCGGATCCCTAGCTATCCTAGTCCGCTTGAAACACACAGGAACCTTTGGCCTATTATGGGCTGGCGGGAAGTGATAAACGCGACTTCCCGCAATGCCCCTGCGTGTGCTACTCGCGGGCACAACGCCTGACTCAGCTTGTGTCTTGTCGGAGTCTTTGCAATGATGTATGGAGGCATGCCGCTGTACAATTACTATTGGTACTCAGAATGTGGCATCCGGGCAGTAGTAGGATAGGAAGTCATGATTATTAAATTCATAAATCACTTTGCAAAATTCAATTACAATCTATCTAGTACAAAGCTAATCTAAAATGGGTCAATCCTGGTTGTGAGTTTAGCTGACCTGGGTACTGTCAAGGTGACCTCATCACTTGAACCAAGACCGCGTTTCGCCACCCAGGAATCACCAAAGTCTAATACTAAGCATCGTGCAAATTCAAATCTAAGAGGTACAGCGGGGTTAAAAGACTCTTATGAGAAGAAACTTTTATTCAGTAAATTACATATATACTTATTAGTACATAGCCACACTGGCTCCACTAGATTTTTACCCTCTGAAAGTTTTGCGGAAATGTAAATTAGTGATAAAGCCCCTTTAACTGAGCTTGTTCTCCAGTCATCTGAGCATACCATCAAACCACGAACCCCCGCCACACAGAATGCCGCTAATATACCATAGCAAATTCGATTTATTCCGAGATTCTTGTGACACGCCAAAAGATCTTTGATGGCCTCATTTTTTTTTGAGTTCGCGAGTTTGCATTTGATGCCATTAACTTCAACCTTTGTATGTGCACGTACCATGTTGTACGCAATCATCAAATGGATAACTGTATCCATTAGATCCTCCAGGTTCTTGTGCGGCTTTGTGGATATCTCATTGTCAGCCCCGCCACCTTCAATGCTGAGTTGGGTTGCACATTGCTCCGATTTACTCAAGCAGGAGTTAAGGTATTCAACTTCTCCCCGTTTGAGTCCAAGAGGATCGGTCGAATTTGATGTTGGTGCAACATATGGTTTGGGTGCAATCACATCGTATGAGACTAAACTAATGGATTCAAACATAACATTTGCCCAAAAATGCTTAACTGGATTGGCAGGGTAAAGAAGGCTCTGAACCATTTTGAAGAAGGAGTGTTCTGATTTTGGGAGATTGTCTGGAGGTTTAGCTGATTCCTTCATCAATTTGAGATTTCAAATGTTGTGATCAAAAAACGCTCCTGTTTTGGTTGGCTTAAAAAAATCTAACCCTGTATATTGCAATTTATATCACCAGTCAACAGCCAATAAACATGTATCATGCACAAAGATAAAACTCACCTGCCATCTCAAGGTCCTCCAGCCAGGCCGACATTTTAAGCTCTTGGTTACTGATCACCTTAATACCAACAGGTAGGAATGTATGAGCATCTTTTGTTGGTAAATTTTCCCATCGATTTTTGAAAATACTATTCATATTATCAAGCCCCCTTTTCCATTATTGTTGAGTAATATTGGAAGGATAATTCAAAATGCCTGCAAACTCTTCCATGCGGGATAAAAATATTCCTTGAAAATTAGCAGACGATGACACTTCGGGCTCAGGGTCAGGAACTATATCAGTCATATCTCGTCCCATTGTATCATGTTTAATTGTTTCCCTTTCTTGAAAGGCTTGAATATTCTGAGGAGAGGCGGGAGGGGTTGCATCATGCATTGTTTCATTGGGTATTGGGGGGCTTTCAGTATGTGGAGCTTCATCATGGATTGTTTCATTGAGTATTGGGGGGGGTTCCGTATGCGGAGGTTGATTATCAATATGGTCCCCTTCAACATTGATAATTTCATGACCTTGATCGCGAGAATCGTTTGCGGCTTCAAAGGTACGGCGTTTTTTGTTTGTTTTTTTGGTTGCATGTATATTTGATCTTTTTCCTAATCCTTTGCCTGGAAATCCAATTACGAATCGAGATCCTTCAGGTAGAGATTCTCCCACCTCCACACCTGCCCATATATTGTAAGCAGCTATTTTTATCAACTTTGTTTTGAATTAGTAATGGACTTACGGTTCAAATCCATTTTGAGCAGGCTCATGGCTTCAGCAATCTTTTGACGCACATAATCAGGAATTTTACTATCATTTTGAATTTTTTCGAGCCTTGGGATTGCTTGAGCAACGTTGGAGACAAATTGTTCCTTGGATATAATTTCCACCTCCCCACTGAAAATTACATCATCTCGCCCATCATCTTCTGTCGGTGCACAAGGTTCAACAGTCTTTTCCTTCTCATAACTTTTAAAATTTGGTTTCTGAGAGCTTGGAGGCTGACCTGAAATAAAGGCTATGACACAATATCAGGTTTTGGGAGATTAGAAATATTCAATATGGATGCATACTCACATTCTGGAAGAACTGGTGGATCTTGATTGACTGGCTCTGTACTTCAATGCCGAATTCACGACTACTGGCGATATCAGAGATTTCACTTCCACTCTCTGGGGCTGAAGTTGGTCGTTCATTGAATTCAGTTGAATTTCCCGGGGTTTGGGCCATAGCGGAGGTAGTTTATTAAGCAAATAGATGGTGACGAGTTGATTGATAACTTGTTTGAATATTTTTGAATAAAAAGATCCAAATTGAAGAAAAAAGGTGCAAGTAAAATAATTGCATTTGCAACATGCGATTTGTCGGGAAATTGAAGGAGGCGATGTTTTGCAAATTATTCATATCATGCAAATGAAATCACTTCCCTGTGAGACATTGAATAAAGTTGACTAGTGAGAAACCTACTAAAGTCAACTTTTGAACTATTCAACGCTCATGAGGTAAGGACTAAGCAAAGTATTCCATTTGAATGATATGAAATAAAATGGTTTTGTCGGAGAAACAGGAGACACAATTCTCTTGTCTTAAATAGTCCACTTATTAGGTTTTAATTTGTGAGTCTCATGATTTAAACCCTAACCACTCAGCATATTTCGGCGATTGCCTTCATCGTGTACGCCAACAAGCCACCGTACACTATGGATGTAGTACGGAAGCGTAAGGATAAGTCAGGTCGGGAGCATGTTGAGAGGCACTCCGCGAGCGTAAGGATAAGTGGTGTCGGGAGCATGTCGGGAGGGCACCACACAAGCGTAAGGATAAGTGGGGTCGGGAGGGCACTACACAAGAGTAAGAATAAGTGGTGTTGGGAGCATGTCGGGAGGGCACTACACAAGCGTAAGGATAAGCAGTGTCGGGAGCATGTCGGGAGGGCACTACACAAGCATAAGGATAATTGGTGTTGGGAGTGCACTCCGCGAGCGTAAGGATGGTAAGAAGTGTCGGGAGGATGTCGGGAGGGCACTACACAAGCGTAAGGATAAGCAGTGTCGGGAGCATGTCAGGAGGGCACTACACAAGCGTAAGGATAATTGGTGTCGGGAGCATGTCGGGAGTGCACTCTGCGAGCGTAAGGATGGTAAGCAGTGTTGGGAGGGCACTACACAAGCGTAAGGATAAGCAGTGTTGGGAGGGCACTACACAAGCGTAAGGATAATTGGTGTCGGGAGCATCTCGGGAGTGCACTGCGCGAGCATAATGATTGTAAGCAGTGTCGGGAGCATATCGGGAGGGCACTTGAGCAAGCGTAAGGATAAGTGATGTCGGGAGCATGTCGGGAGTGCACCACGTGAGCATAAAGATGGTATGGGCGGGGGTGTGAAAGCGTAAGGAGTGGTGAGGACGGAGATGGGGGGGCAGTGTCGGAGTCTCATCTGGAGGGCGGTGCGGGCTTGTAAGCATGCGAAGCATCGGGGCGGATTAGGTGGGGATGCGGAAGCCAATGAGGTGAAATTACCCGAACATTGTGAATAGTGTTGAAATGGGTTTGGGCTTTGAGTGACATTCTCATGTGACACATGTGACGATTGACGTTGTCTTGATGCTGATGTGACGTGACCCACTAAATCCAGTGACTATAAAGTGACACTAACGCGACTGAAGCAAGATTTTATGCTGACAGCAGTGCGACGTGAAGTCAATCGCCGACGATTGACGCAAGATTCGCCCTGGTGTGACTGCAGATGCTCACCCACTCGCATGTGGAAACCTGAGGCCAATCAGTGTGGATTTGCTTCAGCCTCATCTGCATTAGCATAATCCCGGCCTATGATTGCTGAGGCTGGTTATTTTTGCGGCGGGATCTGCCACCGCGGGTCATTTTCTGCACATTCTCATGTGCCCCACACAAGCTGTGGCGCCTGGCTTTCAGCCAAAAAACCCCTTGGGCAGGTGGCCTCTTTTTCCGGAGTATCGTACACACGTGAGGCAAAGACCCTGATGCCGATCTTGGTGGATTAGTAACCGCCTCAAATGCAATAGGGTTGAATGTATATGTGGATCACAGCTCATGGCCGCCGCCCCCTTTGATAATGCGACACATTCCCCCCTGGAAGCCCAGTAGGCGACAGTCAGCAAAAAACTTCAGGCAAAACCAAACTCATGTTTGGTGGCACGCCACCAAACACATCTCACCTGCCCACACACAAACATCCCCACAGTGAGATTGCCCTTTGAAACCACCAACATTCCCCAGTAGGTCCCAGTACAACAATTAACCTAGGGAAGATACGCTCATTGTTTGCTGTCACGCCAGCAAACATGGCTGCATGCCTCTAATATGCCCCTCCACAATAAGTTGCTATAACCCACCCAATTTCGGATATGCTAATGTCAAATTTGGTCCACCAAAGGTTGCGTAACTTGCTGAAGATCCAGCAGTCATATTGGTGCACCCACACTTTTGCCACCTTGCCATGATATATTCCCCAAATTGCATATGAAAATTATGAGGCCAAGAGGCCCATCTTCCTAACAACCATGCACGTAACCACAGGCCATCCACCTTTGAGCCCATTGCTGCCTCTCATATAAGTTCCCCACCTGCGCTTCTTGGTCTTCATTCCCTTTAGCTACCCCTTCCTGATCATATAATTTTCAACTGTCCCCAAATAATTTATAATAGCCATCACGTCAACCCCTTCACAGCCACTTTGCATTGGGATGATTAATATTTGTATTCAAATAAATCGTGATATAACCTTAAATCCTGATAATTCCCACTTAGCTTGGATTATCCTATGGCACAATCAACACAACATATTTGTTTATCTCCCCAATCACCAGCATGCTATTGGCTCTCTCCCTGGAACCCTTTCCAAAACGTTGATACCATTCCTTGGGGCACCACAAACGTTCATGCACTGTGGTCCTCGTGGGGCATGGATTGAAAAATTCCAATCCAATCCTACTCAAATAGTATTTGTTGAGGGCGTATTTATGACTGATGCAAAGGATCCCTCCTCATCTCAGAAACCCAATCTAGCATTGATGTTCTTCACATGGTATCCAAACATTCCATTCATAATTGAAAGCTTTCGAACACAAGATTTAAAGCTTAAAATTCCCAAAGAATATGACTGTAATACTCATAGTCAATTTCAACTCTTTACTCCCACATTTCCTGCTTTGAACTTGACTCCAGCTTCATATCCTGCTGTTTCATCATTGACTTCCAAGCAAAAGCTGATACAATTAACAAGTGGATCAGACCTCCCCATGATGACCCCGCCCCATTCCATTATTCAAACACCCCTCCTCCCTCATCAAAAGACCCGACTAGCTTTTCTCTGGGATCAAGAAATCCCCAATGGCCAATCATCCCGTAACCTTTGGGCCACCTCACCCCCAGGATCCACTTTTAATTCCAGGCACATAATTACAAACAAGGTTGTTAGCACATTTGAATCCCTTTCAACCAATACCCCTCTTGGAGGACTGCTCGCGGGTGAAATGGGATTAGGTAAAACCATTCAGGCCATTTCTCTAATTGGTACCTCCAAGGAGCGGTTGATTGCAAACCCCCATCGCTCCACGCCCACCATGATGATCTTCCCCCTTGCTTAATTACCAACTGGCAATCAGAAAGATCCCAGCATGCTCAGGCTGGAGGGCTGCATGCCAAAATCTACCATGGTCCCACTCGTCACTCATTATCCAAGGCCGACATCTTAAAATATGATATCATCATCACTTCTTACAATAATATCACCCAAGAATTTAATCAAGCCAATACCTTTACATCATTCATTTTTAAAATCAATTGGCATTGTATAATTTTGGATGAATCACAGTGAGTGTCGGATCTTTGAATGATTCAAATTACCTTTTATATCCAATAACCCTTCCACCATCTTCTAGCTATATTTGATCTCAATACACTGCCACTCACTGTGCCATTAATAGCCTCATTTCAGCCCGTCGAATATGTATAACGGGCACACCTATTCACAGCACCATTCATGACCTTTTGGGCATAATATAATTCATCATCCAACCCCAGAGCTCATATCAAGATAACTGGTCACCATTAATCCTGAGTAGTCTTTCCAAAGTTAGCAATGATATTTTGCATTTGGCATTCAGGCATTTAAGTTTGTGCCGCACCAAATCCACACATCTCAAATACCTCCCCACTATTAGCCATCATTATGAGTTGCTCCCACTCAACCCAACCATGCAGAAAGAATATTCCACATTATACAAAGAATTCCTATTATCCAAAAGCAAAGGACCAGGAGAATTTTCCAGAAATATTAATAAACTGCGAATATGTTGTAAGCATCACATCATGCTGAACACAATTGCGGAGGCGGATTTGGAAGACAACAAGGGCAGGAGCACTCAGGATTACTCCCCAACAATCACACGAACTATTTTGGATGTGGAAACATGCAGGATGAGTAGTAAAATTGCACACCTCCTACAAATCTTAATTAAAAACAAACAATCAAAGTGTGGTCCAACCAAATCGGTGGTTGATACCCAATGGACCCAATTTACAGATTTGTGAGTTAATTCTAATATGCATCCATTACCAATTGAATCCATCTGACTGTCTTTTATTGTAGAATTGGTATTTCACTTGCCCATCACTCTATCCTTTCAGCACAAATTGATGGAATGATTACAGCACAAGGGCTGGAGAAGGCACTGGAGAATTTGTTCAATAATCCGGAATGGGAATTAATGATTGCATCCATTGCTGCAGCTGGAACTGGCCTAAATATAGCTTGTGCTAATATTTTCTATTTAATGGTGAGGGGACCCCCAAAATTCTACTCTGATTTTTGGACCCTTACATCCACGTTTCCAGGAGACCAATTGGAACCCAGCCATTGAGGCTCAGGCTGTTGATTGACTCCATCGTATTGGCCAACAACAACCTGTAAAGGTCATCCACTATATCACTCCTCCTTCAGTTGAGGTCAACATGCGGAAGGTACCTTTCAAGCTCATCTTTGACCCTTATTGAATTGCGATTCTAAAATCCTTCCTTATGGGAATGCCATATTCCAATCACCAATAGGTCCAAGAAAAGAAAAAATCATTAACTGTGTGAGCCTTACTGATATTATATAATTTGTGTTTGACCAAGTTGATAACTCCTGTTCACCCTGGCACAGGTCCAAAATTATTAACACCATGAGCTGGTTCGAACTCCTTCAATATTTCCTCAATGAAAATGAGCAATAGAGTCTTATTTCTAAGGGAGATGGTGATACATTCCAATTCATATTGTCTATATTCTCACATATTTAGCAAGTTGTTGCATCTTTAAGAAATAATAATCAGATTGTATCACACCTGCACAAATAATTGACAAAATGTTAATTTGTAACGGTGCTATACATTTATATTACTAAGCTATTGCAGAGCATCACCATTTGGCCTAATAACTCGCATGTCACGTATTTTGAGGGCACTAGTCTGCATCTTACTACGGCTCTTGAGCCAATCTTGATCAAATACCTGAAATGATATGCCTTCCAGAATATCACCATTTTAAGGTGTGGATACGAAACTTTGATTAAAAATGAAGTACTTTTCCTGTCCTCAAAATTTGTATAAGGTAAAAAATCAATTAAAAATAGTAAGAAATATTATTTTTAAGAGAAAACACGCCAAATCTATTGTTTATAACTTTCTTAGTATAAAACAAGAATACTATAAAGATTTATTGTTTTACCAACAATAAACGTTTATCCAAAAATACTCTACAAGAGATATTTAAGGCTACAAAAGAAATGTCTTCAAGAGCAAATTCAATTGGAATTAATTGAGCAAAGAACTGCAAGTAATTAATTAAAGAACAAAGTCTTTAAAAAGAATATTAAAGAGAAAACACACCCAAAAGTTACCAGAGTTAATTTGGAAACAAAGTGACAAAGTTTACAGTGATGAAAGATGCTTTAATTCACTTTTGGGGTGGTTCAGGGGTAAAAATGATTATAAAAGTTACAAACAATGATTATAATGATTTTTTCACATGGTTAAAAAGTTGAGAATGATTTAAGAAAGGTGGTTGGAATATTTTATTGATTGGTTTAGCAATGTTTAAACTAATTATAAAAGGAAAAGATTCTAACATGAAGAGAAAAGTGGGGCAAAGAAGACATTCTTTTATAGCCATCAATTTTCTTACTCCAAAAGTAAAATTTACTCTTGTCAGTCTTGAAAAACAGTCTGACAACAGAAAAGCCAATTATGGCATCATTGAACCCTGGTTTAGACCAAAAAAGGGCTTGTTTGAGCCATTTTAGCCATTTTTAGCCATTTTAGACCCTTAAATCAGCCATTACTATAGCAATGCCTGGTCTAGAGCCTTCAAATCACGTAAGAATGTGTGTAAGAGACATAGAAGCCAGTTAAAACCATTTTAACTATTTTTTTTTTAGCTTCAGGGTAGTTTTACCCTCTTGGCAACGGCTAAAACTACCCGAGTTGGTATCAAAACCTCATCATCAATTGAGTCCACAGACCCTGTAACTCAATTCTGGGCCAAAAGTGATAAACTTTTGCATGAATTTTGACACCACACGCCTGTCAGCAAGGATTTTGGGGGTCTAGCTCCCCCTTAGAGCTGGAGTTCCTTTTCCCCCCCAAATTTAATCTTTCCAATTTATTTTTCCTTTAATTCCTCATCATGTATTATACTTATAATTTACATATGTAATTCAATTGAGCTATACAGTTAAATACAGTAATATTTGATACCTCTTATGTAAATCAAAGTTCACTTATGTAATACATGTGCACATTTTGACATTTCAATTGAATTCAATTGAAAATATTTCAATTCCTCATAATGACTAAAATATACACAACACCTCAGTTTTAACACAAATTTTGGTGATTAACACTACATGTGATTTGAGTTAAATTAAACTTTTGAGGATTTTCAATTTTCATACAGAAAATACTAAAAACTTAATTTAAGCTTATTTAGAGTTGAGTTACAAAAGTTTCACTCAGAGGTGACCCCACCTGATTTGTGATGAGGAATCCAATGGTAAAGTAATTCTTATATGTTTATTTATTGGATAAAAAGCTATAATAATTTTTATTTAACTTTTTCCAAATTTATTTATTTATTTACAATTATGTTAAAAATTCATTTTTACTTAATTTTTTCAAGTATAAATGTAATTTTATAATTTCAAAATTTCATGTAATTTTATTTTTAAATTGTAATTTAATTTTTAATTGTGAATATAAATTTATATTTATATTTTGATTTTCATTTTAATAATATAAATAAATTTATTTTATTTATATTTATATGTTAATTTTGTATTTGTGGTCTTTTGGGTATATGAAATTACCTCTAAGGCTCACAACCATCATCTGTCGATGATAATTCTGGCAATCTATCAATAGTTTTTTTACCCTTTTTTTTAATACAATTACAAAACTCTATGTCTCGATCCATTTTTAATACCAATTCATTAAATAACTGGGAGCCCCAGCGTAATACCACTTTGCGGTAAACTTGAAGGCTATTTTCCAGTACCTCCTCAGTATCTGAGCATACTTGAGGGTCATTGGATTGTGATGCTAGAATGTGAAATTTAGCTGTATAACACCATTCATGACGACGCTCACAGGTTTGCACATAATCAAGTAGATCATCAGTCTTTGATCACAATGAAGAAGAGATACAGTAACTAACCCTTTGATGAATCTTTGCAAGCTTTTGATTCTCCTTCTTTTTTACCAAATACTCAGAATCCTTTTGAATAGACTTCCATTCTATTTTCAAATAAGTGAAATATCACTCCATTAAACCCTCCACAACCCCATAGTTATTATCATCCTTGTTCCAACAGTAATGATGATACTTGGTGCTGACAAGTGCAAGCCGGAATTTACAGTAAAACACCATAGACATCAACTCATTGAATGGATGTTTCCATGAGCTCTCCCAGTCCCAAGTGAATCGCTTCAGTCCTAGCTTGTGGAGCTCATTTTCGCAGTAGCTTTGGAAACCCTGAGACTGAACCTGTGTTGATTGTCAGGCTGAGTCTATATTGAAGTGGTAATAAGAGTATTTACAACTAGAATTATGACTGTGACATGTAGAAAATTGATTTAAGATAAGAGTTTTTGATTTAAAAGATGATTTATAATATATTTAAGGGGTTCTACTATTGAAAAATAGTGGTGGTGAGCGCTATTGAGAACCCAGGGTGCAATCTTACCAGTTGGGTTACTATAATAAGAGTTACAATAATTAAATATATAATTATACCTGTTTATTACCCAAGAGTAAAACTGTTTTTGACAGTTTACTACGTAAGGTATTCAAGAGCAGGATGGGGAAAGGCTTTTGGCTGTGAAAAGTCCTCCTTTTATCCTGAAATTGGGGTGGAAAGGCTGCTAGACCTTTCCACGTAGAGGAAGTGAAGATTTTTCACTCTCCAGGACAGGCTTGTGGTTTACAAACAGCCTGTATACACTGTCTTGGGCTCAGATGTGGTTTTGAAACCACATCTAGGCAGTTTTCACCAATACAGGGTGAAAATTTTCATCTGGGGACCTCACAGCCTGATTCTGACGTGTATGACACGTAGAATGCTGTACAGAAACTGTATGGGACCCCAGTATTGACTGACATATGAGGTATTGAAGTAAAAACATGCTTCTTTGTCTATTTGACACCTCATATTCATGGTTATGGGATATTATCCCATGGTAAGGCTGTATCTGACAGCAGGTGGGATTTTGACCTTAAAATGGTCATAACTCTGTCAGTTTTTGAGATATCAAGCTCAAAGTTGGTTCATTGAATAGCTCTGTATAGGCTCTACACAATGGTACCCAACTTGACATGGGTATCATTAAATATGACAAAGTTATCCCATGTACAAGTATTTTTGTACATTGGTGTGGTCTGGGCAAAAGCTGTATTAAGCTTGGTTGGCCAATAACTTCTGTTATAGTTGAGCTATAGAGAAATGGATGGCAGTAAAACTTTTAATTTTACTAGTAAAACCATAATTCTTTTTGGTTGTACCATAGATAATACAGTTCTTCATTGGTCCTGAAAGTTTCAGGAAGATTCATTAAGAATTGTATTTTTAATGAATTTTTGAAGTTTTTACCTCATTTCTACGTAGAATTGCAAATAGCAGTATTTTGCTGGTTGCTATGAGGTAAATCAATGAATATGGATCCCAAAAGGGTTTAATTACTCTTTTAGGGTCTAGTCATGGAAAGTCATCAAGAATTGACGTGGTTACAGGAGCCTAAGTAGCTTATTACCTCCTTGGCACGTCAAAATAGCAGGTTATTTGCTATTTTTCTTATGATTACAGTAGGTGTAACTTGGTAACCAAGTTCCCAAAGAGTTTTAGTTTACCAATTGGGCCAAGATGAGCCATGGATCCATGCTCTGGAGCTATCCACGCCTCTGAGGCCTCAGAAGTTGGGTACCCTGGCTCTCTTTGATGTCTTTTGTCCCCCTTGCCTAATTTTTACGTCAAAATAGTAATTTAAGCTTAAAGTGAGATATCCACTCTGGGTGTACCAAAAGTCTATGTAAGAATACCATAATATTAAGTGCTCAAAACATGCATAACACTATTCTTAGTGTATATGTAACATGGGATTTCTCACTTTCCCATTATTTTGGCTAAAAATCAAGAAAAACAAAAATTTTCACGGATCTTTTATGTGGTATTAATGATGTGGTATTGAAGTATTTTCCATTTTACCACCTTAAATACTTAAATTGAGCTTATTCACTCTATGGAGCTACCCTAGGTGAATTTTTGTGTAGAATCCAAATCTGGCCTTAAATCCATGGATTTACTTACTCAATAAAAAGTTATTCATCTTTTCTGAAATTGAAAATGATGAATTTTGGATATATGCATGACTTATGAGTTATGCATAATTCAAAATTTCTTTTTAAGATAATTGTGGCCTATTTGGGTATGTAAAATATACCTCAAGGCTCACACTTTTCTTAAGTGTTTTATTCTTTCAGAATCAATAATAAAGACTTGAAATCATAGAAATCAACTATATATTGCTGTAATAGTGTTATATATCCATTTTTGATCCTTTAAATCCACAATAATGCATCAAATTTCTCTACTTTTGTCTTTGATAAGTTTTTTATAGTATTAGTGAGTGATTTATCTTAATTCTTAAAGGTTTTTCTCTAGTAATTGTTTCCTTCAAGAATTGAATATAATTCTTCTTACATACAATAATTATATCTTAAAATAATAAAATTAGTTTAATGAAGAAGTTTTTATTATTAAATACTTCTAGTAATTGATTCTAGTAGACAATTACTACCTGCTGTTATAATAACTATTAGTGTATAACAAGTAAAATAATTAATTAATTAGTTAATTATTGCAATTGTGGCTATAATAATTTTTATTATTATATTTCATAAGAACATTCATAGTACTGTCGATTAATAGTAATATTATCAACAAGTTCCATAGAAACATCTTACATTTGGGGGCCTGGAAGTGTCCTTTGATCCTTGTAACCTTCATTAATGGATTTTCAAGTTCTAAAATATATTAATTTAATAATTTATTCGTTCAATTTGAAGTTAAAATCATTTTTATTTTTGAAATTGTGTTTAACATCCTTGTCATTGAGGAATTTGGTTTAATTTTGTATTGTTTTACACATGGCGTTTTCACATCCAAAAACTTATGAAATTATTCTTTGAGTTACTCTGAATTAGTTTTGAACCAAAATCTTGAATTTTATTTTTTTTTTGTCAAAAAGAATATTTTTTTTTAATATTAAACAATAATAAAGCTTATAAAAATCTTTGAATTAGTTTAAAAAGCATCAAAATAATCTTTTGTTTTATAAATTTTTTCTAGTGCCTTTAATAAGATACAGTTCAGCTTGTAATAAGCCCAGTAAGAGATATATTACTAGTCCAGAATCTTCAGAAGCAGAATCTTAAGAGAGTATTGAAGTTCAAATTGCTAAAAGAGGCACTTTATTCAAAACATAAAAAGCTAAATTACCACCAAAAGGCATGTGGTTCTGTCATTTTATTTCACTTTTTCTCTTTAATTGACGTGAAAATGGTGCACACCAGAAATTTAAGCAACTATTCAGTCCAACCAGATGGATGTGGAAAAGGAAGAGGCGAGACCAAATCCTGAAGTGTCAAATCTTCCTCAAGACACATCTGGAGGATGCCAGAGTTTCCCCCCATTCCCCAAGGTCTGTACCCACAAACCTTTATGAGAATTCTGAATCTGGACTAATTGATGATAATATTTTAAGGGCTGAACCACTTCCAAGTTGAAGAAAAAGAAATTTATCAATGCCAATACAAAAATTGGTTCAGAGCAGCCAAAGAAGAGGAGTCGGAAATATCCCCAAGCCTTTGGCAGGGGGCCATGAACTCCTACTTACACATCAAGCGCTTTCTGGGTTAGGAGAGGACCATAAAACTCTGAGGAGGTTGGAGCTCATTGTCTTCCAAAGACAATGTCAAAAAGATAAAGAATTGGCTGGAGAACCAAAGTCTTTTATCCATAGACCAGAAGAAGGAATTGGAAATGACTCCAGGCTTGCAGACAGAAGGCCCAGTGGCGTCTACCAGCTCCAGAAGTGTCAAAAGACAAGCCCAAGGGACCTCATAAGAAGCAGAGAGGCCCCAAGAGCCATCAAGGCAAGGGCAAAGGCAAAGGGAATTGGCTCAGACCTTACCCACAAGGGTACATGATCCCCAAATTGGAGCCTTCAGCCATAGACAGTGTCTTCAATACGGCCAGGACTTTTATGGAATTCACAGCCAAGGAGCAGGAAAGGATGAACAGAACCTTTCCACAGAAATAATACAAGAAGTACATTTTGTTAAAACTAGTATTAATGTAGAATTTGGTAAAATTGATGCAAAGTTAACTAAAATGACTTTGGACATCAATGACTTGAAAATAAATGCCAAACATTCTTCTGAAATGCATAGGTCTGTAATTCCCAAACCGGAATTAATTACCAATACATGTAACAGAATTGAGAGTAAATATCATTTCCAACATGATAAAATAGAATATTTTTCCAAAAGAAACATCAAAGATCAAGTTAGAGCTCTGAGAGACTATGTTTTGGCAGTGGCTGAAAATAGAAGTCAATTTGCCACACATTTGGCAAGGAGTGACAGTGAAAGGAAGATATTACAAGAGGAAATACTTGCACAAGTGGAGCAAATTCATAAGAATTCTGAATCAAATCCACATATGCCAAGACATTCCACACCTTTTAATGAATAAAAGCTTTCTGTAAAAGAAACTCTGGTCCCCTTTTCTAGGAGAAAATGTTATCTCTGCAAACGATATTCCCAAATTGGAATAATGGCCACCATTCTCTCGTGAAGGAGAGTACAATCATATTGAGTTCATCAGATCTATCAATATGTTGCAGGAAAATTTTCATATACCTGATGAAATTATAGTGGGCAAATTACACTCTCTGTTTACCAGAACTGAAAATAAATGGTATTCCAAGATGAGACAAGATAATGGAAAACATGATTGGTCTTGGTGGAAATCTGAATTGATTACCAAATGGGCCAACAATTTCTGGAGGTTTAAAATGGAGAATTTCTTTTAAAGTGCCATTTTTAACTCAGAAAAGGATACACCACTTACTTGGTTCTTCAAGCAAGAAGACAGATTATCTGCTTTACACCCAGATATTTCTGACACTATGATTAATATTAAATTATTAAGAAAATGTGGAGGAGAACTTGAACATGCTATCAAGTGCAGATATGTATAACCCTGTTCAACAGAGTACTACATTTATGCAATTGAAAATATCATTACTAGAACAAGAATTGGTAAAAATTGGACTAAAATCTCTATGGAGTCCAAAATGGTCACAAGGATTTCCGGACAGGACAGAAGACCTGAGAAGCCTGTCTTGAAGTGTCATAAATGTGGAAGCACTTCACATTTAGCCATCACCTGCACCAAAAAGACAAAGATTAATTAATTTCAGGTCATTGAAGAAGCTCAGTGTACTGAAGAGAAAGAAGAATCTGACCTATATTCTGCAGTCTCTGAAGACACACCAGTAGAGGACTATCCCATTGAAAACATTCCAGCTTTCTTTGAGGTCACAAAATTCCATACTCACTTGCCACAGTACAGTGAGGATTGTCATAACCTGATCAATATCCAGGATGCCAGAATGTGTAAAACCAAACACCAGGGCAATTTCTATGTGACTCGTTAGCCAGTAATTTAATGTGCCCTGTCTGTGACTTGAAAATGGCTATTAATGTGAAATGAATATAAACAAGATATAATTATAAGATGACCTAAGAAAAGCCCAAATATTACCTGCATGGACTTCAGTATTAGATTTTTCTTTCACAACTGGATTAGCTCAATATATGATTAAAAGAACCTTTCATAAGTTAACAATAATATTTGCAAAGAAAATTACATGGAGCAGAAGTGGGTTATTTCAGTATTTTGAGCAGCATCCTTTTCTTCTCAAGCACCTAATATTCAGAATTTCCCCCCTTTAAAATGTTTGAGAGATCAATAAATATTGTATAATTTGTGTTTTTAGAGTCAAAAAGAAAGAAAGTTTCACTTTATCTTTGAATATGCATATTCATTTTAATGAGCTATTTTATCACTTAGTGGTCTTCCAAATTCAGCTATCAATTACTCAGTAATTCTCTGTGAGTTATGTGATATGGGAAAAATATCTCTCAATTAAAGGATGAAAAAAATGGGAATTTTATCAATTAAGCATTAATATCTACTGTTTAAGATCACAATTTATTGCACAAAAAAAGTTCATCATGTCTTTATATGAGCCCTAAATGTTCCATTGAGAGCACAGAATAAAAACCAATGAATATCCAAATATCAGAAATTATGAAATGGTTTTGGGAACTAATATCAAGAGGGCTCAGCCATACCCATATATTCCAAATTCAAACATTTTCATCATTTTAACTTGTTATACACTTCCCTCTGAAATGAAACACACCACCAACAATTTCTGAAAGAAGCTCTGTGGATAAGAATTAATAGTTTTCTGACAGATATGCAATGGAAATACTTGGAGGTTTTAAAGAGTATTTGATAAGATACACCTTTCACATTCAGAAATTATCATAATTAAAAAAATACTCTTAAATTTCATCTTTCAGGTAAAGAGAAGCTTCTTCATTGTATTGAAATTTCCAAAAATTCAGAACATATGTTTGGTAAAAGCATTTTTTCTACAATTTTTGATATACAAACATTTGTGTCCACAGTAATATGTTTTGGTGGCTTTTGTTTTTATAAAAGTGTTTTGGTTTTTGGTTGAAATTTTACATAATCTACCTCAAAATTCAATTATTTTTGAATAATATCAGAAATTTAGTAGTAATCCAAAGATGTTCAAACAAAAAATGTAAATTTGAGCTCAAAGATGAGAAATTTGGACATTATATTTTAAAAGAAATTCATCTTCACAATTATTTTGGCTACTCCATCATAATAACATTATTTTCATTCTTTCCCAAAGTTTAGATTATATGTTAAGTATGCCACTAGAACTTAAAGTTTTGCATTCTAATTACTGGGAAAAAATGAAATCATGAAGTTTATTCCCTCCTGTAAGGTTTATATTGAACCCCACTTTTTTCAAAAGGAATATGTGAACTACAAGTTGTCTTTAGGAAAGAAAAAGTGACAGGCTACTCAGATGCTATAGAGTGGTTTGCACATGAATTATATTATCTGCTTGAGAGTACATCTTTAATTATAATTTCTGTTGCACCACTCACTAAATACTCCTACTAATGATAAATTTCAAGTCATTAACCATTACAAAATTGGAAAATATGAGTGTTTTTGCATAGTTGATATTCCAAAAAATATCCAATGACAGCTGAGGCTCTCCATCAGTTTCTTTCATTTCCTCTCATGATGAACCTCCCTCCAAAGATGATTAAAATTACTTGACAATTATGCTCAAATACATGGAATAACTCAGCTTGTTCCCATTGGCTTTCAGGGATAGATGATCAAAATAATATGTTCCTATACTAAAAATGTTGGGTGTTAGTTTATATCACCTTGTGCAGACAGCCCCCACAAGGTAGCTCCAAAATACAGAGGTCATTCATATATGGTATTGTAAGCAACCCCCCAGAGCCAGCTTCAAATGGCTGGGGGTGGTTTGATCCCACTAGTGTGAAAGGCCTTATGACATCACCTCCAAGACTGTAGACTTGGTTACAAAAAGGTTTTTTGAAACCCCCCTAAAACAAAATAGAAACTGGAGGGGTGCTGTTTCCAACAACCCCCCAAATCCAGATGTAAAAGGCCATGACACCAGGGCATTTTTGGTGTAACTTGCTGGCCAGTCACACATTATGACCAGGAGAGAGCTTTGGCATACTTTGTTTGTTCTTAATATGTGACTTTCTTTTTACCCTGATATCACTTGAATATTCCTTTTTTATTCTTATTAGGTGAAAATACAGTGTTTTAATTTCTCTCAAGAAAAGGACTTGATTATAATAATAAAAGCATCCAACATTAAAAATTGCCAAAAATTCAAATTTCACTTACCTTTATTCTAGAGGTGTAGACTTGCCACAAGGAGGATTTCACTTCATTTAATTTACAGAATGGTCAGTGATTTTCAATGAGAAGAATTTACAAGAGTATCTGACATAAATGAAGAAATTATCCATTAGATAATAAATGTTAATCCCATTTGTGTTCTTAAAGTATACTGAAGTTAGTATTTATATTTTTTTCCAGGAAACTGAAAAAAAACAAATTCCCAACCTCTTAAGAGAACCAAATTGAATCTATAAGAGAAGAGTACTTATGAAGATCACTGAAAGTAAATTAAGTGATATGCTCAAGGAATGGAGGAGAATAACATAGTTTTAGATTTCACAAATAGTTTGAAGCAAGAAATAATTAAATAGATGCTATAAATTTAATACTCTTCTGATTTTTGGTGAATTGTATAAGTAAAAGAAGCTATAATTCAGGAATTTTCTGATCCAAAGTATAATGTTCTCCATGCATGTGAATTAATGTCTTTATGAAAGATTGATAAATAGTATTTTTTCATTTTGGTGTGATCCAAAGAAATTGAAAGTTAGTTTTTCTATGAGAACTAAAAATTTTATTGTTTAATAAGCCCATAATAATTTTCTAATTTTATAAAGTCAGTGATAGTCTAGGATTTCTTATGTATTTTCATATTTTTTTGAGCTCAAAAAAGGGTTTCTGAAGTTAATTTTTGGATAAGAAAGGTCTTTTACTTGAGGTAATGATAAGAATCATTTTTAAAAAGTATTTTTGATAAAAAAAGTATTTTTTATTTTCTAAAAAAATCAGAGTTTTCTGAAAGAACACTTTACTTAGTAGAAAACTCTTGTTTTCTTAAGTTGAATTCCATGGGTTTTTTTGCAAAAAGATTTGTTTCTTGTTTCAAAGTTGGAGTTTTAAATCAAATGATTCAGTTTGAATAAAATTACAGGTTTTGAGAGAAAGTAGGTCTTTTGAAAAAAAATGACTCTTTGAAAAAGTCTTTTGGGAGGTCACAGTTTTTTTTGAAAAAAAGAATAGATTTTCTGAAAAATGTAGTTCTTTTCAAAAAGAAATAACATCTTTGAACAGAAAAATGTTTTCTTGTTGAAAACCAGTTCTTTTGGAATTCTTAGTTTTTTTGAAAAAAGTTTCTTTGGAAAGAAATCTATATTTGTGAGGAAAAAACAGCATTTTCAAAATAAAAAGTTACCTGGGAAAGCTTTCCTAGAAAAAAACATTTTGCTTCTAAAATTACAAAAAAGTTTTTTTATTTTAAAAATTTAGCTGGTTTCTTTGACAAAAAAAAGAAACATTGAAAAAATTGTTCTTTTTCCACAAAGGTACCTTCTTTCAAAAAAGTCATTTATGAAAAAATTAGTTAAAATTTGTTTTTGCAAAACTATTTGAAAATAGTTTTTTTAAAAGACCCTTGGAAGAATAGTAAAAGCGTCAGGATGAGTCTATGATAAAGGTGTATATAAGTATTTACAGGCTTTAACTATGCCTGTGACATGGTAAAAATAGCTTTAAAAGATAATAAAGTTGATAATAAATGATTAAATTAAGATATTAAGGGCTTTACTATAGAGATATAGTGGTGGTGAGCGCTGTTGAAAGTGCTGGGTGCAGCTTTAACTGTTGGGTTACAATAATAAAGACTACAATACTTTTAATTTATAAGTATACCTGATTATTAACCAAGAGTAAAACTCTTTTTGACAGTTTACTACGTAGGTTATTCAAGAGGAGGATGAGGAAAGCTATTCTGGCTGTGAAAAGCCTCCTTTTTATCCTGAAATGGGGTGGAAAGGGTGCTAGACATTTCCACATAGAGGAGGTAAAGATTTTTTCACTTTCTAGTACTGGCTTGTGGTTTGCAAACAGCCTGTATAACCTTTATTGGGCTCAGATGTGGTTTTGAAACCACATCTGGGCGGTTTTCACCAATACAGGGTGAAAATTTTCATCTGGGGACCTCACAGCCTGATTCTGAAGTGTATGACGCGTAGAATGCTGTACAGAAACTGTATGGGACCCCAGTATTGACTGACATATGAGGTATTGAAGTAAAAACATGCTTCTTTGTCTATTTGACACCTCATATTCATGGTTATGGGATATTATCCCATGGTAAGGCTGTATATGACAGCAGGTGGGATTTTGACCTTAAAACAGCCACAACTTTGTCAATTCTTGAGATATCAACCTCAATATTGGTACAGTGTGTAGCCCTGTATGTGCTCTACACAAATGTACCTCATTTGATATGGGTATCATTAAATATGGAAAAGTTATCCCATGTACAAGATTTTTGTACATTTGCGTGTTTTGGGCAAAAAGCTGTATTGAGCTTGTTTGCCCCAAGACTTTGGTTCTAGTTGAGCTATGGGGAAATGGATGACACCATCAGATAGCCCTGATTGTGCTCTTTCCAAAAATACCCCACTTCAGGTATCCCACACTAAAACTGTAGAAGTTAGATGAGAGGTGAATGTTTTGTTCACCCTTATTTGGCCTGAAATTGACCATAACTCCAGTAATATTGGTGCTAGCTCAGTTTGGCTGCTACCATTGAATAGCCCTGGCTTAGAGCTTCATTTTGAATACCCATTTGATAGGGTTAAGCCTCTCCTTCTAGAATTTAGATGGGAGGTGAAAATTAAGGTTTATGCTCAGCAATAACTTTGAGCAGGAATAACTTTGTTATTTCTTGTCCTATGGTGATGGGACTTATACTTTCAGAAAGAGGTGAGTTTCTTCTTTCTTTTGATACCTTTTGAGTTTTTCTGGCTCAGTTCCATGTTTTGGTGGTATCTTGGCTATACCATTGGTTTATGTTATTTTGGCTGTCATGCTTGTGCTCTGGTTTTGAGTCACAGGCTGACAAAAAGGTAGTAAAAAGACACTTTTTTGAATATACTAGGAAACAAACAGTTAATTGGCAAAAAATAATCAAAAAAGCAGCTTTTCTAAAGAAATAATACAATGGGTTTTTGAAAAAAACAAGTGCAAAAAGCTAGTACAAAAATATTTTTTTGCAAAAAAACTGGTGCAAAAATAGTCTTTTGAAAAAAAAACTAGTACAAAAATAGTTTATTAGAAAAAAACTAGTACAAAAATAGCTTCTTTGAAAAAAACTAGTACAAAAATAGTTTATTTGAAAAAAACTAGCACAAAAATAGTTTATTTGAAAAAAACTAGTGCAAAAATAGTTTATTTGAAAAAAACTAGTACAAATTTTTTTTTCACAAAAAAACTAATACAAAATTGTGGATGAACTGACAACATCCAATGGTTCCTCTCTTAGCTGGTAAGCCTTGCATCTGCACTACTTGCTCACTTTGCCATGGGTTCAAATCACCCATGTGGCAGGCAATGGGCATTCCTTGGTAAGATCCATGGGCGCTCTCCTATTGTAGAGAGAGACCACCCATTATGCCCCAGTGTTTTGCTTTACTGGTGCCGCCAGGGCCCACCTGCAATATCCTAAAACTGCAGAGGCTGGTGTTCACAACCCCCTGGTGTCTTACAGCTGGTTTCGGGGTTTTTCGCGCTAGCTGATGTGAATAACCCCCCGGCCTTTTACTGCTTGTTTTGGGGGTTGTTTGCAGAAGCTGATGCAAACAATCCCCCACCTTTTTGAAGCCAGTTTTGGGTTTTTTTTTTCACTAGCTAATGCAAGCAACCACCACACTTTTGCCATTGTTTTGAGGAGGTTTTTTGAGCTAGCTGATGCAAACAACCTCATGGCCTTTTATATCTGGCTTTGCGGGTTGTTAGAAACAGCACCCCTCCAATTTCTATTTGGTTTTAGGGGTTTTTCACAAAACCTTTTTGTTACCAAATCCACAGTCTTGGAGGTGGTGTCATAAGGCCTTGCACATTAGTGGGATCAAACCACCCCCAGACATTTGAATCTGGTTCTGGGGGGTTGTTTACAATACCATATACGAATGATCTCTGTATTTTAGAGCTACCTTGTGGGGGCTGTCTGCACAAGGTGATATAAACCAACCCCCCACCTTTTTATTATAGGAACATATTATTTTGATCATCTATCCCTGCAAGCCAATGGGAACAAGATGAGTGATTCCATGTATTTGAGCATAATTGTGAAATAATTTTAATCATCTTTGGAGGGAGGTTCATCATGAGAGGAAATTAAAGAACCTGATGGAGAGCCTCAGCTGTCATTTAATATTTTTTGGAATATTAACTATGCAAAAACACTCATATTTTCCAATTTTGTAATGGTTAATGACTTAAAATTTATCATTAGTAGGAGTATTTGGTGAGTGGTGCAACAGAAATTATAATTAAAGATGTACTTTCAAGCAGATAATATAATTCATGTGCAAACCACTCTATAGCATCTGAGTAGCCTGTCACTTTTTCCTGCCTAAAGACAACTTGTAGTTCACATATTCCTTTTGAAAAAAGTGGGGTTCAATATAAACCTTCAAGGAGGGAATAAACTTCATGATTTCATTTTTTCCCAGTAATTAGAATGCAAAACTTTAAGTTCTAGCGGCATACTTCATATATAATCTAAACTTTGGCAAAGAATGAAAATAATGCTATCATGATGGAGTAGCCAAAATACTTTTGAAGATGAATTTCTATTAAAAAATAATGCCCAAATTTCTCATCTTTGAGCTTAAATTTACATTTTTTAATGTTTGTATATTGAAAATACTAATGTAGAAAAAATGCTTTTACCAAACATATGTTCTGAATTTTTGGAAATTTCAATACAATAAAGAAGCTTCTCTTTACCTGAATGAAATTTAAGGATATTTTTTTAATTATGATAATTTCTGCATGTGAAAGGTGTATCTTATCAAATACTCTTTGAAACCTCCAAGTATTTTTATTGCTTATCTGTCAGAAAACTATTAATTCTTATCCACAGAGCTTCTTTCAGAAATTGTTGGTGGTGTGTTTCATTTCAGAGGGAAGTGTATAACAAGTTAAAATGATGAAAATGTTTGAATTTGGAATATATGGGTATGGCTGAGCCCTCTTGATATTAGTTCCCAAAACCATTTCATAATTTCTGATATTTGGATATTCATCAGTTTTTATTCTGTGCTCTCAATGGAACATTTAGGGCTCATATAAAGACATGATGAACTTTTTTTGTGCAATAAATTGTGATCTTAAACAGTAGATATTAATGCTTAATTGACAAAATTCCCATTTTTTTCATCCCTTAATTGAGAGATATTCTTCCCGTATTACATAACTCACAGAGAATTATTGAGTAATTGATAGCCAAATTTGGAAGACCATTAAGTGATAGAATAGCTCATTAAAATGAATATGCATATTCAAAGGGAAAGTGAAACTTTCTTTCTTTTTGACTCTATAAACACAAATTATACAATAGTTATTGCTCTCTCAAACATTTTAAAGGGGGGTAATTCTGAATAATAGGTGCTTGAGAAGAAAAGTATGCTGCTCAAAATACTGAAATAACCCACTTCTGCTCCATGTAATTTTCTTTTCAAACATGATTGTTAAATTATAAAAGGTTCTTTTAATTATATATTGGTCTAATCCAGTTGTGAAAGAAAAATCCAATACTGAAGTTCATGCAGGTAATATTTGGGCTTTTCTTAGGTCATCTTATAATTATATCTTGTTTATATTTATTTCAAATTAATAGCCATTTTCAAGTCACAGACAGGACACATTGAATGACTGGCTAACCAGTCACATAAAAATTGCCCTCGTGTGAGGTTGTTTGCATCAGGTAGCGCAAAAAAACCCTCAAAACAATGGCAAAAGTACAGGTGTTGCTTTGATTAGCTACTGAAAACAACCCACCAAAACTGGGTGCAAAAAGGCGGGGGATTGTTTGCATCAGCTTCTACAAACAACCCCCAAAACAAGCAGTAAAAGGCCGGGGGGTTGTTCACATTAGCTAGCGCAAACAACCCCCCAAACACGGCTGTAAAACACCAGGGGGTTGTGAACACCAGCCTCTGCAGTTTTAGGATATTGCAGGTGGGCCCTGGCGGCACCAGTCAAGCAAAACACTGGGGCATAATGGGTGGTCTCTCTCTACAAGAGGAGAGCCCCCCATGGATCTTAGCAAGGAATGCCTCATTGACTGCCACATGGGTGATTTGAACCCATGGCAAAGTGAGCAAGTAGTGCAGATGCAAGGCTTACCAGCTAAGAGAGGAACAATTGGATGTTGCCTGTTCATCCCCAATTTTGTATTAGTTTTTTTTTAAAAAAAAATTTGTACTAGTTTTTTTCAAATAAACTATTTTTGTACTAGTTTTTTTTTCAAATAAACTATTTTTGTACTAGTTTTTTTTTCAAATACCTATTTTTGTACTAGTTTTTTTCAAAGAAGCTATTTTTGTACTAGTTTTTTTCAAATAAACTATTTTTGTACTAGTTTGTTATTTCAAAAAACTATTTTTGCACCAGTTTTTTTTCACAAAAATATTTTTGTACTAGTTTTTTGCAAAAAATCTGTTTGCACTTGTTTTTTTCAAAAAACCATTGTATTATTTCTTTAGAAAAGGTGCTTTTTTGATTAGTTTTTGCCAATCAACTGTTTGTTTCCTAGTATTTTCAAAAAAGTGTTTTTTACTACCTTTTACTATTCTTCCAAGGGTCTTTAAAAAAAATATTTTCAAATAGTTTTGCAAAAAAAAAGTTTAACTAATTTTTTCATAAATGACTTTTTTGAAAGAAGGTAGTTTTCGGAAAAAGAACATTTTTTTCAATGTTACTTTTTTTTTGTCAAAGAAACCAGCTAAATTTTTAACATAAAAAAACTTTTTTGTAATTTTAGAAGCAAAATTTTTTTTTCTAGGAAAGCTTTCCCAAGTATCTTTTCATTTTGAAAATGCTGTTTTTTCCTCAAAAATATAGATTTCTTTCCAAAGAAACTTTTTTCAAAAAAACTAAGAATTCCAAAAGAACTGTTTTTCAACAAGAAAATATTTTTCTGTTTTTTTTCAAAAGACCTACTTTCTCTCAAAACCTGTAATTTTATTCAAACTGAATCATTCAACTTAAAACTCCCACTTTGAAACAAGAAACCAATATTTTTGCAAAAAAACCCATGGAATTCAACTTAAGAAAACAAGAGTTTTCTAGACTATCACTGAATTTATGAAATTTGAAAATTATCATGGGCTTATTCAACAATAAAATTTATAGTTCTCATAGAAAAACTAACTTTTCATTTCTTTGGATCACACCTAAATGAAAAAAATACCATTTATCAATCTTTCATAAAGACATTAATTCACATGCATGGAGAACATTATACTTTGGATCAGAAGATTGCTAATTTATAACTTCTTTTATTTATACAATTCACCAAAAATCAGAAGAGTATTAAGCTTTTAGCATCTATTTAATTATTTCTTGCTTCAAACTATTGGTGAAATTAAAAACTATGTTATTCTCCTCCATTCCTTGAGCATATCACTTAATTTACTTTCAGTGATCTTAATAAGTACTCTTCTCTTTGATAGATTCAATTTGGTTCTCTTAAGAGGTTGGGAATTTCTGTCAGGGTGAGTCTATATAGTAGCTATAAAGTGTAAATACAAGCTAGTATTATGACTGTGACACGTCAAATAATAAATAATTTTAATTCTTCAGGTCCTACTGCTACGTGGTAACAGTGGTGATGAGTCTGTTGAGGACCTGGGTTGCAATACTCTAATATCTTTGACTGTAAGGAAGTACTACAATAATTATATCTTAATTATATCTTTTAATAATTCTAAGGACACTGCTGATGGATAACAGTTTTGTCACGTAAGAATATATGTAAAATAAGATAAGATTGATGGGTTTTGAAGGAAAAAACCCTTCTTTTTATATCTTTCAAGACTGTCAAGATTTATTAACTCTTCAAACGTCAGAGGAGTGAAAATTTTCACTCCAATGGTCAGTCTGTGGTTCTGGATCATCAATTCTGACGTCAATAGAGGCAGAATTGTGGTTTTGGAACCACAAATGATCATTCTGGATCAATACAGGGTGAAAAAACTTTTCACCTGCCACGTCAGCACTTGGATGACGTTGTTCTGGTGTCTGTATGATCAATATTAGTCATTCTGGGCGGGTTTAAGCTTTAAACAACCATTATTTTGAGTATCAAGACAGTACTGGTTAGTACAGGTTTGGTACAGGCCAGTATTGGTCAAAAATACTTCCAACCAAGATATCTTAGTCAGTTTTTGAGATATCAAGAAACCAAGAGCACAGAATTGAAGGGCTTAATGAGCTCTTCAACTTGGTATGCTTCATGTTTACCCTTCTTTCAAATAGCAAAAGTTATAAGGGTTTTAAGTTTTTGGATGTAATTTTGTACATCAGTATGAGGCTTCAAAAACTTCCAAGCCAGATATCTTCTCCAATTTGGAAGATATCTGTATTCTGATGATACAGTTTTGTAGGGCTTGATTAGCTCTACAGTTTGGTATATTACACTGTACAGTTGTATGAGTGTATGCCAAAGATACAGGGGTTTTTTTACTTTCTTGTTTTCAGAATATCTGTATTTTTGGTTGTTAAACCTTTTAAACAAGATCCCTCAGTCAATTTAAGAGATACAGAGGTCTAATGAATCTCAAATTAAAGCTCTTGTTTATATCTTTAATTTGGTTATACTTTTGTACAGTTTTGTACAAGCCCTCTTTGACTTTCAGGGGGGTCTTGGTTTTGAAATAAAGGTCATATGGTATCTCCAGTTGTAGTGGTGTTACAACAACATGGATGATATAATTGTGTAGCTCTCTATGTGAGCTTTAAGAAAAATTCCATTTTGGTATAGAATAACTTAAATATGCATAAGTTAGATGAGAGGTGAAAATAAGGGTTTTGACTTGTTTATTCTCCTCTAGGTTTCCTTATTCCGTTTGGATAAGGTTGGTGTTTAATTTAAGAGGATTGTTTTCCTCTTATTTATTAGCTGTATTGACTATGTTTGTTCAATACTTGTCATACCATTATCTATGGTATGGTGGATGTCATGCTAGTGCTCTGTTTTGAGTCACAGGCTGACAATTTTTTTTTTCAGTTTCCTGGAAAGAATATAAATACTAACTTCAGTATATTTTAAGAACACAAATGGGATTAAAATTTATTATCTAATGGATAATTTCTTCATTTATGGCAGATACTCTTGTAAATTATTCTCATTGAAAATCACTGACCATTCTGTAAATTAAATGAAGTGAAATCCTACTTGTGGCAAGTCTAAACCTCTATAACAAAGGTAAGTGAAATACAAATTTTTGGAAATTTTTAATGTTGGATGATTTTATTATTATAATCAAGTCCTTCTCTTGAGAGAAATTAAAACACTTTATTTTCACCTAATCAGAATAAAAAAGGAATATTCAAGTGATATCAGGGTAAAAAGAAAGTCACATATTAAGAACAAACAAAGTATGCCAAAGCTCTCTCCTGGTCATAATGTGTGACTGGCCAGCAAGTTACACCAAAAATGCCCTGGTGAAACCTGGTAGAGGTAAAGGATACACTGCTGGAGCATCTTGCATCACATCAATCCTGATGAATCATATTGAAGCCAAAGTCAATTTGGATACAGGGTCAATTTGTACTTGTGTAGGCAAAGATTATCTTCAATCCATACACCCTGGATGGAAAAGCCATCTATTACCAATAGAGGGTGTACGGCTTAGTAGTGCCAGTGATAATACATACCCTTTGGGTATATTGGACAGTAATCTTGTATTTCCACATCCAGAAGGAAGTGTAAGAATGAAAACTGAGATAGTAGTAATGGAAAGTTGCAAATCTCAACACATTATTGCAAGAAATGTTTAGTTGAATATTTATGGTATTGACATTGTGGTATTCCATACCATTTTTTTTCACCAGGCTCAAGCTCATAGTACCCTATAACAGCAGGAAATCCAGCCTACAGGCAGACTTACACTCAAATTTTACACCAAAAGGTCAATTTTACATCAAGAAGCTGGATTTAACTCATAAAACCATGGCACAGGCACCAAAGGGAAGTGTATGTGTTTAAATAACTTATTCAATTTCACTATGCATATGTAAAAAAAATCAATTTACATATAGCAAACTAGTTACAACAAATGAGGTACCACCCTTTAAATTACACACCCCACCCAGCTTTACACCCCCTTACAGCCACAGGACTCATGCAGCAAGAAAATGACACATGTATTAGTTATACAGCCAACTTGCATTCAAAGTCACATGATGCAAAGCTCAACTCCATGGAATTCCTGCAATTCATTTACAACACAGCCCCAGGAGTACCTTATCTTATATCCACAGTAGCCCCACTTAAAACCTTAAAACATAATTATTTACACTACTCATCACCTCATGCAAACCAAAGCTAGTTACAACAGGCTGCATGCAGTACACAATTCCAATTAAATCTCAACCACATGACTATGGACAGCATGTGTCAAAATCAAAAATCACATCATCTCATAAAAAACAGTAAATTCACCAATGCAAGAAATTATCACCTGACTTCATCTTAAAGTTCAAAAAGAAGGAAAACAACCATGACACCTGCATAAATTACACAGCCACTTCTACCAAACCTAAAATAGGACATATGCAAAGGAATTACAAGGTCATCATGTGATACTGCATCCACCAACAAAATATCATGTGACAGGAAAGAGGCTGTGCACAAAAAAAATCCCCAGCCAAAATTGAATCACCTCATGTATGCAAGGAAAATTCAAGAATATCACATCATAATTAGTTCACCAAAAGACAATCATGTGATTAATGGAGGCTTTGCAGAGAGAAAATTATCACCAAACTTTAAATCACCTGACCCATGCAAGAAAGGTCCTCACCAAAAACAGAGTCACATGATGAAATCAAGAGGAATTAAAGTGGAAAAAGACAGCTCCCATGGAGGGCCCCCTGGGTTCCCAAAGGGTATAAATAGAGGGGCTCTCTCCCCCCAAATTTCAAAAATCCCCCCATGCAAATTATATCCCATGCAAATTATATCCACTGCACAGTAGGAGCATAGGAATAATTCATCCCTCACCTGGGAGGTAGTCCAGTATATTATAGTAAATTTACTTCCCCAGTAGCTAAGCTCAGTGGAAGTATAGTGTTGAAGATTACCCAGTAGCTAAGCTCAGTGGAATCTTATTATTATTAAAAAAAGAAAATAAAAAATTATCCAGTACCCACGATTAGGGTTACTACTCTATTAAAATATCTTATCCAGTGATGTAAGGTTTGACTATGAAACAATAAGTAAAAATTACTAATTTATTACTTATTGTACTCTGAATGTCCTTATAATTAAAATAAATAAGATTAAAATAAGAATAATAATAAGGAAATATTATTATTATGGCGTAAAAATATTATATTATTAAATAAATATAATAATATAAATTAATATTATATGAAATTATAATATTATAAATAATATATTAATATAAAATAATTAATATATTATAAAGCTCTTTATTATTGTTACCAACAAATAATAAAGGCGTAAAAAACAATTAATAACAATAATATTACTAATATTAAAGTTATATATTAATATAAATACTATTTATATTAATTAAGAATTATTAAGAGTAATAATAAGAGAGAAATTATTATAATAAGATGAAATAACCTACTTTTAACACTTAACATAATAATTTTGAGATATTTTACGCCAAAAGAATATAATACAACTTTTTCAAATTGTATTTACAATAAAAAATAAAGAAAATTACTAAATTTCTTGATTTTACGTGGAAATGAGTTTATAGAGAGATTTATAACAAAAACAATTAAAGAATTGATTTAATCAGGTAAAAATAGTGATTAATATTAAGATGGTCTTTGGTCTTTAATAATATAAGAGTTTTATATATAAAGAATAAAGAAATTACCTTTTATTTAATTGATTTAATGTTTTTGATGCGTCTGAGGGGAAAATAGAGTAAAAAGAGCTCTATTTATAGTAAATACCTCCCTCCTAGAGTCCAGTAGGATTCTAGTAGACGTGTACTGATCATATCCACTGGAATTGATCAATATTTTAAGGTTTGAGGGTGATTACATCATGATCAAACCATATTACATCATTATTACACCATTATTTAGAGTTATCACTATAACTCTACGTTTGATGACATCAGAGGCTTGGCAGAACCCCAAATTTCGTGGATTTTATTAGTTTTAATCATAAACTAATAGTATTCACCAATTTTATCACTCTTAAGACTGTTAAACTTAAATTAAGGTTACAGTATGTGATCATAACTGCTCAAATTAAGCTCAAACTTTGATCCTCAATAACTTTGAAGATTTACACGCTACAGAAATTCAGAGAGTGAATTCTGATAGCCTGACATAACCTCATTATGCTGCCAAGAGCTTTTCATTACATCATCAAAACTCTAATTTTGATGATTTTTCTTGTAACTCATCTTTTCTGTCGAAATTTAATATTTTAAACTTCAAACCTTGATTTCAGGGGGTTATACCCTGAATTTAATAATAAAAATTACATCATTCTTCACGAATGAACTAGGAGAATCCAACTGTATACTTTTTTTTAAGTTTGGAACACTTTCACAACAAAGTGGTCAACAGCTCTGTTGATTTTTATCAATAATTCATCATAGGTTTTAACCTTTTTTATAATTAGTAAAATAAAGTTCATATCTGTGTTCTTACAGTAATTACGTGGTAACTTTATTTTTGGTTCATCATTCTATCATGTATAGTTTAGAAGATATTAGCTATGATCCTTGAATATATGCATTGACCAAAAAAGTGCATATATTCAGGATAATTCCTTAAGTATTAACATTGGAAATTAGCTTATTAATTGTTTTATGTGTGGATTGTCATGGGGAATCCACTGGTACAATTTATTTTACATGTTGTTTCATTAGTTCTTGAGATAAATAAGTTTTTGTGGTTTTTATAAGGTATTATACCTTACAATTCCTTAAATATTGACTTTACAGATATGCCATAAAAGTGGTATATGTGTATTTTTCCATGGGGAATCCAATGGTATAATTTATTTCACATGTTAATTCATTGGTTTTTAAGTTAAACCAATTTTTATACCAATTTATGGTATTTTTGTATATTTAAGTAATTATTCTTAATGTATATTTATTCTAAGTAATTTTAATATAATTATATTAAAGTTATAATTATTCTGAGTCTTTTTTGTTACCTTATTGGGTATGTGGTCATATCTCAAAGGCTCACATTCCCTACCACCAAAAAAGATTGTACCACAATCTGATATGTGTGATTAGGGTATCATCCACTGTCCTACCTCTTCATTAGACTTTGTTAGTCTTGAAGCTCAATAATGCTTAACTTTTCTATTTTTCAGGATTTCTTTCATGTCTTAACCTTCTTAGTAGTTTATCAGCATTTGTTATATCTTTTTCAAGTAGCCATTCATCTTCTTGAGTTGAATTTCTATACCTTACAAGGTATTCCCTTTCTTTTTTGTTTCTTGTCCTTCTTTCTTTAAGGACTTTTACTATTTTCTTTTCTTCTCCTTCTTCCAAGGGTGGAATTTCAAGTGGGGGTTTATTTCTTAGTGGAAATAACTCCTTGTCACTTGAACTGTAAGGCTTTATTAGACTTACAGGGAAAGTTGGGTGCTTGTTCATTAGTTCACCTGTGCATTCTAATTGCACAGCATTGGGTCCATGAAGTGCTTTTATCATAAATGGTCCTGCAAGGGAATCTTTCAATTTCTTTGGGCCTTTTATGTTATTGAAATTAAGGGTTGATACTAAAACCAAGTCCCCTATTTTGAAATCAGGTGGCTTATGACTTTTATCCCATCTTTATTTTGCATATTTAAAAGAATCTTGCATGCATCTGTTTGCATGGTGTCTTGCTTTGTCAAGCATTATCTTGAAACTGCTTGCTGTTGGATGTATATCCACTAAGTCCTTTTTGAGGGTATCATAGGGAAGTCTTGGATTCCAACCTTTCTCTAGCATTGCTGGTGTTTTGCCAGTAGAAGAATGGATTGATGTCTTATATGCCAGTTCAAGTGCTGGTATTAGTGTACACCAATCATGAGTAAAACCATCAGAATCTTTGAATTCTAGCCCATAAGCACAGAATCTTCTGATCATATCCTCTAGGGTCTGTATCATTCTTTCTGCTAGACCATCAGTTTGAGGATGATAAGCTGTTGAGAATGATAACTTTATCCCAAACAAGTTATGGAGATTTGTCCATAATGCTGAAGTGAACTTTGGGTCTCTGTCACTTATAATATTTTGGAATAAGCCTGTGTGGCTAATGACTTTATTCCATATCATTATGGCTGTATCCATAGCTGTGTCATCTTTATGACATGGTAAGAACATGGGAGTTTTACTGTACCTGTCAACTAATACTAGGCATGCATTATAACTCCTGTCTCCTCCTGGAGGTAAGGCTGTTACCCAATCCATATGAACTATTTCCCATGGGGATTTTGGTTCTTGGATTTGGATCATCATTCCAAATTTCTTTCCTGTGGCTCTGTTGGCTTTTTGACATCTGTCACAGGTTTGGCAGTACTCTGCAACATCTTTCTTCCAATTTGGCCACCAAGAGCAGGTTTTCACCCTCTCTAGTGTCCTATCTTCTGAGAGATGTCCAGATGCAACATTATCATGACACTCATGTAAAATAGTGTTTATTAGTGTTCTATCTGTCAAGGCCATAACACATGTGTGTTTTGTTCTATGGTAAAGAATTCCATCAAGGAGGTGGAATCTTCCTTCATCATATGCCTTTTTCCTTATTTCATCTAGTTTTGATGAAAGTGATGGATCTTTGCAGTCTTTCATTAGAAGTTGGCTTAAGATATGGCAATTTTTGTCTGTCTTATAGCTTTCTTTAACTTGGTTAAAGAATTCCGTGCCTATGTCTGTGACACATATTCCTTCTATATGGTGCTCTTCTTGTGGTACCCATGCTGGATTGTCAGGGGTATTTGCTAGAGCCCATCTGCTAAGACCATCTGCATTTTTATGAATATTTCCAGATTTATGTACAATAGTCATATTTCCTCTATATTCTTGGATAGCAATTTGCCATCTCAGCATATGTCTATTTGGAGTCTTCATATTTAATAGTGATTTCACAGAATTACAGTCTGTGATTACATCAAATACTGTGCCATCCAAATAATAATGCAGTTTTTCTAAAGCCCACACTAAGCATAAGCATTCCATTTGGCTTGCTCCATACCTTGCTTCTGTTGGCTTTATTTGCCTTGAAATGAAACAAATTGGTCCTTCCACTGGCTTATCATTGATAATTTGTGTTTGGTGAAGTGCAGCACCTAATCCTTCTCCACAAGCATCAATATACAGTTTGAAGGGCAGTTTCCAATCTGGCATTAGAAGAAATGGGGCATTTGTTAAGGAATTTTTCAATTCTTCATATGCCTTGACTCTTTCTTCTGTCATCTCATAGACTGTTTGTTGGTCACATAGCTTATACAAGGATTTAGCAATCTTTGCAAAGTCCTTTATATGCTGTCTATAGTAACCAGAAAATCCTAGAAATAATTGCATTTCCTTTTTGGTTTGAGGCATTGGTTGAAGTAGGACTGCTGCTACTTTATTTTTGTCTATTCCTAGACTAAGGCCAGATACTACATGTCCTAGTGCTTTTAATTCACTGTATGCAAAATGACACTTTTTCAAGGAAATTTTCATATTCACTTGGACTATTTTTTGTAGTACCCTTTCTAGTCTTGTAAGGTGATTTTCCCAAGTTTCTGAGCAAACTATGATATAATCAATATAGATAATCAACCATCCTTCTGATAATTCTTCAGGGAATATGGTATTCATCATTCTTTGATAATGGGAAGGTGCATTTTTTATTCCAAATGGCATTCTTAAGTATTCAAAAATTCCACAATGGACTATTATTCTTAGTAGTTTCTTGGCATTGTCTGTTAAGACTTTTTGATGAAAACCCTTAAGAGCATCCATAGCTGTGATGAACTTAGCTTGTGACAATTGGGTTAATGTCTCATGGATTCTGGGTATTGGATATCTGTCTGGAATGGTATAGGTATTCAGGGCTCTGAAGTCTCCTACCATCCTTGATTTTCCATTATGCCAAGTTATAATGACAGGTGTAGTAACTTCTACTTGTTCATTATGTCCAACCTTTCTTAATACTCCAAGGTCCATTAATTCTTTAATGTGCACCTCTAAGGCTTCTCTAGCTCTTGGACTGGCTGGATAAGCAGTTCTTCTTAATAAAGGTGGGTAAGGCTTTTCTACATGAAGAATTATATCCACTTCATGTCCAATTATGGCACCTAGTGGCTCTTTGTCAGTTGCAAAGGCATTTTTATACTTAAATAAGAGGTCAATCAATTTTTCTTTCATTTTTTCTGTTAATTCTTGATTGAATTCTGCCTCTTTGAGTTGTTCAGATATAAAAAGTTCCTTTTCTGGAATTTTTTCTTCATTCTTAATAACTGTGATTTGTTTTTTGTTATTTAAGAATCCAAACTTTTGTCTTTTGTTATCTCCTATGGTAAAATATCTATCCTTTTGGTTGGAGATATCTATACCATAGATTGATAAGTAGTCATTCCCAAGTATGAAATGATTACTAGTACAGTTGTCCATTACTACAAACTCTACTTTAATTCTGACACATTGTGAGGGGTGAGGAAAAATTAGTGTTAAATCAATTATTCCAAGGGGCTTCATGCTCTCACTTGCACTACTAAATTTGACACCTTGTATTGGTATAAGTTTTTCCTGCCAGTCTGGGACAATGGTTTTTAAATAACTTTTGCCAACACAAGTGCAATATGCTCCTGTATCCAAGTTAACTTTTCCTTCTTGGTTATCAACCATAACAATACTAATACTTGATTTTCCAGATGTATATCCCATTCCTCTTGCAGGTTTGGTTCTATACATTTTGGCATCTTGTATGTTTGTCAGATTTGTGTCAGATGTTCCAACTTGTGGCAAGTTTGAATTAACATCCAGTACTTCATAAATTATATCAATATTACTAATTTGTGCATTAATTATATTGATTTCATCACTCTCAGAGCTTTCTGACTCTTCTGTCTCTTTTTCAGAGTCAGATTCCTCTTCTTTGTCATTGTGGTTTTCTGTTTCCACAATTTCATTAATCTTTGCTTTTTTAAGGCAATTATTGGCTAAGTGTCCAATACCTCCACATTTATGGCATTTTCTTTGCTAATTATTGTTGGATGTATTGGGCTTAAAGGATTCTTTTGACTTATCTTTTTTGATAAATGGTTTATTTGGGCTTTTAATGTCCAATTTTTTCCAAGTCCTGCCAATTTTTGTTCTTGTCACTATATCTTCTAGTGCATTTATATACTCTTCTGTGGAGCATGGTTCTATACACCTGCTTCTTAGGGCATGTTCTAGTTCCCCTCCACATTTTTTAAGTATTTTCATATGCACCATTTTCTGTGACATTTCTGGGTACAGTGCATTAAGCCTTTCAACTTGTTTTAAGAACCAATTTAAAGGTTTATCTTTCTCTGGGTCAAAGAAAGAGTTTTCAAATGCATTTTCTATCTTATACCTCCAGGCATCATTTGCCCACTTGGTGATTATTTCTTGTTTCCACCAAGACCAGGTGTTTTTACCATTTGTTTGTCTTATGCCATAATACCATCTTTTGGCAGATTTCTCAAACAATGAATGTAATCTTGCAGTGATTAATTCATGTGGTATGGCATAGTCTTCTTGTAACATGTCAATTGTTTTAATAAATTACATGTGGTCATATTCACCTCCTCCTGTGAATGTTGGCCATTCCTTCCATTGAGGTGCTTCTTTCATTAAGACTTGGTTATTGTCTTGGTGACTCAAGTCTGTTATGAAAGGATTTGACAATTCCTCTTTTGTTTTAACAGGGCTTCTTATATGAGAAAATGGTGTTGATAACTTTGGCATATTTAAATTAGCCTCATTAATTTTATCCATTTTTTCTGTAATAAGCCTTATTTCACTTTGAATATCATCTTTCAGATGCATTCTTGCTTCATCACTTTTTTCCACATGGTCCAAAAGTAATTTTTGGTGTGATGAAGTTTTCTCTTCAAATTTCTCTACAGAAATACTTAATTTATTTAATTTTTCTGTAAGATTGTCAATACTCACATCATAATTGATTGTCAAAGCCTTGTCTTTGATATCTTTTATGTATTTATACAATTCTTGTTGTCCTTGTATTAATTTTTGAGTATTGTCAATTAAATTTTTTGGTTTATTATTTTCAACAATAAACTTAATGTTGTCAATTTCTTTCTTGTTTTGTACAACAATTTTTGTTAAAGAAGATAAATTGTTATTTATTTCTTGTAGTGACAATAAACTATCTTTAATTTCTTTTAGAGGTAATATACTGTTCTTAATTTCTGTTAAAGTATTTACAACATCTTTTGACAAGGTTATTTCTTTGGGAAATGAGGTTGTCTCATTCATTGCTCTTCCTTGTCCTTGAATTCCATCAAGGTTCTGGCCATGTTGAAAACATTGTCCATGGCATCCTTTTGGATTCTTGGGATTCTGTAGCTTGGGGAATATGGTTTCCTCCAATGTTTTTTCTTGTTCTTCTTCCATTCTTGGGGAAGTGGGTTGGCTTGAGGCTTGCTGGTAGAAGCTACTGGGGCTTCTTCCTTGGTTGCCTCCCTCTTTTTGGCATGATAATCCTTGATCTTTTTGATTTGAGGTTTGGATGACAGTGGATTCCATCCATTGGAGTATTTCACTATCTCCTCCTCTTTGAGGAACTTTTTCAGGATGTGCCAGGAGTTCATCACTCCTTGGTGTATTTGAGGCAGCATTTCCCAGTCTTTGTCCTTGTATACTGTGTAATACTGCTTGTACTGGCTCATGTAGATGTCTATTTGAGCCCTCTGAATGTGATTTGTACCTATTTGAGCTACTCATACTTAGTTCCAATTCAGGCTCAGATATCATGGGCATTTCTGGGACTTGCCTTTGGGATAAGGCACTTCCTTGTGTGGATTCTGTTCCACTGGGGATATTTCCCTTTCTTTTCCCTTTTGAGGGATCAATTCTACCTCTGAGTCCAGCTCCATCTGATTGGATGGAGTATTGGGAACCTCTTCTGGTAGTCATAATTTAAAGAATAAGAAAAAAATAAAAGTATTTTTAGAATAAAATTCTTTTATGGCAATTTAAAAAGTGGTGCTCACCTTCAGAGTCTTGAATGGTGGGCCCTGGAAAGTCTAATTTCTTAGCTTTCTTTCTTTTGGTGATAACTGGTGTAGGAGAACTTTGACAAGTTTCTTCCACCAATCACTCAACAGTAGCTTGGTTGTCTTCTGTTGGGTTATCTTCAAACACTAAAAAAGACAAATAAATATAAGTCTTTTTATAATAAGTGTTATTTTTGGCAAGATATGGCAATTTTCCACGTAGAAATTGCTTTTATATCTTTGAAAAAATTGAAATAAATAAAGAAATGAATAAAAATGAATAAAAATAACTTTTTTTATTGGTTTTTAATATTTTTTAATATTTTTTATATATTTTTTTATTTTAATTTTTTAAAGAATAAAATAAAAAATGAATATGATTCTTATAAAATTAAATTATAATAAAAATTATTTTTAATTTATAAAATATCTCTTTTAATCACTAGAGTCACTCAAAGAAAGTTCTTGCAAGTCTAAGGATGTGAAAAACCACGTGTAAGACAGTACAATTGCTTTCCAAATGCCTCAATAGCTTTTAAAATCAATAAAATATAAAATTATTATATAATTTTATGAGTATAAATATAATTTATTATTGGATAAACCCAGATAGAATCTTTTTAAAGGTCTTTTAAGTAAGTATCACGGCCAGGCCCCCAAATGTAAGGTTTGACTATGAAACAATAAGTAAAAATTACTAATTTATTACTTATTGTACTCTGAATGTCCTTATAATTAAAATAAATAAGATTAAAATAATAATAATAATAAGGAAATATTATTATTATGGCGTAAAAATATTATATTATTAAATAAATATAATAATATAAATCAATATTATATGAAATTATAATATTATAAATAATATATTAATATAAAATAATTAATATATTATAAAGCTCTTTATTATTGTTACCAACAAATAATAAAGGCATAAAAAACTGTTTTTTATAAATAAAAAACAATTAATAACAATAATATTACTAATATTAAAGTTATATATTAATATAAATACTATTTATATTAATTAAGAATTATTAAGAGTAATAATAAGAGAGAAATTATTATAATAAGATGAAATAACCTACTTTTAACACTTAAAATAATAATTTTGAGATATTTTACGCCAAAAGAATATAATACAACTTTTTCAAATTGTATTTACAATAAAAAATAAAGAAAATTACTAAATTTCTTGATTTTACGTTGAAATGAGTTTATAGAGAGATTTATAACAAAAACAATTAAAGAATTGATTTAATCACGTAAAAATAGTGATTAATATTAAGATGGTCTTTGGTCTTTAATAATATAAGAGTTTTATATATAAAGAATAAAGAAATTACCTTTTATTTAATTGATTTAATGTTTTTGATGCGTCTGAGGGGAAAATAGAGTAAAAAGAGCTCTATTTATAGTAAATACCTCCCTCCTAGAGTCCAGTAGGCTTCTAGTAGACGTGTACTGATCATATCCACTGGAATTGATCAATATTTTAAGGTTTGAGGGTGATTACATCATGATCAAACCATATTACATCATTATTACACCATTATTTAGAGTTATCACTATAACTCTAAGTTTGATGACATCAGAGGCTTGGCAGAACCCCAAATTTCGTGGATTTTATTAGTTTTAATCATAAACTAATAGTATTCACCAATTTTATCACTCTTAAGACTGTTAAACTTAAATTAAGGTTACAGTATGTGATCATAACTGCTCAAATTAAGCTCAAACTTTGATCCTCAATAACTTTTAAGATTTACACGCTACAGAAATTCAGAGAGTGAATTCTGATAGCCTGACATAACCTTATTATTCTGCCAAGAGATTTTCATTACATCATCAAAACTCTAATTTTGATGATTTTTCTTGTAACTCATCTTTTCTGTCGAAATTTAATATTTTAAACTTCAAACCTTGATTTCAGGGGGTTATACCCTGAATTTAATAATAAAAACTACATCATTCTTCACGAATGAACTAGGAGAATCCAACTGTATACTTTTTTTTAAGTTTGGAACACTTTCACAACAAAGTGGTCAACAGCTCTGTTGATTTTTATCAATAATTCATCATAGGTTTTAACCTTGTTTATAATTAGTAAAGTAAAGTTCATATCTGTGTTCTTACAGTAATTACGTGGTAACTTTATTTTTGGTTCATCATTCTATCATGTATAGTTTAGAATATATTAGCTATGATCCTTGAATATATGCGTTGACCAAAAAAGTGCATATATTCAGGATAATTCCTTAAGTATTAACATTGGAAATTGGCTTATTAATTGTTTTATGTGTGGATTTTCATGGGGAATCTACTGGTACAATTTATTCCACATGTTGTTTCATTAGTTCTTGAGATAAATAAGTTTTTGTGGTTTTTATAAGGTATTATACCTTATAATTCCTTAAATATTGACTTTACAGATATGCCATAAAAGTGGTATATGTGTATTTTTCCATGGGGAATCCAATGGTATAATATATTTTACATGTTGATTCATTGGTTTTTAAGTTAAACCAATTTTTATACCAATTTATGGTATTTTTGTATATTTAAGTAATTATTCTTAATGTATATTTATTCTAAGTAATTTTAATATAATTATATTAAGGTTATAATTATTCTGAGTCTTTTTTGTGACCTTATTGGGTATGTGGTCATATCTCAAAGGCTCACAAGTGAAATTAACACCATTTATCAAGATCTTAAGATTACTTACCCCTTTAAAAAAATACAATATCAAAGAACCTTACCTCTTAAATTTAACAAATACAATCTTATCTTATTATTAACCACTCTTAAATAAAATAATAACAAACCTTTAAAAATTATTTTACTCTATTATAGCTATACCTTAACAAAATTGCCTTTATCAACACCAATCAAATTTTCCAGAAAACCTTAAATAACCCATCCTACCAAGGAGTTATCACTAAGAAGAAACAACTCACCTCAATTTAACCAAAAATATTAAAATTAAACAGACAAGTATTTCATTAAAATCTCAAATTTAACCAAAATAACTGACATTATTTTTCTATATTATTTATTGAATAGGTCTGATCTGAGACTGCTGAACTTTGTCTTCTGCAGTTGTAAAGCCACTTACTAATTTTATTTTGGTTTGTGAGCTCCAAGGAAGATTTTGTTCAGTATTTTAGGAGGGGCAGGCAATACACCCTTGCCACCCTTGGTTACAGGAGTTATTAGCAATTCAAAACTAGTTACCTGTGATTTCCCCCTCCAGGTACTGCCTCATTTTAATCCCACACAAGAGGAGTTCCCACATCTGGTGTCTCAACAGTGGCAGATAACCTCAACTTCAATAAAAATTAAATTAAAATCAATAAATTATAAAATCTAACTACTCCAGAATACTTTTCTTATAACAAAAACTGGAGTCAAATAATCAAAATCAGCCAAAACCATCATCTCAAAAATCTGAATCATCAACTCACTCTGATCATTACTATTATCTACCCAAGCAAGAAACAGAACTAGGGGAGGAATCAAATAAATATTCCAATTTCCCAATTGCAACACCAAGAACCAATAAAAGGGACTTGAAGGTTGTGGAGAAATTCTTCCTTGATCTCCTTGAAAGAAGTAAAATCAATAACTCAACACCAGAATCAAAGGAAGAAATAAATCAATCCAAAATGGATAAACCATCATCATCAAAATTACCAGCCAGTATTGAAGAAATTCAGGTAGAAAACCTTAATGAAGAAACTGTTGAAGGACAGGAAGAAATGTCTTCAACAGAGAGACTTCAGCAGAAGATGCTACAAATGCAAGCAGAATTACTAGCACTAATCAAAAAGGAAGGGAAAAATAAATCATCAAGTTATACTCCACAAAATAGTCCACTTAAAGAACAAACCACCCTTCCAAGATCATTCAGGCAGCATGGATCACCTTCACCTTATCCTAGACCCATGGCCACATCAACACCTTATACAGAACAAAGACAAAGTACCTTACCAAGAAGAGTCAACATTTCTTCCCAAATGCCAACTCCATTACATCAAGAAATTCCAAGAAACACTACTCCAATAGTGAAAATCAGAGCCAAGGACTATAACTTGTGGTTTGATGGAAAGGATGTTGAAAGATTCATCAAGAAAGTTGAAAATATTGCAGAAATTGAAGGAGCAAGTGGAAGAGACATTGCAAGACAAATAGCATTTTGGACAAAAGATGAAGAAATCAGTTATCATATTGAAGGAATGCCAGGATATGAAACAGCTGATTGGGATCAATTGAAAGTGGATATGAAAAGAAGATGGGGAACAGTCTCACCTGAAAGAAGATACAGATTATCCTCAATCACTGATTTGTTCACAAAGACTCAACAAGAAGGTGGAATAAGAAACATGACACAGTACAGAAAATTTATTGGGGAATATGAAGCTATCATCACATACCTCATAAGATACCAATATATCCAAGGTGATATCAATCATAACCAGGAAATATTGGCCAGCCTTTCCACTAGTGTTCAAGAATCAATTTACAAAGAAATGATTAAAGACAGAGCTATGGTTCAAGCCTTGGATGGAGGTTACATCATTCCAAGATTGGATATTTTGAAATTATACATTGAACAAGACTTGGAGGCCAAGGTACTTATTCAACAAAAAGAATTTTCTAAACCAAAACCTCCAGAAAAGAAAACAAGATTTGAGGATGAAAGCTGGGATGAAGTTTTAAAACAAGTAAAAGAGCTCACCCAAAAGATCAAAATTCCTCCACAACCAGAACCTCAGCCAAGAAATGAGGGAAAAAAATCAGTTAAAGAAGTTTTGAATCAACTCAAAACACTTTCAGAAGCAGTTAATCCACCAAGAAGGAACTGGAACAACAATCAAGAGCAAAGATTCCCTCAAAATAATCAGCCATTTAGGCCAAGGAATCCCTTACCACCATTTTCATCCAGTTACCAACCATACATACCAGCTCAAATGGCTCCAAGACCACCATTGAAGTGTGCTTACTGCAAGGAAGAAGGTCATACAGAAACTAGATGCACTCACCTTGCTGAAGATCTGGACAGAAGAATTGTCAGAACCCAAGGAGCATCTTACATCTTCCACAACTATCAGAGAGTACCTATGGAAGGAAATGAAAGTGCCAAAGACATAGTAAGGGCCTTTGCAAAAGAACAAGCAGAACTCAACAAGAAATTTATGGAAAAACCTATTGTCAAAGAAAAACCAGCAGAAGAGGTTAAGCCCACTGAAAAGAAATCAGAAGATAAATCAACCTCAATTGCTCATGTTGAAGATTGGTCAAATTGGAAACCACCTACCATTTCCTCAGCCAATGATCCTTTTGAATCACACATTGGACTAAGGCAGACCAAACAAAGTTCGGAAAGACAATCCCAAAATCAAGAGCCAAAGAAGAAAGCAGCTATTTCAGGAAGTTACATTGAAGAAGAAAAAGAAGAAGAAAGAGTAATAATTCCCACCAAATTCCAAAATTCAAATATTCCAAAACCAGACCAACCTGAGGAGGAAATTGAAAACATTGCCAATAAAAATGAAGATGAAGGAATTCCAAAACAAGAAAAGAAAGTCAGCAAGCCTCAAAAGAAACAAGTTGAATCTAAATTGGAAATTGACAAAATTATCAAGAAAATTATGCAACAAAAGATCAACCTCACCATTGAAGAAATTTTGAGGATGTCACCAAATTTTGTCCATAAATTACAGGAATTATCAGAAAAAGACAAGGAAAAGATTAAATCACTCAACTCAATGGATCTTCAAGAAAGACTATTAACCTTTGGATTTAAAGAAATACCAAAACCCAAGATTCATTATGCTTGTCCTTTGGGATTTATGGAAATCTTCATTGGAAAGGAAGAATATCCTATCAGAGCATTAGTGGACACTGGTGCAGAACTCAACATTATACCAGAAGAAATAGCAATCAAAGCCTCACTCACAACAAGAAATCTTAATATGAACCTTAGGGGAATTGGAGGCCATACCACTTCATTGGTTGCACTTTCAGAATTTAGTCCAATCATTTTGGCTTCAGGTGAAGAAACTCTAATTCACTTCTTCATTGCAAAAGGATCTGTCCATACAGTACTTGGAAGACCTTTCTTGGCAGACAACAATATCAGACTAGAATTTTCCCATAAACAAGGTGAGATACTCAGTTATCAAGAGCCTGATGGAAGAAGATTATGCATGCCAATATGCAAACCCCAAGCACTTGGATGGCAAACTGGACCACCTAGAGGAATGGATTTATGCAATATGGCAACATTGGTCAGAAATAACCCAGGAAGGAAGGATCAAAATGCAAAAAGAGACAATACCATAATCAATTTGACCCAGAAGACCCAACATTTATCCATATCTCCAAAAAGGGATAAATTTGGCCAAAAATTCAAAAACACAGAAAAGCCAAACAGCTTGAAAAGACAATTTGAAGACTCAACCTCTGAAGATGAATTACCCAACATAGTTTACAAGCCAATTAACAATAATGAAGAAACTTTCCAGATTTTAGTAGATGGAAATGAGAAAATACATGGAAACCCTTTCAAACCTAAACCCAAAAAGAAGCAAGTCAGATTTAGTGAGCATCATGAGCTCTCAGATGAAGAAATTATAAATGACATTGAAAAAGACCTCATAATTATGGAAGAAAGAGACAAAAATTTAAAAGACACATACCATATCAACTTCTTGGACAGACCATTGAACAACCAAGAAGAACCTTATGAATGGCAACTGGAAAACCCTTAATTTATCCAAAAACCTCCCAATGAAGATGAAGAAACAGAATCCATCCTAGAAAATGAATACAACTGCATTTACTTGCCATATATCAATTTTGAAGATATTTATGCAGATGAAGCTCAAGAAAGTTTCTGTGAAGATAAATACTTATGTCACCTTCCAGGATCAAACTTGAACAATATCCAATTCTTAGATTTATTAACTGAAGAGGGAATTAAAGGTAACCTTGAAAATCAATTCTGGGATGAAATATTTGAAATGGCCACACTACCAAGAAGGGGACTTTACTTCAACCAAATTTGGGCCCAGTGGTACCTTGGATTGAATGGATCAACATACCAAACTGGAAAATTGAAATGGGTTGGAGATGGATATATATTCATTGAGGAAGACTTATGGTGGTCAGGATTTCCATCAGAACCAGAAATTGAGGAAAGAAAGAACTTTGTGGAAGCCCTCAAAGACCTGATTTTGGCCAGGTTACTCAACAGCCACTCACATTTCCCACTTGGGGGAGCTCAACTTTGAATAAAACCAACAAAATCAAGATTTTTTTCTCTATAAATGTATTATTAGTTTCTTTTTTTATTTTATTTTTTCTCTCAAAGGACAGTGACTTCCGGCCTTATCAAAGGAGACATTCATCAAAAAAAATCATTTCTTAAAAAATTAAAAAAATAAAAATAAAAAAAAATAAAAAAAAAAACTTACAAAAGTATATCAATCACCTCCACCATGGCCAATTCACCAATTTTTGGGTCCTATGGGGAAGAATTAATAAAAGAAGACCAAATTATCAATGAAGAACTTCATTGGTCACCAGAAGATGAACATTTCAATAAAGAGAACCTTTGGCACTTTAAGGATACGTCATCAATATCAAGAAACCAAGAAATTGAAGAAATCAAGGAATTTCTGAAAATTTTGGAGGTTTCTGACAAAACCAATGATCAAATTACCCAAGAATTAATGGACCAATGAAATTTCAAACCATTAAGGCCCATCTTGAAAACACATATCAGCTCTGAAAATCAAAAATCAAATAAAATGGTCAGATTTCAACTCAATTTATCACTAGGCAGTGACCTCCTGCCTTATCAAAGAGGAATATCAATTCTCATCAAATCAAATCAATAATTCCACTCACCAATAAAAAACACAATACCAAAAACCAAAGATCACTAGGCAGTGACCTCCTGCCTTATCAAAGAGGAATATCCAAATTCTTACCCAAAGTTATCTTCCAAAACCCATTAAACCTACTCTTAAACTATTTTTATAAATAAACTTTATAAAATTTTCAAATCTTATTACCTTTTGACACTTTCAAACCCACCAAATCCTACAAAATGGAGTCATGGCCATTACCTGAAGAAAATACCTGGTCTTTGGACACAGATATCAGCTGGATGGAAGAAAAAGAAGTATGGGCCAATTACATCAGTCCACAAGAATTAATTGAAAATCCTGACTGGTTCTTAAAAGTAAAACCAGAACCCTGTCCTGATATTTCCACCATAGTCCTTCCATACATTGAGTTTGAAGACATCTTTAAAATAGAAAACTCACCATCAGAAACTGTCATATCTCATCCATGGAAAGAATTACCTGGATTCAACCTTACATAATATGAATTCTTGGAATTACTGACCTGGGATGGAGTTGATGGCAACCTTGGAAACCCATACTGGAATGAAACATTCCACATGGAATCACACCTCAGAAAATCATTATTTTGGAGGACCTGGGAGTGCCAAGATTGGTTCAACCTTCAGTACTTAAAAATTAAGAATGGAAAAATCAGCAAGATCCCAAGAGGTTATATTATTAATAATTCCACCTGGAATTGTCACTGGGAAGAAATCCTTATACCAGCAATTTTTAGCCTTAGAGGTGGTGCAACTAAATTGAATACAACAGAATGGAACTCTTTCTGTAGAGAAGACCTTTTCAAAAGTCTCAAAAGAGAAAAATTCAGGGGAGGTAAATTTCTCAAACAACAATTAGTGAAGGAGATACTTGGTCAAAGGGATTAATTTAAAGGAATTTCACCTGCTAAGTCCCCAATCCTTTGCTTCATTATCCATTCTAATTCCATTGATATTATTATCATTTGTTTCATCAATTTATTTATTTTACCATTTTCACCTTTCCTCTTTACAATTTGAATTTTCTTTCATACTAAAAAAAAAAAAAAAAAAAAGAAAAAAAAAATATAAATTTTACTGCACAGATGATCATCTGGAGGATAAGATATACTTATACAAATATCAAAAAGAATAAATTACAGACTATAACTTCAGCTTAATTATTATTTCATTGAATTTTTTTATCAACATGTTATTTTATTATTTTATTTTATTATTTCATTATTTTTTTATTTTATTATTTTTTTATTTTATTATTTTATTTTATTATTTCGTTACTTTTACTTTTATTTTATTTTATTTGAATAATATATTTTTATTTTATTTTTTTTATTTTTTTTAATAATAAAAAAAAAAAAAAAAAAAAAAGTGAATTAATTGCTTATCTAAGTGAATTTATTCTAGTTAATTAACATCTTTTCTCAAATATCAATTCAATGAAGTTCTTTTTTGGGTATTCAAGCCCCAATAAATAACGATTTATTTTATTTTTTTATTTATTTTGTTTAAAAACAAAAAAGGGGGCTTTTGGCAACCAAAACTAACGTTGGAATTACAAGGAGGAATCATGCAACAAAACAATAAACCCAACCCAACTGTATTACAAGTACTAGGAGGGTAATATAGTTTCAAGGACCAAACAATATAAAGAATCCAACAGCGTAATTTGCAAGATTACAATCAAAAAGCTTTAAAAGAGGTGTTAGAAACAGCCTTTTGATAAAAAATATCCAACCCGAACTACTTTGTACCCACCAAAGGCAGATGCATAAGAAACCAAGCCTTCTAAGAAGTCAAGGTGATGCTATAGCACTCCTACAAGTAACAATGGATCACCCAATCAAATTTCAAACACCCTAAAGGGTGTTGGTGTAGAAATATACTATACAAATGAAATAGGGGCTTCAGACTATATTGTTCAAAAAAAAAAAGAGGCAAAGAAAATACTGACCTAATGCTGAACAAAAGAGGTTATGGCACGACCATTTTGATTGCAAGGTCGTAAAACATAGGTATGACTTGCGGTAGGCTTGGGACCATGAGGATTGGCAGCATCACTGATCGATAATAGGGTTTCGGGATCTTCCACAAAAAGCCGTGGATCGTAGTCACCGTTTATGAAGGTGTAAAAGGCCAATGCTGCGGATGGGGGCTCTGAAAGAGCCGAACGAAAAACCGGCTAAGGCGGGGGGTGATGGAGGACATGTAGAAGGAGGCGTAATTGAGGTAACCCACTCCCACATGGATCGTTTAACTGGTGTGGATGGAGTACCAAAAACCATCTCCTTAAATTCCTCAATGGTGAAAGGCTCAATTGCCTTTAAGAAGGTGGAGGAGTATATGGGGTTATCGGAGCTCATTTTACAAATTAAAACAAAATAGGATACTTTAAAAGGAGGGGGGGAAAGAAGTTAGTCAATCTCAATAAGAGCTACTCAACACAAGCCATTCACATAAGGCAAGTACAAGACTGTACCTCAAGTTCGAGTCAACGTAACAGCCCGATAAAGTCCAATGGAAGATTGGTGGGAATAGGGAAAGTAGATCCATTTGGAGCCCTATTTATACCAATTTTGGAAGGCATCTAAATCAGTCTGCTATGAAAGACAATACCGGTGCTCACATCATCAAAGCAGTCAAAAACCACACATCAGCTGATACTTTCACAAAACAGGAATCTATGAAAACTCATCTTATTAGGTGCATTCAGAGGCAGGGCCTCTACCTTGCCAAATTGCTAGCAGTGCCAGTTGAGTAAAACACAGATCTGACGGCCGAGTACCAAAGTGCTAGTGGTGCCATATAGCGGGATTAGAGCACATAAGCATCAACTTGAAAAAGCTATTAGTAATGATACATGACTTACCAACAGCCATAATGCCACAAGGAGACAGAAAAAAAAAAGAGGGAGAGAATTGTCAACCAATACAATAACAAGTAAAACTCCGGATCCAAGGGAGGGCGTTAATGGATGAAGACTGTATAATGGTTGAGGGATCACAAAAGCAGCAAATGCAGCTATCAGGAAGTATAGAAAAAACGAATCCACTAACTCCACAACGGACTGATGGTATTAGTTCGGGAAGCTCAATTAAAGCTAAAGACCTTCACCGACTAACCTCCTGATCACTACCACTAAGAACTACTCCTAAGAGAGTGGAATTAGCTTGCTTGGCTCAGCATTACCTCGGAGTCATAAGATCACAGAAATTGTAAGAAATGCGAGTTATTAGTGTCACGTCTTCAACAGGGTAAAGTAATAAATGGACGCAGCCGAGAAAATGACAGCTGTACTGACATCAAGAATAAGCCACCGTCCAGAAGCGGGATTAACTTGGAAAAGACCTTACACCACTTATCACCGCCTAGTACGAAGAGGATCACTACCCCACCCTCTGGAATTCTTCAGGGGGGGTGATTACAAAAGTGAAGAGTACTGTTTGAGCGGTTTGGAAAGAAGAAAAAAAGTCAGCGTCTGGCATTGGCGAAGCAAACGGGTATTAAATTAATAAACAATTTTGCCAATGCACTATTATCATGCAATCACAGTCAAAAGAAGTGGGGGACCCCTAGTCACAATGGAAGAAGATCGGAAGGAGCTTGAAGGATGAAGTTGTTGATCTCTGCATCCAGCCAATCTTGTTGAGCTCGCAGTCCTGACTTCTAGAAGCTGTTGAAGTAACATATATATCAAAATAAACAAAATACTAAAAAAATAATAATAATAAAAAAATAAAAAAAAATAAAAATAATAATAATAATAAAATAAAATAAAATAATAATAATAAAAAATATAAAGAAGGTAAAATAAATAAGTCCAAAAGCAGGAGTCGCGGCAAGAATAAAGGAAGCCGACCTCCTACAGCCAGTACCGCGCTGTATGACCCAAATACCTTTATCAATAAATATATATAAAATAACAAAAAAAACATGAATCAATATATATAACAAAATGAATATAAATAACAATAAAAAAGCCCTAAGCAAGGCTTTAAACTGCTCAATTTTATATTATTTTATCATTTTATTGACTTAATTACTTACTGACAGTTTTATTTCATTTTTTTTACAGTTTTTTTTTAATCAATATATATATATAACTAAAGAAAGATTAATATATAACAGAATGAGGGCTAAAAAAAACTAATGTCCTCAGCAAGACATTAAACTGCTGGAATTTTCTTTCATTTGCTCTTTGTATATTGGATATTAAATGAAACTGACATATTTTATCTTTGATGGGCTGCAGGGCTATAAAAAAAAAATGCCCTCAGCATGGCTTAAAACTGCTTGGTTTTATTTATTATTTAATTCTTGGTTCTTTTTTTTCAACTCTAACATTATTTTTCTATTTTTGATACAGGATATTTCAAAACAAAACAAAAAAATAGTATATATATATACATATATATAATGACTTAACAAGGGCTATAAATAAAAAATAAAGAGCCCTCAGGATGGCTTTAAACTGCTGGTTTTTTCTTATTTATTTGACTTCATTTATTTTATTTATTTTTTATGCTACAGTGCTACAAATGAAAGAGCCCTCAGCATGGCTTAAAACTGCTTGGTTTTAATTTTATTTTAATAATATTGCCTCTATAAATGCTAATATTATGTTTTTAATTTCATACAGGTATATTTCAATGAAAAACAAAAGAAACAAGTGCAGAAAAACAGTATTCAACATTAGGACCAATTTCAGGATTTTATAGGCTCAAGAAAATACTTTTAAAAGGAAAATAAGTCCTCAACATGACTTTAAACTGTCTTCAATACACAAAATAAAAAAAGCCCTCAGTATGGCTAGAAACTGCTTTTTATTTTATTTTATTTTTATTATCACTTTATTTTTGGACATTAAATTAAACTGACATATTTCATTTTTGATGGGCTGCAGGGCTATAAACAATAAATGTCCTCAGCAAGACACTAAACTGCTGGAATTTTTTCATTTTCTCATTAATATTAAATAAAGCTGACTTATTTCTGTTTTTATGTGCTACAGGGCTGTAAAAAGTGTATAAAAAAAAGCCCTAAGCAAGGCTTTAAACTGCTCAATTTTATATCATTTTATCATTTTATTGACTTAATTATTTTACCGACAGTTTTATTTCATTTTTTACAGCTTTCATCAATAAATATATATAAAATAACAAAAGAAAGATAAATATATATATCAGAATGAGGGTTGAAAAACAAAGAAGCCCTCAGCATGGCTTTAAGCTGCTGGTTTTCTTATTTATCTTACTTAATTTAGCTTATTAATGATTATTTTTTTTTCATTCTGCAGGGCTACAAAAAATAAAATGCCCTCAGCATGGCTTAAAACTGCTTGGTTTTATTTATTATTTAATTCTTGGTTCTTTTTTTTTCAACTCTAACATTATTTTTCTATTTTTGATACAGGATATTTCAAAACAAAACAAAAAAATAGTATATATATATACATATATATAATGACTTAAGAAGGGCTATAAATAAACAATAAATGTCCTCAGCAAGACACTAAACTGCTGGAATTTTTTCATTTTCTCATTAATATTAAATAAAGCTGACTTATTTCTGTTTTTATGTGCTACACGGCTAAAAAATGACAATAAATGCCCTGGGCAAGGCTTTAAACTGCCCAATTTTATATTATTCTATCATTTTATTGACTTAATTATTTTACTGAAAATTTTGTTTATTTTCTACAGCTTTTATCAATCAACATATATAAAATAACAAAAAAAACATGAATCAATATATATAACAAAATGAGGGTTGAAATGAATAAAAGCCCTCAGCATGGCTATAAACTGCTTAATTTCATTTTTTATCATGCTTCAATTAGTTGACTAACCAATTTTTTATGAATGAACAGGGCTTTGAAAAAAAAGAGCCCTCAGAATGGCTTTAAACTGCTGGGTTTTCTTATTTTAATTAAATTATTTTTTTATTAATTTTTTATGCTACAGGGCTATAAATAACAATAAGTGTCCTCAGCAAGACATTAAACTGCTAAATTTTACATTTTGACAATTAAACCAAACTGAAATACTTTACTTTGAATCCTACAGGACTTCAATATAAAAGAAACCCTGGTTTTTTATCAACCAATATATATAATAACAAGAGAAATATCAATGTATATAACAGAATGGGGGATTAAAAAGGAAAATCCCTCAGGATACAAGAAATAACAAATAAGTCCTCAGCAAGACATTAAACTGATGGGTTCTTATTTTATTTCAAATTAACAAAAAAAAATATTATTGTTTACTCTTTTACAGGGCTCTAAAAAAATGCCCTGAGCAAGGCATTAAACTGCTCAATTATATTTTTTATGTCTATTTATCAAATTATTCATTATTAAGTTTACTGATATTTTATATTTTCAGTTAGGAAAAATACCTTAGGAGGGCTTAAAAAAAATTATAAAAATTAAATAAAAAGCCCTCAGCATGGCTTTAAAACTGCTGGTTTCTTATTTTATCTCAAATTAACAAACAAACAGAATATTATTGTTTACTTTTTTACAGGGCTCTAAAAAAAATAAATTCCCTGAGCAAGGCTTTAAACTGCCATTTTTTATTTTTGATGCTTTCTTCTTATATTTTATAATATATGATACTGACATATTTTATTTTGAATGCTACAGGTGTTCATCATGAAAGTATTTCTCTAATTTTATAACATTAAAAGTGCTTTTTAAAGAGAAAAGGAGTCCTCAATATGACTATAAACTGTTTGAACTACTTATACAACTTGGCTTTGAAGATAAATCACATGCCATGAAACCCCAAGTGCAACAATCAGGTGCCTGGACACAAGATGTGGTCCCTGGCAAGACCATAAACTGCCCACCATTAGAATTATCAACAAGGACTCAAAGATAAAACACAATCCACCAATAGTCCTTGGCAAGACCATAAACTGCTTATTTAAGATATTCAAAAATATTGAACAAGGACTATCAAAGGAGGATAAGTCCTAGGCAAGACTATAAACTACCTGAGGTTTCATTTTACTTTATTTATTTTCTACCTTCTACTTTTATGTCATTATAAAAAAGAATTTGAAAGATGTACTGACTTAAGCTTTTGAACATATTTTTTATTTTATTTTATTTTTATTCCAAAATTCAACTATTTATTTATTTTCCCTAAGAATTAGGGGCATATCCCATTCATGATTCCAAGAATATTCCATTTATTTATTATCTTTATTATACTTCTCCTACTATCAGAACAAAAGCCATTAAATTAGCTTATTTTTTTCAACTCAATGATAATAATAATTCAACAAAAAAATCAATTTATTTGAAATATTTCTTCAATTACAAGAAAGTGATTGGAACTTGTTTGAAAAGAAGAAGTATTTGTGCCATGAAGGCCTTAATTGAACTCTGAAGGAGGTATTTATATTAAAAACTCATAAATTGATGACATAATTTGGGGAATTTACATATTAATAACACCTCAATGTGCTATTCATTTCAAAAAGAATTTGAAAAGCCCCCCAAAAGCAAACAAGAGTTTTTTTTAAAAAAAACTGTACAAATATTTATTTTTCACTGTTTATATTTTTTTAACAACTCAAATGCATTTATGGGTAACAGAAAATCTGAACCATAAAGGGGATTGACTTGAAATAAAGTCTGAGTCACAATGATGATTCCACAAGGAAGAGTTGTGGCATCATAAGGGTCATTATATGAATAAAGGACTCAAATTATGATCATTCAACTATGTAATATTAATCATAAATACTCTCAAGAGCACCAATTTTTACTGATTGGCACAACTTACCACCTTTAACCAAACAGTTCCATGATCTTAATTGTGATTCAGGTTTATTTCTTTGAGATTTTATTTTACTCAGCGATATCAGTTAATGGGTATTTTATACTTACAGTAAAAAGAATAAAAAAAAAAAAATTTTTTTTGAATCATTATTAAAATAAAATTATGTATATTTACTGTATCATTATTTATCCTCATCAAAATCACTATAAAAAATAAGGGTCGGGGGAAACTTATTTCTTACACTATCCTTTATAGTGGAAGTTTTGGGGGAATGAGAACATATCCTCTTCAAAATTTAAAAACCAACTCAAGATTTTTAAATGGAGAGGGGGGCCCTCATCCAAAAGAATATTATTAAAAAAAACAAATATTATTAAAAAATATCAATAAATTAATATTAAAATCAATTTTCAATCACCTTATTATTACAATTTTTTATTTTTCATTTCTTTATAACAGGTATAATTCAGGAATACAAAAGAAGAAAAGGATGTAAATTATTTTGAAGAAATAGCAAGAGAATTTGGAAACAACTTATCATAGGACAATTATTCAGAATACTGAAAATGAAGAAGATTATTTATGAAGAAAAGCAGGAGTTCCTTATGGATTGACCTTTGAACAACACCAGACCTTGGAAATTTCTTTGATTCTGGAATGAAACTCAATTGGAATTCAAGAATCATTGGACAGGATTTATGGACTGAAGGATGACCCACTGGATTAATTATGGACTCAGGACTCACTCAACATGAAGGACCAACAAGATGATGTAAAACACTCAACTCAAATTGCCCTTGGGATTTTAAAGAAGATTGAAGACTCAAGAGGTCCTCAGCATGACACTAAACTGCTTCCCCTGTAGACTTGGGCAGGGAAACTTATAAAAAATAATAACAGCCAAGAAGCTGGAGGGGATTGTCCTAGTCAGGAGAAGTGCTGAAGGACCATCTTTGTCCTCAGCATGACAATAAACTTCTCCCTTTGTGTAACAGGAACAAGAGGCTTCACAGGTGTTTAGCATTATCAAATTGGCCAAAATGAACAAAGTGGAGTCTCAAGGCATCAATGAAGACAAGAAAATTCCTTATCAAGAAATAAAACAACCAGAATAATCTTGCATCAATTGAGAATCATGAATATTGAAGAATAAAACAAGAGTCAAGAGGAATCCAAATTCAAGCCCAAAGGAGCTCAATAATCAAGATAAGCCCTTGGATTAGGCCAGGAGGTCCTTGCATGACTTAAACTGCAGGACTTGTATACCTAATATACAGGGGTTACACACCTAGTTGTAGGTCCTGTATGACCTTAAACTACATTTTTTATGGAAGAAAGAAGAAAGAAGAATTGTGAAGACCTCAAGATTTCAGGACACTAGCAAATTCTTAGAAATAATTAAAAAAAAAAAAAAAAAAAAAAAAAAAGAGAAGAAGAAACAAAATAACTAATTGAAGATGAATCACCAAATTTTAGCAGCCAAATACAAATCAGTCCTGAAGAAGGTGAGAACAGTCAATGAGCCAATGCCTAAAGACCTTAACCCACCTTTTGAAAGACCACCTTTGTCAAGAGATCCTTATGAAACACCTTTATCACCCAACCCACCTATATTTCAAGAAACCTTCAAGGTCACCCATGAAAGACTCCAAGCAGTCAATTTTGGCCCACTAGGATGGTTATCAAATGAAGAAATCAATTTACTCAAAAATGTCATTACCTTAAGGGAAAAAGCAATAGCTTTCTGTGAAGAAGAAAGAGGATTACTCAAACACTCATATGGAAAACCTTACAAGATACCAGTAATACCTCATGAACCTTGGCAGAAGAAACCAATTCCCATTCCCAAATCAATTTTACCTCAGTTTACTGAATCAATCAGAGAAAGAATCAGGACTGGACTCTATGAGCAATCCACCTCAAGCTACACAAGCCCAATCTTTTGTGTGGCCAAATCAAATGGGAAACTCAGAATTGTCCATGACCTTCAAGAACTCAACAAAGTCACCATCAAGGATGCTGGCTTACCACCTCATATTGAAGAATTTGTAGATGCATTTGCAGGAAGAGCATGCTATGGACTAGGAGACATCATGGGAGGATATGATGAAAGAGAATTAGATGTCACTACAAGACCCCTCACCACTTTTGAAACACCCCTTGGAAGGATGCAGCTCACAAGACTACCCCAAGGAGCCACCAACTCAGTAGCAGTATACCAAGCCCAAATGACCTGGATACTTCAAGAAGAAATACCAGAAAGTGTAGGAATTTGTATTGATGATGGAGGAATAAAAGGACCAAGATCACTTTACAATCAAGAAACACTACCAGAAAACCCCTAAATAAGAAGATTTATATGGGAATATGCCATAACATTAGAAAGAATTTTATTCAGAATTGAAGAAGCAGGACTGACTATCTCAGGATCAAAGTTTGCATGCTGTGTGCCAGCTTTGGACATAGTAGGGCATGTTGTATCATTCAAAGGAAGAACAATTTCAAAACAAAAGATAAACAAAATTAAAAATTGGCCAACACCTCTTAACAAGAAGGAAATAAGGGGATTTCTTGGACTTTGTGCCTATGTAAGGATGTTCATTGAAAACTTCTCACAAGTTGCATCACCACTCAGAAGGCTCACCAGAGAAGATGTTGACTGGGATTGGGATAAAAAATGTGAATAAGCTTTCCATAAGCTCAGAAGAATAGTTGGAGAAGAGATAACCCTCAAGAAATTGGATTATGACAAAGGAGCAGGAAAAATTAAGCTAGCAGTAGATTCAAGTTACATTGCTGCAGGAGCAGTACTCACTCAAGAAGACAAAGAAGGAAAGGACAGACCAGTATTATATGAATCAATAACTTTTTCAAAATTGGAATCAAAATACTCACAACCCAAATTGGAACTCTGTGGAGTTGCAAGAATTCTCAAGAAGCTTCAAACAATACTTTGGGGTCAACATTTTGAATTACAGGTTGATGCCAAGGCCTTAATTGAAATGATAAACACCCCTTGCTTACCCAATGCCCCCATGACAAGATGGGTGGCTTTCATTCAACTATTTTCCTTTGATTTGGTACACAAACCAGGGAAGACTTTCACTATGCCAGATGGGATATCCAGAAGACCAAAAAACTCAGAAGAAGAAGATGAAGATGCACCAGAATTTGATGAAGAAGAAGATTGGATCAAGCCACACCCTGGATTTGGGGCCAAGAATGTAAATTCACTCAATTTTTCAGGAATACAAGTACCAACAAAACAAGAAGGATTTTGGAAGAGGATGAAAGAGTACTTAAGTACAATGAAAAAACCAAAATCAAGTAAAGATGAAGAATTTAGAAGGATAAAAAGAAGGTCATCCAACTTTTTCTTGGAAGATGGCCAGCTCAAAAGAAGAAATAACCCAAACCCTCAATTGGTTATATCAAGTCATGAAGCTCAAAGCTACATTTTGAAGTCACTTCATGAAAACATGGGCCACAGAGGGGAAAATGAAACTTACAGAAGAATTAAAGCAAGATATTGGTGGGAAGGAATGAAGAAATCAGTCAAGAAATGGGTTCAATCTTGCCTGGCCTGCCAAAAGAGAAGTCAAAACTTACAAAGGGAACAAGGAAGGCCTACAGCAAAATCAACAATCTTTGAAAGGGTAAGCATGGATGCAGTCCATATCAAATCTGGAAGATGGAAATATATGGTTGTGGCCAGAGAAGATTTTTCAGGATGGCCAGAAACAGTTGGACTAGTCAAATTAACAGCAAAAGCAGTTGCAGAATGGTTCACCTCAGAATGGATATGCAGGTATGGCTCACCAAAAGAAGTAACTGTTGATGGGGGGCCAGAGTTTGGAAAAGAATTACAAGATGCAGTAAAGAAAGCAGGATCAAGGATCAGAATCACCACACCCTATTACCCAGAGTCTCAAGGAATGGTTGAAAGAGGCCATAAACAACTTAAAGATGCATTAGTCAAGATGTGTGGAGAAAATGGAGGAAAATGGAGAAAATATCTACCTTTGGTTACCTTGGCTGACAGAATCTCCACTAAAAGGACAACTGGTTTCTCACCATATGAACTCCAATTTGGACAACTACCAGTATTACCAATTGACATTGAAACAAAAACCTTTTTAGCAGTAGAATGGCACAAAATATCCACAACTGAGGAATTATTGGAAGCCAGAGCCAAGCAGTTGGAAGGAAAAGAAGAGATGAGAAGAAAAGCAGCAGAAAAACTCAAAAAATCAAGGGAAGACTCAATGAAATATTGGGATAGAAGAATGGCACACCAACTAAGATCACCACTCAATCCAGGAGATTTGGTCCTGGTTTACAACAAAGCAATAGAAACTAATTGGGGACTACTTTTCAAAAACAAATGGAATGGACCCTACAGAGTAATCAAACAAACAAACAATGTGTCACAGGGGCTCTTCGAAGTGAAGAGGGCCTGGCACTCAGTAAACTGGGACTCACTTATGGAGGGCTCAAGGATAGGATAAGATGAGATACACTTAAGAGTGTTAAAGATGAATTACGAAAAGAATGAATATAAGAAAAGCAGCAACAAAAGAAATAAGAATAAGAAATAGAAGAGCCAACCACAAACAAGTCCAAGTCCACTGTTTCAACCTGTCAGAATGGAAAGAGAAGGGTTAATAAGGATATGGCCACCCAACTCATACTGTACAGGCGAAGAAAGAAAAAAGGCAAAGACTAACTTAAGATTAAATAAATATAATACCCAAAATATAAGGATAAGAATATTCAGATAATAATAAATCAACTAAATTAATTAACTGGGGAAAAGTCCCCAGGGGGGAGAAGGAGGGGCTGGTATATGTGAGAATCACCAGCCCTGATCCAGAGAAGAATTTTCATGAGAATAATTGATTGTTGAATTGAGTCTGGCCAATACAGGTCTTGTACAGCTGTACAGGACCTGTACAAGAGGTGTGGTGTATTGGAGTGATCATACAGTTTCATACTGGTGTATTGAAACTGTATTAGGGTGAATCCATCCTGTACAAGTATTTACAGGCTGTATTGATGTACCAAACTGTATGCATGTTTCAGAATGAAGATTGCTGAAACTGACTGCTGATGCAGATACTGGATTTGCTGATTTGAGGTGTTTGAGTGGGTGTATGAATGAATACCCTTACCCCTGATGGATGGTTGTTACACAATGGACCATATGAACTTGAGGAACTTGATGGAACAGAATTAGCAAGAAGATTTGCAGCATCTCAAGTCAAGAGGTTCTACCCAAGAGGAAAGTTGATAAACACAAAAGAAGACACAGAAGAAGAACAAAGTGAAGAAGATGAATCAATAAATGAGGAAGAGGTATTGGAGGAAACCACAGAATCAGATGAAGAATAGAGAGCTCTCACCTGGAATGCTGGGGACATCATTAAATGTAGAGGGGGATGTGGTATTCCATACCATTTTTTTTCACCAGTCTCAAGCTCATAGTACCATATAACAGCAGGAAATTCAGCCTACAGGAAGACTTACACTCAAATTTTACACCAAAAGGTCAATTTTACAGCAAGAAGCTGGATTTAACTCATAAAGCCATGGCACAGGCACCAAAGGGAAGTGTATGTGTTTAAATAACTTATTCAATTTCACTATGCATATGTAAAAAAAATCAATTTACATATAGCAAACTAGTTACAACAAATGAGGTACCACCCTTTAAATTACACACCCCACCCAGCTTTACACCCCCTTACAGCCACAGGACTCATGCAGCAAGAAAATGACACATGTATTAGTTATACAGCCAACTTGCATTCAAAGTCACATGATGAAAAGCTCAACTCCATGGAATTCCTGCAATTCATTTACAACACAGCCCCAGGAGTACCTTATCTTATATCCACAGTAGCCCCACTTAAAACCTTAAAACATAATTATTTACACTACTCATCACCTCATGCAAACCAAAGCTAGTTACAACAGGCTGCATGCAGTACACAATTCCAATTAAATCTCAACCACATGACTATGCACAGCATGTGTCAAAATCAAAAATCACATCATCTCATAAAAAACAGTAAATTCACCAATGCAAGAAATTATCACCTGAATTCATCTTAAAGTTCAAAAAGAAGGAAAACAACCATGACACCTGCATAAATTACACAGCCACTTCTACCAAACCTAAAATAGGACATATGCAAAGGAATTACAAGGTCATCATGTGATACTGCATCCACCAACAAAATATCATGTGACAGGAATGAGGCTGTGCACAAAAAAAATCCCCAGCCAAAATTGAATCACCTCATGTATGCAAGGAAAATTCAAGAATATCACATCATAATTAGTTCACCAAAAGACAATCATGTGATTAATGGAGGCTGTGCAGAGAGAAAATTATCACCAAACTTTAAATCACCTGACCCATGCAAGAAAGGTCCTCACCAAAAACAGAGTCACATGATGAAATCAAGAGGAATTAAAGTGGAAAAAGACAGCTCCCATGGAGGGCCCCCTGGGCTCCCAAAAGGTATAAATAGAGGGGCTCTCTCCCCCCAAATTTCAAAAGTCCCCCCATGCAAATTATATCCACTGCACAGTAGGAGCATAGGAACAATTCATCCCTCACCTGGGAGGTAGTCCAGTATATTATAGTAAACTTACTTCCCCAGTAGCTAAGCTCAGTGGAAGTATAGTGTTGAAGATTACCCAGTAGCTAAGCTCAGTGGAATCTTATGATTATTGAAAAAAGAAAATAAAAAATTATCCAGTACCCAAGATTAGGGTTACTACTCTATTAAAATATTTTATCCAGTGAAATTAACACCATTTATCAAGATCTTAAAATTACTTACCCCTTTAAAAAAAATACAATATCAAAGAACCTTACCTCTTAAATTTAACAAATACAATTTTATCTTATTATTAACCACTCTTAAATAAAATAATAACAAACCTTTAAAAATTCTTTTACTCTATTATAGCTATACCTTAACAAAATTGCCTTTATCAACACCAATCAAATTTTCCAGAAAACCTTAAATAACCCATCCTACCAAGGAATTATCACTAAGAAGAAACAACTCACTTCAATTTAACCAAAAATATTAAAATTAAACAGACAAGTATTTCATTAAAATCTCAAATTTAACCAAAATAACTGACATTATTTTTCTATATTATTTATTGAATAGGTCTGATCTGAGACTGCTGAATTTTGTCTTCTGCAGTTGTAAAGCCACTTACTAATTTTATTTTGGTTTGTGAGCTCCAAGGAAGATTTTGTTCAGTATTTTAGGAGGGGCAGGCAATACAACCTTGCCACCCTTGGTTACAGGAGTTATTAGAAATTCAAAACTAGTTACCTGTGATTTCCCCCTCCAGGTACTGCCTCATTTTAATCCCACACACAAGGAGTTCCCACAACATCAATAACCATAAAGACAGATATTTCCCAATTGGAGAAAATACAAGACAAAAATTTGCTTTTTCGAATATTCCAAAACAAATATCTGTGATATCTTCTCCTAAAGGTACTTATAAGGAAGAATTTGTGGCTAAACAGCTTGTTGAAGCACAAAATAATCCATCATTATCACCCAAGATGAGGCCAGACCTTATTGATGTGTTATACACATATAAGAATGCCTTTGTTCTGATAATGAACCATTAGACGCTATAAAAGGGCATGAATTTGATATTACTCTTAATATTGACAGACCATACCCCCCAGTCCTTAGAAGACCAGCTTATCCAGCAAAACCCGGAGCTAGAGAGGCCTTGGAAAAACATATCCAAGAGTTTATCCAACCTGGTGTACTAAGGAGAGTAGGCCATGATGAGGAACTTAAAGTTACAACACCTGTCATTATTGTTTGGAAGAATGAGAAATCAAGGATGTTTGGAGATTTTAGAGCATTGAATACCTACACAGTTCCAGATAGGCATCCAATTCCTAGAATTCAAGAAACCTTGACCCAATTGTCTAAAGCCAAGTATATAACATACATGGATGCATTTAAAGGCTTTCATCAAAATGTTTTGACGCCCAAAACTAGGAAATTACTTAGAATTAGCCCTCACTGTGGTATTTATGATTATCTCAGAATGCCATTTGGAATTGAAAATGCATCATCTCATTATCAAAGAATGATGAATATCATCTTCCCGACAGAATTGTCTTAAGGATGGCTTATCATTTATATTGATGATATTATCATATGTTCTGACTTGTGGCCTTTGCACCTTGAAAGACTTGCAAGAGTACTTGACAAATCTACAGGAGTGAATAATAAGATTTCACTCAAGAAATTTAATTTCGGCTTTGAAGAACTCAAAGGTTTAGGACATATTGTTTCTGGTTTGAGCTTGGGTATTGACAAAAATAAAGTGGCAGCAGTGTTACTTAAGCCAATAACCCAGAATAAGAAATAAATGATTTCTTTCCTTGTCCTTTCCAGTTATTACAGGCAGAACCTAAAAGACTTTGCAATTATAGCCAAGTCACTCTATATAATCTGTGATCAACAGACAGTATTTGAGATGACACAGGAAGGAATTAAAGCTTATGGGAAGATAAGAAAAGCTCCTACAGAAGAACCTTTACTCCTCATGCCTGACTGGAATATACCTTTTAAATTTTACATTGATGCATGTGGAGATGGATTAGGGGAAGCCCTAAATGAAGTCCAAATTATTGATGACAAACCTACAAAAGGACAAGTTTGTTACATCTGAAGACAAATCAAACCAACAGAAGCCAGATATGGTGCAAGCCAAATGGAGTGTCTATGTTTGGTATGGGCACTTGAGAAATTACACTATTATCTTGATGGCAGTGTTTTTGAAGTTATAACTGACTGTAATACCGTGAAATCACTCATTAATGTGAAAACTCTCAACAGACATATGTTGAGATGGCAAATAGCCATTGAAGAATATAGAGGAAATATGACTAGAGTTCATAAATCAGGAAACATTCACAACAATCCTGATGGACATAGCAGGTGAGCATTGGCAAATACTCCTGATAACCTACCTTATGTACCTTTGGAAGCAGAACCACAGATTCCAATTGAAGAAATGAACATAACTGATATGGGGACTGAATTCTCTGAAGAGGTCAGAGAATCTTATAAGCAAGACAAGAACTTCCATATCTTGACTTCCTTATTAGATAAAAGCGGCAAATATACATCTTTAGTCAATGCACTGGATGAAGTTTGGAAGAATTCCTATTCTGAAGGAATATTGCACTTGTTTGATCCGATTATTTACCACAGAACCAAACATTCTTGTGTAATTACATTGTGTAGCAGATTTCTTATCAATACCATTCTTCATGAATGCCATGATAGCATCTACTCTGCACTTCTGTCAGAAGACAGAACACTTGAAAAAGTGGAGAACTGTGCATGGTTTCCATGTTGGAGAACGGAAACCAATGAATATTGCCACACCTGTGATAGATGCCAAAAAGCAAACAGAGGTACAGGCAAAAGATTTGGACTAATGATTCATATTCAGGAACCAAAATCCCCTTGGGAAGTTTTTCACATGGATTGGGTCACAGCACTTCCTCCAAGTGGTGACAAAGTTGATTATGCTTCTTTAGTCATTGTGGAAAGCTATAGCAAGACTCCCATATTCCTACCATGTCATAAAGATGAAACAGCTATGGATACAGCTCTTCCTCTATGGATTAGACTTATTTCTCATACAGGATTATTTAAGAATATCATAAGTGACAGAGATCCCAAGTTTACATCTGCTCTTTGGACCAATCTTCATAGAATGTTTGGGACTAAATTGTCATTTTCTACAGCATATCACCCTCAAACAGATGGGCTAGCAGAGAGAATGATTCAAAATTTAGAAGACATGATCAGGAGATTTTGTGCTTATGGATTAGAATTCAAAGACTCAGAGGGCTTTACCCATGACTGGTGCATTCTGATACCTGCATTATAATTGGCATATAAGCCATCGGTCCATTCTTCCACTGGTAAAACTTCTTCTATGCCAGAAAAAGGATCGAATCCAAGACTCCCAGCAGACAATGTCAGAATGTGACTCAAAACCAGAGCACAAGCATGACAGCCAAATACCATAAATCAATGGTATAGCCAAGATACCATCAAAACATGGAGTTGATCTAAATCAGCTCAAACGGTATCAATAGGAAGAGGAAACTAATCCCTTTTCAGTCTCATCACCATGGGACAAAGAATAACAAAGTTATTCCTGCTTGAAGTTGTTGCTGAGCATAAACCTTAATTTTCACCTCCCATCTGAAATACAGAGTAAGAGGCTTAACCCCATCAAATGGGTATTCAAAATGAATCTCTGAGTCAGGGCTATCTAATTGTACCAGCCAAACTGAGCTAGCACCAGTATTACAGAAGTTATGGCCATATTCAGGCCAAATAAGGGTGAATAAAACATTCAACTCCCATCTAACTTCAACAGTTTTAGTGTGAGATACCTAAAGTGGGGTCTTTTTGGAAAAACCACGATCAGGGATATCTGATGGTGCCATTCATTTCCCCATATCTCATCTGGAACAAAATTTATAAGTCAAACAAGCCCAATACAGCTTTTTTCCTAAAACACACATATGTACAAAAATCTTGTACATGGCATAACTTTGCCATATTTACAAAAAGCCATATAAGATGAGGTACCATTGTGTAGAGCACATACAGGGCTCCACACCAAACCAATTTTGAGGTTTATATCTTAGAAACTGACAAAGCTATGCCTGTTTTAAGGTCAAAATCTCACAGTTTGGCCAATACAGCCTTCCCATGGGATAATATCCCACAACTATGATTATGAGGTGTCAAAAAGACAAAGAAGGTTTTTTTTACTTCAATACCTCATAGTTCATTCAATAATGGTGTCCCATACAGGTTCTGTACAGCATTCTGTGTGTCATACATGTCATAATCAGGCTATGTGGTCCCCAGATGAAGCCTTTCACCCTGTATTGATGAAAACTGACCAGATGTGGTTTTAAAACCACATCTGAAGCCAATAAAGGCTATAGAGGCCTTTTTCAAACCACAAGCCTGTCCTTGCGAGTGAAAAATCTTCAATTCCTCTGCATAAAAAGGTTTAGCAGCCTTTTCACCCCATTTCAGGATAAAAGGAGGCCTTTTCACTTCCAGAAAAGGAATTCCCATCCTGCTCTTAAATTCCTACATAGTAAAATTGTTGAAAACAGTTATACTCTTGGAAAATAATCAGGTTATAATTTAAACTTAAGTATTGTAGCTCTTATTATTGTAATCCAACTGGTAAGACTGCACCCAGAGCTTTCAGAAATGCTCACCACCACTATATTATTTTAGTAAAGCCCTTAATAGTTTGATTCAACCATTCATTACTATAAATAAAACTCTTTTTAAAACTATTTTCAGCATGTCACAGTCATAGTGAAAGTTTAAAATACTATTATACTCCTTCATCATAGACTCAGCCTGACATTTTGAGGGCCTGGCCAAGTTTGTTTTAACTGTTTGGACCTTATAAGGGAGTTTTTTCTCTTATTTTGTTTAATTCTGATAAATTTTTTTATCTTTTTAAGTAGAATTTTTTCTAAAAAATACATATAACATATATCCTATATATATTGTTACAATGGTATATGTCATATACCACCATCATTTGCCTTCTTTAATCAAAGTGTGGCATGGTTGATTGTAATTTAATCACCACAAAAAACCCTTATTTTGTGGTGTGTTTTACATATAAAAACACTTTAAGCCATTAGTAAAGTCCTTTTTTTAATCAAAGTAAAGAAATCTCTCACTGTAAAACCAACAGTTGAGGCGTTTTTGGGTGTATTTTCAATTCAATCACCCTCTTACATACCACTTTTTACCAGACTATACTTGCTAATTACAAGTTATTCTGTGAGATACTGGCATACAAACAGTGTACCAGGTTTCTGTTACCTGTATTTCATATGTGAAATTGTTAATTCCATTACACTGTCACTATACAAGGGCATATTGTAATAAAATACACACCCAGATGCCATTCTTAGACGTGCAAACAGCATTTTAAGAAGTCTTAACTGACAATAAGCCCTCTTTTCCTTTTTGTTCAGTGGAAGAAAACTACATACCACTTGAGACCCAGTCACAGGCCAAAGCACCAGTGAGACCCTCAGAACCAGAGCGCAGTAAGGGCAAAGGAGAGAGGCACATTGAAGGCCTGATTAAAGCACAAAATTGGACACCCATTTCCACTCAGAGGAATAGAAAACTACAAACCTCTGCTTCAATACAAGGTAAACCAACCTTAACCACTTGTACAGGGAAGATTACCATAATTAACCCAGTTGTAACCTCTAAAGGTAAATTTCCAAAATCAGCAGACAACAAATGTGTACAAGGCACAGTCAAAGGTAAATACCGTAAGAAAATGAAGTTTTTAACTGCTTGAAAACACTGATATGTCACCTGTACACCTCAGAAACCTTGGCTTCCAAAGGAACCAGCCAGAGGACAGAGAAGGCTTGTCCAGAACCAGAAGACCTGGAAGAGGAAACCTGGGACACACTGAGGGAAATCATATCCACCCTTCCATTCACTTTCCAATTCAACAGGAACCTCAAACCAGAGGACTGGAAAGATATGGATCAAGTTCTTTAGCTCCACCAACTCCTCAAAGATTTTTTTCAATGGAGAATGGACAACAAGAGGTTCAACCTGGCAACCAACTGGGAAGAACTTGGAGCAAGTTGCCAGAATATTTATCTCAAAGAGATAGACTTCAAAGACCTTATGGTAATCACCAAAGGTTGGAATCCCACCAGGCAGTTTAGACTCCTGGAGGTTAGGGCAAACAGGATAAAGAAGAATCAAGCCACTATCCAACCTATAGAAGAACAGCTGATCCAGACAGGGCATACTCAGATTCCTTCAGGCTCACAAGGAGAAGGCCAAATCAGCTCTCCAGTGGCTTCACACCATTCATAAACCAGCCAATCAGTGGCCAAGAGTCACCATTCTTCACAATCCCAGGAGATTTCCAGGAGAAGACAAGGATACAAGGGCAAAAAAAAGACCACCTTCAGCCAGAGGAAGGTAGAGTCAGACACAATGATCCAGAAGATGTTGGTTTTGGTGAAAGAAGTGCACCGGAGCCATAAGTAGGTGTAAATAACTCTGGAATCAGTAATCCTATTCATAGAAATATTACCCCCACTCAGATTGAACATAATGTTGTCACACCTGAGAGTAACCTAAACAGTGATGCACTGTGGTTACAAATGTCCCAATTTTCTGAGCAAACTCAAAAGGAGTTTGCAGAACTTGAAGCAAGCCATGAGAGGATGAAAACATTAACAGCCTCCATGGACAAAATTGTTAAAACTCTTCAAGAAGGACATGCTCAATTGAGCAAAGACTCTGAAGAAACCAACAAAAGACTAAATTGAGTCTTTGAAGAACAACACCACAGAAAAAGGAGCAGGGATTGTTTGGATCAAGACATAAACAAACTGTTTAATATCTACCATAGCATGAAGCCCCAACCACAAGGCCATGTTATGGATAATCCATATCACCAGGATGAAATCAAACCAGATGTCATGCTGATTAATAAGGCAAGATCTCTATCAAAATACCAGGATGGATATAATATTTCTTATTCAGAAGAGGAAGCCTTGAAACACCTTCCAGGGGCCTCCAACTGGCCCAAATTCTCTGGAAATGGAAAATATGATCATATGGAACTCATAGATTATATTGATGTCCTCTTCATTGATGTACCAAGCATACCAGACTACTGTATTACTGCTAGACTTAATACATCATTTAAGGGACATGCTAGTATATGGTACAAAGAAATGAAAGAAATCCATGGCAGAATTAACTGGCCATGGTGGAAGAGTCAAATCATCCAAAAGTACAGCAATGGTACTTGGATATGGCAAAAGACCATGTCATTTGAAAATGACAAATACTCTGCGGACAAAGATCCATATGAGTGGTGTCTCAGACAGTCTAAAAGACTTAAACCCATTTATCCTCAAATGAACATTCAGATAAGGAATCATAAACTCCTGACACAAATTCCTGGAAAGCTAGAGCATGCAGTGAAATGCAGATGCAACCACAATTTCACTCTAGATGCCATTGCAAATACCTTACATGATGTAAGGAAAAGAAATAATATAGGGAAATACACCCCATATAAAATGTAAGGTTTGACTATGAAACAATAAGTAAAAATTACTAATATTTTACTTATCGTACTATGGATGTCCTTTTAAATGGAATAAATAAGGTAAAAGATAATTATGATAATAATCAATTACTATAATTATGGCCTGAAAATAATTATATTATCAAATGAATATAATAATATAATAAATAAATATATTAATATAAGATAATTAATATATTTAAAGTCCCTTTATTATTGTTACCAACAAATAATAAAGGTGTAACAAAATTGGTTTTTATTAATAAAAAACAATTAATAACAATGATATTACCAATATTAAGGTTATATATCAATATAAATACTATTTATATTGATTGGAGAATTATTAATAGTAATAACAGAGATAAATTATTACAATAAGAGAAAATAACTTATGTTTGCTGCTTAATATAATGATTTTGGATAAATTTACGCCAAATCATGTAAATACAACTTATTTAAATTGTATTTAGAAATAAAAATAAGAGAAATCACAAATTTTCTCGATTTTATGTGGAAATGAGATTTTTAAGAGATGAATTGCAAAACAGCAGAACAATTGAAGTAATCATGTCGAAAATGATGATTATAATAAAGATTATCTTTGGTCTTTGATAATACAAAAGATTTATATATAAAGAATAAAGATTTTACCTTTTGATTTAATTTTTTTAATGTTTTGATGTGTCTGAGTGGAAAATAGAGTAAAAAGACCTCTATTTATAGTAAATACCTCTCTTATAGAGTCCAGTAGGCTATCACAGCCAAGGAGGCAGGGGAATTACCAATCATCTTCAAAAATCATTACTTCATTGATACCCTTCAAACCCCAATCAGCAAGGGGGTTTCATTCAACATTCTCCAAATACAGTCTTCGGACCTCAATACAGCTCAATACAGGCAAAACCCAAATGCAGGATTCACCAAATACAGGCCTGTCCTCAATACAGGCTCAAATACATGTATTGACTCAAATAACTGTATTGAATACACCAATACAGTTTCACATCTCAAATACAGGTTCCTCAATCATAAAGTCATGGTTTCTTAACACTCAAACTCCAGGCTGGCACTTTTTCACATATACCAGCCCCCTTTCACCCACCTGGGGGTTTTTCCCCCAGTTAATTAAAATATTGGATTTATTATTTAATATTATTTTATTTCTCCTTAAGAAATATTATTTTATTATTTATTAAGTTAGTCTTTGCCTTCCCTCACCTGTTCAGTAGAGTCCTGGTAGCCATATCCCTTATTAATCCTTTTCTCTTTTCTGAACAGGTTGAAACAGTGGTACAGGATTATTTGTGGTTGGCTCTTTATTATTGCTTTTGTTTTTCTCTCATATCTCTTAATGCTTATTATTTTATGACTAGGAATTCATCCTCTTATTTCATTACTCTTATCAATTTAGTATTTTATTCTGAGCCCTCCATAAGTAAGTCTGTTCACTAAGTGCCAGGCCCTCTTCATTTAGAAGAGCCCCTGTGACATTATTTTAATTAACTCATAATTGCTTCTTTTTCTTTCATTCACTCTTATTCATTTCCCTCATTCTCAATTATGTTTTTTTCATGATTTTATGATTTTTATGATTTCATTGTCTCTCATCAATTTTCATCTCATTCATTTCATTCAAATGAAAATTGATTCTCTTTCTCATTTCAAATATTTTGCTGACCATTTCATTTTCTTCTTAATTCTCAATCAATTTTCATTTTCTGTCTGAATTCAGGTTCTTTTATCAGGTTTAATTGATTGGAATTTGGGATTAATTGATTCATTGTTTCAGGAGTTTATTGAATTGGGGTTATCATTGTTGATTTGAAATTCTAAAGAAGTATTGATTGATTGATGTGATTATTCAAGAAATTGTCTTTAACTCAAGACTCTGATTTGATTCAATTGATTGATCTGATTTGATTCCTCCAGATAGCTGATTTATCCTCAAGATTTGATTTAATTGATTGATTTGAATTTGATTGCTCAAGAAAATTGAATTGATTTTTGAAGATATTGATTGAATTCCTCAAGACACAATTGATTTGATTTTTAATTGAGTTGATTTATTTGATTGATTCATTGACTTGATTTTACTTATTGATTGAAATTGATTATTCATAAGAATTTGACTTTGTCATCTTCACTCTTCAACATTTATTCATATTGATTCACTTCAAGACTATTGATTGATTTCTCAAGTTAATCAAGATTCTCATTTGATTTTTTTGGTCAAGCCGTGTTTATTCTCAAGTATCATCAAGGTTTATTTTCTTTCTTCAATAATGCCAGTTCAGCATAGCCCCCCAGCCAATAATACAAGATCTCAAAGACATCAAGCTGTTCTCACTCCTACAGCAAGGGCTCCTCTTGACCGCACACCAACAGTTCATCAACTGAGTGCAAACTTGGACAGAGGACCACCAATGGAAGGAGAAGCACCCTCTAGAAGAGGAGGTGTGAAGTCAAGAAGGTCAAGATCATTCTCTGGCTTGTTGGGTGGCTATCCAACCATTCCTCAAGGGCCTAAAAGCAGATTAGGGGAAGCTGAAGATGAAGAGGGGGAGGAGTCTGAAGAAACTGAAGTAGCAGCTGCCTTGGCAGGTGTCCCTGAGGCTTCTGAAGCTCCAAATCTAGCCCTTTCTAATCAACCTCTTGTCTCTCAAGCTGAACCAAATTTTCTCAAAATGATGCAGCAGATGACTCAATTCATAGGTCAACTCACTCAAGACCTTACCCCAAGGGACACTTCAAAAGTCCCTGCTTTCAAGACTCCATCAATGAAGGCACCTGATTCTTTTGATGGTAGTAAAGTTTATAAATTGAGAGGATTTATTCAATTTTGTAAATTTATTTTCCATAATGACCCAGAAAAATTCTTCTCTGACAGGAAGAAGGTCTTATACTCAACTTCTTTTCTTACGGGTAGAGCTGGAAAATGGATTGAACCTTACCTCTCAAATATCTCTAATGAAGATCCTTCTTATCTCCTCAATAACTGGAAGTTGTTTGAAACCCAGTCATTCACTCTGTTTGGTGACCCTAATGAATTCAGCAAAGCTGAACAAGAGTTAGACAATCTCAGGATGAAAGAAAGTGGTCAAGCTTCCTTGTACATATCAGATTTCAGAAGTTTGATGTCAAGAATTGTGTCAGCCTGTGACTCAAAACCAGAGCACAAGCATGACAGCCAAAATACCATACATCAATGATATAGCCAAAATACCACCAAAACATGGAGCTGAGCCAAATTAGCTCAAAAGGTATCAAGAGAAAGAGGAAACTCACCTCTTCCTGAAAATATAAGTCCCATCACCATAGGACAAGAAATAACAAAGTTATTCCTGCTCAAAGTCATTGCTGAGCATAAACCTTAATTTTCACCTCTCATCTAAAATCTAGAAGGAGAGGCTTAACCCCATCAAATGGGTACTCAAAATGAAGCTCTAAGCCAGGGCTATCCAATGGTACCGGTCAAACTGAGCTAGCACCAGTATTACTTGAGTTATAGTCAAATTCAGACCAAATAAGGGTGAACAAAACATTCACCTCTCATCTAACTTTTACAGTTTTAGTGTGAGATACCTAAAGTGGGGTCTTTTTGGAAAGAGCAAAATCAGGGCTATCTGATGGTGCCATCCATTTCCTCATAACTTAACTAAAACAGAAGGTATTGGCCAAACAAGCTCAATACAGCTTTTTGCCCAAACCACGCCAATGTACAAAAATACTTGTACCTGGGATAACTTTGTCATATTTAATGATAACCCTGTCAAATTGGGTACCATTGTGTAGAGCCCATATAGAGCTATTCAATGAACCAACTTTGAGCTTGATATCTCAAAAACTGACAGAGGTATTACCATTTTAAGGTCAAAATCCCACCTGCTGTCATATACAGCCTTACCATGGGATAACACCCCATAATCATGAATATGAGGTGTCAAATAGACGAAGAAGCATGTTTTTACTTCAATACCTCATATGTCAGTCAATACTGGGGTCCCATACAGCTTCTGTACAGCATTCTACGCGTCATACACGTCAGAATCAGGCTGTGAGGTCCCCAGATGAAAATTTTCACCCTGTATTGGTGAAAACTGCCCAGATGTGGTTTCAAAACCACATCTGAGCCCAATACAGGGTATACAGGTTGTTTGCAAACCACAAGCCTGTCATAGAGAGTGAAAAATCTTCACTTCCTCTACGTGGAAAGGTCTAGCAGCCTTTCCACCCCAATTTCAGGATAAAAGGAGGGCTTTTCACAGCCAAAATCATCTCCTCATCCTGCTCTTGAATAACCTACGTAGTAAACTGTCAAAAACAGTTTTACTCTTGGTTAAATAATCAGGTATACTCTTAATTTAAAGTATTGTAGTCTTTATTATTGTAATCCAACAGGTAAAGCTGCACCCAGGGCTTTCAACAGCGCTCACCACCACTATATCCCTATAGTAAAGCCCTTTGAATCTTAAATTAAATCATTTATTATAAATCTTATCATCTTTTAAAACCATTTTTACCGTGTCACAGTCATAGTTAAAGCTTGTAAATACTCTTATACACCTTTATGATAGACTCAGCCTGACAAATTGGAGACTGAGGGGAAAGAGCCTATATTCATGTGTATAGGAGAGGCTTGGCATCAAGATTGTTGCACCAATTGGCTTCTCACCCTGGAAACTTTGATAGCCTCCAAGAGTTCATGGACATCACTTTGGAATTAGATACCAGATACCATGAGAGGCAGAAGGAAAAGGGTAGTCATCAAGAGAAGAAGCCTCCAATCAGTGAATCCAACTCCTCCAAGCCCCCTCAAAGTTCATAATCAAAGGGGCCTTATCACAAAAAGAATAAGAAGGGGAAGAATTTTCAAGTGTCCAAAGACAAGCCCCATGCTGCTATCCTCAATAAGGACAACAAATTAATTGGTTCTGAAAACGAGAGGAGGTTTAAAGAAGGCTTGTGCAATTATTGTGGTGGAAAGCACCCATTTGAAAAATGCTTCAAGAGGCCTGAAAATAGGCAAGGGTCATCAAAAGGCTTCCCTAGCAAGCAGGGAAAAGCCTGAGTGGGGATCATAATGTGTTCAATAGTTCTCACTTCTTTCCTTCATGAGTATTTACAAGCTTTAACTATGACTGTGACACGGTAAAAATGGTTTTAAAAGATGATAAGATTAATAATAAATGATTTAATTTAAGATTTAAAGGGCTTTACTATAGAGATATAGTGGTGGTGAGCACTGTTGAAAGCCCTGGGTGCAGCTTTACCTGTTGGATTACAATAATAAAGACTACAATACTTTAAATTAAGAGTATACCTGATTATTTAACCAAGAGTAAAACTGTTTTTGACAGTTTACTACGTAGGTTATTCAAGAGCAGGATGAGGATACAATTCTGGCAGTGAAAAGCCTCCTTTTTATCCTGAAATGGGGTGGAAAGGGTGCTAGACCTTTCCACGTAGAGGAAGTGAAGATTTTTTCACTCTCTAGTACTGGCTTGTGGTTTGCAAACAGCCTGTATAACCTGTATTGGGCTCAGATGTGGTTTTGAAACCACATCTGGGCAGTTTTCACCAATACAGGCTGAAAATCTTCATCTGGGGACCTCACAGCCTGATTCTGACGTGTATGACGCGTAGAATGCTGTACAGAAGCTGTATGGGACCCCAGTATTGACTGACATATGAGGTATTGAAGTAAAAACATGCTTCTTTGTCTATTTGACACCTCATATTCATGATTATGGGGTGTTATCCCATGGTAAGGCTGTATATGACAGCAGGTGGGATTTTGACCTTAAAATGGTCATAACTCTGTCAGTTTTTGAGATATCAAGCTCAAAGTTGGTTCATTGAATAGCTCTATATGGGCTCTACACAATGGTACCCAACTTGACAGGGTTATCATTAAATATGACAAAGTTATCCCATGTACAAGTATTTTTGTACATTGGCGTGGTTTGGGCAAAAAGCTGTATTGAGCTTGTTTGGCCAATAACTTCTGTTGTAGTTACGTTATGAGGAAATGGATGGCACCATCAGATAGCCCTGATTGTGCTCTTTCCAAAAAGACCCCACTTTAAGTATCTCACACTAAAACTGTAAAAGTTAGATGAGAGGTGAATGTTTTGTTCACCCTTATTTGGTCTGAATTTGACCATAACTCAAGTAATACTGGTGCTAGCTCAGTTTGGTTAGCACCATTAGATAGCCCTGGCTTAGAGCTTCATTTTGAATACCCATTTGATGGGGTTAAGCCTCTCCTTCAAGATTTTAGATGAGAGGTGAAAATTAAGGTTTATGCTCAGCAATAACTTTGAGCAGGAATTACTTTGTTATTTCTTGTCCTATGGTGATGGGACTTATATTTTCAGAAAGAGGTGAGTTTCCTCTTTCTTTTGATACCTTTTGAGCTAATTTGGCTCAGTTCCATGTTTTGGTGGTATTTTGGCTATACCATTGATTTATGGTATTTTTGCTGTCATGCTTGTGCTCTGGTTTTGAGTCACAGGCTGACAATGTTAAACATGTGGCATTTGTTCTCCAAAGACTTAGAGACAATAATTTGTTTGCTAAAGCCTCAAAGTGTGTATTCCATGCCTCAAGTGTGGAATACTTGGGCAATGTTGTTTCAAGTGATGGCCTCAAGATGGATTCTTCAAAGGTTCAACAAATCCTCAATTGGCCTCAGCCCAAGAACTTCAAGGCCCTCCAATCTTTTCTTGGCTTTGCCAACTTCTATCGTTGTTTCATTAAAAATTATTCCAAGAAAATCTCTGCTCTCACTTCCCTCCTTAAAAAAGATTCTCCCTTTATCTTCAATGAGGAAACTCTTAGTCAGTTTCAAATACTCAAAGAAGCTTTCACCACTGCTCCTATTCTCTCTCATTTTAATCCTTCTCTACCAACTATTGTAGAGACTGATGCTTCTTATTATGCCTTGGGTGCTGTACTGAGTCAGGTGAATGACTCAGGAAAGCATCCCATTGCATTTGATAGTCGCAAGCTCTTACCAGCTGAACTCAACTATGAAGTTCATGACAAGGAACTCCTTGGCATATTTTGGGCTCTCAAGTGCTGGAGAGCTTTTCTCCTCTCTCTTTCTGATTCGTTTGAGGTCTTGACGGACCATTGTTCTCTTCAGTATTTTATGTCCTCTAAAGTCCTTACTCGTCATCAAGCCCATTGGGCAGAATTTCTATCTGAATTCCATTTTATCATCACTTACTGGCCAGGCAGGCTGGCCACTTTACCAGATGCCTTGTCACGTCAGGACGACGTGTACCCAGAGAGGGGGGTGGATTTCATTAGCAAGAATCCTCAAAATTTTCATCAAGTTCTCAAGCAAAATAAAATCCAAGAGTCAAGATTCTTTTCAATAAAAGCTGATATGTTTTCAGATATAGTTGATCAAATTCAAAGACAAGTATGGCAAGAAAAAGATTATAAGGAACTCCTCAAGAAATTAGCAAGAGGAGAATCAGTCCCAGACTATTCTCTTGAGCCTCAAGCAAAATTATTATTGCTCAAAGATAGAGTAGTCATTCCAAGCAATGATGAAATTTAATTGGACATTCTTCAAAAGCATCATGACTTACCGTTGGCTGGCCATCCTGGCCAGGAGAAGACCCTCAAGCTCATCAAGAGGAATTTTTATTGGTCTGGCATGAATAAAATCATCAAGGACTATGTGTCCTCATGTCAGCAATGTTCAAGAAACAAGAACATCCACCATAAGAAGTTTCGGCTACTCAAGCCTCTTCAAAGTCCATCTGATCCTTGGAATTCTTTATCAATGGACTTCATCACTCAATTGCCACTGTCAAGTAACTTTGATTCAATTTTAGTAGTTGTAGACAGATTTTCAAAAATGGAAATATTTATTCCAACTTATTCAACAATCACTGCTTTGGATTTAGCTCAAATATTTATTAGTCATGTCTTTTCCAAACATGGTCTTCCAATCAGTATTTTTAGTGATAGAGGCTCATTATTTGTTTCATCATTTTGGACTCAATTGTGTAAGCAGCTCAAGATATCAAGAGATCTTTCAACTGCCTTTCACCCTGAAGCAGATGGACAGACAGAGAGGGTAAATCAGACTCTAGAAAAGTCTCTTTGGATGTATGTCAGTTATCATCAAGATGACTGGCACACCTGGCTCCCTCTGGCTGAATTTGCCTATAACAACGCAGAACATTCATCAACAAAACAGTCACCATTTTTCACCATTTATGGAATAAATCCCAGCTTTGAATCAATTCACATTTCTCAAGATACACCTGCTGGAAAGTTATCAACAAAACTCCAATCAGTACAGCAAGTTGTCAAAGAAGAATTAGAGTCAGCAATAAAGTGTTTTAAGAAGTATGCAGATAGAAATAGAGCAATTCCACCTGATTTCCAACCTGGGGACAAAGTATGGCTAGCTTCCAAGAACATCAAGACAGCAAGACCCACCAAGAAGCTTTCAGAAAGATGGTTGGGACCCTTTGAAGTTCTCAAGAATATTGGCAGCCATGCATATCACCTCAAGTTTCCTCAACGAGAGAAGTCAGTTCACCCTGTCTTCCATGTGTCCTTGTTAGAACCGGTGAAGCAATCAACTATCCCAAATCAACACCAATTGCCACCACCTCCAGTAATAGTGGAAGAGAAAGATGAATGGGAAGTGGCTGAGGTTCTGGACTCAAAACTCAAGAGAGGTTCATTATGGTATTTATTTGAGTGGAAAGGATTCAATGAAGACCCAGAAAGAACAACTTGGGAACCAGCTTCCAACCTCACCAACTCCGCAGACCTTGTCAAGGATTTTCACACTTTGTATCCAGACAAGCCTGGCCCAAATGCCTCAAGAGTTTGATTTATGGTGCTTGGTGGGGATTGGAGCTTATGAAAGTAAGTTCCTCTCCTGGCATGCACCTTTAATGGGGTAATTTACCCAAATGTGTTGTAAGCATCACCTTTGCCACTTTGTGAGCACTTGTCAATTTCTTTGGACAGGCTTAGAAGGCCTTGCAACATCAATACCCAAAATTTGGACCTTTCATCAAGATATGGCCAAATTCCCTTTTTCTTTTTTATTCTTTTCTTTCTTTCACAAATATTATTCCAAATTATTCCATTCAATATTATTCAAGATCTTGTCAAAGATTTCCATTCTTTGTATCCTGACAAGCCAGGACCCAAATCTTCAAAAGCTTGATCTTTTATGGTGCTTGGTGGGGAGAGGAATTACCAAACATAAGTCCCACTCCTGGTATGCACCTTTAGGGGTATTCTACTCCTCTTTGTTGTAAGCATCACTTTGGCCACTCTGTGAGCACTTTGCAATTTCGACACAGATTCGTCGGCCTAGCTTTCAACATCAATTCCAAAATTATGGCCATTTTTCACTTGGGCAAATGGATCATTCACATTTATTTTCCTTTCCAAGTTTTCCAATTCAAGACATTCCTTCATCAAAATTATATTCTTAATTATGGCACTGGCGGGATTGGCAACTTCTAAAAGTAAGTTCCTCTCCTGGTGTGCACTTCCCTGAAGGGTCTACAATCCTTTCAAAACATCCCCTTGGCCACTCTGTGAGCACCTGGCATCAAATTCTTTTATTCCAGGTCCTTGGCCACTTACAAGTCCACTGTCAAAATCCGTGATGAAGATTTGGATCCCCCTTCAAAAAATTTTCTTTTTTTGTATTTTATTTTATTTTCCTTTTCTGTTCATTTATCTTTGTTTTTCTTTAAAATTTCTTTTATTTCAATCCTTATGTCAAAATTCTACGTCAAATTCAATCCTTCAACATTTTCAAGCCAAATGCCAAGAGAAGACTACGTCAGCCTCAATTCATATGCCAACATTATTATCAGTTCAAATTTTCTTTTCAAGATCAAAATACCTCTGGAATCCCTCTGTCCAATCCGTCTCAACAGCCTCAACAGGCTTCTACCTTATCTTGGTGCTCAGGAGCTCATCATTCAAGGTAGGGGGGTACTGTCACAACCACAAGTTTGACCCTCCTCCTTGATGGTTGCGGCAATCCAACCTGGAGCCAAGTTGGGGCCAATTGGCCACGTCATATCTTTTATGGCCAATTGGCCCCCTTGGGTGTTCTATGGTATCCACGCCATAACACCTTCCCATGGCCATTTTATGGCCTCAGGCCATATCCTGCCGCCATTGGCCCTTTTGGCCAATTCCTACTTCACCAACCCCCAGGCCTTCATCTTTGATTTTGGGCCTGGGGGGTCATTTAGTCTTCTAGGAGCCTTCAGGCCCCCTAGCCATCATCTTTGGATTCAGGGCCACCCCTTTCATTAATGGGGTTTTGGCCTAAATGTCCTTTTTGGGCCATTTAGGCCCCCTACGGCTCCTATGGCCTGTGGGCCGTGATTCACGGTCCACGGTCCGTAGGCCATTTAGGCCCCTTTTGGCCTAATCCAATGAGGCCAAAAGGGGCCAGCCACCTAGGCCCCAAGGCCAGGTGGGTCCCAAACCACAATTGGGCCCACCTGAGCCAATTTTGGCCACCACCTCCTTGGACCCAAAAATGACCAAAACCCTCATGGACACCCTTTTGGCCATACATCCCATAGGACCCATTTTTGGCCATGGACCACCATGGCCTCTGGCAGCCACCAGAGGCCATCAGATCAGCTCAGCCTGTCTTTCCCCTCAACACCAGGGGACTTCCTCCTTTCCTTCATACCATCCATACTCAAGGTTGCAGGCATGGTGCATATATGGTATTATATACCATTATGCACCATTTTTGCTCAGAAATCCAATGGTGATGTTTTCAGGAGCCAATTCCACCTTCCCAACACCCATTTTGAAGGAGAATTAATCAGCTCATCAGTCTGACAAGTTATGGCGGCAATCAGAAGACTCTTCAAGGATCCCAACCACCTGTATCTGCAGGAGTTGGGTTGGCAAAATTCATTAAGGATTATTCAAGGACGATGATCAAGAGGTATTACACCATTTCAATCAGTTTTTAAGGCATCAATTATTGAATACTCCTTGGGACAACCCAATTCATCCGTACAGGCCTCATTCAATCAACCTGTATGGTCTTGGCCCAATTGGGTCATTTCATATTCCACTGTGGGAATTCCATCACACAGCTCAGAATTCAAGATGGCCAGAACTGTATTTCCTGATCCGGACAATACAGCCATTGATCCACCTTCCAGGATCAACCTTTCAGTTTTCACATATACCAGCTACCTTTCATCACCTGGGGACTTTTTCCCCAGTTAATTAATATATTGGATTTATTATTATCCTTATTTTCTTTTATCTTATTAAAGCTAATACTGATAATCTTAAGTCAGTCATTAGCACCTTTTCTCTCTTCTTTCCTGGCCTGTCAGTGGATATTGGTGGTCATATCCTTTACTAATTCCATTGTTCTTTCTGGCAGGTTTAAACAGTGAATTGAGGGTTCACTTGGTTGGCATCTTGGCCTTTGGCTTTCTTTTATCTTTGGCCTCTGGCTTCACTCTTACTATTATTTGTTATATTTGGCATATTTGTCCTTTCTCTTATTCCTGCTTAAGAAATATATTCCGTAGTATTTCTTATCATCTTTGGAGCCCTCCAAGTGAGTTCTTGATTCCTGAGTGCCAGGCCCTCTTGCTTCCATAAGAGCCCCTGTGACAGGAAGTTGTGAAAGTAAGTTCCATCTCCTGGTATGCATCTCTGAGGGTTCTGCTTCTTGTAAAGTGACACCTTGGCCACTCTGTGAGCATCAAATGTTTGGTTTTATCTTTTCAGGAAAAATTATGGCCAAAATCAAGCAACTCTTCACAAGAAGATCAATCCTCAGAAGTTTTCTTCTTTCTATTTCTTTGCTCTCTTTTTCTCTCCATTCTTTTTCATTTTCTTTTACTTGTATGTTTTATTTTTATTTTTATTTCTTATTTAAAAAGCAGCAGTCATCACTCCCATATCATGTTTGGGGAGTCAATTCATTCAATAATCAAAGAGCAAAACACTAGTAATGGTAAAGACCAGCTACAGCTAACCCTCATCAAAATTTCTTCAAGTCAGCCTTAAACTCATTCCTTAAGATCAAAATTGAAAGCCAAAACCAAATCAGCAGGGCATTTATAGCAATTGACCAGTCAAGGAGGGGATAAGAAGAAAGACATTCAAGAAGAAATCAAGATCAAAAAGAAAAAAAATGCTTCAAATGGCCCAATTGTCCAATTTCATGAATTTATGCACTTTGGCACGAATGGCCATATCAGACCTCAAAACTTCAAAATAGCTCATTTTTATCATTTTTCATCAAAATATGCTTAATTATGCATATTGGCAAATTTGCGCATTTGCGCGCTTTTGTGCAGTTTTGCGCAAAAGGCCTCTTTACCTTGTCAAAAGGCTTCAAAAGGCCTTTTTGGCCCATTTCATCATAATTGCGCATTTTGCGCAAAAATGCGCAAAATGGCCAGAATCCATTATAAGGCCATTTTTTTTCAATTTTTTCACCAATATATGCGCATTTGCGCACTTTGCGCATTTTTGCGCAAATTGGCCAAAAGCCCCTTTAATCACAAAATCAGGGATTTTGGCCAGGACTTCTGAAATGGTCCAAAACCTCAAGTATTGGCCATTTGTTGCCAACACTCTCAAGATTCAAGTTATGATGAAATAAGGTGTTTTTGGGACATAAGCCCAGGTCACCCACTTTTCAAAAGCCATGAGCACTCAAGAAAAGTTTGGTGAAGACACTCAAGACAAGAATGAAGAAAGTTTAAGAAGAATGAAGGTATTTTGAAGGAAAAGAGGGAATTCAGAATCAAGATCAAGGGGAAAATACATACAAGTGATCAAATGAAGATTTTGTTTGAGTATTGATTGGAGAAGAAAGTTTCATGTGATAAATTTAAGGAATTGGGGGAAAGAACTGTATGGATTGATTGCAAGATCATCAAGACTCACTATACTTATGGTGCTCAGAGCTCACCACGTTCGAGAGGGGGATAATGTCACAGCCAAGGAGGCAGGCGCATTACCAATCATCATCAATAATCATTACTTCATTGATACCATTCAAAACCCAATCAGCAAGGGGGTTTCATTCAATATTCTCCAAATACAGTTTTCAGACCTCAATACAGCTCAATACAGGAAAAACACAAATACAGGATTCACCAAATACAGGCTTGTCCTTAATACAGGCACAAATACCTGTATTGATTCAAATTACTGTATTGGATACACCAATACAGCTTCACATCTCAAATACAGGTACCTCAATCATACAGTCATGGTTTCTCAACACTCAAACTCCAGGCTGGCACTTTTTCACATATACCAGCCCCCTTTCACCCACCTGGGGGTTTTTGTCAGCCTGTGACTCAAAACCAGAGCACAAGCATGATAGCCAAAATACCATAAGCCAATGGTATAGCCAAAATACCACCAAAACATGGAGCTGAGCCAAATTAGCTCAAAAGGTATCAAAAGAAAGATACCATGAGGGATACACCCATGATTGGGTCACCCTCTTACCAGCAGTCCAACTGGCTTATAATACAAGCCAGCACTCTACCACAGGAAAAACACCTGCACTGGTAGAGAAAGGGTGGAATCCCCTGTTGCCTGCGGATCACTTGAAGAAAAATCTTCTGACCATCCACCCTACAGCCAAAGACTTCCATGATATGTGGAAGAAAGCCTGTGATACTGCTGCCAAATGCATAGCTGAGGCCAAAGAGTATAACAAGCAAAGGTGGGACATATCACATATGGAACCTGACTTCAAGGAAGGGGACCAGGTGTTAGTATCTACACTGAACTTTAACAATCTCAAAGGACCCAAGAAAATGAGAGACTCATTTGTAGGGCCCTTCACTATCATTAAGCTGATAGGGAAGAATGCAGTAGAGGTCAAGCTCACTGAGGAGGTTTCTAGGAAACACCCAGTCTTTCCAGTAAGCCTGGTCAAACCATACTTCCAAACAGAGGAGGATAAATTCCCCTCCAGGAAGAAAAACATCACTCCACCAGAAATAGTGGAAGTAGAAGACTCTCCTGGACCTGTGAGTAAAATCATCAGGGCCAGAAAAATCAGACTTAATGGGAAGGATCAGAGACAATATCTAGTCAGATTCAAGAACCAGACAGCTGACAAAGACAAATGGTTGGCAGAGGATGCCATACCAGATGTAAACCTTCATTTAAGGAGATTCAGGGCCTCTAGGAGGACTGAACAGTCTCATCCATGATGAGCCCTTTTTAGAGGGAGGGTATGTCAGCCTGTGACTCAAAACCAGAGCACAAGCATGACAGCCAAAACACCATAAACCAATGGTATAGCCAAAATACCACCAAAAGATGGAACTGAGCCAAATTAGCTCAAAAGGTATCAAAAGAAAGAGGAAACTCACCTCTTTCTGAAAATTTAAGTCCCATCACCATAGGACAAGAAATAACAAAGTTATTCCTGCTCAAAGTTATTGCTGAGCATAAACCTTAATTTTCACCTCTCATCTAAAATCTAGAAGGAGAGGCTTAACCCCATCAAATGGGTATTCAAAATGAAGCTCTAAGCCAGGGATATCTAATGGTGCTAGCCAAACTGAGCTAGCACCAGTAGTACTTGAGTTATGGTCAAATTCAGACCAAATAAGGGTGAACAAAACATTCACCTCTCATCTAACTTTTACAGTTTTAGTGTGAGATACCTAAAGTGGGGTCCTTTTGGAAAGAGCACAATCAGGGCTATCTGATGGTGCCATCCATTTCCTCATAGCTCAACTACAACAGAAGTTATTGGCCAAACAAGCTTAATACAGCTTTTGCCCAGACCACGCCAATGTACAAAAATACTTGTACATGGGATAACTTTGTCATATCTAATGATAACCATGTCAAGTTGGGTACCATTTTGTAGAGCTCATACAAAGCTATTCAATGAATCAATTTTGAGCTTGATATCTCAAAAACCGACAGAGTTATGAGCATTTTAAGGTCAAAATCCCACCTGCTGTCATATGCAGCCTTACCATGGGATAATATCCCATACCCATGAATATGAGGTGTCAAATAGACAAAGAAGCATGTTTTTACTTCATTACTCATATGTCAGTCAATACTGGGGTCTCATACAGTTTCTGTACTGCATTCTACGCGTCATACACGTCAGAATCAGGCTTTGAGGTTCCCAGATGAAAGTTTTCACCCTGTATTGGTGAAAACCGCCCAGATGTTGTTTCAAAACCACATCTGAGCCCAATACAGGGTATACAGGCTGTTTGCAAACCACAAGTCTGTCCTAGAGAGTGAAAAATCTTCACTTCCTCTACGTGGAAAGGTCTAGCAGCCTTTCCACCTCAATTTCAGGATAAAAGGAGGGCTTTTCACAGCCAAAATCATTTCCTCATCCTGCTCTTGAATAACCTACGTAGTAAACTGTCAAAAACAGTTTTACTATTGGTTAATAATCAGGTATAGTTATAAGCTTAATTATTGTAGTCTTTATTATTGTAACCCAACAGATAAAACTGCACCCAGGGCTTTCAGCAGCGCTCACCACCACTATATTTCTATAGTAAAGCCCTTAAAATCTCAATTCAATCATCCTTTATCAACCTTTTATCTTTTAAAAACTATTTTTTACCGTGTCACAGTCATAGTTTTAGTTGTAAATAGCCTTATTACCTCTTCAACATAGACTCAGCCTGACATTTTGGGGGCCTGGCCGTGTTTTTTAACCTTTTTTTGGACCTTATAAAGTAAGTCTTTTCTCTTTTTATGACTTCTTGATAAGTGTTTTATCTTTTTTAGGCGTAATTTCTCTATTTAAATATATATTTTATATATATTTATCCTTTTTTATATATATACTCATATTATAAGAGTATTATTCACGTGGTTAATACCCACTGAAAATAACTATTTTTGGCGTTTTTTGTATATAAAAACACATAAGCCATTAATAAGTCCTGTATTCTTGACTGAATAAGAACACCTCTGACTGAAAAACCATCAGTTGAGGCGTGGATTAAGTGTATTGTTAACTCAATAACACTTATACAAAGCCACTTGTACAGAATACACTTGAAAACCACAAGTGTATCTGTGGGATACTGGCACACAAACAGTGTGACAGGGTACCAAAAGCTGTAATTCTGACGTGGAATTGTTGATTCAATTACACTGATATTATACAGGGAACATTGTAGTAACATACAAGCCCAGAGGCCAATCTTAGATGTTCAAAATCAGCATTTTTAAGAAGTCTTAACTGACATAAGCCCTCCCTTTTCTGCCTTGATTTCAGTGGAAGAAAATTACATCCCACTTGAGACCCAGTCACAGGCCAACACACCAGTGACACCCTCAGAACCAGAGGGCAGCAAGGGCAAAGGAAAGAGGCACAGTGAAGGTCTCATCACAGCCAAGAAGTGGACACCAATAACCACTCAGAGAAGTAGGAAACCACGAAATTCTGCATCCATACAAGGTAAACCAACCTTAACCACTTGTACAGGAAAGATTACAATTATTAACCCAGTTGTAACTTCCAAAGGCAAACTGCCCAAGTCAGCAGACAGTAAATTTGTACAAGGCACAGTCAAAGGTAAATAAACTAAGAACCTAAAGTTTTTGCCTTCTTGCAAACACTGATATGTCCCCTGTATACCTCAGAGACCTTGGCTTCCAAAGGAACCAGCCAGAGGATAGAGGAGGATTGTCCAGAACCAGAAGACCTGAAAGAGGACACCCTGGACACAGTGGTGGATGGCAAAACAATGAGGGAGATAATATCAACCTTGCCATTCACACTCCAATTCAACAGAAACCTCAAACAAGACGACTGGAAGGATATGGATCAAGTTCTTCAGATCCACCAACTCCTGAAAGATTTATTTCAATGGAGCATGGACAACAAGAGGTTCAACCTAGAAACTCACTGGGCAGAACTGGGATCAAGTTGCCAGAAGATCTGTCTCAAAGAGATAGACTTCAAAGACCTTATGGTAATCACCAAGGGTTGGAATCCTACCAGGCAGCACAGACTCCTGGAGGCAAGGGCACAGAGGATAAGGGAGAATCAAGCCACTATCCTAGCTATAGAAGAACAGTTGACCCAGACAGGGCCTACTCAGATTCCTTCGGGTTCACAAGGAGCAGGCCAAATCAACTCTCCAGTGGCTTCACACCATTCAGAAACCAGCAGATCAGTGGCCAAGAGTCACCATTCTTCACAATTCCAGGAAGTTTCCAGGAGAAGACAAGGAAACAAGGGCAAGAACAAAACCTCCTTCAACCAGAGGAGGAAAGAGTCAGACCCCATGATCCAGAAGCTGTTGGATTTGGTAAAGGAAGTACACAAGAACCAGAAGTAGTTGTAAACGACTCTAGAATCAGTAGTCCTAGTAATAGAAACATTACCCCCACTCAGACTGAAAATAACATTGTCACATCTGAGAGTAACATCAACAGTGATACACTGTGGTTACAAGTGTCCCAATATGCTGAACAATCTGCAAAGCAATTTGCAGAAATTAAAGCTAGCCAAGAGAGGATGAGACAAACTCAAGCCTCCTTGGAACAAATACTTAAGAATCTTCAAGAAGGATATGCTCAACTGAGCAAAGCCTCTGAAGAATCCAACAAAAGACTGAACCAAGTCTTTGAAGAACAACACCACAGCACAAGGGACAGGGAGTGTCTGGATCAAGACATTAACAAATTGTTTAATGCCTATCATAGCTTAAAGCCCCAACCACAAGGCTAAGCTATGGACAATCCATATCAACCAGATGACATCAAACCAGATGCCATGATGTTGAATAAGGCAAGATCTCCATCACAATACCAGGATGGAGATGGCATGTCTTATTCAGAGAAGGAAGCCTTGAAACAGCTTCCTGAGGCCTCAAACTGGCCCAAATTCTCTGGATCAGGAGAATATGATCATATGGAACTCATAGATTATATTGATGGACTCTTCATTGATGTACCCAGAATACCCAACTACTGGATTACTGCTAGACTGAATACTGCATTTAAAGGTCATGCAAGTATATGGTACACAGAAATGAAAGAGATCCATGGCAGAAGAAACTGGCCATGGTGGAAGAGTCAAATAATCCAAAAGTACAGTAATGGAACTTGGATATGGCAAAAGACCATGTCATTTGAAAATGACAAATACTCTGTGGACAAAGATCCATATGAGTGGTGTCTCAGACAGTCTAAAAGACTTAAAGCCATTGATCCTCAGATGAACATCCAGATGAGGAATCAAAAACTTCTGACACAACTGCCAGGAGAATTAGAGCATGCAGTGAAATGCAGATGCAACCAGAATTGCACTCTAGATGACATAACCAATACCTTACAAGACATAAGGAAAAGGACTAATATAGGGAAATTCACCCCATATAGAAGCAGTAGTTTCAAGGAGAAACAACCTTTCAGGGTGGAGTTTAAAGACAAACCCAGAGAAAGAGTGGCAGAAGTGGCAAGGAAAAAGAATTCTTGTCACAATTGTGGTTCAACAGACCACTATGCCAACAACTGTCCAAAAGCAAAGAAAAAAGTCTATGCTATAGAAAAAGTCCCTGAAGAAGAACCTCCAACAGAGGATTCTGAATCAGACTCTATGGAAGATGCCAACAGAGAACCATCTGATGATGATCATGACCCAAGAGAGGAATTTCTAGTGGAATACCAAGAGGAAACCCCATTGGAAATCCAGGATATACAGTTGGAAGCAGGCATGCCACAGGACACTGCCAACAAGAACTTGTGCAAACACACACAAGATGCACAAACATTCCTGGTTACACCAACCAAAGGAATGGCATATATACATGGAACTGCTACAAAAATGACTGTATGTATTGACAATGCTCAGCACCCACTGATCATTGACAGTGGAGCACATTGCTCCATAGTGGCCAGAAATTATCTGGATAACCACTTCCCAAACTGGGAAAAACAGCTCTTGCCCACTAAGGCAAATAACTTCAAAAGTGCATCAGGGAAGATGACTTCCATTGGGACAATTATCAAAGAGATAATTATACCCCACAGGAAGGGTAATATCAGACTCAACCCAGAGTTTGTAGTGCTTGAAGATGCCCACATCCAAGGGTTTTTACTGGGAACAGATTACCAGAGGATGTATGGCATAGATATTTACAACAGTAAAAGCAGGCACATTACCATTGGTACCAACAAGGAAAAGAAATTTTCACTTGATATATACCACATATCTTCACAAGATCCACTAGAAGAACTCTTGAAGGAATTCAAGGATGGACAGTTTAGCACTACCCTCACCAGTAAACAAAAACTAAGTTTACTGAAGATGCTGAGGAAGAACAGACCAGCATTTGCCATTGGTGAAGAACCACTAGGCAAGATTAAAGGCCATGATATAGAACTATATCTGGATGTGGAAAGACCTTATCCACCCATGCTGAGGAGACCTCCTTATCCAGCAAGTCTGGAAACCAGGAAAGAAATTGAAAAACAAATCAATGAACTCCTGGACATGGATGTCATCAGGAAGATTGGACACAATGAAATAGTGGAAATCACCACTCCTGTCCTGATCACCTGGTATGATGGCAAGTCTAGATTGTGTGGAGACTTCAGAGCCCTGAATAACTACACAAAAGCAGACAGGTACCCTATACCAAGGATACCTCATGCCTTGGATAACCTGGCCAAAGCCAAATACATAACCAAGATGGATTGTATGAAAGGCCTCCACCAAAATGGAGTTAAACAAAACTCCATGAAGTTGCTCAGAATAATATGCCATATGGGCATATATGAGTACACCAGGATGCCATTTGGCATCAAGAATGCACCAGCCCACTTCCAAAGGATGATGGACACCATATTTCAAGAAGAAATAATGGAAGGCTGGATGGTAGTATATATTGATGATATCATTATATACTCAGAGACATGGGAAGACCATGTACAATACATAGACAGAGTGCTAAGTAAATGTACACCCATCAATCTGAAAATTTCACTTAAAAAGTGTAATTTTGGCCAACAAGAGCTACTATCTCTAGGACACAAAGTCTCAGGCCTTGGTCTGGCAATTGACCAGAACAAAGTAGCAGAAGTACTGCAAAAGCCAGTACCAAAGAACATCAAAGAGATGCAATCTTTCCTTGGATTTGCTAGCTACTATAGAAACCACATCAAAATCTTTGCCCACATAACTAGTAGTTTATACAAGGTATGCTCAAAGGACGTAGTTTTTGAAATAACCAAGGAAAGGAGGGATGCATATGAGAGGATCAAATATGAACTCACAAATGCACCTGTGCTCATCTTGCCTGACTTTGACCTACCATTCAAGTTATATATAGATGCAGCATGCAGCCAAGGCTTGGGAGCAGCCCTTCACAGACAGAATGTCTATGTCTAGTCTGGGCTCTAGAAAAACTCCATTATTATTTGGAGGGTGCAGTCTTTGAAGTGTACACAGACTGCACAGCCTTGAAGTCTTTACTAAACATGAAGACTACTAATAGACACATGCTGAGATGGCAAATAGCCATCCAGGAGTATAGAGGGAACATGACCATCATATACAAGGAAGGTAAAAGCCACACCAATGCAGATGGCCTTAGCAGATGGCCACTGGACAATGTCAAAAGCAATCCAGCTTATGACCCTGAAGTTGCTGCAAAAATTCCTATCCATTTTATGGAAATAAATAGGAAGAAGAACTTTAGATTCTCTGAATGGGCACCAGGGAGTGGTACCCTTGACAGTGGAAACACTGATTCAGAAGGGACAGAAACCCCCATACTGGGAATAAGTTCCTCAGAACTGCACAATGAATTTTTCAATGCAGTACTGAAATCTTATGCTAAACACAAACAGTGTAGCATACTACTCCAACTCCTTCAACAAAAATACAGGAGCCCAGAACTGGAAATCCAGCTGGAGGAACCCTGGTTGAGGGCCTATAAGGACAATAAATTCTTCCTCATAGATGGCCTGATTTATCACAGAGAAAAGCACACCAGTGCACTCACAGTGATAGACAGAGACCACATCTCTTTAATTCTGCAGGAATGCCATTACTGCCCCTATATGGGACACATGAGTGAGGACAGGACTAAAGAGAGGGTAGCAAGCACAGCTTGGTGGCCCAAGTGGGAACAAGAGTTCAGTGCATACATCAACACTTGTGAAAGATGCCAAAAGGCAAATAGAAAACATGGGAAGAAATATGGGTTGCTTCAACACATAGAAGAACCCAAACACCCATGGGAAACCATCAACATGGACTGGGTCACAGGACTTGTCCCAGGAGGCAAAGAAAACTACAATGCCTGCTTAATCATGGTTGATAGGTTCAGAAAGAGCATGAGATGTCTACCATGCCATAAAGAGGACACAGCCATGGACACTGCTCTGGAATTTTGGAATAACATCATATCCACCTGTGGAGTCCCTAAGATCATAATTAGTGACAGGGACCCAAAATTCACATCTGAATTTTGGACCAATTTATATGACATGCTTGGCACCAAGCTTGCTTTTTCCACAGCTTACCATCCACAAACAGATGTCCTAGCTGAGAGGATAATCCAAACAATGGAGGACATCCTCAGGAGGTTCTGTGCCTATGGCATGGAATACAAGGACCATGAGGGATACACCCATGATTGGGTCACCCTCTTACCAGCAGTCCAACTGGCTTATAATACAAGCCAGCACTCTACCACAGGAAAAACACCTGCACTGGTAGAGAAAGGGTTGAATCCCCTGTTACCTGTGGATCACTTGAAGAAAAATCTTCTGACCATCCACCCCACAGCCAAAGACTTCCATGATATGTGGAAGAAAGCCTGTGATACTGCTTCCAAATTCATATCTGAGGCCAAAGAGTATAACAAGCAAAGGTGGGACAAATCACATATGGAAACTGACTTCAAGGAAGGGGACCAGGTGTTAGTGTCTACACTGAACTTTAACAATCTCAAAGGACCCAAGAAAATGAGAGACTCATTTGTAGGGCCCTTCACTATCATTAAGTTAATAGGGAAGAATGCAGTAGAGGTAAATCTCACTGAGGAGTTTTCTAGGAAACACCCAGTCTTTCCAGTGAGCCTGGTCAAACCATACTTCCAAACAGAGGAGGATAAATTCCCCTCCAGGAAGAAAAACATCACTCCACCAGAAATAGTGGAAGTAGAGGACTCTCCTGGACCTGTGAGTAAAATCATCAGGGCCAGAAAAATCAGACTTAATGGGAAGGATCAGAGACAATATCTAGTCAGATTCAAGAACCAGACAGCTGACGAAGACAAATGGTTGGCAGAGGATGCCATACCAGATGGGAACCTTCATTTAAGGAGATTCAGAGCCTCTAGGAGGACTGAACTGTGAGCCTTTGAGATATGACCACATATCCAATAAGGTCACAAAAAGGATTAATAATAATTATACCTTTAATATAATTATATTAAAATTAATTAGAATAATTATACACTAAAAATAATTACTCAAATATACAAAAAATACCATAAATTGGTACTAAAATTGGTTTAACTTAAAAACCAATGAATGAACATGTGAAATAAATTATACCATTGGATTCCCCATGGAAAAATACACATATACCATCTTTATGGCATATCTTTAAAGTCAATATTTAAGGAATTATAAGGTATAATACCTTATAAAAACCATAAAAACTTATTTATCTCAGAAACTAATGAAACAACATGTGAAAGAAATTGTACCAGTGGATTCCCCACAGAAATCCACATATAAAACAATTAATAAGCTAATTCCCAAAATCAATACTTAAGGAATTATCCTGAATATATGCACTTTTTTGGTCAACGCATATATTCAGTGATCATAGCTAATATCTTCTAAAATATACATGATAGAATAATGAACCAAAAATAAAGTTACCACGTAATTACTGTAAGAACACAGATATGAACTTTATTTTACAAGTTATAAACAAGGTTAAAACCTATGATGAAATATTGATAAAAATCAGCAGAGCTGTTGACCACTTTGTTGTGAAAGTGCTCCAAACTTAAAAAAAGTACACAGTTGGATTCTACTAGTTCATTCGTGAAGAATGATGTAATTTTTATTATTAAATTCAGGGTATAACCCCCTGAAATCAAGGTTTGAAGTTTAAAATATTGAATTTCGACAGAAAAGATGAGTTACAAGAAAAATCATCAAAATTAGAGTTTTGATGATGTAATGAAAAGCTCTTGGCAGCATAATAAGGTTATGTCAGGCTATCAGAATTCACTCTCTGAATTGCTGTAGCGTGAAAACCTCAAAAGTTATTGAGGTTCAAAGTTTGCGCTTAAATTGAGCTGTTATGATCACAAACTGTAACCTTAAATTAAGTTTAACAGTCTTAATAGTGATAAAATTGGTGAATACTATTAGTTTATGATTAAAACTAATAAAATCCACGAAATTTGGGGTTCTGCCAAGCCTCTGATGTCATCACACTTAGAGTTACAGTGATAACTCTAAATAATGGTGCAATAATGATGTAATATGGTTTGATCATGATGTAATCACCCTCAAACCTTAAAATATTGATCAATTCCAGTGGATATGATCAGTACACGTCTACTAGAAGCCTGTTGGACTCTAGGAGGGAGGTATTTACTATAAATAGAGCTCTTTTTACTCTGTTTTCCCCTCAGACGCATCAAAAACATTAAATCAATTAAATAAAAGGTAATTTCTTTATTCTTTAAATATAAAACTCTTATATTCTTAAAGACCAAAGACCATCTTGTTATTAATCACCATTTTTACGTGATTAAATCAATTCTTTAATTGTTTTTGCTATAAATCTCTCTAAAAAAGCTCATTTCCACGTAAAATCAAGAAATTTAGTAAATTCTCTTTATTTTTATTGTAAATACAATTTGAAAAGGTTGTATTATATTCTTTTGGCGTAAAATAACTCAAAATTATTATCTTAAGTGTTAAAAGTAGGTTATTTCATCTTATTATAATAATTTCTCTCTTATTATTATTCATAATAATTCTTATTTAATATAAATAGTATTTATATTAATTTATAACTTTAATATTAGTAATATTATTGTTATTAATTGTTTTTTATTTATAAAAAACAATTTTTTACGCCTTTATTATTTGTTGGTAACAATAATAAAGAGCTTTTTAATATATTAATTATTTTATATTAATATATTTATTTATTATATTATATTTTCATAATATAAATTATATTATTATATTTATTTAATAATATAATTATTTTACGCCATAATAATAATAATTATTTATTATTATTATATTTTTAATCTTATTTATTCAATTTATAAGGACATTCAGAGTACAATAAGTAATAAATTAGTAATTTTTACTTATTGTTTCATAGTCAAACCTTACATGAACAGTCTCATCTATGATGAGCCTTTTTTAGAGGGAGGGTATGTCAGCCTGTGACTCAAAACCAGAGCACAAGCATGACAGCCAAAATACCATAAACCAATGGTATAGCCAAAATACCACCAAAACATGGAGCTGAGCCAAATTAGCTCAAAAGGTATCAAAAGAAAGAGGATACTCACCTCTTTCTGAAAATATAAGTCCCATCACCATAGGACAAGAAATAACAAAGTTATTCCTGCTCAAAGTTATTGCTGAGCATAAACCTTAATTTTCACCTCTCATCTAAAATCTAGAAGGAGAGGCTTAACCCCATCAAATGGGTATTCAAAATGAATCTCTAAGCCAGGGATATCTAATGGTGCTAGCCAAACTGAGCTAGCACCAGTAGTACTTGAGTTATGGTCAAATTCAGACCAAATAAGGGTGAACAAAACATTCACCTCTCATCTAACTTTTACAGTTTTAGTGGAAGATACCTAAAGTGGGGTCTTTTTGGAAAGAGCACAATCAGGGCTATCTGATGGTGCCATCCATTTCCTCATAGCTCAACTACAACAGAAGTTATTGGCCAAACAAGCTTAATGGAGCTTTTGCCCAGACCACGCCAATGTACAAAAATACTTGTACATGGGATAACTTTGTCATATTTAATGATAGCCATGTCAAGTTGGGTACCATTTTGTAGAGCTCATACAGAGCTATTCAATGAACCAATTTTGAGCTTGATATCTCAAAGACTGACAGAGTTATGACCATTTTAAGGTCAAAATCCCACCTGCTGTCATATTCAGCCTTACCATGGGATAATATCCCATAACCATGAATATGAGGTGTCAAATAGACGAAGAAGCATGTTTTTACTTCAATACCTCATATGTCAGTCAAGACTGGGGTCCCATACAGCTTCTGTACAGCATTCTACGCGTCATACACGTCAGAATCAGGCTGTGAGGTCCCCAGATGAAAGTTTTCACCCTGTATTGGTGAAAACTGCCCAGATGTGGTTTCAAAACCACATCTGAGCCCAATACAGGGTATACAGGCTGTTTGCAAACCACAAGTCTGTCCTAGAGAGTGAAAAATCTTCACTTCCTCTATGTGGAAAGGTCTAGCAGCCTTTCCACCTCAATTTCAGGATAAAAGGAGGGCTTTTCACAGCCAAAATCATTTCCTCATCCTGCTCTTGAATAACCTACGTAGTAAACTGTCAAAAAAAGTTTTACTCTTGGTTAATAATCAGGTATAATTATAAGCTTAATTATTGTAGTCTTTATTATTGTAACCCAACAGATAAAACTGCACCCAGGGCTTTCAGCAGCGCTCACCACCACTATATTTCTATAGTAAAGCCCTTAAAATCTCAATTCAATCATCCTTTATCAACATTTTATCTTTTAAAAACTATTTTTTACCATGTCACAGTCGTAGTTTAGTTGTAAATAGCCTTATTACCTCTTCAACATAGACTCAGCCTGACAGTTTTTCCCCCAGTTAATTAAAATATTGGATTTATTATTTAATATTATTTTATTTCTCCTGAAGAAATATTATTTTATTATGTATTAAGTTAGTCTTTGCCTTCCCTCACCTGTTCAGTAGAGTCCTGGTGGCCATATCCTTTATTAATCCTTTTCTCTTTTCTGAACAGGTTGAAACAGTGGTACAGGATTATTTGTGGTTGGCTCTTTGTTATTGCTTTTGTTTTTCTCTCATATCTTTTAATGCTTATTATTTTATGACTAGGAATTTATCCTCTTATTTCATTACTCTTATCCATTGAGTATTTTATTCTGAGCCCTCCATAAGTAAGTCTGTTCACTGAGTTCCAGGCCCTCTTCATTTAGAAGAGCCCCTGTAAAATAGGCTTCTAGTAGACGTGTACTTATGGTATCGACTGGAAATGATCAGTACTTTAAGGTTTAGTGACGATTACTTCATGATCAAACCATCTTATCTCATCATTATGCCATTATTTTGGTTTATCACTATAACTCTAAGTTTGATGACATCATAGGCTTGGAAGAAGCCTAAACTTTGGGGATTTTATGAGTATTAATCCTAATCTAATAGTATTCACCAGTTGTATCACTTATATACCTGTTAAGCATACAATAGATTACAGTGAGTGATCATCAATGATCAAATTTAAGCTTAAACTTTGATCATTAATAACTTTCAAGTTATACGCTGAGGCTATTCTGAGAGTGGAGTCTGCTAGCTTGGCATTTTCTCATTCAGCTGCCAAGAGAATTTCATTACATCATCAAAACTCTTTTTTGGATGATTTTTCTTGTATCTTATCTTTTCTGTTGAAATTTAATATTTTAAATTTCAAGCCATGATTTCAAAGGTGTTATACCTTGAATTTATTAATATGAAATACATCATTCTTTATGTGTGAGCTATTAGAATCTCAATTTCTACCTTTGTTTGAGTTTGGACCACTTTCACAACAAAGTGGTCAACAGCTCCATTAATTTTATGCAACAATCCATTACAAGTTTTAACATTGTTTATAGAATGTAAAATAAAGCTCATATCTTTATTCCTACAGTAATTAAATTGTGACTGTTTTTTTGGTTTATCTCTCTATCTTGTATATTTCAAGAGATATTAGCTAAAAACCATGAATATATGCATTGACCAAAAAAGTGCATATATTCATCTTAATTCCTTAAGTATTGACTTTAGAGAAAAGCTTTATAATTGTTTTATGTGTGGGCATTTATGTAGAATCCAATGGTACAATTTATGTTACATGTTGCTTCATTGGTTTCTGAGTTAAATAAGGTTTTATGCTTTTTTAAGGTATTATTACTTATACTTCAGTAATTATTGACTTTTTGGGATATGCCATAAGAATGACATATGTGTATTTTACAATGAGAAATCTAATGGTGTAGTTTATTTCACATGTTTACTGATTGCAGTTTGAGTTACATGAGATTTTGTACTTATTTATGGTATTTTTACTAGTCTTTGAGATAATTATTACAGAAATTCTGTTGTGACCTTTTTGGATGTGTGGTTATATCTCAAAGGCTCACATTCCCTATGACCAAAAAAAATTGTACCACACTCTGATATAGTTAATTAGGGTATCATCCACTGTCCTACCTCTTCAATAGACTTTGTTAGTCTTGAAGCTCAATAATGCTTGATTTTTTTATCCTTTAGGCTTTCTTTCATTTCTGAACCTTCTTGATCGTTTATCCAAATTTTTTATATCCTTCTCAAGTAGCCATTTATCTTCTTGAGTTGGATTTCTATACCTTACAAGGTATTCCCTTTCTTGTTTGTTTCTTGTCCTTCTTTCTTTAAGGACCTTCACAATTTTCTTTTCTTCTCCCTCTTCTAAAGGGGGTATTTCTTAGTGGAAATAATTCCCTGTCACTTGAGCTGTGAGGTTTTATCAGACTTACAGGGAAAGTTGGGTGTTTGTTCATTATTTCACCTGTGAGCAGCAATTGCACAGCATTGGGTCCATGTAGTGCTTTTATCATAAATGGTCCTGCAAAGGAAGCTTTCAATTTCTTTGGGCCTTTTATATTATTGAAATTTATAGTTGACACTAGGACCAAGTCTCCTATTTTGAAGTCAGGTGGTTTATGACTTTTATCCCATCTTTCTTTTGCATACTTGAAAGAATCTTTCATAAATCTGTTTTCATGGTGTCTTCCTTTGTCAAGCATTAACTTGACCCTACTTGCTGTTGGGTGTATATCCACCAAATCCTTTTTGAGGGTATCATAAGGGAGTCTTGGATTCCAGCCTTTTTCTAGCATTACAGGGGTCTTGCCAGTTGAAGAATGGATTGATGTTTTATATGCCAGCTCAAGAGCTGGTGTTAATGTACAAAAATCATGGGTAAAACCATCAGAATCTTTGAATTCTAGTCCATAAGCATAGAATATTCTCATCATGTCTTCTAATTTCTGTATCATTCTTTCTGCTAGACCATCAGCTTGGGGTGGTAAGCTGTTGAGAATGTTAGTTCTTTTACAAACAGGTTATGTAGGTTTGTCCATAATGCTGAAGTGAATTTTGGGTCTTTATCACTTATGATGTTTTTTAATAAGCCTGTGTGGCTAATAAATTTATTCCATATCATTATGGCTGTATCAATAGCTGTATCATCCTTGTGAAATGGTAAAAAAATTGGGGTTTTGCTGTATCTGTGAACTAATACTAGGCATCCATTGTAACTTCTGTCTCCTCCTGGAGGTAATGCTGTTACCCAATCCATGTGAACTATTTCCCAAGGGGATTTTGATTCTTGGATTTGGATAATCATTCAAAATTTCTTACCTGTGGCTCTGTTTGCTCTTTGGCATCTGTCACAAGTTTGGCAGTATTCTGCAACATCTTTTTTCCAATTTGGCCACCAAGAGCAAGTTTTTACCCTCTCTAGTGTTCTGTCTTGTGAGAGATGTCCAGCTGCAACACTATCATGAAATTCATGTAGTATAGTGTTTATTAGAGTTCTATCTTTTCAATCCATAGCACGTGTATGTTGAGCTCTATGGTAAAAGATTCCATCAAGGAGGTGGAATCTCATTTCATCATATTCTTTGTTCCATGTTTCATCTAGTTTTTATGAAAGTGATGGGTCTTTACAGTCTTTCATTAGAGGTTTTCATCAGATATGGCAGTCTTTATCCATTTTATAGCTTTCTTTACCTTGGGTAAAGAATTCTGTGCCTATATCTGTTACACATATGCCTTCTATATGGTGCTCTTCCTGTGGTACCCATGCTGGATTTTCAGGTGTATTTGCCAGAGCCCATCTGCTAAGACCATCTGCATTTTTATGAATATTACCAGATTTATAAACTCTAGTCATATTTCCTCTATATTCTTGGATGGAAATTTGCCATATTAACATATGCCTTATTGGGGCTTTCATGTTTAATAAAGATTTTACAGCATTGCAATCTGTAATTAAATCAAACACTGTCCCATATAAATAATAGTGTAAATTTTCTAAAGCCCACACTAAGTTGAGGAATTCCATTTGGCTTGCTCCATACCTTGTTTCTGTCGGCTTTATTTGTCTTGAAATGAAGCAAATTGCTCCCTCAACAGGTTTGTCGTTGATGATTTGTGTCTGGTGTAGTGCAGCACCTAGTCCCTCTCCACAAGCATCAATTTATAGTTTGAAGGGTAGCTTCCAATCTGGAATTAGAAGAAATGGGGAATTTGTTAAGCAATTTTTTTAATTCTTCATATGCCTTAACTCTTTCTTCAGTCATTTCATAGACTGTCTGTTGGTCACAGAGCTTATACAATTACTTAGCACTTCTTGCAAAATCTTTTATATGTTTTCTGTAATGACCAACAAGTCCTGGAAATGATTGCATTTCTTTCTTAGTTTTGGGCATTGGTTTCAATAGTACTGCTGCTATGTTTCTCTTGTCTATGCCCAAGCTTAGTCCAGATACAACATGTCCTAGTGCTTTCAGTTCACTATGCAAAATGACACTTTTTCAGAGAGAATTTCATGTTTACTTGTACTATTTTTTGCAACACTCTTTCTAGTCTTGATAGGTGACTGTCCCAAGTCTCTGAGAAAATTATGATATCATCAATATAAATAATCAGCCATCCTTCTGATAATTCTTCAGGAAATATGGCATTCATCATCCCCTGGTAATGGGATGGTGCATTTTTTATACCAAATGGCATTCTGAGATATTCAAAAATTCCACAGTGCACTATTATCCTTAGTAGTTTCTTGGCCATTGTCTGCTAAGACATTTTGCTGAAAACCATTTAGAGCATCCAAAGCTGTGATGAGCTTAGCCTGAGATAATTTTGTTAATGTCTCATGAATTCTGGGTATTGGATATCTGTCAGGGATGGTATAGGTGTTTAGGGATCTAACATCCCCTACCATCCTTGATTTTCTATGATTCCAGGTTATAATGACAGGTGTAGTGACCTCTACCTGTTCATTATGTCCTACTTTCCTTAATACTCCAAGGTCCATTAGTTCTTTAATGTGTACCTCTAAAGCTTCTCTGGTTCTTGGGCTAGCTAGATAAGCTGGTCTTCTTAATAGAGGTGAATAAGGTTTTTCTACATTAAGGATTATGTCTACCTCATGTCCAATTCCGGCACACAGTGGTTTCTTGTCAGTTGCAAAGGCATTTTTATATTCAAATGAGAGTTCAATCAAATTTTCTTTCATTTTTACTGTCAATTCATGATTTAATTCTGCCTCTTTTAGCTGTGCAGTTATGAAAAATCCATTTCCGGGCTTTTTTCTTCATTCTTGATAACTGTAATTTGTCTTTTGTTATTGAAAAAGCCAGATTTATTTCTTTTATTGTCTCCAATGGTAAAATATCTATCTTTTTAGTTAGAGATATCTATGCCATAAATTGACAAGTAGTCATTTCCAAGTATAAAATGGTTACTAGTGCAGTTGTCTATTGCTACAAATTCTACTTTCAATCTGATACATTGTGAAGGATGAGGAAAAATGAGTGTTAAGTCAATTATTCCAAGGGGCTTCATGCTTTCACTTGCGCTACTAAATTTGACTCCTTGTATTGGCATAAGTTTTTCTTGCCAGTCTGGGACAATGGTTTCTAAATAACGTTTACCAACATAGGTGCAATATGCTCCTGTATCTAAGTTAACTTTTCCTTCTTCGCAATCAACCATAACCATATTTATACTTGATTTTCCAGCTGTATATCCCATTCCTCTTGCAGGTTTGGTTCTATACATTTTGGCATCTTGTATATTTGTCAGGTTTGTGTCAGATGTCCCAACTTGTGGTAAGTTTGAGTTAACATTCAGTACTTCATATTTTAAATCAATATTATCAATTTGTGCATTAATTATATTAATTTCATCACTTTCAGAAGTTTCTGATTCTTCAGTGACCTTTTCAGAATCAAATTCTTCTTCTTTATTATTGTGGTCCTCTGTTTCCACAATTTCATTGATTTTTGCCTTTTTAAGGCAATTATTGGCTAAGTGTCCAATACCTCCACATTTGTGGTACTTTCTTTTCTCATTATTGTTGGATTTATTGGGCTTGAGAGTTTCTCTTGGTTTATCTTTTTTGATAAATGGCTTGTTTGGACTTTTAATGTCCAATTTCTTCCAATTTCTGCCAATTTTTGTCCTTGTCACTATGTCTTCTAGTGCATTGTTATAATCTTCTGTGGAGCATGGCTCTATACACCTGCTTCTCAGGTCATGCTGCGATTCTCCTCCAGATTTCTTGAGTATTTTCATGTGTACCATTTTTTGTGACATTTCTGGGTAGAGTGCATTTAACCTTTCAGCCTGTTTTAAGAACCAAGTGAAAGGTTTATCTTTTTCTGGGTCAAAGAAGAAGTTTTCAAATGCATTTTCCATTTTGTACCTCCAGGCATCATTAGCCCATTTGGTGATTATTTCTTGTTTCCACCAAGACCAGGTATTTTTGCCATTTGTCTGCCTTATCCACAATACCATCCTTTTGCAGATTTCTCACATAGTGATTGTAATCTGGAACTGATCAATTCATTTGGTATGGCATAATCTTCTTGTAACATGTCAATTGTTTTAATAAATGACATATGGTCATATTCACCTTCTCCTGTGAATGTTGGCCATTCTTTTGATTGAGGTGCTTCCTTCATTAAGACTTGGTTATTGTCTTGATGACTCAAGTATGTTATGAATGGATTTGTTGATTCATCTTTTTGCTTAACAGGGCTTCTTATGTGAGAAAATGGGGTTTATAACCTTGGCATATTTAAGTTAGCCTCATTATTTATATCCATTTTTTCAGTAATAAGCCTTATTTCACTTTGAATATCATCTTTCAGATGCATTCTTGCTTCATCACCTTTTTCACATGGTCTAAAAGTAATTTTTGGTGTGATAAAGTCTTTTCTTCAAATTTTTCTTCAGAAATACTTAATTTGTTCAATTTTTCTGTAAGATTATCCATAATTACGTCATAATTTATTGTCAAAGTTTTATCTTTGATATCTTTTATGTATTTATACAATTCTTGTTTTCCTTGTATTAATTTTTTAGTACTTTCAATTTGAAATTTTGTTTTGTTATTTTCAACAATAAATTTAATGTTGTCAATTTCTTTTTTATTCTGTTCAACAATTTTTGTTAAAGAAGATAGATTATTATTTATTTCTTGTGATGATAATAAACTATTTTTAATTTCTTTTAGAGGTAAAATACTATTTTTATTTCTGTTAAAGTATTTACAAAATCAGGGGACAAGATTATTTCTTTGGGAAATGAGGTTGTCTCATTCTTTGCTCCTCCTTGTCCTTGAATTCCATCAAGGTTCTGGCCATGTTGAAGACATTGTCCATGGCATATTTTTGGATCTTTGATATCCTGTAGCTTGGGGAATATTGTTTTCTCCAGTTCTTTGTCTTGTTCTTCTTCCCTTCTTGGGGAAGTGGGTTGTCTTGGGGCTTCTTCTTTGGTTGCCTCCTTCTTTTTGGCATGGTACTCCTTGATCTTTTTGATTTGAGGTTTGGATGATACTTGTAAGGTTTGACTATGAAACAATAAGTAAGAATTACTAATATTTTACTTATTTTACTATGAATGTCCTTAAAAATGAAATAAATAAGATAACAATAATTATGATGATAAATTATTATTATAAATATGGTGTAAAAATAATTATATTATTAAATAAATATAATAATATAATTCATATTACAAAAACTAATATAATAAATAAATATATTAATATAAGATAATTAATATATTTAAAAGCACTTTATCATTGTTACCAACAAATAATAAAAGTGTAAAAAAATTTGTTTTATTAATAAAAACCAATTAATAACAATAATATTACTGATATTAAAGTCATAAATTAATATAAATACCATTTATATTAATTATAGAATTGTTAAAGTAATAATAGAGAAAAATTATTATAATAAGAGAAATAACCTACTTTTAGCACTTAATATAATCATTTTGAACTTTTTACACCAAAAAATGTAAATACAACTTGTTTAAATTGTATTTACAATGCATTTTAAGAGAAATTACAATTTATGTTGATTTTACATGGAATAGAGGTTTTCAAGAGAAATTTAAACAAAACAATTAAATAATTGTAATAATCACCTCAAAGAAGATGATTTTAATAGGATTATCTTTGGTTTTTAATAATATAAGAGTTCTATATATAAAGAATAAAGAAATTACCTTTTGATTTAATGACTTAATGTTTTGTAAGCATCTGAGGGGAAAACAGAGTAAAAAGAGCTCTATTTACAGTAAATACCTCCCTCCTAGAGTCCAGAAGGCTTATAGTAGACGTGTACTGATGCTTCTACCAGAATTGATCAATAGTTTAAGGTTTGGTGATGATTACATCATAATCAAACCATCTTACCTCATAGTTTTGCCATTATTTAAAGTTATCACTGTAACTTTAACTTTGATGACTTCATAGGCTTCGCAGAAGCCTAAACTTCGTGTATTTTATTAGTATTAATCATAATCTAATAGTATCCATGAATTTGATCACTTATATGACTATTAAACTTAAAATACGATTGCAGTGAGTGATCATAAATGATCAAATTTTAGCTTAAACTTTGATCATTAATACCTCTTACATTATGCAGCCTACACCTATTCTGAGACTGGATTCTGATAGCTTGGCATGTCCCCATTAGACTTCCAAGAGCATTTCATTACATCATAAAAACTCTATTTTTGATGATTTTTCTTATAACTCATCTTTTCTGTCAAAATTTAATATTTTAAACTTCAAACCATGATTTCAAGGGGTTATACCTTGAATATTATAATAAAAAATATGTCATTATTCACGAATGAACAATTAGAATCTGACTGTCTACTTTTTTTAAGTTTGGACCACTTTCACAGCAAAGTGGTCAACAGCTCTATTGATTTTAATCAATAATCCATTACAGGTTTTAACCTTGTTTATAATTTGTGAAATAAAGTTCATTTCTGTGTTCCTACAGTAATTATGTGGTGACTTTATTTTTTGGTTTATCACTCTATCATGTATATTTCAAAAGATATTAGCTAAAATGCTTGAATATATGTGTTGACAAAAAAGTGCATATTGTGAACCTTTGAGATATGACCACATACCCAAAAAGGTTGCAAGAAATGTTTAAAATAATTATACATTAAAAACAATTACCTTAAAACTACAACAATGTCATAAATTGGCATAAAACTTGGCTTTACTTAGAAGCAATGAATAAAAATTTGAAATAAATTATACCATTGAATTCCCCATGGTAAAATACACATATACCATTTTTATGGCATATCTGTAGAGTCAATATTTAATGAGTTATAAGCAATTATACCTTATAAAAAACATAAATCCTTAATTATTTCAAATACCAATGGAGAAAAATTTGAAATAAATGGTACCATTGGATTCTCCATAAAAATCTACCATAAAACAATTAAGAAGCTAATCTCCAAAGCCAAGACTTAAGGAGTTAAGCTGAATATATGCACTTTTTTGGTCAACGCATATATTCAAGGATTTTAGCTAATATCTTTTGAAATATGCATGATAGAGTGATGAACCAAAAACAAAGTCATCACTTGATTAATGAAGGAATACAGAAATGAACTTTATTTCACATATTATAAATACGTTTAAAACCTATAAGGGATTATTGATTAAAATCAATAGAGCTGTTGACCACTTTGTTGTGAAAGTGGTCCAAAATTGAAAAAAAATCAGACAGTTGGATTCTACCAGTTTATTCGTGAAGAATGATTTATCTTGTATTCTAATATTCAAGGTATAACCCCTTGAAATCATGGTTTGAAGTTTAAAATATTAAATTTCAACAGAAAAGATGAGTTACAAGAAAAATCATCAAAAATAGAGTTTTGATGATGTAATGAAATTCTCTTGGAAGCATAATAAGGTCATGCCAAGATATTAGAATTCACTCTCTTAATTGCTGTAGCGTGTAAAACGTCAAAGTTATCAAGGATCAAATGTTTAGCTTAATTTGCTCATTTATGATCACTCACTGTAACTTTAAATTACGTTTAACAGTCATATGAGTGATAGAATTGGTGAATACTGTTAGTTTATGATTCAAACTAATAAAATCCACGAAATTTGGGGTTCTTCCAAGCCTTGACGTCATCAAAACTTAGAGTTATAGTGATAACTCTAAATAATGGTGTATATTGAAATAAGATGGTTTGATCATGATGTGTTCATGACCAAACCTTAAAATATTGATAAATTCCAGTGGATATGATCATTGCACGTCTACCAGAAGCCTGTTGGACTCTAGGAGGAAGGAATTTAATATAAATAGACCTCTTTTTACTCTATTTCCTCCTCAGACCCTTACAAAACATTGAATCAGTAAATAAAAAGGTAATTTCTTTATTCTTTATATATAAAACTTTTATGTTATTAAAGACCAAAAATAATCTTATAATAATCTTCATCTTTGACATGATTATTTCAATTATTTAATTGTTTTGTTTAAATTTCTCTTAAAAACCTCAATTCCACGTAAAACCAAGAAAACTTGTAATTTCTCTTAAATTTTATTGTAACTAAAATTTAAATAAGTTTTATTTACATTTCTAGGCATAAAATTATTCAAAATTATTATATTAAGCATTAAAAGTAGGTTATTTCTCTTATTATAATAATTTTTCTCTATTATTATTTTTAATAGTTCTATAATTGATATAAATAGTATTTATATTCATTTATTACTTTAATATTGGTAATATTATTGTTATAAATTGTTTTTTATTAATAAAAAACAATTTTTACGCCTTTATTATTTGTTGGTAACAATAATAAAGTGCTTTCAAATATATTAATTATCTTATATTAATATATTTATTTTATATCTATTATTTTTTTAATATAAATTATATCATTATACTTATTTAATAATATAATTATTTTACGCCATAATTATAATAATTCTTTATTATTATAATTATTTTCATCTTCTTTATTTCATTTATAAGGACATTCATAGTACAATAGGTAAAATATTAGTAATTTTTACTTATTGTTTCATAGTCAAAACTTACATTTTGGGGCCTGGCCGTGATATTTACTCCAAAAGACCTTTAAAAAGATTCTAATTGGGTTTATCCAATAATAAATTATAATTATAATCATAAAACTATATAATAATTTTATATTTATTGATTTTAAATACTATTGAGGCATTTGGAAAGCAATTGTACTGTCTTACACATGGTTTTTCACATCCTTAGACTTGCAAGAACTTTCTTTGAGTGACTCTAGTAATTAAAAAATAATTTTATAAAAGAATCATATTCATTTTTATTTTCTTCTTTAAAAACAAAAACATAAAAAATAATAAAAACCAATAAAAACCAATAAGAAAGTTATTTTATGAATTTTAATTTCATTTCTTTAATTATTTTCACTTTTTAAAGATATAAAAGCAATTTTTACATGGAAAATTGCCATATCTTACCAAAAATAACACATCTTATATAAAAGATTTCTGTTTCTTTGTCTTTTTTTAGTGTTTGAAGACAATCCAACAGAGGACAACCAAATCACTGTTGAAAGATTGGTGGAAGAAACTTGTCAAACTTCTCCAACACCAATAATCACTAAGAAAAAGAAAGCCAAGAAATTGGACTTTCCAGGACCCATTATTCAAGACTCTGAAGGTGAGTACCTCATTTATAAATTGCCATAAGAAGAATTCCTGTTCTGAAATCCTCTTATTTCTTATTTTTCTTCAAAAATGACTACCAGAAGAGGCTCCCAATACTCCATCCAATCAGATGGAGCTGGGCTCAGAGGTAGAATTGATTCCTCAACAGGGAAAAGGAAGGGAAATATCCCCAGTGGAACTGAATCCACACAAGGAAGTGCCCTATCCCAAAGGCAAGTCCCAGAAATGCCCATGATATCTGAACCAGAATTGGAACTAAGTATGAGTGACTCAAACAGGTACAAATCAAATTCAAAGGGCTCAAATAGACATTTACATGAGCCAGTACAAACAGTACTACACAGTGTACAAAGACAGGGATTGGGAAATGTTGCCCCAAATACACCAAGGAGTGATGAACTCATGGCACATCCTGAAAAAGTTCCTCAAAGAGGAGGAAATAGTGAGATAATCCAATGGATGGAATCCACTATCATCCAAACCTCAAATAAAAAAGAGCAAGGATTCCCATGCCAAAAAGAAGGAGGCAACCAAGGAAAAAGCCCCAGTAGCTTCTACCAGCAAGCATCAAGCCAACCCACTTCCCCAAGACAGTAAGAAGAACAAGAAAAATAATTGGAGAAAACCATATTCCCCAAGCTACAGGATTCCAAAAATCCAAAAGGATGCCATGGACAATGTATTCAAAATGGCCAGAACCGTGATGGAATTAAAAGACAAAGAGGAGCAAAGAATGAGACAAGCCCATTTCCCAAAGAAATAACCTTGTCTCCTGATGTTGTAAGTACTTGAACAGAGCTTAAAAATAGTATTTTACCTCTTAAAGAAATTAAAAATAGTTTATTATCTTTCCAAGAAATAAATAAAAGCTTATCATCTTTAACAAAACTTGTTGTAAAAAATAAAAATAAAATTGATAACATAAAATTTATGATTGAAAATAATAAACCAAAGGTATTAATTGATAATACTCAGAAATTAATACAAGGACAACAAGAGTTGTACAAATACATAAGTGATATCAAAGAAAAACTTTGACAAACAATTATGATGTGAGTATTGATAATCGTACAGAAAAATTAAACAAATTAAGCATTTCTGTAGAAAAATTTGAATAAAAGACTTCATTACAGAAAAAACTACTTTTGGACCATGTGGAAAAGAGTGATGAAGCAAGAATGCATCTGAAAGATGACATTCAAAGTGAAATAAGGCTCATCAATGATAAAATGGATAAAATTAATGAGGCTAGCTCAAATATGCCAAAGTGATCAACACCATTTTCCCACATAATAAGCCCTGTTAAACCAAAAGAGGAATTAACAAATCCATTCATAACAGACTTGAGTCACCAAGAAAATAACCAAGTCTTAATGAAGGAAGCACCTCAATTAAAAGAATGGCCAACATTCACAGGAGAAGGTGAATATGATCACATGTCATTTATTAAAACAATTGACATGCTACAAGAAGATTATGCCATACCAGATGAATTAATCACTTCAACATTACATTCATTGTTTGAAAAATCTGCAAAAAGATGGTATTATGGCATAAGGCAAACAAATGGCAAAAATACCTGGTCTTGGTGGAAACAAGAAATAATCACCAAGTGGTCTAATGATGCCTGGAGGTACAAGATATAAAATACATTTGAAAATGCTTTCTTTGACCCAGACAAAGACAAACCTTTAACTTGGCTCTTAAAACAAGTTGAAAGACTCAATTCATTGTACCCAGAAATGTCACAAAAAAAGGTGCACATGAAAATACTTAAGAAATGTGGAGGAGAGCTAGAACATGCCCTAAGAAGCAGGTGTATAGAGTCATTCTCCACAGAAGAGTATATCAATGCACTAGAAGACATAGTGACAAGAACAAAAATTGGCAGAATTTGGAAGAAATTGGACATTAAAAGCCCAAATAAACCATTTATCAAAAAAGATAAATTAAGAGAAGCTTTCAAGCCCAATACACCCAACAAGAATGAGCAAATAAAATGCCATAAATGTGGAGGTATTGGAAACTTATCCAATAATTGCCTCAAAAAGGAAAAGATTAATGAAATTGTGGAAACAGAAAACCACAATGACAAAGAGGAGGAATCTGACTCTGAAAGAGAAACAGAAGAGTCAGAAAGTTCTGAAAGGGATGAAATTAATATAATTAATGCACAAATTAATAATATTGATATAATTTATGAAGTACTGGATGTTATATCAAACTTACCACAAGTTGGGACATCTGACACAAACCTGACAAATATTCAAAATGCCAAAATGTATAGAGCAAAACCTGCAAAAGGAATGGGATATACAGCTGGAAAATCAAGTATAAGTATTGTTATGGTTGATAACCAAGAAGGAAAAGGGAACTTCGATGCAGGAGCATATTGCACCTGTGTTGGTAAAAGTTATTTAAAAACCATTGTCCCAGACTGGCAAGAAAAGCTTATTCAAATACAAGGTGTCAAATTTAGTAGTGCAAGTGAGAGCATGAAGCCCCTTGGAATATTTGATTTAACACTAATTTTTCCTCACCCCTCACAATGTGTCAGAATTAAAGTAGAGTTTGTAGTAATGGACAACTGTACTAGTAATCACTTCATACTTGGAAATGACTACTTATCAATTTATGGTATAGATATATCTAACCAAAAAGACAGATATTTCACCATGGGAGATAACAAAAGACAAATGTTTGGCTTCTTAAATAACAAAAAACAAATCACAGTTATTAAGAATGAAGAGAAAAGTCCAGAAAAGGACCTTTTTATATCTGAACAACTCCAAGAGGCAGAATTCAATCAATAATTAACAGAAAAAATGAAAGAAAAATTGATTGACCTCTTATTTAAGTACAAAAGTGCCTTTGCAACTGACAAGGAGCCACTAGGTGCCATAATTGGGCATTAGGTGGATATAATTCTTAATGTGGAAAAGCCTTACCCACCCTTACTGAGGAGACCTGCTTACCCAGCTAGTCCAAGGGCTATAGAAGCCTTGGAAGCACACATTAAAGAATTAATGGACCTTGGAGTATTTAGAAAATTAGGACGTAATGAACAGGTAGAGTTCACTACACCTGTCATTATAACTTTCCATAATGGAAAATCAAGAATGGTAGGAGACTTCAGAGCCCTGAACACCTATACCATTCCAGAAAGATATCCAATACCCAGAATCCATGAGACATTGACACAATTGTCACAAGCTAAGTTCATTACAGCAATGGATGCTTTGAAGAGTTTTCATCAAAATGTCTTAAGAGACAATGCCAAGAAACTACTGAGGATAATAGTCCACTGTGGGATTTTTGAATACTTAAGAATGCCATTTGGCATAAAAAATGCACCTTCCCATTATCAAAGGATGATGAACACCATATTTCCCGAAGAATTATCAGAAGGATGGTTAATTATCTATATTTATGATATCATAGTTTGCTCAGAAACTTGGGAAAATCACCATACAAGACTAGAAAGGGTACTACAAAAAATAGTGCAAGTGAATATGGAAATTTCCTTGAAAAAGTGTCATTTTGCATACAGTGAACTAAAAGCACTAGGACATGTTGTATCTGGACTCAGTCTAGGAATAGACAAGAATAAATTAGCAGCAGTACTACTTCAGCCAATGCCTCAAACCAAAAAAGAAATGCAATTATTTCTAGGATTTGCTGGTCACTATAGACAGCATATAAAGGACTTTGCAAAAATTGCTAAATCCTTGTATAAGCTATGTGACCAACAAACAGTCTATGAAATGACAGAAGGAAGAGTCAAGGTGTGAGCCTGTGAGGTATGTATAACATACCCATAAGGCCACAAATGATTTTATAAACAATTAATTTTGTCTTAAATAGACTTTTTAGTTGAATTTAAAATAAAAAATAATAAAAAATAAGTATAACTTTTTTTTGGATAAACAAAGTTATAATTATTATGTCATTTTTGGATTCTACACCAAAAATAACCTAGGGTACACCCATAGGGTGTTATACCCAAAAACACTTATTTCTTGTGTTATTAGAAGATTTAAGAATCTCACAGTACTAATGTAGCTTTTTTAACATTTTTTAAAATTGTTAAATTTAAGCTTAATTAAGCTTAAATTTAAAGTTACATAAGGTTTATGCAACTTTACCAAAATTTTAGTTAAAATTGAGGTGTTGTGTATATTTACTGAATTGGCTAAGGATTTGCCATACAGAATGTAAATCCTGCGTGAGCTCAATTTAAAAGGGTTTAAAGCCATGGTATGGCTTTAAATAAATAAAAGGGCAAAATCCACGCAGAAAGGTGGGACAAAGGAAAAAGACCAAATAGAGCTGGGGTACCCAACTTTTTGGATCTGCAAGGACTCAATTAAGGTTGTCCACCTGTATTGGAGGATTTTCAACCTTATTTAAACTTTAAGATTAGACTTTGATCCAACCTTAAGGTTTAAACTGGTTTTATCCCAATTTGGACAGGAATTTCAAGCTGCCAAAGGGTAAATCCCAATATGCAGGCTTGAAATCAAGGTTTTAAGAACTGTCAGAGCTTAATTAAGCTTAAAAACCTTAAATAAGCTTAAAACTTTAAAGTTTCAAGCATTAAAACCTTATCAAAACTTAAGGTTTGGTGTGTATTGCTATTTTACGTGGAAAAATAGCAATAACTTCAAAAATTCATTAAAAATCCAATTCTTAATGGATTTGCTTGAAAATTTCACACAACTTAGAATTTAATATTATCAATATATAAATTAAATTTTAAGTATCTTTTAGAAATAAATTTCCTGGGTAATTAGCCTGGAAATTTACTCTTTTAATTAAGCTTAAAGAAAATTATGATTTCTTCAAAAATTAATTAAAAATTGAGTTTAAAAGATTTCTGCTTGAAACTCTAATTTTAAGTTGTTCATGTGATGAACTTTAATATAAATAAACTTATTTTGTATTAAAACTTAAAATAATTAAACTAAATGAGGATTAAACTTACTTGGAGTTAAGAATAACACTGGTAACTTTAAATTGGAAGTGAAAATAAGTTGCCTTAAGTTAAGAACTCTATTTTTAAGCATGGTTTTTCAGTTTTGACCTGAGCACGCCCTCTACATTCATTATGAATCATGAGAGCTGCTCTGAAGACATAAAAAGAGTCTTTTCATCACTGTTTTTGTCCATCATTCATTATCAATCCAATCATATTAGAAATTTAAACAGGTAAAGTTTTATTAAATATAAAATCTTATTATTAAAAGTAATTCTTAAGTTATTTTTATTCTTTATTTATTAAATGAAAGAATTGAAGTCATAGAATTCAGATTATTGTTGTAATCTTCTATAATAAATTTTATTATATAAAATTATCATCTTAAATATCTTTTAAAATCCACAAATTCCTCTCAAAAACTCTTAAATAATAATTTATATTATTAAAAATTGTTTTATCTTTGAATTTATTGATTTTTGACGTGTTTTTAACTTATAATTATTATTTAATATTATAACTGTTGTATTTTGACTTATTGTATTAAATAAATCTTATAAGTAAGTTTTCTCTAGAATTCTATATTTTTTTATCTAGTATTAGTTTTTTTTATAGAATTTTTATTCTAAAAGAATTATTTCTGCACAGTGTGTGTTTAATTCTTTTTATAAATAATATTTATATTATTTATAAGTGGTTAATATTCATATTTTCCATGTGTAATTGTCTCATTAAGAGCTTTACACTTCTTATTGTTATAACTGTCAGTGACTATAACAATAATAGAATAATTATAATTTATTATAATTATTATATTTTTTTTATTATTATATTACTATAATAATAATTAAATTTATTTTTTATATATAATTATTTTTAATAATTATATTTAAATTTGTGGTTATAATATTTTATTATATTATATTTTTTTTTACTGAGGACAGTCATAGTACTCTTGATATTGCTACTATTATCAAGAGTTTCATAGACAAACCTTACATTTGGGGGCCTGGCCGTGATTTTAAACCAATTTTTGGGACATTAATCATATTCTAGACCTTATTTTACTAATTTTTGACGTAAAATTGCCATATTTGTCTTAATATTGGCTTTTTTGGGACTTATTCCTTGTAAATAATCTTTATAATATTAATAAAGTTATTTTTCTTAAGAATATTGTTTGAAACAATATACTATTGAGTGATTTGGAATAAATTTCTTTTGTCTAACTAGTGGCTTTTTCACATCACAGACTTGAAATTTATTCTTTGAGTTATTCTAGTATAAAGTGAATAATAATATAATTTTGATTAATTAACTTGTTAATTGCATAATTATTATTTCTTCAAAGAAAATAATAAATTAAATAAAAAATCTTTAAAAAATAAAAATCTTTACTAAAAACATTTTTTCTTTTTATCTTAGACATTTTTCTTTATTTTTGACGTAATTTGCCATAAATTACATAAAAACAACTTTATTCAATAAGTTGAGTTTATAAGTTATTTTTATTATTTGATAAAATAACTTATATTTTTATTTTTTCTCTAGTGTCTTCCATCAGAGAAAGTTCTTCAGACTCTGAAGCCTCAGAGTCCAGTATTGAAATTCAAACCAGCCCAGCACCAAGGGGTTTGATAACCAAAGAGCCCTTTAAAGGTCCTGCAGGTGAATTTAATTCAATTTTACTCTAATTTTTATTAAAATTGACGTGAAATGACTCCTACTAGAAGTGGAAGCAACTACTCCATCCAATCAAATGGATCTGGACAAGGACATTCCAGCCACAAATCAAAAAGGCAAGAATGTCCTCCCAGAGGAGAGGCACAAATGGAGGATGCCAGAACTTCCACCAGTTCCCAAAGGTTAGCCAGAACCTTTGAACCTCTTCTTGAGAGTCCAGAAGCTGACATAACTGCTATTGCTGTTAGACCTGAACCATTTCCAACAGGCAGCTGTGGAAATTTTTCAATCCCAATGGAAAAACTGGTTCCTGGCGTCAAAACAACAAGAGTGGGAACTCCTTCCAAGTCTTTGGATAGGCACCATGAACTCTTATCTTCAAGTGAAGAAGTTAATGGGACCAGAAAAGACAGAAAATCTTCTACTGGGTTGGACACCAATGTCTGTCAAAGGACAAGTCCAACAGATAAAAGCTTGGTTGAAAAACAAAAGCATGTTGTCAGAAGATCAGAAGAAGAAATTGGCTCAAGGCAAGGACAACAGCCAAGTGGAAGCTCCTCAAGCATCCACCAGCAAAAATCCGCCTCAACCAGTGCAAAACAAGCCCAAGCAAGCCCCAAAAACCAACCAAAAGGGCAAGCAGAAGGCAAAGGGAAAGGCAAAGCCCAAGTGGAACAAGCCTTACCCGCAGAATTACAGAATTCCAAAGAAGGAAAAGACAGCCATGGACAATGTGTTCAATATGGCAAGAACTTTGATGGAATTCAAAAACAAGGAGGAGGAAAGATTGAACCAATCCTTTCCAAAGAAGTAGACCTTGTAAATCTTGTAACTTACTTTGAATCTTGTAATAAAGAAATTATGGCAAAATTTAAAGCATTTGATCATGTCCAACAGAAGTTGGGTAATGAAATATTACAAGTAAAAGACCAACAAAAGACCATAATTGGCCTTGAAAATGTTAATAAGGCAAATATTTTGTCTTTGACGCAAATTTGTGAAAGACTTGAGTTTAAAGTTACCTTACTCAATCAACCAGATGAGCATTCAATTTCTTTTATAACTGGACAGTTGAAAGAATTGAAAATACAAGTGCCAAACTTGGAAAATTCAACTGGTCACAATGCAGCTCTTTTTCAAGAACAATTGGAAAAAAGTGATAAAGCAAGACTTGAATTGAAAGAAGATATTCAATCAAGTATTAATAATATATCACTGAAAAATGAATTGCCAAGGCAATCCACACCATTTCTTGACAGAAATGTTCTTAACTTGAATAATGATTTACATCATACAATTTCAAGTAATGATGTGGAAACTGCTTGCAATTTTAAAGACATTCCAAGATTAGAGGAATGGCCAACCTTCAGTGGTGAAGGAGAATATAATCACATGGAATTTATGAAAACAATTGATATGTTCAAAGAAGACTTTAACATACCAGATGAATACATAAGTGCCAGATTACACTCATTATTTACCAAATCAGCAAAGAAATGGTATTATAAGATGAGGCAAGACCATGGTAAACATTCTTGGCCTTGGTGGAAAGAACAAGTTATTTTCAAATGGGCAAATGATTCCTGGAGATTTAGAATGGAAAATTCTTTTGAAGAAGCCATTTTTAATATTGAGAGGGACAGGACCATGTCTTGGTTTCTTAAACAGAAGGACAGATTAACTGCCCTTCATCCTGATATGTCTGAAACAATGGTACATAAAAGGATATTAAGAAAATGTGGCGGTGACCTTGAGCATGCTATAAGAAGCAGATGTATTGAGCCTTGCTCTACAGAGGATTATATCAATGCTATGGAGGATATCACTACTAGAACAAAAATTGGAAGAAATTGGTTTAAACGCCCAATAGACAACAAGACTAGTGGGAAACCAACTTCAAAACCAAATAAACCACATGACAGACCTCCTTTGAAATGTCATAAATGTGGAAGTACATCTCATTTGGCAAACACTTGTCCCAAAAAGACAAGAGTCAATGAGATAAATATTGAACAAGTGGAAGACACAAAAGAAACTGATGTATCTTCACATGAAAGTGATTCTGAACCTTCAGAAGAAGAAGTATTAGAAGAACTTAGTATAGAAAATATTAATGTTTCTTTTGAAGTCACTGAGGTACATACTCACTTACCACAGTACAGTGATGAATGTATGGATCTCATACATGTGCAAGATGCCAAAATGCAAAAAACCAAACCTGCCAGAGGTAAAGGTTATACAGCTGGGTCATCTTGTATCACTAATATTGTGATAAATAACATAGAAGCCAAGATACATCTTGACTCAGGTGCTTTTTGCACTTGTGTTGGAAAAGATTATCTTGACAAGATTTATACCAATTGGCAAGACAAATTGATACCAATTGAAGGTATAAGATTCAGCAGTGCTAGCCAAAACATGCACCCTTTGGGTATATTTGAAGCAGCAATAATATTTCCTCATCCTGCAGGAAGTGTAAGATTGAAAGCTGAATTTGTTGTTATGAATAATTGTACTTCACAACACTTTATACTTGGAAATGATTATCTCAATATCTATGGTATTGATATTAATAATCATAAAGACAGATATTTCACTATAGGGGAAAATAAAAGGCAAAAATTTGCTTTTTCTCCAGAAAGAAGAGAAATCACTGTCATTAAACAAGTGAAAAATGTTAACAAGGACAAATTTGTGTCAGATCAGCTAAGTGAAGCACAAATTAGTCCTGAATTAACACCTGAAATGAAGGAAGATCTTATTGAAATTTTATTTCAATATAGAGAAGCCTTTGCTTCTGATAATGAACCACTTGGGGCTATAAAAGGCCATGAGGTGGACATTATGCTTAATGTGGAAAGGCCTTATCCGCCACTATTAAGAAGACCAGCTTACCCAGCTAGCCCTAGGGCTAGAGAAGCATTAGAAAGTCATATTAATGAACTAATGAAACTGGGAGTTCTTAGAAAAGTTGGGCACAATGAGGAAGTTGAAGTCACAACTCCAGTGATCATTACTTGGCATAATGACAAGTCAAGAATGGTTGGTGATTTTAGAGCACTGAATACCTACACTATTCCAGACAGGTATCCAATCCCTAGAATTCATGAGACTTTAACTCAATTATCCAAAGCAAGATTTCTTACTTCTATGGATGCTCTTAAAGGCTTCCATCAGAATGTTTTAACAGCTCATGCTAGGAAATTATTGAGAATAATTGCTCATTGTGGTATTTATGAATATTTGAGGATGCCTTTTGGTATTAAAAATGCACCCTCTCATTATCAGAGAATGATGAATACCATCTTCCCACATGAATTGTCAGAGGGATGGTTAATCATTTATATTGATGACATTATCATTTGTTCAGAAACCTGGCAATTACATTTAGAGAGACTTTCATTAGTACTTAAGAAAATCTTACAAGTGAACATGAAAATTTCTCTTAAAAAGTGTAATTTTGGATTTCATGAGTTAAAAGCTCTAGGACATGTAGTCTCAGGACTGAGCCTTGGTGTTGATAAAAACAAAGTGGCTGCAGTTTTACTGAAACAAATGCCCCAGAACAAAAAAGAAATGATGTCTTTCTTAGGGTTTGCCAGTTATTACAGGCAACACCTTAAAGATTTTGCAATCCATGCCAGATCATTATACAGAATTTGTGATCAACAAACTGTTTTTGAAATGACACAGGAAAGAATTCAAGCATATGATAAAATCAAGTATGCCTTGACCAATGCACCATTATTATTGATGCCAGATTGGAAACTTCCTTTCAAGCTGTATATTGATGCATGTGGTGATGGTTTAGGAGCTGCTCTTCATCAAGTTCAAATTGTCAATGACAAACCTTATGAAGGTCCAATTTGTTTTATTTCAAGACAAATTAAACCTACTGAGGCCAGATATGGAGCTAGCCAAATGGAGTGCCTTTGCCTTGTTTGGGCTCTGGAAAAACTTCATTACTATCTTGATGGTAGTGTGTTTGAAGTAATTACTGATTGTAATGCAGTAAAATCACTTCTTAACATGAAAACTCCAAACAGACACATGTTAAGATGGCAGATTGCTATACAAGAGTATAGAGGAAATATGACCATAGTACATAAAGCTGGAAATATTCACAAGAATGCTGATGGCTTGAGTAGATGGGCATTACCCAATACACCTGACAATCCTGCCTATGTTCCTACAAGTGCAGAACCTCAAATTCCAGTTGAAGGAATTAATATCACAGATGTTGGAACAGAATTCTTTGATGAAGTTAGAGAAAGCTATAAGCAAAATAAAAATTGCCATATACTTACTTCTCTACTTGACAAAGATTGCAAAGATGCAGCATTGGCTAATTCTCTGGATGATATTTCGAAAACATCTTATGACAACGGAAGATTCCATTTATTTGATGGTATATTATACCATAGGTCTAAACACACATGTGTCATGGTCCTATGTAGTAGAATGCTGATTAACACAATACTACTAGAATGCCATGATAACATTTATTCTGGACATCTGTCTGAGGACAGAACAATGGAAAGAATTAAGACATGTGCCTGGTGGCCATCTTAGAGAAAAGATATCATGGAGTACTGTCACAGTTGTGATAGATGCCAGAAAGCCAATAAAGCTACTGGTAAAAGATTTGGTTTAATGATCCATATTCAAGAACCAAGTACCCCATGGGAAGTGGTTCACATGGATTGGGTAACTGCCTTACCACCTGGAGGTGATAAAAGTTACAATGCATGTCTTGTTATTGTAGACAGATACAGCAAAACACCAATCTTTTTACCATGTCATAAGGATGACACAGCTATGGATACAGCTCTTTTAATTTGGAACAGAGTCATATCCCATACTGGTCTCTTTAAAAACATCATTAGTGATAGGGACCCAAAATTTACATCAGCCTTATGGACTAATTTACATAAGCTTTTGGGTACAAAATTATCATTCTCAACAGCATACCATCCACAAACAGATGGGTTAGCAGAAAGAATGATTCAAACCCTTGAGGACATGATCAGAAGATTTTGTGCTTATGGCCTGGAGTTTAAAGATTCTGACGGCTTTACCCATGATTGGTGTACTCTTATACCAGCATTGGAATTAGCCTATAAGACCTCCATCCATGCTTCCACAGGCAAAACTCCTGCAATGTTGGAAAAAGGATGGAACCCCAAACTTCCAGTGGATACTTTGAAGAAAGATCTAGTTGATATTCATCCAACTGCTTCAAGCTTTAAATTGTTGCTTGATAAAGTGAGGCACCATGCAAATCAAAGCATGAATGATGCCTTTAAATATGCTAAACAGAAATGGGATAAAAGTCATAAAACCCCAGAATTCAAAGTAGGGGACTTAATATTAGTTTCAACCTTGAGCTTTAATAATATTAAAGGTCCAAATAAATTGAAAGATTCCTTTGCAGGACCATTTATTATCAAAGCCCTTCATGGGACAAATGCAGTACAAGTGGAACTGTCAGGAGAGTTAGGAAATAAGCATCCAACTTTTCCTGTCAGTCTTGTAAAGCATTACACTTCAAGTGATAAGGAATTATTTCCTTTAAGAAATGAAACACCCTTAGAGGTACCCCCACTTGAACCAAGTGAGGAAAAGAAAGTACTGAAAGTCTTAAAAGAAAGAAGACTTAGGGGCAAAAATGAAAGAGAATACTTAGTCAGGTACAGAAATCCACAACATGAAGATGAGTGGATTGAAGAAAGTAAAATACCTAATTCCCAAAAGTTTCTCAGAAGATTCAGACATGAGAGAAGACCAATTCCTCAGTAAAAAGTTTGAATTGTGTGCTTTACATACTTGAAAAGTATAAGTGAAGAGGTTGGACAGTGGATTATACCCCCCCAAAATAACTTGGGGGTATACTACAAAAGAAAAATTGTGGTACAATTTTTTTTTGGTGGTAGGGAATGTGAGCCTGTGAGGTATGTATAACATACCCATAAGGCCACAAATGATTTTATAAACAATTAATTTTGTCTTAAATAGACTTTTTAGTTGAATTTAAAATAAAAAATAATAAAAAATAAGTATAACTTTTTTTGGATAAACAAAGTTATAATTATTATGTCATTTTTGGATTCTACACCAAAAATAACCTAGGGTACACCCATAGGGTGTTATACCCAAAAACACTTATTTCTTGTGTTATTAGAAGATTTAAGAATCTCACAGTACTAATGTAGCTTTTTTAACATTTTTTAAAATTGTTAAATTTAAGCTTAATTAAGTTTAAATTTAAAGTTACATAAGGTTTATGCAACTTTACCAAAATTTTAGTTAAAATTGAGGTGTTGTGTATATTTACTGAATTGGCTAAGGATTTGCCATACAGAATGTAAATCCTGCGTGAGCTCAATTTAAAAGGGTTTAAAGCCATGGTATGGCTTTAAATAAATAAAAGGGCAAAATCCACGCAGAAAGGTGGGACAAAGGAAAAAGACCAAATAGAGCTGGGGTACCCAACTTTTTGCATCTGCAAGGACTCAATTAAGGTTGTCCACCTGTATTGGAGGATTTTCAACCTTATTTAAACCTTAAGATTAGACTTTGATCCAACCTTAAGGTTTAAACTGGTTTTATCCCAATTTGGACAGGAATTTCAAGCTGCCAAAGGGTAAATCCCAATATGCAGGCTTGAAATCAAGGTTTTAAGAACTGTCAGAGCTTAATTAAGCTTAAAAACCTTAAATAAGCTTAAAACTTTAAAGTTTCAAGCATTAAAACCTTATCAAAACTTAAGGTTTGGTGTGTATTGCTATTTTACGTGGAAAAATAGCAATAACTTCAAAAATTCATTAAAAATCCAATTCTTAATGGATTTGCTTGAAAATTTCACACAACTTAGAATTTAATATTATCAATATATAAATTAAATTTTAAGTATCTTTTAGAAATAAATTTCCTGGGTAATTAGCCTGGAAATGTACTCTTTTAATTAAGCTTAAAGAAAATTATGATTTCTTCAAAAATTAATTAAAAATTGAGTTTAAAAGATTTCTGCTTGAAACTCTAATTTTAAGTTGTTCATGTGATGAACTTAAATAAACTTATTTTATATTAAAACTTAAAATAATTAAACTAAATGAGGATCAAAGTTACTTGGAGTTAAGAATAACACTGGTAACTTTAAATTGGAAGTAAAAATAAGTTGCCTTTAGTTAAGAACTCTATTTTTAAGCATGGTCATTCAGTTTTGACCTGAGCACGCCCTCTACATTCATTATGAATCATGAGAGCTGCTCTGAAGACATAAAAAGAGTCTTTTCATCACTGTTTTTGTCCATCATTCATTATCAATCCAATCATATTAGAAATTTAAACAGGTAAAGTTTTATTAAATATAAAATCTTATTATTAAAAGTAATTCTTAAGTTATTTTTATTCTTTATTTATTAAATTAAAGAATTGAAGTCATAGAATTCAGATTATTGTTGTAATCTTCTATAATAAATTTTATTATATAAAATTATCATCTTAAATATCTTTTAAAATCCACAAATTCCTCTCAAAAACTCTTAAATCATAATTTATATTATTAAAAATTGTTTTATCTTTAAATTTATTGATTTTTGACGTGTTTTTAACTTATAATTATTATTTAATATTATAACTGTTGTATTTTGACTTATTGTATTAAATAAATCTTATAAGTAAGTTTTCTCTAGAATTCTATATTTTTTTATCTAGTATTAGTTTTTTTTATAGAATTTTTATTCTAAAAGAATTATTTCTGCACAGTGTGTGTTTAATTCTTTTTATAAATAATATTTATATTATTTATAAGTGGTTAATATTCATATTTTCCACGTGTAATTGTCTCATTAAGAGCTTTACACTTCTTATTGTTATAACTGTCAGTGACTATAACAATAATAGAATAATTATAATTTATTATAATTATTATATTTTTTTTTATTATTATATTACTATAATAATAATTAAATTTATTTTTTATATATAATTATTTTTAATAATTATATTTAAATTTGTGGTTATAATATTTTATTATATTATATTTTTTTTTACTGAGGACAGTCATAGTACTCTTGATATTGCTACTATTATCAAGAGTTTCATAGACAAACCTTACACAAGGCGTATGAAGAACTGAAAAATTCCTTAACAACTTCCCCATTTCTTCTAATGCCAGATTGGAAACTACCCTTCAAACTTTACATTGACACTTGTGGAGAAGGACTAGGTGCTGCACTACACCAGACACAAATTATCAATGATAAACCAGTGGAAGGACCAATTTGCTTTATTTCCAGAAAAATAAAGCCAACAGAAGCAAGATATGGAGCTAGCCAAATGGAATGCCTCTGGTTAGTGTTGGCTTTAGAAAAGTTACATTATTACTTGGATGGAACAGCATGTGATGTGATTACAAACTGTAATTCTGTAAAATCTCTATTAAATATGAAAACTCCAAATAGACATATGCAGAGATGGCAAATTGCTATCCAAGAATACAGAGGAAATATGACTATTGTTCATAAATCTGGCAATATTTCTAAAAATGTAGATGGTCTTAGCAGATAGGCTCTAGCAAATACCCCTGACAATCCAGCATGGGTACCACAGGAAGAGCACCATATAGAAGGAATATGTGTTACAGAAATTGGCACAGAATTCTTTAACCAAGTTAAAGAAAGCTATAAGATAGACAAGAATTGCCATATCTTAAGCCAACTTCTAATGAAAGACTGCAAAGATCCATCACTTTCATCAACATTAGATGAAAAATGGAAAAAGGCATATGATGAAGGAAGATTCCACCTTCTTGATGGAATTCTTTACCATAGAACAAAACATACATGTGTTATGGCCTTAACAGATAGAACCCTGATAAACACTATTTTACATGAGTGTCATTATAGCGTTGCAGCTGGACATCTTTCAGAAGACAGAACACTAGAAAGGATGAAAACCTGCTCTTGGTGGCCAAATTGGAAGAATGATGTTGCAGAATACTGCCAAACCTGTGACAGATGTCAAAAAGCCAACAGAGCCGCCGGAAAGAAATTTGGAATGATGATCCAAATCCAAGAACCCAAATCCCCTTGGGAAATAGTTCATATGGATTGGGTAACAGCATTACCCCCAGGAGGAGACAGAAGCTATAATGCATGCCTAGTATTAGTTGTCAGGTATAGCAAAACTCCCATGTTCCTACCATGTCACAAAGATCGCACAGCTATGGACACAGCCATAATGATATGGAATAAAGTTATCAGCCACACAGGCTTATTCCAGAATATTATAAGTGACAGAGACCCAAAATTCACTTCAGCATTATGGAAAAATCTACATAACTTGTTTGGGACAAAATTATCATTCTCAACATCTAACCATCCTCAAACTGATGGTTTAGCAGAAAGAATGATACAGACCTTGCAGGACATGATCAGCAGATTCTGTGCTTATGGACTAGAATGCAAAGATTCTGATGGTTTTACCCATGATTGGTGTACACTAATACCAGCCCTTGAACTGGCATATAAAACATCAATAAATTCTTCTACTGGAAATACACCGGCAATGCTAGAAAAAGGTTGGAATCCAAGACTTCGTTATGATACCCTCCAAAAGGACTTAGTGGATATACATCCAACAGCAAGCAGTTTTAAGATAATTCTTGACAAAGCAAGACACCATGCAAACAGATGTATGCAACATTCTTTCAAATATGCAAAAGAAAGATGGGATAAAAGTCATAAACCACCTGACTTCAAAATAGGAGACTTGGCCCTAGTATCAACCCTCAATTTCAATAACATAAAAGGTCCAAAGAAATTGAAAGATTCCTTTGCAGGAGCCTTTATGATAAAAGCACTCCATGGACCCAATGCTGTGCAATTGGAACTCACAGGTGAATTAATGAACAAACACCCAGCTTTCCCTGTAAGTCTGATAAAACCTTACAGCTCAAGTGACAAGGAATTATTTCCACTAAGAAATAAACCCCCACTTAAAATTCCCCCCTTGGAAGAAGGAGAAGAGAAGAAAATTGTAAAAGTCCTTAAAGAAAGAAGGACAAGAAACAAAAAAGAAAGATAATACCTTGTAAGATATAGAAATTAAACTCAAGAAGATAAATGGCTACTTGAGAAAGATATACCAAATGCTGATAAACTACTAAGAAGGTTCAGACATGAAAGAAAACATGAAAAATAGAAAAGTTAAGCATTATTGAGCTTCAAGACTAACAAAGTCTATTGAAGAGGTGGGACAGTGGGTGATACCCTAATTACACATATCAGATTGTGGTACAATCTTTTTTGGTGGTAGGGAATGTGAACCTTTGATATATTACCACATACGCAAAAAGGTCACAAGAAATATTCAAAATAATTATACATTAAAAATAATTACCTTAAAACTACAAAAATGCTATAGATTGGCATAAAGCTTGACTTAAGTTAAAAGCAATGAATAAACATTTGAAATAAATTATACACCAGGGTGAATCTCGCGTCAATCGTTGGCAATTGACTTCATGTCGCACCGCGGTCAGTATAAAATCTTGCTTCAGTCGCGTTAGTGTCACTTTATAGTCACTGGATTTAGTGGGTCACGTCACGTCAGCGTCAAGACAATGTCAATCGTCACATGTGTCACATGAGAATGTCACTCAAAGCGCAAACCCATTTCAACACTATGCGCAATGTTCGTGTAATTTCACCTCATTGGCTTCTGCCTTCCCGACGCTTAGCATGCTTACGCACCCGCACCGCCCTCCATCCAGATGAGACTCCGACACTGCCCCCCCATCTCCGTCCTCACCACTCCTTACACTTTCACATCCCCGCCCTTACCATCCTTACGCTTGTGTAGTACCCTCCCGACATGCCTCCAACACAGCTTCCCATCCTTACGCTCATGTAGTGCCTTCCCGACATGCCTCCGACAACCCTTACCATCCTTACGCTCATGTAGTGCCCTCGCGACATGCCTCCGACACCACTTATGACCCTTACGCTTGTGTAGTGCCCTCCCGCCATGCCTCCGACACTGCTTACCATAGTTACGCTCATGTAGTGCCCTCCCGACATGCCTCCGACACTGCTTACCATACTTACTGTCAGCCTGTGACTCAAAACCAGAGCACAAGCATGACAGCCAAAATACCATAAACCAATGGTATAGCCAAAATACCACCAAAACATGGATCTGAGCCAAATTAGCTCAAAAGGTATCAGAAGAAAGAGGAAACTCGCCTCTTTCTGAAAATATAAGTCCCATCACCATAGGACAAGAAATAACAAAGTTATTCCTGCTCAAAGTTATTGCTGAGCATAAACCTTAATTTTCACCTCTCATCTAAAATCTAGAAGGAGAGGCTTAACCCCATCAAATGGGTACCCAAAATGAAGCTCTAAGCCAGGTCTATCCAATGGTACCAGCCAAACTGAGCTAGCACCAGTATTACTTGAGTTATGGTCAAATTCAGACCAAATAAGGGTGAACAAAACATTCACCTCTCATCTAACTTTTACAGTTTTAGTGTGAGATACCTGAAGTGGGGTCTTTTTGGAAAGAGCACAATCAGGGCTATCTGATGGTGCCATCCATTTCCTCATAGCTCAACTACAACAGAAGTTATTGGCCAAACAAGCTTAATACAGCTTTTGACCAGACCACGCCAATGTACAAAAATACTTGTACGTGGGATAGCTTTGTCAAATTTAATGATAACCATGTCAAGTTGGGTACCATTGTGTAGAGATCATACAGAGCTATTCAATGAACCAACTTTGAGCTTGATATCTCAAAAACCGACAGAGTTATGACCATTTTAAGGTCAAAATCCCACCTGCTGTCAGATACAGCCTTACCATGGGATAATATCCCATAACCATGAATATGAGGTGTCAAATAGACAAAAAAGCATGTTTTTACTTCAATACCTCATATGTCAGTCAATACTGGGGTCCCATACAGTTTCTGTACAGCATTCTACGCATCATACACGTCAGAATCAGGCTGTGAGGTCCCCAGATGAAAGTTTTCACCCTGTATTGGTGAAAACTGCCCAGATGTGGTTTCAAAACCACATCTGAGCCCAATACAGGGTATACAGGCTGTTTGCAAACCACAAGCCTGTCATAGAGAGTGAAAAATCTTCACTTCCTCTACGTGGAAAGGTCTAGCAGCCTTTCCACCCCAATTTTAGGATAAAAGGAGGGCTTTTCACAGCCAAACGCCTTTCCTCATCCTGCTCTTGAATAACCTACGTAGTAAACTGTCAAAAACAGTTTTACTCTTGGTTAAATAATCAGGTATAATTATAATCTTTAATCATTGTAGACTTTATTATTGTAATCCAACAGATAAAGCCTGCACCCAGGGTTCTCAATAGCGCTCACCACCACTATTTCTCAATAGTAGAACCCTTTTATCTCATTATAAACCTTTATAAACCTTTTTTAAATCATTTTCTGTCGTGTCACATACACAGTTAAAGCTGTAATTAGCCTAGTTATACCTTTATCATAGTATCATCCTGACATTTTGGGAGCCTGGCCGTGTTTTTGACTTTTTTTGGACCTTACAAGTAAGTCTTTTCTCTTTTTTATGACTTATTAACACATTGTTTTATCCTTTTTAGGCGTAATTTCTATTGAAATATATATATTTTATATATTTTTACCTTTTTTTTTATATACTCATATCATAAGAGTATTTTTTACGTGGTTAACACCCACAGTAATTTATTATTTTTGGCGTGTTTTGCATATAAAAACACATAAGCCACTAATAAAGTCCTGTATTCTTGACTGAATAAGGACACCTCTGACTGAAAAACCATCAGTTGAGGCGTGGTCAAGTGTATTGTTAAGTCAATAACACTTGTATACAAACCACTTTTACCGAATACACTTGCAAACCACAAGTGTATCTGTGGGATACTGACACACAAACAGTGTGACAGGACACCATAAGCTGTATTTTTGACGTGAAATTGTTAATTCAATTACACTGTCATTATACAAGGGCATACTGTAATAATATACAAGCCCAGAGGCCATTCTTAGACGTGCAAAACCAGCCTTTGTAGAAGTCTTAACTGACATAAGCCCTCTTTTTCCTGTTTTGATTCAGTGGAAGAAAACTACATCCCACTTGAAACCCAGTCACAGGCCAACACACCAGTGACACCCCCAGAACCAGAGGGCAGCAAGGGTAAAGGAAAAAGGCTTAGTGAAGGCCTCATTACAGCCAAGAAGTGGACACCAATAGCCACTCAGAGGAGTATAAAACCACAAAACTCTGCTTCAATACAAGGTAAACCAACCTTAACCACTTATACAGGGAAGATTACAATTATTAACCCAGTTGTAACCTCCAAAGGCAAACTGCCCAAATCAGCAGATAACAAATTTGTACAAGGCAAAGTCAAAGTTAAATACCCTAAGAACATAAAGTTTTTGACTGCTTGCAAACACTGATATGTCCCCTGCATACCTCAGAGACCTTGGCTTCCAAAGGAACCAGCCAGAGGATAGAGCAGGAATGTCTAGAACCAGAAGACCTGAAAGAAGACACATTGGACACAGTGGTGGATGGCAAAACAATGAGGGAGATAATATCAACCTTGCCATTCACACTCCAATTCAACAGAAACCTCAAACCAGAGGACTGGAAGGATATGGATCAAGTTCTTCAAATCCACCAACTCCTCAAAGATTTGTTTCAATGGAGCATGGACAACAAGAGGTTCAACCTAGCAGCTCACTGGGCAGAACTAGGATCAAGTTGCCAGAAGATCTGTCTCAAAGAGATAGACTTCAAGGACCTTATGGTAATCACCAAGGGTTGGAACCCTACCAGGCAGCACAGACTCCTGGAGGCAAGGGCACAGAGGATAAGGGAGAACCAAGCCACTATCCAAGCTATAGAAGAACAGTTAACCCAGACAGGGCCTACTCAGATTCCTTCAGGTTCACAAGGAGCAAGCCAAATCAGCTCTCCAGTGGCTTCACACCATTCAGAAACCAGCAGATCAGTGGCCAAGAGTCACCATTCTTCACAATTCCAGGAAGTATCCAGGAGAAGACAAGGCAACAAGGGCAAGAACAAAGCCTCCTTCAACCAGAGGAGGAAATAGTCAGACCCCATGATCCAGAAGCTGTTAGATTTGGTAAAAGAAGTACACAAGAGCCAGAAGTAGTTGTAAACCACTCTAGAATCAGTAGTCCTAGTAATAGAAACATTACCCCCACTCAGACTGAACATAACATTATCACATCTGGGAGCAACATCAACAGTGACACACTGTGGTTGCAAATGTCCCAATATGCTGAGCAATCTGCAAAGCAGGCTGCAGAATTTGCAGCTGCCCAAGAGAGGATGAGAAAAACTCAAGCCTCATTGGAGCAGATAGTTAAAAACCTTCAGGAAGGATATGCACAACTGAGCAAAGCCTCTGAAGAAACCAACAAGAGACTGAATCAAGTCTCTAAAGAACAACACCATAGCAGCAGGGACAGGGAGTGTCTGAACCAAGACATCAACAAATTGTTTGATGCCTACCATAGCTTAAAACCCCAACCACAAGGCCAAGCTATGGAGAATCCATATCAACCAGATGACATCAAACCAGATGCCATGTTGTTGAATAAGGCAAGATCTCCATCACAATACCAGGATGGAGATGGCATGTCTTATTCAGAGAAGGAAGCCTTGAAACAGCTTCCTGAGGCCTCAAACTGGCCCAAATTCTCTGGATCAGGAGAATATGATCATATGGAACTCTTAGATTATATTGATGGACTCTTCATTGATGTACCCAGCATACCAGATTACTGGATTACTGCTAGACTGAATACTGCATTTAAAGGTCATGCAAGTATATGGTACACAGAAATGAAAGAAATCCATGGCAGAAGAAATTGGCCATGGTGGAAGAGTCAAATAATCCAAAAGTACAGTAATGGAACTTGGATATGGCAAAAGACCATGTCATTTGAAAATGACAAATACTCTGTGGACAAAGATCCATATGAGTGGTCTCTCAGACAGTCTAAAAGACTTAAAGCCATTGATCCTCAGATGAACATCCAGATGAGGAATCACAAACTTCTGACACAACTGCCAGGAGAACTAGAGCATGCAGTGAAATTCAGATGCAACCAAAATTTCACTCTAGATGACATAGCCAATACCTTACAAGACATAAGGAAAAGGACTAATATAGGGAAATTCACCCCATATAGAAGCAATAGTTTCAAAGAGAAACAACCTTTCAGGGTGGAGTTTAAAGACAAACCCAGAGAAAGAGTGGCAGAAGTGGCAAAGAAGAAGAATTCTTGTCACAATTGTGGTTCAAAAGACCACTATGCCAACAACTGTCCAAAAGCAAAGAAAAAAGTCTATACTATAGAAAAAGTCCCTGAAGAAGAACCTCCAACAGAGGATTCTGAATCAAACTCTATGGGAGATGCCATCAGAGAACCATCTGATGATGATCAAGACCCAAGAGAGGAATTTCTAGTGGAATACCAAGAGGAAACCCCATTGGAAATCCAGGATATACAGTTGGAAGCAGGCATGCCACAGGACACTGCCAACAAGAACTTGTGCAAACACACACAAGATGCACAAACATTCCTGGTTACACCAACCAAAGGAATGGCATATATACATGGAACAGCCACAAAAATTACTGTATGTATTGACAATGCTCAGCACCCACTGATCATTGACAGTGGAGCACATTGCTCCATAGTGGCCAGAAATTATCTGGATAACCACTTCCCAAACTGGGAAACGCAGCTCTTGCCCACTAAAGCAAGGAACTTCAAAAGTGCATCAGGGAAGATGACTTCCATTGGGACAATTATCAAAGAGATAATTATACCCCACAGGAAGGGTAATATCAGACTCAACCCAGAGTTTGTAGTGCTTGAAGATGCCCACATCCAAGGGTTTTTACTGGGAACAGATTACCAGAGGATGTATGGCATAGACATTTACAACAGTAAAAACAGGCACATTACCATTGGTACCAACAAGGAAAAGAAATTTTCACTTGATATATACCACATATCTTCACAGGATCCACTAGAAGAACTCTTGAAGGAATTCAGGGAGGGACAGTTTAGCACTACCCTCACCAGTAAACAAAAACTAAGTTTACTGAAGATGCTGAGGAAGAACAGACCAGCATTTGCCATTGGTGATGAGCCACTAGGCAAGATTAAAGGCCATGATATAGAACTATATTTGGATGTGGAAAGACCTTATCCACCCATGCTGAGGAGACCTCCTTATCCAGCAAGTCTGGAAACCAGGAAAGAAATTGAAAAACACATCAATGAACTCCTGGACATGGATGTCATTAGGAGGATTGGACATAATGAAATAGTGGAAATCACCACTCCTGTCCTAATCACCTGGCATGATGGCAAGTCTAGATTGTGTGGAGACTTCAGAGCCCTGAACAACTACACAAAAGCAGACAGGTATCCTATACCAAGGATACCTCATGCCTTGGATAAATTGTCCAAAGCCAAATACATAACCAAGATGGGTTGTATGAAGGGCTTCCACCAAAATGGAGTTAAACCAAACTCCATGAAATTACTCAGAATAATATGCCATATGGGCATATATGAGTACACCAGGATGCCATTTGGCATCAAGAATGCACCAGCCCACTTCCAAAGGATGATGGACACCATATTTCAAGAAGAAATAATGGAAGGCTGGATGGTAGTGTATATTGATGATATCATTATATGCTCAGAGACATGGGAAGACCATGTACAATACATAGACAGAGTGCTAAGTAAATTTACACCCATCAATCTGAAAATTTCACTTAAAAAGTGTAATTTTGGCCAACAAGAGCTACTAGCTCTAGGACACAAAGTCTCAGGCCTTAGTCTGGCAATTGACCAGAACAAAGTAGCAGCAGTACTGCAAAAGCCAGTACCAAAGAACATCAAAGAGATGCAATCTTTCCTTGGATTTGCTAGCTACTATAGAAACCACATCAAAAACTTTGCCCACATAACTAGTAGTTTATACAAGTTATGCTCAACGGATGTAGTTTTTGAAATAACCAAAGAAAGGAGGGATGCATATGAGAGGATCAAATATGAACTCACAAATGCACCTGTGCTCATCTTGCCTGAGTTTGAACTACCATTCAAGTTATATATAGATGCAGCATGCAGCCAAGGCTTGGGAGCAGCCCTTCACCAAAGACAAATTGTGGATGGTGAACCAAGAGAAGGTGTAATATGTTACATCTCCAGGCAGCTGAAAGATTCAGAAGCCAGGTATGGGGCCACCCAGACAGAATGTCTATGTCTAGTCTGGGCTCTAGAAAAACTCCATTATTATTTGGAGTGTGCAGTCTTTGAAGTCTACACAGACTGTACAGCCTTGAAGTCTTTACTAAACATGAAGACTACTAATAGACACATGCTGAGATGGCAAATAGCCATCCAGGAGTATAGAGGGAACATGACCATCATATACAAAGAAGGTAAAAGCCATACCAATGCAGATGGCCTTAGCAGATGGCCACTGGACAATGTCAAAAGCAATCCAGCTTATGACCCTGAAGTTGCTGCAAAAATTCCTATCCATTTTATGGAAATAAATAGGAAGAAGAACTCCAGATTCTCTGAATGGGCACCAGGTAGTGGTACCCTTGACAGTGGAAACAATCATTCAGAAGGGACAGAAACCCCCATACTGGGAATAAGTTCCTCAGAATTGCACAATGAATTTTTCAATGCAGTACTGAAATATTATGCTAAACACAAACAGTGTAGCATACTACTCCAACTCCTTCAATAAAAATACAGGAGCCCAGAACTGGAAACCCAGCTGGAGGAACCCTGGTTGAGGGCCTATAAGGACAATAAATTCTTCCTTATAGATGGCCTGATTTATCACAGAGAAAAGCGCACCAGTGCACTCACAGTGATAGACAGAGACCACATCTCTTTAATCCTGCAGGAATGCCATGACTGCCCCTACATGGGACACATGAGTGAGGACAGGACTAAAGAGAGGGTACCAAGCACAGCTTGGTGGCCCAAGTGGGAGCAAGAGTTGAGTGAATACATCAACACTTGTGAAAGATTCCAAAAGGCAAATAGAAAACATGGGAAAAAATATGGGTTGCTTCAACACATAGAAGAACCCAAACACCCATGGGAAACCATCAACATGGACTGGGTCACAGGACTTGTCCCAGGAGGCAAAGAAAACTACAATGCCTGTGTAAGATGTGACTATGAAACTGATGATAATATTACTATTAATCAACAGTACTATGTCTGTTCTTATGAAATATAATAATAAAGTATTATTATAACCACAATTAAATAATTAAAAAAATTATTTCTTTCACATGTTAAACACTACTAGTGATTTTAACAGTGAGCAAGTAATTGTCTACTAGAATCAATTACCAGAAGAATTTAATAATAAAAACTTCTTTATTAAAATAATAAAATTATTTTAATATATAATTATCTTTTGCAAGAATAATTATAAAGATAATTCTTGAAGAAAACTATTACTAGAGAAAAACTTTAAGAATTTAAGAATAAATGACTCACTAATACTCCAAAGAACTTATTGATAGATAAGAGTAGAGAAATTTGACGTGGAATTGTGGATTTTAAGGATCAAAAGGATTTATAACAGTATTACAACAATATATAGTTGGATTCTATGATTTCACGTCTTTCTGGATGATTCTGAAAGATTTAAAATACTTAAGAATAGCTTTAACTAATACTTACTTGTTGGTAATAATGATTTAATAAATTGATAAGATGATGATACGGAAAAAACAGCAAGAATAGGCTTTTTTTAAGTCAACAACAGCTCACAGAGGCGTGCCATGGAGCAAACTGAAAAACCAGTGAGTGAGAAAACAATAAACCCTTTTGGATTAATGATTGCATCATCTGTTGTCACGTAAGATTATCATAATTACTTAATTGATGCTTTTACGTGACTACCAACCCCAATATGGTTAAGAATAAAAGGAGTAAAATCTGTAAATCTTCTTTTATTCTAAAATAATCATTGATTTCTCAAAGTTATCAATGTTATTGCCAATTTCATCACAGGTTGTAATTTCTGTGAATTTTTGAAGATTCAGTGTTTCACGTAGAATGGTCAAAAATGGAATGTAAGTAAAACTTTTAATTTTACTAGTAAAACCATAATTCTTTTTGGTTGTACCATAGATAATAAAGTTCTTCATTGGTCCTGAAAGTTTCAGGAAGATTCATTAAGAATTGTATTTTTAATGAATTTTTGAAGTTTTTACCTCATTTCTACGTCGAATTGCAAATAGCAGTATTTTGCTAGTTGCTATGAGGTAAATCAATGAATATGGATCCCAAAAGGGTTTAATTACTCTTTTAGGGTCTAGTCATGGAAAGTCATCAAGAATTGACGTGGTTACAGGAGCCTAAGTAGCTTATTACCTCCTTGGCACGTCAAAATAGCAGGTTATTTGCTATTTTTCTTATGATTACAGTAGGTGTAACTTGGTAACCAAGTTCCCAAAGAGTTTTAGTTTACCAATTGGGCCAAGATGAGCCATGGATCCATGCTCTGGAGCTATCCACGCCTCTGAGGCCTCAGAAGTTGGGTACCCTGGCTCTCTTTGATGTCTTTTGTCCCCCTTGCTTATTTTTCACGTAAAAATAGAAATTTAAGCTTAAAGTGAGATATCCACTATGGGTGTACCAAAAGTCCATGTAGGAATACCATGATATTAAGTGCTCAAAACATGCATAACACTATTCTTAGTGTATATGTAACATGGGATTTCTCACTTTCCCATTATTTTGGCTAAAAATCAAGAAAAACAAAAATTTTCACGGATCTTTTATGTGGTATTAATGATGTGGTATTGAAGTATTTTCCATTTTACCTCCTTAAATACTTAAATTGAGCTTATTCACTCTATGGAGCTACCCTAGGTGAATGTTTGTGTAGAATCCAAATCTGGTCTTAAATCCATGGATTTACTTACTCAATAAAAAGTTATTCATCTTTTCTGAAATTAAAAATGATGAATTTTGGATATATGCATGACTTATGAGTTTTGCATAATTCAAAATTTCTTTTTAAGATAATTGGGGCCTATTTGGGTATGTAAAATATACCTCAAGGCTCACATTCCCTCCCACCAAAAAATAAAATTGTACTACAATTTTATTAGTGATAAAAGAATAAGGCCCCAAAGGGGGTAATGTCCACTGTCCAACCTCTTCACATTACTCAGATCAAGTAATTTAAAGCACATTTATAGACATATTCAGGCTTGTGGCCTTCTTTCATGTCTAAATCTTCTTAAGAGTTTATCTGAGTCAGGTATTTCTGATTCTGCCATCCATTCATCTTCATGTACTGGATTTCTATATCTGACAAGATATTCTCTTTGATTTTTACCCCTAAGTCTCCTTTCTTTAATGACTTTCTTTATCTTTTTGTCTTCATTCTGTTCCACAGGTGGTACAGTTAAAGGAGTTGGGTTTCTTAAAGGAAACAATTCTTTAACAGCTGGTTGATAAGGCTTTATCAAGCTGACTGGAAATGTGGGGTGTTTATTTTCCAATTCACCACTCAATTCCACTTGAACTGCATTGGTTCCATGTAAAGCAACAATAACAAAAGGTCCTACATAAGAATCTTTAAGTTTCTTTGGGCCTTTGATATTATTAAAATTCAAGGTTGAAACTAGCACTAAGTCCCCTACTTTGAAGTCTGGTACTTTATGACTCTTGTCCCACTTCTGTTTTGCATAATCAAAAGCATCATCCATACTCTGTTTTGCATGATGTTTTACTTTATCAAGCATTAATTTGAAGCTGGAAGCTGCAGGATGAATTTCAATCAAGTCTTTCCTCAGTGTGTCTGCTGGGAGTCTTGGATTCCATCCTTTGTCTAACATAGCAGGAGTTTGTCCTGTGGAAGAATGGACTGATGTCTTGTATGCCAATTCTAATGCAGGTATCAGAGTGCACCAGTCATGGGTAAAGCCATCTGAGCCTTTGAATTCTAATCCATAAGCACAAAATCTCCTGATCATGTCTTCTAAAGTTTGAATCATCCTCTCTGCTAGCCCATCTGTTTGAGGGTGATATGCTGTAGAGAATGATAACTTAGTCCCAAACAATCTATGAAGATTGGTCCAAAGTGCAGATGTAAGCTTGGGGTCTCTGTCACTTATGATATTCTTAAATAACCCTGTATGAGAAATAACTCTACTCCATAAAAGAAGAGCTGTATCCATAGCAGTGTCATCTTTATGACATGGTAAGAATATGGGAGTTTTGCTATATCTTTCTACAATGACTAAACAAGCATTATAACTTTTGTCACCACTTGGAGGAAGTGCTGTGACCCAATCCATGTGAACAACTTCCCAAGGGGATTTTGGTTCTTGAATATGGATCATCAATCCAAATTTCTTGCCTGTACTTCTGTTTGCTTTTTGGCATCTATCACAGGTATGGCAATATTCAATGGTTTCTTTTCTCCAAGATGGCCACCATGCACAGTTCTTCACCTTTTCAAGTGTTCTGTCTTCTGATAGGTGTCCAGAGTAAATGCTATCATGGCATTCATGAAGAATGGTATTGATAAGCAATCTACTACACAGTGTCATCACACAAGAATGTTTTGTTCTATGGTAAATAATCTCATCAAACAAGTGAAATCTTCCTTCAGAATAGGAATTTTTCCAAACTTCATCAAGTGCATTAACTAAAGATGTATCTTTGCAGTCTTTATCTAATAAAGAAGTCAAGATATGGCAATTCTTGTCTTGTTTATAAGACTCTCTGACCTCTTCAAAGAATTCAGTCCCAATATCAGTTATGTTAATTCCTTCAATTGGAATCTGTGGTTCAGCTTCCAAAGGTACATAAGCTGGGTTATCAGGAGTGTTGGCTAAAGCCCATCTACTAAGTCCATCAGCATTTTTGTGAATGTTTCCTGCTTTATGAACTATAGTCATGTTTCCTCTATATTCTTGAATGGCTATTTGCCATCTCAACATATGTCTGTTGGGAGTTTTCATGTTAAGAAGTGATTTTACGGCATTACAGTCAGTTATCACTTCAAAAACACTGCCATCAAGATAATAGTGTAGTTTCTCAAGTGCCCATACCAAACATAAGCACTCCATTTGGCTTGCACCATATCTGGCTTCTGTTGGTTTGATTTGTCTTGAGATATAACAAACTGGTCCTTCTGTAGGTTTGTCATCAATAATCTGGACTTGATGTAGGGCTGCCCCTAGTCCATCTCCACATGCATCAATGTACAATTTAAAAGGAATATTCCAGTCAGGCATGAGGAGTAAAGGTGCTTCTGTAAGGGCTTTCTTTATCTTCTCATAAGCTTTAATTCTTTCCTGTGTCATCTCAAATACAGTCTGTTGATCACAGATTCTATAGAGTGACTTGGCTAGAATTGCAAAATCTTTCAAGTGTTGCCTATAGTAACTAGCAAATCCAAGAAAAGACATCATTTCTTTTTTATTCTGGGGTATTGGCTTAAGTAACACTGCTGCTACCTTATTCTTGTCAATACCCAAGCTCAAACCAGAAACAACATGTCCTAATGCTTTGAGTTCTTCAAAACCAAAATTGCATTTCTTAAGTGAAATTTTCATGTTCACTTCTGCAACTTTATGAAGTACTTTTGCAAGTCTTTCAAGGTGCAAAGACCATGAGTCAGAACATATAATAATATCATCAATATAAATGATAAGCCATCCTTCAGACAATTCTGTGGGGAAGATGGTATTCATCATTCTTTGATAATGAGATGGAGCATTTTTAATGCCAAATGGCATTCTAAGATACTCAAAAATGCCACAGTTAGTGATAATTCTAAGTAATTTCTTAGCTTTAGGCGTCAAAACATTTTGATGAAAGCCTTTCAATGCATCCATTGATGTTATATACTTGGCTTTAGACAATTGAGTCAAGGTTTCTTGAATTCTAGGGATTGGATACCTATCTGGAACTGTGTAGGTATTCAAAGCTCTAAAATCTCCAACCATTCTTGACTTATCATTATGCCATGCAATAATAACAGGTGTTGTCACTTCAACTTCCTCATTATGGCCTACTTTCCTTAGCACACCAAGTTGGATCAACTCTTGGATATGTTTCTCCAAGGCCTCTCTAGCTCTGGGACTGGCTGGATAAGCTGGTCTTCTAAGTACTGGAGGATATGGTCTGTCAATATTAAGAGTAATATCAACTTCATGTCCTCTTATAGCGCCTAATGGTTCATTATCAGAGGCAAATGCATTTTTATATGTGTATAACACATTAATAAGCTCATTCCTCATCTTTGGTGACAATGATTGATTAATTTGTGTTTCAACAAGTTGATTAGTCACAAATTCATCTTTGTAAGTATCTTTGACAGAAGATACTACAGATATCTGTTTTGGCATATTGGAGAAAGCAAATTTTTGTCTCTTGTTATCTCCAATTGTGAAATATCTGTCTTTATGGTTATTTATATCAATACCATAAATATTTAAGTAATCATTTGCAAGAATGATGTGCTGAGATGTGCAATTATCCATTACTACAATCTCAGTTTTCATTCTTACACTTCCTGCTGGATGTGGGAATACAATATTAGTGTCCAATATGCCCAAGGGGTACATATTGTTACTGGCACTACTAAATTGTACACCTTCTATTGGTAATAGATGGTTTTTCCATTCAGGAAGTATAATTTGGAGATAATCTTTGCCAACACAAGTGCAAAATGCCCCTGTATCCAAATTTACTTTGGCTTCAATATCACTCATCAGAACTGATGTGATACAGGATGCTCCAGCAGTATAACCCTTTCCTCTAGCAGGTTTTGTTTTACACATTCTGGCATCTTGGATATTGATCAGGTTGCAGCAATCTTCACTGTACTGTGGTAGGTGGGTATGGACTTCTGTGACCTCAAAGAAAGCTGAAATGTTTTCAATGGGATAGTCCTCCACTGGTGTATCTTCAGAGACTGCAGAATCTTGATCAGACTCCTCTTTCTCTTCAGTACACTGAATTTCTTCAATGACTTGAACTTCATTGATTTTTGTCTTCTTAGGACAAGTGTTGGATAAATTTGAAGTACTTCCACATTTATGACACTTCAAGACAGGTCTTTCTGGTCTTCTTTCCTCTCTAGGAATCTTTGAGACTATTTTGGACTCTATTGGGTTTTTAATCCAAGTCTTACCAATTCTTTTCCTGGTAATGATATCTTCCATAGCATTAATGTAGTCCTCTGTTGAACAAGGTTCCACACATCTGCTTTTGATAGCATGTTCCAGTTCTCCTCCACACTTTCTTAATATTTTCATATTAATCATAGTGTCAGACATATCGGGGTGTAAAGCAGATAATCTGTCTTTTTGTTTGAAGAACCAAGTAAGTGGTTTGTCTTTTTCTGAGTTAAAAATGGCACTTTCAAAAGCATTCTCCATTTTAAACCTCCAAGAATTATTGGCCCATTTGGTAATCACTTCAGATTTCCACCAAGACCAGTCATGTTTACCATGATCAATCCTCATTTTGTAATACCATTTCTTTGCAGTTCTGGTAAACAAACAGTGTAGTTTTCCCACTATGATTTCATCAGGTATATTAAAGTCTTCTTGCAACATATCAATAGTTCTGATGAATTCAATATGGTTATATTCTCCTTCACCAGAGAATGTTGGCCATTCTTCTATTTTGGGAATATCTCTTGCAGAGTAGGCATTTTCTCCTAAGAATGGAGTCAAACTTTCTTTGACAGAAAGTTTTTCTTCAGTCAAAGGTGTAGAATTTCTTGGCATATGTGGTTCATGATTCTTATTAATTTGCTCCACACTTGCAATTATATCATTCTTCAATTTCTGCCTCTCACTGTCACTTTTTTCTAAATGTATAGCAAATTGATTGGTGTTCTTAACTATTTGTAAGACATGGTCTTCAAGAGTTTTAAGTCTATCATTCAATTTAAAAATGGAGGGATCTTCTGTGTCATTATTTTGACATTGGTTCTCAATTCTTTCACAAGCATTGCTAATTGACTCAAGGGTGACATTTGTCAATTGATGCCAATCAGAATGTTGTTTGTCACTCTTCTTTAAATCATTGATGTCTAATGTAATTTGCTTTAACTTTGACTCAAGTTTGCCAAGTTCTACACTAATACTTCTATGTACATCATTTATTTGCGTGGAAAAGTCCTGTTCATCCTTTCTTGCTCCTTGGCTGTGAATTTCATAAGAGTTCTGGCCATATTGAAGACACTGTCCACGGCTGAAGGCTCCAATTTGGGGATCCTGTACCCTTGTGGGTAAGGTCTGTGCCAATTGGCTTTTCCTTTGCCCTTGCCTTGATGGTTCTTGGGACCTCTCTGTTTCTTTTGAGGTCCTTTGGGCTTGTCCTTGGGCGCTTCTGGAGCTGGTTTGGAGCTGGTAGATGCCACTGGTGCCTCTGTCTCCAAAGCTGGAGTCATTTCCAACTCTTTCTTCTGGTCTATGGATAAAAGACTTTGGTTCTTCAACCAATTCTTTATCTTTTTGACCTTGTCTTTGCAAGACAGGGGGCTCCATCCTCCTAAGAGTTCTATGGTCTTCTCCTGACCCAGAAAGCTCTTGATGTGTAAGTAGGAGTTCATGGCCCCCTGCCAAAGGCTTGGGCAGATTTCCCACTCCTCTTCCTTGGCTGCTCTGAACCAGTTTTTGTACTGGCATTGATATATTTCTATTGCTGCCACCTGAAAGTGGTTCAGCCCTGGAAATATTACCATAAATCAGTTCAGGCTCTGAATTTACGTCAAAATCTGTTGGTACAGACCTTGGGGAATGGGGGGAAACTCTGGCATCCTCCAGATGTGTCTTTCTTGTGGAAGATTTGGCACTTCTGGATTTGGTCTTGCCTCTTCCTTGTCCACATCCATCTGGTTGGACTGAATAGTTGCTTCCATTTCTGGTATGCACCATTTTCACGTCAATTTAAAGATAAAAGGTGAAAATATAAGATAAAATACACACCTTTTGGTGGTAATTTAGCTTTTTCTGAGTTGAATAAGGTGCCTCTTTTAGCAATCTGCACCTCAATACTGTCTTCAGATTCTGCTTCTGAAGATTCTGGACTATTGATGTATCTTTTACTGAGTCTGTTACCAGCTGCACAGTATTTGATTAAAGACACTTAAAAAAAAATGATAAAAGAAATTATTTTTGTGTTTTAAGATATTTTTAAAAGATTTTTTATGAATTTTATTATTTTTTAATATTAAAAAAATTATTCTTTTTAAAGAAAAAAAATTAAAATTTAAGATTTTGAATGAAAATTAATTCAGAGTAACTCAAAGAATAATTTTATAAGTTTTTGGATGTGAAAAAGCCACGTGTAAAAACAGTATAAAATTAAACCAAATTCCTCAATGAAAAGATTTCCAAAACAATTTCAAAAATAAGAATTATTTTAACTTTAAAATGAAAGAAAAAATTATTAAATTAATATATTTTAGAGCTTAAAAATATATTAATTAAGGGTACAAGGTTCAAAAAACACGGCCAGGCCCCCAAATGTAAGATGTGACTATGAAACTGATGATAATATTGCTATTAATCAACAGTACTATGTCTGTTCTTATGAAATATAATAATAAAGTATTATTATAACCACAATTAAATAATTAAAAAAATTATTTCTTTCACGTGTTAAACACTACTAGTGATTTTAACAGTGAGCAAGTAATTGTCTACTAGAATCAATCACCAGAAGAATTTAATAATAAAAACTTCTTTATTAAAATAATAAAATTATTTTAATATATAATTATCTTTTGCAAGAATGATTATAAAGATAATTCTTGAAGAAAACTATTACTAGAGAAAAACTTTAAGAATTCAAGAATAAATGACTCACTAATACTCCAAAGAACTTATTGATAGATAAGAGTAGAGAAATTTGACGTGGAATTGTGGGTTTTAAGGATCAAAAGGATTTATAACAGTATTACAACAATATATAGTTGGATTCTATGATTTCACGTCTTTCTGGATGATTCTGAAAGATTTAAAATACTTAAGAATAGCTTTAACTAATACTTACTTGTTGGTAATAATGATTTAATAAATTGATAAGATGATGATACGGAAAAAACAGCAAGAATAGGCTTCTTTTGAGTCAACAACAGCTCACAGAGGCGTGCCATGGAGCAAACTGAAAAACCAGTGAGTGAGAAAACAATAAACCCTTTTAGATTAATGATTGCATCATCTGTTGTCACGTAAGATTATCATAATTACTTAATTGATGCTTTTACGTGACTACCAACCCCAATATGGTTAAGAATAAAAGGAGTAACATCTGTAAATCTTCTTTTATTCTAAAATAATCATTGATTTCTCAAAGTTATCAATGTTATTGCCAATTTCATCACAGGTTGTAATTTCTGTGAATTTTTGAAGATTCAGTGTTTCACATAGAATGGTCAAAAATGGACTGTAAGTAAAACTTTTAATTTTACTAGTAAAACCATAATTCTTTTTGGTTGTACCATAGATGGTACAGTTCTTCATTGGTCCTGAAAGTTTCAGGAAGATTCATTAAGAATTGTATTTTTAATGAAGTTTTGAAGTTTTTACCTCATTTCTACGTAGAATTGCAAATAGCAGTATTTTGCTGGTTGTTATGAGGTAAATCAATGAATATGGATCCCAAAAGGGTTTAATTACTCTTTTAGGGTCTATTCATGGAAAGTCATCAATAATTGATGTGGTTACAGGAGCCTAAGTAGCTTATTACCTCCTTGGCACGTCAAAATAGCAGGTTATTTGCTATTTTTCTTATGATTACAGTAGGTGTAACTTGGTAACCAAGTTCCCAAAGAGTTTTAGTTTACCAATTGGGCCAAGATGAGCCATGGATCCATGCTCTGGAGCTATCCACGCCTCTGAGGCCTCAGAAGTTGGGTACCCTGGCTCTCTTTGATGTCTTTTGTCCCCCTTGCTTATTTTTCACGTAAAAATAGAAATTTAAGCTTAAAGTGAGATATCCACTATGGGTGTACCAAAGGTCCATGTAAGAATACCATGATATTAAGTGCTCAAAACATGCATAACACTATTCTTAGTGTATATGTAACATGGGATTTCTCACTTTCCCATTATTTTGGCTAAAAATCAAGAAAAACAAAAATTTTCACGGATCTTTTATGTGGTATTAATGATGTGGTATTGAAGTATTTTCCATTTTACCACCTTAAATACTTAAATTGAGCTTATTCACTCTATGGAGCTACCCTAGGTGAATTTTTGTGTAGAATCCAAATCTGGTCTTAAATCCATGGATTTACTTACTCAATAAAAAGTTATTCATCTTTTCTGAAATTAAAAATGATGAATTTTGGATGTATGCATGACTTATGAGTTTTGCATAATTCGAAATTTCTTTTTAAGATAATTGTGGCCTATTTGGGTATGTAAAATATACCTCAAGGCTCACAGCCTGCCTAATCATAGTTGATAGGTTCAGCAAGAGAATGAGATGTCTACCATGCCATAAAGAGGACACAGCCATGGACACTGCTCTGTTATTTTGGAATAACATCATATCCACCTGTGGAGTCCCTAAGATCATAATTAGTGACAGGGACCCAAAATTCACATCTGAATTTTGGACCAATTTATATGACATGCTTGGCACCAAGCTTGCTTTTTCCACAGCTTACCATCCACAAACAGATGGCCTAGCTGAGAGGATGATCCAAACAATGGAGGACATCCTCAGGAGGCTCTGTGCCTATGGCATGGAATACAAGGACCATGAGGGATATACCCATGATTGGGTCACCCTCTTACCAGCAGTCCAACTGGCTTATAATACAAGCCAGCACTCTACCACAGGAAAAACACCTGCACTGGTAGAGAAAGGGTGGAATCCCCTGTTACCTGTGGATCACTTGAAGAAAGATCTTCTGACCATCCACCCCACAGCCAAAGACTTCCATGATATGTGGAAGAAAGCCTGTGATACTGCTGCCAAATGCATAGCTGAGGCCAAAGAGTATAATAAGCAAAGGTGGGACAAATCACATATGGAACCTGACTTCAAGGAAGGGGACCAGGTGTTAGTGTCTACACTGAACTTTAACAATCTCAAAGGACCCAAGAAAATGAGAGACTCATTTGTAGGGCCCTTCACTATCATCAAGTTGATAGGGAAGAATGCAGTAGAGGTCAAGCTCACTGAGGAGTTTTCTAGGAAACACCCAGTCTTTCCAGTAAGCCTGGTCAAACCATACTTCCAAACAGAGGAGGATAAATTCCCCTCCAGGAAGAAGAACACCACCGCACCAGAAATAGTGGAAGTAGAAGACTCTCCTGGACCTGTGAGTAAAATGACCAGGGCCAGGAAAATCAGACTCAATGGGAAGGATCAGAGACAATATCTAGTCATATTCAAGAACCAGACAGCTGAAAAAGACAAATGGTTGGCAGAAGATGCCATACCAGATGGGAACCTTCATCTAAGGAGATTCAGAGCCTCTAGGAGGACTGAACAGTCTCATCAATGATGAGCCTTTTTTAGAGGGAGGGTATATCAGCCTGTGACTCAAAACCAGAGCACAAGCATGACAGCCAAAATACCATAAACCAATGGTATAGCCAAAATACCACCAAAACATGGAGCTGAGCCAAATTAGCTCAAAAGGTATCAGAAGAAAGAGGAAACTCACCTCTTTCTGAAAATATAAGTCCCATCACCATATGACAAGAAATAACAAAGTTATTCCTGCTCAAAGCTATTGCTGAGCATAAACCTTAATTTTCACCTCTCATCTAAAATCTAGAAGGAGAGGCTTAACCCCATCAAATTGGTACCCAAAATGAAGCTCTAAGCCAGGGCTATCCAATGGTACCAGCCAAACTGAGCTAGCACCAGTATTACTTGAGTTATGGTCAAATTCAGACCAAATAAGGGTGAACAAAACATTCACCTCTCATCTAACTTTTACAGTTTTAGTGTGAGATACCCGAAGTGGGGTCTTTTTGAAAAGAGCACAATCAGGGCTATCTGATGGTGCCATCCATTTCCTCATAACTCAACTACAACAGAAGTTATTGGCCAAACAAGCTTAATACAGCTTTTGACCAGTCCACGCCAATGTACAAAAATACTTGTACGTGGGATAACTTTGTCACATTTAATGATAACCATGTCAAGTTGGGTACCATTGTGTAGAACCCATACAGAGCTATTCAATGAACCAACCTTGAGCTTGATATCTCAAAAACTGACAGAGTTATGACCATGTTAAGGTCAAAATCCCACCTGCTGTCAGATACAGCCTTACCATGGGATAATATCCCATAACCATGAATATGAGGTGTCAAATAGACAAAGAAGCATGTTTTTACTTCAATACCTCATATGTCAGTCAATACTGGGGTCCCATACAGTTTCTGTACAGCATTCTACGCGTCATACATGTCAGAATCAGGCTGTGAGGTCCCCAGATGAAAATTTTCAGCCTGTATTGGTGAAAACTGCCCAGATGTGGTTTCAAAACCACATCTCAGCCCAATACAGGGTATACAGGCTGTTTGCAAACCACAAGCCTGTCATAGAGAGTGAAAAATCTTCACTTCCTCTATGTGGAAAGGTCTAGCAGCCTTTCCACCTCAATTTTAGGATAAAAGGAGGGCTTTTCACAGCCAAAAGCCTTTCCTCATCCTGCTCTTGAATAACCTACGTAGTAAACTGTCAAAAACAGTTTTACTCTTGGTTAAATAATCAGGTATAATTATAATCTTTAATTATTGTAGACTTTATTATTGTAATCCAACAGATAAAGCCTGCACCCAGGGTTCTCAATAGCGCTCACCACCACTATTTCTCAATAGTAGAACCCTTTTATCTCATTATAAACCTTTATAAAACTTTTTTAAATCATTTTCTGTCGTGTCACATACACAGTTAAAGTTGTAATTAGCCTAGTTATACCTTTATCATAGTATCATCCTGACACTTACGCTCATGTAGTGCCCTCCCGGCATGCCTCCGACAATGCTTACCATCCTTACGCTCATGTAGTGCCCTCCTGACACTGCTTACCATCCTTACGCTCATGTAGTGCCCTCTCGACATGCCTCCGACAATGCTTACCATCCTCACGCTCTTGTAGTGCCCTCCCGACACTGCTTGCCATCCTTACGGTCATGTAGTGCCCTCCCGACATGCCTCCGACAACGCTTACCATCCTCACGCTCATGTAGTGCCCTCCCAACATGCCTCCAACAACGCTTACCCTCCCTCCTGACATTCTCCCGACACTGCTTACCATCCTTACGGTCATGTAGTGCCCTCCCGACATGCCTCCGACAATGCTTACCATCCTCATGCTCATGTAGTGCCCTCCCGACATGCCTCCGACAACGCTTACCCTCCCTCCCGACACTGCTTACCAACCTTACGCTCATGTAGTGCCCTCCCGACATGCCTCCAACAACGCTTACCCTCCCTCCTGACACTGCTTACCATCCTTACGCTCATGTAGTGCCCTCCCGACATGCCTCCGACAATGCTTACCATCCTCACGCTTCCGTATTACATCCATAGTGTACAGTACGGTGGCTTGTTGGTGTACACGATGAACACAATTGCCGAAATATGCTGAGTGGCCTTCTCTGCCAACAGGACCTAAGGGGATATTGGTCAGTATATTCACCATGTTGTGGTTAGGGTTTAAATCATGAGACTCACAAATTAAAACCTAATAAGTGGACTATTTAAGACAAGAATTGTTTCTCCTTTTTCCCTGACAAAACCATTTTGTTTCATATCAATCAAATGAACACTTTGCTTAGTCCTTACCTCATGAGCGTTGAATAGTTCAAAAGTTGACTTTAGTAGGTTTCTCACTAGTCAACTTTATTCAATGTCTCACAGGGAAGTGATTTCATTTGCATGATATGAAATAATTTGCAAAACATCGCCTCCTTCAAATTCCCGACAAATCCCATTTTGCAAATGCAATTATTTTACTTGCGCCTTTTTTCTTCAATTTGGATCTTTTTATTCAAAAAATTTCAAACAAGTTATCAATCAACTCGTCACCATCTATTTGCTTAATAAACTACCTCCGCTATGGCCCAAATCCCGGGAAATTCAACTGAATTCAATGAACGACCAACTTCAGCCCCAGAGAGTGGAAGTGAAATCTCTGATATGGCCAGTAGTCGTGAATTAGGCATTGAAGCAGAGAGCCAGTCACATGAAGATAATCAAGATCCACCAGTTCTTCCAGAATGTGAGTATGCATCCATCTTGAATATTTCAAATCTCTCAAAACCTGATATTGTGTTATAGCCTTTATTTCAGCTCAGCCTCCAAGCTCTCAGAAACCGAATTTTAAAAGCTATGAGAAGGAAAAGACTGTTGAACCTTGTGCACCGACAGAAGATGATGGACAAGATGATGTAATTTTCAGTGGGGAGGTGGAAATTATATCCAAGGAACAATTTGTCTCCAACATTGCTCAAACAATCCCAAGGCTCGAAAAAATTCAAAATGATAGTAAAATTCCTGATTATGTGCGTCAAAAGATTGCTGAAGCCATGAGCCTCCTCAAAATGGATTTGAACCGTAAGTCCATTACTAATTCAAAACAAAGTTGATAAAAATAGCTGCTTACAATATATGGGCAGGTGTGGAGGTGGGAGAATCTCTACCTGAAGCATCTAGAGTCGTAATTGGATTTCCAGGCAAAGGATTAGGAAAAAGACCAAATATACATGCGACCAAAAAAACCAACAAAAAACGCCGTAACTTTGAAGCCGCCAAGGATTCTCGGGATCAAGGTGATGAAATGATCAATGTTGAAGTGGAGCATATTGATAATCAACCTCCGCATACTGAACTCCCCCCCATACTCAATGAAACAATCCATGATGAAACTCCACATACTGAAAGCCCCCCGATACTCAATGAAACAATCCATGATGAAACCCCTCCCGCCTCTCCTCAAAATATTCAAGCCTTTCAAGAAAGGGAGACAATTAAACATGATACAATGGGGCAAGATATGACTGATATAATTCCTGACCCTGAGCCCGAAGTGTCATCCTCTGCTAATTTTCCAGGAATATTTTTATCCCGCATGGAAGAGTTTGCAGGCATTTTGAATTATCATTCCAATATTACTCAACAATCATGGAAAAGGGGGCTTGATAATATCAATAATATTTACAAAAATCGATGGGACAATTGACCAACAAAGGATGCTCATACATTCCTTCCTGTTGGTATTAAGGTGATCAGTAACCGTAAGCTTAAAATGTTGGCCTGGCTGGAGGACCTTGAGATGGCAGGTGAGTTTTATCTTTGTGAATGATACATGATTATTGGCTGTTGACTTGTGATGTAAATTGCAATATACAGGGTTAGAGTTTTTTAAGCCAACCAAAACAGAAGCGTTTTTTGATCACAACATTTGGAATCTCAAATTGATGAAGGAATCAGCTAAACCTCCAGATAATCTCCCAAAATCAGAACACTCCTTCTTCAAAATGGTTCAGAGCCTTCTTTACCCCGCCAATCCAGTTAAACATTTTTGGGCAAATGTTATGTTTGAATCCATTAGTTTAGTCTCATACGATGTGATTGCACCCAAACCATATGTTGCACCAACATCAAATTCGACCGATCCTCTTGGACTCAAACGCGGAGCAGTTGAATACCTTGCCTCCTGCTTGAGTAAATCGAAGCAACGTACAACCCAACTCAGCATCGACGGTGGCGGCACTGACAATGAGATATCCACAAAGCCGCACAAGAACCTGGAGGATCTAATGGATACAGTTATCCATTTGATGATTGCGTACTACATGGTACGTGCACATACAAAGGTCGAAGTTAATGGCATCAAAGGCAAACTCACAAGCTCAAAAAAAAATGAGGCCGTCAAAGATCTTTTGACGTCTCACAAGAATCTCGGAATAAATTGAATTTGCTATGGTATATTAGTGGCATTCTGTGCGGCGGGGGTTCGTGGTTTGATGGTATGCTCAGATGACTGGAGAACAAGCTCAGTTAAAGGGGCTTTATCACTAATTGACATTTCCGCAAAACTTTCAGAGGGTAAAAATCTAGTGGAGCCAGTGTGGCTACGTACTAATAAGTATATATGTAATTTACTGAATAAAAGTTTCTTCTCATCAGACTCTTTTAACCCCACTGTACCTCTTAGATTTGAATTTGCACGATGCTTGGTATTAGACTTTGGTGATGCCTGGGTGGCGAAGCACGGTCTTGGTTCAAGTGATGAGGTCACATTGACTGTACCCAGGTCTGCTAAACTTACAACCAGGATTGACCCGTTTTAGATTACCTTTGTACTACATAAATTGTAATTTAATTTTGCACAGTTATTTATGAATTTAATATTTGTGACTACCTATCCCACTACTGCCCGGATGCCACAGTATGAATACCAATAGTAACTGTACGGCGGCATGCCTCCGTACACCATTGAAAATTCTCCGACAAGACGCAAGCTGAGTCAGGCAGTTGTGCCCGCGAGTAGCACACGCGCGGCATTGTGGGAAGTCGCTTTTATCACATCCCGCAAGCCCATAATAGGCCAAATGTTCCTGGGGATCAGCAGCAGGTTGCATAATGGTTTCGCGCGTGCTTGCGATATTCCACATGGTTGGATTGGAAAGTGATTGCATGGGAACATCAATCTGTCAAATTGAATAATGCACTATCCACTGCAATTTTCAGGTTCAGGTATTTGAGATCACAAATTCGCGAAGGTCAGGTGTGATATTTTTTTTTAGCCGCAATTAAAAAAGATTCATCGACCGCAATCAAATTTAGGTGATATTAATAAATCAGTAGTCATTTGGGTTCATTGCAGTTTCCGCTGCAAGCATGCCGTTCACAAAAAAAGGAAGAGAGCGTAAAAGGGAACTGGCGGCAAAGCGTCGGGGTGAGGAGGGAAAGTGTGAGTTTCTCGCTTAATCTCAGTGTATATATGCTTCCACATTTATGTGGCACCCTCATTGGGCCCCATGGAAGAACATTGGCTTTAGTCGGTTCAGATTGTGCCAATGTCATGTGGGCTCCAACAGGGAAGTCAAAAGATGTATGCCAAAAAAAGCTCCTGGGGCATTGGGCACCATTCTGGACTCAAACCTCCTTAGCTTCAAATGGCAGGAAGCAGTATCTGATATCTTGTCTGCTTCAACACAAAGTGATCCCTCAACCACTCAGGAATAGTGGCAGATCCCAAAAGATAAATGAGGGCAAAATGACCCAATGGAATAGGCTGTTTTCCTCCTCTCGACCAACAGCACAAATATCAATGCCAGTATCAGCAAATATGACCCCAAGTAAAATTCTGAGTGTTGTGGATGTCAATCAGATCAAACGCATTCACTTTGGCCATGTGGCAATTTTCTCTTCAACCGGATTACTCATTGCCCTTGTCAAATTCAGACCATTCACAACAATGAGTGAAGTCAAGGTCAATCAATGGGATGAATTATCAAAATTCTTATTTCGCGAAAAGAGGTTCACCGACCCGATTGCAACAAATGGGGCATTACTGGAGGGATTTATGTTCGCGATTGGGTGGCACAAATGCACCACAAAGAATGAACAATTTGGTCTGTATGGAAGTGTCGGGAAAATTGAAAACGCAAAGGATGAATGGCGGAACCGAGGTGCCAATCTTAGCTCGGTGGGTTGCATTCTAGGTCAATCCTTATGATATGTTGGGGATAATTTATTTCAGAAGACTCAAAATCGCTAAAAGTCATTGGGGGTTCCGTCTTTTGATCAAGTCAACTATGAAGGCAATATTCCCGCGAATCAGGGTGCATGCGAGTTTGCTTCCGCACTCACTTTCACCGGGGCGAATCTCGTGTCAATCGTCGGCGATTGACTTCACGTCAAGCAAACGTCAAGCAGGATAAAAGTCGAGCTCACGTCAAGCGAAAATCAAGCGAACGTCGAGCACACGTCACACTCTGGTCTTACACCAAATCCTGTGACATCCAATAATATTGGTTCCCCTGTGCCTTCAACTCAGATTCCTCACCGCCTGATCATCCCACAACCGTCCGATGATTGGTAAAAATTACACCAGACCCGCCTGTTTGCACACACACACATCAAAGATGTCCTTCAGCCAGTCTTGATGTAGGCGGGGGGTTTGACTTCACCAGGTCATCCATGAAGTGTGCGTGTGCATGCGTGGGGGCGGGTGCGTTTGCGTGTGCATTGGCGTGTGCGGGTGGGTTTGCGTGTGCATTGGCGTGTGCGGGTGGGTGTGCGTGTGCATTGGCGCGTGCCGGTGGGTGTGCGGGTGCGGGTGCATTGGCGCGTGCGGGTGCACATGCGGGTGTGGGTACGCAAAAGCCGATTCCGCTTCCAACATGATGATGGCGCAGTTAGAAATCTTGGATGCTGTGAAAGGTGAGTGTATGGGTCATTTGATCATTGGACTTGGCTTATTCACACTGTACCCAATGTCAAAATAGTAACTTCTTTGTGGCAATGTGAAATAATGGGCTTTGCTTGTCACAATGGCATGTCTCTGTCACTAAATTTTGAGGCAATTATTTCACTAGCAAAATTGCTAATGAATCTGAGAGATTTGCATTTTAGTAGACTAAATATCATGAAATAACGGCTTTATCATTACAAGCAGTCCACATGACAGAGCTTTGTTATCATACAATCCACAGTTACCTTCTATTTCTTCTTCAGATATAATCAAGTGTCCATCATCAAAACCAACAGCTTTATAAATATTCAGATGCGGCCAATCTGGTAGGAAATTCACATCAATCTTCAAAGGTTTTAAAATCAGAAAGTTATTGTTCAGTATGCTAGATGGCTCAGAGACTTTGAAAATGCTATCAATAATACCAAATTGTCGTGAGTTGCCCCTCAGAAAACATATCACACTGTTGCTGATATTTTTGGATTCAGTTGAAAATATATTGTTCCCAATATTAATGTTTGAAACTGGAAAATACCAAGGTGAGACAATCCTTGAAGTGGGAGGACTTGTGGATTGCACGGTAGTGTCTAAGCTGATCCAATCAACTATTTCCCTTGTTGCATGAAAAGTCTGTAAGTACTCAACCAGGCAATCATAATTTTGTTGGTCATGGCGGGATGGCTTGTTATATTTATGGTGATTGAACACGGCAGGTGGCTGTGATTCGAAAAGCTGTTTTATTTCACATGGCACAGATGGGGATTTCAGGAGAACGGAAAGGTTGGAACATCGACAGATATGTTGAAGTAAGGTTTTATCTATATCATCTATTCAGAGTTGCAAAAAGTTAGTCTTATTCAGTTCAGGTGTTTAATCAATGTGAATATATTGATCTTATTAATTGACTTACATATCTTGTTATTTGTTGGCATCTTTGCAAATACTCCAATCAAGCGCTCATAACCCCATGTGGCTGAGGCTTGTGCTGGGCCCCAACGTTGGAAGAGTTCGGGAATATGATCAGCAAAATGATGATTTGGTTTACTTTTCTGTTTTGGGAACAGGTGTTGATTGGAAAGGCGGAATTTTTTCCAATGTTCAGCAAATGCAGTCGCATCATCTATTGAAACAGTCCAGCTTGTGGCAATGTTGATAGCACTAATCAAATGGAATGTATTCTTGGCTAGTTCATTTGCAAGTTCTTCTGACTGACCCATTTTTCTTTGAGTGTTGGCAGATTGGTGTGCATCTAATGACATCTGTTGACTGAGCATTAGAAATGGAATATAGACCTTATATAAGAGAGCCCATTCAGCGGCTTTTAAGCTACCATGAGAGGGGGAACCCATTTTGCGGGGAACTCTTGTCCATGATGAGGGAATTATGGTCTCAGATATGATTTGTCGGAGATGCTCAAGAGCCTCACCCTTGATCTGGTGATCACTCAGTGCAGTGATATCCAATTCAGAGGGTATTTCAGAAGTGGGGATGTAATCGGCATCAAATGAAGGAATCTCCGCAGAACCACTAGATGGATGTTCTGTGTTAGGGGTGGGCATTGGGAGGTAGTTTTTTCGGGTGGAAGTAGTGGGGAGTGGCTCATTTATTATTTTTGCTGCGTCTCTTCTCAGGGAGCGGGCCTCTCTCAATGTGATTTTATCAAGAGAGCTGTTGGAGGTCATGGAATCTGAGTCTGAACTGTTGGTGTCATTGGATTTCCTGCGGGACCTGAAGTAAATTTTTGATTTCGCCTCTGGAATGCACAATTTGAAAGTTGCATGATCCTTCAAAATTCCAAGTATTAAATTATGCATTATGTCAAGATTAACCATTCTGGTTGCATCCCAATACGGAAGGTCTTCCAAAATTGAATATCGCACTCCATACTCAGAGAAAATTGCTTTTCTTTGTTGTGGGGTTGCCCGAAGCCATTTGGCAATGGTTGATTTATGACTTTGGTATGAGCGCGTGTAGTGAAATTGAGGACCAATTTCTTCAATTTGAGCTTTGTGAATGGTGCAAAAATTACAAAAGTGGTTTCCTGAATGGGAAATAAATCCAGTAAGCTTGCGCATGGCAACCACATCCGCAATGGCTGTGAGGATGGCAACACGGATAAAGGATCCTGATGGACCTGTTGAGGTGGGTGCAAAATGGTAACCTTGCCATAGCTCTTTGAGCTCGTTGATGAGTGGCATTAATAGATAATTCAATTGAAGCGCAGTTGGCTCCTTCGGACCAGGGATGATTCCTGCAACATAGACATTCTCGGGCTTCAATCTTTCACTTGGGGGGAGATTAAGACAAATAAGCATGATAGGTCCAATGCTAGCCAACCGGGTTGACTTTCCATGTGCATTAAACCAGTCCACATATATGGAGAAGGCCAATGCACCAGGAATGGACATGAATGGGGGTTCATGGATATTTCTAGTGCCAGTGAAGCGTCTCCAGACCAATCCATCCCAGACGTCACGTTTTGGGGAATCTTCGGGAGTTTGGGATTGTTGATGTTGATGCAGAATGTCCATAATTCCAGCCCGCTGGAGGAATCTGGCAAGCCAATTTTTGAATGGTTGATAAATGAAATGTTTTGTTGGTATAAATTTTTGCTTCATGTTGGTTGTGTTTTGGGTTTGGGGTTCAGATGAATAGATGAATTTGCCTAATGATTGTGTGCAAGGGGGATCATGATCATTTGGGTCATTATGGCGTTGACAGTGGGGTTGGTCAGTTGTGACTGATTCAGTAAGGCCATTAAGAGAGAAACATTGAGGACAACATATATAGTTTTGAATCACTGGCTCCAATTGGAGATGTTCAAATATGGTACTCAGATCTTGAGGTATATGGAATGCAGGAGCGGGGGGACCAGCTGAGCTTGAGATACTGGACTTGATCAGCAGGTTCAGGGCGGGGTTGAGTATGCGTGAAGCCCTGCGGGGTAAATTATACCTTAATGATAGAATGGCAGATATTATCATTCCTAGGTCTTGTGGGGGAAGGGTTTGACTGCCACTATATGGTTTCTGTGCAGTTGAATTGAGACCCGCAGGAGTTGAGAAAGTGCTTTGGGTCAAACGTGAATAATCAGCTGGGAAGATTTGATCCAATAGAATTTGTGGGCACCCAGATCCTGATGCAGAAGTAGGGATGTTTGGAAGGGATTTGGGTGCAATGGTTGATTTGAGCTTTTTAATGTGCTGTTTATATTGGAAAGGTGTGAAGGCAACTCCTTGCCTATCACCCTCAGGGGAAGAATGTGTTTGAGTTGAGCAGTGTTGACACATGCATATACGCATTGAGGAATATGGCCGGGTTGTCATTGTTGCAGGAATTGGGAGTACGGTTGGTTTGTGTATAAATATCTATGGTTGATGTGAAAGTGTTTAGGAGTGTTATTAATTGGAAATAAAATTCAGTGATTATTTATGAAGCGGGAGATGATTTGAGCCAGCTGAGGATTTTATCCCATTTGTAATGGAGCATGAGCTGCAGTGGATAAAGTTTAACATGTCTCATCTGGATGGCGGAATTGGTTAGGCGTTTAATTGGGTAAAATGCCATGCTGCTCAATGCTCATACATATTCTAGTTTATTTACACATTGTGACAGTGCGGGTTTGACCATTGAGGGGGTTCCATTAGTGAAGTGTTACCATTGAATTGAGGGGATTAACATTTAATCCATGTACGCTGGCACGCCATCGTACATGGTTTAAACCTTATTACAGACATAACTATATAACTCTATTACATAAGGGGTTGGAGTGCAGCTAAAGTCTTGGTATTTGGTTTGAGTACGGCGGGCTTTGAATCAGTTGGAATGTGATTTGGATTGTCTTGCCTTTCGTGAAAAGGTGATGTCTCTTTTGTGGGTAAATCCTTCATGAATATACCCCTTTCCAGATGTACAATGTTGGGGAATTTCAATGCATATATTGGCAGTTTGGATAATTCACAAAATGTGACAATGGGGAGGCGGAAATGTTACCAAATATGATTACCTATGGATGATGGGTCCCCTTTCAGATCAAGGAAATATCACATTATATGCTGGTAGGCCGTGCAGGGTGGTTTCCGACAAAAGCGGAGGAGCTCAAGAGGAGGCAGGGAGGATTCTCCTCAAAAGAGTCTTATCCGACTTCCACACAACACTTAGTTCCAACTATTCATAGAATTTCTCTATTCTAAATTTGAAAAGATTTCATCTCATATCACTCTATTTTATCATAATACTGAGGTGTTTTATCTAGTTAAAAATATTACTGTACTTTTTCGGCCCTTATGTCATCTTTCAAGTCACATAAATCCCGTTCAGGTTCTGTTCATGACTCAAATAGTGAATCTAGCATAGAATATGTTCAAACACAGTCACCATTGAGCCCCAACATTCCTCTCACAACCCCTATCGCATCCTCAATGAATGTATCAGGTCTTAACATTGATGTGGGCAATCCAAAGGCTCCAACTTCAAGCACTTGGTCGATCTCAAATATTTCCGTCACTCCAATTCCCCCGAATCCCACTAATACACAAATTCATGTGTCTCAGGGGCCAGAAGGCACACCTCAAATCTCCTCACACGCTAATCCCCAATCAAAATTTCCACGTGAGTTCCTCCTTAATCCCGGTCGGAGTCCAGTCGCATCCCAGGATCCCTTTGGCCAAAGTAAACAGCCAACCCTCAATATTCCATCAGGATCGCAGGTTCATGTGGGTGATGAAAGGCGCGTGGATGGGGGGCGACGAAAAAGACCTTTGGAAAATGTAACTTGGAGCGGTCTGTCGGAGGGAAATCCAGTATTGACGCTTCATCAAAGTAAGTCATTTGAATTTTGGAGTAGAAACTTATTCATGATTTGATATGTTTGTTTCATGGGTTAGATATGGCACCTAAAGGCAAGTCAGTCCGATCTCAGGAGCCAATTGAAGATCGTGAGGATGACCAGTCTTCATTAATGTTTTAATGTGTTAACTGATGATTTGCATAGCAGGGGATGAACTTTATGCGTCTTCACCTCTGGTCCATAAAGAGAAAGTCAGTGGACGTCATCATCCATATGCCTCCAAACCAAGAACAGGTCATGCCAGTACATCAAGAGAAACAATGGTGGATGATGAGGATGAGAACATGTCTCCGACTCAAAGTGAAAGAAATGATGAACCAAGGAGGGACAATTTCACAGCGCATGAGCAAGGCACTCAATCAAATAGTGAGTTCACCCATCCTCAGCTGGGCCTCGCCCAGAGTATGCTTGAACAATCCGAGGTCAGACAGCAAAGGAACCAGGCCCGCAAAGCTCACAATGTGGCGAAACGTGCAAGCCAGAAGGAGCAACAAAAATGGCTGAAGGCAGAACTTCCAGAGAATGTCCATGGAATGAGATCAGCAGTACACGCACATTGCCTGTTCCTACTCAAAGTTAGGGATAAGGATTTTTCCTCACTACCAACACCACCCAGCACAGAAGAGCGTGAAATTGCAATTCAAGTGGCTGGTCATCTCGGTTATGTCCCCGAGGATGTGTTCAATGAGCCATCAACACAGGTTCAGTCTCAGGGTTTCCAAAGCTACTGCGAAAATGAGCTCCACAAGCTAGGACTAAAGCGATTCACTTGGGACTGGGAGAGCTCATGGCAACATCCGTTCAACGAGCTGATGTCTATGGTGTTTTACCGTACATTCGGTCTCGCACTTGTCAGCACTGAGTATCATCACTACTGTTGGAACAAGGATCATAACAACTATGGGGTCGTGGCGGCTTTAATGGAGCGATATTTCACTTATTTGAAAAGAGAATGGAAGTCTATTCAAAAGGATGCCGAGTATTTGGTAAAAAAGAAAGAGAATCAAAAGCTCGCAAAGATTCGTCAAAGAGTTAGTTACTGTATCTCTTCTTCATTGTGGACCAAGTCTGATGATGATCTACTTGATTATGTGCAGACCTGTGAGCGCCGTCGTGAATGGTGTGATACGGCTAAATTTCCCATCCTAGCATCACAATTCAATGACCCTCGAGTATGCTCAGATACTGAGGAGGTACTGGAAAATGGCCGTCAAGTTTACCGCAAAGTGGGATTACGCTGGCGCTCCCAGTTATTTAATGATTTGGTATTGAAAATGGATAGAGACATAGAGTTTTGTAATCGGATTAAAAAAAAGGGTAAAAAAACTATTGATAGATTGCCAGAATTACGATCGACAGATGATGGTGATATTCCGGAAGGCCTATCATTTCAGGTATTTGATCAAGATTGGCTCAAAGGCTGTAGTAAGATGCAGACTAGCGCCCTCAAGATACTTGACATGCCAGTTATTAGGCCTAATGGTGATGCTCTGCAATAACTTAGTAATTGGTCACGGTATAGCACTGTGACAAATTAAAATTTTGTGAATTATTTGTGCAGGTGTAATAAAATCTGATTATTATCTCTTAAGGATGCAACAACTTGCTAAATATGTTAGAATATAGACAATATGAATTGAAATGTATCACCGTCTCCCTTGCAATAATACTCTATTGCTCATTTTCATTGAGGAAATATTGAAGAAGTTCGATCCAGCTCATGGTGTTCATAATTGTGGACCTGTGCCAGAGTCAACAGGAGTTATCAACTTTGTCAATCACAAATTATATAATATCAGTAAGGCTCACGCAGTTAATGATTTTTTCTTTTCTTGGACCTATTGGTAATTGGAATATGGCATTCCCATAAGGAATGATTTCAGAATAGTAATACAATCAAGTGAAAGATGAGCTTGAAAGGTACCTTCCGCATGTTGACCTCAACTGAATGAGGAGTGATATAGTGGATGACCTGTACAGGTCGTTGTTGGCCAATACGATGTAGACGATCAACAGCCTGAGCCTCAATGGCTGGGTTCCAATTGGGCTCCTGGAAATGTGGATGTCAGGGTCCAAAAATCAGGGGAGAATTTTGGGGGGCCCCTCACCATTAAATAGACTACATTAGCACAAGTTATATTGAGGCCAGTTCCAGCCGCGGCAATGGATGCAATGAGTACTTCACATTCAGGATTATTGAAGAAATTCTCAAGCGCCTTGTCCTGCACTCGTGGTGTAATTGTTCCATCAATTCGTGCTGAAAGGATAGAGTGATGGGCAAGAGCAATACCAATTCTACAATATAAAAAAGTCAGATGGAGTCAATTGGTAATGGATGCATATTAGAATTAACGCACAAATCTAGAAATTGGGTCCATTGGGTATAAACCACCGATTTCGTTGGACCACACCTTGTTTGTTTGTTCTTCATTAAGCTTTGTAGGAGGTGTGCAATTTTACTACTCATCATGCATGTTTCCACATCCACAATAGTTCGTGTGATTCTTGGGGAGTTATCCTGAGTGCTCCTGCCCTCGGGGTCTTCCAGCTCCGCCTCCGCAATTGTGTTAAGCATGATGTGATGGTTACAACATATTCGCAGCTTATTAATATTTCTGAAAAACTCTCCTGGTCCTTTGCTTTTGGATGATAGGAATTCTTCATATAATGTGGAATATTCTTGCTGCATGGTCGGGTTGAGTGGGAGCAGCTCATAATGATGGCTAATAGTGGGGAGAGATTCGAGATGTGTGGTTTTGGTGCGGCGCAAACTTAAATGCCGCAATGCCAAATGCAAAATATCATTGCAACCTTTTGAAAGACTACTCAGGATGAATGGTGACCAGTTATCTTGATTGGCGCTCTGGGGTTGAGTGATGAAGGATATTATGCCCAAAAGGTCATAAATGGTGTTGTGAATAGGTGTGCCCGTTAAACATATTCGACGGGATGAAAGGAGGCTATTAATGGCACGGTGAGTGGCAGTGTATTGAGAGCGAATATAGCTATAAGAGGGGGCAAGGGTTATTGGATATAAAAGGTAATTTGAATCATTTAAGCTCAGCCACTCACTGTGCTTCATCCAAGATTATACGATGCCAATTGATTTGAAAAATGAATGATGTAGAGGGATTGGTTTGCTTAAATTCTTGGGTGATAGTATTGTAAGAAGTGATGATGATATCATATTTTAAGATGTCGGCTTGGGATAATGAGTGACGAGTGGGACCATGGTAGATTTTGGCATGCAGTGCTCCAGCCTGAGCATGCTTGGATATTTCTGATTGCCAGTTGGTAATTAAGCGAGGGGGGCAGATGATCATGGTGGGCGTGGAGCGATGGGGGTTTGCAATCATCCGCTCCTTGGAGGTACCAATTAGAGCAATGGCCTGAATGGTTTTACCTAATCCCATATCATCCGCAAGCAGTCCTCCAAGAGGGGTATTGGTCGAAAGGGATTCAAATGAGCTAACGACCTTGTTTGTAATGATGTGCCTGGCATTAAAAGTGGATCCTGGGGGTGAGGTTGCCCAAAGGTTACGGGCTGATTGGCCATTGGGGATTTCTCGATCCCAGAGAAAAGCTAGTCCGGTCTTTTGATGAGGGAGGAGGGGGGTTTGAATAATGGCATGGGGCGGGGTCATCATGGGGAGGTCTGATCCACTGGGTAATTGTATCAGTTTTTGCTTGGAAATCAATGATGAAACAGCAGGATATGAAGCAGGCGTCGAGTTTGAAGCGGGAAATGTCGGAGTAAAGAGTTGACATTGACAATGAGTAGTACAGTCATATTCTTTGGGCATTTTAAGCTTGAAATCTTGTGTTCGAAAGCTTTCCATTATGAATAGAACGTTTGGATACCATGTGAAGAACATCAATGCTAGATTGGGTTTCTGAGATGAGGAGGGATCATTGGCATCAGTCATAAATACTCCCTCAACGAATAATATTTGAGTAGGATTGGATTGGCAATTTTCAATCCATGCCCCACCAGGACCACAGTGCATGAACGTTTTGGGTGCCCCAAGGAATGGTATCAACGTTTGGGAAAGGGTTCCCGGGAGAGAGCCAATAGCATGCTGGTGATTGGGGAGATATACGAATATGTTGTGTTGATTGTGCCATAGGATAATCCAAGAACCTAAGTGGGAATTCTCAGGCTTTAAGGTTATATGACTATTTATTTGAATACGAATATTAATCATCCCAATGCAAAGTGGTTGTGAAGGGGTTGACATGATGGCTATTTTGAATTATTTGGGGACAGTTGGGAATTATATGATCGGGAAGGGTTAGCTAAAGGGAATGAAGAGGAATAAGCGCAGGTGGGGAACTTATATGAGTGGCAGCAACAGGCCAAAAGGGGGATGGCCTGTGGTTACGTGCATGGTCTTGATGGAGGTGGGCCTCTTGGGCTCATAATTTTCATATCCGGTTTGGGGCATATATCAAGGCAAGGTGGCCAAAATGTGGGTGCACCATTTGACTGCTGGATCTGCAGCGAGTTACAAAACCTTTGGTGGAACAAGGCTGACATTAGCACATCCGAAATTGGGTGGGTTGTAGCAGCTTATTGTGGAGGGCATATTAGAGGCATGCAGTCATGTTCGCTGGTGTGACAGCGAACAATGAGCGTATCCTCCCCAGGTTAATTATTCACAGGGACCTACTGGGCAATGTTGGCAGTTTCAAAGGGCAATCTCACTGTGGGGATGTTTGTGTGTGGGCGGGTGAGATATGTTCGGTGGCATGCCACCGAACATGACTTTGGTTTGGCCTGAAGTTTTTTGCTGACTGATGCATACTGGGCGTTCAGGGGGGAATGTCTGGGATGATCAAAGGGGGCGCCAGCCGTGAGCCGTGATCCACATATACATTCACCCCTATGGCGTTTGAGGCGAGTACTAATCCACCAAGATTGGCATTGGCCTCTTTGCCTCACGCGCGTACAGAACTCCGGAGAAAGAGGCCACACGCCCGAGGAATTTTTTGGCTGCAAGCCAGGTGCCACAACTTGCGCGGGGCGTGTGAGAACGTGAAGAAAATGACCCGCGGTGGGAGATACCCACGCGAACATGACCAGCCTCAGCAATCATAGGCTGGGATTGTTATTCTAATGTGGATGACGCTGAAGCGAATCCACACTGATTGGCCTCAGGTTTCCACGCGCAAGCGGGTGAGCGTCTGCAGTCAAGCTGACAACCCGACCAAGAAAATAGGCAGCTGGAAGACTGGCAGTAAAATGTCTTCCAGGCGTGTGAAAGTTGCCTGTGTATGACCCATCGGGGGTGCGTATGAAAGCGTGTGGCTGCCCGACAATGAACAAGCGGGCCAGTCATTGTTTGCCCCAACAATGGCACCGGAGTGAATCAACTCTTTGTGTTAGACCCAAATATTAAGTCATCCCATTAAGACCCACTTACATTAATTTGGATTACATGCGCATCTGTGCCGTAGTTAGGCAGAGCTGTCCAACAAGGTGCATCAAAGGGATGCAGGTGAGAGATATGACTCGATGGCTTGACGTTATTGCATGTTACATTGTTGAACAGCTTTTTGCTCTGCCCCGCAGTACATTTACAAAGGTGTACTGCGTACTACAGTGTCGACTGTACTGTACAGATCAGGAAGGTGTAATACTACTTGAGCCTGCATCCATCTAGCAAATGTGCATGCACCTTCCGATCGTTTGCATTTACGTAGCTCATGTGCCACATGCTCAGCATTGCGTTTCACCCGATTTGCACACGCAAGCTGAGCATGTCATGGTCAAACGCACTGTGAGAAAGTGCTCAGTAAAGCCATGGAATGAACTCTTTTGCAATAGTTCATTGGAAGGCTCAGTTTGGAGCACTTCACCAAAGCGTGTGAAATGCTGCACCTGGCTGAAATGTCATCCGATGCTGTGCCAAATGCTCAGAGTGCGCGCATACAAAAACGACTGAGCAATGGCTCAGCATGGTGCATTTGATATTGTTATATCTATAGTTCAATCACTGTGCAATTCCAATGTTCAGCCACTGAGCATTTCAATTATGACCCGAAAGCAAACCTGAGCAATGGGTCGAGGCAAGCTCACGCTGTATTCACTTGTCTTACAGCCCCCCCCTTTGTTCACATACTATTACCAGGCCATATGTCCGGTAATCTTGCCGCGGTCACTTGTGACCAAATGCACCGGGTGCTTTTCTGCATGGGTCACTTGTGCATTGCACCCCCAATGCACATTCAACATGGGCCTCACGACCACCCTCCTGGGTGATCGGGTGACTATTTAAGGAAACAAAGGGGATGTGACTGAGCTTGACAATTCAATAAATTGCAATACTCAGCGGTGCATTTGATATTGTTATATCAATTGTTCAATTACTGTGCAATTAAAATGTTCAGCCACTGAGCATTTCAATTATGACCCGAAAGCAAACCTGAGCAATGGGTCGAGGCAAGCTCACGCTGTATTCACTTGTCTTACAGCCCCCCCCTTTGTTCAAAGACTATCACCAGGCCATAAGGCCGGTGATCTTGCCGCGGTCACTTGTGCATTGCACCCACAATGCACAATCAATAAGGGCCTCACGACCACCCTCCTGGGTGATCGGGTGGCAATTTAAGGAAACAAAGGGGATTTGACTCAGCATGACAATTCAATAAATTGCAATACTCAGCTTGACAATTCAATAAATTGAAATACTCAGCCAGACCCCCATTGTTCTTCTGCCTCACGCGAGCATTTCACTTCTCAGTTGCAGCATTCGCTGAGACTCAGCTTCAATTTTGCCCACACGCCTTGAAGCTGAGACTTTTGCGGGTGCTGCAACTGCTGAGATCGTCTCAGCTTCCCCTTGGTATAAAAGACCATCTTCACACGACACGCACTTCACTTTCTTTCTCACCCGCTCCACTTCGCTCAACCTCACCCGCGTTTGTCCTTCTTGTGCGTATTCCCCCTCGTCTTCCTGCCTTTCCAGTCTTTTCTTTCGCACTCGACTAACCCCACTCCCCTTCCTGCTCGCTTTTTGTTTTTCCTGCTAATACTTTCAGAACCCCACTTCTATCTACTTTGTACGTTTTCTCCAATTAAACTTTAGTCAACATTATGTACCGATATTAATATTTTTCTTTCTTCACGACTTCCTTCCAGACTTTTAAAAACTTCCGACTAGAGCGTTTTTATATTGATTCCGTTTTAAATTTATATAAATCATCGTATGTCTTCCTTTTCTTTCTTGATTGCTTACTTTCTATTCAGTTACTAACCTGTTTTGTTTTGTTTTTAGATGTCGTTCACGTTATGCACCAAGCGGGGTATCCCCTGCATTCGCTCCTCGACGACGAACAACGCTTGTGATGCTTGCCGACAAGCACACAAGAAATGTTCGTTCGTTGTCCGCCCCTTCCGCCCACGAGGCCAGACGAGTTCTCGCCCAAGACGCCCTCGCGAGGACTCCTTTGTGGTCGACGATGATGAAACCATTTCCGAGCGTGAATGGACGCCGGGCCCCCAAACAGGCCAACGGGAACGATTCCGGACGATTAGCCCTGTCCCCTCCAGTATCGATTTGTCCACTCCCCCTCCTAGGCCACCATCCGATGGTCACTTCACTCCTCGACCGGAGCGAAGTGATTATCCGGCCGATGAAGGATGGCGATGGCGAGAGGACATTCAAGCTTGGGCTGATCGTCACCATGTCTTGTCACCGATGGGATTCAAATGCCAAAGTAAGTTTTATTTCTCCTCTTTATCTCATTTCTCTTCACGCAATAATACTGACTTTTTTCCATTACTCATAGAACCAAACCCCCCGAATCCCCCCCGACACGACTCTCCCGTTCCCAGTTTGCCTCGCGAGCAAACCCCCCGGCAACCCACTCCAGGCCCGAGTGGCACCCGATGGTCTGAGGAATTATTCCGTGGTAAGCAGCCAAAGTTTCATTTCATTTTCACTTTCACTTTCGAGTCGAGTGAACTGACTCTTACTCCTTTTTTAGAACCCTCCCGAACCGAAGAGCCACCTATTCCTGGCCCGAGTCCATCGTCCCAACCACCTGAGGACGATACGACTCGTGAGCCAGAACCTGAGGTGGCTCCTACGCAATCCACGGAGGAACCTTATGGTAAGTCACCCCTTCTTTCTCTTCGATCCATATTCACCTTTCCTCATTTTTTCTTCGACCGTCTCCAGATCGTCCCGCCACTCCTCGCTCGATCATCATCATCGACGATACGCCCGTGGGATCACCCCATCCCCCTTCTTCTTCACCGACTCCACCATCTTCCCCTTCCACTCCAACCCCGGTTCCCTCCCCAGAGATCCCTTCCAGTGCCCCCGAGAACCCCAACGCCTCCTCCCCCCCGGTGCCAAGCTCGTCTCATTCTCACCATGACGCTCGCCAGGAATTCACCGACCTGCGACCGACCCTAATGATTCCTCGAGCCATCGTCCACGATTCGATCAACCGAATCTTGTTGGAGCATCGTCGCTTGCTCCACATGATTCCTTTCGTGGATGCAACTCATCGAAATGAGATGCACCGGGAATTCCGGGAGGAACTAAACTCCCTCCTTGGCAAGGCAATGGAGGCTTATCCAAAGGAGGACATCACCGGGATAGTCTCGAAATACTTAGAAAAATAAAAAAATTTAAAAAAAAATCATTATTTCCTCTATTTATTATTTGTAATACTTTCTTTCATATAAATTTTTTGTATTGAATGATTGTTATTTTCCATTTCTATTACATTCTTTGCTCACGTTAAGTTATATTTTGTTCAATGGTTCAAATATCCTATTGCATGAGAAAACGTTTTATAAGTGCCCTACCAAAGGTTTGAGTGAGTATTTGTTTGTGTGACCCTCTTTTTCTCAAAATGCCCCAATAGTTGCCGTTATCCTCTCCTATATTTTCTTCTCCCATGGTTTAGAGCCATACCCATTCTTAACTGTAAAAAAGCGGGAGGTTCCCGTATGTGAGCAATCGAGTCCAGATTCGTGAAACATGGCCTTTCCTATGGTCACACGCTATTAGTCTTACTCATGTATTGAATTGTTTAAATTGGCTAGAACCTTCACAAGCGTAAGGATTGGCGTGTGACTTGTCGGGAGGCTGCACAGGCGTAAGGATTGGCGTGTGAATTGTTGGGAGCCTGCACAGGCATAAGGATTGGCGTGTGAATTGTTGGGAGCCTGCACAGGCATAAGGATTGGCGTGTGAATTGTTGGGAGCCTGCACAGGCGTAAGAATTTGTCAGCATTGCTGGCAACCCTCCCATGCGTAAGGATTGGCGTGTGAATCGTCGGAAGCCTGTACAGGCGTAAGGAATTTTAGCACTTTTGGGACCCTCCCCAAGCATAAGGATTAGCGTGTGAATTGTTGGGAGCCTGCACAGGCGTAAGAATTGGCGTGTGAATTCTTGGGATCCTGCACAGGCTAAAGAAAATTTCAGCATTGTGGGGAAGCTTCACAAGCGTAAGAATTGGCGTGTGAATCGTCGAAAGCCTGTAAAGGCGTAAGGATTGGCGTGTAAACTTTCGGGAGCCTGCACAGGCATAAGGATTGGCGTGTGTAGCGATGGCCCCCCGCATAGGCGTAAGGAACTTTTAGCATTGTCAGAACCTGCACAAGCATGAGGATTCGCGTGTGAAGCATTGGCATCCTGGACAATAGCAACAAACCAGGACCGATGTACGATGGCATGCCACCGTACATAATCCACTTCACCCCTTTTTCATGTGAGACACCCCATCTCCCGCACTCGAATCCATCCAATTCTGGTGTATATTTTCCTCTGCCTTACCTCACCATTACTTACCCAACCCACTTGCAAATCTCCTCATTCTTTGAATCGGCATAAGATTGTATTACCATCCCTGATTTGATAGCCCGCTCTCTCGCCAATCTCATAATAGCCATTGCTTTTTTGCCGCATTGTTTTTGCTAACCTGCTTGAGCATTGTGCGGACATACCCACTAGTGTCGTGCTTTCGTTGTCCTGTGCTGGATCAGTATAATGAACAAATGTACTACTGGCCCACACTACCTGAATGAGCCCATGACATGTGGATAGATCAATCCAAAAATGCTCATTTGGGAAAATCAATTTTCCCCCTGTACACCGCTTTGACGCATCTCTTTGAATTTGGCCGGTCCGCTTATGAGCTTGAAACCACCATCCCGAAGCATACAGCGATGCATCCTTATCAACATGAGGTGCGTTTTTGAATCCATTCATGGTGAAAGTGAGTGCGGAAGCGAACTCGAATGCACCCTGATTTGCCGGAATATCGCCTTCATAGTTGACTTGATCAAAAGACGGAACCCCCAATGAGTTGTAGCAATTTTGAATCTTCTGAAATAAATTATCCCCAACATATCGTAAGGATTGACCTAGAATGCGACCCACCGAGCTAAGATTGGCACCTCGGTCCCGCCATTCATCTTTTGCATTTTCAATTTTGCCAGCACTACCATACAGACCAAATTGTTCATTCTTCGTGGTGCATTTGCGCCACCCAATCGCGAACATAAATCCCTCCAGTAATGCTCCATTTGTTGCAATAGGGTCAGTGAACCTCTTTTCGCGAAATAAGAATTGTGATAATTCATCCCATTGATTGACCTCGACTTCACTCATTGTTGTGAATGGTCGGAATTCAACAAGGGCAATGAGTAATCCGGTTGAAGAGAAAATTGCCACACGGCCAAAGTGAATGCGTTTGATCTGATTGACATCCACAACCCTCCGAATTTCACTTGGGGTGATATTTGCTGATACTGGCATTGATATTTGTGCTGTTGGGCGAGAGGAGGAAAAAAACCTATTCATTCGGGTCATTTTGCGCTCATTTGTCTTTTGGGATCTGCTACTATTCCCGAGTGGTTGCGGGATCACTATGTGTTGAAGCACACAAGATATCAGATACTGCCAAGGAGCTTTCTTCGGCACACATCCTTTGACTTCCCTGTTGGAGCCCACATCACATTGGCACAATCTGAACCGACTAAAGCCCATGTTCTTCAGTGGGGCCCAATGAGGGTGCCACATAAATGTGGAAGCATATATATATATCTATATATATACACTGAGATTAAGCGAGTAACTCACACTTTCCTTCCTCAGCCCGACGCTTTCTCGCGAGTTCCCTTTTACGCTCTTTTCCTTTTTTCGTGAATGGCATGCTTTCAGCAGAAAATGAAATGAAACCGAATGATTACTGATTTCTTAATATCACCTAAATTGGATTGCGATGGATGAATCTTTTTTAATTGCGGCTAAAAAGAAAGCTCACGCCTGACCTTGGCAAATTCACGATCTCAAATACCTGAACCTGAAAATTGCAGTGGATAGTGCATTATTCAATTTTACACATTGATGTTCCCATGCAATCACTTTCCAATCCAGCAATTTGGAATATTGCAAGCACAGGCAAATGCAATATGCATCCTGCTGCGGATCCCTAGTTATCCCACTCCTCTTGAAAGACACAGGAACCTTTTGCCTATTATGGGCTGGCGTGAAGTGATACACGCGACCTCCCGCAATGCCCCCGCGTGTGCTACTCGCGGGCACAATGCCTGACTCAGCTTGCGTCTTGTCGGAGTCTTCGCAATGATGTACGGAGGCATGCCGCCGTACAATTACTATTGGTACTCAGACTGTGGCATCCGGGCAGTAGTAGGATAGGAAGTCATGATTATTAAATTCATAAATCACTTTGCAAAATTAAATTACAATCTATCTAGTACAAAGCTAATCTAAAACGGGTCAATCCTGGTTGTGAGTTTAGCTGACCTGGGTACCGTCAAGGTGACCTCATCACTTGAACCAAGCCCGCGATTCGCCACCCAGGCATCACCAAAGTCTAATACTAAGCATCGTGCAAAATCCAATCTAAGAGGTACAGTGGGGTTAAAAGACTCTGATGAGAAGAAACTTTTATTCAGTAAATTACATATATACTTATTAGTACGTAGCCACACTGGCTCCACTAGATTTTTACCCTCTGAAAGTTTTGCGGAAATGTCAATTAGTGCTAAAGCCCCTTTAACTGAGCTTGTTCTCCAGTCATCTGAGCATACCATCAAACCACGAACCCCCGCCGCACAGAATGCCGCTAATATACCATAGCAAATTCGATTGATTCCAAGATTCTTGTGACACGCCAAAAGATCTTTGATGGCCTCATTTTTTTTTGAGTTTGTGAGTTTGCCTTTGATGCCATTAACTTCGACCTTTGTATGTGCACGTACCATGTTGTATGCAATCATCAAATGGATAACTGTATCCATTAGATCCTCCAGGTTCTTGTGCGGCTTTGTGGATATCTCATTGTCAGCCCCGCCACCTTCAATGCTGAGTTGGGTTGCACGTTGCTTCGATTTACTCAAGCAGGAGGCAAGGTATTCAACTGCTCCCCGTTCGAGTCCAAGAGGATCGGTTGAATTTGATGTTGGTGCAACATATGGTTTGGGTGCAATCACATCGTATGAGACTAAACTAATGGATTCAAACATAACATTTGCCCAAAAATGTTTAACTGGATTGGCGGGGTAAAGAAGGCTCTGAACCATTTTGAAGAAGGAGTGTTCAGATTTTGCGAGATTATCTGGAGGTTTAGCTGATTCCTTCATCAATTTGAGATTCCAAATGTTGTGATCAAAAAACGCTTCTGTTTCGGTTGGCTTAAAAAAATCTAACCCTGTATATTGCAATTTATATCACCAGTCAACAGCCAATAATCAAGTATCATGCACAAAGATAAAAAAAAACTCACCTGCCATCTCAAGGTCCTGCAGCCAAGCCGACATTTTAAGATCTCGGTTACTGATCACCTTAATACCAACGGGCAGGAATGTATGAGCATCCTTTGTTGGTAAGTTGTCCCATCTATTTTTGTAAATCCTATTGATATTATCAAGCCCCCTTTTCCATGATTGTTGAGTAATATTGGAATGATAATTCAAAACGCCTGCAAACTCTTCCATGCGGGATAAAAATATTCCTTGAAAATTCGCAGCGGATGACACTTCGGGCTCAGCGTCGGGAATTATATCAGTCATATCTCGTCCCATTGTATCATGTTTAATTGTTTCCCTTTCTTGAAAGGCTTGAATATTCCGAGGAGAGGCGGGAGGGGTTGCATCATGCATTGTTTCATTGGGTATCGGGGGACTTTCAGTATGTGGAGCTTCATCATGGATTGTTTCATTGAGTATTGGGGGGGGTTCAGTATGCGGAGGTTCATTATCAATATGGTCCCCTTCAACATTGATAATTTCATCACCTTGATCGCGAGAATCGTTTGCGGCTTCAAAGGTACGGCGTTTTTTGTTTGTTTTTTTGGTCGCATGTATATTTGGTCTTTTTCCTAATCCTTTGCCTGGAAATCCAATTACGACTCGAGATCCTTCAGGTAGAGATTCTCCCACCTCCACACCTGCCCATATATTGTAAGCAGCTATTTTTATCAATTTTGTTTTGAATTAGTAATGGACTTACGGTTCAAATCCATTTTGAGCAGGCTCATGGCTTCAGCAATCTTTTGACGCACATAATCAGGAATTTTACTATCATTTTGGATTTTTTCGAGCCTTGGGATTGTTTGAGCAATGTTGGAGACAAATTGTTCCTTGGATATAATTTCCACCTCCCCACTGAAAATTACATCATCTTGCCCATCATCTTCTGTCGGTGCACAAGGTTCAACAGTCTTTTCCTTCTCATAACTTTTAAAATTCGGTTTCTGAGAGCTTGGAGGCTGCCCTGAAATAAAGGCTATGACACAATATCAGGTTTTGAGAGATTTGAAATATTAAAGATGGATGCATACTCACATTCCGGAAGAACTGGTGGATCTTGATTACTCTCTACTTCAATGCCTAATTCACGACTACTGGCGATATCAGAGATTTCACTTCCACTCTCTGGGGCTGAAGTTGGTCGTTCATTGAATTCTGTTGAATTTCCCGGGGTTCGGGCCATAGCGGAGGTAGTTTATTAAGCAAATAGATGGTGACGAGTTGATTGCTAACTTGTTTGAAAATTTTTTGATAAAAGATCCAAATTCAAGAAAAAAGGTGCAAATGCGATTTGTCGGGAAATTGAAGGAGGCGATGTTTTGCAAATTATTTCATATCATGCAAATGAAATCACTTCCCTGTGAGACATTGAATAAAGTTGACTAGTGAGAAACCTACTAAAGTCAACTTTTGAACTATTCAATGCTCATGAGGTAAGGACTAAGCAAAGTGTTCATTTGATTGATATGAAATAAAATGGTTTTGTCGGCGAAACAGGAGACACAATTCTTGTCTTAAATAGTCCACTTATTAGGTTTTAATTTGTGAGTCTCATGATTTAAACCCTAGCCACAACATTGTGAATATACTGACCAATTTCCCCTGAGGTCCTGTTGGCAGAGAAGGCCACTCAGCATATTTCGGCGATGGCGTCCATTGTGTACGCCAACAAGCCACCGTACACACTATGGATGTAGTACGGAAGCTTAAGGATGGTAAGCGTTGTCGGAGGCATGTCGGGAGGGCACTACATGAGCGTAAGGATGGTAAGCAGTGTCGGGAGAATGTCGGGAGGGAGGGTAACTGTTGTCGGAGGCATGTCGGGAGGGCACTACATGAGCGTAAGGATGGTAAGCAGTGTCGGGAGAATGTCGGGAGGGAGGGTAACTGTTGTCGGAGGCATGTCGGGAGGGCACTACATGAGCCTAAGGATGGTAAGCAGTGTCGGGAGAATGTCGGGAGGGAGGGTAACTGTTGTCGGAGGCATGTCGGGAGGGCACTACATGAGCGTAAGGATGGTAAGCAGTGTCGGGAGAATGTCGGGAGGGAGGGTAACTGTTGTCAGAGGCATGTCGGGAGGGCACTACATGAGCGTAAGGATGGTAAGCAGTGTCGGGAGAATGTCGGGAGGGAGGGTAACTGTTGTCGGAGGCATGTCGGGAGGGCACTACATGAGCGTAAGGATGGTAAGCTGTGTCGGAGGCATGTCGGGAGGGCACTACACAAGCGTAAGGGTCATCAGTGGTGTCGGAGGCATGTCGGGAGGGTATTACACAAGTGTGAGGATGGTAGGGGCGGGGGTGTGAAAGCGTAAGGAGTGGTGAGGACGGAGAGGGGCGGGCAGTGTCGGAGTCTCATCCGGATGGAGGGCGGTGCGGGTGCGTAAGCATGCTAAGCGTCGGGGAGGCGGAAGCCAATGAGGTGAAATTACACGAACGTTGCGCATAGTGTTGAAATGGGTTTGGGCTTTGAGTGACATTCTCATGTGACACATGTGAGACGATTGACGTTGTCTTGACGCTGACGTGACGTGACCCACTAAATCCAGTGACTATAAAGTGACACTAACGCGACTGAAGCAAGATTTTATACTGACCGCGGTGCGACGTGAAGTCAATCGCCGACGATTGACGCGAGATTCGCCCTGGTGATATATTCAAGGATCATAGCTAATATCTCTTAAAATATACAAGATAGAGTGATGAACCAAAAATAAAGTTACGACGTAATTATTGCAAGAACACAGATAGAAACTTTATTTTACAAACTATAATCAAGGTTAAAACCTATGATGAAATATTGACAAAAACCAACAGAGCTGTTGACCACTTTGTTGTGAAAGTGGTCCAAACTTAAAAAAAAAGTACACAGTTGGATTCTACTAGTTCATTTGTGAAGAATGATGTATTTTTTATTATTAAATTCACGGTACAACCCCCTGAAATCATGGTTTGAAGTTTGAAATATAGAATTTCAACAGAAAAGATGAGTTACAAGAAAAATCATCAAAATTAGAGTTTGGATGATGTAATGAAATGCTCTGGGAAGAATAATGAGGTTATGTCAGGCTATCAGATGTCACTCTCTGAATTGCTTTAGCGTGGAAATCTCAAAAGTTATTAAACATCAAAGTTTGAGCTTAAATTGAGCAGTTAGGATCACCTACTGTAACCTTAAATTAAGTTTAACAGTCATATGAGTGATACAATTGGTAAACACTATTAGTTTATGATTAAAACTAATGAAATTCACGAAATTTGGGGTTCTGCCAAGCCTCTGAGGTCATCAAACTTAGAGCTATAGTGATAACTCTAAATAATGGTGTAATAATGATGTAATATGGTTTGATCATGATGTAATCATCCTCAAACCTTAAAATATTGATCAATTCCAGTGGATATGATCAGTACACGTCTACTAGAAGCCTTTTGGACTCTAGGAGCGAGGTATTTACTATAAATAGAGCTCTTTTTACTCTGTTTTCCCCTCAGACGCATCAAAAACATTAAATCAACTAAATCAAAGGTAATTTCTCTATCATTTATATATAGAACTATTATATTATTAAATACCAAATACCACCTTGTTATAATCATCTATCTTGACGTGATTAAATCATTTATTTAATTGTTTTTGTTAAAAATCTCTCTAAAGCCTCATTTCCACATAAAAATTAAAGGATATTTGTAATTTCTCTATTTTTTCTTGTAAATACAATTTGAAAAGGTTGTATTTATATTTTTTGGCGTAAAATATCTCAAAAGTATTATATTAAGTGTTAAAAGTAGGTTACTTTCTCTTATTATAATAATTTTCCCTTTATTATTATTTTAATAATTCTTTAATTAATATAAATAGTATTTATATTAATTTATAACCTTAATATTGGTAATATTATTCTTAATTGTCTTTTATTAATAAAAAACAATTTTTTACGCCTTTATTGTTTGTTTGTAACAATAATAAAGTGCCATTAAATAGATTAACTCTTTTATATTAATATATTTATTTTTATTATATTATATTTTATTTTATAAATTATATTATTATATTTATTTAAGAATATAATCATTTTACGCCACAATTATAATAATTCTTCATTATTATAATTATTTATTTCATTTATAAGGACATTCATAGTACAATAAGTAAAATGATAGTAATTTTTACTTATTGTTTCATAGTCAAACCTTACAATATTCCATCAGGATCTCAGGTTCATGTGGGTTATGAAAGGAGTGTGGATGGGGGGCGAAGAAAAAGACCATTGGAAAATGTAACTTGGAGTGTTTTGGTGGCGGGAAATCCAGGATTGACGCTTCATCAAAGTAAGTCATTTTAATTTTGGAGTATAACCTTTTTAACAATTTGATATGTTTGTTTCATGGGTTAGATATGGCACCTAAAGGCAAGTCAGTGCGATCTCAGGAGCCAATTGAAGATTGTGAGTATGACCAGTCTTCATTAATGTTTTGATGTGTTAACTGATGATGTGCATGGCAGGTGATGAACTTTATGCATCTTCACCTCTGGTCCATAAAGAGAAAGTCACTGGACGGCATAATCCATATGCCTCCAAACCAAGAACAGCTCATGCCAGTTCATCAAGAGAAAAAATGGTGGATGATGAGGATGAGAACATGTCTCCGACTCAAATGGAAACAAATGATGAACCAAGGAGGGACAATTTCACCGCGCATGAGCATGGCACTCAGTCAAATAGTGAGTTCACCCATCCTCAAATGCCCCTTGCCCAGAGTATGCTTGAGCAATCTGAGGTCAGACAGCAAAGGAATCAGGCTCATAAAGCTCACAATGTTCCGAAATGTGCAAGGCAGAAGGAGCAACAAAAATAGCTGAAAGAAGAACTTCCAGATAATGTCTATGGAATGAGATCAGCAGTACATGCCCATTGCCTGTTCCTACTCAAAGCTAGGGATAAGGATTTTTCCTCACTACCAGCACCACCAAGCACAGAAGAGTGTAAAATTCCAATTCAAGTGGCTGGTCATTTCGGATATGTTGCCGAGGATGTTTTCAATGAGCCATAAACACAGGTTCAGTCTCAGGGTTTCCACAGCTACTGGAAAATGAGCTCCACAAGCTAGGACTAAAGCGATTCACTTGGGACTGGGAGAGCTCATGGTAACTTCTGTTCAATGGGCTTATGTCTATGGTGTTTTACCATACATTCCGTCTCGCACTGGTCAGCACCAAGTATCATCATTACTGTTGGAACAAGGATCATAATAACTATGGGGTCGTGGCGGGTTTAATGGAGAAATATTTCACTTATTTGAAAAGAGAATGGAAGTCTTTTCAAAAGGATGTGGAGTATTTGGTTAACAAGAAGGAGAATTAAAAGCTCGCAAAGATTTGTCAAAGGGTTAGTTACTGTATCTCTTCTCCATTATGAGCAAAGACAGATGATGATATACGTGATTATGTGCAGACCTGTGAGCCAGCTAAATTTCCCATTCTAGCATCACAATTCAATGACCCTTGAGTATGCTCAGATACTGAGGAGTTACTGGAAAATGGCAATCAAGTTTACCGCAAAGTGGGATAATGCTGGAGCTCCCAGTTATTTAATGAATTGGTATTAAAAATGGATTGAGACATAGAGTTTTTTAATCACATTAAAAAAAGGGTAAAAAAACTATTGATAGGTTGCCAGAATTGCGATTGACAGATAATGGTGATATTCTGGAAGGCTTATCATTTCAGGTATTTGATCAAGATTGGCTCAAAAGCTGTAGTAAGATGCAGACTAGCACCCTCAAAATACTTGACATGCCAGTTATTTGTCCAAATGGTGATGCTCTGCAATAACTTAGTAATTTAAATGTATAGCACCATTACAAATTAACATTTTGCGAATTATTTGTGCAGGTGTAATACACTCGGATCATTATTTCTTAAAGATGCAACAACTTGCTAAATATGTCAGAATATAGACAGTATGAGTTGGACTGTATCACTGTCTCCCTTAGAAATAATACTCTATTGCTCATTTTCATTGAGGAAATATTGAAGGAGTTCAATCCAGCTCATGGTGTTCATAATTGTGGACCTGTTCCAGGGTGCGCAGGTGTGATCAACTTGGTCAAACACAAATTATATAATATCAGTAAGGCTCACGCAGCTCATGATTTTTTCTTTTCTTGGACCTATTGGTGTTTGGAAAAGGGCATTTCCATAAGGAAGGATTTTAGAATAGCAATACAATCAGGGTCAAAGATGAGCTTGAAAGGTACCTTCCGCATGTTGACCTCAACTGAATGAGGAGTGATATAGTGGATGACCTTTACGGGTTGTCGTTGGCCAATACGATGGATTCGATCAACAGCCTGAGCCTCAATGGCTGGGTTCCAATTGGGATCCTGGAAATTTGGATGTCAGGGGCCACAAATCAGGGTAGAATTTTGGGGGTCCCCTCACCATTAAATAGACAATATTAGCAAAGCTATATTGAGGCCAGTTCCAGCTGCAGCAATGGATGCAATCAGTACTTCACATTCAGGATTATTGAAGAAATTCTACAGTGCCTTCTCCTGTGCTCGTGCTGCAATTGTTCCATCAATATGTGCTGAAAGGATAGCGTGATGGGCAAGTGCAATACCAATTCTACAATATAAAAAAGTCAGATGGATGCATATTAGAATTAACACACAAATCTATAACTTGGGTCCATTGGGTATAAACCACCAATTTGGTTGGACCACACCTTGTTTGTTTGTTCTTCATTAAGCTTTGTAGGAGGTGTGCAATTTTACTACTCATCATGCATTTTTCCACATCCACAATAGTTCGTGTGATTGTTGGGGAGTTATCTGGAGTGCTCCTGCCCTTGGGGTCTTCCAAATCTGCCTTTGCAATTGTGTTGAGCATGATATGATGGTTAAAACATATTCACAGCTTATTAATATTTCTGAAAAATTCTCCTGGTCCTTTGCTTTTGGATGATAGGAATTCTTCATGTAATGTGGAATATTCTTGCTACATGGTCAGGCTGAGTGGGAGCAGCTCATAATGATGGCTAATATTGGGGGGGGATTTGAGATGTGTGGTTTTGGTGTGGCGCAAACTTAAATGCCGCAATGCCAAATGCAAAATATCATTGCAACCTTTGTAAAGACTACTCAGGATGAATGGTGACCAGTTATATTGATTGGGGCTCTGGGGTTGAGTGATGAATGATATTATGCCCAAAAGGTCATAAATGGTGTTGTGAATAGGTGTGCCTGTTAAGCATATTTGACGGGATGAAAGGAGGCTATTAATGGAACGGTGAGTGGCAGTGTATTGAGAGCAAATATAGCTATAAGATGGGGCAAGGGTTATTGGATATAAAAGGTAATTTGAATCATTTAAGCTCAGACACTCACTGTGCTTCATCCAAAATTATACGATGCCAATTGATTTGAAAAATGAATGATGTAGAGGTATTGGTTTGCTTAAATTCTTGGGTGATAGTATTGTAAGAAGTGATGATGATATCATATTTTAAGATGTCGGACTCAAAGAATGAGTAACAAGTGGGAGCATGGTAGATTTTGGCATGCAGCGCTCCAGCCTGACCATGCTTGGATATTTCTGATTGTCAGTTGGTAATTAAGCAAGGGGGGCAGATGATCATGGTGGGCATGGAGCGATGGGGGTTTGAAATCATCCACTCCTTGGAGGTACCAATTAGAGCAATGTCCTGAATGGTTTTACCTAATCCCATATCATCCGCAAGCAGTCCTCCAAGAGGGGTATTGGTCGAAAGGGATTCAAATGAGCTAACAACCTTGTTTGTAATGATGTGCCTGGAATTAAAAGTGCATCCTGGGGGTGGGGTGGCCCAACGTTTATGGTCTGATTGGCCATTGGGGATTTCTCGACCCCAGAGAAAAGCTAGTCCGGTCTTTTGATGAGGGAGGAGGGGGGTTTGAATAATGGCATGGGGCGGGGCCATCGTGGGGAGGTCTGATCTGCTGGGTAATTGTATCAGTTTTTGCTTGGAAATCAATGATGAAACAAAAGGATATGAAGCTGGCGTCAAGTTTGAAGCAGGAAATGTGGGAGTAAGGAGTTTACATTGACTATCAGTATTACAGTCATATTCTTTGGGCATTTTAAGCTTGAAATCTTGTGTTCGAAAGCTTTCCATTATGAATAGAATGTTTGGATACCATGTGAAGAACATCCCTGCTAGATTGGGTTTCTGAGACGAGGAGGGATCATTTGCATCAGTCATAAATACTCCCTCAACAAATAATATTTGAGTAGGATTGGATTGGAAATTTTTAATCCATGCCCCACCAGGACCACAGTACATGAAAGTTTTTGGTGCCCCAAGGAATGGTATCAAGGTTTTGGAAAGGCTTCCAGGGAGAGAGCCAATAGCACGCTGGTGATTGGGGAGATATACAAATATGTTGTGCTGATTGTGCCATATGATAATCCAAGAAGCTAAGTGGGAATTCTCAGTATTTAAGGTTATATAACTGTTTATTTGAATACAAATATTAATCATCCCAAAGCAAAGTGGTTGTGAAGGGGGTGACAGGATGGCTATTTCAAATTATTTGGGGACAGTTGCATATTATATGATTGGAAAGGGTTAGTAAAGGGAATGAAGATAAATAAGGGCAGGTGGGGAACTTATATGAGAGGCAGCAATGGGCTCAAGGGGGGAGGCCTGTGGTTACTTGCATGGTCTTGATGGAGGTGGGCCTCTTGGGCGCATAATTTTCATATCCAATTTGGGGAATATATCAAGGAAAGGTGGCCAAAATGTGGGTGCACCGATATGACTTCTGGATCTGCAGAAATTTACGAAACCTTTGGTGGAACAAGGTTGACATTAGCATATCGGAAATTGGGTGGGTTGTAGCAACTTATTGTGGAGGGGCATATTAGAGGCATGCAGCCATGTTTGCTGGTGTGACAGCAAACAATGAGCATATATTCCCCAGGTTAATTGCCGCACAGGGACCTCCTGGGCAATGTTGGCGGTTTTAAAGGGCAATATCACTGTGGGGATGTTTGTTTGTGGGCGGGTGAGATATGTTTGGTGGCATGCCACCAAACATGCGCTTGGTTTTGCCTGAAGTTTTTTGCTGACTGATGCCTACTGGGTTTCCAGGGAGGAATGTGTGGCATGATCAAAGGTGGCGTGGGCCGTGATCCGTGATCCACATATACATTCACCCCTATTGAATTTGAGGCGGGTACAAATCCAGCAAGATTGGCATCATGGTATTTGCCTCATGTGTGTACTAAACTCCGGCTAAAGAGGCCACCCGCCCAAGGGATGTTTTGGCTGCAAGCCAGGGGCCACAACATGCGCGGGGCGTGTGAGAAGGTGCAGAAAATCACCTGCGGTGGGAGATCCCCATGAAAACATAACCAGCCTCAGAATACACAGGTTGGGATTATTCTAATGCGCATGAGGCTGAAGCAAATGCACACTGATTGGCCTCAGGTTTCCACGCGCAAGCGGGTGCGTCTGCAGTAAAGATGACCACCTGACCAAGAAAATTGCCAGGCGGAAGACTGGCAGTAAAATTTTGCCCAGGCGTGTGAAATTTGTCTGCGTATGACCCGTCGGGGGGTGTGTATGAAAGCGTGTGGCTGCCCGCCAATGAGCACGCACAATGAACAAGCGGGGCCAGTCAAAGTTTGCCCAACAATGGCACAGGAGTGACTCCACTGTTTGTATATGACCCAAATAATAAGTCATCCCATTTTGACCCACTTTCATTAACTTGGATTACATCCACACCTTTGCCGTAGTTAGGCAGAGCTCTCCAACAAGGTGCATCAAAGGGATGCAGTTGAGATATATGACTCGATGGCTTTACGTGATTGCATGTTACATTGTTAAACAACTTTTGATTTGCCCGCAGCATACATTTACAAAGGTGTACTGCATACTACAGTGTTGGCTGTACAGATTAGGAAGGTGTAATACTACTTCAGCCTGCATGCATATAGCCAATGGGTATCCACCTTGCAATTGTTTGCATATACATAGCTCATGTGCCACATGCTCAGCATTGCGTTTCACCCGATTTTCACATGCAAGCTGAGCATGTCATGGTCAAAAGCACCGTGTGGAAGTGCTCAGTAAAGCCATGGTCCGGAACATTTTTGCAATAGTTCATTGGAAGGGTCAGTTTGGAGCACTTCATCAAAGTGTGTGAAATGCTGCACCTGGCTGAAATGTCATCTGATGCTGTGCCAAATGCTCAGATTGTGTGCATACAAAAACGATGGAGAAATGGCTCAGCATTGTGCATTTGATATTTTTATATCAATAGTTCAATTACTGTGCAATTAAAATGTTCAGCCACTGAGCAGTTCAATTATGACCCGAAAGCAAACCTGAGCAATGGGTTGAGGAAAGCTCACACTATCTTCACTTGTCTTACAGCCCCCCCCTTTGTTCAAATACTATTACCAGGCCATACGGCCGGTAATTTTGCCGCGGTCACTTGTGACCAAATGCACCACGTTCTTTTCTGCATGGGGCATTTGGGAATTGCACCCACCATGCACAATCAACGAGGGCCTCACAACCACCCTCCTAGGTTATTGGGTGGCTATTTAAGGAAACAAAGGGGATTTGACTGAGCTTTACAATTCACTCAATAGTAATACTCAGCCAGAACCCCATTGTTCTTCTGCCTCACGCCAGCGTTTGCTGCAACTGAGATTCAATTTTGCCCACACGCCTTGAAGCTGAGACTTTTGCGGGTGCTGAAACTGCTGAGATCGTCTCAGCTTCACCATGGTATAAAAGACCATCTTCACACAACAAGCCCTTCACTTTCTTTCTCACCCGCTCCACTTCTTTCCAGCTCACCTGCTGTTGTCCTTCTTGTGCGTATTCCCCTTGGTCTTCGTGCCTTTCCATTCTTTTCTTTTGCACTCCACTGAACCCACTCCCCTTCCTTTTTCCTGTTTGTTTTTCCTGCTGATCCTTTCAGACCCCCACTTCTATCCACCTCATGTGTTACCTCCATTTTAAACTTTTGTCATCCTCATGTTCTGAACTTAATACTTTTTTTTCTCCTCTTCCATACTTTTAAACACTTTGGACTAGAGTATTTTTATTTTGTTTCTGTTTTAAATTTATCTAATTAATTTTACGGCTTCATTTTATTTCTTGATTTTTTACTTTCTATTCAGTTACTTAGCTCAATTGTTTTGTTTTTAGATGTTGTGCACTTTATGCACCAAGCAGGCTATCCCCTGCGTGTGTACCTCAATGACGACCGATGCTTGTGATGCTTGCCCACAAGCACACAAGAAATGTTTGTTTGTTGTCCGCCCCTTCCGACCACGAGGCCAGAGGAGTTCTCGCCCAAGATGCCCTTGCAAGGACTCCTTTGTGGTCAACAATGATGAAACCATATCTGAGCGCGAATGGACACCAGGACCTCGAGCAGGCCGATGGAAACGATTCCGGACGATTAGCCCTGTCCCCTCAAGCATCGCTTTGTCCACCCCCACTCCTAGGCCACCATCCAATGGTCACTTCACTCCTTGACCTGAGCAAAGTGATTATCCAGCCAATGAAGGATGGCAATGGTGAGAGGACATTCAAAATTGGGCCAATTGTCACCATGTCTTGTCACCGATGGGATTTAAATGCCAAAGTAAGTTTTCTTTCTCCTCCTTATCTCATTTCTCTTCACGCAATAATACTGACTTTTTTCCTTTGCTCAAGGAACAAAACCCCCGAACCCCCCCCCGACAAGACTCTCCTGTTCCTAGTTTCCCTGGCGAGCAAACGCCGCAGCAACCCACTGCAGGCCCGAGTGGCACCTGATGGTCAGAGGAATTATTCTGCGGTTAGAAGCCAAAGTTTCATTTCATTTTCACTTTCACTGTTGAGTCATGTTAACTGACTCTTACTTCTTTTTTAGAGCCCTCCCAAACCAAAGAGCGACCTATTCCTGGCCCGAGTCCATCCTCCTAACCACCTGAAGACAATACAACTTGTGAGCCAGAACCTGAGGTGGCTCCTACGCAATCCACGGAGGAACCTTTTGGTAAGTCCCAATTTCACTTTTTTAACTCTACTCAACTTTTCCTCACCCCTCCTTCGACTATCTCCAGCTCGTCTGGCCACTCCCCGCTCCATCATTATCATTGACTATATGCCCGTTGGATCCCCCCCTCCCCAGAGATCGCTTCCAGTGAAAAGCCCCTCTCATTCCCACAATGATGCTCGCCAGGAATTCACTGACTTACGACCGACTTTGATGATTCCTTGAGCCATCGTCCACGAATCAATCAACCGAATCTTGTTGGAGCATCGCCACTTGCTCCACATGATTCCTTTCGTGGATGCAACTCATCGAAATGAGATGCACCGGGAATTCGGGGAGGAACTAAACTCCCTCCTTGCCCAGGCACTGGAGGCTTATCCAAAGGAGGACATCACCGGGATAGTCTGGAAATACTTAGAAAAATAAAAAAATTTCAAAAAAATCTCATTATTTCCTCTTTTTATTATTTGTAAGACTTTCTTTCAAATAAAGTATTTGTATCCAATGATTCATATTTTCCATTTGTATTACATTCTTTTCTCACATGACATTATATTTTCCCCAATGGTTCAAATATCCTATTGCATGAGAAAAAATTTATAAGTGCCCCACCAAAAGTTTGAGTGAGTATTTGTTTGTGTGACCCTCTTTTGCCAAAAATGGGCCAATAGTCGCCGTTACCGTCTCCTATATTTTCTTCTTCAATGGTTTAGAGCAGTATCAATTCTTACCTGTAAAAAAGCGGAAGGTTCCCGCATGTGAGCAATCCACTCCAGATTCGTGAGACATTGCCTTTCCTATGGTCACACGCTATTAATCTTAGTCATTTATTGAATTGTTTAAATTGTTGGGAACCTTCCCAAGTGTAAGGATTGGCGTGTGAATTGTTGGGAGCCTGCACAGGCCTAAGGATTGGCGTGTGAATTGTTGGGAACCTGCACAGGTGTAAGGATTGGCATGTGAATTGTTGGGAGCCTGCACAGGAGTAAGAAATTGTCAGCATTGTGGGGAACCTTCAATAGGGTAAGGATTGGCATGTGAATCGTCGGAAGCCTTTACAGGCATAAGGAATTTTTAGCATTTTTGGGAGCCTTCACCAGCGTAAGGATTGGTGTGTAAATTGGCGGGAGCCTGCACAGGCATAAGGATGGGCGTGTGAATTGTTGGGAGCCTGCACAGTCATAAGAATTGGCGGATGAACTGTTGGCAGCCTGCACAGGCATAAGAAATTGTCAGCATTGTTGGAAACCTTTACAAGTGTAAGGATTGGCATGTGAATTGTTGGAAGCCTGTACAGGCGTAAGGAATTTTTAGCATTTTTGGGAACCTTCACAAGTGTCAAGATTGGCGTGTGAATTGTCAGGAGCCTGCACAGGCATAAGGGTTGGCATGTGAGTTGTCGGGAACCTGGACAGGCGTAAGGATTGGCATGTGAAGCGTTGGCAGCCCGCATAGGCGTAAGGAACTTTTAGCATTGTTGGAACCTGCACAAGCATAAGGATTCACGTGTGAAGCATTGGTATCCTGGACAAGAGAAACAAACCAGGACATATGTACGATGGCATGCCACCGTACATAATTCACTTCACCAATTTTTCATGTGAGCCACCCCATCTCCCGCACTCGAAACCATCCAATCCTGTTGTATATTGTCCTCTGCCTTACCCCACCATCATTTACGCAACACACATGCAAATCTCTTCATTCTTTTAATTGGAATGAGATTGTATTACCATCCCTGATTTGATAGCCCGCTCTCTTGCCAATCTCATAATAGCCATGGCTTTTTTGCTAACGTTCTTGAGCATTGTGCGGACATACCCACTAGTGTCGTGCTTTTGTTGTCCTGTGCTGGATCAGTATAATGAACAAATGTACTACTGGCCCACACTAACTGAATGAGCCCATGACATGCAGATAGATTAATCCAAAAATGCTCATTTGGGAAAATCAATTTTCCCCCTGTACACCGCTTTGACGCATCTCTTTGAATTTGGGCGGTCGGCTTATCAGCTTGAAACCACCATCCAAAGCATACAGCCATGCATCCTTATCAAGATGAGGTGAGTTTTTTAATCCATTCATGGTGAAAGTGAGTGCGGAAGCAAACTCGCATGCACCCTGATTTGCGGGAATATCCCCTTCATAGTTGACTTGATCAAAAGACGCAACCCCCAATGAGTTGTAGCAATTTTGAATCTTCTCAAAGAAATTATCCCCAGAATATTGTAAGGATTGACCTAGAATGCAACCCACTGAGCTAAGATTGGAACCTCGGTCCCGCCATTCATCTTTTGCATTTTCAATTTTCCCAACACTTCCATACAGACCAAATTGTTCATTCTTTGTGCTGCATTTGCGCCACCCAATTGCGACAATAAATCCCTCCAGTAATGCTCCATTTGTTGCAATTGGGTCAGTGAATCTCTTTTCACGAAATAGGAATTGTGATAATTCATCCCATTGATTGACCTTGACTTCACTCATTGTTGTGAATGGTCGGAATTTGACAAGGGCAATGAGTAATCCGGTTGAAGAGAAAATTGCCACATGGCCAAAGTGAATGAGTTTGATATGATTGACATCCACAACCCTCCTAATTTCACTTGGGGTGATATTTGCTGATCCTGGCATTGATATTTGTGCTGTTGGGCAAGAGGAGGAAAACAACCTATTGATTTGGGTCGTTTTGCACTCATTTGTCTTTTGGGATCTCCCACTATTCCCGAGTGGTTGAGGGATCACTATGTTTTGAAGCAGACAAGATATCAGATACTGCTTCCTGCAATTTGAAGCTAAGGAGTTTTGAGTCCACAATGGTTCCCAATGCCCAAGGAGCTTTCTTTGGCACACATCCTTTAACTTCCCTGTTGGAGCCCAAATCAGATTGGCACAATCTGAACCGACTAAAGCCAATGTTCTTCCGTGGGGCCCAATGAGGGTGCCACATAAATGTGGAGGCATATATATATACACTGAGATTAAGCAAGCAACTCACACTTTCCTTCCTCAGCCCAACACTTTCTCGTGAGTTCCCTTTTACACAATTTTCCTTTTTTTGTGAATGGCATGCTTGCAGCAGAAAATGAAATGAAACCAAATGATTACTGATTTATTAATATCACCTGAATTGGATTGCGGTCGATGACTCTTTTTTAATTGCGGCTAAAAAGAAAGATCACACCTGACCTTCGCAAATTCACCATCTCAAATATGTGAACCTGAAAGTTTCAGTGGATAGTGCATTATTCAATTTGACATATTGATGCTCTCATTCAATCACTTTCCAATCCAGCCATTTGGAATATCGCAAGCACATGCAAATGCAATATGAATCCTCCTGCGGATCCCTAGTTATCCTAGTCCTCTTGAAAGCCACAGGAACAATTGGCATATTATGGGCTGGCGGCAAGTGATAAATGCAACCTCCCGCTGTGCCCCCGCATGTGCTACTTGCGTGCACAACTGCCTGACTCAGCTTGCGTCTTGGCGGAGTATTTTCAATGATGTACAGAGGCATGCCGCTGTACAATTACTATTGGTATTCAGACTGTGGCATCCCGGAAGTAGTAGGATAGGAAATCATGATTATTAAATTCATAAATAACTCTGCAAAATTCAATTGCAATCTATCTAGTACAAAGCTAATCTAAAATGGGTCAGTCCTGGTTGTGAGTTTAGCTGACCTGGGGACAGTCAAGGTGACCTCATCACTTGAATCAAGACGGCGCTTTGCCACCCAGGCATCACCAAAGTCTAATAAAAAGCATTGTGCAACTTCAAATCTAAGAGGTACAGTGGGGTTAAAAGACTCTGATGAGAAGAAAATTTTATTCAGTAAATTACATATATACTTATTAGTACGTAGCCACACTGGCTCCACTATATTTTTACCCTCTGAAAGTTTTTTGGAAATTTCAATTAGTGATAAAACCGCTTTAACTGAGCTTGTTCTCCAGTCATCTGAGCATACCATCAAGCCATGAATCCCAGCCGCACAGAATGCCGCTAGCATACCATAGCAAATTTGATTTATTGCCAGATTCTTGTGACACATCAAAAGATCTTTGATGGCCTCATTTTTTTTGAGTTTGTGAGTTTGCCTTTGATGCCATTAACTTTGACCTTTGTATGTGCACGTACCATGTTGTATGCAATCATCAAATGGATAACTGTAGCCATTAGATCTTCCAGGTTCTTGTGCGGCTTTGTGGATATCTCATTTTCAGCCCCGCCACCTTCATTGCTGAGTTGGGTTTCACATTGCTTTGATTTACTCAAGCAGGAGGAAAGGTATTCAACTGCTCCCCATTCAAATCCCAGAGGATCGGTCAAATTTGATGTTGGTGCAACATATGGTTTGGGTGCAATCACATCGTGTGAGACTAAACTAATGGATTCAAACATAACGTTTTCCCAAAAATGTTTAACAGGATTGGCAGGGTAAAGAAGGCTCTGAACCATTTGGAAGAAGGAGTGTTCAGATTTTGGGAGATTATCTGGAGGTTTAGCTTATTCCTTCATCAATTTGAGATTCCAAATGTTGTGATCAACAAACGCTTCTGTTTCTGTTGGCTTAAAAAAATTTAACCCTGTATATTGCAATTTATATCACCATTCAACAGCCAATAATCATGTATCATGCACAAAGATAAAACTCACCTGCCATCTCAAGGTCCTCCAGCCAAGCCAACATTTTAAGCTCTTAGTTACTGATCACCTTAATAACGACAGGCAGGAATGTATGAGCATCCTTTGTTGGTAAATTGTCCCATTGACTTTTGTAAATACTATTGATATTATCAAGCCACCTTTTCCATGATTGTTGAGTAATATTGGAATGATAATTCAAAATGCCTGCAAACTCTTCCGTGCGGGATAAAAAAATTCCTTGAAAATTAGCAGACAATGACACTTTGGGCTCTGGGTCAGGAATTATATCAGTCATATCTCGTCCCATTGTATCATGTTTAATTGTCTCCCTTTCTTGAAAGGCTTGAATATTCTGAGGAGAGGCGGGAGGGGTTTCATCATGTATTGTTTCATTGGGTGTCGGGGGGCTTTCAGTATGTGGAGCTTCATCATGGATTGTTTCATTGAGTATGGGGCGGTTCAGTATGCAGAGGTTCATGATCAATATGGTCCCCTGCAACATTGATCATTTCATCACCTTGATCCCAAGAATACTTTGTGGCTTCAAAGGTATGGCGTTTTTTGTTTGTTTTTTTGGTTGCATGTATATTTGGTCTTTTTCCTAATCCTTTGCCTGGAAATCCAATTACGACTCAAGATCTTTCAGGTAGAGATGCTCCCACCTCCACACCTGCCCATATATTGTAAGCAGCTATTTTTATCAATTTTGTTTTGAATTAGTAATGGACTTACAGTTCAAATCCGTTTTGAGCAGGCTCATGACTTCAGAAATCTTTTGACGCACATAATCAGGAATTTTACTATCATTTTGAATTTTTTCAAGCCTTGGGATTGTTTGAGCAATGTTGGAGACAAATTGTTCCTTGGATATAATTTCCACCTCCCCACTGAAAATTACATCATCTTGCCCATCATCTTCTGTCAGTGCACAAGGTTCAACAGTCTTTTCCTTCTCATAACTTTTAAAATTCGGTTTCTGAGAGCTTAGAGGCTGACCTGAAATAAAGGCTATGACACAATATCAGGTTTTGAGAGATTAGAAATATTCAAGATGGATGCATACTCATATTCTGGAAGAACTGGTGGATCTTGATTATCTTCATGTGACTGGCTCTCTACTTCAATGCCTAATTCACGACTACTGGCCATATCAGAGATTTAACTTCCACTCTCTGGGGCTGAAGTTGGTTGTTCATTAAGTTCAGTTGAATTTCCAGGGGTTTGGGCCATAGCAGAGGTAGTTTATTAAGCAAATAGATGGTGACAAGTTGATTGATAACCCAATTGAATATTGTAGAATAAAAAGATGCAAACTGAAGAAAAAAGGTGGAAGTAAAATAAGTTTAAAATAATTGATTCTTTTTGAGGTAATATTGGAGAATTAAAATGAGTTTTAAAGAAGGTAAATATCAATTTAAAGCTGTTTAAGAGTTCTTCATTATTCTAGAAAAAATATACTTTATAACCACAAGCCGACCAAAATAAACCTGCGCATCAACAGACTTGGTACCTTCTATTGAAATTGTATTGCATTTGGAAAAGATGATTTTTCAGGAAATTCAAGCAGGTGATGTGTTGCAAATTATTTCATATCATTCAAATGAACCCACTTCCCTGTTAGACATTGAATAAAGCTGACTAGTGAGAAACCTACTAAAGTCAACTTTTGAACTATTCAATGCTCATGAGGTAAGGACTAAGCAAAGTGTTCCATTTGAATGATATGAAATAAAATGGTTTTGTTGGGGAAACAGGAGACACAATTCTTGTCTTAAATAGTCCACTTATTAGGTTTGAAATTTGTGAGTCTCAAGATTTAAACCCTAACCCAACATTGTGAATATACTGACTAATTTCCCCTTAGGTCCTGTTGGCAGAGAAGGCCACTCAGCATATTTTGGCGATTGCATTCATCGTGTACGCCAACAAGCCACCGTACACTATGGATGTAGTACGGAAGAGTAAGGATAAGTGGTGTCGGGAGCATGTTGGGAGGGCACCCCGTGAGCGTAAGGATGGGCAGCAGTGTTGGGAGCATGTCGGGAGTGCACTCCGCAAGCGTAAGGATGGTAAGCAGTTTTGGGAGCATGTCGGGAGTGCACTACACAAGCGTAAGGATAAGTGGTGTCGGGAGCATGTCGGGAAGGCACTACACAAGCATAAGGATAAGTGGTGTCCAGAGCATGTCAGGAGTGCACTCTGCAAGCATAAGGATGGTAAGAAGTGTCCGAGGCATGTTGGGAGGGCACCACATGAGCATAAAGATGGTAAGGGCGGGGGTGTGAAAGCCTAAGGAGTGGTGAGGACAGAGATGGGGGGGCAGTGTTGGAGTCTCAAGTGGAGGGTGGTGGGGCGCGTAAGCATGCGAAGCACCGGGGTGGATTAGGTGGGGATGCAGAAGCCAATGAGGTGAAATTACCCAAACATTGCAAATAGTGTTGAAATGGGTTTGGCTTTGAGTGACATTCTCATGTGACACATGTGATGATTGACGTTGTCTTGATGCTGATGTGACGTAACCCACTAAATCCAGTGACCATAAAGTGACACTAACGCGACTGAAGCATGATTTTATACTGACCGCGGTGCGACGTGAAGTCAATCACTGACAATTGACGCGAAATTTGCCCTGGTGTTCCATGGCTTAGAGCCATATCAATTCTTAACTGTAAAAAGCGGGAGGTTCCCACAGGTGAGCAATCCACTCCAGATTCATGAGACATTGCCTTTCCTATGGTCACACGCCATTAAACTTAGGCATGTATTGAATTGTTTAAAATGTTGGGAACCTTCACAAGCGTAAGGATTGGGGTGTGAATTGCTGGGAGCCTGCACAGCTGGAAGGATTGGCGTGTGAATTGTTGGGAGCCTGCACAGGCATAAGGATTGGCGTGTGAATTGTCGTGATCCTGCACAGGCTTAAGAAATTTTCAGCATTGTGGGGAACCTTCACAAGCATAAGGATTGGCGGATGAATTGTTGGGAGCCTGCACAGGCATAAGAAATTGTCAGTATTGTTGGAAACCTTTTCAAGCGTCAGGATTGGAATGTGAATTGTTGGAATCCTGTACAGGCATAAGGAATTTTTAGCATTTTTGGGAACCTTCACAAGCGTAAAGATTGGCGTGTGAATTTTTGGGAGCCTGCACAGGCGTAAGGGTTGGCGTGTGAGTTGTCGGGAACCTGCATAGGTGTAAGGATTGGCGTGTGAAGTGTTGGCAGCCCGCATAGGTGTAAGGAACATTTAGCATTGTCAGAACCTGCACAAGCATAAGGATTCGCGTGTGAAGCATTGGTATTCTGGACAAGAGAAACAAGCCAGGACATATGTACGATGGAATGCCACCATACATAATCCACTTCACCCCTTTTTCATGTGAGACACCCCATCTCCCGCACTCGAAACCATCCAATCCTGGTGTATATTTGTAAGGTTTGACTATGAAACAATAAGTAAAAATTACTAATATTTTACTTATTGTACTATGAATGTCCTTATCAATGAAATAAATAAGATAAAAATAATTATAATAATAAAGAATTATTATAACTATGGCATAAAAATAATTGTATTATTAATAAAATATGATAATATAATTTATATTATAAAATATAATATAATAAAATAAATATATTAATATAAAATAATTAATATATTTAATAGCACTTTATTATTGTTACAAACAAATAATAAAGGCGTAAAAAATTGTTTTTTATTAATAAAAAACAATTAATAACAATAATATTACCAATATTAAAGTTATAAATTAATATATATACTATTTATATTAATTAAAGAATTATTAAAAGAATGATAAAGCAAAAATTGTTATAATAAGAGAAAATAACCTACTTTTAATACTTAATATAATAATTTTGAGATATTTTACGCCAAATAATGTAAATACAACTTATACAAATTGTATTTACAATAAAAAATAGAGAAATTACAAATATTCTTTGATTTTTACGTGGAAATGAGGTTTTAGAGAGATTTTTAACAAAAACATTCAAATAAATGGTTTAATCACGTCAAAATTGATGATTTCATAAGATTATCTTTGGTCTTTAATAATATAAAAGTTTTATATATAAAGAATAAAGATGTTACCTTTTTAATTGTATTGATTCAATGTTTTTGATGCGTCTGAGGGGAAAACAGAGTAAAAAGAGCTCTATTTATAGTAAATACCTCCCTCCTAGAGTCCAACATGCTTCTAGTAGACATGTACTGATCATATCCACTGGAATTGATCAATATTTTGAGGCTTGGTGATGATTACATTATGATTAAACCACATTACATCATTATTACGCCATTATTTAGAGTTATCACTATAACTCTAAGTTTGATGACGTCAAAGGCTTGGCAGAACCCCAAAATTCGTGGATCTTATTAGTTTTAATCATCAACTAATAGTATTCACCAATTTTATAACTCATATGACTGTTAAACTTAATTTAAGGTTACAGTGAGTGATCATAAATGATCAAATTAAGCTCAAACTTTGATCCTTGATAACTTTTAGGATTTACACGCTACAGAAATTCAGAGAGTGAGTTCTAATAGCTTTGAATAACCACATTATGCTGCCAAGAGAATTTCATTACATCATCAAAACTCTATTTTTGTTGTTTTTTTTTGTAACTCATCTTTTCTGTCAAAATTTAATATTTGAAACTTCAAACCATGATTTCAAGGGGTTATACCTTGAATATTATAATAAAAAATACATCAATCTTCACGAATGAGCTAGGAGAATTCAACTGTCTACTTTTTTTAAGTTTGGACCACTTTCACAACAAAGTGGTCAACAGCTCTGTTGATTTTAATCGATAATTCTTTACAGGTTTTAACCTTGTTTCTAACTTGTGAAATAAACTTCATTTCTGTATTCCTACAGTAATTACGTGTTGACTTTCTTTTTTGTTCATCACTCTATCATGCATATTTCAAGAGATATTAGCTAAAATCCTTGAATATATGTGTTGACCAAAAAAGTGCATATATTCAGGTTAATTTCTTAAGTATTGGTTTTGAAGCTTAGCTTATTAATTGTTTTATATGTGAATGTTTTTGGAGAATCCAATGGTACTATTTATTTCACATGCTGTTTCGTTGGTTTCTGAAATAAATAAGGATTTGGGTTTTTTATAAGGTATTATTGCTTATAACGTATTAAATATTGACTTTACAGATATGCCATAAAAATGGTATATGTGTATTTTACCATGGGGAATCCAATTGTATTATTTATTTCACATTTTTATTCATTGGTTTTTAAGTTAAACCAGGTTTTGTACCAATTTATGGTTATTTTATAGTTTTAAGGTACTTATTTTTGAGGTGTAATTATATTAAATATTTCTTGTGACCTTTTTGGGTATGTGGTCATATCTCAAAGGTTCACATTCCCTACCACCAAAAAAGATTGTACCACAATCTGATATGTGTAATTAGGGTATCATCCACTGTCCTACCTGTTCAATAGACTTTGTAAGTCTTGAAGCTCAATAATGCTTAACTTTTTTATTTCTCAGGCTTTCTTTAATGTCTGAACCTTCTTGGTAGTTTATCAGCATTTTTTATATCTTTTTCAAGAAGCCATTAATCTTCTTGGGTTGAATTTCTATACTTTACAAGGTATTCCCTTTCTTTTTTGTTTCTTGTCCTTCTTTCTTCAAGGACTTTTACTATTTTGTTTTGCTCTCCTTCTTCCAAGGGGGGAATTTCAAGTGGGGGTTTATTTCTTAGTGGAAATAACTCCTTGTCACTTGAGCTGTAAGGTTTTATTAGACTTACAGGGAGAGTTGGGTGTTTGTTCATCAGTTCACCTGTGAGTTCCAATTGCACAGAATTGGGTCCATGAAGTGCTTTTATCATAAATGGTCCTGCAAAGGAATCTTTTAATTTCTTTGGGCCTTTTATGTTTTTGAAATTAAGAGTTGATACTAGGACCAAGTCTCCTATTTTGAAATCAGGTGGCTTATGACTTTTATCCCATTTTTCTTTTGCATATTTGAAAGAATCTTGCATACATCTGTTTGCATGGTGTCTTGCCTTGTCAAGCATTATCTTAAAACTGCTTGCTTTTGGATGTATATCCACTAAGTCCTTTTTGAGGGTATCAAAAGGAATTCTTGGCTTCCAACCTTTTTCTAGCATTGCTGGTGTTTTGCCAGTAGCAGAATGGATTGATGTTTTATATGCCAGTTCAAGAGCTGGTATTAGTGTACACCAATCATGGGTAAAACCATCAGAATCTTTGAATTCTAGCCCATAAGCACAGAATCTTCTGATCATGTCCTCTAAGGTCTGTATCATTCTTTCTGCTAAACCATCAGTTTGAGGATGGTAAGCTGTTGAGAATGATAACTTTGTTCCAAACAAGTTATGGAGATTTTTCCATAATGCTGAAGTGAACTTTGGGTCTCTGTCACTTATAATATTTTGGAATAAGCCTGTATGGCTAATAACTTTATTCCATATCATTATGGCTGTGTCCATAGCTGTGTCATCTTTATGACATGGTAGGAACATGGGAGTTTTGCTATACCTGTCAACCAATACTAGGCATGCATTATAGCTTCTGTCTCCTCCTGGAGATAATGCTGTTACCCAATCCATATGAACTATTTCCCAAGGGGATTTTGGTTCTTGGATTTGGATCATCATTCCAAATTTATTTCCTGTGGCTCTGTTGGCTTTTTGACATCTGTCACAGGTTTGGCAGTATTCTATAACATCTTTCTTCCAATTTGGCCACCAAGAGCAGGTTTTCACCCTCTCTAGTGTTCTGTCTTCTGAAAGGTGTCCAGCTGCAACACTATCATGACACTCATGTAAAATATTGTTTATCAGGGTTCTATCTGTTAAGGCCACAACACATGTGTGTTTTGTTCTATGGTAAAGGATTCCATCAAGGAGGTGGAATCTTCCTTCATCATATGCCTTTTTCCAAATTTCATCTAGTTTTTATGAAAGTGATGGGTCTTGGGAGTCTTTCATTAGAAGTTGACTTAAGATATGGCAATTTTTGTCTATCTTATAGCTTTCTTTAATTTGGTTAAAGAATTCTGTGCCAATATCTGTAACACATATTCCTTCTATATGGTGTTGTTCTTGTGGTACCCATGCTGGATTGTCAGGGGTATTTGCTAGAGCCCATCTGCTAAGACCATCTGCATTTTTATGAATATTTCCAGATTTATGAACAATAGTCATATTTCCTCTATATTCTTGGATAGCAATTTGCCATCTCAGCATATGTCTATTTGGAGTTTTTATATTTAATAGAGATTTTACAGCATTACAGTCTGTAATCACATCAAATACTGTTCCATCCAAATAGTAATGTAATTTTTCTAAAGCCCACACTAAGAAGAGGCATTCCATTTGGCTTGCTCCAAATCTTGCTTCTGTTGGCTTTATCTGTCTTTAAATAAAACAGATTGGTCCTTCCACTGGTTTATCATTGATAATTTGTGTCTGGTGTAGTGCAGCACCCAGTCCTTCTCCACAAGCATCAATGTAAAGTTTGAAGGGTAGTTTCCAATCTGGCATTAGAAGAAATGGGGCATTTGTTAAGGAATTTTTCAATTCTTCATATGCCTTGACTCTTTCTTCTGTCATTTCATAGACTGTTTGTTGGTCACATAGCTTATACAAGGATTTAGAAATTTTTGCAAGGTCCTTTATATGCTGTCTATTTTAACCCGCAAATCCTAGAAATGATTGCATTTCTTTTTTGGTTTGAGGCATTGGCTTAAGTAGTACTGCTGCTACTTTATTCTTGTCTATGCCTAGACTAAGTCCAGATACAACATGTCCTAGTGGTTTTAGCTCACTTTATGCAAAATGAAACTTTTTCAAGGAAATTTTCATATTCCCTTGGACAATTTTTTGTAGTACCCTTTCTAGTCTTGTAAGGTGATTTTACCAAGTTTCTGAGCAAACTATGATATCATCAATATAGATAATTAACCATCCTTCTGATAATTCTTCAGGAAATATGGTATTCATCACTCTTTGATAATGGGAAGGTGCATTTTTTATGCCAAATGGCATTCTTAAGTATTCAAAAATTCCACAGTGGACTATTATCCTCAATAGTTTTTTGGAATTGTCTGTTAAGACATTTTGGTGAAAACCCTTTAAGGCATCCATGGCTGTGATGAACTTAGCTTGTGACAATTGTGTCAATGTCTCATGGATCCTGGGTATTGGATACCTGTCTGGAATGGTATAGGTGTTCAGGGCTCTGAAGTCTCCTACCATCCTTGATTTTCCATTATGCCAAGTTATAATGACAGGTGTAGTAGCTTCTACCTGTTCATTATGTCCAACCTTTCTTAATACTCCAAGGTCTATTAGTTCTTTAATGTGTACCTCTAAGGCTTCACTAGCCCTTGGACTAGCTGGGTAAGCAGGTCTCCTTAGTAAAGGTGGGAAAGGTTTCTCCACATTAAGAATTGTATTCACTTCATGTCCAATTATGGCACCTAGTGGCTCTTTGTCAGTTGCAAAGGCATTTTTGTACTTAAATAAGAGGTTAATCAATTTTTCTTTCATTTTTTCTGTTAATTCTTGATTGAATTCTGCCTCTTTAAGTTGTTCAGATATAAAAAGTTCCTTTTCTGGACTTTTTTCTTCATTTTTCATAACTGTGATTTGTTTTTTGTTATTTAAGAAGCCACACTTTTGTCTTTTGTTGTCTCCTATGGTAAAATATCTATCCTTTTGGTTAGAGATATCTATACCATAAATTGATAAGTAGTCATTCCCAAGTATGAAGTTATTACTAGTACAGTTGTCCATTACCACAAATTCTACTTTGATTTTGACACATTGTGAGGGATGAGGAAAAATTAGTGTTAAATCAATTATTCCAAGGGGCTTCATGCTCTCACTTGCACTACTAAATTTGACACCTTGTATTGGCATAAGTTTTTCTTACCAGTCTGGGACAATGGTTTTCAAATAACTTTTACCAAAACAGGTGCAATATGCTCCTGTATCTAGGTTAACTTTTCCTTCTTGGTTATCAACCATAACAATACTTATACTTGATTTTCCAGCTATATATCCCATTCCTCTTTCAGGTTTGGTCCTATACATTTTGGCATCTTGTATGTTTGTCAGGTTTGTGTCAGATGTCCCAACTCGTGGTAAGTTTGAGTTAACATCCAGTACTTCATAAATTATATCAATATTATTGATTTGTGCATTAATTATATTGACTTCATCAGTTTCAGAACTTTCTGACTCTTCTGTCTCTTTTTCGGAGTCAGATTCCTCTTCTTTGTCATTGTGGTTCTCTGTTTCCACAATTTCATTAATCTTTGCCTTTTTAAGGCAATTATTGGCTAAGTGTCCAATATCTCCACATTTATGGCATTTACTTTGCTCATTATTGTTGGATGTATTGGGCTTGAAGGATTCTTTTGATTTATCTTTTTTTGATAAATGGTTTATTTGCGCTTTTAATGTCCAATTTCTTCCAAGTCCTGCCAATTTTTGTTCTTGTCACTATATATTCTAGTGCATTAATATACTCTTCTGTGGAGCATGGTTCTATACACCTTCTTCTTAGGGCATGTTCTAGCTCTCCTCCACATTTTTTGAGTATTTTCATATGCACCATTTTTTGTGACAGTTCTGGGTACAATGCATTAAGTCTTTCAACTTGTTTCAAGAACCAAGTCAAAGGTTTGTCCTTGTCTGGGTCAAAGAAAGAATTTTCAAATGCATTTTCTATTTTGTACCTCCAGTAATCATTAGCCCACTTGGTGATTATTTCTTGTTTCCACCAAGACCAGGTATTTTTGCCATTTGTTTGCCTTATGCCATAATACCATCTTTTTGCAGATTTCTCAAACAATGAATGTAATCTTGCAGTGATTAATTCATCTGGTATGGCATAATCTTCTTGTAGCATGTCAATTGTTTTGATAAATGACATGTGGTCATATTCACCTTCTCCTGTGAATGTTGGCCATTCTTTCAATTGAGGTGCTTCCTTCATTAAGACTTGGTTATTGTCTTGGTGACTAAAGTCTATTATGAATGTATTTGTTAATTCCTCTTTTGGTTTAACAGGGCTTCTTATGTGAGAAAATGGTGTTGATAACTTTGGCATATTTAAATTAGCCTCATTAATTTTATCCATTTTATCAGTAAGAAGCCTTATTTCACTTTGAATGTCATCTTTCAGATGCATTCTTGCTTCATCACTCTTTTCCACATGGTCCAAAAGTAATTTTTGGTGTGATGAAGTCTTTTCTTCAAATGTTTCTACAAAAATACTTAATTTGTTTAATTTTTCTGTAAGATTGTCAATACTCACATCATAATTGATTGTCAAAGTTTTTTCTTTGATATCACTTATGTATTTGTACAACTCTTGTTGTCCTTGTATTAATTTCTGAGTATTGTCAATTAATACTTTTGCTTTATTATTTTCAATCATAAATTTTATGTTATCAATTTCTTTCTTATTTTGTGCAACAAGTTTTGTTAAAGATGATAAGCTATTATTTATTTCTTGGAAAGATAATGAACTATTTTTAATGTCTTTAAGAGGTAAAATACTATTTTTAAGCTCTGTTAAAGTATTTACAACATCAGGAGAGAAGGTTATTTCTTTGGGAAATGGGGTTGTCTCATTCTTTGTTCCTCTTTGTCTTTGAATTCCATCAAAGTTCTGGCCATGTTGAAGACATTGTCCATGGCATCTATTTGGATTTTGGGAATCCTGTAGCTTGGGGAATATGGTTTTCGTCAATTCTTTTTGTTGTTCTTCTTCCCTTCTTGGGGAAGTGGATTGACTTGGGGCTTTCTGGTAAAAGCTACTGGGGCTTCTTCCTTGGTTGCCTCCTTCTTTTTGGCATGATACTCCTTGATCTTTTTGATTTGAGGTTTGGATGATAGTGGATTCCATCCATTGGAGTATCTCACTATTTCCTCCTCTTTGAGGAACTTTTTCAGGAGGTGCCAGGAGTTCATTACTCCTTGGTGTATTTGAGGCAACATTTCCCAATCTTTTTCCTTGTACACTGTGTAGTACTGTTTGTATTGGCTCATGTAAATGTCTATTTGAGCCCGCTGAATGTGATTTGTACCTATTTGAGTTACTCATACTTAGTTCCAATTGAGGTTCAGATATCATGGGCATTTCTGGGACTTGCCTTTGAGATAAGGCACTTCCTTGTGTGGACTCTGTTCCACTGGGGATATTGCCCTTCCTTTTCCCTTTTGAGGAATCAATTCTACCTCTGAGTCCAGCTCCATCTGATTGGATGAAGCATTGGGAGCCTCTTCTGGTAGTCATATTATAAGAAAAATAAGAAAAAGAGGATTTCAGAACAGGAATTTTCTTATGGCAATTTATAAAAGAGGTACTCACCTTCAGAGTCCTGAATTGTGGGTCCTGGAAAGTCCAATTTCTTGGCTTTCTTTTTCTTGGTAATTATTGGTGTTGGAGAACTTTGACAAGTTTCTTCCACCAATCTTTCAACAGTGGTTTGGTTGTCCTCTGTTGGGTTGTCTTCAAACACTAAAAAAGACAAATAAATATAAGTCTTTTATATAAAAGTGTTATTTTTGTTAAGATATGGCAATTTTCCACGTAAAAATTGCTTTTATATCTTTTTTTTAATTAAAAAAAATGAAAATAATTAAGGAAATGAAATTAAAATGAATAAAATAACTTTTTTATTTGTTTTTTAATATTTTTATTATTTTTTCTGTTTTTATTTTTAAAGAAGAAAATAAAAATGAATATTATTCTTTTTATAAAAGTAATTTATAATATAAAATTATTTTTAATTTATAAAATATCTTTTTTAATCACTAGAGTCACTCAAAGAAAGTTTTTTCAAGTCTAAGGATGTGAAAAACCACGTGTAAGACAGTACAATTGCTTTCCAAATGCGTCAATAGCTTTTAAAATCAATAAATATAAAGTTATTATACAATTTTATGATTATAAGTATAATTTATTATTGGATAAGCCCAATTAGAATCTTTTTAAAGGTCTTTCAGAGTAAATATCACGGCCAGGCCCCCAAATGTAAGGTTTGACTATGAAACAATAAGTAAAAATTACTAATATTTTACTTATTATACTATGAATGTCCTTGTAAATGAAATAAATAAGATAAAAATAATTATAATAACAAAGAATTATTATAATTATTGCGTAAAAATGATTATATTATTAATAAAATATGATAATATAATTTATATTATAAAATATAATATAATAAAATAAATATATTAATATAAAATAATTAATATATTTAATAGCACTTTATTATTGTTACAAACAAATAATAAAGGCATAAAAAAATTGTTTTTTATTAATAAAAAACAATTAATAACAATAATATTACGAATATTAAAGTTATAAATTAATATAAATACTATTTATATTTATCAAAGAATCATTAAAAGAATGATAAAGCGAACATTATTATAATAAGAGAAAATAACCTACTCTTAATACTTAATATAATAATTTTGAGATATTTTACGCCAAATAATGTAAATACAACTTATACAAACTGTATTTACAATAAAAAATAGAGAAATTACAAATATTCTTTGATTTTTATGTGGAAATGAGGTTTTAGAGAGATTTTTAAAAAAAACATTGAAATAAATGGTGTAATCACATCAAAATTGATGATTTTAATAAGATGATCTTTGGTCTTTAATAATATAAAATTTTTATATATAAAGAATAAAGATTTTACCTTTTTAATTGTATTGATTTAATGTTTTTGATGCATCTGAGGGGAAAACAAAGTAAAAAGAGCTCTATTTATAGTAAATACCTCCCTCCTAGAGTCCAACAGGATTCTAGTAGACATTTACTGATCATATCCACTGGAATTGATCAATATTCTGAGGTTTTGTGATGATTACATCATGATCAAACCATATTACATCATTATTACGCCATTATTTAGAGTTATCACTATAACTCTAAGTTTGATGACGCCAAAGGCTTGGCAGAACCCCAAAATTAGTGGATTTTATTAGTTTTAATCATCAACTAATAGTATTCACCAATTTTATCACTCATATGACTGTTAAACTTAATTAAGGTTACAGTGAGTGATCATAAATGAACAAATTAAGTTCAGATTTTCATCCTTAATAACTTTTAGGATTTACACGCTACAGCACTTCAGAGAGTGAATTCTAATCGCTTGGCATAACCAAAGTATGCTGCCAAGAGCATTTCATTACATCATCAAAACTCTATTTTTGATGATTTTTCTTGTAACTCATCTTTTCTGTAGAAATTTAATATTTTAAACTTCAAACCATGATTTCAAGGGGTTATACCTTGAATATTATAATAAAAAATACATAATTCTTCACAAATGAACTAGAAGAATCCAACCGTCTCTTTTTTTTTAAGTTTGGACCACTTTCACAACAAAGTGGTCAACAGCTCTGTTGATTTTAATCAATAATTCTTTACAGGTTTTAACCTTGTTTATAACTTGGTAAATAAACTTCATTTCTGTATTTCTACAGTAAATAAGCTATAAATTTCTTTTTTGTTCATCACTGTATCATGCATATTTCAAGAGATATTAGCTAAAATCCTTGCATATATGCGTTGACCAAAAAAGTGCATATATTCAGGTTAATTCCTTAAGTATTGGGTTTGAAGCTTAGCTTATTAATTTTTTTATATGTGGATTTTTATGGAGAATCCAATGGTACTATTGATTACACATTTTGTTTGATTGGCTTTTGAAATAAATAAGGATTTGGGTTTTTTATAAGGTATTATTGCTTATAACTTATTAAATATTGACTTTACAGATATGCCATAAAAATGGTATATGTGTATTTAAACATGGGGAATCCAATGTTGTAATTTATTTCACATTTTTATTCATTGGCTTTTAAGTTAAACCAAGTTTTGTACCAATTTATGGTATTTTTATAGCTTTAAGGTACTTATTATCAATGTGTAATTATATTAAATATTTCTTGTGACCTTTTTGGGTATGTGTTCATATCTCAAAGGTTCACAATATTGTCCTCTGCCTTACCCCACCATTTTTTACCCAACACACATGCAAATCTCCTCATTATTTGAATTGGCATGAGATTGTATCACCATCCCTGATTTGATAGCCTGCTCTCTCGCCAATCTCATAATAGCCATTGCTTTCTTGCCACATCATTCTTGCTAAACTGCTTGAGCATTGTGCGGACATACCCACTAGTGTTGTGCTTTTGTTTTCCTGTGCTGGATCAGTATAGTGAAAAAATGTACTAATGGCCCACACTACCTGAATGAGCCCATGACAATCGGATAGATCAATCCAAAAATGCTCATTTGGGAAAATGAATTTTCCCCCTGTACACCGCTTTGACGCATTTCTTTAAATTTGGCCGGTCCGCTTGTCAGCTTGAAACCACCATCCGGAAGCATACAGCCATGCATCCTTATCAAGATTAGGTGAGTTTTTGAATCCATTCATGGTGAAAGTGAGTGCGGAGGAAGACTCGCATGCACCCTGATTTGCAGGAATATTGCCTTCATAGTTGACTTGATCAAAAGACGGAACCCCCAATGAGTTGTGGCAATTTTGAATCTTCTCAAATGAATTACCCCCAACATATTGTGAGGATTGACCTAGAATGCAACCCACCGAGCTCAGATTGGCACCTCGGTTCTGCCATTAATCTTTTGCCTTTTCAATTTTCCCAACACTTGCATAAAGACCAAATTGTTCATTCTTTGTGCTGCATTTGCGCCACCCAATCGCAAACATAAATCCCTCCAGTAATGCTCCATTTTTTGTAATTGGTTCAGTGAATCTCTTTTTTCAAAATAAGAATTGTGATAATTCATCCCATTGATAGACCTTGAATTCACTCATTGTTGTGAATGGTTGGAATTTGACAAGGGCAATGAGTAATCCGGTTGAAGAGAAAATTGCCACATGGCCAAAGTGAATGCGTTTGATCTGATTGACATCCACAACCCTCCAAATTTCACTTGGGGTAATATTTGCTGATACTGGCATTGATATTTATGCTGTTGGGCGAGAGGAGGAAAACAACCTATTCATTTGGGTTGTTTTGCGCTCATTTGTAGTTTGGGATCTCCCACTATTCCCGAGTGGTTGAGGGATCACTATGTGTTGAAGCAGACAAGATAGTAGATACTGCTTCCTGCCATTTGAAGCTAAGGAGTTTTTAGTCCAGAATGATGCCCAATGCCCAAGGAGCTATATTCAACACACATCCTTTGACTTCCCTGTTGGAGCCCATATGACATTGGCAAAATCTGAACCGACTCAAGCCAATGTTCTTCTGTGGGGCCCAATGAGGGTGCCACATAAATGTGGGGGCATATATATATATATATCTATATATATACACTGATATTAAGGGAGGAACTCACAATATCCTTCCTCAGGCCGACACTTTCCCACGACTTTCCTTTTTTCATGAATGGCATGCTTGCAGCAGAAAATGAAATGAAACCAAATGATTACTGATTTATTAATATCACCTGAATGGGATTGTGGTCGATGACTCTTTTTTAATTGCGGCTAAAAAGAAAGATCACACCTGACCTTTGCAAATTCACCATCTCAAATACCTGAACCTGAAAGTTTCAGTGGATAGTGCATCATTCAATTTGACATATTGATGCTCTCATTCAATCACTTTCCAATCCAGCCATTTGGAATATCGCAAGCACATGCAAATGCAATATGAATCCTCCTGCGGATCCCTAGTTATCCCAGTCCTCTTGAAAGCCACAGGAACATTTGGCATATTATGGGCTGGCGGCAAGTGATAAATGCAACCTCCCGCTGTGCCCCCGCATGTGCTACTTGTGTGCACAACTGCCTGACTCAGCTTGCGTCTTGTTGGAGTATTTTCAATGATGTATGGAGGCATGCTGCCGCACAATGAATATTGGTATTCAGACTGTGGCATCCGGGCAGTAGTAGGCTAGGAACTCATAATTATTAAATTCATAAATAACTTTGCAAAATTCAATTGCAATCTATCTAGTACAAAGCTAATCTAAAATGGTTCAATCCTGGTTGTGAGTTTAGCTGACCTGGGTACAGTCAAGGTGACCTCATCACTTGAACCAAGACCATGCTTCGCCACCCAGGCATCACCAAAGTCTAATACTAAGCATCGTGCAAATTCAAATCTAAGAGGTGCAGTGGGGTTAAAAGACTCTGATGAGAAGAAACTTTTATTCAGTAAATTACATATATACTTATTAGTATGTAGCCACACTGGCTCCACTAGATTTTTACCCTCAGAAAGTTTTTCGGAAATGGCAATTAGTGATAAAGCCCCTTTAACTGAGCTTGTTCTCCAGTAATCTGAGCATACCATCAAACCACGAATCCCCGCCGCACAGAATGCTGCTGATATACCATAGCAAGTTTGATTTATGCCGATATTCTTCTGACACGTCAAAAGATCTTTGATGGCCTCATTTTTTTTGAGTTTGTGAGTTTACCTTTGATGCCATCAAATTCGACCTTTATATGTGCATGTACTGTGGTATTCCATACCATTTTTCACCAGGCTCAAGCTCATACTACCTATAACAGCAGTAAATCCAGCCTACAGGCAAACTTACACTCAAATTTTACACCAAAAGGTCAATTTTACAGCAAGAATCTGGATTTAACTCATAAACCCATGGCACAGGCACCAAAGGGCAGTGTATGTGTTTAAATAAATTATTCATTTTTATTATGCATATGTAAAAATCAAGTTACATATAGTAAACTAGTTACAAAAAAAGGGACCACCCTTCAAATTACACCCCCTTACAGCCACAGGACTCATGCATCAAGAGAATTATGCATGCATTAGCTACACAGCCAACTTGAATTCAAAGTCACATGATGCAAAGCTCAACTCCATGGAATTCCTGCAAGTCATTTACAACACAGCCACAGGAGTACCTTATCTTATATCCTCAGTAACCCCACTTGAAACCTTAAAACAGAATCAAATTTATTTACACCACTCATTACCTTATGCAAACCAAAGCTGGTTACAACAAGCTTCATGCAGTACACACCTTCAATTAAATCTCAACCACATGACTATGCACAGCATGTGTCAAAATCAAAAATCACATCATCTCATGAAAACAGTAAATTCACCAGTGCAAGAAATTATCACCTGATTTCATTTTAAAGTTCAAAAAGAAGAAAAAAAACCATGAAACCTGCATAAAATTACACAGCCACTTCTACCAAACCTAAAATAGGACATATGCAAAGGAATTACAAGGTCATAATGTGATACTGCATCCACCAACAGAATATCATGTGACAGGAAAGAGGCTGTGCACAACAAAAATCCCCAGCCAAAATTGAATCACCTCATGTATTCAAGGAAAATTCAAGAATATCACATCATAATTAGTTCACCAAAAGACAATCATGTGATAAATGGAAGCTGTGCAGAGAGAAAATTATCACCAAACATTAAATCACCTGACCCATGCAAGAAAGGTCCTCACCAAAAATGAAGTCACATGATGAAATCAAGAGGAATTAAAGTGGAAAAAGACAGCTCCCATGGAGGGCCCCCTGGGCTCCCAAAAGGTATAAATAGAGGGGCTCTCTCCACCCAAATTTCAAAATCCCACCCCCATAAAAATTATATCCCATGCACAATATATCCCCTGCTCATTACAAGTACAGGAATAAGTCATCCCTCACCTGGGAGGTAGTCCAGAAAATTATAGTGAATTTACTTTCCCAGTAGCTAAAGCTCAGTGGAAGTATAGTGTTAAATGATTGCCCAGTAGCTAAGCTCAGTGGAATCTTAGAATAAAAAATTATTATTAAAAAATTACCCAGTACCCAAGATTAGGGTTACTAGTCTATTAAGATATTTTATCCAGTAAAGTTAACACCACTTATCAAGATTTAAAATTAACTTACCCCTTTATAAATACAATATTAAAGAATCTTACCTCTTAAATTTAACAAATACTACTTTATATCATTATTAACACTCTTAAAAAAGTAACAAACCTTTAAAAAATTATTTTACTCTATTATAACTTCAACTTAACAAAATTACCTTTATCAACACTCATCAGATTTTCCAAAACATTTAAAAAAAACCATCTTACAAAAAAGGACTTTTAACCAAGAGGCAAAAACTCACCTTAATTTAACAAAAAAATTAAATTTAAAACAGACAAGTATCTAATTAAATCTAAAAATTAACCCAAAATTACTGACATTATTTTTCATATTATTTATTGAACAGGTCTGATCTGAGACTGCTGAACTTTGTCTTCTGCAGTTGTAAAGCCACTTAATAATTTTATTTTGGTTTGTGAGCTCCAAGGAAGATTTTGTTCAGTATTTTAGGAGGGGCAGGCAATACACCCTTGCCACCCTTGGTTACAGGAGTTATTAGCAATTCAAAACTAGTTACCTGTGATTTCCCCCTCCAGGTACTGCCTCATTTTAATCCCACACAAGAGGAGTTCCCACATTTGGTGTCCCAACAGTCGCCAGACAACCTCAACTTCAATAAAAATCAATTAAATCACAATCAATTAAAAAAAATTTACAACTCCAAGAATACTATTTTTTTATAACAAAAACTGGATTCAAAAAATCAAAATCAGCCAAAACCATCATCTCAAGAATCTGAATCATCAACTCACTCTGATCATTACTATTATCCACCAAAGCAAGAAACAGAACTAGGGGAGGAATCAAATAAATATTCCAATTTCCCAATTGCAACACCAAGAACAAATAAAAGGGACTTGAAGGTTGTGGATAAATTTTTCCTTGATCTCCTTGAAAGAAATAAAATCAATAACTCAATACCAGAATCAAAAGAAGAAATAAATCAACCAAAAATGGATAAACCTTCATCATCAAAATTACCTTCCAGTATTGAAGAAATACAGGAAGAAAACCTCAATGAAGAAACTGTGGAAGGACAGGAAGAAATGTCTTCAACACAGAGACTTCAGCAGAAGATGCTAGAAATGCAAGCAGAATTACTAGCACTCATCAAAAAGAAAGGGAAAAATAAATCATCAAGTTATACTCCACAAAATAGTCCACTTGAGGAACAGGCCACCTTTCCAAGATCATTCAGGAAACATGGATCACCTTCACTTTACCCAAGACCCATGGCCACATCAACACCTTATACAGAACAAAGACAAAGTACTTTACCAAGAAGATTAAACATTTCTGCTCAAATGCCAACTCCATTACATCAAGAAATTCCAAGAAACACTACTCCAATAGTGAAAATCAGAGCCAAAGACTATAATCTGTGGTTTGATGGAAAATATGTTGAAAGATTCATCAAGAAAGTTGAAAATATTGCAGAAATTGAAGGTGCAAGTGGAAGAGACATTGCAAGACAGATAGCATTTTGGACAAAAGATGAAGAAATCAGTTATCATATTGAGGGAATGCCAGGATATGAAACAGCTTATTGGGATCAATTAAAAGTGGATATGAAAAGGTGATGGGGCACAGTCTAACCTGAAAGAAGATACAGATTATCCTCAATAACTGAATTATTCACAAAACCCCAACAAGGTGGAATAAGGAACATGACACAATACAGAAAGTTCATTGGGGAATATGAAGCAATCATCACTTACCTCAAAAGATACCAATATATCCAAGGTGATATTAATCATAGCCAGGAAATATTGGCCAGCTTTTCCACTAGTTCTCAAGAAGCAATTTACAAAGAAATGATTAAAGACAGAGCTATGGCTCAAGCCTTGGATGGAGGTTACATCATACCAAGGTTGGATATTTTGAAATTATACATTGAACAGGACTTGGAGGCCAAGGTTCTGATTCAACAAAAAGAATTTTCCAAACCAAAACCTCCATAAAAGAAAAGAAGATTTGAGGATGAAAGCTGGCATGAAGTTTTAAAACAAGTAAAAGAACTCACCCAAAAGATCAAAAACCCTCCACAACGAGAGCCTCAACCAAGAAATGAAGGAAAAGAATCAGTTAAAGAAGTTTTAAATCAACTCAAAACCCTTTCAGAAGCAGTTAATCCACCAAGAAGGAACTGGAACAACAATCAAGAGCAAAGATTTCCTCAAAATAATCAGCCACACAGGCAAAGGAATCCTTTACCACAATTTTCATCCAGTTACCAACCAGACATACCAGCTCAAATGGCTCCAAGACCACCAATGAAATGTGCTTTCTGCAAGGAAGAAGGACATTCATCAACTAGATGCACTCACCTTGCTGAATATTTGGACAAAAGAATTGTCAGAACCCAAGGAGCATCTTACCTCTTCCCCAACTCTCAGAGAGTACCTATGGAAGGAAATGAAAGTGCCAGAAACATAGTGAGGGCTTTTGCAAAAGAACAAGCAGAACTCAACAAGAAATTTATGGAGAAACCTACTGTAAAACCAAAACTAGAAGAAGAGATTAAGACCACTGAAAAGAAATCAGAAGATAAATCAACCTCAATTGCACATGTTGGAGATTGGTCAAATTGGAAACCACCTACCATTTCCTCAGCCAATGACCCATTTGAATCACATATTGGACTAAGACAGAAAAAACAAAGGTTGGAAAGACAATCCCAAAATCAAGAGCCAAAGAAAAAAGGAGAAATTCCAGGAGCTTACATTGAAGAAGAAAAGGAAGAAGAAAGAGTAGTAATTCCAACTAAATTCCAAAATTCAAATATTCCAAAACCAGACCAACCTGAGGAGGAAATTGAAAATATTTCCAATAAAAATGAATATGAAGAAACTCCAAAACAAGAAAAGAAAGTCAGCAAGCCTCAAAAGAAAGAAGTTGAAACTAAATTGGAAATTGACAAAATTATCAAGAAAATTATGCAACAAAAGATCAACCTCACCATTGAAGAAATTTTGAGGATGTCACCAAATTTTGTCCATAAATTACAGGGATTATCAGAAAAAGACAAGGAAAAGATTAAATCACTCAACTCAATGGATCTTCAAGAAAGACTATTAACCTTTGGATTCAAAGAAATACCAAAACCCAAGATTCATTATGCTTGTCCTTTGGGATTTATGGAAATCTTTATTGGAAAGGAAGAATATTCTATCAGAGCATTAGTGGACACTGGTGCAAAACTCAACATTATACCAGAAGAAATAGCAATCAAAGCCTCACTCACAACAAGAAATCTTAACATGAACCTTAGGGGAATTGGAGGCCATACTACTTCATTGGTGGCACTTTCAGAATTTACTCCAATCATTTTGGCTTCAGGTGAAGAAACTCAAATTCATTTTTTCATTGCAAAAGGATCTGTCCATACAGTACTGGGAAGACCCTTTTTGGCAGACAATAACATTAGGCTGGAATTTTCTCACAAACAAGGAGAAATACTGAGCTATCAAGAACCTGATGGAAGAAGATTATGCATGCCAATATGCAAACCTCAAGCACTTGGATGGCAAACTGGACCACCTAGAGGAATGGATTTATGAAATATGGCAACATTGGTCAGAAATAACCCAGGAAAGAAGTTTCAAAATGCAAAAAGAGACAATACCATAATCAATTTAACCCAGAAGACCCAAGAGTTATCCATATCTCCAAAAGGTGATGAATTTGGTCAAGATGTACAAAATACCCAATGTCCAAACAGCTTCAAAAGACAATTTGAAGACTCAACCTCTGAAGATGAATTACCAAATATAAGTTACAAGCCAATTAACAATAATGAAGAAAAATGCCAAATTTTGGTGGATGGAAATGAGAAAATACATGGAAACCCTTTCAAACCTAAACTCAAAAAGAAGAAAGTCAGATTTAGTGAGCATCATGAGCTCTCAGATGAAGAAATTATAAATGAGATTGAAAAAGACCTCATAATTATGGAATAAAGAGACAAAAATTCAAAAGACACATACCATATCAACTTCTTGGACAGACCATTGAACAACCAAGAAGAACCTTATGAATGGCAACTGGAAAACCCTGAATTTATCCAGCAACCTCCCAATGAAGATGATGAAACAGAATCCATCCTAGAAAATGAATACAACTACCTTTATCTGCCATATATTACTATTGAAGACCTTTATGGGGATGAAGCTCAAGAAATTTTATGTGAAGATAAATATTTATGTCAACTTCCAGGAACAAACTTGAGCAAAATTCAATTCTTGGAGATATTAACTGAAGAAGGAAGTAAAGGAAACCTCTCAAATCAATTCTGGGATAAAACATTTTCAACGGGAATTTTACCAAGAAGAGGTCTCTACTTCAATCAAATTTGGGCCCAGTGGTACCTTGGATTAAATGGATCAACATATCAAACTGGAAGAATAAAATGGATTGGAGATGGATATATATTCATTGATGAATACTTATGGTGGTCAGAAATTCCATCAGAACCAGAGATTGAGGAAAGAAGTAACTTTGTGGAAGCCCTCAAAGACCTCATTTTGGCTAGGTTACTCAACAGACACTCACCTTTCCCACTTGGGGGAGTTCAACTTTAAATAAAATAAACAAAATCAAGAATGTTTCTCTAACAATGTATTAGTATCATCCATCAATGTATCATTAGTTTATTTTTTTCATTTTATCCAGGGTAGTGACTTCCTGCCTTAAAAAAGAAGAAATTCATCAATAAAGTATTTCTTAAAAAAAAAAAAAAAAAACTTACAAAAATATATCAAACACTTCCACCATGGCCAATTCACCAATTTTTGGATCCTATGGGGAAGAATTAATACAAAATGACCAAATTATCAATGAAGAACTTCATTGGTCACCAGAAGATGAATATTTCAATAAAGAGAACCTTTGGAACTTTAAGGATACTTCATCAATATTAAGAAACCAAGAAATTGAAGAAATCAAGGAATTGCTGGAATTTTTGGAGGTTTCTGACAAAACCAATGATCAAATTACTCAAGAATTAATGGACCAATTCAGTTTCAAACCATCAAGGCCCATCTTGAAGACACATAAAAGCTCCAAAAAATCAAAAATCAAACAAAAAAAGTCAGATTTAAACTCAATTAATCACTAGGCAGTGACCTCCAGCCTTATCAAAAAGGAATATCAACTATCATCAAATCAAATTAATAATCCCACTCACCAATAAAAAAACCCAAGCATCATTAGGCAGTGACCTCCTGCCTTATCAAAGAGGAAAATAATTTCTTATCAACCAAAATCACCAATTTTCTTCACCAAAACCCAATGATCACTAGGCAGTGACCTCCTGCCTTATCAAAGAGGGAAATAATTGCTTATCAATAAAAATCATCAATTTCACTCACCCAAATCATATCATCACTAGGCAGTGACCTCCTTCCTTATCAAAGAGGAAATTCAATTTTCAACCAAAAATAACCAATTTGTCTCACCCAAAATCAAGCATCACTAGGAAGTGACCTCCTGCCTTATCAAAGAGGAAAATTATTTATTATCAACCAAAATCACCAATTTTCTTCACCAAAACCCAATTATCACTAGGCAGTGACCTCCTGCCTTATCAAAGAGGAAAATAGTTTCTTATCAACCAAAATAACCAATTTCACTCACCCAAATCATAAATCACTAGGCAGTGACCTCCTGCCTTATCAAAGAGGAATATCCAAATTCTTACCCAAAATAGTCAACCATAACTCATTCAACTCACTTTAAAACTATTAAACTTTGGTAGTAGCTTCCTGCCTTAACAAAGAATATTACCAGTTAATCAAGTTTAAATAATTCAACAAAAAAAAATTCATCCAAATAAATTTGATACTATTTAACTTACCTTTAACACTTCAACAATCTACCAACAATCATATAAAAAACCCTAAAAATGGAATCATGGACCTTAGCTGAATAAAATAAAAGGTCAATGGCTACAAGAATTAGCTATAATGAAGAAGAATGTTGGATCAATACCAATTATCAAAAAAGAATCAATGAAGAAAATACTTGGTAAAAGGAATTAATTTAAAGAAATATCACCTGCTAAGTCCTCAATTCTTTATTTTTATACAACATTCCTTGAATATTTCTTAAATGTAGCTTCTATCTATAATTAATCTGAAAAAATAAATAAAAATAAAAAACAAATCACTCAATAAAAAACAATGATCAATCAGATTCAAAGCTTATCACTTCAGATGACTAAATATAAAAGTTACAACTTACATTATATTACAAGTTTATCTCTTCTATAAGAAGTGATGAATAAAATACTTAATAGAGCTAAAATAACTTTCTTAAATTCTGTCAGGCTGAGTCTATGATAAAGGTGTATATGAGTATTTACAAGCTTTAACTATGACTGTGACACGGTAAAAATGGTTTTAAAAGATGATAAGATTTATAATAAATGATTTAATTTAAGATTAAAAGGGCTTTACTATAGGGATATAGTGGTGGTGAGCGCTGTTGAAAGCCCTGGGTGCAGCTTTACCTGTTGGATTACAATAATAAAGACTACAATACTTTAAATTAAGAGTATACCTGATTATTTAACCAAGAGTAAAACTGTTTTTGACAGTTTACTACGTAGGTTGTTCAAGAGCAGGATGAGGAAAAGCTTTTGGCTGTGAAAAGCCCTCCTTTTATCCTAAAATTGAGGTGGAAAGGCTGCTAGACCTTTCCACGTAGAGGAAGTGAAGATTTTTCACTCTCTATGACAGGCTTGTGGTTTGCAAACAACCTGTATACCCTGTATTGGGCTCAGATGTGGTTTTGAAACCACATCTGGGCAGTTTTCACCAATACAGGGTGAAAATTTTCATCTGGGGACCTCACAGCCTGATTCTGATGTGTATGACGCGTAGAATGCTGTACAGAAGCTGTATGGGACCCCAGTATTGACTGACATATGAGGTATTGAAGTAAAAACATGCTTCTTCGTCTATTTGACACCTCATATTCATGATTATGGGGTGTTATCCCATGGTAAGGCTGTATATGACAGCAGGTGGGATTTTGACCTTAAAACGGTCATAACTCTGTCAGTTTTTGAGATATCAAGCTCAAAGTTGGTTCATTGAATAGCTCTATATGAGCTCTACACAATGGTACCCAACTTGACAGGGTTATCATTAAATATGACAAAGTTATCCCATGTACAAGTATTTTTGTACATTGGCGTGGTTTGGGCAAAAAGCTGTATTGAGCTTGTTTGGCCAATAACTTCTGTTGTAGTTAAGTTATGAGGAAATGGATGGCACCATCAGATAGCCCTGATTGTGCTCTTTCCAAAAAGACCCCACTTTAAGTATCTCACACTAAAACTGTAAAAGTTAGATGAGAGGTGAATGTTTTGTTCACCCTTATTTGGTCTGAATTTGACCATAACTCAAGTAATACTGGTGCTAGCTCAGTTTGGCTGGTACCATTGGATAGCCCTGGCTTAGAGCTTCATTTTGAGTACCCATTTGATGGGGTTAAGCCTCTCCTTCTAGATTTTAGATGAGAGGTGAAAATTAAGGTTTATGCTCAGCAATGACTTTGAGCAGGAATAACTTTGTTATTTCTTGTCCTATGGTGATGGGACTTATATTTTCAGGAAGAGGTGAGTTTCCTCTTTTGTTTGATACCTTTTGAGCTAATTTGGCTCAGTTCCATGTTTTGGTGGTATTTTGGCTATACCATTGATTTATGGTATTTTGGCTGTCATGCTTGTGCTCTGGTTTTGAGTCACAGGCTGACATACCCTCCCTCTAAAAAAGGCTCATCATAGATGAGACTGTTCAGTCCTCCTTGAGGCTCTGAATCTCCTTAAATGAAGGTTCCCATCTGGTATGGCATCCTCTGCCAACCATTTGTCTTTGTCATCTGTCTGGTTCTTGAATCTGACTAGGTATTGTCTCTGATCCCTCCCATTAAGTCTGATTTTTCTGGCTCTGATGATTTTACTCACAGGTCCAGGAGAGTCTTCTACTTCCACTATTTCTGGTGGAGTGATGTTTTTCTTCCTGGAGGGGAATTTATCCTCCTCTGTTTGGAAGTATGGTTTGACCAGGCTCACTGGAAAGACTGGGTGTTTCCTGGAAAACTCCTCAGTGAGCTTGACCTCTACTGCATTCTTCCCTAACAACTTAATGATAGTGAAGGGCCCTACAAATGAGTCTCTCATTTTCTTGGGTCCTTTAAGATTGTTAAAGTTCAGTGTAGACACTAACACCTGGTCCCCTTCCTTGAAGTCAGGTTCCATATGTGATTTGTCCCACCTCTGCTTATTATACTCTTTGGCCTCAGCTATGCATTTGGCAGCAGTATCACAGGCTTTCTTCCACATATCATGGAAGTCTTTGGCTGTGGGGTGGATAGTCAGAAGATTTTTCTTCAAGTGATCCACAGGTAACAGGGGATTCCACCCTTTCTCTACCAGTGCAGGTGTTTTTTCTGTGGTAGAGTGCTGGCTTGTATTATAAGCCAATTGGACTGCTGGTAAGAGGGTGACCCAATCATGGGTATATCCCTCATGGTCCTTGTATTCCATGCCATAGGCACAGAACCTCCTGAGGATGTCCTCCATTGTTTGGATCATCCTCTCAGCTAGGCCATCTGTTTGTGGATGGTAAGCTGTGGAAAAAGCAAGCTTGGTGCCTAGCATGTCATATAAATTGGTCCAAAATTCTGATGTGAATTTTGGGTCCCTGTCACTAATTATGATCTTAGGGACTCCACAGGTGGATATGATGTTATTCCAAAATAACAGAGCAGTGTCCATGGCTGTGTCCTCTTTACGGCATGGTAGACATCTCATGCTCTTGCTGAACCTATCAACTATGATTAGGCAGGCATTGTAGTTTTCTTTGCCTCCTGGGACAAGTCCTGTGACCCAGTCCATGTTGATGGTTTCCCATGGGTGTTTGGGTTCTTCTATGTGTTGAAGCAACCCATATTTTTTCCCATGTTTTCTATTTGCCTTTTGGCATCTTTCACAAGTGTTGATGTATTCACTCAACTCTTGCTCCCACCTGGGCCACCAAGCTGTGCTTGCTACCCTCTCTTTAGTCCTGTCCTCACTCATTTGTCCCATGTAGGGGCAGTCATGGCATTCCTGCAGGATTAAAGAGATGTGGTCTCTGTCTATCACTGTGAGTGCACTGGTGTGCTTTTCTCTGTTATAAATCAGGCCATCTATAAGGAAGAATTTATTGTCCTTATAGGCCCTCAACCAGGGTTCCTCCAGCTGGGTTTCCAGTTCTGGGCTCCTGTATTTTTGTTGAAGGAGTTGGAGTAGTATGCTACACTGTTTGTGTTTAGCATAGGATTTCAGTACTGCATTGAAAAATTCATTGTGCAGTTCTGAGGAACTTATTCCCAGTATGGGGGTTTCTGTTCCTTCTGAATCAGTGTTTCCACTGTCAAGGGTACCATTCCCTGGTGCCCATTCAGAGAATCTGAAGTTCTTTGTCCTATTTCTTTCCATAAAATGGATAGGAATTTTTGCAGCAACTTCAGGGTCATAAGCTGGATTGCTTTTGACATTGTCCAGTGGCCATCTACTAAGGCCATCTGCATTGGTATGGCTTTTACCTTCCTTGTATATGATGGTCATGTTCCCTCTATACTCCTGGATGGCTATTTGCCATCTCAGCATGTGTCTATTAGTAGTCTTCATGTTTAGTAAAGACTTCAAGGCTGTGCAGTCTGTGTAGACTTCAAAGACTGCACCCTCCAGATAATAATGGAGTTTTTCTAGAGCCCAGACTAGACATAGACATTCTGTCTGGGTGGCCCCATACCTGGCTTCTGAATCTTTCAGCTGCCTGGAGATGTAACATATTACACCTTCCCTTGGTTCACCATCCACAATTTGTCTTTGGTGAAGGGCTGCTCCCAAGCCTTGGCTGCATGCTGCATCTATATATAACTTGAATGGTAGTTCAAAGTCAGGCAAGATGAGCACAGGTGCATTTGTGAGTTCATATTTGATCCTCTCATATGCATCCCTCCTTTCTTTGGTTATTTCAAAAACTACATCCTTTGAGCATAACTTGTATAAACTACTAGTTATGTGAGGAAAGGTTTTGATGTGGTTTCTATAGTAGCTAGCGAACCCAAGGAAAGATTGCATCTCTTTGATGTTCTTTGGTGCTGGCTTTTGCAGTACTGCTGCTACTTTGTTCTGGTCAATTGCCAGACTAAGGCCTGAGACTTTGTGTCCTAGAGCTAGTAGCTCTTGTTGGCCAAAATTACATTTTTTAAGTGAAATTTTCAGATTGATGGGTGTACATTTACTTAGCACTCTGTCTATGTATTGTACATGGTCTTCCCATGTCTCTGAGTATATAATGATATCATCAATATACACTACCATCCAGCCTTCCATTATTTCTTCTTGAAATATGGTGTCCATCATCCTTTGGAAGTGGGCTGGTGCATTCTTGATGCCAAATGGCATCCTGGTGTACTCATATATGCCCATATGGCATATTATTCTGAGAAACTTCATGGAGTTTGGTTTAACTCCATTTTGGTGAAAGCCTTTCATACAATCCATCTTGGTTATGTATTTGGCTTTGGCTAGCTTATCCAAGGCATGAGGTATCCTTGGTATAGGGTACCTGTCTGCTTTTGTGTAGTTATTCAGGGCTCTGAAATCTCCACACAATCTAGACTTGCCATCATGCCAGGTGATCAGGACAGGAGTGGTGATTTCCACTATTTCATTATGTCCAATCTTCCTAATGACATCCATGTCCAGAAGTTCATTGATATGTTTCTCAATCTCTTTCCTGGTCTCCAGACTTGCTGGGTAAGGAGGTCTCCTTAACATGGGTGGATAAGGCCTTTCTACATCCAGATATAGTTGTATATCATGGCCTTTGATCTTGCCTAATGGTTCTTCACCAATGGCAAATGCTGGTCTATTCTTCCTCAGCATCTTCAGTAAACTTAGCTTTTGTTTACTGGTGAGGGTAGTGCTAAACTGTCCCTCTCTGAATTCTTTGAGAAGCTCTTCCAGTGGGTCCTGAGAAGATATCTGGTATATATCAAGAGAAAATTTCTTTTCCTTGTTAGTACCAATGGTAATATGCCTATTTTTACTATTGTAAATATCTATGCCATACATCCTCTGGTAATCTGTTCCCAGTAAAAAACCTTGGATGTGGGCATCTTCAAGCACTACAAACTCTGGGTTGAGTCTGATATTACCTTTTCTGTGGGGTATAATTATCTCTTTGATAATTGTCCCAATAGAGGTCATCTTTCCAGATGTGCTCTTAAAGTTCTTTGCCCTGGTGGTCAAGAGTTCTTTTTCCCAGTTTGGGAAGTGGTTGTCCAGATAATCTCTGGCCACTATGGAGCAATGTGCTCCACTGTCAATGATCAGTGGGTGCTGGGCATTGTCAATACATACAGTCATTTTTGTGGCTGTTCCATGTATATATGCCATTCCTTTTGTTGGTGTAACCAGGAATGTTTGTGCATCTTGTGTATGTTTACACAAGTTCTTGTTGGAAGTGTCTTGTGGCATGCCTGCTTCCAACTGTATATCCTGGATTTCTAGTGGGGTTTCCTCTTGGTATTCCACTAGGAACTCCTCTCTTGGGTCTTGATCCTCATCAGATGGTTCTCTGATGGCATCTCCCATAGAGTCTGATTCAGAATCCTCTGTTGGAGGTTCTTCTTCAGGGACTTTTTCTATAGCATAGACTTTCTTCTTTGCTTTTGGACAGTTGTTGGCATAGTGGTCTGTTGAACCACAGTTGTGACAAGAATTCTTCTTTTTTGCCACTTCTGCCACTCTTTCTCTGAGTTTGTCTTTAAACTCTACCCTGAAAGGTTGTTTCTCTTTGAAACTATTGCTCCTATATGGGGTGAATTTCCCTATATTAGTCCTTTTCCTTATGTCTTGTAAGGTATTGGCTATATCATCTAGAGTGCAATTTTGGTTGCATCTGCATTTTACTGCATGCTCTAGTTCTCCTGGCAGTTGTGTCAGAAGTTTATGATTCCTCATTTGAATGTTCATTTGATGATCAATGGCTTTAAGTCTTTTAGACTGTCTAAGACACCACTCATATGGATCTTTGTCCACAGAGTATTTGTCATTTTCAAATGACATGGTCTTTTGCCATATCCAAGTTCCATTACTGTACTTTTGGATTATTTGACTCTTCCACCATGGCCAATTTCTTCTGCCATGGATTTCTTTCATTTCAGTGTACCATATACTTGCATGACCTTTAAATGCAGTATTCAGTCTAGCAGTAATCCAGTAATCTGGTATGCTTGGTACATCAATGAAGAGTCCATCAATATAATCTATGAGTTTCATATGATCATATTCTCCGGATCCAGAGAATTTGGGCCAGTTTGAGGCCTCAGGAAGCTGTTTCAAGGCTTCCTCCTCTGAATAAGACATGCCATCTCCATCCTGGTATTGTGATGGAGATCTTGCCTTATTCAACAACATGGCATCTGGTTTGATGTCATCTGGTTGATATGGATTCTCCATAGCTTGGCCTTGTGGTTGGGGCTTTAAGCTATGGTAGGCATCAAACAATTTGTTGATGTCTTGGTTCAGACACTCCCTTTCCCTGCTGCTATGGTGTTGTTCTTCAGAGACTTGATTCAGTCTCTTGTTGGTTTCTTCAGAGGCTTTGCTAAGTTGAGCATATCCTTCCTGAAGGTTTTTAACTATCTGCTCCAATGAGGCTTGAGTTTTTCTCATCCTCTCTTGGGCAGCTGAAAATTCTGCAGCCTGCTTTGCAGATTGCTCAGCATATTGGGACATTTGCAACCACAGTGTGTCACTGTTGATGTTGCTCTCAGATGTGATAATGTTATTTTCAGTCTGAGTGGGGGTAATGTTTCTATTACTAGGACTACTGATTCTAGAGTGGTTTACAACTACTTCTGGTTCTTGTGTACTTCTTTTACCAAATCTAACAGCTTCTGGATCATGGGGTCTGACTCTTTCCTCCTCTGGTTGAAGGAGGCTTTGTTCTTGCCCTTGTTTCCTTGTCTTCTCCTGGAAAATTCCTGGAATTGTGAAGAATGGTGACTCTTGGCCACTGATCTGCTGGTTTCTGAATGGTGTGAAGCCACTGGAGAGCTGATTTGGCTTGCTCCTTGTGAACCTGAAGGAATCTGAGTAGGCCCTGTCTGGGTTAACTGTTCTTCTATAGCTTGGATAGTGGCTTGATTCTCCCTTATCCTCTGTGCCCTTGCCTCCAGCAGTCTGTGCTGCCTGGTAGGGTTCCAACCCTTGGTGATTACCATAAGGTCCTTGAAGTCTATCTCTTTGAGACAGATCTTCTGGCAACTTGATCCCAGTTCTGCCCAGTGAGTTGCTAGGTTGAACCTCTTGTTGTCCATGCTCCATTGAAACAAATCTTTGAGGAGTTGGTGGATTTGAAGAACTTGATCAATATCCTTCCAGTCCTCTGGTTTGAGGTTTCTGTTGAATTGGAGTGTGAATGGCAAGGTTGATAATATCTCCCTCATTGTTTTGCCATCCACCACTGTGTCCAATGTGTCTTCTTTCAGGTCTTCTGGTTCTAGACATTCCTGCTCTATCCTCTGGCTGGTTCCTTTGGAAGCCAAGGTCTCTGAGGTATGCAGGGGACATATCAGTGTTTGCAAGCAGTCAAAAACTTTATGTTCTTAGGGTATTTACCTTTGACTTTTCCTTGTACAAATTTGTTATCTGCTGATTTGGGCAGTTTGCCTTTGGAGGTTACAACTGGGTTAATAATTGTAATCTTCCCTGTACAAGTGGTTAAGGTTGGTTTACCTTGTATTGAAGCAGAGTTTCGTGGTTTTCTACTCCTCTGAGTGGCTATTGGTGTCCACTTCTTGGCTGTAATGAGGCCTTCACTAAGCCGTTTTCCTTTACCCTTGCTGCCCTCTGGTTCTGAGGGTGTCACTGGTGTGTTGGCCTGTGACTGGGTTTCAAGTGGGATGTAGTTTTCTTCCACTGAATCAAAACAGGAAAAGGAGGGCTTATGTCAGTTAAGACTTCTTACAAGGCTGGTTTTGCACATCTAAGAATGACCTCTGGGCTTGTATATTATTACAGTATGCCCCTGTATAATGACAGTGTGGTTGAATTAACAATTCCACGTCAGAATTACAGCGTTTGGTACCCTGTCACACTGTTTGTGTGCCAGTATTCCACAGATACACTTGTGGTTTTCAAGTGTATTCTGTACAAGTGGTTTTGTATAAGTGTTATTGAGTCAACAATACACTTAATCCACGCCTCAACTGATGGTTTTTCAGTCAGAGGTGTCCTTATTCAGTCAAGAATACAGGACTTATTGATGGCTTATGTGTTTTTATATACAAAACACGCCAAAAATAATTATTTTCAGTGGGTATTAGCCACATGAAAAATACTCTTTTATAATATGAGTATATAAAAAAAAGATAAAAATATATAAAATATATATATTTAAATGGAAATTACGCCTAAAAAAGATAAAACAATGTGTTAATAAGTCATAAAAAAGAGAAAAGACTTACTTGTAAGGTCCAAAAAGTTAAAAAAAACACGGCCAGGCCCCCAAAATGTCAGGCTGAGTCTATGATAAAGGTGTATATGAGTATTTACAAGCTTTAACTATGACTGTGACACGGTAAAAATGGTTTTAAAAGATGATAAGATTTATAATAAATGATTTAATTTAAGATTAAAAGGGCTTTACTATAGGGATATAGTGGTGGTGAGCGCTGTTGAAAGCCCTGGGTGCAGCTTTACCTGTTGGATTACAATAATAAAGACTACAATACTTTAAATTAAGAGTATACCTGATTATTTAACCAAGAGTAAAACTGTTTTTGACAGTTTACTACGTAGGTTATTCAAGAGCAGGATGAGGAAAGGCTTTTGGCTGTGAAAAGCCCTCCTTTTATCCTAATATTGAGGTGGAAAGGCTGCTAGACCTTTCCACGTAGAGGAAGTGAAGATTTTTCACTGTCTATGACAGGCTTGTGGTTTGCAAACAACCTGTATACCCTGTATTGGGCTCAGATGTGGTTTTGAAACCACATCTGGGCAGTTTTCACCAATACAGGGTGAAAATTTTCATCTGGGGACCTCACAGCCTGATTCTGACGTGTATGACGCGTAGAATGCTGTACAAAAGCTGTATGGGACCCCAGTATTGACTGACATATGAGGTATTGAAGTAAAAACATGCTTCTTCGTCTATTTGACACCTCATATTCATGATTATGGGGTGTTATCCCATGGTAAGGCTGTATATGACAGCAGGTGGGATTTTGACCTTAAAATGGTCATAACTCTGTCCGTTTTTGAGATATCAAGCTCAAAGTTGGTTCATTGAATAGCTCTATATGAGCTCTACACAGTGGTACCCAACTTGACAGGGTTATTATTAAATATGACAAAGTTATCCCATGTACAAGTATTTTTGTACATTGGCGTGGTTTGGGCAAAAAGCTGTATTGAGCTTGTTTGGCCAATAACTTCTGTTGTAGTTACGTTATGAGGAAATGGATGGCACCATCAGATAGCCCTGATTGTGCTCTTTCCAAAAAGACCCCACTTTAAGTATCTCACACTAAAACTGTAAAAGTTAGATGAAAGGTGAATGTTTTGTTCACCCTTATTTGGTCTGAATTTGACCATAACTCAAGTAATACTGGTGCTAGCTCAGCTTGGCTGGTACCATTGGATAGCCCTGGCTTAGATCTTCATTTTGAGTACCCATTTGATGGGGTTAAGCCTCTCCTTCTAGATTTTAGATGAGAGGTGAAAATTAAGGTTTATGCTCAGCAATGACTTTGAGCAGGAATAACTTTGTTATTTCTTGTCCTATGGTGATGGGACTTATATTTTCAGGAAGAGGTGAGTTTCCTCTTTCTTTTGATATCTTTTTAGCTAATTTGGCTCAGTTCCATGTTTTGGTGGTATTTTGGCTATACCATTGATTTATGCCATTTTGGCTGTCATGCTTGTGCTCTGGTTTTGAGTCACAGGCTGACAAATTCTTGAGGAAAGATTTTATATTAATGTTAATCAACAAAATCATAATATTGATATTTTCAAAGTTTAATATTTTTTGTTGTTATAAGCAATCATTAAAAAAGAAATTACAGGATATAATTTATTATTATGAATTTTTTTTTTTCTAAAAACAAACAAACCAGAATTAGCTACAACCAAGCTTATATTGGCTAGATCATAATATCAAATGAAAACTTATATTATTTTTATATAGTTTATTTATCAAAACAGGAAGTGATAGAGTTTAATTCTAAAATATGAAAAGATATCAACCAGAGATGCTACCAGCTCTAATATTCAAGAATTCCGGCTGGAAATTACGAAGAACCAATAGAGAATTGGTCGATTCAATACAAATTACTTACAGGGACTCAACTCCCATCATGGTTCTAGGGCTACCACTTCTGGCTTTGTTTCAAGTGGAAAGGTGGAAAGAATAACAAATCAGAATATAATTCAAAATGCACCTTCAAGAAGCCAATAATGGTACCATAACAAGATAGCATCTGCTCGATCAAGATATCAGACCATAAGCATGGAACCAATACAGGACCAAAGATTAAACACAAATAATTTAGCGTATAGTACAGAAGTAAAAACAGTAAAGTAACGCTTGCAGAAAGCACAAGGAAATCACAAAGAAGTAGTGGAATTTAACAGGTACTACAGTAGCACATGATAACAGGAAGGCGGCTCAGCAACACAACAATCAGAAAAGCATTCGCATATTAAAGGGTACAGAAAATTTAAAAAAAAACCCTAGAGACTTATATAAAAGACAAAACAAAAAAAAGAAACATTTAATTTTTACTGCACTCCAAACACTGACATCCTTGCAAGGTATACCATCAGAAATAGTAATAATCGTAAAAAGAAACAAAAAAAACAACAACATGAAATACAGGGGGATCACAGAAAATGTCTAGGCTATTTATACCTGTATCACAACCTCACTAACACCATCCGCCTCACAACATCAATCATTTGGTCAAGAAATCTGTAAAACTTCATCGTGCTATCTAAATCAAGCTTAAATATTAACAGCAGATGACGGCTAACAGCCTAAAATTGATGCCAGTACCATCGGCAATAGATAGATAGAACTAAAAGCTCAACGGCTTCACTAATGTTAGATTATCTACCAGAGCAACTGACAAAGAATGCACCTCTTAACTACAAGATTAAAGAGGTACCCCCCCACTTGTAAAAGAAATACGACGCTGAAGTTATACAGTCACTATCAACTGCAGCAGTAAGAATAAGCACATACTGTACAAGTAGTTTAGAACCACTCAGAGTCTCTCAGTCATCTATGAAGCCAATTATGACTTTACAAAAAAAAATAGCCTGGTTGTCATTGAAACTTTAGAAACCAAGTTCAAATATCACCTCATAGACTTAGTATAGAAGATACGGTACCTGACCTTTCAGATTAGTTGGTGAAGAGACGATGTGACATAAATTAGTGGAATTAAAGAACAACAAGTGTCACGAAATCAATAAATGAACAGTTACAGTACACCAAACTATGGTGACGGACAGCTCCTTGGCCTCCTCCGACATACACACTGGGGAAAGCAACTAAAGGAGGGGAGAGAGATTGAAGGCTTTGACACCTTCAACCAAAATAAAGAAAAATACTAATCTCTGTGGATGCTTCAGCCTTCCTTTGACCAATAAGAAGATTCTTAACAACAAGCGAGAAAAAATAAACAGAGATCCATTGACCAACTTACCTTTCAGTAACACACTGCCTCAAGCGGTAGTATACTGCCGTAACTGCAAAACACCAGGTTGTGCAGGACTTGATAGCCAAACTTTTCCGACACAAAGGCTTGACAGACAACAACCGACCAATCCAATTGGCCATTCCACTAAGTCTAATGAAGCTATTGAAGGAGGTAGTGCTAACGCAATGAAAAGAAACAATGTTTCATGCATGGCAGGAAGAATTAAAATGATTTCATCACCAAATAACTGACATAGGAGCAAGGAAATCTTGCATTAATACCTCCTCTAGCAACTTGAAATTGATTCAGCACCTTAATACAATCATAGAAGAATGCCAGTGATGCACTGCATGGATACGTTTAAGCAAGAAGGATTTTGACGACAGCAGGCAGTATATGACAGCTAAAATAATACAATAAAATTCAACTAAAGACATAATGTGACAGGGCTGATTCCAATGGTGGATTTAGCTCGGCGAAAAGTTTTGCTTCCTACCACTACCAATCGATCAAGTTAGGATCACACTGGTAGCCTCTTTGAAGCTCCAGAGGTGGTTTAAACTTCACAAAATTATGTTTCCAGTGGTTCCGAGACACCTGGAAACCAGCCCTGAGCTATACCAACTAAAATTAAACCAGCCCGACCAGTTTTTGAACACCCCATTCATTTCCTTGAAATGATTTGAACATCACAGTAATCAGAGAAACACCTCAGTAGACCATGAGGGTCCACTCTAATCAATCACAACTACTGACACGACTCAAGTTGAGGCAAAGACAAGTTCATCAAGTGTCAGAATACTCTAACCTGAGCCATTATTAAGCTAATGACGGCATTTGAAGGCTATTTAGCTACAAAAGCCAGTGATGCGACTTCCTTCTAAGCATTATAAAGGTGTAATATCACCTGTATTAGCCCAAATACAACTTCCCAGTGAGTTTTGGAGCCTTACAGGGGAAGTCAGAGTGCATTATAGCTCCAAATCAGCCACACGAACTGGTCTTAAGTGATACAAGAGTGTTCTAGCCCTCTCAACAACAAAACCTCACCTGGACAACCACATTCTTTAGTGAATAGTGATGGAGGACGAGCAAATTACAAAGATGATAAGACTTTTGTAATTAAGCGTAATTTACAATAAAGTAATGAATAATTATTTTTTTTAAGGTGAAGACTCTCCAGTAGTCAATGCCCTTTACTTTCTATCACACGGTATGTATTTATAGTGAGAGCACAATTGTTTGATTAAGATCACTATGTGATTCCTTAATCATTGTTTGACAACAGCAATAGGCTGTAGTTTTTGATACGTTGACTGTAGTTTGTGCTACGTCGGTGACTTAGGTCTGTAGGCATGGATCAGAGTTAGTTTCTGATCTATGCCTTGCTGCCTACGGCAGTTTTTGGATGTTTTGGGCTGTGATGGAACTAACCTTAGCTCTTTGTGGCTTTGTTTTTCAACACCCCCCTTGGCCCCAGCTTCAAAACTCCTAGGGCCTCAAGGGCCCTTTGTAAGTTTGGTTTTGGTACCGCTTTGGTTAAGAAATCTGCTAGCATGCACAACGTTGGTGCATAACAAAGCTGAATCAACTGATTTTGTATCGCCTCTTTCACAAAGTGGAGTTGGATGTCCACATGCTTCATCCTCTTTGTGTTGAGGTTGCAGTTACCGTTGGCAGTTTTGATACAACTCTGATTGTCTTCCCACACCGTGATAGCATTATTGAAGTGGAAGATATCTGCTTCCTGGCACCATTGTCTGAACCACAGAAGCTCTGAGGTCAGATCGCAGAGTGATTTATACTCTGCCTCTGTCAGGCTGAGTCTATATTGAAGTGGTAATAAGAGTATTTACAACTAGAATTATGACTGTGACACGTAGAAAATTGATTGAAAATAAGGGTTTTTGATTTAAAAGATGATTTATAATATATTTAAAGGGTTCTACTATTGAAGAATAGTGGTGGTGAGCGCTATTGAGAACCCAGGGTGCAATCTTACCAGTTGGGTTACTATAATAAGAGTTACAATAATTGAATATATAATTATACCTGTTTATTACCCAAGAGTAAAACTGTTTTTGACAGTTTACTACGTATGGTATTCAAGAGCCGGATGAGGAGAGGCTTTTGGCTGTGAAAAGTCCTCCTTTTATCCTGAAATTGAGGTGGAAAGGCTGCTAGACCTTTCCACGTAGAAGAAGTGAAGATTTTTCACTTTCTATGACAGGCTTGTGGTTTGCAAACAGCCTCTATACCCTGTATTGGGCTCAGATGTGGTTTTGAAACCAAATCTGGGCGGTTTTCACCAATACAGGGTGAAAATTTTCATCTGGGGACCTCACAGCCTGATTCTGACGTGTATGACGCGTAGAATGCTGTACAGAAGCTGTATGGGACCCCAGTATTGACTGACATATGAGGTATTGAAGTAAAAACATGCTTCTTCGTCTATTTGACACCTCATATTCATGGTTATGGGATATTATCCCATGGTAAGGCTGTATCTGACAGCAGGTGGGATTTTGACCCTAAAATGGTCATAACTCTGTCGGTTTTTGAGATATCAAGCTCAAAGTTGGTTCATTGAATAGCTCTTTATGAGCTCTACACAATGGTACCCAACTTGACATGGTTATCATTAAATATGACAAAGTTATCCCATGTACAAGTATTTTTGTACATTGGCGTGGTCTGGGCAAAAGCTGTATTAAGCTTGTTTGGCCAATAACTTCTGTTGTAGTTGAGCTATGAGGAAATGGATGGCACCATCAGATAGCCCTGATTGTGCTCTTTCCAAAAAGACCCCACTTTAGGTATCTCACACTAAAACTGTAAAAGTTAGATGAGAGGTGAATGTTTTGTTCACCCTTATTTGGTCTGAATTTGACCATAACTCAAGTAATACTGGGGCTAGCTAAGTTTGGCTAGCACCATTAGATAGCCCTGGCTTAGAGCTTCATTTTGAATACCCATTTGATGGGGTTAAGCCTCTCCTTCTAGATTTTAGATGAGAGGTGAAAATTAAGGTTTATGCTCAGCAATAACTTTGAGCAGGAATAACTTTGTTATTTCTTGTCCTATGGTGATGGGACTTATATTTTTCAGAAAGAGGTGAGTTTCCTCTTTCCTTTGATAGCTTTTGAGCTGATTTGGCTCAGTTCCATGTTTTGGTGGTATTTTGGCTATACCATTGGTTTATGGTATTTTGGCTGTCATGCTTGTGCTCTGGTTTTGAGTCACAGGCTGACAGCCTCAGCGGTGGAAATTGATACCGATGGCTGTTTTCTGGTTTTCCAGAAAATTAAGCAGCCATGTAGTTGTGCTAGGTATCCCGAGGTGGAGCGTTGCGTTAGATGGCAATTGCCCCAGTCAGCGTCTGCAAAAGCAATCAAACCTGGATTGCATTTTCGATTGTAATATAATCCTATTTCTTGCGTTCCACGCAAATATTTGAGGATGTGAAGGAAAGCCTTCCAGTGTTGCATGCCTGGTTTCTCTAGGTATTGCAAAAGACTGCTCACTGCATGTGACAGGTCTGGGTGAGTTGCAGTGCTCAGGTAGTTTATGCTACCAACTGCGCTTCTGAAGTTGATCCCCAAGTTTTCAAATTCTTCTTTCTCGTTGTCAGTTGCGGGTAAGAGATATTCATTAGGCACAAGAGGGGTGCCGACAGTCTTACAATTCTGCATGCCGTAGAGATTTTTGTAAGGAATCAACAAAGTGTTGTTGATCCAGAGTGATACCATTGTCCATTTGTTGGATTTTTACTCCCAAAAGGAGATCAGCTGGGCCGATGTCTTTAATGCTGAACTCCCTGTTAATTTCTTTCTTAAACTGCTGGACGTTTTTCCCAAAGATTGCCATGTCATCAACGTGGAAATAGATCCACAAGGCGTCAGGGTGTTTCCGATGAAATACACAGGGATCTAGCTTGCACGCGTTAAAGCCAACACTATGCAGCCAATCCCTGAGACGATTGTACTAGGCAAGGGGGGCTTGTTTGAGGCCATATATCGCCTTTTTGATTCTCAGGTAGTATTTCCGTCAATTTATTTCCAGACCCTGAGGAATGGACAGATAAACTGTTTCTGTCAAAGAGGCATTTAAAAAGGCACTCTTTACATCTATCTGATGGAAATCTAAACCATTAGCACAGGAGTGAGCAATCAATGCTCTCAAGGAGTTCAATCTTCCTGTCGGCGCATATGTTTTGTCGAAATCAACTCCTGGTGTCTGAGTGAATCCTTGCGCACAAAGGCGCGCCTTGTATTCTATGGTCTGATGGAGATGGTCCCTTTTTAGCTTAAAAACCCATGTCGTACCTACCAACTTGTAGTCACTTCTGAGATCCACAAGGTCCCATACCTTCAATCCGTTCATGTACAGGAGCTCTCTTCTTATGGCATCTATCCATTCATTCCTGTCTTCACATTGTAAAGCAAGACGATAGGTCTTCGGGACAGAGGTGGATTTAGTGATGAAGGTTTTTGCCCTTCTCATATAAGGGAGAATGTGAATTGGATCTACGTTGGAGGTAATCAGAGTAGGATGGCGTGGGCCAATGATTTTAAGACGCTGTGTCCCGTTGTTGGTAATTTGTTGCTGTTGATTCGGTGAGTCTTCATGATTCATTGGATGATGATTGACAGAGGAAAGAGTAGGAGTGTTGAGAGCAGACATGGATTCAATGGATGATTCTTCAGGTGGCTCAGAGTGATTAGAGCGCTGGTTTTCCATTGTTTCAGTGTCAGTTGAAACTGAATTTACGGTTGGTTCTGTGAGGAGTTTGGCACCTTGATTGGTGTATTCAGTTTTGATGCTCCAAGCTGGTGATCTTTTTCCTCCTGCTACAATCGGAAAGACTTTTTCGTTAAAAGTCACATTTCTAGTAACAGCAACTTTCAAGTCAGAAAGTCTCAAAATTTGGTGCGCTGTATTACCAGTCTCAAAACCAAGAAGAATACCTTCTTGGCCAGAAGGAGCCAGCTTCCAGTCCCTTTGTCTTTTAAGGCTATGGACAATAGCTTGGCATCCGAAGGTTCGAAGTTTGGTCATCTTGAAGGAGGAATTAGTCCAAAGAAAGTGGGGTGATTTATTTCCTCTTGATGCAGTAGGTGATAAGTTTGAAAGAAAGACAGCGGTGCTTACCGCTTCTTCCCAATACTGATTGGGCAGGTTGGAGTGATTCAAAAGGCAACAAGCCTTTTCCAGAATCATTCGGTTTGGCCTTTCAGCAAAGCCGTTATGTTCTGGTGTCTCCGGAGGTGAGAAGATGTGGACAAATCCACACTTAGTGGAGAGGTCTTTGAATTTCTGATTAAGGAATTCTCCTCCTCTATCAGAAACTAGCTTTTTTATTTTTCTGTTGTGATGGTTCTCCATGTAGTTTTTTGCAATTACAAATTGATTGAAGCTGTCGGATTTTTTAACAAGAAACTTGATTATTTTGTACGAGGTGGCTCGATCCACAATGGTGAGTAGGAAGCGACAGCCGGACACTGATTCAGGAGCAATGGGTCCTACCACATCAATATGTATGATAGCCAAAGGGTGATTAGCTGGCTCAAAATGTTCAAGGAAGGGAAGTCAACAACATTTGTTAGTCTTGCATGTGAGACAAGGGTGATTTAAGTCAGGTAGGCCAAGGGTTTTCACCACAGTATGCCCGGGATGTCCTAGACGATAATTCCAAAGACTTGCGTAGACAGTGGTGAGCAGTGTTTTTGGAAAATCATAGGTGATATACATTAGTCTGTCACGAATTTCTCCTTCAAGAAATATTTTTCCTTTAGAACTGAGAGAGAAAAGATTATCTTCTCGTTGAATGGTTAGTTGGTCTTTGAAGAGCTCTAGCATACTAATCAGATTACACTTTAGTTTGGGCACGAACAGGCAGTTCTCAAGTTTAAGTACTTTGCCATTGCACTTGAGTTCTGCTTTACCTACTCCAAGAGCTAGGAGATTACTTTGAGTCTCCTGTGGCAACTTCAGATCTGATATTTTTAAAGGAGTCGCGAAAGAATTCAGGGTTATTGAACATGTGGTGAGTAGCACCACAATCAATTATAACTTGATTGCGCATAGGAGACATTGAGCCTCCTATCGTTGTCAGAGCCTGGGCTATGGAAAGGTGGGTCCTAGGATTGTTCTTACGTTTCTTTTCTTGTCGAGAGGGCCTTAAGTGTGGGTTTTCAGCCCAGCAGTCCTCTTTTTTGTGTGTTGTGTATCTATTGTTGTGTTTACCATTAGTGCAATAGAAAATTACCTTGTGCGGTTCCTCAAAGAAGGTAATCAAGGCAGAGGAGTCGCTCTCCCTTTTTGCGTTAGTGCTGTTAGTGTGATTGATGTGGCTGGCAAAATCTTGAAGTCGTGATAGTATTATCATCGGTTTTTCAATTATATCTTTGTTAAAGGTAAGAGTCTCAACAAACTGGCTTAAGTGAGGATTACCTCCCAGCTTTCCCAGCAAGGAGTATGAAAGGAGTTCGTTTGGAACTACTATGCTAACAGCGTCTAACTCCATCATGAGTTTTCTGCAATTGTCAATGTAGTTTTGCAGGTTTCCATCATAAAAACAGCATTGCCAATCCATCCAGACTCGTCCTCTGTTTACAGAGCGTTTTGAGCCATACTGCTCTGACATCTTCATCCAAAGTAGATGTGAATTTTCGATAGTTTCAGAGTTGACTACTTCTCTGAATACTCTTTTGGTGATTCTGATGGTGATCAAGTTGATGGCTTCAAAGCTTGCCTTTTTCCATGTATTAGTTGAACTGGTTGAGGTATCATTAGATCTTGAGTTTTCGCAGACGTCAAGTAGATCTCTGGATCTTAAATGGATTTTCATTCTCATCTGCCAGTGCCCATAGTTTGTGCCATCGAGCATGGGTATGGTAAAGATATCTTTGATGTCTAATGTCTTGTCATTCATTTTGGTAATCTACTTTCTTAAGTTATACGAGCTAAGAGACGTTGAGACTGTAAATCTGATGGAGTACGAGCAAATTACAAAGATGATAAGAGTTTTATAATTAAGCGTAATTTACATTAAAGTAATGAATAATGTTTTTATAAGGTGAAAGCTCTCCAGTAGTCGATGCCCTTTACTTTCTATCACATGGTATGTATTTAAAGTGAGAGCACAATTGTTTGATTAAGATCACTATGTGATTCCTTAATCATTGTTTGACAACAGAAATAGCCTGTAGTTTTTGATACGTCGACTGTAGTTTGTGCTACGTCGGTGACTTAGGTCTGTAGGCATGGATCAGAGTTAGTTTTTGATCTATGCCTTGCTGCCTACGGCAGTTTTTGGATGTTTTGGGCTGGGATGGAACTAACCTTAGCTCTTCGTGGCTTTGTTTTTCAACAAGTAGAGGACCCAAAAAAATAAAATGAAATGAAATTTGGTAAAATAAATCAGGAAAACAAATTAAAAAAAGAAAAGTCCTCAACATGACTTTAAACTGTTAAATTTTTCTTTTATTTATGTTTTGGAAAATTAACAAGAGCCCTCATCAAGGCTTTAAACTGATTATTTTCTTGATTTTAACATAATTTTACCTTTTATAATGAAATTGATATAAACTTCTGATTATCAATCTCTACAGGGCTTTAAAATAATAATAATGATAATAAAGAAGTCCTGAACAAGACTTAAAACTTTTTATTTTTATTTTTTCTTCTTAAAAGTGGATATTACTGATTTTTTTCTTTTGATGAATTTTCTAAAAAAATAAAAATAAAAAATAATAATAAAATAAAGTAAAATAAAAAATCAAAAAAAATAAATAAAAAAAATAACTAACAATAAATTAAATTACTGTCAACTTGCAAAAAGATTGAAACAACAAAAAAAGAGGCCTCAGTATGCCTATAGACTGCTTATTTTCTTTTTTATGATTCAATTAGTTGACTAACTATGTTTTTTATTATAGAATGAGGGCTGAAAATCAAAAAAAAGCCCTCAGCATGGCTTTAAACTGCTGGTTTTGCTTATTTAATTTATTTAATTTAGTTTATCAATTGTTTTTTATGTCACAGGGATAAAAAATAAGATAAAATGTCTTCAGCAAGATATTAAACTGCTGGAGTTTTTTTCATTTTCCCCTTGATATTGCATGAAGCTGACATATTGTATTTTTATGTGCTACAGGGCTATAAATAAATAAAAGCCCTCAGTATGGCTATAAACTGCTGGTTTCTTCTTTATTTTATCTTTTTGACTGTTTAATTAACTAAAAAATAATGATTTACCTTTTACAGGGCTTTAAAAAAAATTTATAATAAGAGTCCTCAGCATGACTTAAAACTGCTCATTTCTCTTTTGCTTCATTTTTCTTAATATAATAACTGATCTTGTTTTTTTCCTTTTACTATGACTTTACTGACAGCTATTTTAAATTATTTACTATAGTAATGATAAAACAAAAAAAAAGATGACCTCAGCAAGACATTAAACTGCTAAATTTTACATTTTGACAATTAAACCATACTGAAATACTTTATTTTGAATACTACAGGACTTCAATATAAAAAAAAGCCCTGTTTTTTTATCAACTAATATATATATAATAACAAGAGAAATATCAATGTATATAACAGAATGAGGGATTAAAAAGGAAAAAGCCCTCAGGATACAAGAAATTACAATTTTTTACAGGGCTCTAAAAAAATAACAGCCCTCAGCATGGCTTTAAACTTCTGGTTTTTTTCTTATTTATTTGACTTCATTTATTTATTTTTTATGCTACAGGACTACAAATGAAGAGCCCTCAGCATGGCTATAAACTGCTTATTTTATATTATTTTTCATGCTTACTTTATATTGGTTATTAAATAAAACTGACATGTTTCATTTTTGATAGGCTACAGGGCTATAAAGAAATAACAAAAGCCCTCATCAAGGCTTCAAACTGATGAATTCTTTTGTTTTACTCAGTTTTTATTTTTCTCTTTCATAACTGATTTTATTGGACATTCTTTATGCTAAAGGGATACAAATGACAGAAAAGCCCTCAGCATGGCTTTAAGCTGCCAGTTTTGCTTATTTAATTGATTGAATTTAGTTTATTAATTTTTTATGTTACAGGGATAAAAAAAATAACAAAAGATGTCCTCAGCAAGACATTAAACTGCTGGAATTTTTTCATTTTCTCATTAATATTAAATGAAGCTGACTTATTCATTTTTTATGTGCTACAGGGCTATGAAGGACAAAATAAATGCCCCGAGCAAGGCTTTAAGCTACTATTTTATCTTTTATGCTTTCTTATTTTGAATAATAATGTAAGGTGTGGATATGAAACTTTGGCTAAAAAAACAAGTACTTTTCCTGTCCTCAAAATTTGTATAAGGTAAAGATCAATTAAAAATAGTATGGAATATTATTTTTAAGAGAAAACACGCCAATTCTATTGTTTATAACTTTATTAGTATAAAACAACAATATTATAAAAATTTATTGTTTTACCAACAATAAAAATTTATCCAAAAAATACTCTACAAGAGATATTTTAAGGCTACAAAAGAAATTTCTTCAAGAGCAATTTCAATTGGAATTAATTGAGCAAAGAACTGCAAGCAATTAATTAAAGAACAAAGTCTTTAAAAAGAATATTAAAGAGAAAACATGCCCAAAAGTGACCAGAGTGAATTTGGAAACAAAGTGACAAAGTTTACAGTGATGGGGTGGTTCAGGGGTAAAAATGATTATAAGAGTTACAAACAATGATTATAATGATTTTTTCACGTGGTTAAAAGGATTAAAATGATTTTAAAAAAAGGTGGTTGGAATCTTTTATTGATTGATTTAACAATGTTTAAACTAATTATAAAAGGAAAAGATTCTAACATGAAGAGAAAAGTGGGGCAAAGAAGACATTCTTTTATAGCCATCAATTCTCTTACTCCAAAAGTAAATTTTACTCTTGTCAGTCGTGAAAAACAGTCTGACAACAGAAAAGCCAATTATGGCATCATTGAACCCTGGTTTAGACCAAAAAGGGCTGGTTTAAGCCATTTTTAGCCATTTTAGGCCCTTAAATCAGCCATTACTATAGCAATACCAGGCCTAGAGCCTTCAAAACACGTCAGAATGTGTGTAAGAGGCGTAGAAACCAGTTAAAACTGTTTTTACTATGGTTGTTTTATCTTAAGGGTAGTTTTACCCTCTTGGCAACAGCTAAAACTACCCCAGTTGGTATCAAAACCTCATCATCAATTGAGTCCACAGACCCTGTAACTCAATTCCAGGCCAAAAGTGATGAACTTTTGCGTGAATTTTGACATCCCACGCCTGTCAGAAAGGATTTTGGGGGTCTAGCTCCCCCTTAGAGCTGGAGTTCCTTTTCCCCCCCAAATTTAATCTTTCCAATTTAATTTTCCTTTAATTCCTCATCATGTATTATACTTATAATTTACATATGTAATTCAGTTCAATTGTACAGTACAATACAGTAATAATTGACACCTCATATGTAAATCAAAGTTCACTTATGTAATACACGTGCACATTTTGACACTTCAATTGAATTCAATTGAAAATACTTCAATTCGTCATAGCTTCTAAACTAAACACAACACCTCAATTTTAACACAAAAATTGATGGTTAACACCACATGTGGTATGAATTAAATTAAGGTTTTGAGGATTTTCAACTTTTGTATTGAAAATACTAAAAACTTAATTTAAGCTTATTTAGAGTTGAGTTACAAGAATTTCACTCAGAGGTGACCCCACCTGATTTTTTATGAGGAATCCAATGGTGAAATAATTTTCATGTGTTTATTTATTGGATAAAAAGTTATAATAATTTTTATTTAACTTTTTTCCAAATTTATTTATTTGTTTCACAATTTTGTTAAAATTTTATTTTTACTTAATTTTTTCAAGTATAAATGTAATTTTATACTTACAGACTTTAATGTATTTTTATTTTTAAATTGTAATTAATTTTTTATTTTTAATATAATTTTATATTTATATTTTGATTTTTATTTTAATAATATAAATAAATTCATTTTATTTATATTAATATGTTATTTTTGTATTTGTGGTCTTTTGGGTATATGAAATTATCTCTAAGGCTCATAAATAACTATACTAATATATTTTATTTGGCTTCTACAGGTATTCAACATTAATAAAATATTTCTCTTATTTTGTAGGCTTAAATATGCTTTTAAAGTGAAAATAAGTCCTCAATAAGACTATAAACTGTTTGAACTACCTATACAACTTGGCTTTGAAGATAAATCACATGCCATGAAACCCCAAAGGCAACAATCAGGTGCCTGGACACAAGATATGGTCCTTGGCAAGACCATAAACTTCCCCTTCAAGGATCAAGAAATTCCTCAGGATATCATCAAGAATATCAACAAAAAGAAATAAACAATGGTCCTTGGCAAGACCATAAACTGCCCACCACTGAGATTCTCAACAAGGACTCAAAAAATAAAAAACAATCAACCAATGGTCCTTGGCAAGACCCTAAACTGCCCCTTCAAAAATATCAAAAATAAATCACTAAAATTATCAACAAGGACCAAAGCAAAGACAACATATGGTCCTTGGCAAGACCATAAACTGCCCACCATTAGAATTATCAACAAGGACTCAATAATAAACAAAAATAAACCAATGGTCCTTGGCAAGACCATAAACTGCCTATTTGAAGTATTCAAGAAGATTTATCAAGGACTATAAAAAACAGGATAAGTCCTTGGCAAGACTATAAACTACCTGAGGCTTTATTTTACTTTTTTTTACCTTCTATTTTTATGTCATTATAAAAAAAGAATTGGAAATACTTACTGACTTAAGCTTTTGAACATATTTTTTATTTCATTTTATTTTTTTATCCCAAAATTCAACTATTTATTTATTTTCCCTAAGAATTAGGGGCATATCCCATTCATTATCTCAAGAATATTCCATTTATTTATTATCTTCATTATACTTCTCCTACTATTACAACAAAAACCATTAGCATGGCTTAATTTTTCAACTCAATAATAATAATAAAAAATAAAAATAAAAAAAATAAAAAAATAAAAAAAATAAAAAAATAAAAAAAATCAATTTATTTGAAATATTTCTTCAATGACAAGAAAGAGATTGGAGATTGTTTGAAAAGAAGAAGTATGTGTGCCATGAAGGCATCAATTGAACTCTGAAGGAGTTATCTATATTAAAAACGCATAAATTGATGACATAATTTGGGGAATTTACATATTAATAACACCTCAATGTGCTATTTATTCCAAAAGGAATTCGAAAGCCCCCCAAAAAAACAAAGAAGAGTTGTTTTTAATTTTACAAATTTTCAATTTCACTGTTTATATTTTTTAACAACTCAAATGCATTTATGGGTAACAGAAAATCTGAACCATAAAGGGTATGGGCTTGAAATAAAGTCTGAGTCACAATGATGATTTCAAAAGGAAGAGCTGTGGCATCATAAGGGTCATTATATGAATAAAGGACTCAAATTATGATCATTCAATTATGTAATATTAATTATAAATACTCTCAAGAGCACCAATTTTTACTGATTGGCACAAATTACCACCTTCAACCAAACAGTTCCATGATTTTGATTGTGATTCAGGAACATTTCTTTTGAAATTCGATTTTTACTCAGATATCACAGTTAATGGGTATTTTATACTTACATTGAAAAAAATTAAAAAAATAAAAAAAATAAATTTATTGAATAATCATTAAAATAAAATTATGTATATCTACTGTATCATTATTTATCCTCATCAAAAAAACTATAAAAAATAAGGGGTTGGTAAACTTATTTCTTACACTATCCCTTATAGTGGAAGTTTTGGGGGAATGAGGATATATCCTCTTCAAGATTTGAAAACCAACTCAAGATTTTTAAATGGAAAGGGGGCCCTTATCCAAACAAATATTATTAAAAAAATATATCAATAAATTAATATTAAAATCAATTTTTTAAATCACCTTATTATTACAATTTTTTATTTTTCATTTCTTTATAACATGTATGATTCAGGAATACAAAAGACCAAAAGGACATGAATTATTTTGGAGAAATAGCAAGAGAATTGAAAAAAAAACTTATCATAGGAAAATTATTGAGAATACTGGAAATGAAGAAGATTATTTATGAGTTCCTCATGGATTTACCTTTGGAAAGCACAAGAACGTGGACACTTCTTTGATTCTGGATTGAAACTCATTTGGAATTCAATAATCATTGGTCAGGATTTATGGACTGAAGGATGACCCACTGGATTAATTATGGACTCAGGACTCACTCAACATGAAGGACTAACAAGATAATGTACAATACTCAGCTCAAATTGCCCTTGGGATTTTAAAGAAGATTGAAGACTCAGGAGGTCCTCAGCATGACAGTAAACTGCTTCCCCTGTAGACTTGGGCCGGGAAACTTATAAAAATTAACAGCCAAGAAGCTGGAGGGGATTGTCCTAGTCAGGAGAAGTGCTGAAGGACCATTTTTGTCCTTAGCATGAAAATAAACTGCTCCCTTTGTGTAACAGGAACAAGGGGTTTCACAGGTGTTTAGCATTATCAAGTTGGCCAAAATGAAAAAAGTGGAGTCCCAAGCCATCAATTAAGACAAGAAAATTCCTTATCAAGAAATAAAACAACCAGAAGAATCTTTCATCAGGTGGGAATCATGAAGATTGAAGAATAAACAAGAATCAAGTGGAATCCAAAATCAAGCCCAAAGGAGCTCAAGAATCAAGATAACCCCTTGGATTACACCAGGAGGTCCTTGCATGACTTAAACTGCAGGACCTGTATACCTAATATACAGGGGTTACACACCTAGTTGTAGGTCCTGTATGACCTTAAACTACATTTTTTATGGAAGAAAGAAGAAAGAAGAATTGTGAAGACCTCGAGATTTCAGGACACTAGCAAATTCCCAGAAATAATAAAATAAAAAATAAAAAAAAAAAAAAAAAAAAAAAAAAAAGAGAAGAAGAAACAAAATAACTAATTGAAGATGGATCACCAAATTTTAGCAGCCAAATACAAATCAGTCCTGAAGAAGGTGAGACCAGCCAATGAGCCAATGCCTCAAGACCTTAACCCACCTTTGTCAAGAGATCCTTATGAAACACCCTTATCACCAAACCCACCTATATTTCAAGAAACCTTCAAGGTCACCCGTGAAAGACTCCAAGCAGTCAATTTTGGCCCACCAGGATGGTTATCAAATGAAGAAATCAATTTACTCAAAAATGTTATTACCTTAAGGGAAAAAGCAATAGCTTTCTGTGAAGAAGAAAGAGGATTATTCAAACACTCATATGGAAAACCTTACAAGATACCAGTAATACCTCATGAACCTTGGCAGAAGAAACCAATTCCCATTCCCAAATCAATTTTACCTCAGTTTACTGAATTAATCAGAGAAAGAATGAGGACTGGACTCTATGAGCAATCCACCTCAAGCTACACAAGCCCAATATTTTGTGTGGCCAAATCATATGGGAAACTCAGAATTGTCCATGACCTTCAAGAACTCAACAAAGTCACCATCAAGGATGCTGGCTTACCACCTCACATTGAAGAATTTGTAGATGCATTTGCAGGAAGAGCATGTTATGGACTAGGAGAGATCATGGGAGGATATGATGAAAGAGAATTAGATGTCACTACAAGACCCCTCACCACTTTTGAAACACCCCTTGGAAGGATGCAACTCACAAGACTACCCCAAGGAGCCACCAACTCAGTAGCAGTATACCAAGCCCAAATGACCTGGATCCTCCAAGAAGAAATACCAGAAAGTGTAGGAATTTTTATTGATGATGGAGGAATAAAAGGACCAAGATCACTTTACAACCAAGAAACACTACCAGAAAACCCCTGAATCAGAAGATTTATATGGGAATATGCCATAACCTTAGAAAGAGTTTTATTCAAGATTGAAGAAGCAGGACTTACTATCTCAGGATCAAAGTTTGCATGCTGTGTTCCAGCTTTGGACATAGTAGGGCATGTTGTATCATTTAAAGGAAGAACAATTTAAAAACAAAATATTAACAAAACTCAGAATTGGCCAAAAACTCTTAAAAAGAAGGAAATAAGGGGATTTCTTGGACTTTGTGCCTATGTAAGGATGTTCATTGAAAACTTCTCACAAGTTTCATCACCACTCAGAAGGCTCACAAGAGAAGATATTGACTGGGACTGGGATCAAAAATGTGAAGAAGCTTTCCATAAGCTCAGAAGAATAGTTGGAGAAGAAATAACCCTCAATAAATTGGATTATGAAAAAGGATCAGGAAAAATGAAGCTAGCAGTAGATTCAAGCTACATTGCTGCAGGAGCAGTACTCACTCAAGAAGACAAAGAAGGAAAAGACAGACCAATATTATATGAATCAATAACTTTTTCAAAATTAGAATAAAAATACTCACAACCCAAATTGGAACTCTGTGGAGTTGCAATAATTCTCAAGAAGCTTCAAACAATACTTTGGAAACAACATTTTGAATTACAGGTTGATGCCAAGGCCTTAATTGAAATGATAAACACCCCTTGCTTACCCAATGCCTCCATGACAAGATGGGTGGCTTTCATTCAACTATTTTCCTTTGATTTGGTACACAAACCAGGGAAGACTTTCACTATGCCAGATGGGCTATCCAGAAGACCAAAAAACTCAGAAGAAGAAGATGAAGATGCACCAGAATTTGATGAAAAAGAAGATTGGATCAAGCCACACCCTGGATTTGGGGCTAAGAATGTAAATTCATTCCATTTTTCAGGAGTACAAGTACCAACCAAACAAGAAGGATTTTGGAAGAGAATGCAAGAATACTTAAGTACAATGAAAAAACCACAATCAAGAAAAGATGAAGAGTTTAGAAGGATTAAAAGAAGGTCACCCAAATGTTTCTTGGAAGATGGCCAGCTTAAAAGAAGAAAAAACGCAAACCCTCAACTGGTGATATCAAGTCAAGAAGTTCAAAGCTACATTTTAAAGTCACTTCATGAAGACATGGGCCATAGAGGGGAAAGTGACACTTACAGAGGAATTAAAGCAAGATTTTGGTGGGAAGGAATGAAGAAATCAGTAAAGAAATGGGTTCAATCTTGCCTAGCTTGCCAAAGGAGAAGTCAAAACTTACAAAGAGAACGAGGAAAATCTACAGCAACATCAACAATCTTTGAAAGAGTCAGTATGGATGCAGTCCATATCAAATCTGGAAGATGGAAGTATATGGTTGTGGCCAGAGATGTTCTTTCAGGATGGCCAGAAACAGTTCGACTACTCAAATTAACATCAAAAGCAGTTGCAGAATCGTTCAGCTCAGAATGGATATGCAGGTATGGCTCACCAAAAGAAGTAAATGTGGATGGGGGGCCAGAGGTTGGAAAAGAATTGCAAGATGCAGTAAAGAAAGCAGGATCAAGGATCAGAGTCACCACACCCTATTACCCAGAGTCTCAAGGAATGGTGGAAAGGGGCCATAAACAACTCAAAGATGCACTAGTCAAGATGTGTGGAGAAAATGGAGGGAAATGGAAAGAATTTACCACTAGTTACATTGGCTGAAAGAATTTCCACTAAAAGAACAACTGGTTTCTCAGCATTTGAACTTCAATTTGGACAAATACCAGTATTACCAATTGACATTGACACAAAAACATTTTTAGCAGTAGAATGGCACAAAATATCCACAACTGAGGAATTACTGGAAGCCAGAGCTAAAAAATTAGAAGGGAAAGAAGAAATGAGAAGGGAAGCAGCAGAAAAACTCAAAAAATCAGGGGAGGACTCAATGAAATATTGGGATAGAAGAATGGCACACCAACTAAGATCACCACTCAATCCAGGAGATTTGGTCCAGGTTTACAACAAAGCAATAGAAACTAATTGGGGACTACTTTTCAAAAATAAAGGGAATGGAACCTACAGAGTAGTAAAGCAAATAAACAATGGACCATATGAACTTGAGGAACTTGATGGAAGAGAATTAGCAAGAAGATTTGCAGCATCTCAAGTCAAGAGGTTCTACCCAAGAGGAAAGTTGATAAACACAAAAGAAGACACAAAAGAAGAACAAAGTGAAGAAGATAAATCAATAAATGAGGAAGAGGTATTGGAGGAAACCACAGAATCAGATGAAGAATAGGGAGCTCTCACCTGGAATGCTGGGGGCAGCTTTAAATGGAGAGGGGGATGTGGTATTCCATACCATTTTTTTTCACCAGGCTCAAGCTCATACTACCCCATAACAGCAGTAAATCCAGCCTACAGGCAAACTTACACTCAAATTTTACACCAAAAGGTCAATGTTACAGCAAGAATCTGGATTTAACTCATAAACCCATGGCACAGGCACCAAAGGGCAGTGTATGTGTTTAAATAAATTATTCTTTTTCATTATGCATATGTAAAAATCAAGTTACATATAGTAAACTAGTTACAAAAAAAGGGACCACCCTTTAAATTACACCCCCTTACAGCCACAGGACTCATGCAGCAAGAAAATTACACATGCATTAGCTACACAGCGAACTTGAATTCAAAGTCACATGATGGAAAGCTCAACTCCATGGAATTCCTGCAAGTCATTTACAACACATCCACAGGAGTACCTTATCTTATGTCCTCAGTAACCCCACTTGAAACCTTAAAACAGAATCAAATTTATTTACACCACTCATCACCTCATGCAAACCAAAGCTGGTTACAACAAGCTTCATGCAGTACACACCTTCAATTAAATCTCAACCACATGACTATGCACAGCATGTGTCAAAATCAAAAAATCACATCATCTCATAAAAACAGTAAATTCACCAGTGCAAGAAATTATCACCTGATTTCAGTTTAAAGTTCAAAAAGAAGGAAAAACCATGAAACCTGCATAAAATTACACAGCCACTTCTACCAAACCTAAAATAGGACATATGCAAAGGAATTACAAGGTCATAATGTGATACTGCATCCACCAACAGAATATCATGTGACAGGAAAGAGGCTGTGCACAACAAAAATCCCCAGCCAAAACTGAATCACCTCATGTATGCAAGGAAAATTCAAGAATATCACATCATAATTAGTTCATCAAAAGACAATCATGTGATAAATGGAAGCTGTGCAGAGAGAAAATTATTACCAAACATTAAATCACCTGACCCATGCAAGAAAGGTCCTCACCAAAAATGGAGTCAAATGATGAAATCAAGAGGAATTAAAGTGGAAAAAGACAGCTCCCATGGAGGGCCCCCTGGGCTCCCAAAAGGTATAAATAGAGGGGCTCTCTCCACCCAAATTTCAAAATCCCCCCCCATGAAAACTATATCCCATGCAGTATATATCCCCTTCTGATTACAAGCACAGGAATAAGTCATCCCTCACCTGGGAGGTAGTCCAGAAAATTATAGTGAATTTACTTTCCCAGTAGCTAAAGCTCAGTGGAATTATAGTGTTAAAAGATTGCCCAGTAGCTACGCTCAGAGGAATCTTAGAATAAAAAATTATTATTAAAAAATTACCCAGTACCCAAGATTAGGGTTACAAGTATATTAAGATATTTTATCCAGTAAAGTTAACACCATTTATCAAGATTTAAAATTGACTTACCCCTTTATAAATACAATATTAAAGAATCTTACCTCTTAAACTTAACAAATACTACTTTATATCATTATTAACACTCTTAAAAAAGTAACAAACCTTTAAAAAATTATTTTACTCTATCATAACTTTAACTTAACAAAATTAACTTTATCAACACTCATCAGATTTTCCAAAACATTTTAAAAAAAACTATCTTGCAAAAAAGGACTTTTAACCAAGAAGAAAAAACTCACCTTAATTTAACAAAAAAATTAAATTTCAAACAGACAAGTATTTAATTAAATCTAAAAATTAACCCAAAATTACTGACATTATTTTTTATATTATTTATTGAACAGGTCTGATCTGAGACTGCTGAATTTTGTCTTCTGCAGTTGTAAAGCCACTTACTAATTTTATTTTGGTTTGTGAGCTCCAAGGAAGATTTTGTTCAGTAATTTAGGAGGGGCAGGCAATACACCCTTGCCACCCTTGGTTACAGGAGTTATTAGCAATTCGAAACTAGTTACCTGTGATTTCCCCCTCCAGGTACTGCCTCATTTTAATCCCACACAAGAGGAGTTCCCACAGTACCATGTTGTACGCAATCATCAAATGGATAACTGTATCCATTAGATCCTCCAGGTTCTTGTGTGGCTTTGTGGATATCTCATTGTCAGCCCTGCCACCTTCAATGCTGAGTTGGGTTTCACGTTGCTTTGATTTACTCAAGCAGGAGGCAAGGTACTCAATTGCTCCCCGTTTGAGTCCAAGAGGATTGGTTGAATTTTATGTTGGTGCAAAATATGGTTTGGGTGCAATAACATCGTATGAGACTAAATTAATGGATTCAAACATAACATTTGCCCAAAAATGTTTAACTGGATTGGCGGGGTAAAGAAGTCTCTGAACCATTTTGAAGAAGGAGTGTTCAGATTTTGGAAGATTCTCTGGAGGTTTAGCTGATTCCTTCATCAATTTGAGATTCCAAATGTTGTGATCAAAAAAACGCTTCTGTTTCTTTTGGCTTAAAAAATTCTAACCCTGTATATTGAAATTTATATCACCAGTCAACAGCCAATAATCATGTATCATGCACAAAGATAAAACTCACCTGCCATCTCAAGGACCTCCAGCCAAGCCAACATTCTAAGCTCTTGGTTACTAATCACCTTAATACCAATGGGCAGGAATGTATGAGCAACCTTTGTTGGTAAATTGTCCCATCAATTTTTGTAAATACTATTGATATTATCAAGCCCCCTTTTCCATGAGTGTTGAGTAATATTGGAATGATAATTCAAAATTCCTGCAAACTCTTCCATGCGGGATAAAAATATTCCTTGAAAATTAGCAGACGATGACACTTTGGGCTCAGGGTAAGGAATTATATCAGTCATATCTCATCCCATTGTATCATGTTTAATTGTCTCCCTTTCTTGAAAGGCTTGAATAATCCGAGGAGAGGCAGGAGGGGTTTCATCATGGATTGTTTCATTTGGTATTGCGGGGCTTTCAGTATGTGGAGCTTCATCATGGATTGTTTCATTGAGTATGGGGGGGTTCAGTATGCGGAGGTTCATTATCAATATGGTCCACTTCAACATTGATCATTTCATCACCTTGATCCCAAGAATACTTTGCGGCTTCAAAGGTACGGCGTTTTTTGTTTGTTTTTTTGGTTGCATGTATATTTGGTCTTTTTCCTAATCCTTTGCCTGGAAATCCAATTACGACTCAAGATCCTTCAGGTAGCGATTCTCTCACCCCCACACCTGCCCATATATTGTAAGCTGCTGTTTTTATCAATTTTGTTTTGAATTAGTAATGGACTTAAGGTTCAAATCCATTTTGAGCAGGCTCATGACTTCAGCAATCTTTTGATTCACATAATCAGGAATTTTACTATCATTTTGAATTTTTTCAAGCCTTGGGATTGTTTGAGCAATGTTGGAGACAAATTGTTCCTTGGATATAATTTCCACCTCCCCACTGAAAATTACACCATCCTGCCCATCCTCTTCTGTTGGTACACAAGGTTTAACAGTCTTTTCCTTCTCATAACTTTTAAAATTTGGTTTCTGAGAGCTTGGAGGCTGAACTGAAATAAAGGATATGCCACAATATCAGGTTTTGAGAGATTTGAAATATTCAAGATGGCATCATACTCACATTCTGGAAGAACTGGTGGATCTTAATTATCTTCATGTGACTGGCTCTCTACTTCAATGCCTAATTCATGACTACTGGCCATATCAGAGATTTCACTTCCACTCTCTGGGGCTGAAGTTAGCCGTTCATTGAATTCAATTGAATTTAGCGGGGTTTGGGCCATGGCGGAGGTAGTTTATTAAGCAAATAGATGGTGAAGAGTTGATTGATAACTTGTTTCAAAATTTTTGAATAAAAAGATCCAAATTGAAGAAAAAAGGTGGAAGTAAAATAAGTTTAAAATAATTGATTCTTTTTGAGTGAATATTGGAGTGAGAAAGAAGTTAAATATCAATTTAAAGAAGATTAAGAGTTATTGAATATTTTAGAAAAAATAAATTTTGGAACCACAAGCTGACCAAAGCAAACCTGTGCATCAACAGACTTGGAACCTTCTATTGAAATTGTATTGCATTTGCAAAAGATTATTTGTTGGGAAAATAAAGCAGGTGATGTGTTGCAAATTATTTCATATCATTCAAATGAAATCACTTCCCTGTGAGACATTGAATAAAGTTTACTAGTGAGAAACCTACTAAAGTCAACTTTTGAACTATTCAATGCTCATGAGGTAAGGACTAAGCAAAGCGTTCCATTTGAATGATATGAAATAAAATGGTTTTTTCAGGGAAACAGGAGACACAATTCTTGTCTTAAATAATCCACTTATTAGGTTTTAATTTGTGAGTCTCATGATTTAAACCCTAACCACATCATTGTGAATATACTGACCAATTTCCCCTTAGGTCCTGTTGGCAGAGAAGGCCACTCACCATATTTCGGCAATTGCGTTCATCATGTAAGCTAACAAGCCACTGTACACTATCGATGTAATATGGAAGCGTAAGGATAAGTGGTGTCAGGAGCATGTCAGGAGAGCACTCCGCGAGTGTAAGGATGGCAAGCAGTTTTGGGAGCATGTTGGGAGAGCACTCCGCAAGCGTAAGGATGGTCAGCAGTGTCGGGAGCATGTTGGGAGGGCACTACACAAGTGTAAGGATAAGTGGTGTCGGGAGCATGTTGGCAGGGCACTACACAAGCGTAAGGATAAGTGGTGTCGGGAGCATGTTGGGAGGGCACTACACAAGCGTAAGGATCGGTGGTGTCGGGAGCATGTTGGGAGTGCACTCCTCAAGCGTAAGGATGGTAAGCAGTGTTGGGAGCATGTTGGGAGGGCACTCCGCAAGCGTAAGGATGGTAAGCAGTGTTGGGAGCATGTTGGGAGGGCACTACACAAGCATAAGGATAAGTGGTGTTGGGAGGGCACTCTGTGAGCGTAAGGATGGTAAGCAGTGTCGGGAGGGCACTACACAAGTGTGAGGATGGCTAGGGGTGTTGGAGGCATGTTGGGAGGGCACCACGTGAGCATAAAGATGGTAAGGGCGGGGGTTTGAAAGCATAAGGAGTGGTGAGGATGGAGATGGGGGGGCAGTGTCAGAGTCTCATCTGGAGGGCGGTGTGGGTGCGTAAGCATGCGAAGCGTCAGGGCAGATTAGGTGGGGATGCGGAAGCCAATGAGGTGAAATTACCCAAACATTGCAAATAGTGTTGAAATGGGTTTGGCTTTGAGTGACATTCTCATGTGACACATGTGATGATTGACGTTGTCTTGATGCTGATGTGACGTAACCAACTAAATCCAGTGACTATAAAGTGACACTAACGCGACTGAAGCAAGATTTTATACTGACCGCAGTGCAACGTGAAGTCCATCGGCAACGATTGATGCGAGATTTGCCCTGGTGCTTGGATATTTCTGATTGCCAGTTGGTAATTAAGCAAGGGGGGCAGATGATAATGGGGGTTTGCAATCATCTGCTCCTTGGAGGTACCAATCAGAGCAATGGCCTGAATGGTTTTACCTAATCCCATATCATCCGCAAGCACTCCTCCAAGAGGGGTATTGGTCAAAAGGGATTCAAATGAGCTAACAACCTTTTTTTAATGATGTACCTGGCATTAAAAATGGATCCTGGGGGTGAGGTGGCCCAAAGGTTATGGGCTGATTGGCCATTGGGGATTTCTTGATGCCAGAGAAAAGCTAGTCCGGTCTTTTAATGAGGGAGGGGGGGGGGTTTGAATAATGGAATGAGGAGGTCTGATCCACTGGGTAATTGTATCAGTTTTTTCTTGGAAATCAATGATGAAACAGCAGGATATGAGGCTGGAATTGAGTTTGAAGCGGGAAATGTGAGAGTAAAGAGTTGACATTGAGTATTAGTATTACATTCATATTCTTTGGGCATTTTAAGCTTTAAATCTTGTGTTCAAAAGCTTTCTATTATGAATAGAATGTTTGTATACCATGTGAAGAACATCAATGCTAGATTGGGTTTCTGACATGAGAAGGGATCATTTGCATCGGTCATAAATACTCCCTCAACAAATAATATTTGAGTAGGATTGGATTGGAAATTTTCAATCCATGCCCCACCAGGACCACAGTGCATGAAGGGTTTTGGTGCCCCAAGGAATGGTATTAACATTTTGGAAAGTGTTCCAGGGAGATAGCCAATAGCACACTGGTGATTGGGGAGATATATAAATATGTTGTGTTGATTGTGCCATAGGATAATCCAAGAAGCTAAGTGGGAATTATCAGGATTTAAGGTTATATCACTATTTATTTGAATACAAATATTAATCATCCCAAAGCAAAGTGGCAGTGAAGGGGTTGACATGATGGCTATTATGAATTATTGGGGGACAGTTGGAAATTATATGATCAAGAAGGGGTAGCTAAAGGGAATGAAGACAAATAAGAGCAGGTGAAGAACTTATATGAGAAACAGCAATGGGCTCAAGGGGAGATGGCCTGTGGTTATGTGCATGGTCTTGATGGAGGTGGGCCTCTTGGGCTCATAATTTTCATATCCGATTTGGGGCATATATCAAGGCAAGGTGGCAAAAATGTTGGTGCACTGATATGACTTCTGGATCTGCATCAAGTTATGCAACCTTTGGTGGAACAAGGTTGACATTAGCATATCCAAACTTGGGTGGGTTGTAGCCACTTATTGTGGAGGGGCATATTAGAGGCATGCATCCATGTTCGCTGGTGTGACAGGGAACAATGAGCGGATCTTCCCCAGGTTAATTGTTGCACAGGGACCTACTGGGAAATGTTGGTGGTTTCAAGGGGCAATCTCACTGTGGGGATGTTTGTGTGTGGGCGGGTGAGATATGTTTGGTGGTGTGCCACCAAACATGAGCTTGGTTTTGCCTGAAGTTTTTTGCTGACTGATGCCTACTGGGCTTACAGGGGGGAACCTGTGGCATGATCAAAGGGGGGGCGGGCCGTGAACCGTGATCCACATATACATTCACCCCTATTGCACTTGAGGCGGTGACCAATCCACCAAGATTGGCCTCAGGGTCTTTGCCTCACGCCTGTACAAAACCCCGGCAAAGGAGGCCACCTGCCCAAGGGAATTTTTGGCTGCAAGCCAGGCACCACAACATGCGCAGGGCACGTGAGAACGTGCAGAAAATTACCCCTGGTGGGAGATCCCCACGCAAACATAACCAGCCTCAGCAATCATAGGTTGGGATTATTCTAATGCGGATGAGGCTGAAGCAAGTCCACACTGATTGGCCTCAGGTTTCCACGCGCGAGCGGGTGAGCATTTGCAGTCAAGCTGACCACCTGACCAAGAAAATAGCCAGTCGGAAGACTGGGAGTAAAATTTCTTCCAGGCATGTGAAAGTTGCCTGCGTATGACCCGTCAGGGGGTGTGTATGAAAGTGTGTGGCTGCCCGCCAATGAGCACGCGCGAAGAACAAGAACGGCCAGTCCAAGTTTGCTCTGACAATTGCACCGGAGTGAACCCACTGTTTGTGTATGACCCAAATAATAAGTCATTCCATTATGACCCACTTTCATTAACTTGGATTACACCTGCATCTGTGCCATAGTTAGGCAGAGCTCTCCAACAAGGTGCATCAAAGGTATGCAGTTGAGATATATGACTTGATGGCTTGACAAGATTGCATGTTACATTGCTGAACAGCGTTTGCTCTGCCCCGCAGCATACACTTACAAAGGTGTACTGTGTATTACAGTATTGGCTGTACAGATTAGGATGGTGTAATACTACTTCAGCCTGCATGCATATAGCCAATGGGTATCCACCTTCCAATCGTTTGCATATACGTAGCTCATGTGCCACATGCTCAGCATTGCATTCACCCTATTTGCACACGCAAGCTGAGCATGTCATGGTCAAAAGCACCGTGTGTAAGTGCTCAGTAAAGTCATCATCTGGACCATTTTTGCAATAGTTCATTGGAAGGCTCAGTTTGAAGCACTTCACCAAAGCGTGTGAAATGCTGCACCTGGCTGAAATGTCATCCGATGCTGTGCCAAATGCTCAGATTGTGTGCTTACAAAAATTACCTGGCAATTTCTCAGCATGGTGCATTTGATATTGTTTTATCAATAGTTCAATTACTGTGCAATTAAAATGTTCAACCACTGAGCATTTTAATTATGACCCAAAAGCAAACCTGAGCAATGGGTTGAGGCAAGATCACGCTGTCTTCACTTGTCTTACAGCCCCCCTTTGTTCAAACAATATCACCAGGCCATACGGCTGGTAATCTTGCCGCGGTCACTTTTGACCAAATGCACCACGTGCATTTCTGCATGGGGCACTTGTGCATTGCACCCACCATGCACATTCAACAAGGGCCTCATGACCACCCTCCTGGGTGATCAGGTGGCTATTTAAGGAAACAAAGGGGATTTGACTGAGCTTGACAATTCAATCAATTGCAATACTCAGCCAGAACCCCATTGTTCTTCTGCCTCACGCCAGCATTTCCCTTCTCAGTTGCAGCATTCACTGCAACTGAGCTTCAATTTTGCCCACATGCCTTGAAGCTGAGACTTTTGCGGCTGCTGAAACTGCTGAGATCGTCTCAGCTTCACCATGGTATAGAAGACCATCTTCACACAACAAGCCCTTCACTTTCTTTCTCACCTGCTCCACTTTGCTCAAGCTCACCCACTGTTGTCCTTCTTGTGCGTATTCCCCTTGGTCTTCCTGCATTTCCACTCTTTTCTTTTGCACTCCACTAAACCCACTCCCCTTCCTTTTGCCTGTTTGTTTTTCCTGCTGATCCTTTCAGAACCCCACTTCCCTCCACCTCGTGCATTACCTCCATTTTAAACTTTTGTCGACATCATGTTCTGATCTTAATACTTATTTTTCTTCTCTTCCAGACTTTCAAAAACTTCACACTAGAGTGTCTTCATTTTGTTTCCGTTTTAAATTTATATAATTCATCGTACATTCTCATTTTCTTTCTTGATTTTTGACTTTCTATTCATTTACTAAACTCAATTGTTTTGTTTTTAGATGTTGTGCACTTTATGAACCAAGTGGGGTATCCCCTGCATTTGTTCCTCACTAACGACTGATGCTTGTGATGCTTGCTGACAAGCACACAAGAAATGTTTGTTCATTGTCCCCCCCTTCCAACCATGCGGCCAGAGGAGTTCTCACCCAAGATGCCTTTGCGAGGACTCCTTTGTGGTCGACGATGATGAAACCATATCCAAGCGCGAATGCACACCAGGACCCCAAGCAGGCTGACGGGAATGATTCCGGACGATTAGCCCTGTCCCCTCAAGTATTGATTTGTCCACCCCCCCCTCCTAGGCCACCATCCAATGGTCACTTCACTCCTTGACCTGAGCGAAGTGATTATCCGGCCAATGAAGGATGGCAATGGCAAGCGGACATTTGAGCTTGGGCCGATTGTCACCAATGGGATTCTAACGCCAAAGTAAGTTTTCTTTCTCCTCCTTATCTCATTTCCTTCATGCAATAATACTGACTTTTTCCCATTACTCATAGAACAAAACCCCCCAAATCCCCCCTGACAAGACTCTCCTGTTCCTAGTTTGCCTTGTGAGCAAACCCCGCGGCAACCCACTCCAGGCCCGAGTGGCACCCAATGGTCAGATGAATTATTCCACGGTAAGCAGCCAAAGTTTCATTTCATTTTAACTTTCACTTTTGAGTCAAGTTAACTGACTGTTACTCCTTTTTTAGAACCCTCCCAAACCAAAGAACCACCTATTCCTGGCCCGAGTCCATCCTCCCAACCACCTGAGGATGATACAACTTGTGAGCCAGAACCTGAGGTGGCTCCTACGAAATCCATGCAGGAACCTTTTGGTAAGTCACAACTTCTCTTTCTTCACTCCTCTCAACTTTTCCTCACCTTTTCTTTGTCCATCTCCAGCTTGTCCCACCACTCCCTGCCCCATAATTATCATCAACAATACGCCCGTTGGATCCCCCCCTCCCCCTTCTTCTTCCCTAACTCCCCCACCTTCCCATCCTGTTCCCCCCCTCCACAGAGATCCCTCCCAGTGCCCCCGAGAACCCCAACGCCTCCTCCACCCCGGTGCAAAGCCCCTCTCATTCCCACAATGAGGCTTGCCAGGAATTCACCGACTTACAAACTACTTTGATGATTCCACAAATCAATCAACCAAATCAGTTTGGAGCATTGCTTCTTGCTCCACATGACTCCTTTCGTGGATGCAACTCATCAAAATGAGATGCACTGGGAATTCTGGCAGGAACTAAACTCCCTCCTTGCCCAGGCACTGGAGGCTTATCCAAAGGAGGAAATCACTGGGATAGTCTCCAAACTCCTAGAAAAATAAAAATTCAAAAAAAATCTCACTATTTCCACTTTTTTTCTTTTGTAATACTTTCTTTTGAATAAATTATTTTTATTCAGTAATTTTTATGTTCAATTTCTATTACATTCTTTGTTCACATAAAAATTATTTATTTCCTCCTTAGAGAAAATCCCTGATTGCGTGAGAATTATTTTTGAAAATGCCCCAACAAAAGCTTCATTGAGTATTTGTTTGTGTGAACCTCTTTTGCCAAAAATGCCCCAATAGTCACCGTTACCGTTTCCTATATTTTCTTCTTCCATGGATTAGAGCCATATCAAATCTTAACTGTAAAAAAGCGGGATGTTCCCACATGTGAGCAATCCACTCCAGATTCATGAGACATTTCCTTTCCTATGGTCACACGCTATTAATCTTAGTCATGTATTGAATTGTTTAAATTGTTGGGAACCTTCACAAGTATAAGGATTGGCGTGTGAATTTCCGAGAGCCTGCACAGGCGTAAGAAACTGTCAGCATTGTTGGCAACCTTCACAAGCGTAAGGATTGGCGTGTGAATTGTTGGGAGCCTACACAGGCGTAAGAAATTGTCAACATTGTTGGCAAACTTCACAAGCGTAATGATTGGCGTGTGAATTGTTGGAAGCCTGTACAGGCGTAAGGAATTTTTAGCATTGTCGGGAAGCTTCACAAGCGTAAGGATTGGATTGTGAATTGTCGGGAGCCTTTACAGGTGTAAGAAATTGTCAGCATTGTTGGCAACCTTCACAAGCATAAGGATTGGTGTGTGAATTGTCAGAAGACTGTACAGGCGTAAGGAGTTTTTAACATTGTCAGGAACCATCACAAGAGTAAGGAATGGTGTGTGAACTGTCGGGAGCATGCACCGCCGTAGGGGGTTTTTTAAATTGTCAGGAGCTTGTACAAGCGTAATGATTTGCATGTGAAGCATTGGCAGCCCGAATAGGCGTAAGGAACTTTTAGCATTGTCAGAACCTGCACAAGCATAGGGATTTGCGTGTGAAGCATTGGCATCCTGGACAAGAGAAACAAACCAGGACATATGTATGATGGCATGCCACCGTACATAATCCACTTCACCAATTTTTCATGTGAGCCACCCCATCTCCCACAATTCAAACCATCCAATCCTGGTGTATATTGTCCTCTTCCTTACGCCACCATTATTTACCCAACACACATGCAAACCTCCTCACTCTTTGAATTGGCATGAGATTGTATGACTATCCCTTATTTGATAGCCTGCTCCCTTGCCAATCTCAGAATGGCCGTGGATTTTTCGGCACGTTGTTTTTGCCAACCTCCTTGAGCATTGTGTGAACATACCCACTAGTGTCGTGCTTTCGTTGTCCTGTGCTGGATCAGTATAATGAACCAATGTACTATTGGCCCACACTACCTGAATGAGCCCATGACAATCAAATAGATCAATCAAAAAATTCTCATTTAGGAAAATCAATTTTCCCCCTGTACACCGCTTTGACGCATCTCTTTGAATTTGGCCGGTCCGCTTATCAATTTGCAACCACCATCCCAAAGCATACATCCTTGCATCCTTATCAAGATGAGGTTAGTTTTTGAATCCATTCATGGTGAAAGTGAGTGTGGAAGCAAACTGGCATGCACCCTGATTTGCGGGAATATTGCCTTCATAGTTGACTTGATGAAAAGACGGAACCCCCAATGAGTTGTAGCAATTTTGAATCTTCTCAAATAAATTATCCCCAACATATTGTAAGGATTGACCTAGAATGCAACCCACTGAGCTAAGATTGGCACCTCGGTCCCGCCATTCATCTTTTGCATTTTCAATTTTCCCAACACTTCCATACAGACCAAATTGTTCATTCTTTGTGCTGCATTTGCGCCACCCAATTGCAAACATAAATCCCTCCAGTAATGATCCATTTGTTGCAATTGGGTCAGTGAATCTCTTTTTGCGAAAAAAGAATTGTGATAATTCATCCCATTGATTGACCTTGACTTCACTCAGTGTTGTGAATGGATGGAATTTGACAAGGGCAATGAGTAATCCGGTTGAAGAAAAATTTCCACACGGCCAAAGTGAATGCGTTTGATCTTATTGACATCCACAACCCTCCAAATTTCACTTTGGGTCATATTTGCTGATACTGGCATTGATATTTGTGCTGTTGGGTGAGAGGAGCAAAACAACCTATTCATTTGGGTCGTTTTGGGCTCATTTGTCTTTCGGGATCTCCCACTATTGCCAAGTGGTTGAGGGATCACTATGTGTTGAAGCAGACAAGATATCAGATACTGCTTCCTGCCATTTGAAGCTAAGAAGTTTTGAGTCCAGAATGGTGCCCAATGCCCAAGGAGCTATATTCGGCACACATCCTTTGACTTCCCTGTTGGAGCCCACACGACATTGGCACAATCTGAACCAACTAAAGCCAATTTTCTTCTGTGGGGCCCAATGAGGGTGCCACATAAATGTGGAAGCATATATATATATCTATATATATATATTGAGATTAAGCAAGCAACTCGCAATTTCCTTCCTCAGCCCAACACTTTCCCACGAGTTTCCTTTTTTCATGAATGGCATACTTGCAGCGGAAAATGAAATGAAACGAAATGATTACTTATTTATTAATATCACCTAAATTGGATTGCAGTTGATGAATCTTTTTTAATTGCGGCTAAAAAGAAAGATCACACCTCACCTTTGCGAATTCGCGATCTCAAATACCTGAACCTGAAAATTGCAGTGGATAGTGCATTATTCAATTTGAAATATTGATGTTCCCATGCAATAATTTTCAACCAGCCATGTGGAATATTGCAAGCTCATGTGAATGCAATATGCACCCTGCTGCAGATCCCTAGTTATCCTAGTCCTCTTGAAAGACACAGGAACATTTGGCTTATTATGGGCCGAGGGGAAGTGATAAACGCGACCTCCCACAATGCCCCGGTGTGTGCTACTTGCGGGCACAACTGCCTGACTCAGCTTGCGTCTTGTTGGAGTATTTTCAATGATTTACGGAGGCATGCTGCCGTACAATTACTATTGCTATTCAGACTGTGGCATCCGGGCAGTAGTGGGATAGGAAGTCATGATTATTAAATTCATAAATAGCTTTGCAAAATTCAATTACAATCTATCTAGTACAAAGCTAATCTAAAACGGGTCAATCTTGGTTGTGAGTTTAGCTGACCTGGGTACAGTCAAGGTGACCTCATTACTTGAACCAAGACAGCTGTGGGAACTCCTTTTGTTGTGGGATAAATAATAGGAAGTACCTTGAGGGGGAAATTATTGGTGAGTCTGTTTTGAATTTCAGAATTAGCCAATAACCATGGGTGCTAAGGTGTATTAGCTTCCCCTCTAAATATACTGAAAAAGATACCCTTTTTGATGAGATCACAAATCAAGTATTTAGTTTGGTGGCTTTTCAATTAGAGAATTTTCTTCAGCAGTCTCTATCAGTCTGTCAATAAAAGATCACTATGATAATAATGGTAATAGTTAATATATTTTTTAATAATTTAGGTTTTCTTAACTTTCTTGTTATTGATTAAAATTCTTTTTAATTAATTCTTCTAGTATTCCTTCTTTCAATACCTGAGATATTTAAAGAATATTGTTTAAGATCACTAATATTAATAATAATCTTGATAGCTAGCTAATACTTTTAAAGGTGATTTAATAACACTATCAATATAGCTATAATAATTTAAGGCTAGGATAATTCTTTAAGGGTGGTTTTGTTTAATATAAGGGTAAGATGTAAATGATATAATAGTAATATAATACTATTAGGATCAATATAAATATAATCCAATATACCTAAAAGGCTATTGATATAAGGTATAAGGGTAAGATGATATCCCTTCTATAAATAAGGATTATTGATAAATTAGATAACATCACTAATGATAATATCTTCAAAAACTACTTCAACACTACTACTATCATGGTAAGAATATTAAATAATATTAAACTCTTTCATTAATATTATAAATATCTTTCATTAATTAATCATAAACAATACTATAAGATACTGAGCCTTGATACTGATCCTTTTCAATATAAATACTAGATTATCCTACTAGAGAAGGGATGGATTGATCCTCAAGATTATTGTTTTAATCAGAAGCATGGGGGGGAAAACAGGGAGAGAGGCCCTTTATTTATACCTTTTGGGCCCTCCATAGAGCTTTCCAAAAACAAGGGACTTAGAAAAAAATCCACCTTGAGACATTTTTGCTGGTGGGTAACTTAAAAATGGTGTCATTTGATCAAGATATTGCATCATATGTTTGGTTGATTGCACCATTCTGAACCTTATTATTGTCAGTGCACAGCCTTCAGACATTTTTGCTAGTGGTTAAATTTGGAATGGTGTCATTTGTTCAGGATATTGCACCATATGTTTGGTTTATTGCACCATACTTTTTGAATCATACTCTTATTTTAACTAAACTTTATTCTTATTATGAACAGCCTTGAGACATTTTTGCTAGTGGTTTAATTTGGAATGGTGTCATTTTATACAGATATTGCACCATATGTTTGGCTGATTTCACCATTTTAAAAAAATGTATTCTTATCTCTACTAATCTTATTTTTCTTCTTCACAGCCTTGAGAAATTTTTGCTGGTGGTTAAATTTGGAATGGTGTCATTTGATACAGATATTGCACCATATGTTTGGTTGATTGCACCATTTTTTTAAAACTGTATTCTTATCTCTACTAACCTTATTTTTCTTCTTCACAGCCTTGATCTGTATTTAGTTGAGTATTTCTCTATGTAAAATTTAATTTGTAAATAATACCTGTAATGTTTGTTTATGGGAGTTTAAGTGGGGATTGAGTAATGTAACAATATGTTAACTTATATGTAAGTGTTTTTTTTATCTCAAGACATGTAACACATGATGTTGTAAGAGTAATGGTATCACTTATGTAATATTACAAATGTTTATTCATATTGAATATTTAGACAAGTTGCATTATCTTTAAGAATATTCTTGTACCTAGTATATAGTGTATAGTATCATTTCTCTTCTTTAATCCACGATATCTAGAAACTTATTGACATTATGGGGTTCAGGCAATATGTGACTATCGGTAAAGGTTGATGTAGATTCCAGTGGAATACTTATTTTTGTTATTTTAACATAATTCTCTTCCTTTTTCTTGCAATTGTTTTGCTTTTATCTTTCACTTTTTATCTTTATTTTCTTTATATATATGTATATTATTATTATTATTGATCATAGTTTTAGCTTTGAAATTGTGGATTTGAACCTTGGAAGGACTGGTATGGAATACCACACCGTGCTTCGCCACCCAGGCATCAACAAAGTCTAATACTAATCATTGTGCAAATTCAAATCTAAGAGGTACAGTGGGGTTAAAAGACTCTGATGAGAAGAAACTTTTATTCAGTAAATTACATATATACTTATTAGTACATAGCCACACTGGCTCCACTAGATTTTTACCATCTGAAGGTTTTTCGGAAATTTCAGTTAGGGATAAAGCTGCTTTAACTGAGCTTGTTCTCCAGTCATCTGAGCATACCATCAAACCATGAACCCCTGCCGCACAGAATGCCGCTAATATACCATATCAAATTCAATTTATTGCAAGATTCCTGTGACACGTCAAAAGATCTTTGATGGCCTCATTCTTTTTTGAGTTCATGAGTTTGCCTTTGATGCCATTAACTTTGACCTTTGTATGTGCATGTACCATGTTGTACGCAATCATCAAATGGATAACTGTATCCATTAGATCCTCCAGGTTCTTGTGTGGCTTTGTGGATATCTCATTGTCAGCCCCGCCACCTTCAATGCTGAGTTGGGTTGCATGTTGCTTTGATTTACTCAAGCAGGAGGCAAGATATTCAACTGCTCCCCGTTCAAGTCCAAGAGGATTGGTCAAATTTGATGTTGGTGCAACATATGGTTTGGGTGCAATCACATCGTATGAGACTAAATTAATGGATTCAAACATAACATTTGCCCAAAAATGTTTAACTGGATTGGTAGGGTAAAGAAGGCTCTGAACCATTTTGAAGGAGTGTTCAGAGTTTGGGAGATTCTCTGGAGGTTTAGCTTATTCCTTCATCAATTTGAGATTCCAAATGTTGTGATCAAGAAATGCTTCTGTTTCTGTTGGCTTAAAAAAATCTAACCCTGTATATTGCAATTGATATCACCAGTCAACAGCCAATAATCATGTATCATGCACAAAGATAAAACTCACCTGCCATCTCAAGGTCCTCCAGCCAGGCCAACATTTTAAAGTCTTGGTTACTGATCACCTTAATACCAACAGGCAGGAATGTATGAGAATCTTTTGTTGGTAAATTGTCCCATTAATTTTTGTAAATACTATTGATATTATCAAGCCCCCTTTTCCATGAGTGTTGAGTAATATTGGAATGATAATTCAAAATTCCTGCAAACTCTTCCATGCGGGATAAAAATATTCCTTGAAAATTAGCAGACGATGACACTTTGGGCTCAGGGTAAGGAATTATATCAGTCATATCTCATCCCATTGTATCATGTTTAATTGTCTCCCTTTCTTGAAAGGCTTGAATAATCCGAGGAGAGGCAGGAGGGGTTTCATCATGGATTGTTTCATTTGGTATTGCGGGGCTTTCAGTATGTGGAGCTTCATCATGGATTGTTTCATTGAGTATGGGGGGGTTCAGTATGCGGAGGTTCATTATCAATATGGTCCACTTCAACAGTGATCATTTCATCACCTTGATCCTGAGAATCCTTTGCGCCTGCAAAGGTACGGCGTTTTTTGTTTGTTTTTTTGGTTGCATGTATATTTGGTCTTTTTCCTAATCCTTTGCCTGGAAATCCAATTACGACTAAAGATCCTTCAGGTAGAGATTCTCCCACCTCCACACCTGCCCATATATTGTAAGCAGCTATTTTTATCAATTTTGTTTTGAATTAGTAATGGACTTACCGTTCAAATCCATTTTGAGGAGGCTCATGGCTTCAGAAATCTTTTGACACACATAATCAGGAATTTTACTATCATTTTGAATTTTTTTGAGCCTTGGGATTGTTTCAGCAATGTTGGGGACAAATTTTTCCTTGGATATAATTTCCACCTTCCCACTGAAAATTACATCATCTTGCCCATCATCTTCTGTCAGTGCACAAGGTTCAAGAGTCTTTTCCATCTCATAACTTTTAAAATTTGGTTTCTGAGAGCTTGGAGGCTGACCTGAAATAAAGGCTATGACACAATATTAGGTTTTGAGAGATTGGAAATATTCAAGATGGATGCATACTCACATTCTGGAAGAACTGGTGGATCTTGATCATCGTCATGTGACTGGCTCTCTATTTCAATGCCTAATTCACGACTACTGGCTATATCAGAGATTTCACTTCCACTCTCTGGGGCTGAAGTTGGTCTTTCATTGAATTCAGTTGAATTCCCCAGGGTTTGGGCCATAGCCGAGGTAGTTTGTTAAGCAAATAGATGGTGACGAGTTGATTGATAACTTGTTTGAAAATTTTTGAATAAAAAGATCCAAATTGCAGAGAAAAGGTGGAAGTAAAATAAGTTTAAAATAATTGATTCTTTTTGACGTAATATTGGAGAATTTTGGCGAGTTTGAAAGAAGTTAAATATCAACTTAAAGCAGTTTAAGAGTTATTGAATATTCTATAAAAAATACATTTTAGAACCACAAGCTGACCAAAATAAACCTGTGCATCAACAGACTTGGAACCTTCTATTGAAATTGTATTGCATTTGCAAAAGATTATTTGTTGGGAAAATAAAGCAGGTGATGTGTTGCAAATTATTTCATATCATTCAAATGAAATCGATTCCCTGTGAGACATTGAATAAAGTTGACTAGTGAGAAACCTACTAAAGTCAACCTTTGAACTATTCAATGCTCATGAGGTAAGGACTAAGCAAAGTGTTCCATTTGAATGATATGAAATAAAATGGTTTTGTTGGGGAAACAGGAGACACAATTCTTGTCTTAAATAGTCCACTTATTAGGTTTTAATTTGTGAGTCTCATGATTTAAACCCTAACCACAACATTGTGAATATACTGACCGATTTCCCCTTAGGTCCCGTTGGCAGAGAAGGCCACTCAGCATATTTTGGCGATTGTGTTCATCGTGTATGCCAACAAGACACTGTACACTATGGATGTAATACAGAAGCGTAAGGATAAGTGGTGTTGGGAGCATGTCGGGAGGGCACTCTGCAAGCGTAAGGATGGTAAGCAGTGTTGGGAGAATGGCAGGAGGGCACTCCGTGAGCGTAAGGATGGTAAGCAGTGTTGGGAGGGCACTCTGTGAGCGTAAGGATGGTAAGCAGTGTCGGGAGGGCCCTACACAAGCATAAGGATAAGTGGTGTTGGGAGCATGTCGGGAGGGCACTCCACAAGCGTAAGGATGTTAAGTGGTGTTGGGAGCATGTCAGGAGGGCACTTTGCAAGTGTAAGGATGGTAAGCAGTGTCGGGAGCATGTCGGGAGGGCACTAAACATGCGTAAGGATCAGTGGTGTTGGGAGCATGTTGGGAGGGCACTCCACGAGCGTAAGGATGGTAAGGGCAGGGGTGTGAAAGCGTAAGGAGTGGTGAGGATGGAGATGGGGGGGCAGTGTTGGAGTCTCATCTGGAGGGCGGTGCAGGAGTGTAAGCATGCAAAGTGTCAGGGCGGATTAGGTGGGGATGCAGAAGCCAATGAGGTGAAATTACCAGAACATTGCAAATAGTGTTGAAATGGGTTTGGGCTTTGAGTGACATTCTCATGTGACATATGTGACAATTGACGTTGTCTTGACGCTGACATGACGTGACCCACTAAATCCAGTGACTATAAAGTGACACTAACATGACAGGCAAGATTTTATACTTACCGCAGTGTGACGTGAAGTCAATTGTCAACGATTGACACAAGATTTGCCTTGGTATCTTGTGTTGGAAAATCTTTTCTTAAGAATTGTGTACCAAATTTTGAAGATCAATTATTAGCAATTAATGGCATAAATTTCAACAGTGCAAGTCATCTAATGGAAGCATTGGGCAGATTTAAAACTAATGTCATATCTCCACATATCAATGGAAATTTAGGAATAACTGTTTAATTTGTTGTTATGCAAAACTGCTCCAGGACCCATTTTATATTGGGAAATTCTTACTGAATTATGTATTGCATAGATTTACATAACCATAAAGACAGGTAGTTTACTATTGGGGAAAATAAGGGTCAAAAATTTGCCTTTTTACCCATTAGAAGACCAATCACAGTAAATAAAGTATCACAAGTCAACTTAGAGTTGGAGAAATTGAAGTCTGAACAGTTCAATGAAGCTGAACTTACTCTTCATCTTACTGAAAAATAGTAAAATGAAATCTCTATGCTTCTATATAACCACAAAGAAGCCTTTCCATCAGATAAAGAACTTTTGGGGAAATTGTTTGTCATGGAGTTGAAATTATTTTGAATATTGAAATAAATTATCCACCATTCTTAGAAGGTCTTCATATCCAGCAAACACAAAACCAAAAGAAGCCCTGGAGCCCCATATTAAATAGCTTCTGGACCTTGGTTTAATAAGAAAGGTTGGCCAAAATGAGGAAGTTGTAATAACTACACCAGGAATAGTTGCATGGCATAATGGAAAATCCAGAATGGTTGGGGACTTCAAAGCTCTGAACACTTACACTTTCCCAGACAGGTATCCTACATCAAAAATCCAAATTTTCTTTACTAAAATATCTCAAGGAGTGTACATAAGAACTACAGCTTCCCTTAAAATATTCAATAAAATTGTGGTGACACCAAGAGAAAGAAGATATTTTAGAATTATTGTTCATTGTGAGGTGCATGAATATTTGAGGATGCCTTTTGGTATCAAAAATACACCTTCACACTTCCAAAGGATGATGAATGAGCTCTTCCCTGAAGAACTTTCAGAAGGATGGTTAATCATTTACATTGGTGTTGTTATTGTCTGTTCCAAGACTTGGGAGGAACATTTATACAGAATATCAAGAGTTTTGAGAAAAATTCAATCTGTGAACATGAAAATTTCTTTAAGGAAATGCCACTTTGAATTTAGAGAACTCAAATCCCTAGGAAATGTAGTATTCCAAAACCTTATAATCAATTGAGACACAGACTCTGTGACAAAATTCCAGGCCAAAAGTGATCAACATTTGCATGGATTTTGACATCTTATGCCTGTCAGCAAGGAATTTGGGGGTCTGGCTCCCCCTTAGAGCCAAGATTACTTTTCTCCCCAGCATTAATCTTTCCAATTTATTTTTTCTTTAATTCCTCATCATTCATTATATTTATAATTGACATATGTAATTCAATTGAGTTTTTACAGTACATAACTGTAATAATTGGAATTTCATGCGTAAATTAAATTTCACTTATGTAATACACTTGCACATTTTGACATTTCAATTGAAAATACTTCAATTCCTCATAACTTCTAAATTAAACACAACACCTCAATTTTAACACAAAAATTGATGGTTAACACCACATGTGATGTGAGTTACATTAAGGTTTTGAGGATTTTTGAAATTTTTACAGAAAATACTAAAAAATTAATTTAAGCTTATTTAGAGTTGAGTTACGGAACTTTTACCCAGAGGTGACCCCACCTTATTTTTTATGAGGAGTCCAATGGTGAAATAATTTTCATATGTTTATTTGTAGAAAAAAAAGTTATAATAATTTTTATTTAACTTTTTTCCCAAAATATTTTAATTTTGGTATTTTTGTTGAAAATTCATTTTTATTTAATTTTTTTAAGTAAAAATGTGTTTTCACAAATTTAAATTTCAATGTAATGTTATTTTTAAATTATAATTAAATTTCAATTTTTGTGTTTAAATTTATATTTACATTTTAATTTTTGTTTTGATAATATAAATAAATTTATTTTCTTTATAATTGTATATTGTTTTGTTATTTTTGGTCTTTTGGGTATCTGAAAATACCTCTAAGGCTCACACAATCTTTGGTATACTAACTTCAGTATACAGCAATCCAATCTCATGGACTATGCTGGATGTTATTCTTGTTAATGGAAATGGGTATAGTGGATTCCAAAACATCCCTTTTTAACAGCATTTCTGGAGTAACAACAATAGCTAAGCAAGCCACTTTAAACCCAAACACTAAGAACATTGAGATAAGGTATCAATACCTCAGAGTCTTGGTTTTTAAAAAACAGCTGACTATTGTACAGGTTGGGACAGAGGACATTTTGGCTGATGTATTAACAAAACCATTAGGAGTACAAAAACTGATTATGGTATATCCACAGATACATCTCAAGGAGATTTGAGGAGTGTTAAGAAAGGAATCCCCTTTTGAGGATAATGATGAGGAAAAAAAGCTTAGGAGAAGGTTAGTACGGAAACACTCACCATTTGTAGATTATTAGTCTAAACGTTTTAGGAGGAGCTTGGATAAACCACTTCCTTTTACGTTTTAAGAAGTTGAATCCCAACCACCATGTAGATGTAAAGACAATGCTGTAGCTATAGAATATCAGATTGATTCACTCAATCACTTTCCACATTTGTTTTGACTTACTTATTAATATATTACTATAATTCTTTGTATTCAAAGATACTTACATTGTAAAACTACACCCTAAACAATACTCTACTCACGAGGCTTGGTGATCACAAAGCTATATTAGTACCTCCATTCACTAAGTATCAAGACGTCTGTTTACTGACCATAATTCGCAATACTTAGAGTATTTTTAGTGTTTTGGGTTACGAATTCGTGTATTAGTGTTTTGAGTATTAAATCTAAGTTACATATTGTTATTCATTAAAACATATTATTTCTAGATACTAATTGTTTTTTGTTCAGTTTTATTATTTACTGGTTCTAATTGTATATCATAGTAATTCAAAGACTTATTAGCTTGAACTCATTGCAGGAAATAGTTATGGTTAGATTTTTCAAAGACAATTCTGCGATTTGAAGCATAAAAGCAACCCAAACCCGCCGGACTGAGTGAACCAAGCGGCCAGATGGAGAGAAAACATAAATCAGGCAATATGGCTCTGGCAGCCCGAGATCTCGAAAAATTGTGAGTGAAGACTTGGGATATCTGATGATGAAAAACTTTCTGACCAGTTTGAGTGAACCCAGCAGGTGGCCACTCGACTAGAGATGTTCCGAGGTGGACTGGAGGGCACTAGAGTATGACAATGTCATCTGAAGACTGTCATAAGATTACTAACATTTAAATCATCTATAGATACATCCTATTTGGATATTTATCCGATAACTCCTTTTGTTTCACTACTTCGCCATTCGTTACACTGCAGAGCACCTTTTGGGTACTTGTTTCTTAGTTTGAGCTTATCACTGCTTCACACATGTATTATTATAGCCTTTTAGTTCCAGTATCTTACCGACTTCATGACCACAGAGGTATAAAATAAAATACCCATAGTTTTCTAAGCTGAATGGTCATTGATTATTCCCCATCCTTTTCCAACAACAAACCAAAACAAGCTGAAGCAAGACAAGATGCATGGTAAAGATACATGAAAAATCACTCAAGAGTGTAAAATATGCGAAATATATCTGAGCATTTCTCCTAAACCTCAATCCTGCAACTTGTTCCCAAACCTATCCGTAAAGAGCTTTGTGACGTGTTCCTTAAAGCCGTGCTCTTAAGATGACAAACTATTATAAGCACCGAGGAAAGATGTTACTCCACGAATCCTCAGTGCTGTTTCATTTTCTTATTTCTCGTATCCACCTCACACCCAATCCACGAGTGACACAACTAAGTGTTGTACACTCCCGCATGCACTAACCTATTCTTACAGCTAAGTAGTGGTGTGTTAAACCACTCACAACTCATCAAGATCGCACAGTAGTAAATTAATCATATTCTCTTTTATAGACTAGCAAAAGCGTGTATCAGTAGTTACTTGTTATCTACATAAACTCAAGGAGTCTTGAGATCAGAGGTATGCTATTATCTAGCACCTCTACAATACTCAGCTGTTAATCCTTGTATTATGTTTCTGGCTTAGTTTTACATTCTAGTTCCATCGTACTCATCAGTCGTATTGATCTGTGTATTATATTCTGTTGTTCACCTTCAGGTATTTATACTCTTACAATAGTTCTCATGTGTTATTTCTTTTGTTAATATAAACCTTCATTTCTTCTATTCTTTTAAAATATACAACGGCCTGTGCCAGTGAAGCTCTTCAAACAGATTCAATCAGGCCCTTCTGGTTTCCGGCGTCTCCAAACCCATATGAAAAAAGACTGGCATTCTAAATTTGATGAGGTTCGGATTTCTTAGCCGATGATGACCTGACAATAAAGAAATAGATCATATTAGCCAACTCGTTAAGGGATTCGGTTGCACAACACCCTTGCTCACGCCTTCTTCGAGCCTTGTCACGGTCTCCGCCACCATGTCCTGGACCGCTCCCAGAGACTCGACCACCATGAAGGGTCCAATTGTCGGATGGTTGTCTTCATAGACGTCCACAATTGTGAGCGGATTTCTTTGAGAGAAACCTTCAAGGCCCCTTCGGTTAGCTGATTGAATTTTTCTTCGCCCAAGGCTTGACGATACCACTTTCCAATTATTTGAGCCTGCTCGCGAGATCCTACAGAGTCTTCTCCGCCCTCACTATGACCGCCTTCCTTCAACAATTCTCTAAACCGAATTTTTTCATCCTCAGTGAGTTTATCATACTTCAAGAGTTCTCTCCCATCATTCTCTGGTGCCGGACCTCCCAACCATAACATTATTCCCCAAATCCTTGCTTTGTCCGGATCAACTCCATTCAATAACCAAGAAAGTTCAACTTCTTGACTGTTCCACATTTTCATCAAGTGGTCAGGTAGTGCATTTTTACCTAAATTTGAGGTGGGATCTAGTTTTCCTAAGATTTTCTCAATCCTTTCTTTGTGTAATGGTGGGTTAATTTTATCCTCGCCGAACCAAAACTCCTCTAAAAGCAAGCCATCGCTCGAAAAACTTCCAGCTTGACTTCTTCCGTTTCCTTTTGATGAAAGAAATCGGGGCGGAGAAGATCCAATAATTTTGTTCTAATGGCCAAGATTTCTTGTTCTGAGAACTGTAATTCTTTGTTTGGATCACCGAATTTGAGAGCATCACCAACTTGAATGGGAAGTTTCCAGTGGCGAGTGGCTTTCTTCCAATACTCAAGTCGCTTTGCGTCCCACCAAACTCCTTGGTCGAGGCTTGCACGCCGGAGACTCCATTCGAGTTCATCAAATATGACATTTAAAGATTTCTCCTTAGGTCTAAAGTATATTAAAAACCAATCTTTCATGTCAGAGTAAGCTGGACGAAAACCTGAATTCGCACAGTATTTCGTGCTCAAAGCTTTCCAAGTCTGTTCGCTCTCGCTTGTGAGTAAATAGTCGGATTCCTTTCCTTGAGGACGAGCTATGTATTCGCCCAATTCAAGCATCGAGTCCTCTGGCAAGTTGTAGTCCTTCCAGCTCTTCTTGAAACCAGGCTGCACCCAGTTTACTATTACGTTAAACTTGCTTTCTGCGTTTTCTGTTTCCCAACGTTTGCGAAGCACATTAGCCTGTGTTCTGTCGTCAACCTGCATTACTATATTCCCAATCGGAAAATAAATTACATGGTGATCAGTTTAACATCTAAACTAACAGCCCCAGTTTTTTTTCCCAAGAATCTGCAATGAGAAGTTGTTTTTAATCTTATAATTGCTATGTATAATAATCAAACCAGTAGTTAATAATACTAAGGGTTTTAATTATCCTTAAATATTAACCACGACACAACTGACAACCAGTAACAGAAAACTGGTACTCTAACCTCCTCCAGGACAATAGGTAATGATACCAGATTATTCACGATAGAGAAAATTAAAATAATTCTACGACTAGGAAAGGATAGTGGTTTAATCACTGGGCTAACACGACGCCTATTTATTCTATTGACAAACCCCACGAATAGTTCAACTATTCAAATCCCAATAGTTTAAATGTACATCTAATAGTGAATTTGTATCAAATAAAATACTATGCATAACGTCATATCAATACCTTATTAAAGAACGATGATTACCCAAGGTGATTTTCTTCATTTCATAACACTCCTCCACAATCAACGAGGTGTAATTGTCTGAGTACTTCCTGTATCTTGATGACACCCAAGGGTTTTGTCAAAATGTCCGCTATTATATCATTGGTTGAGACTTGAACCACCGCTACCAGTTTCTTCATAACACAGTTGCATATATACTGATACCTTACTTCTATATGCTTTGTGTTGGCATTCAACGACGCTTGCTTCGAAATAGTGACGGCACCTGAATTGTCATTATAGAGTACAGGTTGAATGGCTCCATAACCCAAATCATCAAAAACAAAAGTGAGCCAACATAGCTGCTTCATGCAAATATTCATAGCAATGTATTCTGCTTCAGTGGTTGATTGGGCAACCACAGACTGCTTTTTACTTAACCAGCAGACTGAATTTCCTAGAGCGAATACAACGTAGCCTGTGATGGATTTCCAATCATTTTTAGCATTGGCGTAATCAGCGTCCGCCCAGCCAGTCAGCATCTCCTTGGTCGTGCATCGTTTAAAAATTAAACATTTGTCTTTTGATCCCTTGAGATACCGTAGCAAGTGCTTAAGACCGTTCCAGTGACACTGATTTGGTTTAGTGGAGTATCTTGAGAGCTGATTTACTGTGAAGAGGATATCTGGTCGAGTATGATGGGCTAGGTAGTTAATACTTCCTATGGCCTGTTGAAACAATGTGACATTCAAGACTTCGTCGGAGATAGCTGATTCTAATTCATTGGTGAAATTTCCGTTACAGGGGGTCCTGACGGGATTGCAGTCATCCATGTTGAATTGCTGCAAGGTTTTTGCAATTAGATCCGTCTGGTTTATTAAAACCTTGTCACTGCTCCACTTCAATGAGTAACCCAAATGTTGAGTGGGCCTTTTCTTTGATTTGAGCTTAAAAACTGAGTTTAACTTGGTTAGGAACTCAGTTATCTTATTTTCCGACTGGCTGATGATAAAACCATCGTCGACGTGCACATGAAGAAGTAGCGATTTATCAGCATTGACAAATAGTGATTCATCTGACTGGGTACTATTCAGTCCAAGATTACCAAGAACAGATACAAGCTTTGACTTCCACATGCGTGGAGCTTGTTTAGTTCCATAGAGTGATTTCCTAAGGCGCCAAACCCAATTCTCTTTACCCTTTTCTTCATACCCTTTTACCTGTTTTACATGAACTAAAGCATCCATTTCCCCATGGAGAAAAGCCGTCTCAATGTCGAATTGGTATGGAATGTAATCAAAGTTTACAACCATTGAGAGCATTACCTTAAATGTCTCATTACGTCCAACCGATGCCCAGGTCTCATAATAGTGAAGCATAGGTTCCTGGTGATTACCTAATACAACCCAACGTGCCTTATGTCGATAAACTTCACGGTTTTCATTTCGCTTACGGGTCAACCTCCACATACCTCCAATGACCTTGGTTGGTTTCTCAGGGTAGGGAACTAACTCTCCAGTGTTGTGGGACATTAGAGAGTCAAATTCAGCATCCATTGCTTTCTTCCATTCGATTCGCTCGATTGGGTCATTGACAGCGTGCGAGTAAGGAACTGCATCAGTGAGTAGTAGCTGATCAGAATGACGCGCATTTCTTTTCCCTTCCACAATGTTATCCTGGCTGATTGAGCTAGAGATATTTCTTGGAGCCTCCTTGTAATAAGGTACGTAGTCATAATTCTTCAGTTTTCCTGTCATCGGAACTACACTAGCTGGCTCGGTTGGATTTACTGGTTCGTGTGAGTCATTGATTGCATCAGGGACATTTGACAGTGAGGTTGGTACTCGTAGCTTGATTTTGAATGATTGACTGAAAGGTAGCGCAGATGACGGTTGATGCATAGTAGGCATTGAAGTGTTAACTGCTGGTCTGTAATCTCGTGAGACACGGATTTTTCCTGTCTCAAGATTGAGCAGTCTCAACCCATCGGAATACCTTTCAAATGATAATGCCCGCAATACCTCTCCTTGTGGTGCAATCTTGGATGTTGGATTCACTATTTTGGTAGTGATTCTAATTCCAAACGGAACTAGTCTGTATAAGCTTATTTCGGGTTCAATTAGAGAGTGCCTTCTTTTTAGTACCGTAATAGGAGACTCCATTTTGAGATGCTTATGTGGAAGCATATTTAACAACAATGAGCCATGTAAGGCTGCCTCGTCCCAAAAGGATATAGGGATGTTAGATTGGCCAAGAAGACACCTGACTTTAGACAGAAGCGTCTGGTTGAAACGCTCTGCAACGCCATTAGTCTGGGGGGACTCAGGAGGACCTCTTTCCAAGGATATGCCTTGGCTAGCTAGATAATTAAGAAATGATTGAGAACTAAATTCTCCTCCGCGATCCATATGAAGATATGCGGGGGTGATGTCCAGTTTGTTCTTAATTTCCATGAGATACGTTTTTATTCGTTCTTCAGCTTGCCCCTTTTCTGATAGCAAATAGATGCGGTTGAACCTACTGAAATCGTCGACTAATACCAACACATACTTATGTCCCCTACGAGTTGGAGGGTTAATCTGTAGGGTATCCATATGTATTTTGAGGAAAGGTGCATTAGCGGCAGGTAATTCTTGAGAATGAGGACGATTTCTAATCTTAGCTGATTGACACACTTGACAAGATGAAGACTGAGTGAAATTCCCTTTGATTCTTCCCTCTCTTAGCAGTGCTTTTATGTACGAATTGGAGGGATGACCAAGGGTTAGATGCCAATCCAAGGGTACACTAAGCATTGAATAGACTGAAGTTGTAGGTAGTTTCGAGACAAACAAATTTCCTTCACGTCGAAAAACGTCAACAATTCGTTTTTCATACTTAATAATAAAGATATTAGACTTCATAGTCAGCTTTAGCCCATGGTCGCATAGCTGTGATACAGACAACAGGTTCACTGGTCCATTGGGAACATAATAGACCGGGTACAGTTTGATCCCTTTAAAATCTAGTGTTCCCTGATGAGTTACTTTAACCGGAGTGGAGAAAGTATGGATTTGCTTCTTAACGGGAGCTGGATCTACTAGTAGCGATAAATCATTAACAACAGTTCTTCCGGCGCCGGAGTCAAGATAAATCAAGCCATGACTTTGCTTGGATACCAGTGCGTTAATTTCATTAGTGATGAAAGCTTCAGAATCAGAAGTAGCGGGTCTGGATGGATCCTTTGATTCGGACATGGCATTAACTGACGGTATACTATTAGCTGCTTGAATTGTTTCCAACATTTTCTCGATCCTTTCAAACCGTTTGTTGGTGTCATTTTCATGATTCGTGTTCTGGTTGTTGTTCCTTCCTTTTCTTTTTTCTTTAAAGCCCTTTTTCTTACGACCTGCTTCAGCTTGGTTTTTACTCTTGGTCTTTGACGATTCATCTTGCTTATTTTTATCGAACAAAAGTGCATGATGTTCATGTGCTGATTGTCGACAAGAGTGTTCTATTGATACTCTGTCAGTGACACTATTGATATCAAATGGTCTTATATCATACAGCGTTTGACATAGACTGCTGAGTTCTTTGTCGTTGTCTAAACTTTGGAGAAAAAATGCCGCCACCATACTTGAGGATAGATTCATACTAATTGTTGAGTCGGCTGAGATGGATAGATAACTAGCATAAAGTTTATGGAAGTCATCGATGTGTTTTTCCAAGGATGATGGAGGCTCATACTTTAGATTTATCAGTTTGTGAAGGGTACGACAAATAACCACTACTGAGTTCTTTCCACAGCAGTTACCTAAACTGATCCAACAATCGTAGAAAGAGGATTTGTTGTTCAGTAGTACTCCTTCAAACTCTGTACTCACACTGGACCATAGAAGTGTGAGTGCTCCGCTATTCTTTTTCTTGAACTTGGCGGTCTCTTTCACATCATGAGATGGAGGCTTGAGAAGGTCGTCCATTCCCTTGCTGATGAGGAAGTTTTCAAACTGGCAGCTCCACTGCACCCAGTTAGTGCGTGTGAGTTTGGCCATCCTTGTCTTGATGACTTCCTCCTCCGAAGAGGAATCCTTGACAATGGTTGAGCTTTCAGGCATTCTCCTAAAGACAAATGTATTCTAACTCTGGCTCAATATTATTATAGACAATTATGCAACTAACTCTCGCTACCATGCAATGAGAAGTTGTTTTTAATCTTATAATTGCTATGTATAATAATCAAACCAGTAGTTAATAATACTAAGGGTTTTAATTATCCTTAAATATTAACCACGACACAACTGAAAACCAGTAACAGAAAACTGGTACTCTAACCTCCTCCAGGACAATAGGTAATGATACCAGATTATTCACGATAGAGAAAATTAAAATAATTCTACGACTAGGAAAGGATAGTGGTTTAATCACTGGGCTAACACGACGCCTATTTATTCTATTGACAAACCCCACGAATAGTTCAACTATTCAAATCCCAATAGTTTAAATGTACATCTAATAGTGAATTTGTATCAAATAAAATACTATGCATAACATCATATCAATACCTTATTAAAGAACGATGATTACCCGAGGTGATTTTCTTCATTTCATAACAGAATCAAAGTAGTACTAACCATTGCTGAAAGGCTTGAGTGCAGGAAGTGGAACACAAAGAGAAAGCGTAATTAATGAGAGTATATGAAGTAATACCCAACATATCCCCATAACAAATGCCGGCGTTTTGCTTGTATAGGCTTGTAAATGTTTTCTTGTTTTGAAGGTCTTATAAAAATGAGTTACTTTTCAAAATGTCAAAAACAAAGTAATAGGTTTGAAGGCAATGGATGACGGCCCCACAATTTCAAAAGCAGGTCTCCGAACACCTCAAGCTGTCCTGAACACCTTTCATACTTTAGTCAAGGTCTTTTTGGCAAAGGAGATGAAGAAATTTCAACTCATGAATCAGTAGGTACTACGCAGAAGTTTGGAAGCAAGTCGCAATGATCTTATTCCCCACGTCAAATCACGTTTAGAGATCACAACCAGACTGAAATTTTAACTTGTTTTAACTCTGCGGAATTCGAGACGCAGGGCTTAAAGCTTTCGTTTTGCACTTTAATTCCTGCGTCAAAACTTGAACAAAAATTCACCATTCATGCTGGTTTGAACGAGAGCCTGTTCCCCGCAAGCTTTGTCTCCGCGGGAACACATTTGACGAGGAAGCGTGCGATTATAAGTGATAGTATAACTATATGCGAGTTTCATCTCCGTTCGCCGAAGGTTTCCGGTCCTCTCTTTGATTTAATGATATAATGATGGCTTTACTGCGAAAAGTGGCGCAATTCGACGACTGAGAAATTTATCATTGTTTTGAATAACGTTTTCTCAAACAAAGTGTTCAACATTTAAATACAAACTGAACCTACTTAACTTTCTTGCCTAAATGCAAAACTGTATTTGATTGGCAATATTCCCCGAGTGCAGATCACTGTGCACAACAACAGGACCACCTAATTCACTGGATCTCACTTACTCCTTGAAGATAAAAACTTACCTCCTCTATCCATCGAAACCTCGCTGGATTATTCCTTTTTCATCTCTCTTCACAAATACTCTTCTCTTCTTTTCTCCACTCTCATTTATTCCTTTATCTCCTCCTTATTCACTTCCTTATTCGTTTCCTTTCTTTTCCTTTACTTTTTATTCTCTGAAATAGCCGTAGCTGAGTTAGGTGAAGTACTGTTCAATTTCAATAGCTCTGTAACAACAAGACCAACTGACGTTTTAACTCATATCAGTACCTGTTGATCTTGTAGCATTGTAGCATCAGTCCTGTTGTCACTATATTTAATTATTTACATTTAGCCTCTTGTTATCTACTGTTCAGGTATTTGATCATTCTTTGTGATCTTAAATTAATTTACTTTATGTTAATAAAACACTTCCGTTCAGTCTCATTGTTTGACAGATTTACAGTCTTGATTAGCTCAGCCCTAAAACGAATGACGGTAGATACCAAGGATAAAAAAAAAATTCAAATGGCTGAAAGAACCTTTGACAAGGACACTCTCAATATTCCTGTTTTGGAAAATACCAATTACAGCGAATGGAACCTACAAATGATGTTTCATTTGAGATTCAAGGACCTTCTGGACATTTGCAAAAAACCACTAAGTCCAGGAGCAACTCCAAAGACTCTCAATAAATACACGAAAGGAAGTCATGAGGCAATCAACATCATCGTGTCATGACTTAGCCATGTAGTGTTCCTTGAAGTCATTAACCAAGAAACCAAAGACAATGCTCACTTACTGTGGACAAAGATCAATGATCAATACACTTCAAAAAGGGCCATAAATTGAGGAAGGGTCTGGATGGACTGGATTTGGTCCAATTATCATGGCGATCTGCAAGACTACATCAATAGCTGAAGGAAGATGAAGCCAGAACTTGATGCTGAACTTCTTCCGTTTTCCATTCTAGGAAATCTTGTTACAGATCCAAAACTCCAATGTTATGTTGAAGTTCTCACCTGAAATGATGATCTCAACAAAAAGCCTGATTTAATCCTCACCAAAATCCAAGACTTTGTCAATAACCTTTACATTCAGCCTGAAAAACTTGATTTCACCTCCTCTGCCCTTGCGACTTCAGCTCATCCTTATAAAATCATTCATTATTGTGCAAACCCCACCACAATCCAAACTGCACAAGTCATTCTAAAGAACAATGCTTTGCCGAGAATCCAAACTTAAGACCAGCAAGAAGAAGTAATCAAATATGATACCCTTCCAGCATTCTGCCATCAGCTCAAGCATCAGCTCTCATCACTGGAAACTCCAACTCTTTCTCTGTTCTCAAGCTAATCATTGACTGTGGTGCTACACATCACATGTTCAATTCAAGGGCTTTGTTTTCCACTCTCAACAATATCCCTCCATTAAGAATTCCCACCGGAGACTCCTCAAGCTCTTTGGTAGCTGAAGGGATGGGAACAGTTAGCCTATCATGCAAAGGATCAGCTTTGTTGTTGAAGAACTGCCTTTATTTTCCGAAGTTAAACTGTAACTAGGTGAGCCTCCTTGAACTGTTTCACAACAAAGTTACCATCACCAGAAAAGGGGACTCCTTCAGCCTTGACTCCAATAACAGATCCCTACCTAAAGCAACAATCACAAACAACCTTCTCATTGTCAACTACTCAAGTCCAACTTCACCCCTCAAATCCACGAGTGACAATCTTTGGCACAATCCTCTAGGTCACCCAGGAGATAGACCCCTTAAATCCATGGGTCTGCCAATTAACTCACTGCCCTGCAGGATCTGTACATTCAATAAAGCAATGCTTCCCTTCAACATTCACTTTGATCAATTACGCCTTCCTTTAGACTGTGTGCATATTGATCTTGTGGGGCCTATTTCTCCTATCTCTGTCTCGGACTTTCAATATTTCCTCACGATTGTGGATCAAGCTACATAATTAAAAATAGTTAAGTTACTCAAAAACAAATCATATGCCTTTGGGAAATTTCTTATTGCTAAATCAGCAATGGAAAATCTTCACTACAGAAAATTGAAGAAGCCGGTCTCTGATCAAGGTGGTGAATTCCTAAATCAATGCTTTTCCAAACTGTCTGATGAGGAAGGATTCTTGCACGTTTTCTCTCCTGCAGAAACCCCTCAAGACAATGGATTTGCTGAATGAAGTAACCAAAAAATCTTAGACAAAGCTAGGTGCCTCTTGGGTGGGTCTAATCTACCCAATTCTTATTGGGCAGAGGCAGTCAACACCTCCACCTTTCTGTGTAATATTATTCCAACTCCCTCTTGTCACAACAACAGCCCTCATGTTCTTTGGTGCAATACTCCTCCAAGAATAAAACAACTTAGGACCTTCAGATGTCTTGCGGCCATCTCAATTGCCAAAAGTCATCAAAGGTGGAAGCTTGGCCCAGCCTCTGAAGAAGGAGTGTTTCTCTCTTACGAAAGAGATAATACAGCCTACCGGATACTGCGACTTCGGGATAAGGCTGTGGGAATCTCACGGCACATCACCTTTGAAGAATCAACATTTCCAACTCTGGGACAACAATTAAACCCAAGAAGCCCTCTTATGGTTCCCTCAATGGCCCAAGAAGTGTAAACTGTAGATGAAGCCAGTCCTTCTTTATCAGAGGTGTTAGATGAAAACCACCCTGATATGCCATGTGACTTGTTGACAGTCACACCTTCTCAAGAAGGATAAGATGCAGTGGTAGATGAATCCTGCCATCCTGCTCCAGAGTTTGAGGGACGTGCAGGCTAGAGAATAAGGGTTATTGGACCTCTTCATCCAATGCTTGTTTCAAGCAACATCAATCCTGAGAATGTGCTTCCTTATTCTAGATGACCACTAGCACTCGTCACTTCTGATACCTCTACTCCAAGGACCTTCAACGGCGCTCTTAGCTCACCATATAAGGACCTTTGGATTGGTGGCATAAAAAAGGAATTGGAGTCAATGAACTCAGTTGGGGTATGGGAAGTCATTGAACTGGACCCTTTGCTCAAGCTAGTGGGTACCATGTGGGTTTTCAAGATAAAGAAGGATCACTTAGGACAGGTGACTGAGTACAAGGCTAGACTTTGTGCACAGGGCTTCACTCAATCTGCCGGGGTAGATTTCAACCAGACGTATGCTTCCACAGGTCGTCTCAATTCACTTAGAACACTGATAGCCTTTGCAGCAGCAAAAAATCTTTGATTTCACCAAATCAACATAAAGAGTGCTTTTCTCAATGCACCTCTTTCTAAAACAGTCTACTTGGGCATACTGCAAGGCTTAAACATCAACAAATGGTCTCATTTCTTGAGTCTACGGAAAGCAATTTATGGCCTTAGCAAGCCCCTTTCTCTTGGTACGACCGCCTCAAAAAGTGGCTTGTTGCTGTGGGTTTTTGTTCTTGTGTCTCCAACCTCTGTGTTTTTTTTGAAAAGGGGAGTACAAAGTCTGGTTGTACATCCACGTGGACAATATTGCTATCTTTGGCAAACATGTCCATTATTTTAAGGAGGAGGTTATGAAAGAGTTTGAGATCAAAGATGTTGGACCTTCTGATTTGATGTTAGGCATCAAGGTAACTTATTCTACCGACTATGTCTCCCTTGATCAATAACATTTCACCAAGTCCCTCTTGGATCTTTATTGGATGATCAACTGCAACTCAGTCTCTACACCCTTGGTTCCCAATGAGCACCTGTCCCAGGCCTCTACCTCTGAGATTTCTGACTTTGGAAAACCCAAGGTCAATTTTTGCAGTGCAGTTGGCAGTATCAATTACCTGAGAACTGCCACCAGGCCCCACTTATTGTTTACTGTCAGCACTTTGTATTAGTATGTTGAGAATGCAGGAATGCCTCAATGGAAGGCGTTTCTTCACTTGCTAAAGTATTTAAAGGGAACTCAGGACCTCCGCCTTACATATCCCAGAGGCATTAATGTCAGAATCTTGGCCTACAGCGATGCAGACTGGGGGAATTGCTGTTTTTCTCGATGATCTGTCACTGGTTTCCTGGCTACTGTTGGTGGAAGTCTTGTTCTCTGGAAAACCATAAAACAACCTTCTGTTTCACTGTCACCACAGAAGCAGAGTACAAGTCTCTGTGCCACTTGACATTGGAGCTTTTGTGGCTTGGGCAGTGGCGTCGTGAGTGCAACATCATCAGGCTGGACAGCCCAATTCCCATTCATGAGGACAATAAAAGTTGTATCAATGTTGTCAAGGGTGATTTCAATCTGAATAATGAGCGCATGAAGAATGTTGATATTCAACTTCATTTCATCAAGGAGGCTGTCAGAAACAACTCCATCAAATCAAAATACACTCCAACTGTCAATATGTTGGCTGACTTTCTAACTAAATCTGCTAGTAGGCCCATCCTCACTCATGTGTTAAGCTCATTAGGTGTTTTGCATTTAGGTGAGAGGGGGATGTTCAACATTTAAATACAAACTGAACCTACTTAACTTTGTTGCCTAAATGCAAAACTGTATTTGATTGGCAATATTCCCCGAGTGCAGATCACTGTGCACAACAACAGGACCACCTAATTCACTGGATCTTACTTACTCCTTGAAGATAAAAACTTACCTCCTCTATCCATTGAAACCTTGCTGGATTATTCCTTTTTCATCTCTCTTCACAAATACTGTTCTCTTCTTTTCTCCACTCTCATTAATTCCTTTATCTCCTCCTTATTTGTTTCCTTTCTTTTCCTTTACTTCGTATTCTCTGAAATAGCCATAGTGTAATTAGGTGAAGTACTCTTCAATTTAAATAGCTCTGTAACAACAGGACCAACTGACGTTTTGACTAATACCAGTACCCATTGATCTTGTAGCATTGTAGAATCAGTCCTGTTGTCACTATATTTCATTATTTACATTGAGCCTCTTGTTATCTACTGTTCAGGTATTTGATCATTCTTTGTCATCTTAAATTACTTTACTTTATGTTAATAAAACACATGCTTTAAGTCTCATTCTTTGACACAAAGAGTCATGTAAGGATCATACATCAATAATTACTATGTAAGAATGGACTGCACTACCACCTCTGCTTTTCTCCTTGGAGAACTTGAGTCATAGATATGTTTTTTTAAAGTTCATTGCGTTTTAAAATACCCACTATTTCAGTTTTTGATTTAGATTTCTTTGTGTTACTATTCTTGGTAAGAAAAGATTGCTAGAATTAGCAGACTAGATGATAAGCTTCAACACCTGAGAACATGAGATGTATCAGATGACCGACCACAGACCTCATTTGTTGAAAACACATTGAATTTGTTGAGAAAGAAGCCATAAAGAGCTTAGGTCAGTACCATCCTAGTCCAAAAGCATGAACAACACGAAGACTACCGCATGTAGTGAAGCATGAGATTAGAAACTAACTCTGACTGATACTTGTAGACTAAGATTGTTACCACAAGAAGAAACTCTGTACTGCTGTTACTGTCCAACACTCACAACAAAACCCTTTTATCATCAGTGATAAAAGGGAATATCAACTCTTTATAAATAAGCTGACACTCTTGAGAGAAGTGGGAAGCGGCATCAGAAAAGGTGTAACTACTGCATAGTCACCACTCTATCAGATACTTACTAATTGTACTTATATCATAAAACTATAAAGCTATTAGTCACTGAAACGTAATCCACTCTTAAATACACTCAAACTCTAACAGATTTACATTCTTGCTTTGTCTCTTATCATCTATAACGTATAAGGAGTGGATTACCAAAAATGAACGATAAAACATCAGACATCAAAGATATCTCTACAATACCTGTCCTTTATGGAACAAACTACAGACACTGGAAGATGAGGATGAAAATTCACTTAGGGTCTAGAGATGTCAGCCTGTGACTCAAAACCAGAGCACAAGTATGACAGCCAAAATACCATAAACCAATGGTATAGCCAAGATACCACCAAAACATGGAGCTGAGCCAAATCAGCTCAAAAACCATCAAATTAAAGAGGAAACTCACCCCTTTCTGAAAATATAAGTCCCATCACCATAGGACAAAGAATAACAAAGTTATTCCTGCTCAAAGTTATTGCTGAGCATAAACCTTAATTTTCACCTCTGATATAAAATCTAGAAAGAGAGGCTTAACCCTATCAAATGGGTACTAAAAATGAAGCACTAAGCCAGGGCTATCCAATGGTACCAGCTAAACTGAGCTAGCACCAATATTACTGGAGCTATGGTCAATTTCAGGCCAAATAAGGGTGAACAAAACATTCACCTCTCATCCAACTTCTACAGTTTTAGTGCAAGATACTTGAAGTGGGGTCTTTTTGGAAATAACACAATCAGGGCTATCTTATGGTGTCATCCACTTCCCCATATCTCAACTACAGCAGAAGTTATGGGGCAAACAAGCTCAATACAGCTTTTTGCCTAAAACACGCATCTGTACAAAAATCTTGTACATGGCATACCTTTGCCATATTTAATGATAACCATATCAAATAAGGTACCATTGTGTAGAACACATACAGGGCTACACACTGGTTCAGGTTTGGGGTTGATATCTCAAGAACTGACAAAGGTATAGCTCTTTTAAGGTCAAAATCCCACATTCTGACCAATACAGCCTTAACATGGGATAATATCCCATAACCATGAATATGAGGTGTCAAATAGATGAAGAGGTTTTTTTTTACTTCAATACCTCATATGTCAGTCAACACTGGGGTCCTATACAGTTTCTGTACAGCATTCTACGCATCATACACCTCAGAATCAGGCTGTGAGGTCCCCAGATGAAAATTTTCACCCCGTATTGGTGAAAACTGCCCAGATGTGGTTTCAAAACCACATCTGATCTCAATACAGGTTATACATGCTGTTTGCAAGCAACAAGCCAGTACTAGAGAGTGAAAAAATCTTCACTTCCTCTACTTGGAAAGGTCTAGCACCCTATCCACCCCATTTCAGGATAAAAAGGAGCCTTTTCACAGCCAGAATTGTCTCCTCATCCTTCTCTTGAATAACCTACATAGTAAACTTTCAAAAACAGTTTCACTCTTGGTTAATAATAAGGTATAATTATAAATCTTAATTTTTGTAGTCTTTTATTATTGTAACCCAACAGATAAAGCTGCACCCAGGGCTTTCAACAGCGCTCACCACCACTATATTATATATAGCAAAGCCCTTTTAATCTTAAATCAAATCATCTTCAACTCTTATAAGTCTTTTTTAATCATTTTTACCATGTCACAAACATAGTTAAAGCTGTAACTAGCCTATTTACACCTTTATCATAGTTTCATCCTGACATTTTGGGGGCCTGGCCATGTTTTAAACTTTTTTTTGGACCTTAGAAGTAAGTTTTCTCTCTTATTCTTTATTTCTGCCAATTGTTTTATCTTTTTAGGCGTATTTTCTTTTGAAAATATATATTTTATATATTTTTACTTTAATACTTGTATTATGAGAGTACTTACCAGGTGGTTAATACCCACTAAAACCTTTATTTTTGGTGTGCTTGCATATAAAAACACATAAGCCATAAATAAGTCCTGTATTCTTGATTGAATAAGGACACCTCTGAATGAAAAACCATCAGGTGAGGCGTGGTTATGTGTATTTTAACTCAATTACACTTATATAGAGCCACTTATTCAGATTACACTTGAAAAACACAAGTGTATCTGCGAGATACTGGCACACAAACAGTGTGACAGGGTGCCAAAAGCTGTAATTCTGACGTGGAATTGTTGATTCAATTACACTGTCATTATACAGGGCATATTGTAGTAAAATACAAGTCCAGAGGCCAATCTTAGATGTGCAAAACCAGCATATTTGAGAAGTCTTAACTGACCTAAGCCCTCTTTTTCCTACCTTGATTCAATGGAAGAAAATTACACCCCACTTGAGACCCAGTCACAGGCCAACACACCAGTGACACCCTCAGAACCAGAGGGCAGCAAGGGCAAAGGAAAGAGGCACAGTGAAGGTCTCATCACAGCCAAGAAGTGGACTCCAATAGCCACTCAGAGGAGTAGAAAACCACGAAACTCTGCATCAATACAAGGTAAACCAACCTTAACCACTTGTACAGGAAAAATTACAATTATTAAACCAGTTGTAACCTCCAAAGGCAAACTTCCCAAATCAGCAGAGAACAAATTTGTACAAGGCACAGTCAAAGGGAAATACCGTAAGAACATAAAGTTTTTGACTTCTTGCAAACACTGATATGTCCCCTTTATACCTCAGAGACCTTGGCTTCCAAAGGAACCAGCCAGAGCACAGATAAAGCTTGTGCAGAACCAGAAGACCAGGAAAAGGACACCTTGGACACAGTGGTGGATGGCAAAACAATGAGGGAGATAAAATCAAACTTGCCATTCACACTCCAATTCAACAGGAACCTCAAACCAGAGGACTGGAAGGATATGGATCAAGTTCTTCAGCTCCACCAACTCCTCAAAGATTTATTTCAATGGAGCATGGACAACAAAAGGTTCAACCTGGCAAGTCACTGGGCAGAACTTGAAGCAAGTTACCAGAAGATCTGTCTCAAAGCGATAGACTTCAAAGAACCTATGATAATCACCAAAGGTTGGAATCCTACCAGGAAGTTCAGACTCCTGGAGGCAAGGGCACAGAGGATAAGGGAGAATCAAGCCACTATCCAAGCTATAGAAGAACAGTTAACACAGACAGGGACTACTCAGATTCCTTCAGGCTCACAAGGAGCAGGCCAAATCACCTCTCCAGTGGCTTGACACCATTCAGAAACCAGCAGATAAGTGGCCAAGAGTCACCATTCTTCACAATTCCAGGAAGTTTCCAGGAGAAGACAAGGAAACAAGGGCAAGAACAAAACCTCCTTCAACCAGAGGAGGAAAGAGTCAGACCCCATGATCCAGAAGCTGTTAGATTTGGTGAAAGAAGTACACAAGAACCAGAAGTAGTTGTAAACCACTCTAGAATCAGTAGTCCTAGTAATAGAAACATTACCCCCACTCAGATTGAACACAACATTGTCACACCTGAGAGTAACTTAAACAGTGATGCACTGTGGTTACAAATGTCCCAATATGCTGAACAATCTGTAAAGCAGTTTGCACAACTTGAAGCTGGCCATGAGAGGATGAAAAAAACAAAAGCCTCCTTGGAACAGTTAGTTAAGAATCTTCAAGAAGGATATGCTCAATTGAGCAAAGCCTCTGAAGAAACCAACAAAAGACTGAATGTAGTCTTTGAAGAACAACACCACAGCAAAAGGGACAGGGATTTTCTGGATCAATACATAAACAAACTGTTTAATGTCTACCATAGCTTGAAGCCCCATCCACAAGCCCAATTATGGAGAATCCATATCAACCAGATGACATCAAACCAGATGTCATGTTGATGAATAAGGCAAGATCTCCATCACAATACCAGGATGGAGATGGCATTTCTTATTCAGAGAAGGAGCCTTGAAACAGCTTCCTGAGGCCTCAAGCTGGCCCAAATTCTCTGGATCAGGAGAATATGATCATATGGAGCTCATAGATTATATTGATGGACTCTTCATTGATGTACCAAGCATACCAGACTACTGGATTACTGCTAGATTGAATACTGCATTTAAAGGTAATGCTAGTATATGGTACACAGAAATGAAAGAAATCCATGGCAGAAGAAAATGGCCATGGTGGAAGAGTAAAATCATCCAAAAGTACAGTAATGGAGCTTGGATATGGCAGAAGACAATGTCATTTGAAAATGACAAATACTCAGTGGACAAAGATCCATATGAGTGGTGTCTTAGACAGTCTAAAAGACTTAAAGCCATTGCTCCTCAGATGAACATCCAAATGAGGAATCACAAGCTTCTGACACAACTGCCAGGAGAACCAGAGCATGCAGTAAAATGCAGATGCAACCAAAATTGCACTCTAGATGACATTGCCAACACCTTACAAGACATAAGGAAAAGGACTAATATAGGGAAATTCACCCCATAAAAGAGCAGTAGTTTCAATGAGAAACAATCTTTCAGGGTAGAGTTTAAAGACAAACCCAAAGAAAGAGTGGCAGAAGTGGCAAAGAAGAGAAATTCTTGTCACAATTATGGTTCAACAGACCATTATGCCAACAACTGTCCAAAGGAAAAGAAGAAAGTATATACCATTGAGAAAGTCCCAGAGGAAGAATCCCCAACAGAGGATTCTGAATCAGACTCCATGGGTTATGCCATCAGAGAACCATTGGATGATGATTAAGACCCAAGAGAGGAATTTCTAGTGGAATACCAAGACAAAACCCCACTAGAAATTCAGGACATACATTTGGAAGCAGGCATGCCACAGGACACTGCTAACAAAAACTTGTGCAAAAACACACAAGATGCAGAAACATTCCTGGTTACACCAACCAAAGGAATGGCATATATACATGGGACAGCCACAAAACTGACTCTTTGTATTGACAATGCTCAGCATCCACTGATCATTGATAGTGGAGCACACTGCTCCATAGTGGCCAGAAACTATCTGGATAACCACTTCCCAAACTTGGAAAAACAGCTCTTGCCCACTAAGGCAAAGAACTTTAAAAGTGCATCAGGGAAGATGACTTCCATTGGGACAATTATCAAAGAGATAATTATACCCCACAGGAAGGGTAATATCAGACTCAACCAAGAGTTTGTAGTGCTTGACAATGCCCACATCCAAGGGCTTTTACTGGGAACAGACTACCAGAGGTGGTATGGCATAGATATTTACAACAGTAAAAATAGGCACATTACCATTGGTACCAACAAGGAAAAGAAATTTTCTCTTGATATATACCATATATCTTCTCAAGATACACTGGAAGAAATTCTCAATGAATTCAGGGAGGGACAGTTTAGCACTACCCTCACCAGTAAACAAAAACTAATTTTACTGAAGATTCTGAGAAATAACAGACCAGCATTTGCCATTGGTGAAGAACCATTAGGAAAGATCAAAGGCCATGATATAGAACGATATCTGGATGTGGAAAGGCCTTATCCACCCATGTTTAGGAGACCTCCTTACCCAGAAAGTCAGGAAATCAGCAAAGAAATTGAAAAACATATCAATGAACTCCTGGACATGGAAGTCATCAGGAAGATTGGACACAATGAAATAGTGAAAATAACCACTCCTGTCCTAATCACCTGGCATGATGGCAAGTCTAGATTGTGTGGAGACTTCAGAGCTCTGAATAACTACACAAAAGCAGACAGGTACCCTATACCCAGGATACCTTATGCCTTGGATAAACTGGCAAAAGCCAAATACATAACCAAAATGGACTGTATGAAAGGCTTCCACCGGAATGGAGTTAAACCAAACTCCATGAAACTACTCAGAAGAATATGCCATATGGGCATATATGAGTATACCAGGTTGCCATTTGGCATTAAAAATTCACCAGCCCACTTCCAAAGGATGATGGACACAATATTTCAAGAACAAATATTAGAAGGCTGGATGGTAGTATACAATGATGATATCAATATATACTCAGAAAAGTGGGAAGACCATGTACAATATATAGACAGAGTGCTAAGTAAATTTACACCCATCAATTTGAAAATTTTAGTAAAAAAGTGTAATTTTGGCCAACAAGAGCTACTAGCTCTAGGACATAAAGTCTCAGGTCTTAGTCTGGAAATTGACCAGAATAAAGTAGCAGCCGTACTGCAAAAGCCAGTACCAAAAATCATCAAAGAGAGGCAATCCTTCCTTGTCTTTGCTAGCTACTATAGAAACCACATCAAAAACTTTGCACACATAACTAGTAGTTTATACAAGTTATGTTCAAAAGATAAAGTTTTTGAAATAACCAAGGAAAGGAGGGATGCATATGAGAAGATCAAACATGAACTCACAAATGCACCTGTGCTCATCTTGCCTGACTTTGAACTACCATTCAAGTTATACATAGATGCAGCATGTAGCCAAGGCTTAGGAGAAGCCCTTCACCAAAGAGAGATTGTGGATGGTAAATCAAGAGAGGGAGTAATATGTTACATCTCTAGTCAACTGAAAGATTAAGAGGCCAGGTATGGGGCCACCCAGACTGAATGTCTATGTCAAGTCTGGGCTCTAGAGAAACTCCATTATTATTTGGAGGGTGCAGTCTTTGAAGTCTACACAGACTGCACAGCTTTGCAGTATTTACTAAACATGAAGACCACAAATAGACACATGCTGAGATGGCAAATAGCTATCCAGGAGTATAGAGGTAACATGACCATCATATACAAAGAAAGTGAAAGTCATACCAATGCAGATGGCCTCAGCAGATGGCCACTGGACAATGTCAAAAGCAATCCAGCTTATGACCCTGAAGTTTCAGCCAAGATCCGTATCCATTTCATGGAAATAGATAGAAGGAAGAACTTCAGATTTTCTTAATGGACACCAGAACATGGCACCCTTGACAGTTAGAACATTGCTTCAGAGGGAACAGAAACTCCCATACTGGGGATAAGCTCCTCAGAACTGCAAAATGGATTTTTCAATGCAGTACTTAAGTCTTATGCCAAACACAAACAGTGTGGCATATTACTACAACTCCTTCAGCAAAAGTACAGGAGTCCAGAACTGGGATCCCAGCTGGAAGAACCCTGGTTGGGGCCTAAAAGGATAACAAGTTCTTCCTTATAGATGGCCTGCTCTACCACAGAGAAAAACACAAAAGTGCACTCACAGTGGTAGACAGAGACCACATCTCTCTGATCCTACAGGAATTTCATGACTGCCCCTATATGGGACACATGAGTGAAGACAGGACCAAAGAGAGGGTAGCAAGCACAGCTTGGTGGCCCAAGTGGGAACAAGAGTTAGGAGAATACATCAAAACTTGTGAAAGATGCCAAAAGGCAAATAGGAAACATGGGAAGAAGTATGGGTTACTTCAACATATAGAAGAACCCAAACACCCCTGGGAAACCATCAACATGGACTGGGTTGCAGGACTTGTCCCAGGAGGCAAAGAAAACTACAATGCCTGCTTGATCATAGTTGATAGGTTCAGCAAGAGCATGAGGTGTCTACCATTCCACAAAGAGGACACAGCCATGGATACTGCCCTGTTATTTTGGAATAACATCATATCTACCTGTGGAGTCCCTAAAATCATCATTAGTGATAGGGACCCAAAATTCACATCTGAATTTTGGACCAACCTGTATGACATGCTTGGCACCAAGCTTGCTTTTTCCACAGCTTACCATCCCCAAACAGATGGCCTAGCTGAGAGGATGATCCAGACTATGGAAGACATCCTTAGAAGGTTCTGTGACTATGGAATAGAATACAAGGACCATGAAGGATACACCCATGACTGGGTTACCCTTCTACCAGCTGTACAACTGGCTTATAATACAAGTCAGCACTCTACCACAGGAAAAACATCTGCAGTAGTAGATAAAGGGTGGAATCCCCTGTTGCCTGTGGATCACTTAAAGAAAAATCTTCTGACCATCCACCTCAAAGCCAAAGACTTCCATGATATGTGGAAGAGGGCTTGTGACACAGCTGCAAAATGCATAGCTGAGGCAAAAGAATATAATAAACAGAGGTCGGACAAGACACACATGGAACCTGAATTTAAGGAAGGGGACCAGGTGCTAGTGTCTACACTGAACTTCAATAATCTTAAAGGACCCAAGAAGATGAGGGACTCATTTGTAGGGCCTTTCACTATCATTAGGCTGATAGGAAAGAATGCAGTGGAAGTCCAACTTACAGAGGAATTTTCCAGGAAGCACCCAGTCTTCCCAGTAAACTTAGTCAAACCATACTTTCAAACAGAGGGGGATAAATTCCCCTCCAGGAAGAAGAACCACACACCACCTGATATAGTGGAAGTGGAGGACTCCCCAGGACCTGTGAGTAATATCAGACTTAATGGAAAAGATCAAAGACAATACTTAGTCAGATTCAAGCACCAAACAGCTGATAAAGACGAATGGTTGGAAGAAGATTCCATACAAGATGGGAACCCTCATCTAAGGATATTCAGGGCCTCTAGGAGGACTTAAAAGTCTCATCAATTATGAGCCTTTTTTAGAGGGAGGGTACATCAGCCTGTGACTCAAAACCAGAGCACAAGCATGACAGCCAAAATACCATAAACCAATGGTATAGCCAAGATACCACCAAAACATGGATCTAAGCCAAATCAGCTCAAAAACTATCAACAAAAAGAGGAAAATCACCCCTTTCTGAAAATATAAGTCCTATCACCATAGGACAAAGAATAACAAAGTTATTCCTGCTCAAAGTTATTGGTGAGCATAAACCTTAATTTTCACCTCTCATCTAAAATCTAGAAGGAGAGTCTTAACCCCATCAAATGGGTACTCAAAATGAAGCTCTAAGCCAGGGCTATTCAATGGTACCAGCTAAACTGAGCTAGCACCAATATTACTGGAGTTATGGTCAAATTCAGACCAAATAAGGGTGAACAAAACATTCACCTCTCATCTAACTTCTACAGTTTTAGTGTGAGATACTTGAAGTGGGGTCTTTTTGGAAAGAGCAGAATCAGGGCTATCTGATGGTGTCATCTACTTCCCCATATCTCAACTACAGCAGAAGTCATGGGGCAAACAAGCTCAATACAGCTTTTTGCCTAAAACACACATATGTACAAAAATCTTGTACATGGCATAACTTTGCCATATTTAATGATAACCATATCAAATAAGGTACCATTGTGTAGAACACATACAGGGCTACAAACTGGTTCAGCTTTGAGGTTGATATTTCAAGAACTGACAAAGCTATAGCTGTTTTAAGGTTAAAATCCCACATTCTGACTAATACATCCTTACCATGGGATAATATCCCATAACCATGAAGATGAGGTGTAAAATAGACAAAGAAGTTTGTTTTTACTTCAATACCTCATATGTCAGTCAATACTGGGGTCCTATACAGCTTCTGTACAGCATTCTATGCGTCATACACGTCAGAATCAGGCTGTGAGGTCCCCAGATGAAAATTTTCACCCTGTATTGGTGAAAACTGCCCAGATGTGGTTTCAAAACCACATCTGAGCCCAATACAGGTTGTACAGGTTGTTTGCAAACCACAAGCCAGTTCTAGAGAGTGAAAAAATCTGTTGTGAATGGATCTCCCTTTCGAGCAAATGAGTAGGAAGATTGGGAAGTGAGGTTTAAGCGCAAGGATTTCCGGTCATCTAACCTTTTTTCGTGCATTTCTTTCCATCACTTAAAAAAAAATTTAACGTGTATAAAAGTGCAACCTTTCTTATTCCATTAAATCATCATCAAAAGCTTTCTTCATTTATTTCATTTATTATATCATTAATAAACTGATTTTTTATCGTTACAATTATATTCACTCTAAATACTCACGAGGCTTGGTGTTTGTTTAGGTATACAAGTAATATTTCTATTCTTTCAATGACAGTGAAACTAATGGTAATTTTAATTCTCGTCGTAGAGTGTTTCTTATTGTATCTATAAAATATCTTATCCGTAGTGTTTCGTACTGTTACTGTTGAAACCTCAGGTACATTCGTCATTCTAATTTTCTTCTATAATACGTATTGACTATTTTGTTTTGTTTAAGTGTTACTATTACTGGTTTTTTGTATAATTGTGATAACATAGCAATTTAAAGATATATAACTATAACTCATTGCAAAATCTTCACTTCCTCTACGTGGAAAGGTCTAGCACCCTTTCCACCCCATTCCAGGATGAAAAGAAGGCTTTTCACAGCCAGAATTGTCTCCTCATCCTGCTCTTGAATAACCTACATAGTAAACTGTCTAAAACAGTTTTACTCTTGGTTAATAATCAGGTATTATTATAAATCTTAGCTATTGTAGTCTTTTATTATTGTAACCCAACAGATAAAGCTGCACCCAGGGCTTTCAACAGCACTCACCACCACTATATTATATATAGTAAAGCCCTTTTAATCTTAAATCAAATCATTTTCAACTCTGATATCTTTTTTAATCATTTTTACTGTGTCACAAACATAGTTAAACCTGTAGCTAGCCTATTTACACCTTTATCATAGTTTCATCCTGACAAGAGACCTACTTGATGTCTGCAAAAACTCACGATCCAACAATACCTCAACCAGTTGTGTCAAAAAATGGAAAACGTTGAGCTTTGAAGCCATCAACCTGATCACCATTAAAATCACTGAAAGAGTATTTAGAGACGTATTCAACTCTGAAACTATTGAAAATTCACACTCAATTTGGACTAAGATCTCAGAACACTATGCCTCCAAACACGCCATCAACAGAAGACGAGTCTGGATGGATTGGCAATGCTGTTTCCATGATGGGAACTTACAGAATTACATTGATAACTGTCAAAAACTGATGATTGAGTTAGATGCAGTTAGCATTGTGTTCCAAATGAACTGCTTTCATACTCCTTTCTGGGAAAGCTAGGAGGTAATCCTCACTTAAGCTAGTTGGTTGAAACCCTTACTTTCAACAAAGATATAATTGAAAAACCTATGGTAATACTGTCACAACTTCAAGATTTTGTTATTCATATAAGCCAAAATAATGGCTCTAACGCAAAAAAAGAAACATGACTCCTCAGCTTTCATTACATCCTTTGAAGAACCACACAAGATAATCTTTTTCTGAAGCCATGGATAGCACCACCAAGGATGCACCACACACAAGAAGGAAGACTTCTGGGCAGAAAACCCACACTTAAGACCTTCTCATTTAGAAAAGAAAACAAAGAACAATCCTGAATCTCAACTTTCAACAGCTCAGGCACTTGTAACAATAGGAGGACCAACTGTCCCCACTCATCAACAGGTGGTTGTTGACTGTGGTGCCACTCACCATATGTTTAACTTTCCTAAATTTTTTCACAAACAATTTAAGAAAATTGATTCCTAAGTTGCCACAGGAGACTCAAATAGCCAACTATTAGCTCAAGGAATAAGTACAGTTCAATTGGAATGCAAAGGACAAATTCTGAATCTCAGAAATTGCCTCTATGTACCCAAATTAAAATGTAACCTAATAAGCATTCTTGAGCTGTTTAAAGATGCCTTAACCATACAACATAAAGACAACACCTTCAGCCTTATTTTGAACAACAAAAAAATCCTAAAAGGAGAAATCAACAATCGCCTTATGTACTTCACCTATAACTTGCCAACTACCTTACTCACAACACTTGACAAAAACCTCTGGCACTATTGATTGGGACACCCCGGCCGTGCAGTATTAAAACACTTGGGGTTGCCTAATGATGAAACCTCAAGTCTAACTTGTGAGATAAGTAAATCTCACTGACTTCCATTTACTTCTCACTTTACCTCCGCTAGTCTCCCATTGGACACTGTTCACATTGATGTTGTAGGACCTATCAATCCAGAATTGGCTTCTGGATTTAGATTCATACTCACCATCATTGACCAAGCAACATCATTCAAAATAATAAAATTTTTAAGAAAGAAGTCAGAAAGTTTTGATCAATTTGTGATAGCAAAGACCTACATGGAAAACTGGCACAATCGAAAAATAAGGAAATTGATTTCTTACAGAGGAGGTGAGTTCCTCAATCAAAAATTTGAGACATTCGCAAATGGGTGCGGGTTTGTGCATATTTTTGAACCACCTGAAACCCCAGAACATAACGGTCTTTCTGAAAGAGCAAACTGCACTATTTTGGAAAAAGAAATTTGTCTTATGAACCCAACTAACCTGCCCAATCAATACTGGGCAGAGGCAATACACACAGCGGTGTTCCTCTCAAATCTTTCACCAACTCTCTCTAGAAACAATAAATATCCACAGTTTCTGTGGAGCAATGTTTCCCCAAACCTTAGTGGACTCCATACGTTTGGATGCCAGTTGGTTATATATAATCTGAAAAGGCAGAGAAATTGGAAATTATCTTCCCCCGGACAGGAAGGAATCCTGCTGGGCTTTGAGAATGAAGGCACAGCCTATCGCATATTGAGACTAGATGACTTGAAGGTTGTGATAACAAGGAATGTAACTTTCAATGAGAGGGTTTTTCCTTCAGTACTGGGAAAAACAAATTCAGCACAGTGGACAATTGATGAACTTCTCTCTCCTCTTAACGCTTACACAGACCTGCAGAGAGAAGGTGATTCTCTGACTGACCTACAAGACAGCTTAGACTTAGCCAGTCATCAAGAAACCAACCTAGAGGATCTGAACGACTCAGATCAGTCCAACAAAGAGAAAACAAATCAATTACTCAATGAGCCTAGTTCTGAGTCACTAACCAGATGCCATGACAATCTAAACAATGAAATCAACTCTCAAAATTTCAAGGAATCATGTCAGCCTGTGACTCAAAACCAGAGCACAAGCATGACAGCCAAAATACCATAAATCAATGGTATAGCCAAAATACCACCAAAACATGGAGCTGAGCCAAATTAGCTCAAAAGGTATCAAAAGAAAGAGGAAACTCACCTCTTTCTGAAAATATAAGTCCCATCACCATAGGACAAGAAATAACAAAGTTATTCCTGCTCAAAGTTATTGGTGAGCATAAACCTTAATTTTCACCTCTCATCTAAAATCTAGAAGGAGAGGCTTAACCCCATCAAATGGGTATTCAAAATGAAGCTCTAAGCCAGGGCTATCTAATGGTGCTAACCAAACTGAGCTAGCACCAGTATAACTTGAGTTATGGTCAAATTCAGACCAAATAAGGGTGAACAAAACATTCACCTCTCATCTAACTTTTACAGTTTTAGTGTGAGATACTTAAAGTGGGGTCTTTTTGGAAAGAGCACAATCAGGGCTATCTGATGGTGCCATCCATTTCCTCATAACTTAACTACAACAGAAGTTATTGGCCAAACAAGCTCAATACAGCTTCTTGCCCAAACCACGCCAATGTACAAAAATACTTGTACATGGGATAACTTTGTCATATTTAATGATAACCATGCCAAGTTGGGTACCATTGTGTAGAGCTCATATAGAGCTATTCAATGAACCAACTTTGAGCTTGATATCTCACAAACTGACAGAGTTATGACCATTTTAAGGTCAGAATCCCACCTGCTGTCATATACAGCCTTACCATGGGATAACACCCCATAATCATGAATATGAGGTGTCAAATAGACAAAGAAGCATGTTTTTACTTCAATACCTCATATGTCAGTCAATACTGGGGTCCCATACAGCTTCTGTACAGCATTCTACGCGTCATACACGTCAGAATCAGGCTGTGAGGTCCCCAGATGAAAATTTTCACCCTGTATTGGTGAAAACTGCCCAGATGTGGTTTCAAAACCACATCTGAGCCCAATACAGGTTATACAGGCTGTTTGAAAACCACAAGCCAGTACTAGAGAGTGAAAAAATCTTCACTTCCTCTACGTGGAAAGGTCTAGCACCCTTTCCACCCCATTTCAGGATAAAAAGGAGGCTTTTCACTGCCAGAATTGTATCCTCATCCTGCTCTTGAATAACCTACGTAGTAAACTGTCAAAAACAGTTTTACTCTTGGTTAAATAATCAGGTATACTCTTAATTTAAAGTATTGTAGTCTTTATTATTGTAATCCAACAGGTAAAGCTGCACCCAGGGCTTTCAACAGCGCTCACCACCACTATATCTCTATAGTAAAGCCCTTCAAATCTTAAATTAAATCATTTATTATCAATCTTATCATCTTTTAAAACCATTTTTACCGTGTCACAGTCATAGTTAAAGCTCGTAAATACTCATATACACCTTTATCATAGACTCAGCCTGACAAATCAGTAAATGCCCAAAAAGATACCAGGGTCAAGGTCATTGGGCCACATCACCCAACCCTTATAACCTCAAATGTAGACTCAATGCACATTGTTCCTTACTCTCAAAGAGCAAAAGTTTTTCTCACTATTGCTAATGATGCTACAAAAACTTATCAGACAGCAATTCAAGGTAAAATCAAACTTGAATGGGCATCAGCAATTAAGAAGGAACTTTTGACTATGAACAAACTAGAAGTCTGGGACTTTGTCAAACTCAGGAGTGATTATAAACTAGTAGGTACAACTTGGGTCTTTAAGGTCTGGAAATTGATCTTTGGAAATTCTGTCAGAGGTTGGATAAGGCTATCTATGGCCTTAAACAGGTCCACTTGGCTTGGTACACCTGCCTAAAAGATTTGCTGCAAGGTATCAATTTTTTTGTGTGCAAATTGGATCCCTGCGTCTTCTATTGAAAAGGAAAAGAGCCCCTGTGGGTCTATGTCCATGTTGATGAAATGGCAATTTTGGAAGAAATGTTCAGCCGCTTAAAGACCAAGTAAATAGAGAATTTTCAATCAAAGATATGGGCCGGCAGACTTACTATTAGGAGCAAAAATCCAAAACCTTAAAGAAGGTATCACCCTTGATCAACAACATTTCATTTATTCTTTGCTTGATCTTTATGGAATGAAGAACTGCAAGTCCGTGGCTACTCCTCTTGTTACCAATGAGCACATTAGAGCTGCTACTGTGGAAGAGGAAGAAGCATTCACAAGAATGATCAAATCCAGAAGCGCCATAGGTACTATCAACTACTTATTCACAGCTACTTGTCCCAATCTTTCTCATGCAGTGAGCAGTCTCTCTCAACACTTAGAGAGGCCTGGAATACTCATTGGAAAGCATTCCTTCATGTCTTGAAATATCTCTGTAAGACTCAAGAAGTAGGACTGTTCTACAGTCGGCAGGGGATGCCAGGTCTGATTGCTTTTAGCGACACAGATTTGGGTAATTGGCATGTAACTTGGAAGTCCACCTCCATCTTCTTGGCACAACTTCATGGCTTCCTAGTTTTCTGGAAATCAAGGAAACAGCCGTCTGTTTTGATATCAACAGCCAAGGCAGAATATAAGTCACTTTGTGACTTGACCTCAGAAATTCTGTGGCTTAGGCAGTGGTGCCATGAAGCCAACATTCTTTGTTTTGACAATGAAATAACCATATGGGAAGACAACCAAACATGCATCAAGACAGCCAACAGGAACTGCAATGTGAGCCTTAGAGGTATTTTCATATACCCAAAAGACCACAAAATATAAATCAAGATACAAATATAAATGAAATATTTTATTTGTATTATAAAAATAAAAATTGAAATATAAAAACAAATTTATGTGTAAAAAAAAATCAAAATTTGATTATAATTTAAAAATAAAATTACAATAAAAGTTAAAATTATGAAAATTCATTTTTACTTGTAAAAATTATGTAAAATTGAATTTTTAATAAAATTTATGAAATTAAAATATTTTTGGTAAAAATTTGTAAAAAAAAAATATATTATGACTTTTTATTCAATAAATAAACATATAAAAATTATTTCACCATTTGATTCCTTATAAAAATTTAGGTGGGGTCACCTCTGAGTGAAATTTTTGTAACTCAACTCTAAATAAGCTTAAATTAAGTTTTTAGTATTTTCAATACAAAAATTGAAAATCCTCAAAACTTAAATTGAATTCAGACCACATGTGGTGTTAACCATCAATTTTTGTGTTAAAATTGAGGTGTTGTGTTTAGTTTAGAAGTTATGAGGAATTGAAGTATTTTCAATTGAATTCAGTTGAAATGTCAAAATGTGTGCGTGTATTACATAACTGAACTTTGATTTACATATGAGGTATCAATTATTACTGTATTGTACTGCACAATTCAATTGAATTACATATGTAAATTACAAGTATAATACATGATGAGGAATTAAAGGAAAAAAAATTTGGAAATATTAAAATTGGGGGGGAAAAGGAACTCTAGCTCTAAGGGGGAGCCAGACCCCCAAAATCGTCGCTGACTGGCGTGGGATGTCAAAATCCACGCAAAATCTGATCACTTTTGGCCTGGAATTGAGTCACAGGGTTTGTGACTCAATTGATGTGGGGTTTTGATACCAACCAGGGTGGTTTTAACTGCTGCCACAAGGGTAAAACTACCCTTAAGTTAAAACAATGTTAGTAAAAAACAGTTTTAGCTGGTTTCTATGCCTATTCCACACATTCTGACGTGTTTTGAAGGCTCTAGAACATGTCTTGCTATAGTAATGGCTGATTTAAGGCTCTAAAATGGCTAAAAATGGCTTATACCAGTCCTTTTCTGGTCTAAACCAGGGTTCAATGATTCCATAATTGGCTTTTCTGTTGTCAGACTGTTTTTAACGACTGACACAAGTAAAATTCACTGTTGTAGTAAGAAAATTGATGGCTATAAAAGAATGTCTTCTTTACCCCACTTTTCTCTTCATGTTAGAATCTTTTCCTTTTATAATTAGTTTAAACACTGTTACACCAATCAATAAAAGATTCCAACCACCTTTCTTAAATAATTTTAAACCTTTTTACCACGTGAAAAAATCATTATAATCATTATTTGTAACTCTTATAATCATTTTTACCCCTGAACCACCCCAAAAGTGGATTAAAGCATCTTTCATCATCTTTTTGTTACTTTGTTTCCAAATTCATTCTGGTCACTTTTGGGTGTGTTTTCTCTTTAATATTCTTTTTAAAGACTTTTTTCTTTGATTCTTGCAGTTCTTTGCTCAATTAATTCCAATTGAAATTGCTCTTGAAGAAATTTCTTTTGTAGCTTTAAATATCTCTTGTAGAGTATTTTTGGATAAATTTTTATTGTTGGTAAAGCAATAAATCTTTATAATATTATTGTTTTATACTAATGGAGTTATAAGCAATAAAACTGGCCTGTTTTCTCTTAAAAATAATATTTCTTACTAGTTTTAATTGATTTTTACCTTATACAAATTTTGAGGACAGAAAAAGTACTTGATTTTTAATCAAGGTTTCATATCTACACCTTACATTTGGGGGCCCAGCCGTGATATTTTACCTGTGAAATATTTTTTTTTACCTTTTTTAAATGTTTTTCTTCTATTGGAAAAATTTAAAAACATATAAAAAATACTTATGATCCAAAAAATCCATAAGGAATATTTTTTTTCATATTATAAGTGAGGCTTATATTTTTAGTTCTTTTTTGAAATAACCTTTTTTTACTTAATTAATTGGCCTTTTAATTAATTTTAATTTCTAACAACGTGGTAAGACAGGAAAACATTGAAACAGCCTCAACAGTCACCAGCATTATTCTTGCCAGTACTGTTAATTCAGACCATAATAGTACAGTTATTGTGACTCAAATTAACCAACCTGAGCCAATATCTTCTGCATACATTAACTTGGACATAAGTAATACCCTTCAGAAAGCTAAGAATTTTGCCAATAGTAAGTTTTTTGACGTAAAAATACTATTTTAAGCCTTTTTAATCATAAAATATGCCTTCAACTAGATCAGGAGCCAGCTATAACCCCTCAAGCAGCTCCCAGAAGGGTAATAGACGTGATTATGGCAGAAGCCAACCAGGTACAGAAGGAAAAGGGTCAGTTGATGTCTTCCAAACAACTAAAATAGGTCATTCTGATGCTGATAATACCATTTTACCTTCACAAAGAGCTGACACCGCCACAAGAAGCCTCAGTGGACATATACAAAGCCAGCCACAAAGCATACAACAATGCCCTTCAGTACAAGGAGTACCAGATCCTTTCAGATCTGTGGAAGATTGCATGAATTCTTACCTGACTGTGAGAAAGTTCCTGGGCCATCCCAATACTTGCAAATTGCTCAATGGATGGCATCCATTGATGGAGAAGAAAAGCATGATGCTCTTCACACTAGAATGGAGGAAATACAAACCTCCACCACCCAAACAAGTGCCAAAGACAGCCCCAGTGGCCAGCAGGAGCAATTCCAATGTGAAAAAGCAGCCACAAGCTCCAAACAAGGGCAAAGGAAAGGCACCAGCCACCAAACCTTACAGCAAGGTCTATAGGATTCCAAAAATCCAACAGGATGCCATGGAAAATTTGTTTCAGATGGCCAGAACAATGATGGAATTACAAAAGAAAGAGGAGGCCAGATTAAAATATCAGAAATGATTTCCGATATTTTTGATTCTATTCCAGAGTTGTATGAAGCTATAACTGACCTAAAAAGTCATCTTTCTGATAAAAATTCATCAATTTGTGACAATTTTAAAACACATAACTTGAGTCTGAGCCAAATCAATGGAACACTTAAATTTTTTGAAAACGTTTTAAGAACAATTAAAAATTCCAATAATGATAGTTCTTTTGGCAATATGATACATGAACAATCTGCTATTATTAAGGAATTGACAGACAAAAATTCTAAATTCAATATTGATGACATGATTGAAACAAGAATAAAACAAGCCATAAATAATATCAAAGACAATAATAAAAAAGCTCTTGATGATATTTAAAAATCATTTACTGAAGTAAATACACATATAATTGCCTTGGAAAAGTGTTTTGATACCTCAAAAGAGGAAATATCAAAATTAACAATAAATTTAAATGAAGTTATATCTAATAATCCTAAACAAACAGAATTATGGAATGAGCCCACATATAAAGAGGATGATCATAAAAAGAATGTAATAACCTCTATACAAAGCTTACAACATGAACCAAGAATTTCACAAAGGTGTAACAATAGGAAAATTAATGAAATTGAACAACTACTAAACACCTTACCAAGAATGTCTACACCTCTGAATCAAAATGAGGGTACAGGGATTCCCAATCCACAACTATTGGATATTGAAAATTCTGCATTAAAAAATGAATTTTCTACTTATTTACCATAACTTGGAACCAACAATGGTCCAAGAACTCTTGAAAGAAGTTCCAAAACTCAAGGAATGGCCTCACTTCAGTGGTGAAGGAGAGTATGACCATATGGAATTCATCAGAGGTATTGACATGATCAAAGAGGACTTTGAATTACCAGACAGATTGGTAACAGCCCGGTTTAACATCTTATTTACTAAATAAGCTCACAGATGGTATATCAAATTGAGACAAGCACATGGACACCAAAGTTGGACTTGGTGGAAGCCCCAAATTAACAACAAATGGGCCAATGATGGTTGGAGATTTAAAGTGGAAACAGCCTTTTAATCTTGCAAATTTAATACTGATAAATACAAAGCTTTACCATGGTTTTGCCAACAAAAAGACAGATTAACAGCATTATATCCTGACATGTCATAATTTATGATCCATAGAAAGATTCTGAGACAATGTGGAGGTGACTTAGAGCATGCTGTCAAAAGAAGGACTAATGAACAATGTTCATCAGTGGATATTATCAATATATTAGAAGAAGTAACCACCAGAGCCAAAATTGGTTCTAGTAGGGTTAATCTTATAACAAGGTTTAACACAACTTGGAAAGATTCTGTGGACAAAAACCCCAAAGAAAATTCTAATAATAAGTATAAATCTGCAGATACAGTAAGAAAGTGCCATATTTGCCAAAGCACCACCCATTTAGCCAATATATGTCCAAAAAGGGGGGAAATCAATGAAATTAATATTGAAAAGGAACCTGATGTTGAAAAAGAAGACATAATTGAAGACAATTCAGATGATAAGTAATCCATATTTTCTGAATCTTCAAAAGATATAGAAAATATCAATACCACTTTTGACATCATGGAATCTTATTCCCACTTGCCACAATTGAGCAATGGTCAACTTCATTTATCAAAGGCTCAAGATGCACAACTCATGAAACCAAACCAAACAGAGGGAAAGGTTATACAGCTGGTAACTCCTGTATAACAGAAGTGGTGATTGACAACAAGCCCACCAAACATTTTCTTGACCCAGGAGCCTTCAGCTCTTGTGTTGGAAAATATTTTCTTAAAACTTGTGTACCAAATTTTGAAGACCAATTGTTACCAATTGATGGTATAAAATGCAATAGTGCAAGTAATCCAATGAAATCATTAGGAATTTTTTAGACCAATGTCATATTCCCACACATTAATGGGAATTTAAGAGTCACAGTTGAATTTGTTGCTATGGAAAATTGCTCTAGTACCCATTTTATATTGGGAAATGACTATTTAATCATGTATGGGATAGATTTACATAGCAACAAAGACAGATACTTTACTATTGGAGACAATAAGCGTCAGAAATTTGCCTTTTTGCCATTTAAAAGACAAATTACAGTAAGTAAAGTATCACCAGTCAACTTACAACTGGAAAAATTCAAATCTGAACAGCTAAATGAGGCTGAAATAAGCCTTCATCTGACTGATAAACAAGAGAATTAACTTTCTTCCCTTTTGTATGACCACAGAGGAGCATTTTCTTCAGACAAAGAACCTCTAGGAGCAATTATTTGTCATGAAGTTGATATCATTTTTAATATTGGAAGGCCTTATCCACCACTCTTGAGACGACCTGCATACCCAGAAAGTCCCAAGTCAAGAGAACCTCTGGAAACTCATATCAAAGAACTTCTAGACCTTGGTGTAATAAGAAATGTTGACCACAATGAAGAAGTAGAAATAACTACACCAGTCATAGTGGCATGGCATAATGGAAAATCCAGAATGGTTGGGGACTTTAGAGCTCTGAACAATTAAACTGTTCCAGACAGATACCCAATACCAAAAATCCAAATTGCGCTCACTCAAATATCTCAAGCAGTGTATATAATGACTATGGTTGCCCTTAAAGGATTCCATCAAAATGTGGTGACACCAAGAGCAAGAAAATACTTGAGAATTATTGTTCATTGTGGAGTGTGTCAATACTAAAGGATGCCCTCTGGTATCAAAAATGCACCTTCACACTTCCAAAGAATGATGAATGAAATCTTCCCTGAAGAACTCTCAGAGGGATGGTTAATCATTTACATTGATGACATTATTGTCTGTTCCAAGACTTGGGAAGAGCACATGTACAGATTTTCCAGAGATTTGACAAAAATTCAATAAGTAAAAATGAAAATCTCCTTGAAGAAATGCCATTTTGCATTTAAAGAACTTAAAGCACTAGGCCATGTTGTATCTGGTTTGTCCCTTGGAATTGACAAAGACAAAGTTGCAGCAGTATTGCTAAAACCCATGCCTCAGAACAAACAGGAAATTCAGTCATTCTTAGGTTTTTCAGGATATTACAGGCAACACATTAAAGATTTTGCATCCATAGAAAGACCACTTTATAAATTGTGTGACAAAGACACAGTATTTGAAATGACTGTTGACAGAGTCAAAGATTTTGAGTCTCTAAGAGAAGCGTTGACCACTTCTCCACTCTTACCAATGCCAGACTTTAAATTGCCTTTTAAATTGTATATTTATGCATCAGGGGATGAGCTGGGTGCTGCACTTCACCATGTTGTATCTGGTTTGTCCCTTGGAACTGACAAAGACAAAGTTGCAGCAGTATTACTAAAACCCATGCCTCAGAACAAACAGGAAATTCAGTCATTCTTAGGTTTTTCAGGATATTACAGGCAACACATTAAAGATTTTGCATCCATAGCAAGACCACTTTATAAATTGTGTGACAAAGACACAGTATTTGAAATGACTGTTGACAGAGTCAAAGATTTTGAGTCTCTAAGAGAAGCGTTGACCACTTCTCCACTCTTACCAATGCCAGACTTTAAATTGCCTTTTAAATTGTATATTTATGCATCAGGGGATGAGCTGGGTGCTGCACTTAACCAAGTTCAGATCATAAATGATAAACCTGTAGAAGGACCCATTTGTTTCATATCCAGGAAAATCAAACCAACTGAAGCCAGATATGGAGCAAGTCAAATGGAATGTCTATGCCTTGTCTGAGCTTTGGAGAAATTGAACCACTTCTTAGAGGGATGTATTTTTGAGGTGATAACAGATTGTACAGCTGTGAAATCACTTTTAAACATGAAAACACCCAACAGGCTTATGCTCAGATGGCAAATAGCCTTATAAGAATACAGAGGAAATATGACTATTGCTCATAAGGATGGGAGTATTCATAAGAATGCAGATGGACTGAGCAGATGGTCATTACCAAATAATATTTATAATACTGCTTATGTTCCGGAAGAAGCTTCACCACAAATCCCAATATAAGGAACAAGTGTTACAGACTTGAACACCACCTTCTTTAAATAAGTCAGAAATAGTTACACTCAAGATAAGAATTGTAGCATCTTATTCCAATTGCTTAACAAAGACTGTAAAGACAACTCTCTAATACAAGCCTTGGATGAAGTATGGAAAAAATCTTATGATGAAGGAAGATTTCACCTACTGGATGGTATAATTTACCACAGTACCAAGCACACATGTGTCATGACAGTTGTGGACAGGTCATTAATCAATCTTGTACTCAAAGAATTCCATGATAGACCCTTTTCAGGACATTTTTCTGAAGACAGAACAAGAGAGAAAGTAAAGAACTGCATATGGTGGCCAATGGCGCAGAAAGATGTTGCATAGTATTGCAAAACCTGTGACAGATACCAAAAGGAAAATAAATCCACTGGCAAGAGACTTGGAAATATGATAAAAATCCAAGAACCAAGCAGACCTTGGGAAATTGTCCATATGGATTGGGTAACTGGACTACCACCAGGAGGTGACAGAAGCTATAATGCTTGCCTAGTAATTGTAAACAGATTCAGTAAAACTCCAATCTTTTTACCATGTCACAAGGATGATACAGCCATGGATACAGCTCTTCTGATATGGAATAGAGTAGTGTCATGGACTATAATATTTACAAATATCATTAGTGATAGGGATCCCAAATTCACTTCAGCACTATAAACAAATATTCACCAATTGATTGGCACTAAGCTGTCTTTCTCTACAGCCTACCACCCACAAACTGATGGACTGGCTGAAAGGATGATCCAAACCTTAGAGGACATGGTAAGAAGATTTTGTGAATATGGCCTTGAATTCAAAGATTGTGATGGATTTACCCATGATTGCTGTACTCTGTTTCCAGCACTGGAACTCGCATATAAAACATCAATCCATGCCAGTACCAATCAAACTCCTGCTATCATAGAAAAAGGATGGAACCCCAAATTACCCCAAGATTCCTTGAGGAAAGATCTGATTGAAATACATCCCACAGCTGCAAGCTTCAAAGGAATGCTAGACAAAGCTAGAAAGCATGCAGTAAGGTGCATGGAGGACTCTTTTGCATACGCTAAGGAAAAATGGGATAAATGACATGCAACACCAGATTTCAAAGTGGGGGACCTAGTTCTTGTATCCACCACTAACTTCAATAACATCAGAGGATGTAAAAAGCTGAAAGACTCCTTTGCAGGACCTTTTGTTATTAAGGCCCTCCATGGAGAAAATGCTGTTGAAGTAGAGTCATTTGAAGAACTTAGCAATAAGAATCCTACATTTCCAGTGAGCTTGATAAAGCCATATAAATCTAGTGATGCTGAAAACTTTCCCTTGAGGAATAAAGTTCCCCAAGTTATACCTCCTATTGTGTCATCTGGTAGTAAGAAAATTACCAAAGGTCTCAAAGAAAGAAAGTTGAGAACCAACAAAGTAAGGGAATACCTTGTTAGATACAGTGACTCGACTTGTGAAGATGAATGGTTGCCAGAAAAAGACATACCTGAAGCTACTGAACTTCTCAGAAGGTTCAGGCACACTAGAAATAACAATATTACAAAGTAATATTCTTTTTTTAGGGGGGGAATGTGAGCCTTAGAGGTATTTTCATATACCCAAAAGACCACAAATTATAAATTAAGATACAATTATAAATAAAATAAATTTATTAAAGTTATAAAAATAAAAATTGAAATATAAAAACAAATTTATATTTAAAAAAAAAATCAAAATTTAATTATAATTTAAAAATAAAATCATAATAAAATTTAAAATCATGAAAATTCCTTTTTGCTTGTAAAAATTATGTAAAAATGAATTTTTAATAAGATTTATGAAATTAAAATATTTTTGGTAAAAATTCATATAAAATATATTATAACTTTTCATTCAATAAATAAACATATAGAAATTATTTCACCATTTTATTCCTCATAAAAAATTAGGTGGGGTCACCCCTTAGTGAAATTTTTGTAACTCAACTCTAAATAAGCTTAAATTAAGTTTTTAGTATTTTGAATACAAAAATTGAAAATCCTCAAAAATTTAATTTAATTCACACCACATGTGGTGTTAACCATCAATTTTTCTGTTAAAATTGAGGTGTTGTGTTTAGTTTAGAAGTTATGAGGAATTGAAGTATTTTCAATTGAATTCAGTTGAAACGTCAAAATGTGATTTACACATGAGGTATCAATTATTACTGTATTGTACTGTACAATTCAATTTAATTCAATATGTAAATTACAAGTATAACACATGATGAGGAATTAAAGGAAAAAATTTTTGGAAAGATTAAAATTGGGGGGGAAAAGGAACTCTAGCTCTAAGGGGGAGCCAGACCCCCAAAATCGTTGCTGACTGGCGTGGGATGTCAAAATCCACGCAAAAGCTCATCACTTTTGGCCTGGAATTGAGTCACAGGGTCTGCGACTCAATTGATGATGAGGTTTTGATACCAACCAGGGTTGTTTTAACTGCTGCCAAGAGGGTAAAACTACCGTTAAGTTAAGACAATGTTAGTAAAAACAGTTTTAGCTGGTTTCTACACCTCTTACACACATTCTGACGTGTTTTGAAGGCTCTGGACCAGGTATTGCTATAGTAATGGCTGATTTAAGGGTCTAAAATGTCTAAAAATGGCTTAAACCAGCCCTTTTTGGTCTAAACCAGGGTTCAATGATGCCATAATTGGCTTTTCTGTTGTCAGACTGTTTTTCACGACTGACAATAGTAAATTTTACTTTTGGAGTAAGAAAATTGATGGCTATAAAAGAATGTCTTCCTTGCCCCACTTTTCCCTTCATGTTAGAATCTTTTCCTTTTATAATTAGTTTAAACACTGTGAAACCAATCAATAAAAGATTCCAACCACCTTTCTTAAATCATTTTTAACCTTTTAACCACGTGAAAAAATCAGTATAATCATTTTTTGTAACTCTTAAAATCCTTTTTACCCCTGAACCACCCCAAAAGTGAATTAAAGCATCTTTCATCACTGTTAGCTTTGTCACTTTGTTTCTAGATTCACTCTGGTCCCTTTTGGGCATGTTTTCTATTTAATATTATTCTTAAAGACTTTGTTCCTTAATTAATGGCTTGCAGCTCTCTTCTCAATTAATTTCAATTGAAATTCCTCTTGAAGAAATTTCTTTTGTAGCCTTAAATATCTCTTGTAGAGTATTTTTGGATAAATGTTTATTGTTGTTAAAACAATAAATCTTTATAATATTATTGTTTTATACTAATAAAGTTAGAAACAATAAAATTGGCATGTTTTCTCTTGAAAATAATATTTCTTACTATTTTTAATTGATTTTTACCTTATACAAATTTTGAGGACAGGAAAAGTACTTGATTTTTAATCAAAGTTTCATATCCACACCTTACATGTAATGTCAACGCAAAGCAAATGAAACATGTGGATATTCAACTCCACTTTGTGAAGGAAGCAATACAAGCTCAAGTAATTGAGCTTTGCTACGTACCGACAACAGACATGCTTGCTGACTTCTTAACTAAGTCAGTATCAAAAGCTACACTTCAGAGGGCTCTACAAGCCTTGGGTGTTTTGACTAGGATTGAGGGGGGATGTTGAGAAGAAAGCCGTAAAGAGCTTTGGTCAGTACCATCCTACTCCAAAAACATGAAAAACACCAAGACTACCGCAGGTAGTAAAACATGAGATCAGAAACTAACTCTGACAGATACTTATAGTCTAAAGTTGTTACCACGAGAAGAAACTCTGGACTGGTGTTACTGTCCAACACTGACAACAAAACAATTTTATCATCAGTGATAAAAGGGAATAGTGATTATTTATAAATAAGCTGTCACTCTTGAGAGAAGTGGGAAGAGGAATCAGAAAAGGTGTAACTACTGCGTAGTCACCACTCCATCAGATACTTACTAATTGTACTTAAATCATAAAACTATAAAACTATTAGTCACCTAAATGTAATCCACTCTTAAATACACTCATATTCTAACAGAATTAGTCCTTATCAAAATCTTTTAATGTCATTTATAGCGCTCTTTATGTTTGTTAGAAAATATTGGATAAAAGAAAGTATTCCTGACTGTCTTAACTTACTACTTATTCTTCCTTTTGTCTTTTATTTGAACAATCTTATTTTATGGTAATAGTCCTATTGCGTATTAGGTGTGGCACTCAGCTTCACTCTACACTTATGTCCTTACCTTATTTAATAGTTGTTATATAGTGTTCCTATCCTTTAGATACTTCACCTATTCCTTATCTCTCATGTCTGATCCCTTACTGAAATATTCTGAGAGAATAATACTGAATACATGTATTTCATCAACAAGGAGTGAAGTAATTTAAGATCACAAGAAATAATAACATACCTCAATGGTAGATAACAAAAGGCTAAATTAAAACAACTATGTGTAATGATGACAGGACTAATGCCACAATGCTACAATATCAACAGGTAATAATATAAGTTTAGATGTCAGTTGGTCTTGTTGTTTTCAAGCTGTTATAAATTGAAGAGTAATAAACCCAATTCAGCTACGGCTATGCAAGGTAATCAAAATAAAGGAAGGAAATAGATAGAAGAGTAAATGAGAGTGGAGAAAAAGATTTTTAGAGGATGAGTAAACAGAGACAAAAGGAAGGGATAAGAAAGAATTTAGGTAGATAGAGGTGATGAGTTTATATCTTCAGAGGAGAGAGAAGATCTGGTGAATTGGGTGGTCCTGTGATCATGCACAGTGCTATGTGCTCACGGATATTTGTAGATCATATGAAGTTTTGCGCTTGGGAAAGGAAGTTATGTAGGTTCATTTTATATTTAAATGTTCAACATCCCACCTCTCGCCTAGGGATTTCAAGGCACGAGTGAGAATAGGCCAACTGACGGATTTGGTAAGAACGTCAGCCAACATATCAATGGTCGGATTGTTTTTGTCAAGGAGGCTATCAAATCCCCAATTTTTTGGTTTATTCACATCCCAACCTCTTCCATGTTAGCCAAATTCCTGACCAAATTTGTCAGTAGGGCAATCCTCTCTTGCACCCTTCTTTCTCTACAATTTGTTAGACTAGGAGTGAGGAGGGATGTTGAAAATTACAATAAAGACCAAGTTGATCAGCATTGTGCCACTCCTAATCCAACAGACCCCACACCACCACTATTGAAAAACTGACCAAACTAAGATCAACATGTGCAGATCACTGACCATAACTGAACATTCCACAACATATAAACCAGCAAATCATCACCTTGAATCAAGATCCCCATTCATTCTAAAAATATACACTCACTCCTTTCCTTTCATCTCATTTTCTTATCCTTTTCTCTTATACTCATAATTTTCTTGTCTCTCCCTTTCTTATCTTTCCTCTTTGTTTATCTCATTATCAGGTTTGACCTGCTTGATTCAGGAATTGTTATTTCTCAATACTATTTTTCTAGGCGGTTCCAAAGCTAACAGATCCATTGTTGTTTAGGGAGATTATCTTCAATTTTACCTTTCTGTGTTACTGTTCATTTTTTCTCATAGCTATTTGTGGTCCACCACTTAGGAACAATCTTTTTCTATACTTATTTAATGCTACCTTCATTAATGCAATGTTACCACTTATTTTTGGTCTCTAACACACAGTACCACCTAATCCACCAGATCCTCTTTCTCCTCTGAAGATAAAAACTCATCTCCTCTACCTACCTGAATTTTTTTTATCCCTTCCTTTTGTCTCTCTTTACTCACCCTCTAAAAATATTTTTCTCCACTCTCATTTACTCTTCTATCTATTTCCTTCCTTTATTTTGATTATCTTTCATAGCCGTAGCTGAATTAGGTGAAGTATTCTTAAATTCATAACCGCTTGAAAACAACATGACCAACAGATGTCTCAGCTTATATTAGTACCCATTGATCTTGTAGCATTGTAGCATTAGTGTGAGCCTGTAAGCATGTACTGGCTTACCTGCTACACCAACTCCAACTCCAATTTCTATTTTTATTTAATTATTAGGTTCAAACCTTAAGTTGAAAATTCAATTTTATGATTTTAAATATTGATGATGTCATAAAGTCATTATATGACATCTTTTAATTTTGTAGATATAATTACTATTTCATTTTCTTTTGAGGATTTCATAGAATGCTTATATGAAATCATTCCAATTCTTGTATTTAGAATATTTAAGAAGATCATTCTTACCTTTGAATGATACCTCAGAGCTCAATTTTATATATATTTTTTACAGTTTAAATTAAATTATTTATTACTTTAAAGAATATAAGACCTCTCAATTTTCAATTGGTAATTTCTATTACTTACAAATTCTAAATTATCTTTAATATTATTAGTGAAGCTCATTCCACTAGTAATACTATAATTTAACTACAGTGACGTCTCTATTATTTTCTTTTAATAGTATTCCACTTTTAATTGATTTATTCAATTCCTTTTATATAAACTGGAAGTCACAAAAGAGACCCCAGCTTACATTTAATATATTAAATTTATTATAAGAAATAATTGATTAGCTAATTACTTCTAATACATTAATTAGACGTTGGATACTACCTAATTTAAAATTCCATCTATTCTTACTCCATCATTGGAAAAATCAAGGACTATTCTGATTTTTCTGCTTGCAACAATTCCAGAAGATTTGAAGATTCAATACCAAATTGCTTTTACATTGTTACTCTCTTTCGTAGTTAGATCCATCCATTACTTCATCTAACATGGAAAATAAACCTCACAATACTTTCAATCAATCCATAGTAATTATTTTTAATAACTTCTCTTTAATCATGAAGGAAATGAGCAATATCATCCATAACTTATCTGTAATGATGAAGGATAATTGTAGATTTAACCAATATACACCTTGTCGTCAGCACAGAAAACCCACTACTAGATCCACAGCTTGGTTGAATTGCAAACATCTTAGTAATAGCAAGACTAGAGGCACTGATCAGAAAAAAAATATAATTAATTCAGAAAATAGCAATGCTTGGTCGTGTTTGAATAAGAAGCCGATGAAAAATACAGTTTCAGAAGATACTGTTAGTAATGCAGATATCAACAGCTCAGTTAGTACAGCTTTTATCCCCTCATTCCATCGTTTCAACCTTATTTCTTACTCTCATAGCCACACAAAACCATTTAGACAACCTAAAGCATCTCTTTCTGTTGGTTATGATCAAGAAAGAATGAAACATAAAGAATTCAGCAAGTCACCAAATGAATTAGCAGCAGATCGAAAGGACAATCCAGTTTCAGAAGCTTACAGTGGTAATACAAATTTCAACTTCTCATCAGATTCAGATCTTTCCCCTGCATATAGGTCCAATACACTTGAGGAGTATAGTAATAGTTTGGCTGTCAGAGAATTGGCCGAAAAGAGCCATAATTAACCATCTGCACCTTTAGCTCAAATACGCCTAAGTATCCAAAGATGATCCAACAAGGAATACTTGCCATGGAGTCACCACAAATTGTGAATCAATGGCAGTAACTAGCACCTATATAGAGCCACTCCTTATTCCCCTCTCAGCCAATGATTCCAATCACTTCATATTTTCCTCTTCACTTCATATTTTCCTTCTCACTTCTGTTTCCTGATCTCTTTACGTTGCCCGAGCTTTTTTTACTTTTTTGTTTTTCTTCTTCTTTGTCTCATCTTAACTTCTTATTGTCTTGTCTCAATCAACTTCACAACGTTCCTGGTGTCTATCATCACCATCCTTGTTTTCTTACTTACTTGAATATACAATCTTTGTAACTAGCATTGGTACAACCTCTTCCAGTGTTTCTTAACAATGTGATACTAACCCAATCTTTAACACAGCTTGTTGTAGTGCTACCATTACTCACAAATATACCTCTATTCTTCTTATTACTTGTATTCCACCTCTGAGGTACTTATCTCTTTATTACTCTCTTTGTCTTACTGCTGTTAATTAAAACACATCTTAGTTATTTCATTTTTATCAGATTTACAGTCTTGACTCTTCAGGTAGCACAATAATGAGGTGGAATACAACATGAAAACCATAGAAGGTCATGAACTAACAACCATTCCTCTACTAGATGGAACCAACTATATTCACTGGTAGCTTCGAATAAAAATTCATTTAAGATCTAAAAATCTTCTTGAGGTATGCAAAAAACCTTTGCCATTGGATGCCTCCACTCCTGCAACAAACAAATGGTACAAGTCTAGTTACGAAGCAATTAACATAAAAACTTCCAACATCAATGAAAGAGTGTTTTGTGAAGTTGTCAACAACGAAACCACTGAAAAAGCCAACATACTTTGAGAAAAACTGAATGAACAATACACCTCAAAAAGAGAAGTGAACAGAGGAAGAGTCTGGATGGATTGGAAACGAACCTTCTACAATGGCAACTTACAATAATACATTGATTCATGCAGAAGAATGAGAATGGAACTTGAATCAGTTGATATCAAAGTCTCTAACAAAATTCTCTCTTTTTCACTACTTGGAAAACTTGGTGGAGAATCACAACTACCCCAGTTTATAGAAGTCCTAACACTAAATGAAGAGCTGATCAAAAAACCAAATATCATACTAAATAGACTACAAGATTTTGCCAACTTACTACTGTCAAAGAGCTCCGATCACAATAAAAATACCTCAGCACTCTTCTCTGCATCAAATGAACCTTTCAAAAAGGTCTATTATTGTTCAAATGGAAGGCACAACCAGCTTTGTACCACTCATCGAAAAGAAGATTCCTGGGCTAAAAATCCTCATCTAAGACTGTCAAGAAGAGAAAAGAAGTGCAAACTATATAATGCCTCTGCTCATCTTTCCGTTTCAACTGCTTTAATCACCTCACCAAAAACATCAAATGATACCCTGAATGACCTAGTTGTTGACTGTGGTGCCACTCACCACATGTTCAACAATAAGTCATTCTTTCTGTCTTGAGAAAAATCTGTCAACATACCTATTTCCACTGGAGATATCAATAGCACCCTAATTGCCTGTGGAATTCAAACAGTCAATATAATGTGCCACAACAAAACTCTATCTCTGGAAAATTGTCTCTATGTTCCAAAACCAAAGTGCAATTTAGTCCGCTTACTCAAATTATTTAAAAGACAACTTAAAATTCACCAAAAAGGCAACAAATTTGTTCTCAAATCAAAAAATGAAACTATTTTAGATGGAAATATAACTAACCAATCAATGTATATCAACGATTCCCAAAAATCACTACTAACATCCAACAACAATTTATCAACGCTACGGCACAATTGACTTGGACACCCCGGGCTCTCTATACTCAAGGCAATGGGTTTACCCACAAGTAGGAATGACTCTCTGGTATGTAAAAAGGATAAATGCCACCAACTTACTTATTCAGGAAAATTTGAAGAAGCAAATCTTCCCCTAGACTGATTACACTTTGATGTAGTTGGACCCATTTCTCCATCTTCCTTATCTGAATGTTCCTACTTGCTCACTGTAGTCAATCAAGCCACTGGCTTCAAAATTGTTAAATTTCTAAAACAAAAATCAGAAGCCTTTCAAAACTTTCTTTCAGCTAAAATACTGATGGAAAACAAAAATTAAAGAAAACTAAAAAAGCTAGTTTTGGACAGAGGTGGTGAGTTCCTCAATAACATGTTCAAAGAACTGTCGTAAGAATGTGGATTTCTTCAGATCTTTTCTCCACCAGAAACACCTCAGCATAATGGATATGCTGAACAAGCCAATATAACTATACTAGGAAAGGCTTGTTGCTTAATTAATCCTATAAATCTTCCAAAAATCTTCTTGGCTGAAGCTGTAAACACCACAGTTTTTCTTTCAAACCTCAGTCCTACAATCTCTCATAACAACAAATCACCTCATCTACTATGGCACAATCTCCCAGCTAGAATAAACTGACTAAAAACCATTGGCCGTAGAGCCATCATGTTAAATCATCACAAACACAGAGATTGGAAGCTGGCTCCTCCTGGTTCCAAGGGAATTTCTTTGGGGTATGAAGCTGAAAATTCTTTGTATCAAATATTAAGACCAAATGACTCAAACATTATAATCACTCGCAATCCCATCTTGAATGAAAAAATATTCCCAAAACTAATCTCCACCAACTACAAAACTCAAGGTGAAGACAACTGGTGCTGGTTGCGTAGGACAAACTGTGAGCCTTAGAGGTAATTTCATATACCCAAAAGACCACAAATACAAAAATAACATATTCATATAAATAAAATAAATTTATTTATATTATTAAAATAAAAATCAAAATATAAATATAAAATTATATTAAAAATAAAAAAATTAATTACAATCTGAAAATAAAAATACATTAAATTTTGTAAGTATAAGATTACATTTATACTTGAGAAAATTAAGTAAAAATGAAATTTTAACAAAATTGTGAAAAAAATAATATAGGAAAAAAGTTAAATAAAAATTATTATAACTTTTTATTCAATAAATAAACACATAAAAATTATTTCACCATTGGATTCCTCATAAAAAATCAGGTGGGGTCACCTCTGAGTGAAATTCTTGTAACTCAACTCTAAATAAGCTTAAATTAAGTTTTTAGTATTTTCAATACAAAAGTTGAAAATCCTCAAAACCTTAATTTAATTCATACCACATGTGGTGTTAACCATCAATTTTTGTGTTAAAATTGAGGTGTTGTGTTTAGTTTAGAAGTTATGAGGAATTGAAGTATTTTCAATTGAATTCAATTGAAATGTCAAAATGTGTGCATGTATTACATAAGTGAACTTTAATTTACATATGAGGTGTCAATTATTACTGTATTGTACTGTACAATTGAATTGAATTACATATCTAAATTATAAGTATAATACATGATGAGGAATTAAAGGAAAAATAAATTGGAAAGATTAAATTTGGGGGGGAAAAGGAACTCCAGCTCTAAGGGGGAGCTAGACCCCCAAAGTCCTTGCTGACAGGCGTGGGATGTCAAAATTCATGCAAAAGTTCATCACTTTTGGCCTGGAATTGAGTTACAGGGTCTGTGGACTCAATTGATGATGAGGTTTTGATACCAACGGGGGTAGTTTTAGCTGTTGCCAGGAGGGTAAAACTACCCTTAAGATAAAACCATCATAGTAAAAACAGTTTTAAGTGGTTTCTACTTTTCTGACACACATTCTGACGTGTTTTGAAGGTGCTAGGCCTGGTATTGCTATAGTAATGGCTGATTTAAGGGTCTAAAATGGCTAAAAATGGCTTAAACCAGCCCTTTTTGGTCTAAACCAGGGTTCAATGATGCCATAATTGGTGTTTCTGTTGTCAGACTGTTTTTCACGACTGACAAGAGAAAATTTTACTTTTGGAGTAAGAGAATTGATTTCTATAAAAGAATGTCTTCTTTGCCGCACTTTTCTTTTCATGTTAGAATCTTTTCCTTTTATAATTAGTTTAAACATTGTTAAACCAATCAATAAAAGATTCCAACCACCTTTCTTATATCATTTTAAACCTTTTAACCACGTGAACAAATCATTATAATCATTGTTTGTGACTCTTATAATCTTTTTTACCCCTGAACCACCCCAAAAGTGAATTAAAGCATCTTTCATCACTGTAAACCTTGTCACTTTGTTTCCAAATTCACTCTGGTCACTTTTGGGCGTGTTTTCTCTTTAATATTCTTTTTAAATACTTTGTTCTTTAATTAATTGCTTACAGTTTTTTGCTCAATTAATTCCAATTGAAATTGCTCTTGAACAAATTTCTTTTGTAGCCTTAAAATATCTCTTGTAGAGTATTTTTTGGATAAACTTTTATTGTTGGTAAAACAATAAATTTTTATAATATTATTGTTTTATACTAATAAAGTTATAAACAATGAAATTGGTGTTTTTTCTCTTAAAAATAATATTCTTTACTATTTTTAATTGATTTTTACCTTATACAAATTTTGAGGACAGGAAAAGTACTTGATTTTTAATCAAAGTTTCATATCCACACCTTACATTTGGGGGCCCAGCCGTGATATTTTACCTGTCAAATATTTTTTTTACTCTTTTTAAACCTTTTTTCTTATATTGAAAAATTTAAAAACATATAAAAAATACTTATAATTCAAAAAATCCATAAAAAATAATTTTTTTTCATATTATAAGTGTGGCTTATATTTTCATTTCTTTTTTGGAATAACCTTTTTTTTACTTAATTAATTGGCTTTTTCATTAATTTTAGTCTCTGACAACGTGGTAAAACAAGAAAACATTGAAACAGCCTCAACAGTCACCAGCATTGTTCCTGCAAGCACTATTAATTCACACCATAATAGTACTGTTATTGTGACTCAAAATAATCAACCTGAACCAATATCTTCTGAATTGATTTACTTGGACATAAGTAATACTCTTCAGAAAGCTAAGAATTTGGCCAATAGTAAGTTTTTTGATGTAAAAATACTATTTTAAGCCTTTTTAAACCATAATTATGCCTTCAACCAGGTCAGGAGCCAGCTACAACCCCTCAAGCAGCTCCCAAAAAGGTAATAGACGTGATTATGGCAGAGGCCAATCAGGTACAGAAGGAAAAGGGTCAGTTGATGACTTCCACACAACTAAATTAGGTCATTCTGAATCTGATAATACTATTTTACCTTCAAAAAGGGCTGACACCGACACAACAAGCCTCTGTGGACATATACAAAGCCAGACACAGTGCATACAACAATGCACTTCAATTCAAGGAGTACCAGATCCTTGCAGACCTGTGGAAGAATTGCATGAATTCTTACCTGACAGTAAGAAAATTCTTGGGCCATCCCAACACTTGCAAATTGCTCAATGGATGGCATCCATTGATGGAGAAGAAAAACAGATGCTTTTGACACTAGAATGGAGGAAAAACAACCCTCCACCACCCAAACCAGTGCCAAAAACAGCCCCAGTGGCCAGCAGCAGCAATTCCAACATGAAAAAGCAGCCACAAACTCCAAACAAGGGCAAAGGGAAGGCACCAGCCCCAAAGCCTTACAGCCAGGGTTACAGAATCCCAAAGATTCAGCAGGATGCCATGGAAAATGTATTTCAGATGGCCGAACCATGATGGAATTACAGAAGAAGGAGGAAGCCAGATTAAGATTCCAGAAATGATTTCTGATATATTTGATTCCATCCCAGAGTTGTATAATGCTATAAATGACGTGAAAAAACATCTTTCTGATAAAAATTAAACCATTTGTAACAACATTAAAAAAACAACCTGAGTCTGTGCCAAATTAATGAAACACTTATGTGTTTTGTAAAATTTTTAAGAACAATTAAAAATTCCAATAATGATAATTCTTCTAACAATAAAATAAATGAACAATCTGCCATTATTAAACAATTAACAGATAAATATTCTAAATTCAATATTGATGATATAATTGAAACAAGAATTAAACAAGCCATAAATATTATCAAGACAGATAACAAGAAAGTCCTTTATGACATTTCAAATTCATTTACTGAAGTACAGACATACACCATTGCCTTGAGAAAGTGTTTTGATGCTTCACAAGAAGAAATATCAAAATTATCAATGAAATTGAATCAAGTCACTTCTGATAATACAAGACAGACAGAGTTATGGCAAGAACTGACACATAAGGAAGACATGTATAAAATTGAAGTAATAAGTTTAATACAAAGCTTCCAACATGAATACAGAAATTCCCAAAGGTGTAGCAACAGTAAAATGAATGACATGGAACAAATACTGAACACCTTACCAAGAATGTCTACACCTCTGAATCAAGATGAGGGCACAAGAATTCCAAATCCACAAGTATTGGATCCTGATAATTCACAATTAAAAAATGAATTATCCACTTCTTTTCATAATTTGGAACCATCAATGGGCCAAGAACTCTTGAAAGAAGTTCCAAAACTTAAAGAATGGCCTCACTTCAGTGGTGAAGGAGAGTATGACCATATGGAATTCATTAGAGGTATTGACATGATCAAAGAGGATCTTGAATTACCAGACATATTGGTAACAGCCAGGTTTAACACCTTGTTTACCAGATCAGCTCACAGATGGTACATCAAAATAAGACAAGAACATGGACACCAGAGTTGGACTTGGTGGAAAACCCAAATCATCAACAAATGGGCAAATGATGCTTGGAGGTTTAAAGTTGAAACAGCCTTTGAATCTGCCAAATTTAATGCTGATAAAGACAGAGCTTTACCATGGTTTTGCCAACAAAAGGACAGATTAACAGCATTATATCCTGACATGTCAGAATTTATGATCCACAGGAAAATTCTGAGACAATGTGGAGGTGACTTAGAGCATGCTGTCAAAAGCAGGACTACTGAACAATCTTCAGCAGAGGATATTATCAATATACTAGAAGAATTAACCACCAGAACCAAAATTGGTTCTAGTAGGGTGAATCTCAAAACAAGGTTGAATACACCTTTGAAAGATTCTGTGGACAAAAACCCCAAAGAAATTTCTAGTAATATTAAATATAAATCTGCAGATACAGTCAGAAAATGCCATATTTGCCAAAACACCCTCCAATTAGCCAATAAATGTCCAAAAAGGGGGAAAATCAATGAGATTGACATTGAAAAGGAACCAGATGTTGAAAAAGAAGACATAATTGAAGATAATTCAGATGATAAGTCATCCATATTTTCTGAATCTTCAAAAGATATAGAGAATATCAATGCCACTTTTGACATCATGGAATCTTATTCCCACTTACCACAATTGAGCAATGGTCAAGTTGATTTATCAAAAGTTCAAGATGCACAACTTATGAAGACAAAACCAAACAGAGGAAAAGGTTATACAGTGGGTAACTCCTGTATAACAGAGGTGGTGATTGACAACAAGCCCACCAAACTTTTGCTTGACCCAGGAGCCTTCTGCTCTTGTGTTGGAAAATCTTTTCTTAAGACTTGTCTACCAAATTTTGAAGACCAATTGTTACCAATTGATGGGATAAAATTCAACAGTGCAAGTAACCCAATGACAGCATTAGGAATCTTTGAGACCAATGTCATATTCCCACACATAAATGGGAGTTTAAGGATCACAGTTGAATTTGTTATGGAAAATTTCTCTAGTACCCATTTTATATTGGGAAATGACTATTTAATCATATATGGGATAGATTTACATAATAACAACGACAGATACTATACTATTGGAGACAATAAGCGCCAAAAATTTGCCTTTTTACCATTTAAAAGACAAATTACAGTAAAAAAAGTATCACCAGTCAACTTAAAGTTAGAGAAATTCAAGTCTGAACAGTTAAATGAGGCTGAAATAAGCCTTCATCTGACTGATAAACAATAAAATTAACTTCTTCCCTTTTTTATGACCACAGAGGAGCATTTGCTACAGACAAAGAACCTCTAGGAGCAATTATTGGTCATGAAGTTGACATCATTCTTAACATTGAGAGACCTTATCCACCACACTTAAGAAGACCTGCATATCCAGAAAGTCCAAAGTCAAGGGAAGCTCTAGAAATTCATATCAAAGAGCTTCTGGACCTTGGTGTAATAAGAAAAGTAGGCCACAATGAAGAAGTAGAAATAACTACACCAGTCATAGTGGCGTGGCATAATGGAAAATCCAGAATGGTTGGGGACTTTAGAGCTCTGAACAATTAAACTGTTCCAGACAGATACCCAATACCAAAAATCCAAATTGCCCTCACTCAAATATCTCAAGCAGTGTATATAACCACTATGGATGCCCTGAAAGGATTCCATCAAAATGTGGTGACACCAAGAGCAAGGAAATACTTGAGAATTATAGTTCATTGTGGAGTGTATGAATACTTAAGGATGCCCTTTGGTATTAAAAATGCACCTTCACACTTCCAAAGAATGATGAATGAAATTTTCCCTGAAGAACTCTCAGAGGGATGGTTAATCATCTACATAGATGACATTATTATCAGTTCCAAGACTTGGGAGGAGCACATGTTCAGATTATCAAGAGTTTTGACAAAAATTAAATCAGTAAAACATGAAAATCTCCTTGAAGAAATGTCATTTTGGACTTTAAGAACTTACAGCACTAGGACATGTTGTATCTGGTTTGTCCCTTGGAATTGACAAAAACAAAGTTGCAGCATTATTGCTAAACCCCATGCCTCAGAATAAGAAGGAAATTCAGTCATTCTTAGGTTTTGCGGGATATTACAGGCAACACATTAAAGATTTTGCATCCATAGCAAGACCACTTTATAAGCTGTGTCACAAAGACACAGTATTTGAAATGACTGTTGACAGAGTCAAAGCTTTTGAGTCTCTAAGAGAAGCATTGACCACTGCTCCACCCTTACTGATGCCAGACTTTAAATTGCCTTTCAAACTGTATATTGATGCATCAGGGGATGGACTGGGTGCTGCACTTCACAAAGCTCAGATCATAAATGATAAACCTGTAGAAGGACCCATATGTTTCATATCCAGGCAAATTAAAACAACTGAAGCCAGATATGGAGCAAGTCAGATGGAATGTCTATGCCTTTTCTGGGCCTTGGAGAAATTGAACTATTTCTTAGAGGGATGTGTTTTTGAAGTGATAAGAGATTGTACAGCTGTCAAATCACTTTTGAACATGAAAACACCAACAGACACATGCTCAGATGGCAAATAGCCATACAAGAATACAGAGGCAATATGACTATTGTTCATAAGGATGGGAATATTCATAAGAATGCAGATGGACTAATAAGATGGCCATTACCAAATAATATTGATAATCCTGCTTATGTGCCAGAAGAAGCTTCACCACAAATTCGAATAGAAGGAATAAGTTTTACAGACTTGAACACCACCTTCTTTGAAGAAGTCAGAAGTAGCTACACTCAAGATACGAATTGTAGCATCTTATGCCATTTACTTAACAAAGACTGTAAAGACAACTCTCTAATACATGCCTTGGATGGAGTATGGAGAAAATCTTATGATGAAGGAAGATTTCACTTACTGGATGGTATAATTTACCACAGAACCAAGCACACATGTGTCATGACAGTTGTAAACAGGTCATTAATCAATCTTGTACTGAAAGAATGCCATGATAGTCCCTTTTCAGGACATCTGTCTGAAGACAGAACAAGAGAGAAAGTAAAGACCTGCATATGGTGGCCAATGTGGCAGAAATATGTTGCAGAGTATTGCAAAACCTGTGACAGATGCCAAAAAGCAAATAAATCCACTGGCAAAAGACTTGGAAATATTATAAAAATCCAAGAACCAAACAGACCTTGGGAAATTGTCCATATGGATTGGGTAACTGGCCTACCACCAGTAGATGACAGGAGCTATAATGCTTGCCTCATAATTGTGGACAGATTTAGTAAAACTCCAATCTTTTTACCTTGCCACAAAGATGATACAGCCATGGATACAGCTCTTCTGATATGGAATAGAGTAGTGTCATGGACTGGAATATTTACAAATATCATCAGTGATAGAGATCCCAAATTCACTTCAGCACTATGGACAAATCTTCACCAATTATTTGGCATTAAACTGTCTTTCTCTACAGCCTACCACCCACAAACTGATGGCCTGGCTGAAAGGATGATCCAAACCTTAGAGGACATGGTGAGAAGATTTTGTGCATATGGCCTTGAATTCAAAGATTGTGATGGATTTACCCATGATTGGTGTACTCTGTTGCCAGCACTGGAATTAGCATATAAAACATCAATCCATGCCAGGACCAATCAGACTCCTGCTATTCTAGAAAAAGGATGGAACCCCAAGTTACCCCAAGATTCCTTGAGGAAAGATCTGATTGAAATACATCCCACAGCTGCTAGCTTCAAAGGAATTCTAGACAAAGGTAGAAAGCATGCAGTAAGATGCATGGAGGACTCTTTTGCATATGCTAAAGACAAATGGGATAAATCACATGCAACTCCAGATTTCAAAGTGGGGGACCTAGTTGTATCCACCACTAACTTCAATAACATCAAAGGATGTAAAAAGTTGAAATACTCCTTTGCAGGACTTTTTGTGATTAAGGCCCTCCATGGAGAAAATGCTGTTGAAGTAGAGTTGTCTGAAGAACTTAGCAATAAGCACCCTACATTTCCAGTAAGCTTGATAAAGCCATATAAATCTAGTGATGCTGAGAAATTTCCCTTGAGGAATAAGATTTCCAAAGTTATACCTCCTATTGAGACATCTGGTACTAAGAAAGTTACCAAAGTTCTTAAAGAAAGGAAATTAAGAACCAAGAAAGTAAGGGAATACCTTGTTAGGTACAGTGACCCAACTTGTGAAGATGAATGGTTGGAAGAAAAAGATATACCAGAAGCTACCAAACTCCTCAGAAGATTCAGACACACTAGAAACACCAATATTACAAAGTAATATTTTTTTTAGGGGGAGGGAATGTGAGCCTTAGAGGTAATTTCATATACCCAAAAGACCACAAATACAAAAATAACATATTAATATAAATAAAATAAATTTATTTATATTATTAAAATAAAAATCAAAATATAAATATAAAATTATATTAAAAATAAAAAAATTAATTACAATTTAAAAATAAAAATACATTAAATTTTGTAAGTATAAAATTACATTTATACTTGAAAAAATTAAATAAAAATGAAATTTTAACAAAATTGTGAAAAAAATAAAATAGGAAAAAAGTTAAATAAAAATTATTATAGCTTTTTATTCAATAAATAAACACATAAAAATTATTTCACCATCGGATTCCTCATAGAAAATCAGGTGGGGTCACCTCTGAGTGAAATTCTTGTAACTCAACTCTAAATAAGCTTAAATTAAGTTTTTAGTATTTTCAATACAAAAGTTGAAAATCCTCAAAATCTTAATTTAATTCACACCACATGTGCTGTTAACCATCAATTTTTGTGTTAAAATTGAGGTGTTGTGTTTAGTTTAGAAGTTATGAGGAATTGAAGTATTTTCAATTGAATTCAATTGAAATGTCAAAATGTGCGCATGTATTACATAAGTGAACTTTGATTTAAATATGAGGTGTCAATTATTACTGTATTGTACTTTACAATTGAATTGAATTACATATGTAAATTATAAGTATAATACATGATGAGGAATTAAAGGAAAAATAAATTGGAAAGATTAAATATGGGGGGGAAAAGGAACTCCAGCTCTAAGGGGGAGCTAGACCCCCAAAGTCCTTGTTGACAGGCATGGGATGTCAAAATTCACGCGAAAGTTCATCACTTTTGGCCTGGAATTGAGTTACAGGGTCTGTGGACTCAATTGATGATGAGGTTTTGATACCAACTGGGGTAGTTTTAGCTGTTGCCAAGAGGGTAAAACTACCCTTAAGATAAACCCATCAGAGTAAAAACAGTTTTAACTGGTTTCTACGTCTCTGACACACATTCTGACGTGTTTTGAAGGCTATAGGCCTGGTATCGCTATAGTAATGGCTGATTTAAGGGACTAAAATGGCTAAAAATGGCTTAAACCAGCCCTTTTTGGTCTAAACCAGGGTTCAATGATGCCATAATTGGCTTTTCTGTTGTCAGACTGTTTTTCACGACTGACAAGAGAAAATTTTACTTTTGGAGTAAGAGAATTGATTTCTATAAAAGAATGTCTTCTTTGCCGCACTTTTCTTTTCATGTTAGAATCTTTTCCTTTTATAATTAGTTTAAACATTGTTAAACCAATCAATAAAAGATTCCAACCACCTTTCTTATATCATTTTAAACCTTTTAACCACGTGAACAAATCATTATAATCATTGTTTGTGACTCTTCCAATGTTTTTTACCCCTGAACCACCCCAAAAGTGAATTAAAGCATCTTTCATCACTGTAAACCTTGTCACTTTGTTTCCAAATTCACTCTGGTCACTTTTGGGCGTGTTTTCTCTTTAATATTCTTTTTAAATACTTTGTTCTTTAATTAATTGCTTGCAGTTCTTTGCTCAATTCATTCCAATTGAAATTGCTCTTGAAGAAATTTCTTTTGTAGCCTTAAAATATCTCTTGTAGAGTATTTTTTGGATAAACTTTTATTGTTGGTAAAACAATAAATTTTTATAATATTATTGTTTTATACTAATAAAGTTATAAACGATAAAATTGGCGTGTTTTCTCTTAAAAATAATATTCTTTACTATTTTTAATTGATTTTTACCTTATACAAATTTTCAGGACAGGAAAAGTACTTTATTTTTAATCAAAGTTTCATATCCACACCTTACACAAACCTTAATGATTCCTAAGAACTGCAAAGTAGTGAAGAAAAAACTCCAAGGGTGGATGAAGACACACTTATTTCAGAAATGGTAGATGAAATCCATCCTGAAAATGTTGAAACTAATTAACAAAAAAACCATCCACCAAAAATCAAAATAATAGGTCCTCGGCCTCCAACCTTGATCTCTAGTAACATCGATCAACTTAATTACTTCCTTTTCCCAGAAGAGGAAATTCTCTCATCACCAATACAATGACAATACCTTTCATTTACAAGAATGCGTTGAAATCTGAAAACAGGATCCTTTGGCAAGAAGCAATTGAAAAAGAACTCAACAACACAAATCAACATAATGTGTGGGAAGTCATCGACCTGAAGGAAGATTAAAAACTCATTGGCACAACTTGGATATTCAGGATCAAGAGTAATGATAGGAATGGGGCCACAGAATACAATGCAAAACTTTGTGCTCAAGGTTTGAGCCAAACACAAGGATGCGATTTCAACAAAACCTTTCCTCCAACAGGAAGACTGAACTCACTACACACTCTGATAGTGTTTTCCATCAATAACAATCTGGGATTTCACCAAATTGATGTAAAGAGCACCTTCTTGAATGCTGAACTCACTGAAACCATTTACTTAGCAATACCACAAGGACTAAACAAAGATTAGCAAAAAAAAATTACGTCTCAGGAAGGCTATATATGGTCTAAAACAGGCACCATTAGCATGGTACACTCAATTGAAAGAATGGTTGGTGAAAACAGGCTTCAGTGTGAATATAGTAGATCCTTGTGTTTTATTCAAGAAAAAATAACCACCAACATGGATATACATACACCTTGATGACACTTCAATCTTCAGAAAGAATGTCACCGTGCTCAAAGAAGAAATAAAAAGGGAGTTTGACATCAAAGATTTTGGACTAACGGACTTGATCATAGGTATAAAGGTGACACAACTGAACAGGGATATCATCTCAGACCAAAGACATTATTCTGAAGCCTTAATAAATTTATATGGCATGAGTGATTGCAAAGAAACCTCCACTCCTCTGGTTCCAAATGAACACTTAGGACCTGCAACTGGAAAAGAAATTGAAAGTTTCAAGCTCCTAAAAGCCAACTTCAGGAGTGCTGTTGGCAGCATAAACTATCTAAGCTCAGCTACGCGCCACAATTTAGCTCACATAGTAGGTTCCTTATTGCAATACCTTGAAAATCCTGGCATTTAGCAATGGAAGAGCTTTCTTCACATTTTACAGTATCTAAAGGGATCTCAAGAGTTAAGTCTTCTCTATCCTAGAAATGGCAAGGAAGGCATCATTGCATATAGTGATGCTGACTGGGGCAACTGGAAAGCAACCAGAAGATCAATATCCAATTATCTGGCCTCATTTGAAGGGGGGCTAGTGATTTGGAAGAATAGGAAACATCAATCTGTATCAACTTCGACTGCCAAAGCAGAGTATAAATCTCTGTGCAACCTAACATCAGAACTCCTTTGGCTTAAGCAATGGACAGCAGGAGTTGGGATAAGGAATGCACAGTCTCCAATTTTGATATGGAATGATAATCAAAGCTGCATAAACACTGCAAACAGTGATAGCAACTTCAACAACAAGCATATGAAACACGTCCACATACAGATTCACTTCGTCAGGGAAGCAGTACAATCAAAAGATTTTTTACTGAAATATGTTTCAAGTGGAAACATGCTAGCTGATTTTTTGACCAAATCTTTCAATGGGAACATATTGGAAAGAGCACTATGTTCTCTGGGCATTTTGGGACTAAATGTGAGGGGGGATGTCAGAGAATTGGCCAAAAAGAGCCATGATTAACCATCTCCACCTTTAGCTCAAACACACCTAAGTATCCAAAGATGATCTAAAAAAGAAGACTTGCCATGGATTCACCACAAATTGTAAATCAATGGCAGTCACTAGCACCTAAATAAAACCACTCCTTACTCCCCTCTCAGCCAATGATTCCAATCACTTCATATTTTCCTCTTCACTTCATATTTTCCTTCTCACTTCTGTTTCCTGATCTCTTTACGTTTCCTGAGCTTTTTTTTCTTTTTTTTCTTCTTCTTCTTTGTCTCATCTTAACTTCTTATTTTCTTGTCTCAATCAACTTCTCAACGTTCCTGGTGTCTCTCATCACCATTCTTGTTTTCTTACTTACTTGAATATACAATCTTTGTAACTAGCATTGGTACAACCTCTTCCAGTGTTTCTTAACAATGTGATACTAACCCAATCTTTAACACAGCTTGTTGTAGCGCTACCATTATTCACAAATATACCTCTATTCTTCTTATTACTTGTATTCCACCTCTTAGGTACTTAACTCTTTGTTGCTCTCTTTGTCTTACTGCTGTTAATTAAAACACCTCTTAGTTATTTCAGTTTTATCATTGGCTAGTAGGGTAATCAATGCGAATACAATTAAAAAGGATAGCAATCCCAGTGCTAATCAGTCTTATGCAAATAACAATAACATGAAATTCATTAGTGGTAGTAGCAGTATGCGGGATTTAAGCTTCAATAATAATGCAATAAATCAAATTTCAGATGCAAAATCTACTGTAAAGACCACCAATAGTAAAAAGAGTATTAACAAAGAGAATGGAATTTTTGATGAAATCAAAATGAAAAATCAAATTCAGCAATTCATAGGAAAGAGTATGATCGAGCAGTCTACAAAACTGAAGGAAACAATATCAATGGCTTTAAAGAATATTACAACAAACATTGATAAGCTATTCTTTCCAAATGAAGACTACAACAAACTGAAAATTTACATTGAAGAAATAAAAAAACGCAAAAAGTCATTTTATTTTGAATTTCTAAATGAAGAAGAAATACAAACTTGTAACAACTTCTATGATTCAGAATATACAAAACAAAAAGAACTTTATTTTAATAATTTCAAAACTAAAAATATTATCATGAAAATTCTAAATAAATACAGCTGTTATTATTAATTATAAATTACATTTATCTTTTTTTTATTATTTTTTTAGTGTTATGAAATGTGAGCCTGCAAGCATGTACTGGCGTACCTGCTACACCATCTCCAACTCCAATTTCTATTTTTATTTAATTATTAGGTTCAAAACTTAAGCTGAAAATTCAATTTTATGATTTTAAATATTGATGATGTCATAAAATCATTATATGAAATCATTTAATTTTGTAAATATAATTACTATTTCATTTTGTTTTGATGATGTCATAAAATGCTTATATGAAATCATTCCAATTCTAGTATTTAGAATATTTAAGAGGATCATTCTTACCTTTGAATGATACCTCAGAGCTCAATTCTATATAAATTTTTTCACAGTTTAAATTGAATTATTTATTACTTTAAAGAATTCAAGACCTCTCAATTTTCAATTGTTAATTTCTATTACTTAAAAATTATAAATTATCTCTAATATTATTAGCGAAGCTCATTCCACTAATAATACTATAATTTAACTACAGTGACGTCTCTACTATTTTATTTTAATACTATTCCACTTTTAATTGATTTATTAAGTTCCTTCTATATAAACTGGAAGTCACAAAAGAGAAACCAGCTTACAATTAGTCCTGTTGTCATTAGACATAGTTGTTTTAATTTAGCCTCTTGCTATCTACCGTTGAGGCATGTTATTATTTCTGGTCATCTTAAATTACTTCACTCCTTGTTTATGAAATACATGCATTCAGTATTATTCTCTGACAATATATCAAAAAGAGATAAGACATGAGAGATAAGGAATAGGTAAAGTACCTAAAGGATAGAAACACTATATAACAACTATTAAATAAGGCAACAAAGTAAGTGTAGAGTGAAGCTGAGTGCCACACCTAATACACAATAGCACTATAGCAATAAAACAATATAGTAAAAATATAAGACAAAAGGAAGAATAAGTAGTAAGTGAAGGCAGTTGAAAATATTTTGTTTTATCTGATCTTTTCTAAAAAAAACATAAAGAGAACTATAAATAACAGTGTGATATTTGATAAGGACTAATTCAAAGTGTTTTCAATAAATGAGGTCTGTGGTTGGTCATCTGATACATCTCAGGCTCTCAGATGGTAAGTCTTATGATCTAGTCTGCTGATTCTAGTGGTCGTTTCTTACCAAGAATACTAACACAAACAAATCTAAGTCAAAAACTGAAATATTTCCGAAGTTAAAATACAATTCCCTTTAAAAAAATATATCTATGACTCAAGTTCTCCAAGTAGAATGGGCAGAAGTGGTAGTGCATTCCTTTCTTACATACTAATGATTGATGTATGATCCTTACATGACTCTCTGTTTGAGAACACATTATTTTCATGGTGAGTGAGGTCTTGCATTTCACATTCTGCCTCCTTTTCGATACGTGAATTGTACTTTTCAGGCATTGTCTCTCAATTCACACAAACACAGCTGTGAAAAAACTTACTTTCAAAACTCATCATTCAAGACCTAACCTCAATATTAATATTACTCATGATATCCTGGCACATTCTTCTCATTTCTCCATCTGAGTCTTATCTTTCTTTCCTCAACTAAAAACTCATCTCTTCCTCTTCTATATAATACTATGTTTTTTCCTTTAATTTATAAAAGATCAAAATCAAATAATAATCGACGTATATTTTATTAACTCTTCCTATTTCCTTTATATGATTTTTTGTGACTGGTAAAATTGTTTTCCTCACACATATTTACTTAAGATCACTTCCTTCTGTTATTAATTCACCTTTGTTCCAAAAAAAATCACCATAGGTATAATATAAAATCCATTTTTTATTCCATGTTCTGTAGATACAAGCAAAATATTGAGCTGAAATTTTAGCTTTTTTGTTTTGAAAATTAACATATTTACAGTCTCTATCAACTCATATATCATCAAACTAAAAGACCTGCCTGCAAGATTAACAACAATGACCAAAACAACAACCTACAAAAAATCATTCCAATCCTAACTGACAATAAGTATTCAGAATGTAAACCTAGAATGATTATTTGTTTAAAACAAAGAAGACTAAATCAGTACTGTACCAAACAATGCATTGCAGGAGATGGCAAGACACAAACACCAGTAGCAGAAGAAAAATTAGTAGATGCCAACGTTGAATCTTGCAGAATAATTACTAATTTCCTAGATTCAAGAACTTTTTCAGCTCTATTTACTTCTGAAGAAATCACACAAAATAGTTTCTTACTATGGAAAAAATTTAAGGAAAGATTTTCATTTTCATCATTGAATAGCAAAGCCCAAATATGCAGAAAGTTTCACAGATTCACTTATGAAAATAGCCTCAAGAATTTCATTGCAAACACTAAAAACTGTCTCTTTGACATAGCATCAGTTGGGATAGCTGTGGAAGATGAAATTCTTGCATTCTTGATTCTCACTAAACTCCCTGAAGAATTCCATTCTCTAATAGAAAAAGCCACTTTAAAGGCTAATAATCAAGGAAATCCCAATGGTATTCTTAATGTATTTCATGAAGCAACTCAAAAAGAAGGAAAACTATCAGTGGACTCTGCCAAGGCTTTAGTTCTCAAAAAAAATGATTTGGTGTCAAAAATTGTTAATTACTGGAGCAATGGCAGACACAATTTTATTGTCACCACCCATGAACCACAGATATGCTTGCAATTACATCCCAAATCGAGACCTGAAAGAAAAGATCAAAAATCCAACTTTACCGTAGCTCAAGCTTTATTTATGCACAAGCAAAAGAAGATAAATCAAAAACAATCATTAACGGTAGTCCTTGATACAGGAGCTTCCAACCATATGGTCAACAATAAATCATTCTTTGAATATTTACATCAACACCCCCAAACCAAAGTGGCTACTGGATTGTCACAGGGGCTCTTCGAAGTGAAGAGGGCCTGGCACTCAGTAAACTGGGACTCACTTATGGAGGGCTCAAAGATATGGTAAGAAGGAATACACTGAAGAGTGTTAAATATAAATTGCTAAAAGAATAAATATAAGAAAAGCAGCAACAAGAAATAAGAGTAAGAAATAGAAGAGCCAACCACAAACAAGTCCAAGTCCACTGTTTTAACCTGTCAGAATGGAAAGAGAAGGGTTAATAAGGATATGGTCACCCAACTCATACTGTACAGGCGAAGAAAGAAAAGGCAAAGACTAAATTAAAATTAAATAATTATAATACCCAATTATAAGGATAAGAATAATTATAAAATAATAAATAAACTAAATTAATTAACTGGGGAAAAGTCCCCAGGGGGGAGAAAGAGGGTCTGGTATATGTGAGAGTCACCAGCCCTGATCCAGAGGAAGAATTTTCATGAGAATAATTGATGATTGAATTGAGTCTGGCCAATACAGGTCCTGTACAGCTGTACAGAACCTGTACAAGAGGTGTGGTGTATTTGAGTGATCATACAGTTCCATACTGGTGTATTGAAACTGTATTGGGTGAATCCAACCTGTACAGGTATTGACAGGCTGTATTGATGTACCAAGCTGTATGCATGTTTCAGAATGAAGATTGCTGAAACTGAATGCTGATGCAGATACTGGATTTGCTGATTTGGGGTGTTTGAGTGGGTGTATGAATGAATACCCTTACCCCTGATGGATGGTTGTTACAGTATCCCCCTATTGAAACTGGTGGGCTCCTGAACACCATAATACCCTGCCACTGTTGAGTGGCATCTCATTATCCCCACATTTTTTCAAAAAAATTTCTTTTTAATTTTCTTTTCCTCTTGACCATTATCCTGAAAATCCTTCATTACTCCTTCCCTGTCAAAATCAATTGATTCCCCCTTTTTCCAAGTTTGAGTAAGTATTCCACTTCAAAAATATGCATTTCTTGTTGTCTGATTCAATGAACCATCTCCTTGGGATGTGGCCTTGGGATATATCCCAGAATAAGGTCCACTGAGCTCTTGTGCTCAAAAAATGATGCCCAATGAGTATATGAAGTGTACTCATTGGGCAAGGCTTAATACATTGAAAAATTGAAAAATTACCTCCAAGGGGTCTTGTCCCCATTACCCATGGAAATGGCCTCAACAGCCCTCCAAAGTGCTTTGGGCTGTGGCCTTTACCCCTGATGATTCTTGACATCTCTTGATTTTTATGGCCTTTTGGGCCTTTTGGATGTTTTGGTGAACTTAGGTCTTTATATGATTTTTGGCCATAATTGGCCTTTTTATGCCTTTGGGGTCCTACAGTCCGTACGCCGTGGGCCGTGGGCCGCGGTCTGCGGTCCGTGGGGGTTAATGGAGGCCCCCAGGACCAAAATGGAGCCCCTGGGCCCAAATTTGCTGGGGACCCAGGGTGACCAAGGGGCCCAGAAATGGCCCAAGCATAAAATTCACCATACATGGCCTGGACCCATTGATGGGGTCCAGGACCATCAACATCCTGGCCTCCCCAAAGTTGCAGGGGAGGCCCTGGGTGATGAGTTCAGCCCCAAAGGGGTATGAAAATTCACCTTAGAGGCTTTGAGGGGGGGCATAATTGAGTTATGGCCCCATTTCCTTGAGGTCAAATTCTTTTTTCTTGATATGGAGTGGATTGATTCTGACGTCTTGAATCTTCTGCTTGCATATTCTTCAGTTATGAGTTCCAAACAGATTGAACTCACTGAATCTTCTCCTTCTGCACCGCCACCGTCTGTTCTTCATGGTTGTGGCATCTTCAGTCGATTGTCCTCCCTTTCCATGGTGTCTTCTGGCCATTTTGATCCCTCCCAAACATATGATGGGTTCAGAGCAGTTGAAGTTCTTGATCCTTCCTGTACTGAGTGTTTGGGGGGGAAAGATTGCTTTCAACATTACAATCCTCGATCATCAAAATGCCATTTTTGCTTCATTGGGAAGAAGCCATGCTGCCGTACCGGATCGACTTTGTCCCAGGTAAGGAGGCACTTATGGAGCAGGAAAGATGGGCCTTATGGGCAGGAATTCCCCATTCTTGAGGAGCCTACCCCTGATGCCACTTCTGGATTTTCTCAATGTGAGTGATTTGCATATTTTGATTGAATTGGTGCTGATATCTTGATGTAGTGACTGGTTCCAGGCAGAGGGATGTGGCCAGATGGACTAATGTTGGAGGGTCCATTCCAATCAGTGGTAGGCCCATCCACTACAGCTCAGAAATCCCAATTTCAAGGACCAATGCTGATGGAGTGGTGAAAGTAGTGAAGAAACTAAGAAGAATTGTTGATTCCCCAACAGATCCAGATGCTCAAGGAAGTGATGAGTTGGATGGTGAAGAAGTTCAAGTTATTCCTCATTCAATTGGTCATCCATCCAGCTATTCCTCTTCTCAACCTCTTGCCAACACCAGATTCCAAAATCAAGTCATTCCCAGCACTCCAAGAACCTTCCAACCAATGCTTGCTTCCATTCCTACAACCCTTCCTCCTCCTTCACCAACTACTTCCCACACCGCCAGGCCTGCCTTGAATCCAGCAGTAAGACCATCCCCAGTTCAACAGCCCAGGAACTCACCCATAAACACCTCCCGTCAACTCCAACCTGTGGCCAGCTCCAGCAGAAGAAGAGATGGATTGTCCCCTCTGCCGTTTCCTGCCGCTCAAGTTTTTCAAAGAAGAGAACGTTGGCCTATCCGTGTTACCAGAGAAGATCCCAACGTGGCTAGTGAAAGTCAAGATGCTGTGGCCAGATTGTTCAGGAGGGTTGATAGGAATAGCAGAGAGGTGATTATGTATGCCAATGACAGGACTATTCCAGGTACTGCTTCTGAAGAGATGGCTGCAAAATTTGCCTGGTATGAAGATGAGTTGATAAATGATTTCCAGAGAACTTTTGATGATTTGGGTAGAGATAACTAGTTTCCTTTTCCTTGTTTGTGTTTGGTTTGCCTTCTATCCCCACTCTTATAAATACTAAAAAATGAAAAAATAATGGAACCTCCCAATACATGATTTGGGCGGGGATGCTGCTGTCTTAAGAAATAAAAGAAAGAAAATTATAAAAGTAAATAAAGAAAGAAAAATAAAAGAATAAGAGAGAATGAGAGTAAAGAAAGAAATAAAGAAAAGATCCTGATGGTTGGTCCTTCTTGTGGTGAGTTGCTTGATTCTGGCCAAAAAGTGTCTGAAAAATGAAAACCAAGCATTTGATGCTCACAGAGTGGCCAAGGTGATGTTTTACAAGAAGTAGAACCCTCAGGGATGCATACCAGGAGATGGAACTTACTTTCATAACTTCCACTCCCCACCAAGCACCATAAAATTGAAAAGATTGCCATAAATGACTTCTGAGATGAATTGCCATAAATGACTTCTGAAAAGAATTGCCGTAAATGACTTAAAGTAATAATCTCTTGAATTATGATGATTGGCATAAATTGAAATGATAAATGAAAAGAAAGAAAAGAAAACAAAGAAAGGAATATTTGGCCATATCTTGATAAGGTCCAAATCAGGGGGTATTGGTGTTGTATGCTTCCTGAACCTGTCCAAAGAACTGACAAGTGCTCACAAAGTGGCCAAGGTTATTCTTACAACAACATATGGGTAGAATACCCCCTTAAAGGTGCATGCCAGGAGAGGAACTTACTTTCATAACTTCTTCTCCCCACCAAGCACCATAAATCAAACTCTTGAGGTATTTGGACCAGGCTTGTCTGGATACAATGAATGGAAGTCCTTGACAAGATCTGGTGAGTTGGTAAGGTTTGAAGCTGGTTCCCAAGTGGTTCTTTCTGGGTCTTCACTGAATCCTTTCCACTCTACCAGATACCATAATTTACCTCTTTTGAGTTTTGAGTCCAGAACCTGAGCCACTTCCCATTCTTCTTGCTCCTCCACTAAAACTGGTGGTGGCGGCAATTGATGACGATTTGGGATAGTTGAATGCTTGACTGGTTCCAATAAGGACACATGGAATACAGGGTGAACTGTCTTTCATTGCTGAGGCAACTTGAGGTGATATGCATGGCTGCCAATCTTCTTCAGAACTTCAAAAGGTCCCAACCATCTTGCTGATAACTTCTTGGTGGGTCTTGTTGTCTTGATGTTCTTGGAAGCTAGCCAAACTTTGTCCCCAGGTTGGCAATCAGGTGGAATTTCTCTATTTCTATCTGCATACTTCTTGAATCTCCTTATTGCTGACTCTAATTCTTCTTTGACAACTTTCTGTACTGATTGAAGTTTTGTTGATAGCTTTCCAGCAGGTGAGTCTTGAGAAATATGGATTGAGTCAAAGCTGGGATTTCTTCCATAAATGGTGAAAAAAGGTGATTGCTTGGTTGATGAATGTTCTGCATTATTATAGGCAAATTCAGCCAGAGGGAGCCAGGTGTACCAGTCATCTTGATTATAGCTGACATACATCCAAAGGTACTGTTCTAGTATCTGATTTACCCTCTCTGTCTGTCCATCTGTTTCAGGGTGAAAGGCAGTTGAAAGATCTCTTGATATCTTGAGCTGCTGACACAATTGAGTCCAAAATGATGAAACAAATAAGGATCCTCTATCACTGACAATACTGACTGGAAGTCCATGCTTGGAAAATACATGACTAATGAAGATTTGAGCTAAATCCAGAGCAGTGATTGTTCCATAAGCTGGAATGAAGATTGCCATTTTTGAGAATCTGTCCACAACTACTAAAATTGAATCAAAGTTGTTTGACAGTGGCAATTGAGTGATGAAGTCCATTGATAATTAATTCCAAGGACCAGACGGAATTGAAAGAGGCTTGAGTAATCCAAACTTCTTGTGATGAATGTTCTTGTTTCTTGAACATTTCTGACATGAGGACACATAGTCCTTGATGAATTGATTCATGCCAGCCCAATAAAAATCCCTCTTGATGAGCTTGAGGGTCTTCTCCTGGCCAGGATGGCCAGCTAATGGTGAGTCATGACGCTTTTGAAGGATATTGAGTTGAAGTTCTTCATTGCTTGGGATTACCACTCTATCTTTGAATAATAATAACTTGGCTTGAGGTTCAAGAGAATAATCTGGAACTGATTCACCTCTTGCTAGTTTCTTGAGTATTTCTTTATAGTCTTTGTCTTGCCATACTTCTTTTTGAATCTTGTCCACTAAATCTGAGAAGATTTCCACTTTGATTGAGAAGAATCTTGACTCTTGAATTCCATCTTGCTTAAGTACTTGATGAAAATTTTGAGGATTCTTGCTGATGAAGTCCACCCCCCTCTCTGGGTACACGTTGTCCAGACGTGACAAGGCATCTGGTAAAGTGGCCAGCCTGCCTGGGCGGTAAGTGATAGTGAAATGAAATTCTGAGAGAAATTCAGCCCAACGGGCCTGACGACGAGTAAGAACTTTGGAAGACATGAAATACTGCAAGGAAGAGTGGTCTGTCAAGACCTCAAAAGTATTGGAAAGAGAAAGAAGAAATGCCCTCCAGCGCTTGAGAGCCCAAACTATGCCAAGGAGTTCCTTGTCATGAATTTCATAGTTGAGTTTAGCTGGTAAGAGCTTGCAACTATCAAATGCAATGGGATGCTTTCCAGAGTCATTCACCTGACTCAGTATGGCGCCCAACGCATAATCAGAAGCATCAGTCTCTACAATAGTAGGTAGAGATGGATTGAAATGGGATAAGATAGGAGCAGAGGTGAAAGCTTCTTTGAGTGCTTGAAACTGACTAAGAGCTTCCTCATTGAAGATGAAAGGAGAATCTTTTATGAGAAGGGAAGTGAGAGAAGTGATTTTTTTGGAGAAATTTTTAATGAAACAACGATAAAAATTGGCAAAGCCAAGAAAGGATTGAAGGGCCTTGATGTTTTTGGGCTGAGGCCAATTGAGGATTTGCTGAACTTTTGAAGAATCCATCTTGAGGCCATCACTTGAAACAACATAGCCCAAGTATTCCACACTTGAGGCATGGAATACACACTTGGAGGCTTTGGCAAACAGATTATTGTCCCTCAGTCTTTGGAGAACAGAGGCCACATGTTTGACATGTTCCTCCTCAGAACTGGAAAAGACCATAATATCATCTAAATAAACCACAACAAACACATCCAAAAAATCTGCAAAGATATCATTTACTAGATTTTGGAAAGAAGCAGGAGCATTGGTCAAACAAAATGGCATGACCAAATACTCATAACTACCATATTTGGTTCTAAAGGCAGTTAAGTGCTCATCCCCCTCTTTGATTCTCAGAAGGTTATATGCACCACGCAAATCTATCTTGGAGAAGATAGTGGAACGGTTGAATACGGTAAGGAGCTGGTTCATAGGAGGAACAGGGTATCTGTTCTTCCTAGTGACAGCATTGAGTTTGCGGTAGTCAACACACACATGGAGACCTCCATCCTTTTTCTTGACAAAAAGGACAGGTGCTCCTGTTGAAGAGGAGCTTGGTCTAATGAAACCTTTCTCTACATTCTCTGAAATGTAGGCCCGCAGTGTTTCTGACTCTTGATTTGATAATGAGTAGATAACACCAATTGGAGGTAGAAGACCCTCCAATTTGATATGGTGATCACAGGCGCGGTGTGGAAGAAGTTTCTCTGCTTTCACCTTGGAGAATACATCCAAATATTGGTGATAAGCAGGAGGAACAACCTTCAACACAGTTTCAATTTCTTCTGGCTCTTCCTCCTCATCCCACTGCTCCTCCAGGGATGCATGAAAAGATAAGGGAGGAAGGTCCATATCCCCTTGAAAGAGATGAAGTGAAGATATGGCAACATCTTCTCCAACATCCTTTATCTCTTTGAAGACTTCATCTCTTGATGGAAGTAATGACTGAGAGGGAATAATGGAAGGGATATGGACAGAAGAAGGAAGGGAAGGTGTCTTAAGTTCACCGACCAGAGCAACACTGTTGACAGCAGTGGCTAAGTCATTACTAGTAGAAGGAATAATACCACTAGAATCCTTATGACTAGAATCATAGGTGATCATTCCATTTTTCCAATCAATAATGGGATTAAAATGGTAAAGGAAATCATAGCCCAATATCAGGTCTTCTCCCTTGGGTGAATCTATGATAAAGAAGTCCCATTCAAAGCTTGGGAAGGAAGGCAAGTCAACTACCCACTTGGTATAATGGGTGATGAACAAGGCAGGGGATTCATTAGAATCGAAAATGAAAAGAGGAATCTTTTCAGGGAGCTCCGACAGAGTCAATGAGTACTTGAGAACAAAATTCTTTGCAATAAAAGAGTTTGTAGCACCAGAATCAATGAGAATACTATAAAAAATATCAGAGACAGAAGAGAAAATGAGAAATTTTAAAGATTTCTTGACACTAGTATTCAGAGTGCACAATTGTGCTCTTGAAGGAAATAAGTGAGAACCATTGAACACATCATGAATCCCACTCAGGCTTTTCCCTGCTTGCTAGGGAAGCCTCTTGATGATGACCCAGGCTTGTTCTGAGGTCTCTTGAAGCATTTTTCAATTGGGTGCTTTCCACCACAATAAGTACACAACCCCTCTTTAATCCTCCTCTCCTTTTCAGAACCAATTAATTTATTGTCCTTATTGAGGAGAGCAGCATGGGGCTTGTCCTTTGAAGCTTGAAATTGCTTGCCCTTCTTGTTCTTCTTCTGGTGAGACCTCTTTGAAGATGAGTTTTGAGGATGCCTATATTGATTGGATCCAATTACTGGAGGCTTCTTCTCTTGATTGCCACCCTTTTCTTTTTGCCTCTCATGATATCTTGTGTCTAATTCTAAGGTGAAATCCATAAGTTCTTGAAGAGTATCAAAAGTTCCAGGGTGAGAAGCCAACTGATCCAATAATCTTGATGCCAATCCTCTTCTGTAAACATGGATATAAGCTCTTTCCCCCCAATCTCCAATTCTTGACATTAAGCTTCTGAAGTCTGCAATGTGCAAGGAAACGTGACCACTTTCCTTCATCCTCAAATTGTCCAACTCTTGTTCAGCTTTCCTGACTTCATTGGGGTCACCAAACGGAGTGAATAATTGAGATTCAAATAATGGCCAATTATTGAGGAGGTAGGAAGGGTCTTCATTGGAAATGTTTGAGAGATAGGGTTCAATCCACTTTCCAGCTCTACCAGTGAGAAAAGAAGTTGAGTAAAGAACTTTCTTCCTGTCAGAGAAGAAATTTGCTGGATCAGGAGCTTGAGTACCATCAAAAGAATCAGGTGCCTTCATGGATGGAGTCTTGAAAGCAGGGGCTTTGGAATTGTCCCTGGGAGCAACTGCTTGAGTGAGTTGCCCCATGAATTGAGTCATCTGCTCCATCATCTTGAGGAGACTTGGATCAGTTTGAGAGACAAGAGGTTGACTAGAAAGGGCTAGATTAGAACCCTGAGGCACCTCTGGAGCATTTTCCAAGGCATCTGCCACTTCAGTTTCCCCAGAATCTTCCTCTTCCACAGACTCTTCCCCCTCTTCATCTTCAACTTCCCCTTGTCTTGCTCTTGCACCTTCAGACATGCCAGGGTAGCCACCCAAAAGTCCAGAGAAAGATCTTGATCTTCTAGATTTCATTCCACCTCTTCTTGAGGGTGCTGCTCCTTCCATTGGTGGTCCTCTGTCCAAATTTGCACTCAGTTGATGAACTGTTGGTGTGCGGTCAAGAGGAGCCCTTGCTGTAGGAGTGAGAACAGCTTGATTTCTTTGGGATCTAGTATTTTTGGCTGGGGGACTATGCTGAACTGGCATTTTGAATAAAATGAAATAAAACTTGATGATACTTTGAATAAACTAAGGCTTGACCAAAACAATCAAATTGGAATCTTGATGAACTTGAGAAATCAATCAATAGTCTTGAAGTGAATCAATATGAATGAATCTTGAAGAGTGAAGATGACAAAGTCAAATTCTTATGAACAATCAATTTCAATCAATAAGTCAAATCAACTAAATCAAGTCAATTCAAAATAAAATCAATTAAGCCTTGAGGAATTCAATCAATATCTTCAAAATTCAATTCAATTTTCTTGAGGAATCAAATTCAAATCAATAAATCAAATCAAATCTTGAGGATAAATCAGCTATCTTGAGGAATCAAATCAGGTCAATCAATCAAATCAATCAAAGTCAAATCAAAGTCTTGAGGTGAAATCAATGTCTTTAGGAATCAATCAATAAATTTGAGAAATTTCAAAACCAAAATCACTGAATACCCCAAATCAATAAAAATCCCTGAATGATGAATCAATTAACCCAAATAATTCCACTCAAATAACCTGATAAAAACCTGAATTCAGAAAAAAAGAGAAATGAGAATGATAAAGAATAAAATTAAATGGTCAGCAGAACTTTTGAAATGAGAAAAAGAATCAATTTTCATTTTGAATAAAATGAATGAGATGAAAATTGATGAGAGAGAAAAAATCATAAAAAATCATAAAAAATCATAAAATCATGAAAAGGTCATAATTGAAGAATGAGAGGAATGAATAAAATGAATGAAAGGAAGAATCAAATATGAGTTAATTAATTTAATGTCACAGGGGCTCTTCAAAGTGAAGAGGGCCTGGCACTCAGTAAACTGGGACTCACTTATGGAGGGCTCAAAGATATGGTAAGAAGGAATACACTGAAGAGTGTTAAAGATAAATTGCTAAAAGAATAATTATAAGAAAAGCAGCAACAAGAAATAAGAGTAAGAAATAGAAGAGCCAACCACAAACAAGTCCAAGTCCACTGTTTCAACCTGTCAGAATGGAAAGAGAAGGGTTAATAAGGATATGGCCACCCAACTCATACTGTACAGGCGAAGAGAGAAAAGGCAAAGACTAACTTAAAATTAAATAATTATAATACCCAATTATAAGGATAAGAATAATTATAAAATAATAAATAAACTAAATTAATTAACTGGGGAAAAGTCCCCAGGGGGGAGAAAGAGGGGCTGGTATATGTGAGAGTCACCAGCCCTGATCCAGAGGAAGAATTTTCATGAGAATAATTGATGATTGAATTGAGTCTGGCCAATACAGGTCCTGTACAAGAGGTGTGGTGTATTTGAGTGATCATACAGTTCCATACTGGTGTATTGAAACTGTATTGGGTGAATCCAACCTGTACAGGTATTGACAGGCTGTATTGATGTACCAAGCTGTATGCATGTTTCAGAATGAAGATTGCTGAAACTGAATGCTGATGCAGATACTGGATTTGCTGATTTGGGGTGTTTGAGTGGGTGTATGAATGAATACCCTTACCCCTGATGGATGGTTGCTACATGGATGTGGTAAATCTATGTTGGTATCACAAGGAAAAGTATGAGATAAAAATTTTGATCAACTTGGTAATTTTTGGCTTTTTCCAAACAGTCTCTATGTTCCTGATCTAACCATAAACGTATTAGCCCTTTCTTGTATAGCTAAAAATAAAACACAAATAAAAAAACACATCACAATTTGAAATCTAGTTAGATTATAATTGTAAACCCTCATTTATCTGTCCTAACTCAAGTGGTATTTTTGAACTTGTATTAATTTTTTTAACTCCCAATTTCTAAACACACAAACAAAAGAAGATGGTAACCTGTGGAATGAAGAAGTGAGACATATGAATGAATATAATATAAAAAAATTAATAGACACCACTGAAGTTGGAAATGTTTGTGATGAATTTGTAAAACGTAAGATAACTGAACTTCCTTTTAAACATTAATTTACAACTTCTGACAATCTTGACTTATGCAGACCATTTAAAAAACCTTCCATAGCTGGTGCAACGTATTTCCTCATTGTTATACATCAGATGAGTGGATTTATAACCACTAAATTTCTAAAGAACAAAATTTACTGCTTCAACCACTTTTGTAACTTTTGATTATGGGCTGAAAACACCCATATAGCAAAAATCAACAAAATCATCACAGATGGAGGATGAGAATTTGCTAAAAAATCCTTTAAAGATCACTGCATCAAATCAGGGACAAATCATACAATACGTTCACCTTACACTCATCAACACAAGCCCTTCTTGGAAAGAGTTGATTGATATATTTTACAAAAAGCTAGATGTCTTTTACTCTAGTCTAAATTACCACTTGTTCCTATGAAATTCAATTCCCAAACACAAAAATCAAAAAACACTATATTAAATATGGCATAAATTAAACCCACCATTACACAGACTAAAGGGTTTTGGATGTAAGGCTTGGTTACAAATCCCAGCAAACTCCATGTTGAATAAATTTGGATCAAAAGCATGGGATCGAATCTTCTTAGGATATGAGAATGATGCTTCTAGATATTTTATACTTAAACTATCAGATCAAAAAGCTATCATAAGCATAAATGTAATATTTGATGAAGAAATTTCCTTTGTCTCTCTCTCAAGAACAAGTTACTGAAGAAATTCTCATGACCTTTCCAAGCTCAACTCCAGAAATAGAGGAAGAATTACCAAGCAATCACAACAATTAAGGAAATTCTCCAAGCATTGAATCAGTCTCCAAAGAAAACAAAGGTGAAGAATTCTATGTTGATTCATTAGAACAAAAACCTCAAAGAATCAAAGTAATTGGCCCTAGACATCCTACTCTAATATCAAGTGAAATTGATAGTAAAAATATTCTACCATTTCCCCAAAGACAACCCAGAATAAACTTAACTAATATAATAAATCACACTCCAAAAACCTGTAGCAAAGCAATGGCCATTCCAAATAAAAAAGAATGGAATCTTGCAATACGGAAAGAAATCCTTAACATCAACAAAATGAATGTATGGATGTCAACCTGTGACTCAAAACCAGAGCACAGGCATGACAGCCAAACACCATAAACCAATGGTAAAGCTAAGATATAACCAAAACATTGATTTGAGCCAAACCAGCTCAAAAGGTATCAAACAAAATAGGAAACTCACCTCTTTCAAAATATACAAGTCCCATCATCATAGGAAAAAGAATAACAAAGTTATTCCTGCTCAAAGTTGTTGCTTAGCATAAACCTTAATTGTCACCTCTCATCTGAAATACAGAGGAACATGCTTAACCCCAGAAAATGTGTATTGAAGTTGAAGCTCTGAGTCAGGGATATCCAAAGGTACTAGCCAAATTGAGCTAACACCAAAATTACAGAAGTTATGGCCAAAATAAGGTCAAATAAGGGTTAAAAAACATTCACCTGTCATCTAACTTCTAGAGTTTTGGGACAAGTAGGGCTATCTGATGGTGCCTTTAACTTCCCCATATCTTATCTAGAACAAAAGTTATGGTGCAAACAAGCTCCATGCAGATATTGAGAAAATCATATATCTGAATAACAAAACTTGTACCTGGCATATTCTTTCCATATTTGATGTTACCCCTACCAAATGAGGTACCATTGTGTATATCTCATCCAGGGCTACACAATGAGCCAGGTTTGAGCTCAATAACCCAAAAACTGAAAAAGGTATAGCAGCTTTGAGGTTAAAATCCCACAATTGGGCCAATACACCTTTCCTGTGGGATAATATCCCATGACCAGGATTATGAGGGGTCAAGTATACAAAGAAGCATGTTTATACTTAAATACCTCATAGTTCCTTCAATACTGGTGTCCCATACAGGTTCTGTACAGCATTCTATGTGTCATACACATCAGAAGAGGTCTGTTTGGTCCCCAGATGAAAATGTTCACCCTGTATTGGTGTGAGCCTTAGAGGTATTTTCATATACCCAAAAGACCACAAACAAAAATTAATATACAAACATAAATAAAATAAATTTATTTACATTATTAAAATGAAAATTAAAATATGAATATGAATTTACATACAAAATCACAAATATAATCATCATTTAAAAATAAAAATACATTAAATTTGAAAATTGTAAAAACACATTTTTATTTGAAAAAATTAAGTAAAAATGAATTTTCAACAAAATTACCCAAAATAAAATAATTTTGGAAAAAGGTTCAATAAAATATATATTAAATTTTTATTTAACAAAGAAACATATGAAATTTATTTCACCATTGGATTCCTTATAAAAACTTAGGTGGGGTCACCTCTGAGTGAAGTTTTTGTAACTGAACTCTAAATAAGCTTAAATGAAGTTTTTTGTATTTTCTGTATAAAAGTTGAAAATCCTGAAAACCTTAATTTAATTCATATCACATGTAGTGTTAATCATCAGTTTTTGTGTTAAAATTGATTTGTTGAATTGTCAAAATGTGCACATGTATTACATAAGTGAACTTTGATTTACATATGAGGTGTCAATTATTACAGTAGTGTACTGTAAAACTCAATTGAATTACATATGTAAATTGTAAGTATAATACATGATTAAAGGAAAGAATAAATTGGAAAGATTAATTTTGGGGGGGAAAAGGAACTCTAGCTCTAAGGGGGAGTCAGAACCCCAAAATCCTTGCTGACAGGCGTGAGATGTCAAAATCCACGCAAAAATTCATCACTTTTGGCCTGGAATTGAGTCACAGGGTCTGTGACTCAATTGATGATGAGGTTTTGATACCAACCAGGGCAGTCTTAACTGTTTCCAAGAGGGTAAAACTACCCTTAAGATAAAAACCTCTTAGTAAAAACAGTTTTAACTGCTTTCTACGTCTCTTACACTCATTCTGACATGTTTTGAAGGCTCTAGGCCAGGTATTACTATAGTAATGGCTGATTTAAGGGTCTAAAATGGCTAAAACCAGCCCTTTTTTGGTCTAAACCAGGGTTCAATGATGCCATAATTACCTTTTCTGTTGTCAGAGTGCTTTCCACGACTGACAAGAGTGAATTTTACTTTTGGAGTAAGAAAATTGATGGCTATAAAAGAATTTCTTCTTTCCCCACTTTTCTCTTCCTGTTAGAATCTTTTGCTTTTATAATTAGTTTAAAACACTGTTAAACCTATCAATAAAATATTCCAACCAACTTTTTTAAATAATTTTGAGCCTTTTAACCACGTGAAAAAAAATCATTATAATAATTGTTTGTAACTCTTATAATCATTTTTACCCCTGAACCACCCCGAAAGTGAATTAAAGCATCTTTCATCACTTTTAACTTTGTCACTTTGCTTTCCAATTCATTCTGGTCACTTTTGGGTGTGTTTTCTCTTTAAATATCTTTTTAAAGACTTTGTTCTTTAATCAATTTCTTGCAGTTCTTTGCTCAATTAATTCCAATTGAAATTTCTCTTGAAGAAATTTCTTTTGTAGCCTTAAATATCTCTTGTAGAGTATTTTTAGATAAGTCTTTATTTTTGGAAAAACAATAAACTTTTATTGCATTATTGTTTTATACTTACAAAGTTAAAAACAATAAGACTGGCGTGTTTTCTCTTAAAAATAATATTTCTTACTATTTTTAAATAATTTTACCTTATAAAAATTTTGAGGACAGGAAAAGTACTTGATATTTTATCAAATTTTCATATTCCCACTTTCCATTGGGGGGCCCCGCCATGATATTTTACCTGTGACATATTTTTTTACTCTTTTTCAATCCTTTGTCTTATATTGAAAAATTCAATCCATAAAAAAAAGAATTTTTCTGATATTATAAGTGAGGCTTATATTTTTATTTCTTTTTTGAAATACCCTTTTTTTACTTAATTAATTGGCTTTTTCATTAATTTTATAGTCTGACAATGTGGTAAGACAAGAAAACATTGAAACAGCCTCAACAGTTACCAGCATTATTCTTGCCAGTACTGTTAATTCTGACCATAATAGTACTGTTATTGTGAATCTGAATAATCAACCTGAAACAATTTCTCCTGAATTGATTAACTTGGATATAAGTAATAATCTTCAGAAAGCTGAGAATTTGGCCAATAGTAAGTTTTTTGACGTGGAATTACTGTTCTAAAGCTTTTTAATCATAAAATATGCCTTAAACCAGATCAGGAGCCAGTGATAACCCATCAAGCAGCCCCCAGAAAGGTCATAGACATGATTATGGCAGAAGCCAAACAGCTACAGAAGGACAAGGGTCAGTTGATGACCTCCAAATTGATAAATTGTGTCATTCTGAAGTTGATAAAGCTGTTTTACCTTCAAAAAGAGCCTACACCACCACAAGAAGCCTCAGTGGACATTTACAAAGCCAGCCAGAAGGCTTACAACAATGCATTGCAGCACATACAGTACCAGATCCTTGCAGATCTGTGGAAAAACTGCATGAATTCTTAACTGACTGTGAGAAAATTCCTGGGCCATCCGAACACTTGCAAGTTACTCAATGGATGGCATCAATTGATGGAAAAGAAGAAAATGATGCTCTTAACAGCAGAATGGAGGAAAACAACCCTCCACAACCCAAACAAGTGCCAAAAACAGCCCCAGTGGCCAGCAGCAGCAATTCCAACATGAAAAAGCAGCCACAAGCTCATAACAAGGGAAAAGGAAAGGCACCAGCGACAAAACCTTACGGCCAGGGCTACAGGATGCCATGGAAAATTTATTTCATATGGCCAGAACAATGATGGAATTACAAAAGAAGGAGAAAGCCAGATTAAAATATCAGAAATGATTTCTGATATTTTTGATTCTATCTCAGAATTGTACAAAGCTATAACTGATTTAAAAAGTCGTATTTCTGATAAAAACTCATCAATTTGTAACAATCTTAAAACAAATAGCTTGAGTCTGAATCAAATCAATGAAACACTTATGTGTTTTGAGAAAGTTTTAAGAACAATTAAAAGATCCAATAATGAGAAGTCTTTTGGAAATAAGATAAATGAACAATCTGCCATTATTAAAGAATTAACAGATAAATATTCTAAATTCAATATTGATGACATCATCGAAACAAGAATTAAGCAAGCCATAAGTATTGTCAATACAGATAACAAGTCCTTGATGACATTTGAAACTAATTTACTGAAGTAAAGAAATATACCATTGCCTTGAAAAAGTGTTTTGATGCTTCACAAGAAGATGTATCAAAATTATCAATGAAATTGAATCAAGTCACTGCTGATAATACAAGACAGACAGAGTTGTGGCAAGACCTGACACATAAAGAAGACATTTATAAAATTGAAGTATTAGATTGGATACAAGCCTTCCAACATGAATACAGGAATTCCCAAAGGTGTAGCAACAGTAAAATTAATGAGATCGAACAATTACTGCACACCTTAGGAAGACTGTCTACACCTATTAATCAAAATTAGGGCACAAGAATTCCAAATCCACAAGTATTTGATTCTGCTAATTCACAGTTAAAAAATGAAGTTTCCACTTCTTGTCATAACTTGGAACCATCAATGGGCCAAGCACTTTTGAAAGAAGTACCAAAACTTAAAGAATGGCCTCACTTCAGTAGTGAAGGAGAATATGACCATATGGAATTCATCCAAGTAATTGACATTATTAAAGAAGATTTTGAATTGCCAGACAGATTGGTAGCAGCAAGATTTAACACCTTGTTTACCAGATCAGCTCACAGATGGTATATCAAATCAAGACAAGCACATGGATACCAAAGTTGGACTTGGTGGAAACCCCAAATTATCAAAAAATAGGCCAATGATGCTTGGAGATTTAAATTGGAAACGGCCTTTTAATATGCCCAATTTAATGCTGATAAAGACAAACCTTTACCATGGTTTTGTCAACAAAAAGATAGATTAACAGCATTATATCCTGACATGTCAGAAGTTATGATCCACAGAAAGATTCTGAGACAATGTGGAGGTGACTTAGAGCATGCTTTCAAAAGCAGGACTACTGAACAATCTTAAGCAGAAGATATTATTAATATATTAGAAGAAGTAGACACCAGAACCACGATTGGTTCTAGTAGGGTGAATCTCAAAGCAAGGTTTAATACACCTTGGAAAGATTCTGTGGGCAGAAATCCCAAAGAAAATTCTAATAATGTTAAATATAAACCTGCAGATATAATCAGAAAGTTCCATATTTTCCAAAGCACCACCCACCTAACCAATACATGTCTAAAAGGGGGAAAAATCAATGAAATTGACATTGAAAAAGAACCTAATGTTGAAAAAGACAATAATATTGAGGAAAATTTAGATGATAAGTCTCAATATTTTCTGAATCTTCAAGGGATATAGAAAATATAAATGCCACCCTTGACATCATGGAATCTTATTCCCACTTGCCACAATTCAGCAATGGTCAACTTGATTTGTCAAACATTCAAGATGCACAAATTTTGAAAACCAAACCAAACAGAGGAAAAGGTTACACAGCTGGTAGCTCCTGTATAGCAGAAGTGGTAATTAATAACAAACCCACTAAACCTTTACTTGACCCAGGAGCCTTCTGCTGTTGTGTTGGCAAATCTTTTCTTAAGACTTGTGTACAAAATTTTGAAGACCACTTGCTACCAATTTATTGCATAAAATTCAATAGTGCAAGTAATCCAATGGAAGCATTGGGAATCTTTGAGACCAATATCATATTCCCACATATTGATGGAAATTTAAGAATCACTGTTGAATTTTCTGTTATGGAAAATTGCTCTAGTACCCATTTTATATTGGGAAATGACTATTTGATCATGTATGGAATAGACTTACACGACAACAAAGATAGATACTTTACTATTGGAGACGATGAGCATCAAAAATTTGCCTTTTACCATTTAAAAGACAAATTACAGTAAGTAAAGTAGCAGCAGTCAGCTTACAGTTGGAAAGATTCAAATATGAACAGTTAAATGAAGCTGAAATAAGCCTTCATCTGACTGATAATCAGGAAAATGAACTTTCTGCCCTTTTATATGACCACAGAGGAGCATTTGCATTAGACAAAGAACCTTTGGGAGAAATTATTTGTCATGAAGTTGACATCATCCTTAATATTGAGAGACCTTATCCACCACTCTTAAGAAGACTTGCATATCCAACAAGTCCTAAATCAAGAGAAGCTTTAGAAATTCATATTAAAGAACTCTTGGATCTTGGTGTAATCAGAAAGGTTGGCCAAAATGAAGAAGTAGAAATAACTACACCAGTCATAGTGGCATGGCATAATGGAAAATCTAGAATGTCTGGGGACTTTAGAGCTTGAAACACTTACACTGTTCCAGACAGGTACCCAATACCAAAAATCCAAATTGCCCTCACCCAAAAATCTCAAGCAGTATATATAAGCACTATGGATGCCCTTAAAGGATTTCATCAAAATGTAGTGACACCAAGAGCAAGGAAATACTTAAGAATCATTGTTCATTGTGGAGTTTATGAACATTTGAGGATTCCTTTTGGAATCAAAAATGAACCTTCACACTTCCAAAGAATGATGAATGAAATTTTCCCTGAAGAACTTTCAGAAGGATGGTTAATCATTTACATTGATGAAATTATTGTCTGTTCCAAAACTTGGGAAGAACATATGTACAGATTATCCTGAGTTTTGACAAGAATCCAATCTGGCAACATGAAAATTTCCTTAAAGCAATTCCATTTTGGATTTAAAGAGCTTAAAGGACTGGGACATGTAGTATCTGGTTTATCCCTTGGAGTTGACAAAAACAAAGTTGCAGCAGTATTTCTGAAAGCTATGGCTCAGAATAAGAAACAAATTCAATCATTTTTGGGGTTTGCAGGATATTACAGGAAACATATTAAAGATTTTGCATTCATAGAAAGACCTCTTTATAAATTATGTGACAAAGACACAGTATTTTAAATGACTGTTGAAGGAGTCAAAGCCTTTGAATCTCTGAGACAAGCCTTGATCACTGCTCCACTCTTACTGATGCCAGACTTTAAGGTGCCTTTTAAGCTTTATATTGATTCATCAGGAGATGGACTTGGTGCTGCACTTCATCATGTCCAGATTATCAATGATAAACCCATGGAAGGACCCATATGTTTCATATCCAGGAAAATTGAACCAACTGAAGCCAGATATGGAGCAAGTCAGATGGAGTGTTTATGCCTTGTTTGGGCTTTAGAAAAACTCAATTAATTTCTGGAATGATATGTTTTTGAAGTAATAACAGATTGTACTGCTGTTAAATCACTTTTAAACATGAAAACACCAAACAGACATAAGCTCAGATGGCAAACAGCCATACAAGAGTATAGGGGAAATTGATGGGAATATTCATAAAAATTCAGATGGACTAAGGAGATGGCCATTACCAAATAATATTGATAATCCTGCTTATTTGCCAGAAGAAGCTTCCCCACAGATCCCAATAGAAGGAATAAGGGTTACAGACTTGAACACCACCTTCTTTGAGGAAGTAAGAAACAGTTACACTCAAGATAAGAATTGTAACATCTTATGCCAATTACTTAACAAAGACTGTAAAGACAACTCTCTAATACATACCTTGGATGAACAATGGAAGAAATCTTATGATGAAGGATGATTTCACCTACTGGATCATATAATTTACCACAGGACCAAGCACACATGTGTCATGACAGTTGTGGACAGGTCATTAATCAATCTTGTACTAAAAGAATGCCATGATAGCCCCTTTTCAGGACATCTGTCTGAAGACAGAACAAGAGAGAAAGTAAAGAACTGCATATGGTGGCCAATGTGGCAGAAAGATTTTGCAGAGTATTGAACCTGTGACAGATGCCAAAAGGAAAATAAATACACTGGCAAGAGACTTGGAAATATGATAAAAATGCAAGAACCAAGCAGACCTTGGGAAATTGTCCATATGGATTGGGTAACTGGACTACCACCAGGAGGTGACAGAAGTTATAATGCTTGCCTAGTAATTGTGAACAGATTCAGTAAAACTCCAATCTTTTTACCACTTCACAAAGATGATACAGCTATGGATACAGATCTTCTAATATGGACTATAGTAGTATCATGGACTGGCATATTCACAAATATCATTAGTGACAGGGATCCCAAATTCACTTCAGCACTGTGGACAAATCTTCACCAATTATTTGGAACTAAATTGTCTTTCTCTCCAGCCTACCACCCACAGAGTGATGGTCTAGCTGAAAGGATGATAGAAATCTTGGAAGAAATGGTGAGAAGAGTTTGTGCATATGGCCGTGAATTCAAAGATTGTGATGGATTCACTCATGATTGGTGTACTCTTCTGCCAGCATTAGAATTGGCATACAAGACATCAATTCATGCCAGTACCAATCAAACTCCTGCTATTCTAGAAAAGGGGGGGAATCCCAAGTTACCCCAAGATTTTTTAAGAAATGATCTGGTTGGAATACATCCTACAGCTGCCAGCTTCAAAATAATGCTAGACAGGGCTAGAAAGTATGAAGTAAGATGCATGAAAGACTCATTTGCATATGCTAAAGATAAATGGGACAAATCACATTCCACTCCAGATTTCAAAGTGGGGTATTTATTACTAGTATCCACCAACAACTTCAATAACATCAAAGGATGTAAGAATCTTAAAGACTCCTTTGCAGGACCTTTTGTTATTAAAGCCCTCCATAGAGAAAATCCTGATGAATTACAACTATCTGACAAGCTTAGTAATAAGCATCCTACATTTCCAGTGAGCTTGATAAAGCCATATGAATCTAGTGGTGCTTAAAGGTTTCCCTTGAGGAATAAAGTTCCCCAAGTTATACATCCTATTGAGACATCTGGTATTAGAAGATTACCAGAGTTTATAAAGAAAGGAAATTAAAAACCAAAAAAATAAGGGAATACCTTGTTAGGTACAGTGACCCAACTTGTGAAGATTAATGGTTAGCAGAAATGGACATACCTGAAGCTAACAAACTTCTCAGAAAATTCAGAAATACTAGAAATAAAAATATTACAAAGCAATATTCTTTTTTTAGGGGGAGGGAATGTGAGCCTTAGAGGTATTTTCATATACCCAAAAGACCACAAACAAAAATTAATATACAAACATAAATAAAATAAATTTATTTACATTATTAAAATAAAAATTAGCATATAAATATGAATCTATATACAAAATCAAAGATTCAATAATAATTTAAAAATAAAAATACATTGAATTTGAAAATTGTAAAAACACATTTTTACTTTAAAAAATTCAGGAAAAATGAATTTTAAACAAAATTACCCAAAATATAATAATTTTGAAAAAAGGTTAAATAAAATTTATCATAACTTTTTATCTAACAAATAAACATATGAAATTCATTTCACTTTTGGATTACTTATGAAAAATTGAGTGGGGTCACCTCTGAGTGGAAGTTTTGAAACTCAACTCTAAATAAGCTCAAATTAAGTTTTTTGTATTTTCTATATAAAAGTTGAAGATCCTCAAAACCTCAATTTAATCCATATCCAATAAAGTGTGAATCATCAATTTTTGTGTTAAAATGGAGGTGTTGTGTATAGTTTAGAAGTTATGAGGAATTGAAGTATTTTCAATTGAATTCAATTGAATTGCTGAAATGTGTGTGTGTATTACATAAGTAAACTTTGATTTACATATGAGGTGTCAATTATTACAGTGGTGTATTGTAAAACTCAATTGAATTACATATGTAAATTGTAAGTATAATACATGATTAAAGGAAAAAATAAATTGGAAAGATCAAATTTGGGGGGGAAAGGAACTCTACCTCTAAGGGGGAGCCAGACCCCCAAAATCCTTGCTGAAAAGCATGAGATGTCAAAATTTATGCAAAGGTTCATCACTTTTGGCCTGGAATTGAGTCACAGGGTCTGTGACTCAATTGATGATGAGGTTTTGATACCAACCAGGGTGGTTTTAACTGCTGCCAAGAGGGTAAAACTACCCTTAAGTTAAAACAATGTTAGTAAAAACAGTTTTAACTGGTTTCTACACCTCTTACACACATCCTGACGTGTTTTGAAGGCTCTAGATCAGGTATTACTATATTAATGGCTGATTTAAGGGCCAAAAATGGCTCAAAATGGATAAAAATGGCTTAAACCAGCCATTTTTTGGTCTAAAACAGTGTTCAATGATGCCATAATTGGCTTTTCTGTTGTCAAACTGTTTTTAAAGACTGAGAAGAGTAAATTTTACTTTTGGAGTAAGAAAATTGATGGCTATAAAAGAATGTCTTCTTTGCCCCACTTTTCTCTTCATGTTAGAATCTTTTTCTTTTATAATTAGTTTAAAACACTGTTAAACCAATCAATAAAAGATTCTAACCACCTTTTTTAAATCATTGTGAACCTTTTAAAAACTTGAAAAAATCATTATAATCATTGTTTGTAACTCTTATAATCATTTTTACCCCTGAATCACCCCAAAAGTGAATTAAAGCATCTTTCATCACTGTTAACTTTGTCACCTTGTTTCCCAATTCATTATGGTCACTGTTGGGCATGTTTTCTCTTTAAATATCTTTTTAAAGAATTTTTTCTTTAATTAATTGCTTGTAGTTCTTTGCTCAATTAATTCCAATTGAAATTGCTCTTGAAGAAATTTCTTTTGTAGCCTTAAATATCTCTTGTAGAATATTTTCAGATAAATATTTATTGTTTGTAAAACAATAAATTTTTATTATATTATTGTTTACACTTAAAAAGTTAAAAACAATAAAATTGGCATGTTTTCTCTTTAAAAATACTATTTCTTACTATTTTTAAATAATTTTACCTTATAAAAATTTTGAGAACAGGGAAAGTACTTGATATTTTATCAAAGATTCATATCCACACCTTACAATTGATGAAAATTTCCCAGATGTTGGTTCAAAACCAAATATGAGTCCAATACAGTGTATACAGGCTTTTTGGAAACCACAAGCCAGTACTCTGAAGTGAAATGCTCTTCAATTCCTCTATTTGGGTGGTCTAGAGTGCCATTCCACCCCATTTTAAGATAAAAGGAGCCCTTTTCTCAACCACAAAAGGTTTCCTCATCCTGCTATCAAATTTCTACATAGTACAACTCTCAAAAACAATTATACTCTTGGAAATAATCAGGTATAATGATACTCTTAATTATTGTAGACTTTATTATAATGATCCAATTGGTACAGCTGCACCCAGGGCTTTCAACAGTGCTCCCCACCACTAAATCCTTTGAGTAAAGCTTCTAATATCAATTAAAAACCTTTTTAATATTATTTTATCCGTGTCACAGTCATAGTCAAAGTTGTATATACTATTATCACTTCATCATATAGTCATCCAGACAATGGACTCTTTTAAACAGAAAAGAAGACAACCATCCAACCACTAGCATGTGGGTTTTTCAAGAAAAAATAGATGACTCTGGAAAAATCATTGAATATAAAACTCACATATTTGCTCATGGCTTTCACCAAATAGAAGGATTAGATTATCATAGTATGTTTGCTCAAACTGGAAAATTTTCATCCCTAAGCAGTCTCATCTCATTTGCAACAATTCACAAATATGAGTTTCATCAGATGGACATATGTGGTGCCTTTTAAAATGCACTGCTACAAGAAGGAATCTGCCTAGAAATTCCTCAAGGTGTCCCTGAAAATAAAGAAACGCAAGTACTACAGCTCAATAAAGCATTATATGGACTTCAAAAAATCATCTTTAGCATGGTAAAAAAAATTCTCAAAATGGCTAATTTCATCAGAATTTAAGCTCTCTCTTACAGATCCTTGTGTCTAAAAATTCTATTTGGATTTATGTTCATGTAGAGAACCTTGCTATCTTTTGCCCAAATCCAGAGGATTTTAAAAAGGAAATTAAAGAAGAGTCCAATATGAAAGATCTAGTTAAAACTCATTTACTCCTAGGAGAAAAAATTAATCATCTTGATGATGGATTTAGCCTTTATAACAAACCTCATATCAATGAAAAAGCTGAAAAATACAAGATCAAAGATCTCATCCCTTCAAATACACCCCGCAAACCACATCTACAATTATCAAAGCCATCCAAAAATTAGCATGAAGATTTCAACAAATTAAATATCAATAACCAAAGTGAAGTTGGTTCACCAAACTACATTAGTTAAAACACTTTTCCAGACATTACCCTTTCAGTCAGTCACTTATCTCAATTTCTTGAAAAACCTGGACTACAACATTGGAATGCATTTCTTCAAGTTTTTCATTATCTATATCACTCAACGAATCTATGTCTCACATTCAAGAATCATAGTTTTCACCACATTAAAACATAGGTTTCACTGTCAGCATAAATTCACATCTTATATCTTTGTGATCAAAGAAACAACAAACTGTTTCTCATTTGACAACAGAGGCTGAGTATAAATCCCTCAGTGATGTGGCCAAGGAAACCACTTGGTTAATAAATCTCATCAACAAAATTCAACTCACCTCATTCCCACTTGATCCTCTTCTGCTCAATGAAAACAAAGGAGCAATAGAACTAGAATTAAACAATGCTAATCATAGTGGTTTCAAAAACAAACATATGGACATAAAATTCCACTTCATACAAGAATTACTCAAAAAGGGTATAATGTTATTGAGGCACGTTTCCACTACTTCAATGAATGCTTATTTCTTAACTAAATCTGTAGGTAAAACAATTCTCCTAAGATCCCTTCAAATTCATAATCTTCTAAAAAAAAACTTGTGCTCTCTCCATGTTCCTTGCAAGGGGGGATGTGAAAAATCTTACTGTCAAAACTCATCATTCAAGCCTAACCTCAATATTAATTTCACTCATGATATCTTCAGCAGGTTCTTCTCATTTCTCAGTCTCTGACTCTTATCTTTCTTTCCTCAACTAAAAACTCATCTCTTGCTCTTCTATATAATATTATGTTTTTTTCCCTTTACTTTATACAAAATCAAAATCAAATAATAATCTACGTATATTTTATTACCACTTCCTATTTCCTTTATATGCTTGTGTGTGACTGGTAAGATTGTTTTCCTCACCCATATAAAAAACACATATCAACTTATGATCACTTCCTTCTTTTAGTAACTCACCTTTGTTCTAAAAAATATTACTGTCGTTGTCATAGATTCATATTATAGGCTTGTTTTTTAGGTATAATATATGTAAAAGCCTTAAAACTGAGGATTGATTACATTAGAGCTAATTGCCAAAGATACAATTATATTGAGTAAAATAATAAATACCTAAGGGTGGATGACAAGTATGAAAGAACAAGAATATTAATAAGGACAAGATGGTAACAACTGTGAACAACAAACCCTGCAGCAAAGAATTAGTTTGTTGGTCAAACAATGACGATCAGAAGTAATAGACTATACCTATGGTCAGCTAAGAGAGTGAATAAATAAGATAAAAGGAAGGAAATACTTACGAGATAAAGAGAGTGAGAGAAAGAGAAAAAATCGGGGTCGATCATTCTGGACTTCTTAGCTGAGGTAAGTTTAAATATTGGTGAAGACGATCATGCACATGTTGATGTGTATCGATCATGCCGATCAACTTGGTTGGTTGAGCGCCTAATTCCAACAATATACACTCTATTGTTTATTCCCTGGGCTGTAGATACAAGCAAAATATTGAAATAAAATTTCAGTTTTTTTTGTCTGAAAAATTAACAGGAGCTTCAAATCAATTTATTTAAATTCGATGCAAACAATTATTTGACATCGCTGATTTGAGATATTCTTTTTTTCATTAGAACTAAATTTCAAGACAATGATAAATCTCTCAGTCATCGAATTGCGGTGCTTTTCGCAGTAAAGCCATCATTATATCATTAAATTAAAGAGAGCACCGGAAACCTTCGGCGAACGGCGATGAAACTCGCATATAGTTATACTATCACTTATAATCGCACGCTTCCTCGTCAAATGTGTTCCAGCGGAGACAAAGCTTGCGGGGAACAGGCTCTCGTTCAAACCAGCACGAATGGTGAATTTTTGTTCAAGTTTTGACGCAGGAATTAAAGTGCAAAACGAAAGCTTTAAGCCCTGCGTCTCGAATTCCGCAGAGTTAAAACAAGTTAAAATTTCAGTCTGGTTGTGATCTCTAAACGTGATTTGACGTGGGGAATAAGATCGTTGCGACTTGCTTCCAAACTTCTGCGTAGTACCTACTGATTCATGAGTTGAAATTTCTTCATCTCCTTTGCCAAAAAGACCTTGACTAAAGTATGAAAGGTGTTCAGGACAGCTTGAGGTGTTCGGAGACCTGCTTTTGAAATTGTGGGGCCGTCATCCATTGCCTTCAAACCTATTACTTTGTTTTTGACATTTTGAAAAGTAACTCATTTTTATAAGACCTTCAAAACAAGAAAACATTTACAAGCCTATACAAGCAAAACGCCGGCATTTGTTATGGGGATATGTTGGGTATTACTTCATATACTCTCATTAATTAGGCTTTCTCTTTGTGTTCCACTTCCTGCACTCAAGCCTTTCAGCAATGGTTAGTACTACTTTGATTCTTGGGAAAAAAACTGGGGCTGTTAGTTTAGATGTTAAACTGATCACCATGTAATTTATTTTCCGATTGGGAATATAGTAATGCAGGTTGACGACAGAACACAGGCTAATGTGCTTCGCAAACGTTGGGAAACAGAAAACGCAGAAAGCAAGTTTAACGTAATAGTAAACTGGGTGCAGCCTGGTTTCAAGAAGAGCTGGAAGGACTACAACTTGCCAGAGGACTCGATGCTTGAATTGGGCGAATACATAGCTCGTCCTCAAGGAAAGGAATCCGACTATTTACTCACAAGCGAGAGCGAACAGACTTGGAAAGCTTTGAGCACGAAATACTGTGCGAATTCAGGTTTTCGTCCAGCTTACTCTGACATGAAAGATTGGTTTTTAATATACTTTAGACCTAAGGAGAAATCTTTAAATGTCATATTTGATGAACTCGAATGGAGTCTCCGGCGTGCAAGCCTCGACCAAGGAGTTTGGTGGGACGCAAAGCGACTTGAGTATTGGAAGAAAGCCACTCGCCACTGGAAACTTCCCATTCAAGTTGGTGATGCTCTCAAATTCGGTGATCCAAACAAAGAATTACAGTTCTCAGAACAAGAAATCTTGGCCATTAGAACAAAATTATTGGATCTTCTCCGCCCCGATGTCTTTCATCAAAAGGAAACCGGAAGAAGTCAAGCTGGAAGTTTTTCGAGCGATGGCTTGCTTTTAGAGGAGTTTTGGTTCGGCGAGGATAAAATTAACCCACCATTACACAAAGAAAGGATTGAGAAAATCTTAGGAAAACTAGATCCCACCTCAAATTTAGGTAAAAATGCACTACCTGACCACTTGATGAAAATGTGGAACAGTCAAGAAGTTGAACTTTCTTGGTTATTGAATGGAGTTGATCCGGACAAAGCAAGGATTTGGGGAATAATGTTATGGTTGGGAGGTCCGGCACCAGAGAATGATGGGAGAGCACTCTTGAAGTATGATAAACTCACTGAGGATGAAAAAATTCGGTTTAGAGAATTGTTGAAGGAAGGCCGTTCTAATCAGGGCGGAAGAGACTCTGTAAGATCTCGCGAGCAGGCTCAAATAATTGGAAAGTGGTATCGTCAAGCCTTGGGCGAAGAAAAATTCAATCAGCTAACCGAAGGGGCCTTGAAGGTTTCTTTCAAAGAAATGCGCTCACAATTGTGGACGTCTATGAAGAAAATCATCAGACCACTGGACCCTTCATGGTGGTCGAAGCTCTGGGAGCGGTCCAGGACATGGTGGCGGAGACTGTGGCAAGGGTCGAAGAAGGCGTGAGCAAGGGTGTTGTGCAACCGAATCCCTTAACGAGTTGGCTAATATGATCTATTTCTTTATTGTCAGGTCATCATCGGCTAAGAAATCCGAACTTCATCAAATTTAGAATGCCAGTCTTTTTTCATATGGGTTTGGAGACGCCGGAAACCAGAAGGGCCTGATTGAATCTTTTTGAAGAGCTTCACTGGCACAGGCCGTTGTATATTTTAAAAGAATAGAAGAAATGAAGGTTTATATTAACAAAAGAAATAACAGATGAGAACTATTGTAAGAGTATAAATCCCTGAAGGTGAACAACAGAATATAATACACAGATTAATACGACTGATGAGTACGATGGAACTAGAATGTAAAACTAAGCCAGAAACATAATACAAGGATTAACAGCTGAGTATTGTAGAGGTGCTAGATAATAGCATACCTCTGATCTCAAGACTCCTTGAGTTTATGTAGATAACAAGTAACTACTGATACACGCTTTTGCTAGTCTATAAAAGAGAATATGATTAATTTACTACTGTGCAATCTTGATGAGTTGTGAGTGGTTTAACGCACCACTACTTAGCTGTAAGAATAGGTTAGTGCATGCGAGAGTGTACAACACTTAATTGTATCACTCGTGGATTGGGTGTGAGGTGGATACGAGAAATAAGAAAATGAAACAGCACTGAGGATTCGTGGAGTAACATCTTTCCTCGGTGCTTATAATAGTTTGTCATCTTAAGAGCACGGCTTTAAGGAACACGTCACAAAGCTCTTTACGGATAGGTTTGGGAACAAGTTGCAGGATTGAGGTTTAGGAGAAATGCTCAGATATATTTCGCATATTTTACACTCTTGAGTGATTTTTCATGTATCTTTACCATGCATCTTGTCTTGCTTCAGCTTGTTTTGGTTTGTTGTTGGAAAAGGATGGGGAATAATCAATGACCATTCAGCTTAGAAAACTATGGGTATTTTATTTATAGCTATGTGATCATGAAGTCGGTAAGATACTGGAACTAAAAGGTTATAATAATACATGTGTGAAGCAGTGATAAGCTCAAACTAAGAAACAAGTACCCAAAAGGTGCTCTGCAGTGTAACGAATGGCGAAGTAGTGAAACAAAAGGAGTTATCGGATAAATATACAAATAGGATGTATCTATAGATGATTTAAATGTTAGTAATCTTATGACAGTCTTCAGATGACATTGTCATACTCTAGTGCCCTCCAGTCCACCTCGGAACATCTCTAGTCGAGTGGCCACCTGCTGGGTTCACTCAAACTGGTCAGAAAGTTTTTCATCATCAGATATCCCAAGTCTTCACTCACAATTTTTCGAGATCTCGGGCTGCCAGAGCCATATTGCCTGATTTATGTTTTCTCTCCATCTCGCCGCTTGGTTCACTCAGTCCGGCGGGTTTGGGTTGCTTTTATGCTTCAAATCGCAGAATTGTCTTTGAAAAATCTAACCATAACTATTTCCTGCAATGAGTTCAAGCTAATAAGTCTTTGAATTACTAGGATATACAATTAGAACCAGTAAATAATAACACTGAACAAAAAACAATTAGTATCCAGAAATAATATGTTTTAATGAATAACAATATGTACCTGAGTAAGTTAGATTTAATACTCAAAACACTAATACACGAATTTGTAACCCAAAACACTAAAAATACTCTAAGTATTGCGAATTATGGTCAGTAAACAGACGTCTTGATACTTAGTGAATGGAGGTACTAATATAGCTTTGTGATCCCCAAGCCTCGTGAGTAGAGTATTGTTTAGGGTGTAGTTTTACAATGTGAATATCGTTGAATACAAAGAATTATAGTAATATATTAATAAGTAAGTGAAAACAAATGTGGAAAGTGATTGAGTCAATAAATCTGATATTCTATAGCTACAGCATTGTCTTTACATCTGCATGGTGATATCTAAATGGTGGTTGGGATTCAATTTCTTAAAACGTAAAAGGAAGTTGTTTATCCAAGCTCCTCCTAAAACTTCTAGACTAATAATCTACAAATGGTGAGTGTTTCCGTACTAACCTTCTCCTAAGCTCTTTTCCCTCATCATTATCCTCAAAAGGGGATTCCCTTCTTAACACTCCTCAAATCTCCTTGAGATGTATCTGTGGATATACCATAATCAGTTTTTGTACTCCTAATGGTTTGGTTAATACATCAGCCAACATGTCCTCTGTCCCAACCTGTACAATACTCAGCTGTTTTTTAAGAACCAAGTCTCTGAGGTATTGATACCTTATCTCAATGTTCTTAGTATTTGAGTTTAAAGTGGCTTGCTTAGCTATTGTTGTTGCTCCAGAATTGTCATTACATAGTGTGAGTATTAGAGGTATTTTCATATACCCAAAAGGCCACAAATGATAAATTAAGATACAATTATAAATAAAATAAATTTATTTATATTATCAAAACAAAAATTAAAATATAAATATAAATTTATACAAAAAAATGACAATTTAGTTATAATTTAAAAATAAAATTAAATTGAAATTGAAATTTGTGAAAACACATTTTTACTTAAAAAAAATTAGGTGAAAATGAATTTACAACAAAAATACCAAAATTAAAACATCATTGGAAAAAATTTAAATTAAAATTATTATAACTGTTTATCCTAAAAATAAACATATGAAAATTATTTCACCATTGGACTCCTCATAAAAAATAAGGTGGGGTCACCTCTGGGTAAAAGTTCTGTAACTCAACTGTAAATGAGCTTAACTTAAGTTTTTAGTAATTTCTGTACAAAATTTTAAAATCCTCAAAACCCCAATGTGATTGACATCACATGTGGTGTTAACCATTGATTTTTGTGTGAAAATTGAGGTGTTGTGTGTAGTTTAGAAGTTATGAGGAATTGAAGTATTTTCAATTGAAATGTCAAAATGTGCGCATGTATCACATAAGTGGACTGTAATTTAAATGTGAGGTGTCAATTATTACAGTTGTGTACTCTAAAACCACAATTTAATTGTATGTGTAAATTACAAGTGTATTACATGATGAGGAATTAAAGGAAGGAATAAATTGGAAAGATTGATTCTGGGGAGGAAAAGGAATCTTGGCTCCAAGGGGGAGCTAGACCCCCAAATTCCTTGCTGAAAGGCATGAGATGTCAAAATTCATTTAAAATTTCATCAATTTTGGGCTGGAATTGAGTCACAGGGTTTGTGTCTCAATTGATGATGATGGTTTGATACCAACCAGGGCAGTTTTGACTGTTGACAAGGGGGTAAAACTACCCTTAAGATAAAAGAAACATTGTAAAACCAGTTTTATCTGGTTTTTATGTCCCTTAAACACATTCTGACGTGTTTTTAAGGATTAAAACCAGGTATTACTACAGCAATGGCTGATTTGAGGGTCCAAAAGGGGCAAAAATAGCAAAAAATGGCTAAAATCAGCCCTTCTTTGGTCTAAAGCAGGGTACAATGATGCCACAATTGGCTTTTCTGTTGCCAGAGTGTTTTCCACAACTTAAAAGAACAAATTTCACTTTTTGAGTAAGAAAATTGATGGCTATAAAAGAATGTCTTCTTTGCCCCACTTTTCTCTTCATGTTAGAATCTTTTCCTTTTATAATTAGTTTAAACACTGTTAAAAAAATCAATAAAAGATTCCAACCACCTTTTTTTAAAAACATTTTGAAACTTTTAACCATGTGAAAAAATCATTATAATCATTGTTTGTAACTCTTATAATCATTTTTACCCCTTGAACCACCCCATAAGTAAATTAAAGCATCTTTCATCACTGTTAACATTTTCACTTTGTTTCTAAGTTCACTATGATCACTTTTGGGTGTGTTTTTATCTTTCATAATCCTTTTCAAGACTCTGTTCTAATATTAATTGCCTTCAGTTCTTTTCCCAATCAATTCCAATTGAAATTTCTCTTGAAGAAATCTCTCTTGTAGCATTAAATATCTCTTATAGAGTATTTTTGGATAAATTTTTATTGTTGGTAAAACAATAAATCTTCATAATATTATTGTTTTATACTAATAAGGTTAAAAAAAATAAAATTGGTATGTCTTCTTTTGAGAATCTTATATTATACTACTTTTAATCAATTTTTACCTTAAACCAACTTTGAGGATAGTAAAAGTACTTTATTTTTGATCAAAGTTTCATATCCATACCTTACAGATTGATTTACTGTCTGTTCTGTCATTAGTATAGTCAGTGTTGGCCCACCCTTCCAAAATGGCCTTTTTTGCCTTTGTGAATTTTGTAAAAATTAAAGATAGGTTCATTGTAGCTTTAAAATACCTAATAAGATGTTTAATTGCTGTCCAATGTTTAATGGGAGGTTTGGTTGAGTACTTTGAAATTTGAATTACTGTAAACATTATATCCAGTTGAGTATGCTGAGCTGAATAATTAAAACTACCTATGGCCCATTCCCAAGTGGTTATAGCAACTACTTCACATTTGTTGTTTATTTCCATATGAAACTTTTCATTACATGGAGTTTTTACTCCCTTGCTATCACCCATGTGTAACAGTGGCTCTTGTGGAAATCAAGAGTTGCCTGGAACTCAGGAATCAAGAACTCACTTGGAGGGCTCCAAAAGAATAAAGAAATAAAAAGGAATATATTTCTTTAAGGAAGAATAAGAGTAAAGACAAGTATGCAAAATATAAAAGAAGAAGAAATCCAATGGCCAGGATAATAAGAAAGCCAAAATCCAAAGAGCCAACCAAATGAATCCTCAATTCACTGTTCCAGCCTGTCAGAAAGAAAAATGGAATTTGTAAAGGATATTACCACCAATATCCATTGACAGGCAAAGAAGAAAAGGTGAGAATGACTGACTTAACATTATCAGTATTTACTTTCATAAATGAAAAGAAAATAAGGATAAACTTAAATACAATATATTAATTAACTTGGGAAAAAGTCCCCAGGGAAGTAAAGGTGAACAGTATATGTGAAAAGCTGAAGACTGATCCTGGAGGGTTAATAACCCAGGTTTATTGACTGTTTTGGGTCAAGAAAAGATATGGCCATCTTGAGAATTGAACTGAGTGTGGGATTCCAACAGTGGAATATGAATTGACGCAAAAGAGCCAAGGCCATACACCTTGCTTGAATACAGCCTGTATGCACCAATTGAGCTGTCCAGAAAATACTGAAGTACTTGATGCCTTTACAGCTGATTGAATGATTGATAACCTCTTTAAATTGCCCTTGGAATAATCCTGAAAAAAATACAACCTGACTCCTGCAGGGCCAGGTGGTTGGGGTCCTTGAATGGTTTCCTGGTAGCTGCCAGGGATTGCAAGACTCAATGACTGAAAATACTTCCTTCAAAATGGGTTATGTATTTGGGTACTTCAATTGGAATGGCATATTTTGGTCCTGAAAACATAAACATTAGATTTCTGAGGAAAATTGGTGCATAATGGTATATTATACCATATATGCACCATGCCTGAATCCTTGGTATGGAGTACATTGGTGAAGGAGAGTCCTTCCCCTGAATGGAGGGGAAAGCTTTCTGGACTTGAGCTGGTGGCCTCTGGTGGTTTCCAGAGGCCAGGAGTTGAAAATGGCCAATTTGGGTCCTGAGGTCCTTTTGGTCATTTTTGGGAAGGTTGAGGTTGGGGGCCAAAATTGGTTCAGGTGGGCCCACTTGTGGTTTTGGACCCACCTGGCTTTTGGGTTTGGTGGTTGGCCCCCTTGGTCCCTTTTGGCCTCATTGGATTTAGGCCAAAAGCGGCCTAAAGATCCCACAGACCATGGGTTGTAGAGGCCATAGACCCCACAATCAAAGGGGTGGGTCCAAAGGCCCTGGTTCTGGCTAGAGGGGCCAGAAGCCCCTGGAAGTCAAGATTGACCCCCAGGCCCAAAAAAGAGGTATTGGCCTGGGTGTTAGTGAGGTGGAGAATTGGACAAAAAGGCTAATGGATGCAGGATATGTACTGGGGCCATAAGTGGCCAGTAAAAGGTGGTGTGGCCCAAAGGCTATAAAAACCCAAAATGGTCCAATTGGCCATAGAACTAGTGACATGACCAATTGGACATAAAATGAGGTCACGCTATATTTGCCACAAACACCCATTCAGGGGGTGATCACACATGGTTGTGACACCATGTTGTTATCATACAGGAGTTTTCTGATTAAGACTTAAACCCAGAGAGTTGTTTTTGTGCCGGGTAATCATGTAACCCAGATGCTGAGTAGGCTTATTTTTGGACTTGACTGTGAGTTCCTTGCTCAAAAGGTTCAAAAACTCTTTAATCTTTGGTTCTTCCTTACCAATAAGAAATCCATCCTATACATGCACATGGAGTAGGAGTGATAGATTTTTATTAAAAAACAGTGAGTTGCCAGATCTTGATTTGATCATACCACACTGTTCTAAGATGATAACAAGTTTCAGCTGCCACATTCATGGAGCTTGTTTTGTTCCATACAGCAATTTATTCAACTTCAATACCCATCCTTCTTTCCTTTTTGATACAAATTCCTTCACTTGTTTGATATATACTGTAGTCTCCATGTCTCCATGAAGAAATGCTGTTAAAACATAGAATTGGTAAGAGATGTAATGCTGGTTCACAATCAACAAGAGCATTACCTCAAAACCTTCATTTATTCCCACTGATGCCCATGTATCAAAGTATTTCAGCAGGTACTCCTGATGATTTCCTAGCACTAACCACCTTGCCTTGTATCAATATACTTCACCATATTTATTGAGTTTCTTTGTTAGACACCACATTCCTCAAATCAACTTGTCATTGTTAGGGTATGGTACCAACTTCCCAGTGTTGTGACTCATTAGTGATTCAGATTTGACTTTCATTGCTTCCTTCCATTGGTTACATTCCAGAGGATCTGATGTAGCCTTGGAGTAGGGAACTACATCGGCTAGCCTATATTTTTCCAGCTGTTTGTTGTTTCAATCTCCTTCTTCCAGGATATTTCATTTGTCAATTTGACTTGATATATTTCTTGGTGCATGGCTGTGATAGGGGACATATTTGTAATGCTTGTTTTTTCTTGGCCAAATCTTGGGTGTTAGTTTCATGAGTATCACTTGGTATTTCATGATTGATTACTTCCTTGGGAGAGCTGTCTAATCCTTTACAGACTTGTCTCTCATGTTGCACCAGGGCAAGTTGGAAATCATAACTAATCCATATTTTCTTTTATTCTTAATTGTAAAGCCACATTCCATCAGAGTGGCTCTAATAGGTAACTAATGCCTTAAGGATGTCACCTCTAGCATTCAATTTCAATTTTGAGTTCTTGAAATGAATGGTAGTTTTCATTACAAAGGGTATTAATTAGCTCAATTTAATAGCTTGCTAAATATTCATCTTAGTTCTTTCAAGGGGCTGCTGTGGTGAGTTCATATTGATTTCCTTATGAGGCAGCAGGCTTAATAGTAAGAAGCTATGTTTTGCAGCTTCAGTCAATAGTTGGATAGGTATCCTTGATTTGGAAAGTAGACATTGACACTTTGAGAGAAGACTTTGATTGAAAAATCCAGCCACTCTGTTTTTCTGTGGTGATTCAGGAGGCCCTCATTCTAAGACCATTCCCTTTTTAAACAGAATATTTCAAAAGAAGTTTGAGTCAAATTCCCCACTTCTGTCTGTATGAACAAAGTCAGGTGTAAAATTTAACATATTATATATCTCATTAATATATGACATAAGGTTTTCCTGAGGTTGATTTTTCTGTTTCATGAAATATATAGGATTATAACTGCTATAGTCATCAATGATCACTATTACATACTTGATCCCCTGATCTGTGTCTGGTGAGATTTCCAAGGCGTCAACATGTAAGCTATGAAATTCCAAAGTTGATGATGGTAACACCCGCTTCTGAGTCTGATTCTTTACTTTTGGCTTTTGATATACCTCATGGTCTTTTGACAGCAGAATGTTGCCTTTTATCTTGTTTTTGTTCAAAAGATCTTTTAAATATTTTTTTCTGGGGTGGCCCAGAATGGTAAGCCAATCCCTCTCATTACTGTTCATAAAAATCATTCATTGATCTCTAGCTTACTGAAAATTAAATTACCTTCTCTTTTGAATGCCACCACTATCTTTTGTTCTTTTTTGAGAAAAAAAATCATTTTTGATAACTTTTCTGTTACCATGATTGAGTAACTGTGATACTGAGAGAAGATATACTGTTCCACTTGCTTTGTACTAAACGGGATTGATCTTTATACCTTTTAATGTGGGGGTTCCCTGATGAGTTATTGAGATGGTGTTACCATAGGTGTTGATCTAATTCTTTATGCTTACGGGGTTGCTTAAATATTTTAGATCATTCACTACTGATTTACCTTCCCCTGAATTGAGGTATATCTTGTTTCCATAATCACTTGTGAATACTGCTTCTTCTTTAACTATGAAGGCATTGGAGTCTGAGCTGACAGTTTCATTAATTGTCTCAGTATCAAGATGTGCCGGCTGAGGTTTAATTGAAGCTTGCAGTTTATCTATCATTTTTTCTAGGTTTTCAAATATTTTATCTGAATCAATTTTGTTGTTTTTTACAGGAGTTCTATCCTCCTTTTTCTATTTATCCAGCCCTTCTTTTTCTGCTTTTGATCTTTCCATTTAACTTTTGAGTGTTTGTTGGATGAGCCAGAAAATAGTGCTTGCTCATTTAGCTGTCTCCTTCAATTTTAAATGGAAAATTGACTGATAACTGCAGCTGGAGTGAACGGCTTGATGTTGTAGCAGGTCTGTATTAGAAAAGTTAGTTCTCTATATCCATTCAGACTTTTAACAAATGTAGCAGCTGAAAGCTTTGGTGGAAAACTTTCTTCTCATTCTTTGTCTGCTGTGATGGAGTTGTACCCTGCACAAAGTTTTTGAAAAGTATGTATGTGTGTTTGAAGATAAGTATCTAGATCATACTTAAAAGATATCAATTCATAAAAGGTTTTGCAAAGGGTAACTATTGAGTTTTTTACACAGATACTTCCTAATGCTTCCCAAGTTTTGTAAAAGGAAGTTTTTTTTTCTAACAGAACCCCTTTGAGCTCAGTGCTCACACATCCCCATAATAGGTCTAGAGTTATGCTGCTTTTATTTCTGAACTTCAAGGATCTTTTTACTTATCTAAAAGGTGGCATGAGTAGATCATCATATTGTCTAAATGTGAGATAATTCTCCATTCGAAAGCCCCACTGGACCCAGTTGCTGGTTCCCAGTTCGATCATCATGCTTTTCTCAACAAATTTTACATCCAACCAATCAAAGATTGGAATTTTTATTGCAGTTCTGCTGCCTGTCGCCATTTCTAAAAGATAATATTTTATTTCTGGTTCTATATTATAGTCCTTTGATAACCAACTCTTGCTACCATGCAATGAGTTCAAGTTAATAATTCTTCAAATTACTAAGATATATAATTATAACCAGTAAATAATAAAGCTAAATGAAAAGCAATTAGTATTTATAAGCTATATTTTTTAATGAATAGCAATATGTACCTGAGCAATTTAGATTTAATACACAAATTTGTAACACAACACACTAAAAGTACTTTAGGTATTGTGAATTGTGGTCCGTAACCATGACAAAATATGAGTGGGAGATAATCTTTGAAGGAGATGTTTTTCAACAAGTATTCTACGTTTGTAAGAGTAAAAGGAAATGTGAGATAATAGATTATGTTATTACAAAAGGTAATAGCTATCCAGTAGGCTTTTCATTGAATTTTCCTCCTTTATTTATATTCCAAGGAACACTATTTATGGTAAGAGCACATCCATTCTGCATAAGATCACTACGTGATTCTGGTGTCACTTGTTTGACAACAGAAACAATCTGTAGTTTCCTCTATGTTGGTGACTTAAGTCTGTAGGCATGGATAAGAGTTAGTTTCTGATCTATGCCCTGCTGCCTATGTCAGTTTGAAGTGTTTCTTGGCTAGGATGGAACTGAACTTAGCTCTTCATGGCTTTTTTAAACACCCAGCCTCAGTCCTAGCCTCAAGCCTCTTAGGGCCTGTAGAGCCCTTTGTAAGATTAGCCTTGGAACTGCCTTAGCTAAAAGATCTGCTAGCATGTCCAATGTTGGTGCATAGCAAAACTCAATTGGCTGATTTTTTATTTCCTCTTTTACAAAGTAGAGTAGGATGTCAAAATTTTTCATCCTCCTTGTGTTGAGTTTTCAGTTGCCATTATCGGTTTTGATGAAACCTTTATTATACTCGCACAGAGCTATTGCACTGGTGAAGTGAAAGATGTTTGGCTCTTGGCACCATTTTTCAAACCACAACAGCTCTGAGGTTAAATCACAAAGTTATTTGTATTCTGCTTTGGCGGTGGAAATTCATTCCAATGGCTTTGCTCTAGTTATCCAGAAAAATAAGCAGCCATGTAGTTGTGCTAAGTATCCAGAGGTGGAAAATTGGGTCAATTGGAAATTAGCCCAGTCTGTGTCAGTGAATGCAATAAACCTTGGTCACACTTTCAATTGTAATACAGCTCTCTAGCTCTTGGGTTCCACATAAGTATTTTAGGATGTGGAGAAAAACCTTCCAGTGTTTTGTACTGGGATTTTCTAGATATTGCAACAGACGTCTCACTTCATGAGACAAGTCTAGACAAGCTAAAGTGCTTAGGTAGTTAATGCTACCAGCCACACTTCTGACATTGATTTTCATTTCTTTAAATGCTTTCCTTTCGTGGTCAGTTCCTGGCGAAAGGTATTCATCGGGAACAAGTTGGGTGCTGATGGTTTTACAATATTGCATAACATACAGGTCCAGTTGGGAGTCAACAAAATGTTTTCAATCAAGTGTGATTCAATTCTCCAGATGATGTATTTTTACTCCTAACAACAGGTAAGCTGGGCCAATTTCTTTTAAACTGAATTCCTTGTTTATTTGTTCTTTAAATGGGTGGATATTCTTACCAAAGATTTACATGTCATAAAAATGGACATAGATCTATAGTGCATCTGGTTAATTTGAATGGAATAAACAGGGATCCAGCTTGCATTCATTGAAGCCAACACTTTTCAGCTCTTTATCTTTCCATTTTCCATTATTTTCTTGATATAAGATACAGTCATTTTCTGTTTGTACCAATTTGCCTTCCTCTGGAACTTTTTCAATTATTTGTTTCATCCTCTTTTTCATATTTCCATCCTCAGATTGATCTATTCCATCTTCAATAATTATGGTACTTTCATTTTCCAATTATTTAAATTTTCTTTTTGGGAATGGCTTGATTTTTTCAGATTTGGGTTCTTTGCTCGTTATACCTTGTTTACGCTCACTAATATACCTGTTTTCTTCTTGAAATAGATGGAAATAATCTTTTTCTATTATTGAAGAATTTGGTTCAGGGGGCTTGAGATCCATTTTAAATTTCTACTTTGGAATTTCTCCTTCATCTGTTTTATTTCTTTCACTTGACTCAAGTATTAGCCAGTTCTCTATGTCTTCTGTAGCCATGTCCAAATTTCTTATCTTCTTCAGTTCCTCTTTTATTTTTTCAATGTTTCACTATCTTCTACCTGTATTACTTCTTCCATCTGCTTCCCTTTATATTTTCTATCCTTTTGAGGAAGAATAAGGTATCACCACCAGAAAAGCCCTGGCTATTTAACCATGGAAAATCACATCAGATAGTATCAAAATCAAGAATCAGAATTTCAAAACTGGACATAAAAATGTTGAAAATACTATAATTCATTTTAAGATAAATTAGAGATTTTAATTTTGAATAATTAAACAAATATTTGAGGTTTCTGATCCTTTTTATCAATTCCAAATGCTTGAATGATTGGTCACATATTGAGATCTTCAAAATGAGTGGTTTGAAGGAAAAAATATATTATCTCTGAAAATGAAATGGATGCACAATTACAATGAAAAAACCTACCCCTGCAGGTAGGAGTAGAAGGTTCAACTAGACTTCCAACTTGCTATTATTATTTGGTCATCTTCCAAGCTGGATTTTGAAGATTCTCAATTAATCCACACAAATTAAACTTAATTATCAGAATTTGGGATTTCTTGAATAATCCTTCATTTGAAAAAAAATTCTGTGAAATAAAAACCTGTCAGATAGAGTCTATGTTGAAGCAGTAATTAGGCTATTTACAACTAAAACTATGAATGTGACACGTAAAAAATGGTTTTAAAATAAGAATTTTATTACAGATAATGGTTTTATAATATAATAAAAAGGGTTCTACTATTGAAGAATAGTGGTGGTGAGCGCTATTGAGAACCCAGGGTGCAGTCTTACCAGTTGGATTACTATAATAAGAGCTACAATAATTAAAATTATAATTATACCTGATTTATTACCCAATATTAAAACCGTTTTGGAAATTTTACTATGTAGGGTATTCAAGAGCAGGATGAGGAAACAATTCTGGCTGTGAAAAAGCCTCCTTTTTATCATGAAATGGGGTGGAAAGGGTGCTAGACCTTTCCACATAGAGGAAGTGAAAATTTTTCACTCTCTAGAACTGGCTTGTGGTTTGCAAACAGCCTGTATAGCCTGTATTGGGCTCAGATGTGGCTTTGAAACCACATCTGGGCAGTTTTCACCAATACAGGGTGAATATTTTCATCTGGGGACCTCATAGCCTGATTCTGATGTGTATGATGTGTAGAATGCTGTACAGAAGCTGTATGGGACCCCATTATTGACTTACATATGAGTTATTGAAGTAAAAACAAGCTCCTTTGCCTATTTGACACCTCATATTCATGATAATGGATATTATCCCATGGTAAGGCTGTATATGACAGCGGGTGGGAATATGACCTTAAAACAGCCATACCTTTGTAAATTCTTGAGATATCAACCTAAAAATTGGTTCAGTGTGTAGCCCTGTATGTGCTCTACACAATGGTACCTCATTTGATATGGGTATCATTAAATTTGGCAAAGTTATCACATGTACAAGATTTCTGTACATTTGCGTGGTATAGGCAAAAAGCTGTATTGAGCTTATTTGCCCCATAACTTCTGTTCTAGTTGAGATATGGGAAGATGGATGACACCATCAGATAGCCCTGATTGTGCCCTTTCCAAAAAGACCCCACTTAAAGTATCTCACACTAAAACTGTAGAAGTTAGATGAGAGGTGAATGTTTTCTTCACCCTTATTTGGCCTGAAATTGACCATAACTCCAGTAATATTGGTGCTGCTCAGTTTGTCTGGTACCATTGGATAGCCCTGGCTTAGAGCTTCATTTTGAATACCCATTCGATGGGGTTAAGCCTCTCTTTCTGGATTTTAGATTAGAGGTGAAAATTAAGGTTTATGCTCAGCAATAACTTTGAGCAAGAATTACTTTGTTATTCCTTGTCCTATGGTGATGGGACTTATATTTTCAGAAAGAGGTGGGTTTCCTCTTCCTTCTGATACCTTTTGAGCTGATTTGGCTCAGCTCCATGTTTTGGTGGTATCTTGGCTATACCATTGGTTTATGGTATTTTGGCTGTCATGCTTGTGCTCTGGTTTTGAGTCACAGGCTGACAAAACCAATGATTTGGAAAGAAAGGTTAATCCATCAACCATAAATTAATTATTTTCAAATTACTTGTGATTAAGATAGCCTCTTTCCTTATCTACTCACATATGCTTTCTTTCATGGATTTTTTCTCTCTAATATTTCTTTTATCGTATCTCAATTTTTTAAACTTAAAAAAGATTTTAAATCAAAATGTTTTATTACAAATAACAGCTTGCAAAATTCTTTTGACCATAAAAAAACAAGGAAATTTGTATGTTTCATTATCATTTTTTGCTAAACTATTGATTTATCTTTATTCTTAGAAATATAACAAAGATTACTCTATATCCTTTCCTTTCTAATGAATTGGGGAAAGGGTTTTGAAAATTGCTTTAAATATGAGATTCAAAATGAATGCTCCCCACAAAACCTTAACTTGGTACAGTTTTGTATCTCTTTTATCCCTTAAATTGAATTTTTCTTTGAAGGATGAGGGGAAACATTTTTCTCATTTTTGCAAAACTCAATATTTCATTTCTTTCACACCTTTTTACCATGATAGGAATAATGTGAGACCTCTTATTGGTTGAGAAAATCTTTTGTCATATCGCATAACATGCAATATACCCAAGATTTCCAAACTAAACAACTTGATAAGAAGGTATTCTCAAATCTCATTCCCCTCATAAACAGTATATTAGTAAAACAACATTCATTATATCCTACTTTGTGGATGGAAAGAAAGGTCAAATCATATTCTCAATATTATTTCAGTTTCCAGGGAAAAATAAAAAGCTAATAATAATGTTGCCAAACTGAAAGAACGCGAATGAATTAGTACTCCTTCATCAAAATGAAAATTTTTCAAAAAAAATTTACAGTTATATATTTGACTTCCTTACATAATTAATGAGATTATTCTCATTAAAATTATGTACTAATATCTGCAATATGTAAAAAATAGGACTCCATTTTAAGCTTTTGAAATAGGTCTAAATATCAATTGATGGAAGTCATCAATTAAATAAAAATTCGTTTTAATGATTAAAATATTCTATTTCCTCATATTTACTGCTTTGGAGAAAATTATTTCTTTCAAATTTATTCCAAAAATTATTTTCTATTTCCATTTTTGAAATAACTATGTCCTAATTACTTTAGTAATACTTCTTGATGAATAAATTTCAGCTTGAAAATATGTAGGATATCTATCAAACTGAAATATCCCTTTCAAAACATATAATGATTGTTTATGCATATTTGGATATATTTCCAAACCCAAAAAATAATGCTGTCTGAAAATTCAATTCCCCATCATATTAATTCAATCAATTGGACACAGATTCAGCACTATAGAAACAATTTTTTAATAATACTCAAACACAAATCTGTCAGTTTGGTGTGAGACTAATGTACTTTATTTTGAAATTCACATCCAATGCACAAGCTTCAATGAGAGATTTATTAATTAACAACATTTTCAGAAACATTCTGATATAATAATTTTCACTTGAAATAAACTCAAATTGATGGTAATACTGTTCCTCTTTGACAAACTGATGTGATTTTCAAATTTCAAAATTTTAGGGTTCAATGTATATGTTTTCAACCTGAAAGGTCCAAATTATTATTCTTCAAAAAATACACCTACAAAGTCTATGAAATAATTAATACTCTTCTTGTGTTAATAAAAATTCTATAGCTTAAATATATTCTTTCCTCTCCTTTTGAAAAACCAATAATATCTCAAAGATTAAAAAGAGAATATTCATACTACTCAACATAATCAATGAGACCTAGAAGAGACAATATACATATTCTTGATCCCCTCAATTGTATATTGGAATCAATTATTCCCATTCTGATGTTATCCTGAGTTTTTCAAGGATTCATTAAAATTAGGAGTCTTATTCATCCTTTGACAATTACATTTATTTATCTTTTTTAATTAACATTTTTTACTAGCCTTTTTTTTGGATTTCTTATAAACTATGCATTCACCCCATATTTATGCAAGTTTTAAATTTCTTGAAAATAAATATTATTCTCATCCTCCATTAAAAGATGGTTGTTATTCATGCTTGGAAAAATGGAATAGCTGAAACTGAAGGGGAATGTTTCCACTTCATGAAATTGGATCAAAATCAATTATCTTCCGATAAAGACAAGGGGCTAATATTCTCTCTCCTTTTTTTCAGTTTTATTCACCAAATTTAAGAACAAGGAAAAACGTTTTTACTCCAATAATATCTGCCCAGTTGATGTTTTTTGTGATTGAGGGGAAGCATCATAAAATTAATGTAATTCAAATCTCAAACCTGTCTTGTGTGCCTAATCTCTTTTAAAATCATCATTTATCTAAAATTATTATCATTTCTAGTCTCGGATATTTTCATCAAATTTATGTTAAGACCCTCCAAAGGCTGCAATGTGTAAAAAATTTTAATTGCCTTCATGTAAGAATTTGCAGTCTGATAAAAATAATTTTTCTAATCTGACTGTTGAACTTTTCTCATTTTTAACTTTGATTATTTTATTGTTTTTATTTTTTAATTTTTTTATTTCTTTTGGTTTTTCTTAATTTGTTTTAACTTTGAATATTATTTTATTTTTTCGATTTATTTAGGGTTTTGGTAAACACACATAAGCTTTTAGTAAAAACACGTAAGCCCTTACGTGTTTTTACCGAAAAGCTATATGTTCTTACCAATTTATGGCCAAAACACGTAAGTGACCTTATTTTTCAAACAAATTTCCTCAGGATCAGTTTTGAGTGTTTTTTAATTTTTTTTGCCATATTTTTCCCAACATGAGATTTCAATATCCACAAATTTTGTCATATTTTTTCTTTGGCCAATTTTGAAAAATGGCCTATTTTTTTGAAAAAAACATTATATATGTTCCCACTTATGAATTTCCATAAATTTTTTATAAAAATAAAGGCAAAAATCTTGAGAATAAAAAACCAGAAGCCCAAAATTTGGGTTTTTTTTTGCCATAACAATTGTAGGCCCAAAAAGTCCTTTTTTACGTTTTTTTCATTTTTGTAATTAACTTGAAAATGCCATTTGTAAAATCAATTGAATTAAAAATGTAATTCAGGAGGAGTGGAAGTTAAAATTCTATTTGTGGCATTAAAAGTGCCATTTATGATATCAAAGGTGCCATAAATGGCATCACAAATGACATAATAATGCCATAAATGGCATCAAGAATGACAGATAGATGCCATTTATGGCCATAGTATTTGCATAATTGGAGCTAAAAAAATGCCATAAATGTAATTTCATAGCCTTAACAATGCCATTTATGCATTTAACAATTTCATAAATGGCCTCAACAACGGCATTGTTAAGGCCATTCATGCAATTTTCAAGGCCATTAACAACGGAATTAATGGCCTTAAAGATGCCATAAATGGCATTATTAATGTCATTTTTGGCCTTAAAAATGCCATTATTTCCTCAAAGATGGCATGAATGGCCTTAACAATACCATAAGTGGCATTAACCATTCCATTGATGGACTTAATAATAATGCCATTTATGGAATTAACAATCCCATGTGTAGCATTGACAATGCCATTTGTGGCATCGTTAAGGCCAAAAATGACATTAACAATGCCATTTATGGCATTTTTAAGCCCATTAATTACATTTTTAATGGACTTAAAAATCGCATGAATGGCCTTGAATTATTGATTCCATAAATTGCATTTTTAATGCCATTTATGGCATTAAAAAACCCATTTGTGGCATTAACAATGCGATTGATGGAATTAATAATGCCATTTATTCAGTTAATAATGCCATTTATGGCATTAATACTGCCATTTGTGCCAGTAAAAACTCCATTTCTGGCATTAAAAATGCAATTTATGGAATCAATAATGCCAGTTATGGCATTAATAATGCCAGTTATGGCATTAATAATGCCAGTTATGGCATTAATAATGCCAGTTATGGCATTAATAATGCCCTTAATTGCATTTATAATGCCATTAATAGCCTTCAAAATGCCATTACTGGCATTAATAATTCCCTGTATTGCATTGATAATGCCATAAATAGCCTGATTTCGTTTAAAAACCACCCCTTACATGTTTTTACCAATACCCTTTATTTATTCATTCACTTTTGTCTTATTTTTTTCAGTGTTGATTTTTTCACTTTCATGTTTTTCTAAGTTATTCTAATATTTGATATTGTTTCATTTTTCAATTTTTTTGAATGTTGGAGTTTTTTTGTATAGTGAAAGTCTTGTGGTATTTTTTAAGTGTTTTTTATTTATTTTTAGTTTCATTTATTTTATTTTTTGATAGATAATTTATAACTTTTTTTGAATTTTTTTTCAATTTTGTTTTTTATTTTTTTTAAATTTGTTTTTCTAGGTGCAAGAACTACAAATCAGTGTAAAGGAAATGATTTGGAGTGTTTACACCCCTAAAAAAAGAACAAAGTACTAAAAACGATGTGAAAAAAATAAAATAAAACAGGAGTGAAAAATGGAAATGAAACAAAAAAATACAAAGAAAAAAAGAAAAAAAGAAAAAAATTCAAAAAATTCAAAGAAAATGAAAAAATGAAAAAAATTGAAGAAAACCCTTTATTTTAATAATTGAAATTTTATGAGTCAAACCAAAAATTAAATAAAAAAGTCAAAAGAGAAAAATTGAAATTTGAAAGAATTTGAAATTCAAAAAAAAATATTGTCATTGTTTTGTTTGATTTTAATTGATTTTGATTCTGATTTGTGCTTGTTCCAAATCATATTCCAAAATTGACATGATTAATACTAAGAAAGAATATTCAAAAGAAAAAATGAAAATAGCTTAAAATATGTACCTAAGAAAGATGAAGAATTTTGAACAAACAAATTTTCACTTTAAAAATTGAATACTAGCATTCTGCTGAATTTGTGTGTGAAAAATTTCTGAAAGAATGAATTTGGTGTGAAGAATGATTACATCTTCAAACAGTTGAGCCATTCAAGTAATAATTAACATGATTTCCATACTCAAAATATGATAAAGGTAGATATTTAAGGAAGATAGAATTGGAAAATACCTTTTGTATTCAACATATCCTATTAAATGGAACAACTCTTACACATTGGTAAGAATATACTTAAAATGCACATCTCCAATAATCAGGGGAAGAGTAAAAATATGCAAAAAATAATACTGAACCTTATTTATGTAAATGAATAGCCTGAAATTAATTTCCAAATTCTTGTGGAAAGAATTTATTACAAGCCAATTTGGGATAAAACGAGCAAAAAATCATGTCTTCATCAAACAAATTTATTAATTTTGTGATATAAATTTTAAAATGTATCTAAAGTATGTAAGACATGAGATTCAAATAATACAATGGATTATTCAGATTGAAAATGTTCAATTTTATATATGAATTATTTTTTATAAATTTAATTTTTCCCTTCAAATAAATGTTGCACATGAATGTTTTGTCAGGGTGGTAATATTTCAAGTGATTCAATCATTCCAGATAGAAAATAAAACGAAATTAATGAAAAGAATTTTTACTTCTTTTCATGAAAGAAGCATTTTTAACAATTGAAAATGATCATCATTAAAGATCTTCTTGTATTAATGAATGATGGATAAGTAATTTATGAGAAAAAAAACAAAAAATAATGGGGAATCTATGATCTTCCATTTCAACTGAGAAAAATTTTGAATGACCCAAGCTTTGGCTGAAAATATCTGCAAAACAATTTCAAGGTTAGAACCAGCTTTTAGACCCAGGTTAAAAGAAGTTTGAGCCTGTCTTACACCAGCTACTCCCCCACCAGGTGAAGCCCTTTTTCATGGCAAATGTGGTCTGTATAATGATATTTCAAAATCTTGTGGGCTGTTTGTCATACTGACTCCCATTTATCATGACAATTGATATTCTTCAAAAATTGAGTTTATATTATTCTCCCCATATTAGATAATTAAAGTGTACTCATTGAGGTCCAGATCTGGTGGACTGACCTTGTTTAAGGTCCAGAGTTACAGTAAGTACCCCCACTTGAGGTCCATCATTTGAGTATATAGCTCATGCGGAGGTCAGGAGTTGCATAGGTACCCCAACCTGAGGTCCATAGTTGCAGTATGCAACCCTTCAAGGGATCCAGAGTTTCAGTGAGTACCCCTGCTTGAGGTCAGGAGCCACAGTAAGTACCCCCACTTGGGGTCCAGAGTGGAAGTGAGTACCCCTACTTGAAGTCCAGAGCTGCAGTAATTACCCCTGCTTGAGGTCCAGAGCTGCAGTATTTAACCTAGACAGAGGTCCAGAGTTTCAGTATCTAACCCCACCAGATGTCCAGAGTTTCAGTATGTAACCCCACCAGATTCCCAGAGTTGCACGAAGTACCCCACTTGAGGTCCATATTTTCAATATGTATTCTGACCAGAGGTCCTGAGTTTCAGTAAGTACCCCCACCTGAGTCCTAGAGCTGCAGTATTTAAGCCTTCCAGAGGTCATTAGTTGCATTAATTACCCCCACTTGAGGTCCAGAGCTGCAGTACGTAACCCCTACATAATTCCAGAGATGCAGTAAGTCCTCTCTGGAGGTCAGGAGCTGCAAGAAGCCCCCCAAATTGGGGTCTGGAGCTTACGTGAGTACCCCTTCTTGAGGTCTGGCACTGAATCAAGTACCCTTTCTTGAGGTCTGGCACTGCATTAAGTACCCCTGCTTGAGGCCAGGAGCTGAAGCAAGTACCCCCACTTGAGCTCTGGAGTTTCAGTAATTACTCCTGATTAAGGTGCAGAGCTGCAGTAAGTAATCCTGTTTGAGGTCTGGAGCTGAAGTTAGTACCCCTGCTTGAGGTCTAGAGCTGCACTGCATTATGTCCTCTACTTGATGAAAGGGTCAATTTAAGGTTCTTGAATTATGTGTGAATACAAAGCAAGTACCACTGCTTGAAGAGTTATTTTCCCCTAGTGATGACTGCATCATGAAAAGAGAACAAAATTCTCTTGAATTCTTCTTGAATGCTACATGGCTTTCTGGTGCCTGATGGCCACACAACTCCAAGTCAAGAATCTATGCTTGAATCCTAATTTTCCCTGAACTACTCATCAATTGATTCACGAACCCTTTTACTCAATTTCAGGCCAAAAGTGATTAACTGTTGCATGAAATTTGACATCTCATGCCTGTAAGCAAGGAATTTGGGGGAGTCTGGCACCCTTGGTGCAAAAATTCCTTTCCTCTTCAAAAATTATTCTTTCCAGTTTATTTACCTTTAATTTCTTATCATTTATTATATATCAAATTTATATATGTAATAAAATTGAGAAATTAAAGTACACAACTGTAATTATTAATTTCTCATATTTAAATTTAAGTTCACTTATGTAATACATGGGCACATTTTGACATTTCAATTGAAAATACTTCAATTCCTCATAGCTTCTAAACTACACAGCACACCTCATTTTTAACACAGAAATTGATGGTTAACACTAAATTTGGTGTGACTTAAACTAAGTCTTGGGGTATTTTCAGATTTTCATACAGAAAATAGTAAAACTTAATTTAAGCTTATTTAGAGTTAAGATACCAAATTTTCACTCAGAGGTGACCCCACCTGACTGTTTTGGAGAAATCCAATGGTGAAATAATTTTGATATGTTTCTTTATTGGAAAAAACTTTTTAATAATTTTTATTGAATTTTTTCAAAAAAAATATTTCAATTTGAATATTTTTGATGAAAAATTATTTTTACTTTATTATTTCGTGTAAAAATATGTTTTTACATTTGCAAATTTCAATGTAAATTTATTGTTAAATTTTAATTATAACTTTTATATTTGTTTTTATATTTGAAATTAGAGGTTTTTATCTTCAATTATAATTCAATTTATTTTTTGTTGTCTTTTGGTTATATGAAAATACCTCTAAGTCCCACAAAACAAGTTCATTTTACATTGAATATCTTACAATAGGGGTGTCAAAGTCACCAAATCCTGCCTTAAAATAACACAGGATTTGGAACCCAAATCCCAACACTAAATCCCAGGTTTTTTATGTGTAAATCCCATGGCATTTTAGCTGAGTCCCCTGGTATTTTGAGCAAATCCCATGCATCTGGGATTTCATCTTGAAACCTAACCTAAATGAGTACTCACAATTCATACCTGTACAACATATTCTTCTACACTCCATTTGGACAATCTGACCAAACAGCTGACAGTACATTTATACTTCTTCATCCATATAATAACGCCTCGATCCAAAGCAAGACAAATCAAGAGACATATGAAGATCACCTCTGGCCTGCCTCATCCATCAGGTCACTTAATACGTACAGATTATTTAACCATAATTAATTGGATTTCAGTCAAATCCAATTTCAAGTCATGTTTTGGTACTAGTGGTTCAAAAACTATTGGAAGACCTCCTTTCTCAAAGCAGCATGTGTTTCAGCTTATGGCCATTGAGGTCAACAAAAAATCACGAAATTGCCTAAACCTTAGTTCAAGCAGCATCTGAGATTGATGGCGAATATATAAAAAGAAATATATGGCAGCAAAAAAATTCGAAAATTCAACTGGGGCTGGAATAACGGAAAAAGATGAGAGTAAAGGAATAAAATCAATGGGTGAAAAGCTGGAAAGTATGTGTCCTTGCTATATGGAAATGGATGTGCTCTTTGGCCAGAAGCCCAATGTCACTGCCATTGCAAGAAAAAGACAGTTTCAATGGTGATGATGATGATGTTTTGCTTGATAAGGTACGTTATCATCTCTTCCTTTTTTTACCTTGGATAATTAAAGCTCATTTTATTTTCAAAGGAGAATAATTGCTTGGATTCACCTCACAATCTGGATCCTTTGCTTAATAATGATGATGACTTGGTTCCAGTGGAAAACCTTCAAGATGATTCAGTAAGTACATTTGAGAGTGATATTTATTCACTCCAATATTGATTATTTCTCCTTTGACCAGAAAAGTAAATCCATAATGCATTCAACACAAAAGCGTAATCAAGCCATGACAGCCAACTTGAATGACAAGTGTGAGCCTTAGAGGTAATTTCATATACCCAAAAGACCACAAATATAAAAAATAACATATTAATATAAATAAAATAAATTTATTTATATTATTAAAATAAAAATAAAAAATATAAATATAAAATTATATTAAAAATAAAAAATTAATTATAATTTAAAAATAAAATTACTTTAAATTTGGAAATATAAAATTACATTTATACTTGAAAAATTTAAGTAAAAATGAAATTTTAACAAAATTGTGAAAAAATAAATAAATTTGGAAAAAAGTTAAATAAAATTTATTATAACTTTTTATCCAATAAATAAACATATAAATTTTATTTCACCATTGGATTCCTCATAAAAAATCAGGTGGGGTCACCTCTGAGTGAAATTTTTGTAACTCAACTCTAAATAAGCTTAAATTAAGTTTTTAGTATTTTCAATACAAAAGTTGAAAATCCTCAAAACCTTAATTTAATTCACACCACCTGTGGTGTTAACCATCAATTTTTGTGTTAAAATTGAGGTGTTGTGTTTAGTTTAGAAGCTATGAGGAATTAAAGTATTTTCAATTGAATTCAATTGAAATGTCAAAATGTGCGCGTGTATTACATAAGTGAACTTTGATTTACATATGAGGTGTCAATTATTACTGTATTGTACTGTACAATTGAATTGAATTACATGTGTAAATTATAAGTATAATACATGATGAGGAATTAAAGGAAAAATAAATTGGAAAGATTAAATTTGGGGGGGAAAAGGAACTCCAGCTCTAAGGGGGAGCTAGACCCCCAAAATCCTTGCTGACAGGCGTGGGATGTCAAAATTCACGCAAAAGCTCATCACTTTTGGCCTGGAATTGAGTTACAGGGTCTGTGGACTCAATTGATGATGAGGTTTTGATACCAACTGGGGTAGTTTTAGCTGTTGCCAAGAAGGTAAAACTACCCTTAAGATAAAACAATCATAATAAAAACAGTTTTAACTGGTTTCTACGCCTCTGACACACATTCTGACGTGTTTTGAAGGCTCTAGGCCTGGTATTGCTATAGTAATGGCTGATTTAAGGGTCTAAAATGGCTAAAAATGGCTAAAAATGGCTTAAACCAGCTCTTTTTAGTCTAAACCAGGGTTCTATGATGCCATAATTGGCTTTTCTGTTGTCAGACTGTTTTTCACGACTGACAAGAGTAAATTTTACTTTTGGAGTAAGAGAATTGATGGCTATAAAAGAATGTCTTCTTTGCCCCACTTTTCTCTTCATGTTAGAATCTTTTCCTTTTATTAATTAGTTTAAAACTGTTAAACCAATCAATCAAAGATTCCAACCACCACTTTTAAATCATTTTAATCCTTTTAACCACGTGAAAAAATCATTATAATCATTGTTTGTAACTCTTATAATCATTTTTACCCCTGAACCACCCCAAAAGTGAATTAAAGCATCTTTCATCACTGTTAACTTTGTCACTTTGTTTCCAAATTCACTCTGGTCACTTTTGGGCGTGTTTTCTCTTTAATATTCTTTTTAAAGACTTTGTTCTTTAATTAATTTCTTGCAGTTCTTTGCTCAATTAATTCCAATTGAAATTGCTCTTGAAGAAATTTCTTTTGTAGCCTTAAAATATCTCTTGTAGAGTATTTTTTGGATAAATCTTTATTGTTGGTAAAACAATAAATTTTTATATTATTGTTTTATACTAATAAAGTTATAAACAATAAAATTGGCGTGTTTTCTCTTAAAAATAATATTTCATACTATTTTTAACTGAATTTTTACCTTATACAAATTTTGAGGACAGGAAAAGTACTTGATTTTTAATCAAAGTTTCATATCCACACCTTACAACAAGAGTGGTTCTAGGAAAAGGTCCCTGGATATGTTTGTGCCTACTTATGCAAATTTACTTGAATCATGGAACAAAGGTATGACTTGAAATTATGGTTACTATGATGAATCCTACTGACAAAATTCATGCTTATTAGCCCGTGAAATTAGTGATAATGCACGTTTGGCGTGGGACAGGGAGAGGTGGAATGAAGAGAAAGTGTGCAACATGGAAAAACAACGGTTTGAAGAAGTCAAGTTACAAAAACAAATGGAGTTTGACGGGAAGCAACATTCAAAGAAACATTAATTTGAAAAAGAAAAGTGGAATCAGGAATGTGAACTTAAGTAAAAGCAATGCCAGATGGATCTCACTATTGCGGCATTGTCATCAAGCAGGCCAATTGCGGATTTGGAACAAATTCTGACATTTATCAATAAAAAATGACATATTGGGTATATGTAATGTGACCATTTGATACATGGGGATTTTTCAAAGACATTTTATATTTATTTGGAAATGATCTTATGTTTTGAAATAGAATTGCAATTTATGACAAAATTGAAAATTTGTGCAAGTTTGGCATCATGATGTTATGTGCCAAATATCCAGGTCTGCGTGCGAACCAATGTAACTTGAAAGTGTGCTTGACATTTTGGTTTTTTGGTGAATTTCTTCCAAATAAGGGTGGATTGTGCCTTTGCTTCTTTTTCCATTATTTGTCTCATTTTCTGTAAGTGTGATTTAATTGAATATTCCATTTGCTTCCTTTTGCTTGATGTTTTGATGATTTTGGTATGTCAAGTTTTCTTTTTTTGGACTTTTCCTTATTTTGATTTGTTTTATCATATTCTCATTATCCATTTTGTTTATCTAATTTATTTTGCTTTTTATGGGGTTTGATGTAGTTTTGATTTATGTGGTTGCCAATTTCACATTTTGTGTTTGGCTTTGAACTTTGGTTTGAATTGTCTCCCTTTATTATAATTGCTTTTTATTTCTTTGGGTTGTTTCATGTTTTTTTGGGTTGGTTGACTTTGCTTTAAATTTTTTATATTTCAATTTATTTTTATTTCTTTGGCTTTTTTCTTTTTTTTGGGGTTGGTTCACTTTTCTTTAAATTTTTTCAATCTCATTTTATTTTTCTTTCTTTGGCTTTTTTCTGTTTTTTTTGGGGTGGGTTGAATTTTCTTTAAATATTTTAAATTTCATTTTATTTTTATGTGTTTGGCTTTTTTCTTTTTTGGGGGGTGGGTTGAATTTTCTTTGAATTTTTTAAATTTCCTTTTCTTTTCATTTCTTTGTCTTTTTTTTGGGGGGGTTGGTTGAATATTATTGATATGTTTTCAATTTCATTGGTTTTATATTTCTTTCGCTTTGTTGTTTTTTTGGGGGTGGGTTGAATTTTATTTAATTTTTTTCAATTTTATTTTATTTTTACTTCTTTCGCTTTTTCATTTCTTTGAAATTTTTGCAATTTCATTTGGTTTTTATTTCTTTTGCCTTTTTCTTTTTTTTTGATTGGTTGAATTTTCTTTACCTTTTCAGATTTCATTTGATTTGTATTTCTTTCGCCTTCTTTTTTTGGGGGGTGAGTGGGATTTTCTTTGTATTTGATAAATATCATTTTCTTTTTAGACGCAAAACGATCCTTATTGTTTCTTTTTCCTTTTCATGGGTGTTAGGCATCTCAATTCCATTTCTTTATCCACAAGATTAAATACCGCATATGCTTTATCTGCGTACCTTTTAGTGGTGTCGCACTTGTTTTTCAATGATTTGGGTATTCTTCGATTTACTCCCATGTCTGGGCACATATTTTTTTAAGGCCATTAAGAATTACTACTCCTTACAATACAAAATGACAGACTTCTGCAGTTTGTATTTTGTGGATCAAGGTGGGTCTTTTTAGTTAGATGCGTTTGTTCAACAGTGTGCCATCTAACTCAACTTTTGATGCACTTTTTTTGTAGTTCTTGACTCACAATTTTTATATTTTTCTAATAGGACCGAGGTGAGTCTGTAAACGAGTTTGTCTAATCTCAACAGGTCAGTCTTCGGAATCAACACCTCCAAGTCAGACCCCAGTTTTGTGGCGAGCTCGTTTTGATTCGGAAGAGGCTGATTGCAAGCGGCCTCTGATCACGCAATGGTTGCTTGTATGATCAAGACGGCTACCACCTCCACCTTGCATAGCGCATTATGGTCATAACTTACACAGCTTGGTGGAAGATCAAACTTCCAATTGCACTCCAGATGAAATTCTATTGAGAAATTTTGAAAACAATGAATGGGCCTGCAAGACAGCAATTCTGGAGGCAACAACCAGAGCTAGGCACAAGTGCTTGGGCAAGCAGGCAATACAGCAAAAAGACCTACTTAAGCAAGAGATTGTTGATTAAGAATCTGAATTTGGGGGGTTAGTCATTACCAAACGTGACATCCGGGAGCTGAACAAAAAGAAAGATGTTTTGCAGGTGGCGCAAAACAGGATGTAAAATGATGATGGTTATGACGGCTATATGATACCTGAAGGTATAAATTTGGTACCATTTCTATTGATTCATGTGCCAGTTGACCAATGACTTTCGTTCTTGGATTATATCACTGAACAAGGTCATTTAGACAAAAATAAAAAACCTGAAGCATTTTACAAGCAATATGAAGAAAGCAAGTGACCACGCAATGAGTTTGTAACTGATCAAGACAGATACAATGCACATCAAATAAAAAATGACACTACCAGATTTTGGGCAATGGATTGTCAAGCTGAAGTGGAATATTATGTGTATGTGCTTGATGAGAGTGCAACCATAGCTTTTTTGATCAATCCAGACAGGCGCATTGGTGGTCCTTTGAGTGCTAAAGGCACCGCTTTGATGGCACAAATTGAAGCTGCTGAACGCCGAGGTTTGTTGGGTTTTGCTTTGATATGTTGGCTAGTTGGTTGAATTAATAAAGATTAATCTTTTCTTCTTGAAGCCAAATTGATTGCAGTAGTCTGCACATCGCGGACTGATAAGTTATTGAAAGCTGTTGCCCCATACCCAGTTTTGATTGTTGGAGAAACTGCATCAGCACAAACGACCAAACTTCCTCCCTCCCTTCAAGAAGCCGGTTACACTAAGGATGCCAGAAAGATTGGCTGTACCAAACCCTAACGTGTTGTAGCAATGTTGGTGGCTGGAAGCATTGCTGATGAAATGGGAATAAGCGTAGGCAATGCCATTGGTTATTCGATTTGTTTTGAAGATTGAACTTCACCAAGGACCATGATCAAGTATGTTACCAATGAAATGATTTTACGGGAGTAAATGTTCAAACCTAATCTGGCTGGTTACACTGCTATGATAATTCATGAAGCTCACAACCTCACATTCCCCACTCACATGTTGCTGGAACTAGTTAAGGTAAATCCAAAGTACTTTATCATTGCCATTGTCTAGTTTTTGACCATACAATGGTTGGCAATCATATAATGTAGGATATGGCTAGTGTAATGTCTAGTGCCACTACCAATGCTGCTAAGTCATCGGAGTTTTCGGATGATGCCCCCCTTTTTCTTTAGTCAGCTCTCTTCTTGCTACCTAACTGAAGGATTTAAATCGCCCACTTTGCTCATTTTTGTCGGTCTTTAGCAGTTAATGGCAAAATGTATCCAGTCGACATCATATAACCTCCAAACCTGGAAGCAAACCATTTGCATGCTTCCATAACAACCACGTTTTCTTATGTCTCAGACTGTTCCTAATCATGCAACCCACTTGGTTCAATAATCTCATGTTATGCCTTTACAGCCGCAGGCAACAATGACCATTGTACTAAGGGCATAACTAAACATCTTTTTAAAGATGATTCATGCTGATAATATCTTTTCTTTTTTTATGATTTTATTCTTACATCATCATGCTGACTGACTGATGTGTTTCCTTTATTAACCTCATATTCAAATAATTGCCCAAAACAATCATACTGATCATTTTTTGTATATTGTTTTGTACTGGTTTGCATTTCTGAATATTATAAGCCTTTTTTTTGCAATGCCATTCCCATTCCACCCCCCTTCCATCATCTTTAAAATTCAAAAAAAGTGCTCCCACTCCCTGTCACTCTTCAAATTCTTCTGATGATTTCATGGTTAGGACTAAACCAGTGTCAGTACATCATCAGAATGATTTGAATGATGATGCAGCTATTGTTCCTCCTCTTGATGTCATGGTTAGGACTAAACCAAAGATAGAACATCATGAGGATAATAATAACCCAACCAATAATAAAAGGAAACTCACCCAAACCCAAAGAAACATATTCATGATTCAAAACAAATCATGTCACAGCGTGGACATTCAACCTCAGCATATAAGAAGTTTTCCACCATTTCAATTGACAAGAAAGCAGCCAATGCCTCATAGTTAAAGCTTCCATCAATCAATACTTTACCCCACCCTTATGTAATCATTGATAAAACACAAAAGCCATATCTACATGTCTGCATTTATGAAATCACCCCTTTTGATGTTTCCTCAGGCCACTCTCAAATACTCAAAGACCTTATCATTACATTGTTGTCCTTATCTCAAAATCTCCAAGAAACTAAAACAAATAAACAACTCCTAGGTGGCATTATGAAAGGTATTGGCTGTTGTCCTGGATCTGATGCTGGCAAATCCACAGGTGAGTGAATTTTCTAACTTATAACTTGAAGAATTACTAATTATTATCAAACTTTTTAGGTGTTTACTCCAGAAAGGCTGGTTTATCTCCTCATCAAATTGAATTGGATAATATGCAATGGACCAAACTTCAAAAGTATGACGAATTCATTTACTCCAGAATCTCTCATTTTTCACAATTAGCAGCACAAGAAAATCAGTCATTAATGGAAGCAGCCAAATTACCAAATTTCAGTCAACTTGAATGGACTTCTGCCAATCCCAAGGAAGAATTCAAATAGTTTACCAATGTCATTGTCACCCAAGATGGATTTTTCAAAAAACTGCACCAAGATTTGAATGATCTCAATGCCTGGACTTATGGTATATTTTCATTTGTATCAAAAAAAGATTTTCATCCACTTCCAACTGTCTTCACCCCCTCTGGACATGGCTTGCACTTCCCCGAATTGAAAATGGAGATTGATTTTTCAAAAAAACCTGGCATAATGGAGATTCTTTGGAAGACATCAACAATGGTTCATCATACAACAAAACCACCTCCAGAAATTATCAATCATGACAAAATAACTCATCTTGGATGTTCTTTTCAAATAAACCATACATTATTTAATGTAGGTGACAAATTCTTGAAAATGACACCCACTGAAATTAATTCAAGAGTCAATGGGTACTGTGAAAGAAATATGCAGGACCAAAAAAGAATTAAAAAATATTAATTGTAAATAGTTTTATTTTATGAATAAAATCTCCACTCCTTTGTATGCCATTAAACTAAGTACATAAATCAAGGGTCCTGATGAAATTTACAATTGAGTATTTCTCCATGCCAAAGTGATTGGTTTAATTTTTCACACATACTTACCACATCTTCCCCAATGTCATTGTTGGCCAGATTTTCTGCATGTGGTGGATGATCATCCTCATATAGATTAAACCATTCATTGCCAATTTGTGCTAACATATTATGTACGATTGTGCAAGAAACAACCCAACAAACAAAATATTGGATTTCATGAGCATCCCTCATTTTATTTCGCATTTCCCTTAGAGAAAACCACTGCCCCTTCAAAATTCCAATTGCATGCTTGATTCTGAACCTTGATTTTTCTAGACAGAAATTGAAAGAATGATTATGTTCATTCTGTTCTACAACTCCCTTATATGCTGGAACAACCCAAGGAGAGCTTGCATATGCGGAATCTGCAAGTAGGTACTGCTCCTTTTAATAAAACTCTTGAGGTTTTTGTGCTATTTTCATATGTTGATAGACATTCAAATCATGAAGTGACCCAGTACAACCAACATGTAGAGCAGTGAACTGTTTTTTGATATCTCAAACCAGTTGTATTGACATATAATACCTTAATTGTAAACAATCAGTCAAAATGAAATAAAAAATCAATTTTCAAAAGCTTACCTCTTTTTGCAATCAAAATAGGCTTAACCATCTTTGGGGGGACGTTGCAATAATGGTATGAGACTCCCATCATTAAATCCAATGCACCCAGGGAAGCCTTCTGCTTGCATTACTGGAGAAATCTCTCTTCGTTGTTCTATTGTTGGCCACACAATCACTTTGTGCTCCAACTTCATTAATATCTGGCTCACTCTTTGAGTGTACAAAACAATAGCCCCATGGCTAAGTCCAAACAACATTCCAATCTTTCCCAAAGCGGCCCCATTGCCATTTGATCCTAGCCTTGATAATGCCACAGCCAATTGGATGGCAGGATTGTGTTGTTTGTTTTGTGATCAGTTTTGAAATTTTTTATCAGCTTGAATTTGTGCAACCAATTCTTCAAATGATCCATGTGTGGTCCTACATAGCTGTTCAAACTTTTCAGATGATAATGTTTGTAAATCATTCATTGTATACATGTAATGTGATGGATATCTTCTACGAGGATTGATGTATCTTTGCGAGGTTATCATATCTAATAAGATTATATCTTCCTGGATATAAGAATCACTATCAGAGCTGAGTGCATGATGAGCTGCAGTGAGTTTAACGTCTGAAGTAAAGGGAGCCTTTGTGCTGCCTTCGGCATGGTAAATGAAGAAAAGGCCTGTATTAAATGCAATTTAAATTCAAATACTTCAATAAATGATGAGTGTATTGAGATTTTATGCAAGAGAAGTAAATTTATATGCAATTTAACATTCCCTTACCAAGTTGTGTGTTTCAAACATGTGCCTTTATGGGAAGTTAAAGGTGGGATTTTAGTATTTAAACATGGGATTTGGTACCAAAAACCTGGGTTTTTGTACCTTAAAATACCAAAGAATTAATGGGGGATTTTGGCAAAAAAACTCAGGATTTTGAGTGTGGGATTCGGTAACTTTGACACCCCGTAATATGGGTAAATGGATTCATAAAAAGGGGAACATTTTAGTGATTTCAGCTTCGAGATTTTCTTGGGAAGATGTTCAAAGAAAGAAAAACTTCCTAATGTATTTTTTTGGGCCCTCATGTACACAATTTGTGTCACCTCACATATGAAAGCTAGGACACAATAAAGTCAAAATATCTTTAGGGAAGTGAAAGGATGAAAAAGGTGTCTTTTGACATTGATTACAGAAAAGAAAATTATACCAAAAAGTATTGAAAACAAATAATGTTTTTGGTTTATTACAACTTCTTTATTAAAATTTGGTTGTTAACAAAAAAAACTGAAAGTAATACTATAGCTAAATGAATTTCTTTCCTTTGAATATTTCAATAAATTCTTGAGCTCTCTCTGTGTTTTTTCTATTGGATATTCCTCCAATTCCTTCCCAAGAAGTGAGTTTAGTTTGTCCCAAGATTCATTATTCATCTTGTTTATGTGAGCCTGTGAGGTATGTATAACATACCCATAAGGCCACAAATAACTTTATACACATTGAAATTTGTCTTCAATAGACTTTTTAATTGAATTTAAAATAAAAAATAACAAAAAATAAGTATAACTTTTTTTTGGATAAACAAAGTTATAAATATTATGTCATTTTTGGATTCTAAACCAAAAATAACCTAGGGTACATCCATAAGGTGTTATACCCAAAAAGACTTATTTCTTATGTTATTAGAAGATTCAAGAATCTCACAGTACTAATGTAACTTTTTTAACATTTTTTTAAAATTGTTAAATTTAAGCTTAAATAAGCTTAAATTTAAAGTTGCATAAGGCTTATGCAAACTTACCAAAATTTTAGTTAAAATTGAGGTGTGGTGTATATTTACTAAATTGGCTAAGATTTGCCATACAAAATGTAAATCCTGCCTGAGCTCAATTTAAAAGGGTTTAAGGCCATAGTATGGCTTTAAATAAATAAAAGGGCAAAATCCATGCAGAATGGTGGGACAAAGCAAAAAGACCAAATAGAGTTGGGGTACCCAACTTTTTGGATCTGCAAGGATTCAATTAAGGTTGTCCACCTGTATTGGAGGATTTTCAACCTTATTTAAACTTTAAGATTAGACTTTGATCCAACATTAAAGTTTAAACTGGTTTTATCCCAATTTAAACAGGAATTTCAAGCTGTCAAAGGGTAAATCCCAATATGCAGGCTTGAATTCAAGGTTTTAAGAACTGTCAAAGCTTAATTAAGCGTAGAAATCTTAAATAAGCTTAAAACTTTAAGGTTACAAGCATTAAAACCTTATCAAAACTTAAGGTTTGGTGTGTATTGCTATTTTGGATGGAAAAATAGTAATAACTTCAAAGATTCATTAAAAATCCAATTCTTAATTGATTTGCTTGAAATTTTCACACAGATTACAATTTAATATTATCTGTATATAAATTAAGTTTTGAGTATATTTTACAAATAAATTTCCTGGGTAATTAGCCTGGAAATTTACTCTTTTAATTAAAGCTCGAAGAAAATTATAATTTCTTTAAAAATTAATTAAAAATTGAGTTTAAGAGATTTCTGCTTTAAACTCTATTTTTAAGTTGTTCATGTGATGAACTTTAAGATAAATAAGTTTATTTATATTAAAAACTTAAAATAATTAGCTTAAATTAGGATTAAAGTTACATGGAGTTAAGAATAACCCTGTTAACTTTAAATTGGAATTAAAAGTAAGTTACCTTAAGTTAAGGACTTTATTTTTAAGCATTGGCTTTCAGTTTTGACCTGAGCATGCCCTCTATATCCATTATGAATCATGAGAGCTGCTCTGAAGACATAAAAAGAGTCTTTTCATCAATGTTTTTGTCCATCATTCATTATCAATCCAATCATAATAGAAATTTAAACAGGTAAAGTTTTATTAAATATAAAATCTTATTATTAAAGTAATTCTCAAGTTATTTTATTCTTTATTAATTAAAATTAAACAATTGAAATCATAGAATTTAGATTATTGTTGTAATCACCAATAATATATTTTATTATATAAAATCATCATCTTAAATATCTTCTAAAAATCAACAAATTCCTCTTAAAAACTCTTTAATCTTAATTTTTTTATAAAAAGTTGTTTTATCTTTAAAATTATTGATTTTTGGTGTGTTTTTAACTTATAATTATAATTTAATATGATAACTACTGTTTTTTGACTTGTTGTATTAAATAAATATTATAAGTAAGTTTTCTCTAAAGTTCTATATCTTTTTTTATCTGGTATTAGTTTTTTTATATAGAATTTTATTCTATAAGAATTATTTCTACACCATGTGTGTTTTAATTCTTTTATAAATCATATTTATATTATATATAAGTGGTTAATATTCATATTTTACATGTGCAATTGTCTCATTAAGAGCTTTACACTTCTTCTTTTTATAACTGCCAGTGATTATAACAATAATAGAATAATTATATTCAATTTTGTGGTTATAATATTTTTTTATATTATATATTTCTACTGAGGACAGTCATAGTACTCTTGATATTGCTACTATTATCAAGAGTTTCATAGACAAACCTTACAGTTTCAATGAGTTGCATCACAAAGGGAATCATGTGAAGCAATTGGCCATGTTCCATCAATGCTTGGTCCATGTCTTTTTGGCCCAAGGTGCAAGTAATAATAAGCATGGGTCATAGATTAGTTAATTCCTTCAGAGCCTCATTTTGGATTTTGAGCTTTCCTTCACTGGGGATGAAACAATTGGAAGCTCAGTCGCATTGGGAAGAATCTTAGAGGAGAGGACAGAGGATCAAATTCTGGGGGAACAGACAAGGGGTGGAATATTGGGGGAAGGGACAGGGGAGATCTTGGAGGAAGGAATAGGAGGGGTATCTTCAAGGTATGATGAAAAATGATGGCAGGGGGGAGTGTTTCATTCAACTGGTGAATTGTCAATGATGATACAAGGAAGACCAGTGGGACAAGCCAAAATTGTTGTGAAGAGGAATTAGGTAAAGTTTGTAATGGTGGATTTGATGAAAAAATTGACTTACTAACTGGTACCTCCAATTTTCTCATAATATCCACCTTGGAGGAAGGCTCACAAGCAGTATTAGTCTCATTGAAAGGTACTTGAGGATTGTTTGTTTAGCTTGGGCCTGGAGTTGGTGGGGTGGGGTCACCAAAGGATATATCATAATCATTAGATGGTTCTGAAATACAAGAGAAGGTCATATTACTTACTTACAAATTGAAAATAGTATTAGGAAGATCTTATACTCACCACCAAATAAAGCTTCTAACCATCAGAAACCACTTGAGCAATAGGTGCATTTCTGAGGATTTCATTCACAAGCCACACAGAGAGATCAATGAATAGGGGGGAAAGGAGTTTTCTGTCTTGGAATAATTGCTGGGTTTCATTCTAAATTAGATTATTATGAGTTATATAAATGTTTTAAGATATATGACTCAAGTAAAATAAGGAATATACCTTGGAAGTTGAATCCCATTGGTGACAGGACATGATGGCAATCATCCAAAGCTCAAATATCTTCTTGCCATTTCCATGATTCATCCCAATTATAATCTCTTTTATCTGGTTGTGGGAAGAAGTGGCCTGGGAGGTGAGGTAGAGAGATCAAAACTTGAAGGCAACAGAATAATCTTGAATAACTATTCCTTTTGGCTTTTTTGGAGCTTTAGGGTTCATGCTTGCTTTGGAATGTTTTTATCATTGTCGGCCGCAAAAGAGTCCTCACAAGAAGCTCTAGGGAAGTATCTCTGCTGGTCTCATGGTTAAAATGGGAAATTGACAAAGGATCATTTCCTCTGAGCTTAACAAAAAGGGTCACATGCATCAGTGGTTGCGGGAATTCCAATTAAGGGGATTCCCCTCATGTAGCAAGAATTACATGACATCTAAAAGAAGGGAGAAACAACTCAGAATCTGAGTTGAGAGTATAGCTTAACAGGAAAGGGATACATACAATAATTATCAAAAGAAGTGATGGGTTATAGTTTTAAGGCTTGAGCTAGGAGGTTTTAAAGGTCTGAAACAAATTAATAACAAAGCTTTAGTATGCATGGGTAGGGGATAAGGTAGATTCAACATTGAAATGTAGAATATGACATACATTGAAGCAGAAAATGGCATTCTGTATGCATGATTGGTGAAAGAAGATAGAATAAAAAAGCCTATTAGTGGGTGTGGGGTGAGAAAAGAGAGTGGAAAGAAGTGAAGACAAAGTGTAAGATGCACCTGGATAATAGATGAGGTTGAAGAGGAAGAGAGTGGAATGGATGGAGAAGCAAAATTTGTGTCAGGTGATGATCTTGTTTTATACCATATTGGAGCTGAGTCATTTGCAGAGATTGAATAAGCTTGTATTGTTTTAGCTTCAGGTGCAATAAGGGTCATGTCAGCTCCTTTTCCTGAAGTTCTGCATAGACAAAGGCATGGAAGTTGCTGTGTTCTACTTTATGACAATCTCAGTGTATCAGTGTAAGTGAACTAGCCAGGATTGAGGAACCAATCACCCAATTGAGCTTTTATGATTCAATTTTAAACTAAATGTTTTCGGAGATCCTAAAAGGCTCCATTCACCCAGGGTTGTTTCAACTCAGTCACAGGTGCAACTGCCACAAGTATTCCACTCCAGAAGGCATGTGATAGAGTGCAAAAAAAGGGTGGTTGGGCTGTACACAAATTGAATCAATTTTTTATCTCAATGGGTGTGAGGTTTTAATATTAAGCTTTGATTAAAAATAAGGTAATGTCCCTTTCCTAAAAATTTGTATAAGGTGAGATTATGTAAAAGATAACAACTTAAAGATTTTTAAGAGACAAACCTGCTGAAATAATTTCTTTTCAACTTAATTACTATAAATAAATGTTATTAAAAAATTTATCCAAATATTCTCTACAATAGATCTTCATGGCTAAAGGAGAGAATTTTTATAAGAAAGTGCAATTGGAATAAATTGAGAACAGAGCTGTGAGCCTTGAGGTATTTCTTACATACCCAAATAGGCCACAATTAATATTATAATAAATTCCAAACTCTGAATAACCCATAATTCATGAATATATCAAAGATTTATCCTTTTTATTTCAGAAAAAATGAATAAATTCTTTGTCAGTAAGTAAATCCATGTATTTAAGGTGAGATTTTGATTCTGCACAAAATTCCACCTGGGGTAGCTCCATAGAGTGAATAGGCTCAAATTAATTCTATGAGGTCATAATATGGGACATATTTCAACACCACATCATCAATACCACATAAAAGAATGGTGAGATCTTTTGTTTTTCACAATTTCATGCAAAAATACTTGGAATGTGAGAAATCCCATATTTCATATGCACTGGTAATAGTTTTATGCATGTTTGTGGCACTTACTATTAAAGTATTCTTACATACATTTTTGATAAACCCATAGTGGATATGTGTCTTTAAGCCTGAGCTACTAGTTTTGACATGAAAATAGCTAAAGGGGACAAAAAAATCAAAGAGAGCCAGGGTACCCAACTTCTGAGGCCTCCAATTTCTGGATATCTCTAAATCTGGGATCCATGGCTGATAATGGCCAAATTGGTACTCTAAAACATTTTGGGAACTTGGTTACCAAGCTAAATTCCCATTAAATTTTAAGAGAATAGCAAATATGCTGCTATTTTGATGTGACAAGAAGGTAATGATCAGCTCTGAATCCTGTAATCATGTCAATTATTAATTATTTTCTATGGATAAACCTTGAAAGAGCAATTGAATCCCTTTTTGGACTATTATCCATGTATTTACCTCATGGCAACCAGCTATTACTCCACAATTTGCAATTCCACATAGAAATAAGGTAAAAACTTCAAAAATTCATTGAAAATACAATTATTGATTAATCTCTCTGAAGCTTTCAGGACCAAGGGAGAAAGGGATACACCATATAGAAACCAAATATAATTATGACTCAATACTTTAAATTAAAGGTTTTACTTTCAGTCCATTTTTGATGGTTCCACATGAAACCCTGAACATTCAAAACTTCACATAAAATGAAGTATTTGATAGAGTTTCCAATAAAATTGATAACATTAAGAAATAGATATCAATTTTAAAATAAAAAATATTAATATTTGATACTCCTTTATTTCTTAGCCATAAATGGGTTGGTAGTTATGTAAAATGACTTAATTAAGTAATTATGCTAATCTTATGTGACAGAAGGTGATGTAATCACTAGTCCAAGGAGTATTAATAGCTTTACACTAATTTTTTTTCCGTTTGCTTGTTGGAATGCCTCTGTGAGATGTTTTTTACTTAAAACAGTTCTCCTCTTTCTTATTTTTTCCAAATTATCCTATTATTAAATTGAACCATTAGTATCAACAAGAAATTATTATTTAATCCTTTTCTTTAGTGTCTTAATTCTTTGAGGATCAATCAGAGAGACGTGAGATCATTAAAATATGCTATTTCAGATATTATTTAGCTATTAGACTTTTGTATTAATTTATAACCCAATTTTGATCCTTTAAATCCACAATTAATCTGTAAAAGTGCTCTACCAATTCTTGTCAAGGTATCATTGGAGTATTAGTCAATGCTTTCACTTAATTGTTAAATTTATTCTCTATTAATAGTTCTCATGAAGAATTACCTTTATAATTATTCTTGAAAAAGATAATTATACATTGAATTAACTTGTTATTATTTTATCAAAAATTTCTATTATTTATACTTCTTGTAATTGATTCCAGTAGAAAATTACTACTAACTTTTATAATCTCCTGTAGTGTATAAAAAGTAAAAAAATTGAGTCATTAATCATATAATTTTGGTTCTAATAAGTTTCTTTATTATATTTCATGAGAACAGTCATAGTACTCTTGGTTAATAGTAATATTAACAACAGTTTCATAGACACATCTTACAAGAACTGCAATCAATTGGTATCAGAAAAAGTCTCTAAAACAAATATCAAAAATAAAAACAAGCCCAAAAGTGACTAGAGGAAATTTCAAAGCAAAGTTATAAAATTAACAGTGAGACAAGATGTTTTGGTTCATTTTTGGGGTGGTTCAAGGGAAAAAGGATGATAATGAGTTACAAAAAGATGATTATGATGATTTTTCCACATGGTTGAAAGGTTTAAATGATTCAGAACTGGTTTTTGGAATCTCTTATTTATTTATTTGAAAATGTTTGAGCTGCTTATAAAGGGAAAAGATTCTGAAAGGAAGAGAAAAGTGGGGAAGAAAAGACATTCTTTTGGTTCACTTTTGGGGTGATGAAGTGGTAAAAAGTGTTTATAAGGGTTGAAATAAATCATTATATCAATTTTTTCATGCTGTTAAAAGGTTTAAAATAATTCAAAAGTGGTGGTTGGACTCTTTGGCTTAGAAAATGCTTTAATTGGTTATGAAAGTAAAATATTATAACATGTAGAGAAAAGTGGGCAAAGAAAAAATCCTTTCATAGAGGCCAATTCTCTTCCTTTAAAATTAAAGCTCCCTAAAATCAGTTTTTAGAAACACAATTACAACAGAAAAACCAATTATAGAATCAATGAACCCTCTTTTAGACCAAAAAAGGCTGGTTTTGGCCCTTTTTTGCTAAGTTTAGCCATTTTTAGTAGTATAAACCAGCAATTGCTATGTTAATAGTTGGGTAAAGCCTCCAAAACTCATCAAGGTCTGTGTAAGAGACTGTAGAAAGAGTTCAATTTTGTTTTATAAAGTCTTTTTTATATTAAGGGCAGTTTTACCCTCTCATAAATAGTTAAAAATGCCCTGGCTGGTATCAAAACCTCATCATCAATTGATTCATGCACCTTGTGATTTTATTCCATGGAAAAAGTAAGAAATATTTCCATTAATTTTGAAATCCCAGGTTTGTGAGAAAGGAATTTGGGGGGCCTGGCACCTGGCACCCTTGAAGCCAACAGTCCTTCTCCCCCAAAAATTTCATCTTTCCAATTTATTTTCATTTAATTCCTAACAATGTATTATGATTAAAAATTTACATCTGAAATTAAATTGGAAAATGACAGTACACAAATTTAATTCTTCATTCCACATATGTAGATTTAAGCTCACTTGTGTAATATTTGACATTTCAATTTGAAATAATTCAATTCCTCATAGCTTCTAAACTACACACCCCACATCAATTTTAACATAAAAAATCTATGGTTAACAATGAATTTTGTTTGAATGGAATTCAGGCTTTGAGTATTTTCAGATTTCATACCAAACATACTAAAAACTTAATTCAACCTTATTTAGAGTTTATTTAGAGAAGTTTCACTCAGAAGTAACCCCACCTGATTCTCTATGAGGAATCAAATGGAAAAATAATTTTCATATGTTCATTTGTTGGAAAAATATTTATAATGATTTTTATTTAATTTTTCCATGAATTATTTAAGCTTTAATATTTTTTTTGAAAATTTATTTTTCCCTCATTTTTTCAAGAATCATTTTGCAATTTTTTATTAAGATCAAAATTCCATCAAGCTTTTCTGTTAAATATCATTTCTAATTTCACTTTTATCTTTAAATTCTCTTTTTAAATTGAATTTTGGTTTTTATGTTGGAAATAAATGTAACAATTTAATTGAAAATCTTTATTTCAATTATTTGTGGTCTTTTGGGTAAATAAAATTAGCTCTAAGGCTCACATTCCCTTCCCCTGAGAGAATATTACTTTTGAATAATGCCATTACTAGCTTTTCTCAATATTCTGAATCATTTTTTAGCCTCTGGTATGTCTTTTTCTTCTAGCCATTCATTTTCACAATTCAATTAACTGTATCTGACTAGGTGCTCCCTCACCTTCTCAGTCCCCACTTTCCTTTTGTGAGAACTTTGGTAATTTGCTCAATACCAAACGTTTCAACAGGAGGTATATCCTGGGAAACTTCATTTTTTGAGGGGAAGTTTTCGGATTTTCCAGATTTTGAAGGTTTTGTTAAGCTCACTGGAATTCAGACAGATTTTTGCTATGTTCTTCAGATAAATATACTTCTACAGCTTTTTCTCCATAAATGGCTTTCATAGACAATGGTCCTGAGAAATAATATTAAATATTTTCATTGTTTGATTTTATTAAAGTTGTTTGTGAATACAAGCACCATGTCCCCTACCTTGAAGTCTGGAGTAGCATGCAATTTCTACCATTTTTCTTTGCCATATGCAAATTAGCCCTTCATGCATCTTACTGCATGCTTCCTAGCTTCTTCTAGCATTCCTTTGAAGCTGGAAGCTGCAGGATGTTTCCCAACTAAATCTTTCCTCAAATAATCAAGGGGTATTCTGGGATTCAATCCATTCTGTATAATAGCAGGAGTCTGATTGGTTCTGGAATGGATAGATGCTTTATATGCTAGATCCAGTTAAGGTAGGAGGGTACATCAATATTTGGTGAACCCATCACAATCTTTGAGCTCTAAGCTATATGCACAAACTCTTCTGACCATTTCTTCCAAAGTCTGTCTCATTCTTTGAGCTAAGCCATCAGTTTGTTGGCTGTAATCTTTAGAGAAGGAGGATTTTGTCCCAAATAGATTGTGAATACTCTTCCATAGTTCTGAAGTAAACTTATAAGCTCTGTATTTAATAATTTTGGTAAATATAGCAGTGAATGATATTACTACATTCCATATAAAAAGAGTTTTATCCATGGCTGTATCATCTTTGTTACATGTAAAAAGGATTGGAGTCTCAATGAATCTGTAAAAAATCACTAGTAAAGAATTATAGCTATTTTAACCTCCTTCTGATGGGCCAGTTACCAAACCCATATATCAATTTTTAGAGTCAAAAAGCAAGTATAAAAATATTTTGAGTTATGATTTAGAACTTGAAATCAATCTTAAAATTGAAAACAAAAGATTAAATATAAGAAGTGATTTTTTAAATCAAAATTATAAATATTCACATTGAAAATAAAATATTAACATATTTCAAGTTATGGCTTATAGCTTAAAAGAAATTTTAAATCTTATAATGACTAGGAAAACTCAAATTCTGAACATTTTACATCAAGACTTAAATAAAACTATATTTCAAGTCATCATTTGTAGCTTAAAATTGGTTTTAATATTTTAAAAAAGGAAAAATAAAAGAACTTGTGAAATTGAAATTATCAATTTTCATGTCAAAATTAGAACAAAAAGAGATTTTATGCTATAATTTATAGCTTAAAATAAATTTTGAAGATAATAATGACTCAGAAAATTGAAATAACAATTTTCAGATAAGAAAATAATAAACAAAGAACAGTATCATTCCACTTGATATTACTGAAAGAAAATTATACAAATATATATATATACAATGTGAAGTTTTGAAAAAATAAGATATAAATTGAACTCACTTTTATGCTTTCTAAATCAAAAAATAGCACCAAAAAACTTAGAAAATTCTCTTTTTCAGAAATAATATCCTCTAAACTTCAGTAATTGAATTCAAAATAGGTTGAAAACCATGTCCAGGCCCACAAAATGTCAGGCTGAGTCTATGTAGAAACTATAATACAGTAATTAAAAGCTTTGACTATGACTGTGACATGTAAAAATAGTATAATTAAGCATAAAAAAGGTCTCTAATATTCAAAAATAGCGGTTATGAGTCTGTTGAAACCCCTGGTTCTAATTATCATCAAGTGGCTTATTATGAGCCCTACAATAATCAATATTATACCTATCTCTCAAAGCACTCTAGGGGTTAATTCTGCATAAGACAGTGTAGCCATATAAGAATAATCTGAGAAGATGATGGGGGATTTTTCCTAGGGGGAAGCCTCCTTTTATCTCAAATAAAGGTGGAAAAAGGTGGATGACTCCTTTCCACATTTTTATAGTGAAAACGCTTGCTCATGTGGTTGTTTTTTGGTTCAACACAAATAGAAACACCTTTATTTGTTCCCAAATCTGGCTTCGGAACCACATATCAACCTTTCTTACCCACAAGAGGTGAATATTTTTACCAATGGAAGGTCCAGAAATACTCTACAGGCAAGTATGGGTCCAATGAGCTCATAATTATGCCTTGGGTACGATTATTACTCAAGCTATGGGGGGCAATATCAAAACACCAATTTCCGAGTTTGACACCTCCTTATTCAATTGTATGTAATTAATTCTCACAATACCACTCAATAAAGCTTGGATTGGAACTTGAAAATATTCATTATAAGCTATAAACTGATAAAAATCCTTTTTATGGCTTTGACACCTCATAATCCTACCATACGGGATCATAGCCTTCAAACCTGAATAGTTTTTTTCATTTTTTGAGATACAGGGCTCAAACTTTAGCCACAACTGAGCTCTACAAAATAGTTACACATTAAACCCAACTTTGATAAAGTGAATCAACTCTATACAGGCTCCAAAAGCTTTTACATTTTTGTAAAATAGTATTTTTATTATTTTTGAGATAAAAATGCCACTAACTTCTGAGAAGTGTTAGATACAGGGATAAGATTTACACCTATATGTATCCCTGATATAGACCTTCTATGAGATATGCCAATGGGAAGATCTCTAATAAAAGCTGTGCAAATGAGAGGAGAGATGAAAAATAGTATCATTTTTTCAGTTACCCAAATAATATTTGGATGGCAATTTCTGATCCACTGATGATACAGCCATGGGGCAGATACCATGGGATAGCCCTCATTGAGAGCCTTAATAAAAGACCCCATTTGGTGGATCTGTAGTACAATCTCTAGCTTTTAGATGAGAGGTGAATATTAAGGTTTATAAGAGTTTTTAACCTTAATAACCTAGTTGATTATTATATTCTAATGAAAAGAATAGGACTTTCTGAAAAGGGAACATTTCCTCTTTAAGGTGGTCACATTTACAGATTACCTTTGTTGATTTCTTTCTTTAGTGTTTTTGGCCTTACTGTACCTTTATTGGATAATTAAAGGTGGAAAGGTGCATAGTTCACCCTTTCTTGGGTACTATGTTCGTGGTATTTTTGGATTTCATTCTTGTTCTCTAGGTTTGAGTCACCGGCTGAAACCATGACCACGAAATTAAAAAGATTATTTAATCTTAGAATGTCTCCTTAACCCTCAATATGTTCAGCAAATTTTTCAATGAAACTAGCGTCCCTAATGAGCAATCAGAAGATTCCCTCAAGCAGTTAATGGGCCACTATTACATGTATTCCTACAGATATGAGGAATATAAAATTCAGAATGATAACAATGATCCAGCTACCATTTATAGTCCAAGGCTTTGGTATTTCCTGTTTATGCAATATTCAAAGGTTCCAAAAGATTCTAGAAAAGAATTCTAATCCTACGTACAACAATGATGAGATACATGCTTATAAAAAGTCATTATCCAATCCTCCCCACTGAAGAAGTGGTCTATTATTGGAAAGTAAGCATTATCTTAATTAATTGCAATACAATAGGATTCCAGAAATGGCTTTAGAATCAGATCTGCTGTAGGAATCTGCCCATATTAGGTCAAATTGCATTGCGGTACATATCCATCCTTGCATCTTTGGCATCTGTTGAGAAAATATTCTTACAGAGTGGGCAAGCTGCTTGCCCCACATGAGGCAGTCTTAGTACCCAAACAGTTTCCCATTTAACATGTCTCAATGATTGGATCAATAAAGCAGGCAGCCTACGGCTTAAGGAGCTAAATTAGGGATTTGTGGCTTAGTTTCTATTCTTTTTTATCTGCTATCCTCATCTTGTTTGAATCAAACATCACAAGTGTTCTCATTATTTATTTGTCAATGATTGCACAATTGGATAGTTTGTTGTGATGCCTACATACGATGTATAATGTTATAAGCCGATTGAGTTTGGTCGAATTCTATACAATTAATGAGCCGCTGTCATTGTCCTGTAATACAACACAATTGACCCTGACGATTTGTTCTTAAGAAAATTCACCTCAAAAATCTCATAGTATTGATTTCAACTGCAAGCTGAGGTCAAGCTGATCTTAGAGAAGTGACCGAAACTTCAATTTCAGTCAATTTGCATTATTCAGTATGTTGGGTTTCAGTTATGATCGCCTTGCATTCTCAAATTATTGCTGTTAAACTGAATAGTCAGTTTTAACCGATTGGCCATCACTGTATCCAATTGGTAAGGCACAGTTTATTACAGGGTTTTGTCTCTGTGTGAGAAATTATACGCTCAGGCCTACAGGCGCAACGGGGAGGGTTAGCCCCACCAAGTTATTTCAAATTTTGCTACAGAGCCAGATAGGATACCTTACTGTTGTACTCAAAGAGTACCGAGGGGCTGGGGTTTACTCGACTTCGCCTGTCTGAAAAATCATCACTAGCTTAAGTTTCACCCTTGAGATAGAGTTCAAAACAGTTCAAGCCTGCGGTTTGTATTGGAGTTCCTGGAGTAACTTGCGGCGAGTAAGAATAACGGTACACCCTACGTTTCAAACTCAAGACAGCGCCTTGGCTTCTAGAGTTTTGCAGCTTCTCAAGGGCTATCTCAGAAATTTAAAGTGTGGCCTCGTATTTTGTGGGGCTGTAATAGTGTAGCCTCCTCCTGAAACTGAGGTAGCTAACCTTGTGATTGGGCAACTTCGCTTCATTTCTTGATTTTTTCGAGGTACCACAGATAGAGCGCTGCAGATCCATTGAAGCTTTCTGAAACCAGGAAATGACATTAGGACTTTCTTTTCGAAGAGCTATCTCGGCTGCACTTGCCATTCTCTGCTTAATTAGGCTTGCGATCTGCGCGTTTCCCCCTTTACTTCACTCTTATCAGGCTGGTCAGTGCTAAATTATACCTCGATTCGGTAAAAAGTGGCCAAGTCAGCTGAGACATTGAAGTAAAAAAAATAGCTACTCATCCAACGCCGGAGCTGGTAGCGCAGTTTGAATACGGCAGACATGCCCAGGTACTTCACAAACGCGGTCGGGCACATGTTGTACAAGAAGAGATCGGCCTAACACGTAACTTGGGACATTTTGATTTCACAGAGAGCTGGAAAGAAAACGAATTCCCAGAAGACGTGATGATTGCTTTGAGCGAGCAAATAGGCCACGGTCAGCGACAACAACGCGAGTATTTGCTCTCTTCGGAGAGGTCTGATCCATGGATCAAGCTCAAAAAACTATATCAATTGCACTCAATTTCCTGGCAAGACCATGAGCGGATGATGGACTGGTTCATGTCAAATCTGGTGTCTGAAACACCTCCCATGAAAGATATACTAGATAATATTGAATGGTCCCTCAAACGAGCCAGCTCAACTCAGAAAGTCTGGTGGCATGCATACCAGCTCGATCAATGGAGAAAAAATCACGACTGGAAAATGCTCATCCAAATTGGTGATATCCTGCAATTTCATGACCAAAAAAGCGACTTGACATTTTCAGAAGAAGAAAAACGTTTAAAAAAACAACAATTATACAATCTTCTACACGCTAACCACATGGCCCAAAAGACAACTGGTAGACGTAACGGCTGGCCTATTTCACCAACTGGGGTGTCCAAGGAGCCTTGGTTCAAGGACGGTGAATCCACCACTTCCTTGTATGAAAGACGCATTGAACAGCTCTTAGGAAAACTAGAGCCCAATTCCCCTTTGGGGAGGCTTGCCCAACCACAAGTCTACCAGAAACATTGGTACGGCCTAGAGGTTGAGCTTTCCTGGCTTTTAAATGGTATAGATCCTAGCGAAGCTGGGAAATGGGGGATGTTGTTATCATTAGGAGCCTCTCTAGTCAACAAGGAGGGTAAAGTATTTCTGGATCTCAAATCATTCGACAAACAGCAAAAATTAGCAACAAGCAAACTGTTAGAGGGAATTAATTTTTCCAAGAATCAAGGCCCTATTCAAAGCTGGTATGCTCAAGCCTTGGGTCAAGAAAAATACGGAGAAGCCTTTGAAGAAGTCAAAAATCTTTCCAAACATATGTGGTGGTATAATTTTTGGAGGCGTCCTCAGATGTGGTTGCGTAAAATGTGGGACTCTTTAAAGGTGGGTAGAAGCTGAAAAGATAAATGCCTTCATAGCCATACTAAACGAGTGCTTCCCCTTTCAGAACATCCGTATTACACGCAAAACTTCGTCTACCGTACACACACATACTGAGGCTTCATCCTAAGAAAAGAATAAAGACGTTTGCGCACAAACGTGGAACGACAAAGTCTTTGGCTTCCTCTTAACTCTGCCAATTTAATTTCTTTCTGTCTCTGTCTACCTCCAATGGGCTGATCTATGAAAATTTGGAATACTTTGATCCAGGGAAAACTAGGCAGTTTCTCTTTTTGGGAGCATGTTGTCAACTTCTGATATGAGCTTTTTTTATTTAAGATGCGAAGTTTGTTTAGAGATTTTTAAACATCAATTTCTCAGGTTGATTTAAATTTTAACAATAAAACAAGAGTTGTAAACTAGTTATGTACTAGTAGCGATTGAAAATTGTCTCTTTGAGAGGCGGCCAGTTGATTAGTCTAAACTACTTGCACTTCGAAAAATTCAATCAATTTGACAAAAACAATTTATGGTCTATAAGCTTTGTTTGGCCGCTTATCACGCCAAACTTGGCTGTCATCCAATGCAGCTTGATAAGCGGTCAAATTGGCTTCAAAAGCCAATTCATAGCACATTGATTTTTTGTCTGGTTTCCAAAAACCAAGACAAGAAGTGCACTTAAGAAAATGAATAAGTAATTATTTCCTTCTTTCTCACAATCTCTTTATCCTTTAGATGTTTTCCTACCAATAATGAGCACCTTTAATCAAACCTCATCAAAAGGAACAGTAGATTTTGAATAGGAAGATCTTCATGCTGAAGAAGAGGTACTTTGTCTAGCTGCAGAATTGAAAACAAAAACTAAAGAAATATTTTGTAAAAGAATTATTTTAAATGCAAAATCTAAATTACAAGGAAGAAGAAACAAGATAAGTGAAAAGTTAACTCATAAGAAATGTAAGGCAAATGGTATTGTAAGCTCCAACATGCAAAGTCTAGTGCCAGAGAACGTTATTGAGAGAGGGATATCTCAAAAGGCGGCTTCTGAGGAATCCAATATTTCCTCTTGGAAAGTTTACTGTATATTACATGAAAATCCCAAGGAGAAAAAACAGTACAATTAGCATGCAAGAAAAATGAATGATGAAATGAAAACCAATCTTCGCTATTTTATCAACAAAAAATCAACAGTTACTCTTAAAGAACTGAAAGAATTTTTAAAAGAAAACTTTACTGTTAAAAAATCCTTTCAATCTATAAGAAACCGCCTAATGATATGGATATTGCTTAGAAGCAAGTCACAAACATTCAATCATCTTGGAACAAACAGAAACTATTAGCACAATGTCAAAATTTTGTAAACCAATGAGGCCTTGATCTTGATTCCAAAATAATCTTATTTGATGAGTCAGGCTTTGACCTCCACTCCGGAAGAGGCTTTGGTTACTCTCCATCAGGTTGGTTGATTTGTTTTTTGTTTATTTATTTTGAGATTCAATTCAGGAAAGGCTTCTGTTCTTAGTTTATTTTCAAAAGTGATGCAACTCATACTCATTGCAGAAGTTTCTGATGAAGAATTTTATATCATTAACTCCTCAATGCTAATGTTCAGATTACTAAAGGCATTGGCAGGAATTAATCTTTATTATTCTTGCTTTCTCTTCAATTCAAAGTGCCTAACAAGTCGATTATAATAATGGACAATGCACCTATCGCTCAAGAGGAAAAATTTGAGGAAGTCAAAGAGCTTCTGAAATCCTCAGATGGCATTAGGTTAGAGTTTCTTCTACCTCATTCACCATTTATCAACCTTATTGAGCTGAGCTTCCACTAAATTAAAAGGTATGTGCACTCAAACGAACCAAAATTGTGAGAAGAGCCAGTCAAAGAGAGACAAAATAGTATCAATGAAAGCATAAATTTTCAAAAATATAGATCTTTTTTTACATTGTCAAAAGTTTTATTGTAGCTTCTTGAAGATTCAGCCCATCACTAGTACCCTGCTAGCTGAACCTTGTATTTATTTTGTGACAAGACTCTTAAAATTTAGTTGTATGATAACTTGTTTTTAAAGAGATTTTATCTCAATAAAATTTTGTATTTATAAAAAATACTTAGCTTGGGAGTTTCTGTGTTTTTGGAAACCAGTAAAGAGGTACTTTAAAACTCGTTTTGCCTCCTTTAAAATCAGAAAAAGCTGGTTTGACAAGCTTCCAATTATGCTTTGCAAGCAGAAATGCGGATTTAGGTAATTTCAGTTTTGTTTGAGAACTTTCCCAAACACACTTGATAGACAATGCCCGTCAGAATTTGTACCCTATAGAAGCAAACGAGTCAGAACACCATTGGGCAGTGCAATAAATCTGACTGCATAATGTTTAGTAAGATTTTTCATTGGAATTTATGTGATAGAAGCTTGTATCTCAAGTCTACACCAAAAATAAATAAAACATAGAAATGATAAGTCTTCCATAATCATTTGAATTTTCCAAATATTATTTCTCTTGAAAAATTGAGGAATTTATTTTGGAAAAATTCCAAATTTACATGAGAAAGTTTTCTGTAATCTAACTGCTCTAGAACATTCGTTCAACTATACAAAATAACAAAAAAAAAACAACTCAAATTTAAATTATTTCAACTCAAGAAACTCACTTATAGAGTAGCTTCAACTTGAATTTCAATTAAAATAATCCATTTTTTCTTCAGTGAAGTTTCATTTCTGAGGATTAAATATAATTTTCTCACTGTTAGAAAAAATATGATAAGAATTCATCTCAAGCTTCTTTTATAGTTCAATTAATCTTTGAAGAATAAAATTGAGATTTGTTATATTGAATTGAATATTCAAAGTTAGTATACTATGGAAATATTTTTTATCTGTATGTGTTTTATTACAAAAGAGTGAAGTTTAATAAAAGAATATTCTTAGACAAAACTGAATCCTAAAACTCATTAAGAAGTGGAAAACCTCAAAAATTATGGTTTCTGAGTTTCCCAGCTCCAATAGGTTTGGGACTGTTTTTAACATGAATGAAGTTAATTTGACACCTAATGGCCTCCTTTACTACCAGTTATTTGTCTTACATAAATGGGTTTCCTGTCTATTTTTTACTTTCTATTCATGATTTGGGTAAATTACTAATACCTTTCCAACCCATTATTTATATGCAGTTGTGAAAGACTACTGTGATAAAAAATATTAATGTATGAATTATCCCATATGTCTTGGAAAAAAGAGAGCTTACTTGTAAATTTCACAGCTAAAATAAGGAAGATACTGAGATCATATGAATAAAGGAAGGGAATCGGACCAAGACATTGATGGCTTTTTTTATATTTTGGACAAAAATTTCCTTCCAGTAATTTAATTAGGGATCTGTAGTTTAATAGGGAACATGGGACTTTGAAAACAGATATATACAATTATTAATTAATATATAGCTAATCTATTTCAAAGAAAACCTAAAGGAGGCATATAAAATGTCTTTAAAATTACTTGACAGCCTAATATTTAAAAATCAAAGTCTTATCAACTCTGTAGAACAAACTTCTCTGAGCGACTGTAGCAGAAGTTATTTATATTATAAATTTTCCTGGAGCTAAGTAACAATGGGCTCAATTATACTGGCTCTAAAAGTGGAGCATTGTAATTAATTTTGAAACTTCTTTCAACAATAAAAGGGGTACTTGAATAATAGGGAAATGTGATAGAAAATTAAAAAGTTCCAATGAGTTAAATCCTTAATCCACTAATACAAAATTTCAGAACAAACTAAGGAATAATTGAGGCTACTAGCACCAAATCCACTACACAGTTTAGGGAATGATCAAAAATTAATAAACTTAAATATCACTATTTTAAGTCAAGGATGAAAGAAATCAATCATAAGAAAACTCTACTAAATAAGCCATGCTTTGCAGAAAGCCACAAGGAAAAGCAAGGACAGTATATGAGAGAAGTGATAATTTGATAATTTGTATTTGAATAGTTGTTCTCATTGATTTTTGAAATTATTTACAGAATTTAAAATGTCTTTTAATATCAATATCTTACAAAGTGAGCTAATTCCATCTTCTTGTGTCTAAAAGTATTTTTTATAAGGCTCGGTGATTTAAGGCACATGTTTTGACGCTGATGAATTATTGCAATTGTTGAATTATTTTACTTATATGAAAATTGGAATGAAAAATCTCCCTCCTGAAAATTTTGTATTTGCACAGTCATTTCTCCTTTCAATTCCTTATTTATCATTAGGGGTATATTTCATAATTTTCGTTATTGTTGCATAGGTTTGACAAGAAAGAATTTGAGTTATTGTTATTGGAATGATTTCAATTGCATAGAATTATATTATGTTTCCTTCCTTTCCTGGTTACCATTAAATATATTGATAAAGATCTTCTAGAGAGCTTTTAACATCACCCATGAATTTCTGGTTGAAAGCTGATTTGGGCTAGTCATTAGTGATTGTAATAATTCCAATTATTGTAGGTTTTTTTTAATTTTGCTGGTTCCAAATTTCTTATGGGTGTTGTGTATGCAATACCACAGGACTTTAAATGATATTCTCTTGCTCTACCATGATATTTCAATTTAATTATACCACTCCCTAAGATATTTGAGAATAAATATGTGTCTATTCACTTTTATCATGTCTACATGAAGTACAGCATTAATAAATTTAAGATATATTTTTTGAATCAATCGTGACTTCTTAATTTTATTCAAATTTTTGAAAAATGGCTATTTGAAAGTTTTTCTACTATGGATTTTAATATTAGACTTGATTAAAAAAATGTTGAGTCTTTTTCACTAATATCATGTAAAATTGACATGAAGTAATTGAGCTTAATATTCCATAAAAACTGTAGCATACAATGGATAAAAATGTTGGCTTGAATTAAGGATGAAGAACCCAATACAGGTTAAATATTTTCCCATATGTTGTTGAATATTTTAATATAATTTCTTGATTTTATTCTCATAATGATGATTTAGGCCAAGATGGAAAAAGGGAAATTTAATTTCCAAAAAAAATCTATGAGCTTCAAATAAAATAGCATATATAAATTATAAAACGCACAATTGAAAGCTGGATTCAAAGGGGGTTTCAAATATTTCTGGAGAAAAGTGCACATCGAGAAAGGAATCCTCAAAGAAAAATCAATTTTGCTTTCTGCCAAGTGGAATAGTCAATTGGTGACAATATTGAGAGTTAATTAAGGAAAATTAATATTGTATAGGAGTTCAATTCCATGCTATCAATACCCGACATATGATTATACAAGAAATAAAGTGATGAATTAGTAATATCATCAAAAGAAGTGTTTCTTGATTTTAATTTCTAGTGGAGGTTTTGTGAGACTAATTGCTTATTAAATGACAGAATGACTGTATCCAAATAAATTGAAGTTTCTCACAAATTGGCCAGGGTTATTAATAAAAAGGATTTTTGTGAACCTTAGAGGTGTTTCAATATACCCAAAAGACCACATAAATTAAAACGAGTTATAATTAAAAATAGTATATTCAATTTTGAAAATAAAAATAAAATCTATAATTCATTTCTACCCATAATTTTATATAAATATTAAACCTGAACAAAAAACTCCAAAAATAGATTTTTACTTGAAAAGATAGAGTAAAAAGGGTTTTACAATAATATTAAGAATGAAATATTTTTTGGAAAAATGTTATTTAAACTTATTTTACCTTTTTTCTAAAAAAACAACATATAATTCTCATTTAGACATTGAATTTCTCATAAAACTTTGGGTTGGATCATATCTGAGTGAAACTTTTGTGACTTAAATCTAAATAAAGTCAAATTAAGGTCTTAGTTTTTTCTGTATGAAATGTGAAAATCCTAAAAACCTGGATTTAATTCACATCAAATGTGGTGTTAGCCATTGATTTTGGTGATGAAATCAAGGTGTGGTTTGTGGCTTATACATTATGAGGAATTGAAATGTCAAAATGTGCAAGTGTATTAAATGGTTGAGCCTAAATTTACATATGAGGAATTCATAATTAAAGATTTTTACTATAATTTCTTAATTGAATTACATCTGTAAGAACTTAAGTATAATACATGATGAGGACTTAAATAAAGAATAAATTGGAAAGACTATATTTGTGAGCCTTAGAGGTAATTTCATATACCCAAAAGACCACAAATACAAAAATAGCATATTAATATAAATAAAATAAATTCATTTATATTATTAAAATAAAAATCACAATATAAATATAAAATTATATTGAAAATAAAAAATTAATTACAATTTAAAAATAAAAATACATTAAATTTTGTAAGTATAAAATTACATTTATACTTGAAAAATTAAGTAAAAATGAAATTTTAACAAAATTGTGAAAAAATAAATAAATTTGGGAAAAAGTTAAATAAAAATTATTATAAATTTTTATTCAATAAATAAACACATAAAAATTATTTCACCATTGGATTCCTCATAAAAAATCAGGTGGGGTCACCTCTGAGTGAAATTTTTGTAACTCAACTCTAAATAAGCTTAAATTAAGTTTTTAGTATTTTCAATACAAAAGTTGAAAATCCTCAAAACCTTAATTTAATTCACACCACATGTGGTGTTAACCATCAATTTTTGTGTTAAAATTGAGGTGTTGTGTTTAGTTTAGAAGTTATGAGGAATTGAAGTATTTTCAATTGAATTCAATTGAAATGTCAAAATGTGCGCATGTATTACATAAGTGAACTTTGATTTACATATGAGGTGTCAATTATTACTGTATTGTACTGTACAATTGAATTTAATTACATATGTAAATTATAAGTATAATACATGATGAGGAATTAAAGGAAAAATAAATTGGAAAGATTAAATTTGGGGGGGAAAAGGAACTCCAGCTCTAAGGGGGAGCTAGACCCCCAAAATCCTTTCTGACAGGCGTGGGATGTCAAAATTCACGCAAAAGCTCATCACTTTTGGCCTGGAATTGAGTTACAGGGTCTGTGGACTCAATTGATGATGAGGTTTTGATACCAACTGGGGTAGTTTTAGCTGTTGCCAAGAGGTTAAAACTACCCTTAAGATAAAACAATCATAGTAAAAACAGTTTTAACTGGTTTCTACGCCTCTGACACACATTTTGACGTGTTTTGAGGGCTCTAGGCCTGGTATTGCTATAGTAATGGCTGATTTAAGGGTCTAAAATAGCTAAAAATGGCTAAAAATGGCTTAAACCAGCCCTTTTTGGTCTAAACCAAGGTTCAATGATGCCATAATTGGCTTTTCTGTTGTCAGACTGTTTTTCACGACTGACAAGAGCAAATTTTACTCTTGGAGTAAGAGAATTGATGGCTATAAAAGAATGCCTTCTTTGCCCCACTTTTCTCTTCATGTTAGAATCTTTTCCTTTTATTAATTAGTTTAAACACTGTTAAACCAATCAATCAAAGATTCCAACCACCATTTTTAAATCATTTTAATCCTTTTAACCACGTAAAAAAAATCATTATAATCATTGTTTGTAACTCTTATAATCATTTTTACCCCTGAACCACCCCAAAAGTGAATTAAAGCATCTTTCATCACTGTAAACTTTGTCACTTTGTTTCCAAATTCACTCTGGTCACTTTTGGGCGTGTTTTCTCTTTAATATTCTTTTTAAAGACTTTTTTCTTTAATTAATTGCTTGCAGTTCTTTGCTCAATTAATTCCAATTGAAATTGCTCTTGAAGAAATTTCTTTTGTAGCCTTAAAATATCTCTTGTAGAGTATTTTTTTGGATAAATTTTCATTGTTGGTAAAACAATAAATTTTTATAATATTATTGTTTTATACTAATAAAGCTATAAACAATAAAACTGGCGTGTTTTCTCTTAAAAATAATATTTCTTACTATTTTTAATTGAATTCTTACCTTATACAAATTTTGAGGACAGGAAAAGTACTTGATTTTTAATCAAAGTTTCATATTCACACCTTACATTTGGGGGCCCAGCCGTGATATTTTACCTGTGACATATTTTTTTACTCTTTTTAAATCTTTTTTCTTATATTGAAAAATTTAAAAACATATAAAAAATTCTTATAATTCAAAAAATCCATAAAAAATAATTTTTTCATATTATAAGTGAGGCTTATATTTTATTTCTTTTTTTGAAATAACCTTTTTTTTACTTAATTAATTGGCTTTTTCATTAATTTTAGTGTCTGACAACGTGGTAAGACAAGAAAACATTGAAACAGCCTCAACAGTCACCAGCATTGTTCCTGCAAGCACTGGTAATTCTGATCATAGTAGTACTGTTATTGTGACTCAAAATAACCAACCTGAACCAATATCTTCTGAATTGATTAACTTGGACATAAGTAATACCCTTCAGAAAGCTAAAAATTTGGCCAATAGTAAGTTTACGACGTAAAAATACTATTTTAAGCCTTTTTAACCATAATTATGCCTTCAACCAGGTCAGGAGTCAGCTACAACCCCTCAAGCAGCTTCCAAAAAGGTAATAGACGTGATTATGGCAGAGGCCAATCAGGTACAGAAGGAAAAGGGTCAGTTGATGACTTCCAAACAACTAAAATGGGTCGTTCTGAAGCTGATAATACCATTTTACCTTCAAAAAGAGCTGACACCGCCACAAAAAGCCTCTGTGGACATATACAAAGCCAGCCACAGTGCATACAACAATGCACTTCAATTCAAGGAGTACCAGATCCTTGCAGACCTGTGGAAGAATTGCATGAATTCTTACCTGACAGTAAGAAAATTCCTGGGCCATCCCAACACTTGCAAATTCCTCAATGGATGCCATCCATTGATGGAGAAGAAAAACATGATGCTTTTGACACTGGAATGGAGGAAAAACAACCCTCCACCACCCAAACCAGTGCCAAAGACAGCCCCAGTGGCCAGCGCCAGCAATTCCAACGTGAAAAAGCAGCCACAAAAAATCCAAACAAGGGAAAAGGGAAGGCACCAGCCCCAAAACCTTACAGCCAGGGCTACAGAATCCCAAAAATTCAGCAGGATGCCATGGAAAATGTATTTCAGATGGCCAGAACCATGATGGAATTACAGAAGAAGGAGGAAGCCAGATTAATGTTCCAGAAATGATTTCTGACATATTTGATTCCATCCCAGAATTGTATAATGCTATAAATGACGTGAAAAAACATCTTTCTGATAAAAATGAAACCATTTGTAACAACATTAAAACAAACAACCTGAGTCTGTGCCAAATTAATGAAACACTTATGTGTTTTGGAAAAGTTTTAAGAACAATTAAAAATTCCAATAATGATAATTCTTCTAACAATAAAATAAATGAACAATCTGCCATTATTAAAGAATTAACAGATAAATTTTCTAAATTCAATATTGATGACATAATTGAAACAAGAATTAAACAAGCCATAAATATTATCAAAACAGATAACAAGAAAGTCCTTGATGACATTTCAAATTCATTTACTGAAGTAAAGACATATACCATTGCCTTGAAAAAGTGTTTTGATGCTTCACAAGAAGAAGTATCAAAATTATCAATGAAGTTGAATCAAGTCACTACTGATAATACAAGACAGATAGAGTTATGGCAAGAACTGACACATAAGGAAGACATGTATAAAATTGAAGTAATAAATTTAATACAAAGCTTCCAACATGAATACAGGAATTCCCAAAGGTGTAGCAACAGTAAAATGAATGACATTGAACAAATACTGAACACCTTACCAGGAATTTCTACACCTTTAAATCAAAATGAGGGCACAAGAATTTCAAATCCACAAGTATTGGATCCTGATAATTCACAATTAAAAGATGAATTATCCACTTCTTTTCATAACTTGGAACCATCAATGGGCCAAGCACTCTTGAAAGAAGTTCCAAAACTTAAAGAATGGCCTCACTTCAGTGGTGAAGGAGAGTATGACCATATGGAATTCATTAGAGGTATTGACATGATCAAAGAGGATTTTGAATTACCAGACAGATTGCTAACAGCCAGGTTTAACACCTTGTTTACCAGATCAGCTCACAGATGGTACATCAAAATAAGACAAGCACATGGACACCAGAGTTGGACTTGGTGGAAAACCCAAATCATCAACAAATGGGCAAATGATGCTTGGAGGTTTAAAGTTGAAACAGCCTTTGAATCTGCCAAATTTAATGCTTATAAAGACAAAGCTTTACCATGGTTTTGCCAACAAAAGGACAGATTAACAGCATTATATCCTGACATGTCAGAATTTATGATCCATAGGAAAATTCTGACACAATGTGGAGGTGACTTAGAGCATGCTGTCAAAAGCAGGACTACTGAAAAATCATCAGCAGAGGATATTATCAATATACTAGAAGAAGTAACCACCAGAACCAAAATTGGTTCTAGTAGGGTGAATCTTGAAACAAGGTTTAATACACCTTGGAAAGATTCTGTGGACAAAAACCCCAAATAAAATTCTAATAATGTTAGGTATAAATCTGCAGATACAATCAGAAAGTGCCATATTTGCCAAAGCACCACCCATTTAGCCAATACATGTCCAAAAAGGGGGGAAATCAATGAAATTAATATTGAAAAGGGACCTGATGTTGAAAAAGATGACATAATTGAAGACAATTCAGATGATAAGTAATCCATATTTTCTGAATCTTCAAAAGATATAGAAAATATCAATGCCACTTTTGACATCATGGAATCTTATTCCCACTTGCCACAATTGAGCAATAGTCAACTTGATTTATCAAAAGCTCAAGGGGCACAACTTATGAAAACCAAATCGCAATAGTAGGAATGAGTGTTACAGACTTAAGCACCACCTTCTTTGAAAAGGTCAGAAATGGCTACATTCAAGATAACAATTGTAGCATCTTATACCAATTAGTGAACAAAGACTGTAAAGACAACTCTCTAATACATGCCTTGGATGAAGTATGGAAAGGATCATATGATAAAGGAAGATTTCACCTACTTAATGGTATAAAATTCAACAGTGCAAGTAACCCAATGAAAGCATTAGGAATCTTTGAAACCAATGTCATATTCCCACACATGAATGGGAATTTGAGAATCATAGTTGAATTGGTTGTTATGGAAAATTGCTCTAGTACCCATTTTTATTGGGAAATAACTATTCAATCTGTATGGGATAGATTTACATAATAACAAAGACAGATACTTTTCTATTGAGACATCTGGTACTAAGAAAATTACCAAAAGTTCTTAAAGAAAGGAAATCACGAAACAAGAAAGTAAGGGAATACCTTGTTAGGTACAGTGACCCAGCTTGTGAAGATGAATGGTTAGAAGAAAAAGATATACCAGAAGCTACCAAACTCCTCAGGAGATTCAGACACACTAGAAATACAAATATTACAAAGTAATATTCTTTTTTAGGGGGAGGGAATGTAAGCCTCAGAGATAATTTCATATACCCAAAAGACCACAAATATAAAAATAACATATTAATATAAAGAAAATAAATTCATTTATATTATTAAAATAAAAATCAAAATATAAATATAAAATTATATTAAAAATAAGAAATTAATTACAATTTAAAAATAAAAATACATTAAATTTTGTAAGTATAAAATTACATTTATACTTGAAAAATTAAGTAAAAATGAAATTTTAACAAAATTGTGAAAAAATAAATAAATTTGGAAAAAAATTAAATAAAAATTATTATAACTTTTTATTCAATAAATAAACACATAAAAATTATTTCACCATTGGATTCCTCATAAAAAATCAGGTGGGGTCACCTCTGAGTGAAATTTTTGTAACTCAACTCTAAATAAGCTGAAATTAAGTTTTTAGTATTTTCAATACAAAAGTTGAAAATCCTCAAAACCTTAATTTAATTCACACCACATGTGGTGTTAACCACCAATTTTTGTGTTAAAATTGAGGTGTTGTGTTTAGCTTAGAAGTTATGAGGAATTGAAGTATTTTCAATTGAATTCAATTGAAACGTCAAAATGTGCGCATGTATTACATAAGTGAACTTTGATTTACATATGAGGTGTCAATTACTACTGTATTGTACTGTACAATTGAATTTAATTACATATGTAAATTATAAGTATAATACATGATGAGGAATTAAAGGAAAAATAAATTGGAAAGATTAAATATGGGGGGGAAAAGGAACTCCAGCTCTAAGGGGGAGCTAGACCCCCAAAATCCTTGCTGACAGGCGTGGGATGTCAAAATTCACGCAAAAGTTCATCACTTTTGGCCTGGAATTGAGTTACAGGGTCTGTGGACTCAATTGATGATGAGGTTTTGTGTAAGATGTGACTATGAAACTGATGATAATATTACTATTGATCAACAGTACTATGTCTGTTCTTATGAAATACAATAATAAAAAAATTATTATAACCACAATTAAATAATTATAAAATTATTTCTTTCACGTGTTATACACTACTAGTGATTATAACTGTGAGCAGTAATTGTCTACAAGAATAAATTACAAGAAGAATTTAATAATTAAAACTTCTTTTATTAAAATAATGAAATTATTTTAATATATAATTATCTTTTACAAGAATAATTATAAAGATAATTTTTGAAGGAAACTATTACTAGAGAAAAACTTTAAGAATTAAAGATAAATGACTCACTAATACTCCAAAGAACTTATTGATAGATAAAAGTAGAGAAATTTGACGTGGAATTGTGGATTTAAGGGATCAAAAGGATTTATAACAGTATTACAACAATATATAGTTGGATTCTAGGATTTCACGTCTTTCTGGATGATTTTGAAAGATTTAAAACACTTAAGAATAGCTTTAACTAATACTTACTTGTTGGTAATAATGATTTAATAAATTGATAAGATGATGATACGGAAAAAACAGCAAGAAGAGGCTTCTTTTGAGTCAACAACAGCTCACAGAGGCGTGCCATGGAGCAAACTGAAAAACCAGTGAGTGAGAAAACAATAAAACTTTTTGGATTAATGATTGCATCATCTGTTGTCACGTAAGATTATCATAATTACTTAATTGATGCTTTTACGTGACTACCAACCCCAATATGGTTAAGAATAAAAGGAGTAACAACAGTAAATCTTCTTTTATTCTAAAATAATAATTGATTTCTCAAAGTTATCAAAGTTATTGCCAATTTCATCACAGGTTTTAATTACTGTGAAATTTTGAAGATTCAGTGTTTCACGTAGAATGGTCAAAAAATGAACTGTAAGTAAAACTTTTAACTTTACTAATAAAACTGTAATTCTTTTTGGTTGTACCATAGATAATACAGTTCTTCATTGGTCCTGAAAGTTTCAGAAAGATTCATTAAGAATTGTATTTTTAATGAATTTTTGAAGTCTTTACCTCATTTCTACGTAGAATTGCAAATAGCAGTATTTTGCTGGTTGCTATGAGGTAAATCAATGAATATGAGTCCCAAAAGGGTTTTAATTACTCTTTTGGGGTCTAGTCATGGAAAGTCATCAAGAATTGACGTGGTTACAGGAGTCTAAGTAGCTCATTACCTCCTGGGCACGTCAAAATAGCAGGTTATTTGGTATTTTCTTGTGATTACAGTAGGTGTAACTTGGTAACCAAGTTCCCAAAGAGTTTTAGCTTACCAATTGGGCCAAGATGAGCCATGGATCCATGCTCTGGAGCTATCCACGCCTCTGAGGCCTCAGAAGTTGGGTACCCTGGCTCTCTTTGATGTCTTTTGTCCCCCTTGCCTAATTTTTACGTCAAAATAGTAATTTAAGCTTCAAGTGAGATATCCACTATGGGTGTACCAAAAGTCCATGTAAGAATACTATGATATTAAGTGCTCAAAACATGCATAACACTATTCTTAGTGTATATGTAACATGGGATTTCTCACTTTCCCATTATTTTGGCGTGAAATTAAGAAAAACAAAAATTTTCACGGATCTTTTATGTGGTATTGATGATGTGGTATTGAAGTATTTTCCATTTTACCACCTCAAATACTTAAATTGAGCTTATTCACTCTATGGGTCTACCCTAGGTGAATTTTTGTGTAGAATCCAAATCTGGTCTTAAATCCATGGATTTACTTACTCAATAAAAAGTTATTAATCTTTTCTGAAATTGAAAATGATGAATTTTGGATATATGCATGACTTATGAGTTTTGCATAATTCAAAATTTCTTTTTAAGATAATTGTGGCCTATTTGGGTATGTAAAATATACCTCAAGGCTCACATTTTGATACCAACTGGGGTAGTTTTAGCTGTTGCCAAGAGGGTAAAACTACCCTTAAGATAAAACAATCATATTAAAAACAGTTTTAACTGGTTTCTACGCCTCTGACACACATTCTGACGTGTTTTGAGGGATCTAGGCCTGGTATTGCTATAGTAATGGCTGATTTAAGGGTCTAAAATGGCTAAAATTGGCTAAAAATGGCTTAAACCAGCCCTTTTTGGTCTAAACCAAGGTTCAATGATGCCATAATTGGCTTTTCTGTTGTCAGACTGTTTTTCACGACTGACAAGAGTAAATTTTACTTTTGGAGTAAGAGAATTGATGGCTATAAAAGAATGTCTTCTTTGCCCCACTTTTCTCTTCATGTTAGAATCTTTTCCTTTTATTAATTAGTTTAAACACTGTTAAACCAATCAATCAAAGATTCCAACCACAATTTTTAAATCATTTTAATCCTTTTAACCACATAAAAAAAATAATTATAATCATTGTTTGTAACTCTTATAATCATTTTTAGCCCTGAACCACCCCAAAAGTGAATTAAAGCATCTTTCATCACTGTAAACTTTGTCACTTTGTTTCCAAATTCACTCTGGTCACTTTTGGGCGTGTTTTCTCTTTAATATTCTTTTTAAAGACTTTGTTCTTTAATTAATTGCTTGCAGTTATTTGCTCAATTAATTCCAATTGAAATTGCTCTTGAAGAAATTTCTTTTGTACCCTTAAAATATCTCTTGTAGAGTATTTTTGGATCAACTTTTATTTTTGGTAAAAAAATATATCTTTATAGCATCATTTTTCAATACTGATAAAGCTAAGAACTAAAATTTTGGCATTTATTCTCTGAGAACCCTTAGAAATCACTAATTTTACTTACTTTTACCCTGTACAAATTTTGAGCACAGGAAAAGTACTCTATTTTTACTTAAAGCTTCAGACCCACACCTTACAGTTTAGTATAAGGCCTTCCATAAATTTTTAATCTTAGTTGAGATTTCTTGTGATACTTAGTGTTGTACCAATGCATTGAAATGAAGCTCCTCAGTTTTTTAACCTTCTCATGATGCCAAGGATAAAAATATTCCAGAGATAGCTCAGTTTTATATCTATCAGTCTTTATTAAAGGATTTGCGATCTGGAATATACCGTGAATGTTGTCTTGGCAAATTTTTATCTGAGGACCATCATACCTACCAATCCAATTTGTAATCTATGACTTGAGAAATAATGTAGTAATAGTTATTTTCTACAAAGTCTTGTTTGAACTTCTTAGTAAGTGAAGCATGGAAGATGGGTTGAGTCCAATTCCTTAGTATTCTAAGATTCAGATGCTACTCATCAGCATTGAATTTCTTTAAGATTAAAAATTTACCAATGATTTCTCTGATAGATATTCTGTTGTTATTTTAGAAGCAAAAAGTTTGAAAGAAAGATACCCTTAATGAATAAGAGTTAAAAGCAGAAGGAAATTATCTACTAATATCTTTATAGCTATTGCATTGTTTTATGGAGTGCTCCAATATTTTCTTGACTGATTCTGGTACTTAATTTCATTTTAAGATGGGCTAATTTGAAGAATCTGTTCATTAATTTCAATTGAATATAATTTTGGATCCCTTCCAGAAATATGGAAAAGGGTTTTTACTTTTTTTATTTACTTTCAGCTTCATAGTTAACTAATTCAGAAAGCAAAAGTCAGGTGTTTCCTTATAAGAATTTTAGCTTCAGATAATTCAATAACTATCCCACATTTTCTCATAATTCCTCTCTGTCCATCAACAAATTTCTGAATGATATAAAACTGAAATATTTCTTTAATCTTTAGATTTTGAGAACAAATCGTCAAAGGCAAAAGACAGAACCTCTATCACTAAATATTCTTCATAAAATTTAATTCTTCAAAAAACAATCTGTGATGAGAGAATGGGAAAGCTTAAAGAGATGACTTAAAGGTTTCATGAATTTTCCACCATTTCTAATATATAGCTCAAAGATCTAGAAAGGGGTGGATTGGTGGTAAATTAAATATTTATTAATATCCAATGGAGAGGTGAAGCTGGAAGATTTCTGAGGATATCAAGCCTCTTATTCTAACACATCTTATATCCTTTCCACTTTTATAATTATTGTAAAGAATTTTTTGGAGATTTATTTATTCAGGAAAGGTTCAAAGCTTGCTTTTATAACTTACTAACCTCATTTTGGAAGGAATATTAGGGAGATAGTGGAGAAATAATGATGATATGCTATAAGATTTATTTTTTGTTATTTGAATCCACCATTTAATACTTGAAGAGTATTTTTCTTAATAATAATCAATATGAAAATTTGAAACAAATCTATGCTTGCTTAGATCCAGAATTGTAACAATGTTCTGAGTTTATTTCCATATTTATATCTTTATTAAGCTCACTTTATGAGGGGACATCTACCATTGCTAGGGTATTAATCTTCATGAATAATTATATTTAATATACTGAGACTCTATCTGAAATTATGATTCCCTCTTCATATATAAATATGACTTATCTGATAGAAATATTTAAATTGAATCTCTGTGAGTACAAATCCAAGAGAATATCTAGATATATTTATACTTCTAAAAAAGCCATAAAAATTATTAATTTGTTATGAAATGTGTGATAAATATTATTTTTGGGGGAAACCCCAATTTTAGAGCTCAACCATTGCATTCAGGTTGTTTCCATGAGATTCTACGTATATTTGGATGTAATAAATGACTAAGGATTCTGTACTCATTGAAATAAATAGTTTTATCAAATATATTGTAGAGAAGGATTTATTGGCTCAATTTTGAGGTGCTACCAGTTTTATCATATTGAAAAGGAATTTACGCAACATTCTAAGTAAGAAATACTTTTTGAGTAAAAGGACTCCTAATTCCTTTCTTATTTGTTTGGAGAGATGATATTATGTCCTCTATAATTCATCATTTCAAATTTCACTTCAAAAAGCTCCCGTTTTTGAATATTAAAAAAAGCCCTTTTATTGTGTTATGCAAGCTTTAATAGGATTTAATTTTTTTTTCATTAAAAAAAAAGTTTTTCATTTGAAGAATAAAGAAGCTCTTTCGATTTGGTTATTAGGCCTCATTTTTCTTTTAATTCAGAGCAATGAAGTCTTTTTTTAAGTGCCCCTTATATACTTTACATACATAGTAGTTTGGTATCCCATTGCATTAGTAAAAACATCAAGCTTACTAATTGCCCATTATACCTGCAGTTTATTAAAAGTATTCCATTAAAATAAAAGGATATTATGAACATTTTTTGAATAATGATAATATTCAACCAGTCTTATATTAAAAGTGGAAACAAAAAAAATAAAATATTCAAAATTTACATAGGTTCAAATAGTTAGATAAGTTGAAATTACACTTCAAAATAATAAGAATGAATATTGAACAGAACTTCAAAGAAACAAATATCTCACAGAAGAACTTTGCACACCAAATTTGAATTCTATGTATAGAAGGAAAAAGAAAGATAATGAAAGGTCAGAGAAGGAATCTTTATAATTATGCAGCTTTGCACAGAATAACATACCTTTCTCCACCTTGTCACTGAAAATCAAGAACATATCTTTAATGAATCTTCCAAAAAATCTTCCAAATAGAATAATTTCAACTAAGACTTTGAAAAATAGCTAATTTCTACAAAATATCCCACCACTAATAATGATAAAGATATCCAAGTTATATCAAATCTTTAGCTTGTCTTGAAGATAAAATAATGATTGAAAATATAAGAATAATGAATAGAAGAGAAATTAAATACCCCAAATTAGTAGAATATCAGATTAGCTTTCCACCTCATATTATTAGTGACAACAAAATCATGAAAATCATAATCATCTAGCTTATTCAAACTAAACTCAGCTATTTAACAAAACTAAAGCCATATATTTTTCACACTTCCTTCAATATCAGAACTCCGGCTATATGATGAAAGATAAGAAAAATCTTGAGCAAAATGAATAACTCAAGCCTGGATGGAAAAACCTTAGATTTAAACATCAAAAATTGAACCAAAGCTTTCTCATAATCAGAACAGAAAATCTCCATTAGAATGATGAAAATGGTTAAAATTATATATGAAATTAAGCCACTATAAAATGAAAAAGGAGAAACATTTCCTGATGGCTTCAAATTTTAATTTAAATTGTTCATATATACCAGAAGCATGTGAAAGAAGCTCTTGACTACATTATGAAAGCTTGAAATTAAGTAAATATTAGTAAGTAGTCAGTGAAATGAACAAAAATCCCATATGATCCATTAGTCCACTGAATAAAGGTTTTCACAAGTAGATCTAGCTCATATAAACTGTGAGCCTTTCAATATATTTTACATACCCAGATAGGCCACAAGAAATTTGAAAATAACTTCTGGATTTTCAATATCACATAAGTCATGAATATATCCATAATAAATGATTTTCATCTGAGAAAAGATGAATACCTTTACTTTTTGTAAATAAACTCATTTATTTAAGGACATATTTGGCTTCTGCACAGAAATTCACCTAGGGTAACTCCATAGAGTGAATAAGCTTAAATTAACTCAATGAGGTGGTAATATGGAAAGCACTTCAATAACACATGAAATAATTTTGAAACTTTTCCTTTTTTCACTCTCATGCCAAAATGATGGGATTATGAGAAATCCAATGTCATATATACATTAAGAACAAGGTTATGCATGTTTGTGGTACTTGAAATTGGTGCATTCTTAGATAAAGTTTTGTTACACACAAAGTGGATATCAGCTTTAAAGCTACATAAAGCTTGGGTACACCCATAGTGGATATCAGTCTTGAAGCCCAAAGTACTATTTTTGACAGGAAAATAGCTAAGGGGGAAAAATAAATCAAAAAGAGCGAGGATACCCAACTTCTGAGACCTCTGAAGCACGGAAAGCTCTAAAGATTTTATATATGTCTGATAATGGCCCAATTATTCTATCAAAGCCTTTTGAGAACCTGTTTACCAAGTTAAAGCCTCATTAAATCAAGAGAAAATAGCAAATAAGCTGCTATTTTAACATGACAAAGGGGTAATGAGCAACTCTGACTCCTCCAAAAATGTCCATTATTAATTATTTTTCATGGATACACCCAAAAAGATTAGTTAAAACCATTTTTTGACTATTATCCATGAATTTACCTTATGACAACTAGCTGTAACTATAGTATTTGCTCTTCTGTGTATAAATGAAGTAAAAACTTCAAAAATTCATTGAAAATAACTTTATGAATGAATGATTCTGAAGCTTTCAGGACAGCTAGAGAAAGGTATAATCCATACTAAAACCAAAAAGAATTATGAATTAATGATTAAAACCAAATTTTTTATTTAAATTCCAGTCTTGATGATTTCACCTAAAGCACTGAATCTTCAAATATTCACAGAAAATACAACCTGTCATATGAATTATCACTAAAATTGATATATTTAAGAAAAAAATGTTTAATTCGAAATGAAATAAGACTTACAGTTGCTCCCCCTTATTCTGCAACCATAAATGGGTTGGAAGTCATGTAAAATGACTTAATTAAGCAATTATGACAATTCCATGTCACCAAAAGTAATTTAATCCTTAAAAACATTAAGATAAAAGGTTCCTCAATCACTTTTTTTAGGTTTATTGATGGCATTCCTCTGTGAGCTGATGTAGACCTAAAAAAGGTCTACTATTGCTGTTTTTATCCAAAATCATCCTATTATCTGGTTTTGCCTTTAATACCAACCACTAAGTATTAGTAATAATATTATACTTAATATTTTGAATCTTTTTAAATAAATCAGAAAGACTTTAAATAAAAGAAAAATAATATTTACAATAGTTTTCAACTATTAATTGTTGTATTACTTCTATGAATACATTATTAATCCCTTTAAAATACAAATAATCAGTGAAATAGCTCCACCAATTCTTTCCAGGTAATATTACAGTATTAGTAAGTGTTTTTTCAAATTCTTAACTTATTTTTTCCAAGTTCAATAGTTTCTTCATGATCTTATTGTAATCATCCTTTCAAAAGCTGATTATCCATTAATTGAACTTAATATTACTTCAATAACAAGTTTTATTATTCAATATTCTTGTAATTAATTCTAATAGAAAATTACTACTTACTGCTATAATAACTAGTAGTGTATAACAAGCAAGAACATAATGAAGCAATAATTTGTTTATTTGTTGTTATAATAAACTCATTCATTATTTTTTTCATCTGTAATTATCTTCCATAAAGTATATTTCAGCTGGTAATAAGCTCAGTAAGAGATCTGTTACCAGTCTTGTATATCAAGAAGGATAATCTGTAGAAAGTATTGAAGTGCAAATATCCAAAAGAGGAACTCTATTGAAAGCAGTGTTATCCAAACAGCCACCAAAATGTGTGCGTTATTTGTCTTTATTTACAATTTCCTCTTAAGTTGACATGGAAATGGCACATAACAGAAATCGAAGCAACTATTAAGTCCAGAAAGATGAATCTTCCCAAGGAAGAGGCAAGACCAGGCAAGCCTTTCTCAAGAAAGGATAATTTGTAGGATTTCAAAGTTTCCCCTCATTCCCCAAGGTCTGTAACAATGACCTTTGGCATATACTCTGAGCCTGAATTTATTCAGGGTGATTTCTTAAGTGTTGAGCTACTTCCAAGTGGCATTTATAGAGTTATATCTGTCCCAGTATGGAAATTGGTGCAGAGAAGCCAAGGAAGGAGAGTGGAAAATATTCTCAAACCTTTTGTAGGATGATACAAACTCCTCATCACACACTGGACCTTTCTGGGGCAGGATAAGACCATAGCAATCTTAGGAGGCTGTATCTCATTTTATTGCATGGAAAATGTCAAAAAAATCAAGAATTGGTTGCAGAAAAAAAGTCTTTTATCTTTATACCAAAAGAAGGAACTGGAATTGAGCCCAGCTTTAAAAAGGAAGGACCAGTAGATTAAACCAGCTGCAGAACTCCCCAAAGGATCCCCGAAGGAACAGAAAGGTTCCAGGAGCAATCAAGGCAAGGGGAAGAGAAAATTCAATTTTCAAATATCTTACCAATAAGGGTACAGGATTACCAAATTAGAATCTTCAGCCATGAACAGTGTGTTTAATATGCCAAGGACTATTACCAATCTCACAGTGAAAGGGGAAGAGAGGATGAACAGAAACTTTCTATGAAAATCATTAATAGATTTAAAACAAATCATGCGGATATTGGTGTAAAATTGAACAAATTTGTGGAATAATTAAATAAATTAACATTGAATTTCAATTCATTAAGAAATAATGACATAAAGTTCACTGAAGGGTGTAAAGTGAAAACTGCAGGAATTGAGTCAGTTTCCAACTTATGTGACTTAATTACTTAATTGAGAGTAAATTTGGGGTACAAAATTATTAATTGGAAAATTTTTTTATGAATCATATAGATTACCAACTCACAAAACCGAAGAAACATGTTTGGCAAATATTTCATAACACAACTTGTTTTGCCACATATTTAGAGAGTAGCTATCATGAAAGAAAAAAGATTAAGGATGAGATAGTTTAAAGAGTGAATCAAATTTTTAAATATTATCAGCCTTATTCACATATGCCCAGATACTCCACACCTTCAACTGAAGTACAGCCCTTGGTAAGAGAAGTTCTGACCCCCTTTTTAAGGAGGAAATACAAGTACAAAAAGATATATTCCCAAACTAGAGGAATGGCCTACATTCTCTGGTGAGGGAGAATAGAACCATATTGAATTTATTAGAAAGATTGATATGTTGCAGAGGACTTTCACATACCTGATCTGTGAGTCTTAAATCCACAGCATTTTTCCATATCAATTTAATGAGAGTGAATGCTCCCACAAATGATTCCCTCATTTTTCTTTTGGCCTTTGAGGTTGTTGAAATTTGAAGTAGAAAATAGCACTTTGTCCCCTTCTCTGAACTCTAGTTCCTTATGGTTATTGTCATACCTCTGCTTGTTGTATTACTTTGCCTCAGGTATGCATTTTTTTGCTGTATCACATGCCTTCTTCCAGATATCATGGAATTCTTTGACTGTGGGGTGGATTGTAACAAGCTTTTTCTTCAATTTGTTCAAGGGAAATAAATGTTTCCTCCCTTTCTCCACCATTGATTGTAATTCTCCTGTGGTAGAGTGTTGACTTGTATTAGAATCCAGCTGTATAGCTGGTAGAAGTTTGACCTAGTCATGGGTAAAACCTTCATGGTCCTTGTATTCCATGCCATATACACAGAATCTTCTGATGATTTACTTCATTTTTCAGATCATCCTTTCAGCTAGTCCATCTGCCTGTGGATGGTAGGCTGTAAAAAATGAAAGCTTAGCTCCTAGCATATCAGAGAGGTTATTCCTGAATTCTGATGTAAACTTTGGGTCCCTATCACTAATGATGAATTTAGGGACTCCATATGTAGCTATGGTGTTATTCCAGAAGAAAAATGCCGTGTCCATAGCTTTGTCCTCTTTGTGACATGGTATGCATCTTACACTTTTGCTATACTTGTCCATTATGACCAGGCAAGAATTGAAGTTTTCTTTGAATCCTGGGACAAGTCCTGTTACCCAGTCTATGTTGATGGTTTCCCATGGGTGCTTAGGCTCCTCTATGTGTTGTAGTAGCCCATACTTTTTCCCATGTTTCCTGTTTGCCTCCTGGAATCTTTCACAGGTGCTGATGTATTATTCACTCAACTCTAGCTCCCATTGAGGTCACCAAGCTGTGGTTGCTACCATTTCTTTTGTCCTGCCTTCACTCATGTGTCCCATGTAAGGGAAGTCATAGCATTCTTGCAGGATCAGGGTGTTATGATCCCTGTCTATCACTGTGAGGAAACTAGTGTGCTTTTCTCTTCAATACAGGAGTATATCTATAAGCAAGAATTTATTTTCTTCATAATCCCTCAACCAGGGTTCCTCCAGCTGGGATTCCAGTTCTGACCTTCTGCATTTTTGTCAAAGGAGTTGCAACAATATGATACACTTTTTGTGTTTGAAATAGGATTCAATAACTGAATCAAAAAAATTGTTGTAAAGCTCAGAGGAGCTTATCCCCAATAGGGGATTTTCCGTCTCCTCTGGTCTACTTTGGTTAGTACCTGGTGTACTACTTCCTGGTTCCCATTAAAAATATCTGACGTTCTTCTTCCTACCTATTTCCATAAAATGATTATGTATTTTGGCAGATTCCTCTGGGTCATAAGATGAATTGCTTCTGAAATTGTCCAATGCCTATCTGAATTAGTATGTCTTTTCCCCTCCATGTATATGATGGTCATATTTCCTCTATGATCTTGGATCTCTATTTTCCATTTCAAGATGTGTCTATTAGTTTTCAGAGTGACTCTATGATATAGCTGTACAATCACAAATAAAATCTATAACTATGAGTGTGACACGAAAATAAAGATGATAATTAAGATAATAGATGGTTAAAAGGGCTATACTGAAAGAATTTAGTGATGGTGAGTACTGTTGATAGCCCTGGGTGCAGTGTTTATCTGTTGGTCTACAATAATAAACCCTACAATAATTACAATCTATAATTATGCTTATTAAATTCTAAGGGTACCCTACCTTTTAAGAATTTATACTACGTAAGAATATTAAGAACAGGATGCTGGATTAGCCTTCTGGTGAGGAAAGGCATCCTTTTATTTTGTTCTGGGGTAGTGGGAGGTTGTTTACCTCTGCACATGACCACAGAGTGAAATTTTTGACTACTGTGGGCTGTTTTGTGGTTCTACACACTCAATACAGACTGGTATTGGATGGAAATGTGGTTTTAGAACCAAAAGTTGTCCTTTTTACCCTATACAGGGTGAAGACTTTCACCAATGGAGTTTATAGGTGTGTTCTGGTGCTTCTGATGCGTCAGAAGCTGTACAGAACCTGTATGTACCCCTGTATTTTACTAAAATATGAGTTATTGAAGTATAAACAGACTTAATTGTCTATTTGACAACTCATAATCATACTTACGGGATATTATCCCACAGTAAAGCTGTATTGGTCCAAATGTGGGACTTTGACCTTAAAAATGCTATACCTTTGTCAGTTTTTAAATATATTGAGCTCAAATTTGTTTCATTTTTTAGGCCTGGATGAGATCTACGCAATGGTACCTTATTTGAAATGGTTAATATTAAATATGGAAGAGTTATGTCATGTTCAATTTTAGTTATCCAGATATATGATTCTCTCCAAATCTGTATGGAGCTTGTTTGCCCCATAACCTTTGTTCTAGATGAGATATGGGGAAATGGATGGCACCATCAGATAGCCCTGATTGTGCTCGTTCCAAAAATACCCCACTTTAAGTATCTCACACTAAAATTGTAGAAGTTAGATGTGAGGTGAATATTTTGTCCACCCTGATTTGACCTTATTTTGGCCATAACTTCTGTAACTTTGGTGTTAGCTTAATTTGGCTAGTACGATTGGATAGCCCTGACTTAGAGCTTCAATTTGAATACCCATTTGCTGGGGTTAAGCCTCTATCTCTGGATTTCAGATGAGAGGTGAAAATCAAGGTTTATGCTCAGCACCAACTTTGAGCACGAATAACTTTGTTATTCCTTGTCCTATAATTATGGGATTTTTATATTTGGAATCTGGTGGGCTTCCTTTTTCTTTTCATATTTTGTGAGCTAATTTGGCTCAGATCTGTGTTTTGGTGGTATCTTAGCTTTACCATTGGTTCATGGTATTTGGGTGTCATACTTGTGCTCTGGTTTTGAGTCACAGGCTGACATTAGTACTCTTCATGTTTAGTAAGACATTAGTGAAGTGCAGTCTGTGTATATTTCAAATACTGAACCCTCCAAGTAGTAATGGAGTTTTTCCGGAGCCAAAACCAAATGTAAGCATTGTCTTTGGGTTTGCTTCATATATGGCCTCTGAATATTTCACTTTCCTGGACATATAACAAATTACCCCTTCTCTAGGTTCACCATCTACAATCTGTCTTTTGTGAAGGGCTGCCCGTAATCCAAGGCTGAAAGCTGCATCTATGTACAAATTCAATGGTAATTCAAAGTCATGTATCATAAGGACAAGTTCATTAGTTAGTTAATTTTTGCTCCTCTCATATGCATCCCTACTCTCTTTGGTTGCGAGCCTGTGAGGTATGTATGACATACCCATAAGTCCAAAAGTAACTTTATACATAGTGGATTTAGTCTTGAACAGACTTATAAATTGGATTTAAAATCAAAAATAACAAAAAATAAGTATAACTTTTTTTTGGATAAAAAAAGTTATGATTATTATGTCATTTTCAGATTCTACACAAAAAATAACCTAGGGTAGACCCATATGAGTATTATGTCATTTTCAGATTCTACACAAAAAATAAACTAGGGTAGACCCATAGGGTGTTATACCCAAAATGATTATTTGTCATCTTATTAGAAGATTTAAGAGTCTCAAAGTAGAGTTGCCACTTTTTTAATTTTTTTTTTTAAAATTGCTAAATTTAAGCTTAAATATGTTTCAATTTAAAGCTGCATAAATTGTATGCAAACTTACCAAAATTTAGCTAAAATTGAGGTGTTGTGTATATTTACTAAATTGGCTAAGGATTTGCCATACAGAATTTGAATCCTGTGTAAGCTCAATTTAAAAGGGTTCAAGCTGTCTTTAAATAAATAAAAGGGCAAAATCCATGCAAAAAGGTGGGACAAAGGAAAAAAACCAAACAGAGCTGGGTTACCCAACTTTTTTGGAGCTGCAAGGATTCAATTAACGTTGTCCACCTGTATGAAAGGATTTTCAACCTTATTCAAACTTTAAGATTAGACTTTGATCCAACATTAAAGTTTAAAATGGTTTGATCCCAAATTAGACAGGAATTTCAAGCTGCCAGAGGGTAAATCCCAATATGCAGGCTTGAATTCAAGGTTTTAAGAACTGTCAAAGCTTAATTAGGCTTAAAAAGCTTAAATAAGCTTAAAATGTATTGCTATTTTACATGGAAAACTGGTAATAACTTCAAAACTTCATTAAAAATTAAATTCTTAATGGATTTGCTTGAGAATCTCACAAAGCTTACAAATACATGTTATCAGTGTATAAATTCAATTTCAAGTATTTTTTACAAATAGGTTTTATTAGCAATTAGCCTGGAAATTCACTCTTTTAATTATACTTGAATAAAAGTAAGATTTCTTCACAAATCAATTTAAAATTGAGTGTAAGGGATTTGTTCTTTAAACTCTATTTTTAAGTTCTGATGTGATAATTTATAACGTAAAAAATAATTAACTTAAATTAAAAGGTAAAATAATTAACCCAAAAGTGGATCAAAGTTACTTGTAGTTAAAAATAACACTGGTAGCTTTTAATTGGAATTAAAAATAGGTTATATTGAATTAAGAACCTTATTTTTAAGCATGGTTTTGGTGTTTTGACCTGAGCACACCCTTTATATCCATTATGATTCATGATAGCTTCTCTTCAGGCATGAAAGGAGCCTACACATCACTGTTTTTGCCAAGAACAATTAATCATTCCAATCATATTAGACATTTACAGAGGTAAAGTTTTATTAAATATAAGATCCTAATATTAAAGTAAATCTTAAGTTATCTTATTCTTTATTAATTTTAAAATTAAAGAAATGAAATCATAAAATACAGGTTTTTTTTTCTAATCACCAATAATACATCTTATTATATAAAATTATTGTCTTCAATATCTTTGAAATCCACAAATTCCTCTTAAAAACTCTTTCATCATATTTTTCATCCTAAAACATTGTTTTATCTTTTGAAAAATTGACTTTTGGTGTACTTCTAACTTATAATCCTTATCTAATATAATAGCTGTTGTTTTTTGGCTTCTTGTATCAAATAAATATTATAAGTAATTCTTCACTAAAGTTCTATATTTCTTATATAGAATTTTCTATAAGAATTATCTCTGCACAGTGTGTGCAATAATGTTCTTTGTAACTAATATTTTTATTATCTATAAGTGGATAAATGTTATTATTTTCCACATGTAATTGTCACATTAAGAGCTTTACACTTCTTATTTTTATAATTTTCAGTGACTATAAAAATAATAGAATAATTATAATTTATTATAATTATTGGAACTTTTTATGACTAAATTATTTAATCAAAACTAATATTTTCTTTTTATTATAACTATTTTTAAGAATTATTTAAATCTTTTGTTATAATACCTAATTATATTCTAATTTCTACGGAGGACAGTCATAGTACTCTTGATATTTGCTACTATTATCAAGAGTTTCATAGACAAACCTTACATTTGGGGGCCTAGAAATGATTTTAACCAATTTTTGAGAAATAAATCATATTCTAGACCTTATTTTACTGTTTTTTGATGTAAAATTGCCATACTTACTTGAATATTGGCTTTTTCGGGACTTATCCCTTATAAATAATCTTTATAATATTAATAAAGATATTTCACTTAACAATATTATTTGAAACAATATACTATTGAGTGATTTGGGATAAATTTCTATTCTTTAACTAGTGTATTTTTACATCACAGACTTGAAATTTATTCTTTGAGTTATTGTAGTATAAAGTGAATAATAATACAATTTTGACTCATAACTTATTAATTGCATAATTATAGTTTCCTTAAAGAAAATAAAAAATAAGATAAAAAATTTTAAAATATAAAAATCTTTACTTGAAAATATTTTTCTTTACTATTTGAACATTTTTCTTTATTTTTGAAGTAATTTACCATAAATTAAATTCAAAAAACTTTATCCAATAAGCTGAGTTAATACATTATTTTGTATTCTTTAATAAAAAAACTTATTTTTTCTGTTTTCCCTAGTGTCATCCATCATAGAAAGCTCATCTGACTCTAGTATCTCAGAGTCAAGTATTGAAATTCAAACCAGCCCAGCACCAAGGGGTTTAATTACTAAAGAACCCAATAAAGGCCCAGCAGTTAAATTAAATCTATTTATTAGTCTGATTTGCGTTGAATTTATGTGAAATGACTCCTACTAGAAGTGGAATCAATTACTCCATCCAATCAAATGGATCTTGCCCAGAATATTCAAGTCATAAATAAAAAAGACATGAATGTCAGCCAAGAGGAGAGGCACAAATGGAGGATTTCAGAACTTCCCCCAATTCTCAGAGGTTAGCCAGCACCTTCAAGACTCTTAAGGAGAGTTCAGAAGCTGACATAATTGCTATTACTTTTTCTAGACCTGAACCATTTCCAACAGGCAATACTAGAGATATACCAGTCTCAGTAAAAGAGATAGTTTATGGAAGCAAAGAAACAGGAGTGGAAACTTCTTCCAAGTCTTTGGATAGGCACCATGAAATATTATCTTCAAGTGAAGCAGCTCATGGGCCCAGAAAAGACAGATGATCTTCTGTGGGGTTGGAAACCCATGTCTTGCAAAGGACAAGTATAACAGATAAAATCTTGGTTGAAAAAACAAAGTATTTTGTCAGAAGACCAGAAGAGGAAATTGACCCAAGGAAAGGACAACAGCCTAGTGGAAGCTCCTCAAGCCTCAACAATAAAGAATGCACCTCAACATGTGCCAAACAAGGATAAGAAATCCCCAAAGAGCAATCAGAAGGGCAAGAAAAAGGCAAAGTACAAGTGGAACAAGCCTTACCCACAGAATTACAGAATTCCAAAGAGAGAAAAGACAGCCATGGAAAATTTGTTCAATATGGACAGAACTTTGATGGAATTAAAAAATAAGGAGAAGGAAAGACTGAACCAGTCTTTTCCAAAGAAATACACCATGTAAAGCTTGTAACAAACTTTGAAACTTGGAATAAAGAGATTTTGGAAAAGCTTCATAATTTTGAGTATATCCAAAAAAAGCTTGGTAGAGAAACCTTACAAGTAAAAGAGGCAAAAAAGACCATTATTGGACGAGAAAATGTAAATAAAGACAACATTTTTTCCTTGACACATATTTGTGAGAGAATTGAGTCCAAAGTCATTTTGCTCAATAAACCAGATTATAATTCTATATCTTTTATTACAAAGCAATTAAAAGATTTAAGAATACAAGTACAAAACTTGGAAAGTTGAACTAGTCACAATGCAGCTCTTTTTCAAAAAGAATTAGAAAAAAAGTGATAAAGCAAGACTTGAATTGAAATATGACAGAAAATCAAGTATCAAAAATATATCTCTAAAAAATGAGTTACCAAGACAGTCCACACCACCTCTTGACAGAAATGTGTTGAACTTGAATAATGACCTACACCATACAGCTTCAAGAAATACAGATGTGGATTCTGACTGTAATTTTAAGGACATTTCCAGATTAGAGGAATGGCCAACCTTCAGTGGTGAAGGAGAATATAAGAATTTATGAAAACAAGTGATATATCCAAATGAGATATCAACCTCAAAACTGAACCAGTGTGTATCCCTGTATGTGCTCTAAACATTGATACGTTATTTGATATGGTTATTATTAAATATGGCAAAGTTATGCCATGTACAAGATTTTTGTACATATGCGTGTTTTAGGCAAAAAGCTGTATTGAGCTTTTTTGCCCCATAACTTCTTCTGTAGGTGAGATATGGGGAAGTGGATGACACCATAAGATATCCCTGATTGTGCTCTTCCCAAAAAGACCCCACTTCAAGTATCTCACACTAAAAATGTAGAAGTTAGATGAGAGGTGAATGTTTTGTTCACCCTTATTTGGCCTGAAATTGACCATAACTCCAGTGATATTGGTGCTAGCTCAGTTTGACTGGTACCATTGGATAGCTCTGGCTTAGAGCTTCATTTTGAGTACCCATTTGATGGGGTTAAGCCTCTTCTTCTAGATTTTAGATGAGAGGTGAAAATTAAGGTTTATGCTCAGCAATAACTTTGAGCAGGAATAACTTTGTTATTCTTTGTCCTATGGTGAGGGGCCTTATCTTTTGAGAAAGGGGTGAGTTTCCTCTTTCTTTTAATACTTTTTGAGTTGATTTGGCTCAGCTCCATGTTTTGGTGGTATCTTGGCTATACCATTGGTTTATGGTATTTTGGCTGTCATGCTTGTGCTCTGGTTTTGAGTCACAGGCTGACAACATTTACAAAAACAGCCAGAAGGCTTACAAAAATGCATTGCAGCACAAAGAGTACCAGATCCTTGCATATCTGTGGAAAAACTGCAAGACTTATTACCTGACTGTGAGAAAACTCCTGGGACATTCCAACACTTTCAAGTTACTCAATGGATGGCATCCATTGATGGAAAAGCAGAACATGATGCTCTTAACAGCAGAATGGAGGAAAAACAACCCTCCACCACCCAAAAAATTGCCAAAAACATCCCCAGTGGCTAGCAGCAGCAATTCCAACATGAAAAAGAAGCCACAAGCTCAGAACAAGGGCAAAGGAAAGGCACCAGCCACAAAACCCTACAGCCAGGGATTCAGGATTTCAAAGATTCAACAGGATGCCATGAAAATGTATTTCAGATGGCCAGAAAAATGATGGAATTACAAAAGAAGGAGGAAGCCAGATTAAAATATCAGAAATGATTTGTGACGCTTTTGATGCTATCCCAGAGCTGTATGAAGCTATAAATGATGTAAAGATTCATATTTCTGATACAAATTCATCAATTTGTAACAATCTTAAAACAAATAACTTGAGTCTGAGCCAAATCAATGAAACACTTATATGTTTTGAAAAAGTTTTGAGAACATTTAAAACTTCCAATAATTAGAATTCTTTTGGTGATGAGATAAATGAACAATCTACCATTATTAAAGAATTAAAATACAAATATTCTAAATTAAATATTGATTACATAGTTGAATCAAGAATAAAACAAGCCATAAGTACTATGAAAGAGGATAATAAGAAAGCTCTTGATGATATTTCAAAATCATTTACTGAAGCAAAGACACATATAATTACCTTGAAAAAGTGTTTTGATACCTCAAAGGAGGAAATATAAAGATTAACAATAAAGTTAAATGAGGTTATCTCTGATAATACTAAATAAACAAAATTTTGGAATGAGCTGATATATAAGGAGCATGATCATAAAGAAATTGTAATGAACTCTATACAAAGCTTGCAACATGAATTAAGAAATTCACAAAGGTGCAACATCAGTAAAATGAATGATATTGAGCAACTACTAAACACCTTACCAAGAATGTCTACACCTCTGAATCAAAATGAGAGTAAAAGGATTCCCAATCCACAAGTATTGGATATTAAAAATTCACAGTTAAAAAATGAATTTTCTACTTCTTTTCATAACTTGGAACCATCAATGGGCCAAGCACTCTTGAAAGAAGTTCGAAAACTTAAGGAATGGCCTCACTTCAGTGGTGAAGGAGAATATGACCATATGGAATTCATCAGAGGTATTGAAATTATCAAAGAAGATTTTGAATTACCAGACATATTAGTAACAGCTAGATTCAACACCTTGTTTACCAAATCAGCTCACAGATGGTATATCAAATTGAGACAAGCACATTGACACCAAAGTTGGAGTTTGTGGAAAACCCAAATCATCAACAAATGGGCCAATGATGTTTGGAGGTTCAAAGTTGAAATAGCCTTTGAATCTGCAAAATTCCATGCTGATAAAGACAATGCTTTACCATGGCTTTGCCAACAAAAAGACAGACTAACAGAATTTTACCCTGACATGTAAGAATTTATGATTCATAGGAAAATTGTAAGACAATGGGGAGGTGACTTAGAGCATGCTATCAAAGCAGGACTACTGCAAAATCTTCAGCAGAGGATATTATCAATATATTAGAAGAAGTAACCACCAGAACCAAAATTGGTTCTAGTAGGGTGAATCTCAAAACAAAGTTTAATACACCTTTAAAAGATTCTGTGGACAAAACCCCCAAAGAAAATTCTAATAATTTGAAATATAAATCTGCAGATACAATCAGGAAACGCCATATTTTCCAAAGCACAACACATTTATCCAATACATGTCCAAAAAGGGAAAAAATCAATGAAATTAGCATTAAAAAAGATTCTGATGATGAAAAATATGATTCAATTGATGGAAATTCAGATGATAAATCATCAATATTTTCTGAATCTTCTAAGGATATGGAAAATATCAATGCCACCTTTGAGATCATGGAATCTTATTCACACTTGCCACAGTTGAGCAATAGCCAACTTGATTTATCAAAAATTCAAGATGCACAGTTAATGAAAACCAAACCAAACAGAGGGAAAGGTTATACAGCTGGTAACTCCTGTATAAAAGATGTGGTAATTGACAAAAAACCCACTAAACTACTACTTGATCCAGGAGCATTCTGCTCTTGTGTAGGTAAATCCTTTCTTAATACTAGTGTACCAAATTTTGAAGATCAATTGTTGCCAATTGATGGTGTAAAATTCAATAGTGCAAGTAACCCAATGAAATCATTGGGAATATTTGAAACTAGTGTCATATTTCCACATATAAATGGAAATTTAAGAATCACTGTTGAATTTGTGGTTATGGAAAATTGCTCTAGTACCCATTTCATATTGGTAAATGATTATTTGATCATGTATGGTATAGATTTACATAACAACAAGGACAGATAATTTACTATTGGAGACAATAAGCTCCAAAAATTTGCCCTTTTACCATTTAAAAGACAAATTACAGTGAAAAAAGTCTCACCAGTCAGCTTAGAGTTAGAGAAATTCAGGTGTGAACAGTTAAATGAAGCTGAAATAAGCCTTCATTTGAGTGATAAACAAGAAAATGAACTTTCTGCTCTTTTATATGACCACAAAGAAGCATTTGCTTCAGATAAATAACCCCTAGGGGCAATGATTGTTCATGAAGTTGACATTACTCTTAATATTGAGAGATCTTATCCATCACTCTTAAGAAGACCTGCATATCCAGCAAGTCCAAAACCAAGAGAAGCTCTGGAAATTCATATCACAGAACTTCTAAACCTTGCTGTAATAAGAAAAGTGGGCCACAATGAAGAAGTAGAAATAACTACACCCGTCATAGTGGCATGGCATAATGGAAAATCTAGAATGGTTGGGGACTTTAGAGCTCTGAACACTTACACTGTTTGAGACAGGTACCCAATACCAAAAATCCACATTGCCCTCACCCAAATATCTCAAGCAGTGTATATAAGCACTATGTATGACTTTAAAGGATTTCATCAAAATTTAGTGACAGCAAGAGCAAGGAAATACTTGAGAATTATTGTTGTTTGTGGAGTTTATGAATATTTGAGGATGCCTTTTGGAATCAAAAATGCACCTTCACACTTCCAAAGAATGTGGAATGAAATTTTCCCTGAAGAGCTTTCAGAAGGATGGTTGATCATTTACATTGATGATATTATTGTCTGTTCCAAGACTTGGGAAGAACATATGTGCAGATTATCTAGAAGTTTGACCAAAATACAATCTGTGAACATGAAAATCTCTTTGAAGAAATGTCATTTTGGATTTAAGGAACTCAAAGCACTAGGACATGTGTTATCTGGTCTATCCCTTGGGCTTGATACAAATAAAGTTGCAGCAGTCTTACTGAAACCTATGCCTCAAAACAAAAAGGAAATCCAATTCTTTTTGGGTTTTGCAGGATATTAAAGGAAAAACATTAAACATTTTGCATCCATAGCAAGACCTCTTTATAAGTTATGTAACAAAGACACAGTATTTGAAATGACTGTTGACAGAGTAAAAGACTTTGAATATTTAAGACAAGCCTTGACCACTGCTCCACTCTTACTTATGCCACAATTTGAATTTCCCTTTAACCTTAACATTGATGCATCAGGGGATGGGCTTGGTGCTGCACTTCATCAACTCCAAATTTGAAATGATAAACCTTTTGAAGGGCCATATGTTTCATATCCAGGCAAATCAAACCAACTGAAGCCCGATGTGGAGCAAGTCAGATGGAGTTTATACGCCTTGTTTGGGCTTTAGAAAAGCCCAATTACCTTCTGGAAGGATGTGTTTTTGGAGTAATGACAGATTGTACTGCTGATTGTTCATAAAGACAGGACTATTTATAAAAATGCAGATGGACTAAGCAGATGGCCATTACCAAATAATATTGATAATCCTGCTTGTGTGCCAGAAGAAGCTTCCCCACAGATCCCAATAGAAGGAATAAGTGTTACAGACTTGAACACCACCTTCTTTGAAGAAGTAAGAAACAGTTACACACAAGAAAAGAATTGTAGCATATTATGCCAATTACTTAACAAATACTGTAAAGACAACTCTCTAATACATGCCTTGGATGAAGTATGGAAGAAATCTTATGATGAAGGAATATTTCACCTACTGGATGGTACAAACTACCACAGGACCAAGCACACATGTGTCATGAAAGTTGTGGACAGGTCATTAATCAATCTTGTACTGAAAGAATGCTATGACAGCGCCTTTTCAGGATATCTTTCTGAGGACAGAACAAGAGAGGCAAAGTAAAGACCTGCATATGGTGGCCAATGTGGTAGAAAGATGTTGCAGAGTATTGCAAAACCTGTGACAGATGCCAAAAGGCAAATAAATCCACAGGCAAAAGTCTTGGAAATATGATCAAGATCCAAGACCCAGAAGACCTTGAGAAATTGTCCATATAGATTGGGTAACTGGCCTACCACCAGGAGGTGACAGAAGCTATAATGCTTGCCAAGTGATTGTAGATAGATTCAGTAAAACTCCAATCTTCTTACCATGTCACAAAGATGATAAAGCCATGGATACAGCTCTTCTAATATGGAATAGAGTAGTGTCATGGACTGGCATATTCACAAATATCATTAGTGACAGGGATCCCAAATTCACTTCAGAACTGTGGACAAATCTTCACAAATTATTTGGCACTAAATTGTCTTTCTCTACAGCCTACCACCCACAAACTGATGGTCTAGCTGAAAGGATGATACAAACCTTAGAAGACATGGTGAGAAGATTTTGTGCATATGGCCTTGAATTCAAAGATTGTGATGGATTCACTCATGATTGGTGTACACTTCTACCAGCATTAGAATTGGCATATAAGACGTCAATTTATGCCAGTACCAATCAAACTCCTGCTATTCTAGAAAAAGGATGGAACCCCAAGTTACCCCAAGATTCTTTAAGAAAGGATTTGGCTGAAATACATCCTACAGCTTCCAACTTCAAAGGAATGCTAGACAGAGCTAGAAACCATGAATTAAGATGCATGGAAGACTCTTTTGCATATTCTCAAGATAAATGTGACAAATCACATGCCACTCCAGATTTCAAAGTGGGGGGTTTAGTACTAGTATCCACCACCAACTTCAATAACATCAAGGGATGTAAAAAGCTTAAAGACTCCTTTGAAGGACCTTTTTTTATTAAAGCCTTCCATGGAGAAAATCCTTTTGAGGGAGAATTATCTAAAGAACTTAGTAATAAGTATCCTACATTTCCAGTGAGCTTGATTAAGCCATATAGATCTAGTGATGCTGAGAAGTTTCCCTTGAGGAATAAAGTTCCCCAAGCTATACCTCCTATTGAGACACCTGGTATTAAGAAGATTACAAAAGCTCTTAAAGAAAGAAAATTAAGAACCAAAAAAGTAAGGGAATATCTTGTTAGGTACAGTGACCCAACTTGTGAAGATGCATGGTTAGAACAAAAGGACATACCTGAAGCTACCAAACTTCTCAGAAGATTCAGAAATACTAGAAATAACAATATTACAAAGTAATATTCTTTTTTTAGGGGGAGGGAATGTGAGCCTTAGAGGTATTTTCATATACGCAAAAGACCACAAACAAAAAATTAATATACAAACATAAATAAAAAAATTTATTTATATTATTAAAATAAAAATTAAAATATAAATATGAATTTATATACAAAATCAAAAATTCAATTATAATTTAAAAATAAAAATGCATCAAATTTGACAATTGTAAAAACATATTTTTACTTGAAAAAATTAAGTAAAAATGAATTTTCAACAAAAATACCCAAAATAAAATAATTTTGGAAAAAAATTAAGTAAAATTTATTATAAATTCTTATCTAACAAGTAAAAATAGAAAATATATTTCACCATTGGATTCCCTACAAAAAATTAGGTGGGGTCACCTCTCACTGAAATGTTTGTAACTCAACTCTAAATAAGCTTAGATTAAGTTTTTTGTATTTTCTATATAAAAGTCAAATATCCTTAAAACCTCAACTTAATTCACATCACATGTAGTGATCATCATCAATTTTTATGTTAAAATTGAGGTGTTGTGTATAGCTTAGAAGCTATGAGGAATTGAAGTATTTTCAATTGAATTCAATTGAATTGTCAAAAGTTGCACATATATTACATAATTGAACTTTGACTTACATATGAGGTGTCAATTATTACAGTAGTTTACTGTAAAACTCAATTGAATTACATATTTAAATTGTAAGTATAATACGTGATGAGGAATTAAAGGAAAAAATAAATTGGAAAGATTAAATTTGGAGGGGGAAGGAACTCTAGCTCTAAGGGGGAGCCAGACCCCCAAAATCCTTACTGACAGGCGTGAGATGTCAAAATTGACACAAAGGTTCATCACTCTTGGCCTGGAATTGAGTCACAGGGTCTGTGACTCAATTGATGATGAGGTTTTGATACCAACCAGGGCAGTTTTAACTGTTGCCAAGAAGGTAAAACTACCCTTAAGCTAAAAAAATCTTAGTAAAAGCAGTTTTAACTAGTTTCCACGTCTCATACACTCATTCTGAAGTGCTTTGAAGGCTCTAGGCCAGGTATTACTATAGTAATGGCTGATTTAAGGGTCTAAAATGGCTAAAACCAGCCCTTTTTGGTCTAAACCAGGGTTCAATGATGCAAAAATTGGCTTTTCTGTTTTCAGAGTTTTTTCCACGACTTACAAGCGTAAATTTTACTTTTGGAGTAAGAAAATTGTTGGCTATAAAAGAATGTCTTCTTTTCCCCACTTTTCTCTTCATGTTAGAATCTTTTCCTTTTAATAATTAGTTTAAAAACTGTTAAACCAATCAATAAAAGATTCCAACCACCCTTTTGATATCATTTTAAACCTTTTAACCACGTAAAAAAATTACTATAATCATTGTTTGTAACTCTTATAATCATTTTCACCCCTGAACCACCCCAAAAGTGAATTAAAGCATCTTTCATCACTGTTAATTTTGTCACTTTGTTTCCAAATTAATTCTGGTCACTTTTGGGCGTGTTTTCTCTTTAAATATTATTTTAAAGACTTTGTTCTTTAATTAATTGCTTGCAGTTCTTTGCTCAATTAATTCCAATTGCAATTTCTTTTGTAGCCTTAAATATCTCCTGTAGAGTATTTTTGGATAAATCTTTATTGTTGGTAAAACAATAAATTTTTATTATATTATTGCTTTATACTTACAAAGATAAAAGCAATAAAATTGGCGTTTTTTCTCTTTAAAAATACTATTTCTTAATAATTTTTAAATACTTTTACCTTATACAAATGTTGAGGACAGGAAAAGTACTTGATATCTTATCAAAGTTTCATATCCACACTTTACAGATTATCTGTTGGTTTACAATAATAAACCCTACAACTACTCAAATTATAATTATACCTGTTTTAATTCTAACAGTACCACTTTTTTCAGAAGCTATAGCACGTAATAATATTGAGAACAGGATGATGGATCGGTCTTCTGGTGAGGAAAGGCCTCCTTTTATCTTTTTCTGGGATAGGGGGCGGTTTTTTACCTCTGCACACAACCACAGAGTGAAATTTTTCACTACTGTGGGCTGTTTTGTGGTTCTACACACTCAATACAGACTGGTTTTTGGTGGAAATGTGGTTTTAGAACCACAATTTGTCCTTTTTACCCTATACAGGGTGAAGGGTTTTACCAATGGAGTTTACAGGTGTGTTCTGGTGCTTCTGGCGCGTCAGAAGCTGTACAGAACCTATATAGGCCCCTGTATTTGACTTAACAATGGGGTATTGAAGTAGAAACAGGCTTATTTGTCTATTTGAAACCCCATAATCATACTTATGGGATATTATTCCACAGTAAAGCTGTATTGGTCCAAATGTGGGACGTTTACCTTAAAGCTGCTATAGCTTTGTCAGTTTTTAATATATTGAGCTCAATTTTGGTTCATTGTGTAGCCCTGGATGAGATATACACCATGGTACCTCATTTTACATGGTTGACATCAAATAGGCCAAAGTTATGCCTTGTTCAATTTTAGTTATCCAGATATGTGATTATCTTGAGATCTGTATGGAACTTGTTTTCCTCATACCTTTTGTTCTAGATGTAATATGGGGAAATGGATGGCACCATCAAACAGCCCTGATTGTTTTCTTTCCAAAAAGACCCCGCTTTAAGTATCTCACACTAAAATTGTGGAAGTTAGATGAGAGGTGAATATTTTCTCCACCCATATTTGACCTTATTTTGGCCATAAATTCTGTAAATTTGGTGTTAGCTCAATTTGGCTAGTACCATTTGATAGCCATGACCTAGGTCTTTCATATCAATACCCATTTGCTAAGGTTAAGCCTCTCCCTCTGGATTTCAGATGAGAGGTGAAAATTAAGGTTTATGCTAAGCAACAACTTTGAGCAGGAACAACTTTTGTGAGCCTTAGAGGTAATTTCATATACCCAAAAGACCACAAATACAAAAATAACATATTAATATAAATAAAATAAATTTATTTATATTATTAAAGTAAGAATCAAAATATAAATATAAAACTATATTAAAAATAAAAAAAATTAATTACAATAGAAAAATAAGAATACATTAAATTTTGTAAGTATAAAATTACATTTATACTTGAAAGAATTAAGTAAAAATGAAATTTTAACAAAATTGTGAAAAAATAAATAAATTTGGAAAAAAGTTAAATAAAAATTATTATAACTTTTTATCCAATAAATAAACATATAACAATTATTTCACCATTGGATTCCTCATGAAAAATCAGGTGGGGTCACCTCTGAGTGAAACTCTTGTAACTCAACTCTAAATAAGCTTAAATTAAGTTTTTAGTATTTTCAATACAAAAGTTGAAAATCCTAAAAACTTTAACTTAATTCACACCACATGTGCTGTTAACCATCAAATTTTGTGTTAAAATTGAGGTGTTGTGTTTAGTTTACAAGTTATGAGGAATTGAAGTATTTTGAATTGAATTCAATTGAAATGTCAAAATGTGTGCATGTATTACATAAGTGAACTTTGATTTACATATGAGGTGTCAATTATTACTGTATTGTACTGTACAATTGAATTGAATTACATATGTAAATTATAAGTATAATACATGATGAGGAATTAAAGGAAAAATAAATTGGAAAGATTAAATTGGGGGGGGGGGGAAAGGAACTCCAGCTCTAAGGGGGAGCTAGACCCCCAAACTCCTTTCTGACACGCGTGGGATGTCAAAATTAACGCAAAGGTTCATCACTTTTGGCCTGGAATTGAGCTACAGGGTCTGTGGACTCAATTGATGATGAGGTTTTGATACCAACTGGGGTAGTTTTAGCTGTTGCCAAGAGGATAAAACTACCCTTAAGATAAAACAATCATAGTAAAAACAGCTTTAACTGGTTTCTACGCCTCTGACACACATTCTGACGTGGTTTGAAGGCTCTAGGCCTGGTATTTCTACAGTAATGGTTGATTTAAGGGTCTAAAATGGCTAAAAATGGCTTAAACCAGCCCTTTTTGGTCTAAACCAGGGTTCAATGATGCCATAATTGGCTTTTCTGTTGTCAGACTGTTTTTCACGACTGACAAGAGTAAAGTTTACTTTTGCAGTAAGAGAATTGATGGCTATAAAAGAATGTCTTCTTTTCGCCACTTTTCTCTTCATGCTAGAATCTTTTCCTTTTATAATTAGATTAAACATTGTTAAACCAATCAATAAGAGATTCCAACCATCATTTTTAAATCATTTTAATCCTTTTAACCAAGTGAAAAAATCATTATAATCATTGTTTGTAACTCTTATAATCATTTTTAGCCCTGAACCACCCCAAAAGTGAATTAAAGCATCTCTCATCACTGTAAACTTTGTCACTTTGTTTCCAAATTCACTCTGGTCACTTTTGGGAGTTTTTTCTCTTTAATATTCTTTTTAAAGACTTTTTTCTTTGATTAATTGCTTGCAGTTCTTTTCTCAATTAATTCCAATTGACATTGCTCTTGATGAAATTTCTTTTGTAGCCTTAAAATATCTCTTGTAGAGTATTTTTTGGATAAATTTTTATTGTTGGTAAAACAATAAATCTTTATAATATTATTGTTTTATACTAATAAAGTTATAAACAATAAAATTGGCGTTTTTTCTCTTAAAAATAATATTCTTTACTATTTTTAATGGAATTTTACCGTATACAAATTTTGAGGACAGGAAAAGTACTTGATTTTTAATCAAAGTTTCATATCCACACCTTACAACTTTGTTATTCTTTTCCCTATGATGATTGGACTTGTACATTTGAAAAGAGGTGAGTTTCCTCTTTCTTTTGATACCTTTTGAGCCTGTTTGGCTAAGCTCCATGTTTGGTGGTATTTAGCTCTACCATTTGTTTATGGTATTCTGTCAGTCATTCTTGTTCTCTGGGTTTGAGTCACAGGCTGATAATCCATGCTTGGGACATTTTGATTGAATAAAATTAATGCAGTTTTTTTGAAAAGAGTAATATTAACATATATATTTACCAAACATCCCACAGCCGCCTTTGCAACCTCAATTAGGGTCTTTGCTTGGGCAGGCTAGGTATATTTCCCCCTTTTGACTGATTCCTAATTTAAGCAATGTTGCCTCCTTGCACTTGTAAAAGAGCATGACAGCCCTGTCAGTGGCGTAAACATGGGTTGCATGAGTTTATAAGATCATTTTGAAAAGGGGGAGTCAGGAGGATGAGAACAGGAAAGAAAATACCAAGAAGATTTGGGAAGATGTTTTGAACATTGGATCTACATTACTGATGCATCAAATTAAACCTGAGGGTTAGGGGCTTATATGGATAATTCAATTAAACGATCAAGTCACTTGGTGGAAGCTCAAAATCATACTAAGAAAACATTGAGCCATTTTGATATGTGTTACGATAGCATAAAAAAATAACAAAATTCCCAAAAAAACATCATGAAAAGTACAATGACATTTTTAGTTGAGACTAACTTATTTAACCTAGCAAAGGTGGGATCCAAGGTTTTAAAAATAAAACACATCAAATAGGTCATATTCTAGGCTCAAAACTCAATGGCCCAGCATCATCTCTCATGTACACTTGATCCATGGCTACAATTAAGGACTTGTCAAGTTCATGGGTACCTGGAAGATTGTTGGCATCAATTGCATCATGAAAACCTCCTTTTCCTTTTTTACATGTTGATTAATCTTTAATTACTCATCATTACTATTGTAAGGTTTGTCTATAAAACTCTTGATATTAGTAACAATATCAAGAGTACTATGACTGTCCTCAGTAGAAAAATATAATATAATAAAATATTATAACCACAAATTTATATATATTTATCAGAAATAAATATGTAAGAAAATAAATTTAATTATTATTATAAAACATAATAATAATAAAAATATAATAATTATAATGAATTATAATTATTCTATTATTGCTCTAGTCACTGACAATTATAACAATAAGAAGTGTAAAGCTCTTAATGAGACAGTTACACATGGAAAATAGAAATATTATTTATGAAAGAATTAAAACACACACTGTGCAGAAATAATTCTTATAGAAAAATTCTATATAAAGAAACTAATAATAGATAGAAAATATAGAGTTCTAGAGAAAAACTTACTTATAATATAAATTAATACAACAAGTAAAATACAACAGTTATTATATTAAAATAGTACTATAGGTTAAAAACACATCAAAAATCAATAATTTAAATGATAAAACAACTTCTTATGATTTAAATTATGATTAAAGAGTTTTTAAGAGGAATTTGTGGATTTTAAAAGAGATTTGAGATGATAATTTTATAATATAAAATATATTATTAATGATTACAAGAATAATCTGAATTCTATGATTTCAATTCTTTAATTTACAATTAATCAATAATAAAATTCTTAAGAATTACTTTTAATAACAAGATTTTATAAATAATAAAACTTTACCTGTTTGAATTTCTAGTATGATTGGATTGATTAATGATGATGGACAAAAACAGTGATGAAAAGACTCTTTTTATGTCTAAAGAGCAACTCTCATGATTAATAATGAATATAGAGGGCGTGCTTAGGTCAAAATTGAAAAACCATGCTTAAAAATAAAGTTCTTCACTCAAGGTAACTTATTTTTAATTCCAATTTAAAGTTACCGGTGTTATTCTTAACTCCAAGTAGCTTTAATCCTCATTTAAGCTAATTATTTTAAGTTTTAATATAAAATAAGATTATTTATATTAAAGTTCATCACATGAACAACGTAAAAATAGAGTTTCAAGCAGAAATCTATTAAACTCAATTTTTAATTAATTTTTAAAAAAATTATAATTTTCTTTGATCTTAATTAAAAGAGTAAATTTCCAGGCTAATTAACCGGGAAATTTATTTATAGAAGATACTTAAAGTTTAATTTATAAATACAAAATATTAAATTGTAAGCTGTGTGAAATCTTCAAGCAAATCCATTAAGAATTGTATTTTTAATGAATTTTTGAAGTTATTGCTATTTTTACACGTAAAATAGCAATACACACTGAACCTTAACTTTTGATAAGGTTTTAATGCTTGTAACCTTAAAGGTTGGAGCTTAATTAAGTTTTCAAAGTTCTTAAAACCTTAATTTCAAGCCTGCATATTGGGATTTACCCTGTGGCAGCTTGAAATTCCTGTCCAATGTGGGATAAAACCAGTTTAAACTTGAAGGTTGGATCGAAGTCTAATATTCAAGTTTAAATAAGGTTGAAGATCCTCCAATACAGGTGGACAACTTTAATTGAATCCTTGCAGATCCAAAAAGCTGGGTACCCCATCTCTATTTGGTCTTTTTCCATTGTCCCACCTTTTTTGCGTGTATTTTGCCCTTTTATTTATTTAAAGCCATACTATGGCCTTAAACCCTTTTAAATTGAGCCCACGCAGGATTTACATCCTGTATGGCAAATCCTTAGCCAATTCAGTAAATATACACAACACCACAATTTTAACTAAAATTTTGGTAAGTTTTCATAAACCTTATTCAAATTTAAATTTAAGCTTATTTAAGCTTAAATTTAACAATTTTAAAAAATGTTAAAAAAAGTTACATTAGTACTGTGGGCTTCTTAAATCTTCCAATAAGACAAGAAATAAGTATTTTTGGGTATAACCCCCTATGGGTGTACCCTAGGTTATTGTAAGGTTTGTCTATCAACCTCTCAATAATAGTAGCAAAATCAAGAGTACTATGACTGTCCTCAGTTGAAATATTACAACCACAAATTTAAATAATTACTAAAAATAATTATATAAAAAAATAAATTTAATTATTATTATAAAATATAATAATAAGAAAAATATAATAATTATAATAAATTATAATTATTCTATTATTGGTATAGTCACTGACAGTTATAACAATAAGAAGTGTAAAGCTCTTAATGAGACAATTACACATGGAAAATATGAATATTAACCACGTATAAAGAATTTCAATATTATTAATGAAAGAATTAAACACACACTGTGCAGAAATAATTCTTCTAGAATAAAGGTTCTATATAAAAAAAACCAATACTAGATAAAAAAATATAGAATTTTAGAGAAAACTTTCTTATAATATTCATTTAATACAACAAGTCAAACAAAAACAGTTATTATATTATATAATGATTATAAGTTAGAAACACGGAAAAAATAATAATTCTAAAGATGAAACAACTTTTTATAAGAAGAATTATTATTAAAAAGTTTTTAAGAGGAATTTGTGGATTTTTAAAACATATTTAAGATGATTAATTTTATATAATAAAATATATTATTGGTGATTAAAACAATAATCTGAATTCTATGATTTCAATTCTTTAATTTTAATTAATAAAGAATAAAATAACTTAATAATTACTTTGATAATAAGATTTTATATTTAATAAACATTTACCTGTTTAAATTTCTAATGTGATTGGATTGATAATGAATGATGGACAAAAACAGTGATGAAGAGACTCTTTTTATGTCTTCAGAGCAGCTCTCATGATTCATAATGGATATAGAGGGCGTACTCAGGTCAAAACTGGAAAACCATGCTTAAAAATAAAGTTCTTAGCTTAAGGTAAATTGATTTTAATTACAATTTAAAGTTAACAGGGTTATTCTTAACTCCATGTAGCTTTAATCCTAATTTAAACTAATTATTTTAAGTTTTTAATATAAATAAACTTATTTATATCAAAGTTCATCACATGAAAAACTTAAAAATAGAGTTTCAAGCAGAAATCTCTTAAACTCAATTTTTAATTAATTTTTAAAGAAATTATAATTTTCTTTGAGTTTTAATTAAAAGAGTAAATTTCCCGGCTAATTACCCAGGAAATTTACTTATAAAAGATACTTCAAATTTGATTTATATGTAGATAATATTAAATTGTAAGCTGTGTCAAATCTTCAAGCAAATCCATCAAAGATTGGATTTTTAATGAATTTTTGAAGTTATTGCTATTTTTCCATGTAAAAAAGCAATACACACCAAACCTTAAGTTTTGATAAGGTTTTAATGCTTGAAACGTTAACATTTTAAGCTTATTTAAGCTTTTTAAGCCTAATTAAGCTTTGACAGTTCTTAAAACCTTGAATTCAAGCCTGCATATTGGGATTTACCCTCTGGCAGCTTGAAATTCCTGTCTAATTTGGGATCAAACCATTTTAAACTTTAATGTTGGATCAAAGTCTAATCTTAAAGTTTAAATAAGGTTGAAAATCCTGCAATACAGGTGGAAAACCTTAATTGAATCCTTGCAGATCCAAAAAGCTGGGTACCCCAGCTCTATTTGGTCTTTTTCCTTTGGCCCACCTTTCTGCATGGATTTTGCCCTTTTATTTATTTAAAACCACACTATGGCCTTAAACCCTTTTAAATTAAGCTCACACAGGATTTACATTCTGTATGGCAAATCCTTGGCCAATTCAGTAAATATACACCACACCTCAATTTTAACCAAATTTTGATAAGTTTGCATAAGCCTTATGCAACTTTTCATTTAAGCTTATTTAAGCTTAAATTTAACAACTTTAAAAAAATGTTAAGAAAGTTACATTAGTACTGTGAGATTCTTAAATATTCTAATAACATGAGAAATAAGTGTTTTTGGGTATAACACCTTATGGATGTACCCTAGGTTATTTTTGGTGTAGAATCCAAAAATGACATCATATTTGTAACTTTGTTTATCCAAAAAAAAGTTATACTTATTTTTTGTTATTTTTTATTTTAAATTAAATTAAAAAGTCTGTTGAAGACAATTTGAACTGTGTATAAAGCTATTTGTGGCCTTATGGGTATGTTATACATACCTCACAGGCTCACATTCCCTCCCACCAAAAAAAAATTGTACCACAGTTTTTCCTTTGTAGTATACCCCCAAGTTATTTGGGGGGGGTATAATCCACTGTACAACCTTGCTACCTATACTTTTCTAAGTGCATAAAGCACATAATTCAAACTTTTCATTGAGTAATTGGTCTTCTCTCATGTCTGAATCTTCTGAGAAACTTTTGTGAATCAGGTATCTTGCTTTCTAAAATCCATTCATCTTCATGTTGTGGATTTCTATACCTGAGTAAGTATTCTATTTCATTTTTTCCCCTGAGTCTTCTTTCTTTCAAGACTTTTAGTACCTTTTTATCCTCACTTTGATCTAGTGGGGGTACTTCTAAGGGTGTTTCATTTCTCAAAGGAAATAATTCCTTATCACTTGAAATGTAATGCTTTACTAGACTGACAGGGAAAGTTGGATGCTTGTTTTCCAGTTCTCCTGAAAGTTCTACCTGTACTGCATTTTTCCCATGAAGGGCTTTAATAATAAATGGTCCTGGAAAGGAATGTTTTAATTTTTTTGGGCCTTTAATGTTATTAAAGTTCAAGGTTGAAACTAGTATCAAGTCCCCTACTTTGAATTCTGGGGTCTTATGACTTTTATCCCATGTCTGTTTAGCATATTCAAAGGCATCATTCATGCTTTTATTTGCATGATGTCTTACTTTATCAAGCAATAACTTAAAGCTTGCAGCAGTTGGATGAATATCAACCAGATCTTTTTTCAAAGTATCAACTGGAAGTTTGGGGTTCCATCCTTTGTCCAAAATTGCAGGAGTTTTTCCTGTTGAAGCATGGATGGAGGTCTTGTATGCCAATTCCAATGCTGGTACAAGAGTACACCAATCATGGGTAAAGCCATCAGAATATTTCAACTCGAGGCCATAAGCACAAAATCTTCTGATCATGTCCTCAAGGGTTTGCATCATTCTTTCTGCCAGCCCATCTGTTTGTGGATGGTAGGCTGTTGAGAATGATATTCTTGTACCCAAATGCTTATGTAAATTTGTCCATAAGCCTGATGTAAATTTTGGGTCTCTGTCACTAATGACGTTTTAAAGAGATTAGTATGGGATATTACTCTATTACAGATCAAAAGAGCTGTATCCATAGCTGTGTCATCTTTGTGACATGGTAAAAAGATTGGTGTTTTGCTATATCTGTCCACAATAACAAGACATGCATTGTAAGGTTTATCACCTCCAGGTGGTAAGGCAGTTACTCAATCCATGTGAACCACTTCCCATGGGGTACTTGGCTATTTAATATGGATCATTAAACCAAATATTTTACCAGTAGCTTTATTTGCTTTCTGGAATCTATCACAACTGTGACAGTACTCAATGACATCTTTTCTCCAAGATGGCCACCAGGCACATGTCTTAATTCATTTCATAGTTCTGTCTTCAGACAGATGTCCAGAATATATGGTGTTAATTGACATTCTACTACATAGTACCATGACACACGTGTGTTTAGATCTATGATATAGCATACCATCAAACAAATGGAATCTCCCATTATCATACAATGTTTTCTAAATATCATCCAGAGAATTAGCCAAGGCTACATCTTTGCAATCTTCGTCAATTAGAGCAGTCAGAATATGACAATTCTTATCTTGCTTATAGCTTTCTCCAACTTCCTCAAAGAATTCTGTTCCAACATCTGTGATATTAATTCCTTCAATTGGAGTTTGAGGTTCTGCACTGGTAGGAACATAGGCAGGGTTATCAGGTGTATTTGGTAATGCCCATCTACTTATGCCATCAGCATTCTTATGAATATTTCCAGCTTTATGTATCATGGTCATATTGCCTCTATACTCCTGTATAGCAATCTGCCATCTTAACATGTGTCTGTTTGGAGTTTTCATGTTAAGAAGTGATTTTCCTGCATTACAATCAGTAATTACTTCAAACACACTACCATCAAGATAGTAATGACGTTTTGCCAAAGCCAAAACAAGGCAAATGCACTCCATTTGGCTAGCTCCATATCTGGCTTCAGTAGGTCCAATTTGTCTTGAAATAAACAAACTAGACCTTCATAAGGTTTGTCATTGACAATTTGAAACTGATGAAGAGCAGCTCCTAAACCTTCCCCACATGCATCAATATAAAGCTTGAAAGGAAGTTCCAGTCTGGCATCAATAATAATGGTGCGTTGGTCAAGGCATACTTGATTTTCTCATATGCTTGAATCCTCTCCTGTGTCATTTCAAAAACAGTTTGTTGATCACAAATTCTGTATAATGATCTGGCATGGATAGCAAAATCTTTAAGGTGTTTCCTGTAATAACTGGCAAACCCTAAAAAAGACATCATTTTTTTGTTGTTCTGGGACATTTGTTTCAGTAAAACTGCAGCCACTTTGTTTTTGTCAACACCAAGGCCCAGTCCTGAGACTACATGTCCTAGAGCTTTTAACTCATGAAACCCAAAATTACATTTTTTAAGAGATATTTTCATGTTCACTTGAAGAATTTTCCTAAGTACTAATGAAAGTCTCTCTAAATGTAATTTCCAAGTTTCTGAACAAATGATAATGTAATAAATATAAATGATTAACTATCCTTCTGACAATTCATGTGGGAAGATGGTATCCATCATTCTCTGATAATGAGAGGGTGCATTTTTAATACCAAGAGGCATTCTCAAATACTCATGAATCCCACCATGAGCAATTGTTCTCAATTATTTCCTAGCATGAGGTGTCAGAAAATTCTGATGAAAGCCTTTTAGAGCATCCATGGAAGTAATGAATCTTGCTTTGGATAATTGAGTCAAAGTCTCATGAATTCTAGGGATTGTATACCTGTCTGGAATAGTATAGGTATTCAGTGCTCTAAAATCACCAACCATCCTTGACTTATCATTATGCCAAGTAATGATTCCCGGGGTTGTGACTTCTACCTCCTCATTGTGTCCAACATTTCTAAGAAGCCCCAGTTTCATTAGTTCATTGATATGATTTTCTAATGCTTCTCTAGCACTAGGGCTAGCTGGGTAAGCTGGTCTTCTTAATAGTGGCGAATAAGGCCTTTCCACATTAAGCATAATATCCACTTCATGGCCTTTTATAGCCCCAAGTGGTTCATTATCTGAAGCAAAGGCTTCTCTGTATTGAAACAAAATTTCAATCAGCTCTTCCTTCATTTCCAGTGTTAATTCAGGACTAATTTTTGCTTCAATTAATTGACATGACACAAATGTTTCCTTATTAACATTTTTTACTGGTTTAATGAGAGTAAGTTCTCTTTTCTCTAGAGGAAAAGCAAATTTTTGTCTTTAATTTTCCCCTATAGTGAGATACCTGTCTTTATGATTATTAATATCAATATCATATATATTGAGATAATCATTTCCAAGTATAAAGTGTTGTGAAGTACAATTATTCATGACAACAATTTCAACTTTCAGTCTTATACTTCCTGCAGTATGAGGAAATATGATTGCTGCTTCAAATATACCCAAGGGGTGCATATTTTTGCTAGCACTGCTGAATGTTTGTAAGGTTTGTCTATGAAACTCTTGATAATAGTAGCAAAATCAAGAGTACTATGATTGTCCTCAGTAGAAATATCTAATACAATGACATATTACAACCACAAATTTAAATATAATTATATAAATCATTATATAAAAACAGGAATTTAATTATTATTATAAGAATATAATGATAAAAAGTATATAATAATTATAATAAATTATAATTATTCTGTTATTGTTATAGTCACTGACAGCTATAACAATAAGAAGTGTAAAGCTCTTAATGAGACAATTACACATGGAAAATATGAATATTAACCACTTATGAATAATATAAATATTATTTATAAAAGAATTAAATACACACTGTGCAGAAGTAATTATTATAGATTGAAAATTCTATATAAAATAACTAATACTAGAAAAAAAAGATATAGAATTTTAGAGAAAACTTACTTATAATATTTATTTAATACAACAAGTCAAACAACAACACTTATTATATTAAATAATAATTATAAGTTAAAAACACGCCAAAAATCAATAATTTTAAAGATAAAACAACTTTTCATAATAAAAATTAAGATTAAAGACTTTTTGAGAGGAATTTGTGGATCTGAAAAGATATTTAAGATGATTAATTTTATATAATAAAATATATTATTGGTGATTACAACAATAATCAAAACTCTATGATTTCAATTCTTTAATTTTAATGAATAAAGAATAAAATAACTTAAGAATTACTTTAATAATAAGATTTTATATTTAATAAAACTTTACCTGTTTAAATTTCTAATATGATTGGATTGATAATGAATGATGGACAAAAACAGTAATGAAAAGACTCTTTTTATGTCTTCAGAGCAGATCTCATGATTCATAATGGATATAGAGGGCGTGCTCAGGTGAGAACTGAAAAACCGTGCTTAAAAATAAAGTTCTTAACTTCAGGTAACTTAATTTTAATTCCAATTTAAAGTTAAAAGGGTTATTCTTAACTCCATGTAGCTTTAATCCTAATTTAAACTAATTATTTTAAGTTTTTAATATAAATAAACTTATTTATATTAAAGTTCATCACATGAACGACTTAAAAATAGAGTTTCAAGCAGAAATCTCTTAAACTCAATTTTTAATTAATTTTTAAAGAAATTATAATTTTCTTTGAGCTGTAATTAAAAGAGTAAATTTCCAGGATAATTACCCAGCAAATTTATTTATAGAAGATACTTAAAATTTGATTTATATGTAGATGATATTAAGTTGTAAGCTGTGTGAAATCCTCAAGAAAATGCATTAAGGATCGTATTTTCAATGAATTTTTGAAGTTATTGCTATTTTTACATGTAAAATAGCAATACACACCAAACCTTAAGTTTTGATAATGTTTTAATGCTTGCAACCTTAAGGTTTTATGCTTATTTAAGCTTTTTAAGCTTAATTAAGTTTTGACAGTTCTTAAAACCTTGAATTCAAGCCTGCATATTGGGATTTACCCTCTGGCAGCCTGAAATTCCTGTCTAAATTGGGATAAAACCAGTTTAAACTTTAATGTTGGATCAAAGTCTAATCTTAAAGTTTAAATAAGGTTGAAAATTCTTCAATACAGGTGGACAACCTTAATTGAATTGTGAGCCTTGAGGTATATTTTACATACCCAAATAGGCCACAAATATTGTAAAAGAAATTTTGAATTATGCATAACTCATAAGTCATGCATATATCCAAAATTCATCATTTTTGATTTCAGAAAATATGAATAACCTTTTATTGAGTAAGTAAATCCATGGATTTAAGGCCAGATTTGGATTCTACACTAAAATTCACCTAGGGTAGCTCCATAGAGTGAATAAGCTCAAACTAACTCTTTGAGGTGGTAAAATGGACAATACTTCAATACCACATCATCAATACCACATAAAAGATCTGTGAAAATTTTTGTTTTTCTTAATTTCATGCCAAAATAATGGGAAAGTGAGAAATCCCATGTTACATATACACTAAGAATAGTGTTATGCATTTTTTGAGCACTTAATATCATGGTATTCTTACATGGACCTTTGGTACACCCATATTGGATATCTCACTTTAAGCTTAAATTTCTATTTTGACGTGAAAAATAGGCACGGGGGACAAAAGAGATCAAAGAGAGCCAGCTTACCCAGCTTCTGAGGCCTCAGAGGCGTGGACAGCTCCAAAGCTTGGATCCATGGGTTATCTTGGCCTCATTGGTAAACTAAAAACTTTTGGGAACTTGGTTACCATGTTACAACTACAGTAAAACTTAAGAAAATAGCAAAAAACCTGCTAATTTGACGTGCCAAGGAGGTAAAGAGCTACTTAGACTCCTGTAACCATGTCAACTCTTAATTAATTTCCATGGATAAACCCCAAAAGAGTAATTAAAACCCTTTTTGGACTTGTATCCATTGATTTACCTCATAGCAACCAGTGAAACACTGATATTTGCAATTCTACGTAGAAATGAGGTAAAACATCAAAAATTTATTAAAAATACAATTCTTAATGAATATTTCTGAAACTTCCAGGACTAATGGATAACTGTATTATCTATGGTAAAACCAAAAAGAATTACAGCTTTACTAGTAAAATTAAAAGCTTTACTTACAGTCCATTTTTTGACTATCCTACATGAAACACTGAATCTTCAAAAATTCACAGTAATTACAACCTGTGATGGAATTGGCAATAACATTGATAACTTTGAAAAATCAATTATTATTTTGGAATAAAAGAAGATTTACAGATGTTACTCCTTTTATTCTTAACCATATTGGGGTTGGTAGTTACATAAAAGCATCAATTAAGTAATTATGATAATCTTACGTGACAACAGATGATGCAATCAATAATCCAAAAAAGTTTATTGTTTTCTCACTCACTGGTTTTTCAGTTTGCTCCATGGCACACCTCTGTGAGCTGTTGTTGACTTAAAAGAGGCCCTCTATTGCTGTTTTTTCCAAATCATCATCTTATTAATCATTTATATCAGTATTACCAACAAGTAAGTATTAGTTAAACCTTTTCTTAAGGGTTTTATTCTTTCAGAATCAATCAGAAAGACGTGAAATCATAGAAATCAACTATATATTGTTGTATTACATTTATAAGTTCATTTTGATCCTCTAAATCCACAATTCTACATCAAATTACTCAATCTTATCTTTCAATAAGCTCTTTGCAATATTAGTGAGTAATTTATTCTTAATTCTTAAAGTTTTTTCTCTGAAATGAGTTTTCTTCAAGAATTATATTAAAATTATTCTTGCAAAAGATAATTATATATTAAAATAGTTTATTATTTTAATAAAAGAAGTTTTTATTATTAAATTCTTCTTGTAATTGATTCTTGTAGACAATTACTTACTCACTGTTAAAATCACTAGTAGTGCTTAACACGTGAAAGAAATAATTCATTAATGATTTAATTGTGGTTATAATAATATTTTATTATTGTATTTCATAAGAACAGACACAGTACTGTTGATTAATAATAATATTATCATCAGTTTCATAGTCACATCTTACATTTGGGGGCCTGGCCGTGTTTTTTGAACCTTGTACCCTTAATTAATATATATTAATTTAATAATTTTTTCTTTCATGCTAAAGTTAAAGCATTTCTTATTTTTGAAATTGTTTTGGAAATCTTTTTCATTGAGGAATTTGGTTTAATTTTATACTGTTTTTACACATGGCTTTTTCACATCCAAAAACTTATAAAATTATTCTTTGAGTCACTCTGAATTAATTTTCATTCAAAATCTTAAATTTTAATTTTTTTTCTTTAAAAAGAATAATTTTTTAATATTAAAAAATATAAAACTTATAAAAAATCTTTAAAAAATATTTTTAAAAAAAAGTATAAAAAATAATTTTTTCTCTTTTATAAATTTTTTCTAGTGTCTTTAATCAAATACTGTGCAGCTGGCAACAGACTCAGTAAAAGATATATCACTAGTCCAGAATCTTCAGAAGCAGAATCTGAAGAAAGTATTGAGGTGCAAATTGCTAAAAGAGGCACCTTATTTAACTCAGGAAAGGCTAAATTACCACCAAAAGGTTTGTATTTTATTTTATATTTTCACCTTTTATCTTTAAATTGACGTGAAAATGGTGCATACCAGAAATGGAAGCAACTATTCAGTCCAACCAGATGGATGTGGACAAGGAAGAGGCAAGACCAAATCCAGAAGTGCCAAATCTTCCACAAGAAAGACACATTTGGAGGATGCCAGAGTTGCCCCCCATTCCCCAAGGTCTGTACCAACAGATTTTGACGTGAATTCTGAGCCTGAACTGATTCATGACCATATTTCCAGGGCTGAACCATTTTCAAGTGGCAGCAATAGAAATATATCAATGCCAGTACAAAAATTGGTTTAGAGCAGCCAAAGAAGAGGAGTGGGAAATATGCCCAAGCCTTTGGAAGGGGGCCATGAACTCCTACTTACACATCAAGAGCTTTCTGGGTCAGGAGAAGACCATAGAACTCTTAGGAGGATGGAGCCCCCTGTCTTGCAAAGACAAGGTCAAAAAGATAAAGAATTGGTTGAAGAACCAAAGTCTTTTATCCATAGACCAGACAAAGGAACTGGAAATGACTCCAGCTTTGGAGACAGAGGCCCCAGTGGCATCTACCAGCTCCAAACCAGCTCCAGAAGTGTCCAAAGACAAGCCCAAAGGACCTCAGAAGAAGCAGAGAGGTCCCAAGAACAATCAAGGCAAGGGCAAAGGCAAAGCAAATTGGCACAGACCTTACCCACAAGGGTATAGGATCCCCAAATTGGAGCCTTCAGCCATGGACAGTGTGTTAAACATGGCAAGAACTCTCATGGAATTCACAGCCAAGGAGCAGTAAAGGATGAACAGGACCTTTCCACACAAATAAGTCATGTACAAAGTAGTATTAATGTAGAAATTGGTAAACTTGATTCAAAGCTAACTAAAATAACATCAGATATTAATGAATTGAAAAAACATGACAAGAAATATACTGAATGGTATGAATTAACAAATGCCAGATTTGATTCAATTATCAATGCTTGTAGCAGAATTGAGAGTACATTTCAGATTCAGAATGATGAAATGGAAGATCTTTCTATTTTGAAAATGAATGATCAACTTAAGATTCTACAAGATCATGTCTTGAAGATAGTTGAAAATACCAATCAGTTTGCTACACATTTAGCACAAAGTGACAGTGAAAGGCAGAAGTTAAAGAATGAAATCATTGCAAATGTAGAACAAATTCATAAGAATTATGAACCACATATGCCAAGACATTCTACACCTTTTACTGAAGAAAAACCTTCTGTTAAAGGAAGTTTTACCCCACTTCTAGGAGAAAATGTTGTCTCTGTCAAAGATATTCCCAAATTAGAAGAATGGCCAACATTCTCTGGTGAAGGAGAATATAACCACATTGAGTTCATCAGGACTATTTATATGTTACAGGAAGACTTTAATATACCTGATGAAATCATAGTGGGGAAATTACACTCTCTGTTCCCCAGGACTGCAAAGAAATGGTATTACAAGATTAGGATAGATCATGGAAAACATGATTGGTCTTGGTGGAAATCTGAAGTGATTACCAAATGGCCCAATAATTCTTGGAGGTTTAAAATGGAAAATGCTTTTGAAAGTGCCATTTTTAACTCAGAGAAAGATAAACCACTTACTTGGTTCTTTAAACAAAAAGACAGATTATCTGCTTTACACCCAGATATGTCTGACCCTATGATTAATATGAATATATTAAGAAATTGTGGAGGGGAACTGGAACATGCTATCAAAAGCAGATTTGTAGAACCCTGTTCAACAGAGGACTACATTAATGCAATGGAAGATATCATTACCAGAACAAGAATTGGTAAAACTTGGACTAGAATCCCTATGGAATCCAAGATGGTCCCAAAGATTCCCAGAGAGGATAAAATACCAGAAAGACCTGTATTTAAGTGTCATAAATGTGGAAGTACTTCACATTTAGCAAACACTTGCACCAAAAAGACAAAAATCAATGAAGTTCAAGTCATTGAAGATATTCAGTGTACTGAAGAGAAAGAGGAGTCTGATCAAGATTCTGCAGTCTCTGAGGATACACCAGTAGAGGACTATCCCATTGAGAACATTACAGCTTTCTTTGAGGTCACAAAAGTACATACCCACTTGCCACAGTACAGTGAGGATTGCTGCAACCTGATCAATATCCAAGATGCCAGAATGTTTAAAACAAAACCTGCTAGAGGAAAGGGTTACACTGCTGGAGCATCCTGTATCACATCAGTTTTAATGAGTGATATTGAAGCCAAAGTAAATTTGGATACAGGGGAATTTTGCACTTGTGTAGGCAAAGATTATCTCCAAATTATACTTCCTGAATGGAAAAACCATCTATTACCAATAGAAGGTGTACAATTTAGTAGTGCCAGTAACAATATGTATCCCTTGGGTATATTGGACACTAATCTTGTATTTCCACATCCAGCAGGAAGTGTGAGGATGAAAACTGAGATTGTGGTAACGGATAATTGCACATCTCAGCACATCATTCTTGGAATTGATTACTTGAATATTTATGGTATTGGTATCAATAACCATAAAGAAAGATATTTCACAATTGGAGATAACAAAAGACAAAAATTTGCTTTTTCCAATATGCCAAAACAAATATCTGTAGTATCTTCTGTCAAGGATACTTACAAAAATGGATTTGTGTCTAATCAACTTGTTGAAGCACAAATTAATCCATCATTGTCACCAAAAATGAGGAATGAACTCATTAATGTGTTATACACATACAAAAATGCATTTGCCTCTTATAATGAAGCATTAGGTGCTATAAGGGGAGATGAAGTTGATATTACTCTTAATATTGACAGGCCATATCCTCCAGTACTTGAAAGACCAGCTTATCCAGCCAGTCCCAGAGCTAGAGAAGCCTTGGAAAAACATATCCAAGAGTTAATCCAACTTGGTGTACTAAGAAAAGTAGGCCATAATGAGGAAGTTGAAGTGACAACACCTGTTATTATTGCATGGCATAATGACAAGTCATGAATGGTTGGAGATTTCAGAGCATTGAATACCTACACAGTTCCAGATAGGTACCCAATACCTAGAATTCAAGAAACCCTGACTCAATTGTCTAAAGCCAAGTATATAACATCAATGGATGCATTGAAAGGCTTTCATCAAAAATTTTTGACGCCCAAAGCTAAGAAATTACTTAGAATTATCACTCACTGTGGTATTTATGAGTATCTTAGAATGCCATTTGGCATTAAAAATGCTCCATCCCATTATCAAAGAATGATGAATATAATCTTTCCCAAAGAATTGTCTGAAGGATGGCTTATCATTTATATTGATGATATTATCATATGCTCTGCTTCATGGTCTTTGCACCTTGAAAGACTCGCAAGAGTACTTCACAAAGTTGCAGAAGTAAACATGAAAATTTCACTTAAGAAATGCAATTTTGGTTTTGAAGAACTCAAAGCATTAGGACATATTGTTTCTGGTTTAAGCTTGGGTATTGACAAAAACAAAGTAGCAGCAGTGTTACTTAAGCCAATACCCCAGAATAAAAAAGAAATGATGTCTTTTCTTGGGTTTGCCAGTTATTATAGGCAACACTTGAAAGACTTTTCAACTCTAGCCAAGTCACTTTATAGAATCTGTGATCAACAGACTGTATTTGAAATGACACAGTAGAGAATTAAAGCTTATGAAAAGATAAGGAGAGCTCTTACAGAAGCCCCTTTACTACTCATGCCTGACTGGAATATTCCTTTTAAATTGTACGTTGATGCATGTGGAGATGTATTAGGGGCAGCCCTACATCAAGTCCAGATTATTGATGACAAACCTACAGAAGGACCAGTTTGTTATATCTCAAGACAAATCAAACCAACAGAAGCCAGATATGGTGCAAGCCAAATGGAGTGCTTATGTTTGGTATGGGCACTTGAGAGACTACACTATTATCTTGATGGCAGTGTTTTTGAAGTGATAACTGACTGTAATGCAGTAAAATCACTTCTTGACATGAAAACTCCCAACAGGCACATGTTGAGATGGCAAATAGCCATTCAGGAATATAGAGGAAACATGACTATAGTCCACAAAGCAGGAAAAGTTCACAAGAATGCTGATGGACTTAGCAGGTGGGCATTAGCCAACACTCCTGATAACTCAGCTTATGTACCCTTGGAAGCTGAACCACAGATTCCAATTGAAGGGATTAATATAGCTGATATTGGGACTGAATTCTTTGAAGAGGTCAGAGAATCTTATAAGCAAGACAAGAATTGCCATATCTTGACTTCTTTATTAGATAAAGACTGCAAAGATACATCTTTGGTAAATGCACTAGATTAAGTTTGGAGAAATTCCTATTCTGAAGGGAGATTTCACTTGTTTGATGGGATTATTTACCACAGAACCAAACATTCTTGTGTAATGACATTATGCAGAAGATTGCTTACCAATACAATTCTTCATGAATGCCATGATAGCATCTACTCTGGACACCGGTCAGAAGACAGAACACTTGAAAAAGTGAAAGACTGTGCATGGTGGCCATCTTGGAGAAAAGAAACTATTGAATATTGCCATACCTGTGACAGATGCCAAAAAGCAAACAGGAGTACAGGCAAGAAATTTGGACTTATGATCCATATTCAAGAACCAAAATCCCCATGGGAAGTTGTTCACATGGATTGGGTCACAGCACTTCCTCCAAGTTGTGACAAAAGTTATAATGCTTGTTTAGTCATTGTAGACAGATATAGCAAGACTCCCATATTCTTACCATGTCATAAGGATGACACTGCTATGGACACAGCTCTTCTTCTATGGAGTAGAGCTGTTTCTCATACAGGATTATTTAGGAATATCATAAGTGACAGAGATCCCAAGTTCACATCTGCACTGTGGACCAATCTTCATAGATTTTTTGGGACTAAGTTATCATTCTCTACAGCATGTCACCCTCAGACAGATGGGCTAGCAGAGAGGATGATTCAAACTTTAGAAGACATGATCAGGAGATTTTGTGCTTATGGGTTAGAATTAAAAGACTCAGATGGATTTACCCATGACTGGTGCACTCTGATACCTGCATTAGAATTGGCATACAAGACATCAGTCCATTCTTCCACAGGACAAACTCCTGCTATGTTAGAAAAAGGATAGAATCCAAGACTCCCAGCAGAAACACTGAGGAGAGACTTGATTTACATTCATCCTAAAGCTGCCAGCTTCAAGATAATGCTTGATAAAGTAAAAAACCATGCAAAACAAAGTATGGATGATTCTTTTGATTATGCAAAACAGAAGTGGGACAAGAGTCATAAAGTACCAGACTTCAAAGTAGGGGACTTAGTTCTAGTTTCAACCTTGAATTTTAATAATATCAAAGGCCCAAATAAACTTAAAGATTCTTATGTAGGACCTTTTGTTATTGTTGCCTTACATGGAACCAATGCAGTTCAAGTGGAATTGAGTGGTGAATTGGAAAATAAACACCCCACTTTTCCAGTCAGCTTGATAAAACCTTATCAACCAGCTGATAAACAATTGTTTCCTCTAAGGGACCCAACTCCTTTAACTGTCCCACCAGTGGAAGAGAATGAAGACAAAAAGATAAAGAAAGTCATTAAAGAAAAGACACTTAAGGGTAAAAATCAGAGATAATATCTTGTCAGATATAGAAATCCAGTACATGAAGATGAATGGCAGGCAGAATCAGATATACCTGACTCAGATAAACTCTTGAGAAGATTTAGACATGAAAGAAGGCCACAAGCCTGAATATGTCTATAAATTTGCTTTAAATTACTTGATCTCAGTAATGTAAAGAGGTTGGACAGTGGACATTAACCCCCCTTTGGGGCTTTTTATTATTTCTATCATTGATAAAATTGTAGTCTAATTTTATTTTTTGGTGGGAGGGAATGTGAGCCTTGAGATATATTTTACATACCCAAATAGGCCACAAATATCCCAAAAGAAATTTTGAATTATGCATAACTCATAAGTCATGCATATATCCAAAATTCATCATTTTTGATTTCAGAAAAGATGAATGACTTTTTATTGAGTACCTAAATCCATCGATTCAAGGCCAGATTTGGATTCTACACTAAAATTCACCTAGGGTAGCTCCATAGAGTGAATAAGCTCAAATTAACTCTTTGAGGTGGTAAAATGGAAAATACTTCAATACCACATCATCAATACCACATAAAAGATCCGTGAAAATTTTTGTTTTTCTTAATTTCATGCCAAAATAATGGGAAAGTGAGAAATCCCATGTTACATATACACTAAGAATAGTGTTATGCATGTTTTGAGCACTTAATATCATGGTATTCTTACATGGACCTTTGGTAAACCCATAGTGGATATCTCACTTGAACCTTCAATTTCTATTTTGACGTGAAAAATAGGCAAGGGGGACAAAAGACATCAAAGAGAGCTAGGGTACCCAACTTCTGAGGCCTCAGAGGCGTGGACAGCTCCAAAGCTTGGATCCATGGCTTATCTTAGCCTCATTGTTAAACTAAAACCTTTTGGGAACTTGGTTACCATGTTACAACTACAGTAAAACTTAAGAAAATAGCAAATAACCTGCTACTTTGACGTGCCAAGGAGGTAAGGAGCTACTTAGACTCCTGTAACCATGTCAATTCTTAATTAATTTCCATGGATAAACCCCAAAAGAGTAATTTAAACACTTTTTGGACTTTTATCCATTGATTTACCTCATAGAAACCAGTGAAACACTGATATTTGCAATTCTACGTAGAAATGAGGTAAAAACTTCAAAAATTCATTAAAAATACAATTCTTAATGAATCTTTCTGAAACTTTCAGTACTAATGGAGAACTGTAATATCTATGGTAAAACCAGCAAAAATGACAGCTTTACTGGTAAAATGAAAAGTTTTACTTACAGTCCCTTTTTTGACTATTCTACGTGAAACACTGAATCTTCAAAAATTCACAGTAATTACATCCTGTGATGAAATTGGAAATAACATTGATAGCTTTGAGAAATCAATGATTATTTTGAAATAAAAGAAGATTTAAAGATGTTATCCCTTTTATTCTTAACCATATTGGGGTTGGTAGTCACATAAAAGCATCAATTAAGTAATTATGATAATCTTACGTGACAACAGATGATGCAATCAATGATCCAAAAAGGTTTATTGTTTTCTCACTCACTGGTTTTTCAGTTTGCTCCATGGCACGCCTCTGTGAGCTGTTGTTGACTTAAAAGAGGCCCTCTATTGCTGTTTTTTCCAAATCATCATCTTATTAATCATTTATATCAGTATTACCAACAAGTAAGTATTAGTTAAACCTTTTCTTAAGGGTTTTATTCTTTCAGAATCAATCAGAAAGACGTGAAATCATAGAAATCAACTATATATTGTTGTAATACATTTATAAGTTCATTTTGATCCTCTAAATCCACAATTCTACGTCAAATTATTCAATCTTATCTTTCAATAAGCTCTTTGGAATATTAGTGGGTAATTTAGTCCTAATTCTTCAAGTTTTTTCTCTGAAATTAGTTTTCTTCAAGAATTATATTATAATTATTCTTGCAAAAGATAATTATGTATTAAAATAATTTATTATTCCAATAAAAGAAGTTTTTATTATTAAATTCTTCTTGTAATTGATTCTTGTAGACAATTACTTACTCACTGTTAAAATCACTAGTAGTGCTTAACACGTGAAAGAGATAATTCATTCATTATTTAATTTTGGCTATAATAATAATTTATTATTATGCTTCATAAGAACAGACACAGTACTGTTGATTAATAATAATATTATCATCAGTTTCATAGTCACATCTTCCCTGAATCCTTGCAGATCCAAAAAGTTGGGTACCCCAGCTCTATTTGGTCTTTTTCCTTTGTCCCACCTTTTTGAGTGCATTTTACCCTTTTATTTATTTAAAGCCATACTATGGCCTTAAGCCTTTTTAAATTGAGCTCACACATGATTTACATTCTGTATGGCAAATCCTTAGCCAATTCAGTAAATATACACCACACCTCAATTCTAACTAACATTTTGGTAAGTTTTCATAAACCTTATGCAACTTTAAATTTAAGCTTATTTAAGCTTAAATTTAACAATTTTAAAAAAATGTTAAAAAATTTACATTAGTACTGTGAGATTCTTAAATTTTCTAATAACATAAGAAATAAGTGTTTTTGGGTATAACACCTTATGGATGTACCCTAGGTTTCTTTTGGTGTAGAATCCCAAAATGACATAATATTTATAAATTTGTTTATCCAAAAAAAGTTATACTTATTTTTTGTTATTTTTTATTTTCAATTCAATTGAAACATCTATTGAAGATAAATTTAAATGTGTATAAAGTTATTCGTGACCTTATGGGTATGTTATACATACCTCACAGGCTCACATTCCCTACCACCAGAAAAAAAAATTGTGCCACAATTTTTCCTTTGTAGTATACCCCCAATTTATTTTGGGGGGTATAATCCACATTCCAGCCTCTCTACCTATACTTTTCTAACATTGAGAAATTGGTCTTCTCTCATGTCTGAATCTTCTGAGAAACCTTTGGGAATAAGGTATTTTGCCTGCTACAATCCATTCATTTTCATGGTGTGGATTTTTATACCTGACTAAGTATTCTCTTTCATTTTTTCCCCTAAGTCTTCTTTCTTTCAAGACTTTTAGTACCTTTTATTCTCACTTTGATCTAGTGGGGGTACTTCTAAGAGTGTTTCATTTCCCAAAGGAAATAATTCCTTATCACTTGAAGTGTAATGCTTTATTAGACTGACAGGGAAAGTTGGATGTTTGTTTTCCACTTCTCCTGACAGTTCTACCTGTACTGCATTTGTCCCATGAAGGGCTTTAATAATAAATGGTCCTGCAAAGGAATCTTTTAATTTCTTTGGGCCTTTAATGTTATTAAATTTCAAGGTTGAAACTAGTATTAAGTCCCCTATTTTGAATTCTGGGGTCTTATGACTTTTACCCCATTTCTGTACAGCATATTCAAAGGCATCATTCATGCTTTGATTTGCATGATGTCTTACTTTATCAAGCAATAACTTAAAGATTGAAGCAGTTGGATGAATATCAACCATATCTTTTTTCAAAGTATCAACTGGAAGTTTGGGGTTCCATCCTTTGTCCAAAATTGCAGGAGTTTTGCCTGTTGAAACATGGATGGAGGTCCTGTAGGCTAATTCCAATGCTGGTATAAGAGTACACCAATCATGGGTAAAGCCATCAGAATATTTAAAGTTCAGGCCATAAGAACAAAATCTTCTGATCATGTCCTCAAGGGTTTGAATCATTCTTTCTTCCAGCCCATTTGTTTGTGGATGGTAGGCTGTTGAGAATGATAGTCTTGTACCCAAAAGCTTATGTAAATTTGTCCATAAGGCTGATGTAAATTTTGGGTCTCTGTCACTAATGATGTTTTTAAAGAGATCAGTATGGGATATTACTCTATTCCAGATCAAAAGAGCTGTATCCATAGCTGTGTCATCTTTGTGACATGGTAAAAAGATTAGTGTTTTGCTATACCTGTCCACAATAACAAGACATGCATTGTAACTTTTATCACCTCAAGGTGGTAAGGCAGTTACTCAATGCATGTGAACCACTTCCCATGTGGTACTTGGCTCTTGAATATGGATCATCAACACAAATCTTTTACCAGTAGCTTTATTCGCTTTCTGGCATCTATCACAACTGTGACAGTACTCAATGACATCTTTTCTCCAAGATGGCCACCAGGCACATGTCTTAATTCTTTCCATAGTTCTGTCTTCAGACAGATGTCCAGAATATATGTTGTCATGGCATTCTAGTAGTATGGTGTTAATTAACATTCTACTACATAGTACCATGACACACGTGTGTTTAGATCTATGATATAGTATACCATAAAACAAATGGAATCTCCCATTATCATAAGATGTTTTCCGAATATCATCCAGAGAATTAGCAAAGGCTACATCTTTGCAATCTTTGTCAAGTAGAGCAGTAAGAATATGACAATTCTTATCTTTCTTATAGCTTTCTATAATTTCCTCAAAGAATTCTGTTCCAAAATCCGTGATATTAATTCCTTCAATTGGAATTTGAGGTTCTGCACTTGTAGGAACATAGCCAGGGTTATCAGGTGTATTTGGTAATGCCCATCTACTTATGCCATCAGCATTCTTATGAATATTTCCAGCTTTATGTACTATGGTCATATTGCCTCTATACTCCTGTATAGCAATCTGCCATCTTAACATGTGTCTGTTTGGAGTTTTCATGTTAAGAAGTGATTTGACTGCATTACAATCAGTAATTAATTCAAAGAAACTACCATCAAGATAGTAATGACGTTTTTCAAAAGCCTAAACAAGGAAAATGCACTCCATTTGGCTAGCTCCATATCTGGCCTCAGTAGGTTTAATTTGTCTTGAAATAAACAAATTAGACCTCCATAAGGTTTGTCATTGACAATTTGAACCTGATGAAGAGCAGCTCCTAAACCTTCCCCACATGCATCAATATACAGCTTGAAAGGAAGTTCCAGTCTGGCATCAATAATAATGGTGCGTTGGTCAAGGCATACTTGATTTTCTCATATGCTTGAATCCTCTCCTGTGTCATTTCAAAAACCATTTGTTGATCACAAATTCTGTATAATGATCTGGCATGGATAGCAAAATCTTTGAGGTGTTGCCTGTAATAACTGGCAAACCCTAAAAAAGACATCATTTCTTTTTTGTTCTGGGACATTTGTTTCAGTAAAACTGCAGCCACTTTGTTTTTGTCAACACCAAGGCTCAGTCCTGAGACTACATGTCCTAGAGCGTTTAACTCATGAAACCCAAAATTACATTTTTTAAGAGATATTTTCATGTTCACTTGAAGAATTTTCCTAAGTACTAATGAAAGTCTCTCTAAATGTAATTTCCAAGTTTCTGAACAAATGATAATGTCATCAATATAGATGATTGACCATCCTTCTGACAATTCATGTGGGAACATGGTATTCATCATTTTCTGATAATGAGAGGGTGGATTTTTAATACCAAAAGGCATTCTCAAATACTCATAAATTCCACAATGAGCAATTATTCTCAATAATTTCCTAGCATGAGGTGTCAAAACATTCTGGTGAAAGCCTTTTAGAGAATCCATGGAATTGATGAATGTTGCTTTGGATAATTGAGTCAAAGTCTCATGATCTCTAGGAATTGGATACCTGTCTGGAATAGTATAGGTATTCAGTGCTCTAAAATCACCAACCATCCTCGACTTATCATTATGCCAAGTAATGATTACTGGAGTTGTGACTTCTACCTCCTCACTGTGTCCAACCTTTCTAAGAACTCCCAGTTTCATTGGTTCATTAATATGATTTTCTAATGCTTTTCTAGCTCTGGGGATAGCTGGGTAAGCTGGTCTTCGTAATAGTGGCGGATAAGGCCTTTCCACATTAAGCATAATGTCCACTTCATGGCCTTTTATAGTCCCAAGTGGTTCATTATCTGAAGCAAAGGCTTCTCTGCATTGAAATAAAATTTCAATCAGTTCTTCCTTCATTTCTAGTGTTAATTCAGGACTTATTTGTGATTCAATCATTTGACTTGACACAGCTTTTTCCTTATTAACCTTTTTCACTTGTTCAATGATAGTAATTTCTCTTTTTTATAGTGAAAAAGCAAATTTTTGTCTTTTATTTTTCCCTATAGTGAAATACCTGTCTTTATGATTATTAATAGCAATACCATAAATATTGAGAGAATCATTCCCAAGTATAAAGTGTTGTGAAGTACAATTATTCATGACAACAATTTCAACTTTCAGTCTTATACTTCCTGCAGGATGAGGAAATATGGTTGCTGCTTCAAATATACCCAAGGGGTGCATATTTTGGCTGGCACCGCTGAATGCTATACCTTCAATTGGCATTAATTTGTCTTGCCAATTGGTATAAACTTTGTCAAGATAATTGTTTCCAACACAAGTGCAAAAAGCACCTGAGTCAAGGTGTATATTGGCTTCTGTGTTGTTGATCACAATATTAGTGATACAAGATGAACCAGCTGTATAACCTTTCCCTTGGCAGGTTTGGGTTTCTGCATTCTAGCATCTTGCACATGTATGAGATCCATACATTCATCACTATACTGTGGTAGATGAGTGTGTACCTCAGTGACTTCAAAAGAAACATTAATGTTTTCTATACTAAGTTCCTCAGGTACTTCTTCTTCTTCTGAAGGCTCAGAATCACTTTCATGTAAAGATACATTGGTTGTTTATTTTGTGTCTTCCACTTTTACAGAATTTATCTCATTGGTTCTTGTCTTTTTTGGACAAGTGCTAGCTAAATGAGATGTGCTTCCACATTTGGGACATTTCAAAGGAAGTCTGTCTTGTGGCTTATTTGATTTTGAAATTGGTTTCCCATTAGTCTTATTGTTTATTGGGGATTTGGACCAATTTCTTCCAATTTTTGTTCTAGTAGTGATATCCTCCATAGCATTGATATCATCTTCTGTAGAGCAAGGCTCAATACATCTGCTTCTTATAGCATGCACAAGGCCACCACCACACTTTCTTAATATCCTTTTATGTACCATTGTTTTAGACATATCAGGATGAAGGGAAGTTAATCTGTCCTTCTGTTTAAGAAACCAAGACATGGGCCTGTCCCTCTCGATATTAAAAATGGCTTCTTCAAAAGAATTTTTCATTCTAAATCTCCAGGAATCATTAGCCCATTTGGAAATGATTTGTCCTTTCCACCAAGGCCAAGAATGTTTACCATGGTCTTGTCTCATTTTGTACTTCCATTTCTTTGCTGATCTGGTAAATAATGAGTGTAATCTGGCACATATGTATTCATCTGGTATGTTAAAGTCTTCTTTGAAGATATCAATTGTTTTCATAGATTCCATATGATTATATTCTCCTTCACCATTGAAGGTTGGCCATTCCTCGAATTTTGGACTGTCTTTGAAATTGCAAGCAGTCTCCACCTCATTACTTGAAATGGTATGATGCAAATCATTAAGCACATTTCTGTCAATAATTGGTGTGGATTGCCTTGGAAATTCATTTTTGAGTGATATATTATTAATACTTGATTGAATGTCTTCTTTCAATTCAAGTCTTGCTTTATCAGTCTTTTCCAATTGTTCTTGGAAAAGAGCTGCATTGTGACCAGTTGAATTTTCCAAGTTTTGAACCTGTAATTTCAATTCTATTAACCGTCCAGTTATAAAAGAAATTGAATTGTCATCTGGTTGATTGAGCAAAGTAACTTTAGACTCAATTCTTACACAAATTTGCGTCAAATACACAATGTTTTCTTTATTAACATTTTCAAGGCCAATAATGGTCTTTGGTTGTTCTTTCACTTGTAATATCTCATTACCCAGCTTTTGTTTGATATACTCAAATGTTTTAAACTTTTTTATAATTTCTTTCTTACAAGATTCAAATTGAGTTACAAGCTTAACAAGATCTATTTCTTTGGGAAATATTGGCTCAATCTTTAATCCTCCTTGTTTTTGAATTCCATCAGAGTTCTTGCCATGTGGAACACATTGTCCATGGCTTTCTTTTCTTTCTTTGGGATTCTTTAATTCTGCGGGTAAGGCTTGTTCGATTTGGGCTTTGCCTTTCCCTTTGCCTTTTGCTTGCCCATCTGATTGGTCTTTGGGGCTTGCTTGGGCTTGCTTGGCACTTGTTGAGGTGGAATTGTCCTGGTGGATGCTTGGGGAGCTTCCACTGGGCTGTTTTCCTGTAACAACCATCCATCAGGCGTAAGGGTATTCATTCATACACCCACTCAAACACCTCAAATCAGCAAATCCAGTATCTGCATCAGCAGTCAGTTTCAGCAATCTTCATTCTGAAACATGCATACAGCTTGGTACATCAATACAGCCTGTCAATACCTGTACAGGTTGGACTCACCCAATACAGTTTCAATACACCAGTATGGAACTGTATGATCACTCAAATACACCACACCTCTTGTACAGATTCTGTACGGCTGTACAGGACCTGTATTGGCCAGACTCAATTCAATAATCAATTATTCTCATGAAAATTCTTCTCTGGATCAGGGCTGGTGATTCTCACATATACCAGCCCCTCTTTCTCCCCCCTGGGGACTTTTCCCCAGTTAATTAATTTAGTTTATTTATCATTTCATAATTATTCTTATCCTTATTTTGGGTATTATAATTATTTAATTTTAACTTAGTCTTTGCATTTCTTTCTTCGCCTGTACAGTATGAGTTGGGTGGCCATATCCTTATTAACCCTTCTCTTTCCATTCTGACAGGTTGAAACAGTCGACTTGGACTTGTTTGTGGTTGGCTCTTCTATTCTTTTACCCTTATCTTTTGTTGCTGCTTTTTCTTATATTTATTCTTTAGCAATTTATCTTTAACACTCTTAAGTGTATCTCTTTGTATCTTATCTTGGAGCCCTCCATAAGTGAGTCCCAGTTTACTGAGTGCCAGGCCCTCTTCACTTCGAAGAGCCCCTGTGACATTAAATTAATTAACTCATATTTGATTCTTTCTTTTCATTCATTTATATTCATTTCCTCTCATTCATCAATTATGACCTTTTCATGATTTTATGATTTTTTATGATTTTCTATGAATTTTTCTCTCTCATCAATTTTCATCTCATTCATTTCATTCTTATGAAAATTGATTCTTTTTCCTTTCTTAATCATTGCTGACCATTTCATCACTTTATTTTATTTTTATCAATCAAATTTTTCTGTGTTCTTATTCAGGTTTCATCTAGGAATTATTGATTGGTTTAATTGATTGGATTATTCATTGGGATTCATTTGGGTTATTGATTCAGGATTTATTGGATTTATTGACTTTGAACTCTCAAGATATTGATTGATCCTCAAGAATTGATTTTGATTATTGATTTGATTTGACTCATCAAGATATTGAATTGATTTCTGAAGATTTTGAACTGATTGATTGATTTCTCAAGACTTGATTTCATATTGAAGACACTTATTGATTGATTATTGATTGAATATTGATTGATTATTGATTTCCTCAAGATTATTGATATTTGATTTGAATTGATTTTTGATTGATTGAATTTATTTGACTGTTGATTGAATTTGATTCCTCAAGATTTGAATTGATTCCTCAAGATTCATCAAGATTTTATTGTGATTGATTTGGCCAAGCCTGATTATTCTTCTTAATACCATCAAGTTATTTTAATTCTTTTCATAATGCCAGTCCAGCATAGCCCCCCAGCAAAGAATACTAGATCCCAGAAAATTCCAGCTGTTCTCACTCCTACAGCAAGGGCTCCTCTTGACCGCACACCATCAGTTCATCAACTGAGTGCAAACTTGGACAGAGGACCACCAATGGAAGGAGCAGCACCCTCAAGAAGAGGTGGAATGAAATCTAGAAGATCAAGATCCTTTTCTCGACTTTTGGGTGGCTACCCTGGCATGTCTGAAGGTGCAAGAGCAAGATTAGGGGAAGTTGAAGATGAAGAGGGGGAAGAGTCTGTGGAAGAGGAAGATTCTGGGGAAACTGAAGTGGCAGATGCCTTGGCAAATGCTCCAGAGGTGCCTCAGGGTTCTAATCTAGCCCTTTCTAGTCAACCTCTTGTCTCTCAAACTGATCCAAGTCTCCTCAAGATGATGGAGCAGATGACTCAATTCATGGGACAACTCACTCAAGCAGTTGCCCCCAGGGACAATTCCAAAGCCCCTGCTTTCAAGACTCCATCCATGAAGGCACCTGATTCTTTTGATGGTACTCAAGCTCATAAGTTGAGAGAATTTATCCAATCCTGTCAGCTAATTTTCCATAATGATCCAGCAAACTTCTTCTCTGACAGGAAGAAGGTTTTGTACTCAACTTCTTTTCTTACTGGTAGAGCTGGCAAATGGATTGAGCCTTACCTCTCAAATATTTCCAATGAAGACCCTTCCTACCTCCTCAATAATTGGCCATTGTTTGAATCTCAATTATTCACTCTGTTTGGTGACCCCAATGAAGTCAGGAAAGCTGAACAGGAGTTGGACAATTTGGGGATGAAGGAAAGTGGTCATGTTTCCTTGTACATAGCAGATTTCAGAAGCTTAATGTCAAGAATTGGAGATTGGGGGGAAAGAGCTTATATCCATGTGTACAGAAGAGGATTGGCATCAAGATTATTGGATCAGTTGGCTTCTCACCCTGGAACTTTTGATATTCTTCAAGAACTTATGGATGTCACTTTAGAATTAGACACAAGATATCATGAGAGGCAAAAGGAAAAGGGTGGCAATCAAGAAGAGAAGCCTCCAGTCAGTGGATCCAATCAGTCTAGGCCTCCTCAAAACTCATTTCAAAAGAGGCCTCATCAGAAGAAGAATAAGAAGGGCAAGCAATTTCAATCTTCAAAGGACAAACCCCATGCTGCTCTCCTCAATAAGGACAATAAATTAATCGGTTCTGAAAAGGAGAGGAGGATTCAAGCAGGGTTGTGTACTTATTGTGGTGGCAAGCACCCAATTGAAAAATGCTTCAAGAGACCTCAGAAAAAGCCTGGGTCATCATCAAGAGGCTTCCCTAGCAAGCAGGGAAAAGCCTGAGTGGGGATCATGATGTGTTCAACGGTTCTCACTTATTTCCTTCAAGAGCACAATTGTGCACTCTGAATACTAGTGTCAAAAAATCTTTAAAGTTTCTTATTTTCTCTTCTGTCTCTGATATTTTTTATAGTATTCTCATTGATTCTGGTGCTACAAACTCTTTTATTGCAAAGAATTTTGTTCTCAAGTACTCATTGACTCTGTCAGAGCTCCCTGAAAAGATTCCTCTTTTCATTTTGGATTCTAATGAATCCCCTGCCTTGTTCATCACCCATTATACCAAGTGGGTAGTTGACTTGCCTTCCTTCCCAAGCTTTGAATGGGATTTCTTTATCATAGATTCACCCAAGGGAGAAGACCTGATATTGGGCTATGATTTCCTTTACCATTTCAATCCCATTATTGATTGGAAAAATGGATTGATCACCTATGATTCTAATCATAAGGATTCTAGTGGTATTATTCCTTCTACTAGTAATGACTTAGCCACTGCTGTCAACAGTGTTGCTCTGGCTGGTGAACTTAAGACACCTTCCATTCCTTCTTCTGTCCATATCCCTTCCATAATTCCCTCTCAGTCATTACTTCCATCAAGAGATGAAGTCTTCAAAGAGATAAAGGATGTTGGAGAAGATGTTGCCATATCTTCACTTCATCTCTTCCAAGGGGATATGGACCTTCCTCCCTTATCCTTTCATGCATCCCTGGAGGAGCAGTGGGATGAGGAGGAAGAGCCAGAAGAAATTGAAACTGTGTTGAAGGTTGTTCGTCCCGCTTATCACCAATATTTGGATGTATTCTCCAAGGTGAAAGCAGAGAAACTTCCTCCACACCGCGCCTGTGATCACCATATCAAATTGGAGGGTCTTCTACCTCCAATTGGTGTTATCTACTCATTATCAAATCAAGAGTCAGAAACACTGTGGGCCTACATTTCAGAGAATGTAGAGAAAGGTTTCATTAGACCAAGCTCCTCTTCAACAGGAGCACCTGTCCTTTTTGTCAAGAAAAAGGATGGAGATCTTCGTTTGTGTGTTGACTACCGCAAACTCAATGCTGTCACTAGGAAGAACAGATACCCTGTTCATCCTATGAACCAGCTTCTTACCGTATTCAACGGTTCCACTATCTTCTCCAAGATAGATTTGCGTGGTGCATATAACCTTCTGAGAATCAAAGAGGGGGATGAGCACTTAACTGCCTTTAGAACCAAATATGGCAGTTATGAGTATTTGGTCATGCCATTTGGTTTGACCAATGCTCCTGCTTCTTTCCAAAATCTAGTAAATGATATCTTTGCAGATTTTTTGGATGTGTTTGTTGTGGTTTATCTAGATGATATTATGGTCTTTTCCAGTTCTGAGGAGGAACATGTCAAACATGTGGCCTCTGTCCTTCAAAGACTGAGGGACAATAATCTGTTTGCCAAAGCCTCCAAGTGTGTATTCCATGCCTCAAGTGTGGAATACTTGGGCTATGTTGTTTCAAGTGATGGCCTCAAGATAGATTCTTCAAAAGTTCAGCAAATCCTCAATTGGCCTCAGCCCAAAAACATCAAGGCTCTTCAATCTTTCCTTGGCTTTGCCAATTTTTATTGACATTTAATTAAAAATTATTCTAAAAAAATCACTTCTCTCACTTCCCTCCTTAAAAAAGATTCTCCTTTCATCTTCAATGAGGAAGCTCTTAGTCAGTTTCAAGCACTCAAAGAAGCTTTCACCTCTGCTCCTATCTTATCTCACTTTAATCCTTCTCTACCTATTATAGTAGAGACTGATGCTTCTGATTATGCTTTGGGCGCCGAACTGAGCCAGGTGAATGACTCAGGAAAGCACCCCATTGCATTTGATAGTTGCAAGCTCTTACCAGCTGAACTCAACTATGAAATTCATGACAAGGAACTCCTTGGCATAGTTTGGGCTCTCAAGCGCTGGAGAGCATTTCTGCTTTCTCTTTCCAATCCTTGTGAGGTCTTGACAGACCACTCTTCCTTGCAGTATTTTATGTCTTCCAAAGTTCTTACTCGTCGTCAGGCCCGTTGGGCCAAATTTCTCTCAGAATTTCATTTCACTATCACTTACCGCCCAGGCAGGCTGGCCACTTTACCAGATGCCTTGTCACATCGGGACGACGTGTTCCCAGAGAGGGGGGTGGACTTCATCAGCAAGAATCCTCAGAATTTTCATCAAGTACTTAAGCAAGATGGAATTCAAGAGTCAAGATTCTTCTCAATCAAAGTGGAAATTCTCTCAGATTTAGTTGACAAGATTCAAAAAGAAGTATGGCAAGACAAATACTATAAAGAAATACTCAAGCAACTAGAAAGAGGTGAATCAGTTCCAGATTATTCTCTTGAACCTCAAGCCAAGTTATTGTTATTCAAAGATAGAGTGGTAATCCCAAGCAATGAAGAACTTCAACTCAATATTCTTCAAAAGCGTCATGACTCACCATTGGCTGGTCATCCTGGCCAGGAGAAGACCCTCAAGCTCATCAAGAGGGATTTTTATTGGGCTGGCATGAATCAATTCATCAAGGACTATGTGTCCACATGTCAGCAATGTTCAAGAAACAAGAACATTCATAACAAGAAGTTTGGATTACTCAAGCCTCTTTCAATTCCATCTGGTCCTTGGAATTCATTATCAATGGACTTTATCACTCAATTGCCACTGTCCAACAACTTTGATTCAATTTTAGTAGTTGTGGACAGATTCTCAAAAATGGCAATCTTCATTCCAACTTATGGCACAATCACTGCTCTGGATTTAGCTCAAATATTCATTAGTCATGTATTTTCCAAGCATGGACTCCCAGTCAGTATTGTCAGTGATAGAGGATCTTTATTTGTTTCATCATTCTGGACTCAATTGTGTCAGCAGCTCAAGATATCAAGAGATCTTTCAACTGACTTTCACCCTGAAACAGATGGACAGACAGAGAGGGTAAATCAGATACTAGAACAGTACCTTTGGATGTATGTCAGCTATCATCAAGATGACTGGTACACCTGACTCCCTCTGGCTGAGTTTGCCTATAATAATGCAGAACATTCATCAACCAAGCAATCACCTTTTTTCACCATTTATGGAAGAAATCCCAGCTTTTACTCAATCCATATTTCTCAAGACTCACCTGCTGGAAAGTTATCAACAAAACTCCAATCAGTACAGCAAGTTGTCAAAGAAGAATTAGAGTCAGCAATAAGGAGATTCAAGAAGTATGCAGATAGAAATAGGGCAATTCCACCTGATTTCCAACCTGGGGACAAAGTATGGCTAGCTTCCAAGCACATCAAGACAACAAGACCCACCAAGAAATTATCAGAAAGATGGTTGGGACCCTTTGAAGTTCTTAAGAAGATTGGAAGCCATGCATATCACCTCAAGTTGCCTCAGCAATGGAAGACAGTTCACCCTGTATTCCATGTGTCCTTATTAGAACCAGTCAAGCATTCAACTATCCCAAATCGTCATCAATTGCCGCCACCACCAGTTTTAGTGGAAGAGCAAGAAGAATGGGAAGTGGCTCATGTGCTGGACTCAAAACTCAAAAGAGGTAAATTATGGTATCTTGTAGAGTGGAAAGGATTCAGTGAAGACCCAGAAAGAACCACTTGGGAACCAGCTTCCAACCTTACCAACTCACCAGACCTTGTCAAGGATTTCCACTCATTGTATCCAGACAAGCCTGGTCCAAATACCTCAAGAGTTTGATTTTATGGTGCTTGGTGGGGAGAAGAAGTTATGAAAGTAAGTTCCTCTCCTGGCATGCACCTTTAAGGGGGTATTCTACCCATATGTTGTTGTAAGCATCACCTTGGCCACTTTGTGAGCACTTGTCAATTCTTTGGACAGGTTCAGGAAGCATACAACATCAATACCCTCCATTTGGACCTTATCAAGATATGGCCAAATTTTTCTTTCTTTCTTTATGTTTTCATTTTCTTTCTTTATTATCATCTCATTATATGCCAATCATCATAATTCAAGACATTCATTACTTCAAGTCATTTACGGCAATTCATTTCAGTAGTCATTTATGGCAATTCATTTCAGAAGGCATTTATGACAATTTATTTCAGTCTTATGGTGCTTGGTGGGGAGTGGAAGTTATGAAAGTAAGTTCCATCTCCTGGTATGCATCCCTGATGGTTCTACTTCTTGTAAAACATCACCTTGGCCACTCTGTGAGCATCAAATGCTTGGTTTTCATTTTTTCAGACACTTATTGGCCAAAATCAAGCAACTCACCACAAGAAGGACCAACCATCAGGATTTTTCTTTATTTCTTTCTTTACTCTCATTTTCTCTTATTATTTTTCTTTCTTTCTTTACTTGTATAATTTTCTTTCTTTTAATTCTTTAAAGCAGCAGCATCCCCTCCCCAAGTCATGTATTGGGAGGTTCCATTATCTTTTTTATTTTTTATTTTTTAGTATTTATAAGAGTGGGGATAGAAGCCAAACCAAACACAAACAAGGAAAAGGAAACTAGCTATCTCTACCCAAGTCATCAAAAGTTCTCTCGAAGTCATTTATCAACTCATCCTCATACCAGGCAAATTTTGCAGCCATCTCTTCAGAAGCAGTACCTGGAATAGTCCTGTCATTGGCATACATAATCACCTCTCTGCTATTTCTATCAACCCTCCTGAGCAATCTGGCCACAGCATCTTGATTTTCACTAGCTGCGTTGGGATCTTCTCTGGTAACCCGGATAGGCCAACGTTCTCTTCTTTGGAAGACTTGGGCGCCAGGAAACGGCAAAGGGGATAATCCATCTCTTCTTCTGCTGGAGCTGGCCACAGGTTGGAGTTGACGGGAGGTGGTTATGGGTGAGTTTCTAGACTGTTGAACTGGTGATGGTCTTACTGCTGGATTCAAGGCAGGACTGGTGGTATGGGAAGTGGTTGGTGAAGGAGGAGGAAGGGTTGTAGGAATGGAGGCAAGCATTGGTTGGAAGTTTCTTGGAGTGCTGGGAATAATTTGGCTTTGGAATCTGGTGTTGGCAAGAGGTGGAGAAGAGGAATTGCTGGATGGATGGCCACTTGAATGAGGAATAACTTGAACTTCTTCACCATCCAACTCATCACTTCCTTCAGCATCTGTATCTGATGGGGAATCAACAATTCTTCTTAGCTTCTTCACTACTTTCACCACTCCATCAGCATTGGTCCTTGAAATTGGAATTTCTGAGCTGTAGTGGATGGGCCTACCACCGATTGGAATGGACCCTCCAACATTAGTCCATCTGGCCACATCCCTCTGCCTGGAACCAGTCACTACATCAAGATATCAGCACCAATTCAATCAAAATATGCAAATCACTCACATTGAGAAAATCCAGAAGTGGCATCAGGGGTAGGCTCCTCAAGAATGGGGAATTCCTGCCCATAAGGCCCATCCTTCCAACTCCACAAGTGTCTCCTGACCTGGGACAAAGTTGATCCGGTACGGCGGCATGGCTTCTTCCCAATAAAGCAGAAATGGCATTTTGACAATCGAGGATTGTAATGTTGAAAGCAATCCTTACCCCTGGCCAAACACTCAGTACAGGCAGGATCAAGAACTTCAACTGCTCTGAACCCATCATATGTTTGGGAGGGGTCAAAATGGCCAGAAGATGCCATGGAAGGAGAAGACAATCAACTGAAGACGCCAGAACCATGAAGAATAGACGGTGGCGGTGCAGAAGGGGAAGATTCAGTGAGCTCAGTCAGTTTGGAACTCATAAATGAAGAATATGCAAGCAGAAGATTCAAGACGTCAGAATCAATCCACTCCATATCAAGAAAAAAAGGAACTTGACTCAAGGAAATGGGGCCATAACTCAATTATGCCCCCCCTCAAAGCCTCTAAGGTGAAGGTTCATACCCCTTTGGGGCTGAACTCATCACCCAGGGCCTCCCCTGCAACTTTGGGGAGGCCAGGATCTTGATGGTCCTGGACCCCATCAATGGGGCCAGGCCATGTAGGGTGAAAATTGGGTAAGGGCCATTTCTGGACCCCTTGGTCACCCTGGGTCCCCAGCAAATTTGGGCCCAGGGGCTCCATTTTGGTCCTGGGGGCCTCCAATAGCCCCCACGGACCACGGACCGCGGCGTACGGCCCACGGACCGCGGACCGTAGGATCCCAAAGACTCGAAAAGGCCTATTATGGCCAAAAATCAAAAAAAATGCCCTAATCCCTAAAACACCCAAAAAGGCCAAAATGGCCATAAGAAGTATAATGCATCAAGATCACTCAGGTTGGAGGCCACAGCCCAAAAAACATTTGGAGGGCTGTCTGAGGCCATTTCCTTGGACAATGGGGACAAGACCCCTTGGAGGAAAGTTTCATTCATTAATTGGATTAAGTCTGGGCCAATGATTCCAAGTCAGATACTCATTGGGCACCATTTTTTGAGCACAAGTGCTCAATGGCCTTTATTCTGCGATATATCCCAAGGCCACATCCCAAGGCATGGCTGATTGAATCAAAAGAAAAGAATGGCATATTTTGGAAGGAATACTCACTCAAGCTTGGAAAAAAAAGGGGGGGATCAAATGAATTTGGCAGGAAAGAAATAATGAAGGATTTTCAGGATAATGGTCAAGAGGAAAAGAAAATTAAAAAGAAATTTTTTTGAAAAAAATGTGGGGATATTGAGATGCCACTCAACAGTGGCAGGGTATTATGGTGTTCAGGAGCCCACCAGTTTCAAGAGGGGGATACTGTAACAACCATCCATCAGGGGTAAGGGTGTTCATTCATACACCCACTCAAACACCTCAAATCAGCAAATCCAGTATCTGCATCAACAGTCAGCTTCAGCAATCTTCATTTTGAAACATGCATACAGCTTGGTACATCAATACAGCCTGTCAATACCTGTACAGGTTGGACTCACCCAATACAGTTTCAATACACCAGTATGGAACTGTATGATCACTCAAATACACCACACCTCTTGTACAGATTCTGTACAGCTGTACAGGACCTGCATTGGCCAGACTCAATTCAATAATCAATTATTCTCATGAAAATTCTTCTCTGGATCAGGGCTGGTGATTCTCACATATACCAGCCCCTCTTTCTCCCCCCTGGGGACTTTTCCCTAGTTAATTAATTTAGTTTATTTATCATTTCATAATTATTCTTATCCTTATTTTGGGTATTATAATTATTTAATTTTAAGTTAGTCTTTGCATTTCTTTCTTTTCCTGTACAGTATGAGTTGGGTGGCCATATCCTTATTAACCCTTCTCTTTCCATTCTGACAGGTTGAAACAGTGGACTTGGACTTGTTTGTGGTTGGCTCTTCTATTCTTTTACCCTTATCTTTTGTTGCTGCTTTTTCTTATATTTATTCTTTAGCAATTTATCTTTAACACTCTTAAGTGTATCTCTTTTTATCTTATCTTGGAGCCCTCCATAAGTGAGTCCCAGTTTACTGAGTGCCAGGCCCTCTTCACTTCGAAGAGCCCCTGTGACATTTCCTTGCCTTTGGCCAACTTCTTCTTCTGATCCTCTGATAACATGCTTTGGTTTTTAAACCAAGCTTTTATCTCTTGGACTTGCCCTTTGCAAGACATTGGTGTCCAATCCTTCAGAAGATCTTCTGTCTTTTTTGTCCCCATGAGCTTCTTCACTTGAAAATAAGAGCTCATGGTTCCTGTCCAAAGACTTGGGAGAAGTTCCCACTCTTGCTGTTTTGCGGCCATAAGCCAGTTCTTGTACTGAGACTGGTAAATCTCCACTGCTTCCTGTTGGAAATGATTCAGGTCTAAAAGCAATAGAAGTTATGTCAGCTTCTGGACTCTCAATAAGAGGTTCAAAGGTGCTGGCTAACCTTTGGGAACTGGTGGAAGTTTCGGCATCCTCCATTTGTGCCTCTCCTCTGGGCTGACATTCTTGTCTTTTTGATTTGTGACTGGAATGTCCTGGTCCAGATCCATGTGATTGGATGGAGTAATTACTTCCACTTCTAGTAGGAGTAATTGCACATCAATTTTAATAAAAAAAACACTAAGAATGGATTGAATTCACCTGCTGGACCTTTAAAGGGTTCTTTGGTTATTAAACCCCTTGGTGCTGGGCTGGTTTGAATTTCAATACTAGACTCTGAGGCTTCAGAGTCTGAAGAGCAGTCTCTAATTGATGACACTAGAGAAAAATAAAAATATAACTTATTTTATCAAACAATAAAAGTAACTTATAAACTCAGCTTATTGAATAAATTTGTTTTAATGTAATTTATTGCAAATTACGTCAAAAATAAAGAAAAATGTCTAAGGTAAAAGAAAAAAATGTTTTTAGTAAATATTTTTAATTTTCTTTAAAGAAATAATAATTATGCAAGTAACAATTTTATTAATCAAAATTGCATTATTATTCACTTTATACTAGAATAACTCAAAGAATAAATTTCAAGTCTGTGATGTGAAAAAGCCACTAGTTATACAAAAGAAATTTATTCCAGATCACTGAATAGTGTATTGTTTCAAACAATATTCTTAAGAAAAAAGAACTTTATTAATATTATGAAGATTATTTATAAGGGATAAGTCCCAAAAAAAGCCAATATTAAGATAAATATGGCAATTTTACGTCAAAAAACAGTAAAATAAGGTCCAGAATATGATTTATGTCCCAAAAATTGGTTAAAATCATGGCCAGGCCCCCAAATGTAAGGTTTGTCTATGACACGCTTGATAATAGTAGCAAAATCAAGAGTACTATGACTGTCCTCAGTAGAAATATATAACATAATGAAATATTACAACCACAAATTTAAATAATTACTAAAAATAATTATATAAAAAAATAAATTTAATTATTATTATAAACTATAATAATTATAATGAATTATAATTATTCTATTATTGTTATAGTCACTGACAGTTATAACAATAAGAAGTGTAAAGCTCTTAATGAGACCATTACACGTGGAAAATATGAATATTAACCATCTATAAATAATATCAATATTATTTATAAAAGAATTAAGCACACACTGTGCAGAAATAATTCTCATAGAGTAAAAATTCTATATAAAAAAACTAATACTAGATAGAAAAATGTAGAGTTTTAGAGGAAACTTACTTATAATATTTATTTAATACAACAAGTCAAACAACAACAGTTATTATCTTAAATAATGATTATAAGTTAAAAACACGCGGAAAATCAATAATTTTAAAGATAAAACAACTTTTTATAAGAAGAATTATGATTAAAGAGTTTTTAAGAGGAATTTGTGGTTTTTTAAAAGATATTTAAGATGATTAATTTTATATAATAAAATATATTATTGGTGATTACAACAATAATCTAAATTCTATTATTTCAATTCTTTAAATTTAATTCATAAAGAATAAAATGACTTAAGAATTACTTTAATAATAAGATCTTATATTTGATAAAACTTTACCTGTTTAAATTTCTATTATGATTGGAGTGATAATGAATGATGGACAAAAACAGTGATGAAAAGACTCTTTTTATGTCTTCAGAGAAGCTCTCATGATTCATAATGGATAAAGAGGGCGTGCTCAGGTCAAAACTGAAAAACCATGCTTAAAAATGAAGTTCTTAACTTAAGGTAACTTAATTTTAATTCCAATTTAAAGTTAACAGGGTTATTCTCAACTCCATATAGCTTCAATCCTCATTTAAACTAATTATTTAAATTTTTTAGTATAAATAAGCTTATTTATATTAACGTTCATCACATGAAAAGCTTAAAAATAGAGTTTCAAGCAGAAATCTCTTAAACTCAATTTTTAATTAATTTTTAAATAAATTATGATTTTATTTGAGTTTTGGTTAAAAGAGTAAATTTCCAGGCTAATTACCCAGGAAATTTATTTATAAAAGATACTTAAAATTGGATTTATATGTAGAAAATATTAACTTGTAAGCTGTGTTAAATTTTCAAGCAAATCCATTAAGAATTGGATTTTTAATGAATTTTTGAAGTTATTGCTATTTTTCCATGTAAAATAGCAATACACACCAAACCTTAAGTTTTGACAAGGTTTTAATGCTTGAATCCTTAAAGTTTTACGCTTATTTGAGCTTTTTAAGCTTATTTAAGCTTTGACAGTTCTTAAAACCTTGAATTAAAGCCTGCATATTGCGATTTACCCTCTGGCAGCTTGAAGTTCCTGTCTAATTTGGGATTAAACCAGTTCAAACTTTGATTTTGGCTCAAAGTCTAATCTTAAAGTTTGAATAAGGTTGAAAATCCTCCAATACAGGTGGACAACCTTAATTAAATTCTTGCAGATCCAAAAAGCTGGGTACTCCAGCTCTATTTGGTCTTTTTCCTTTGTCCCACCTTTTTGCGTGTATTTTGCTCTTTTATTTATTTAAAGCGACACTATGGCCTTAAACCCTTTTGAATCGAGCTCACGCAGGATTTACATTCTGTATGGCAAATCCTTAGCCAATTCAGTAAATATACACCACACCTCCATTTCAACTAAATGTTGGTAAGTTTGCATAAGCCTTATGCAACTTTAAATTTAACAATTTTAAAAAAAATGTTAAAAAATTTACATTAGTACCGTGAGATTCTCAAATCTTCTAATAACATAAGAAATAAGTGTTTTTGTGTATAACACCTTATGGATGTACCCTAGGTTATTTTTGCTGTAGAATCCAAAAATGACATAATATTTGTAGCTTTGTTGATCCAAAAAAAAGTTATACTTATTTTTTGTTATTTTTTATTTTAAATTAAATTAAAAAGTCTGTTGAAGACAATTTTAACTGTGTATAAAGCTATTTGTGGCCTTATGGGAATGTAATACATACCTCACAGGCTCACAGTTATTTTTGGTGTAGAATCCAAAAATGACATAATATTTATAACTTTGTTCATCCAAAAAAAAGTTATACTTATTTTTTGTTATTTTCCATTTTAAATTCAATTAAAAATTCTGTTGAAGACAAATTTAACTGTGTATAAAGTCTTTTGCGGCCTTATGGTTATTTTATATATACCTCACAGGCTCACAACTATTCTGGCTTTCACTATCACTATTGCTTGATGAAGAGTCTATTTGATGAGGAATATTGTATTAGGAAGTGAGTGTCTCCCAGTGTTCATTTTAAAATGCCTCATATTGCATTTCCATTCCTTGGAGGACTATTTTGTCAGTTACATATAAACTTTCAGGTAAGAAACAAACTTTAGAGGAATCGGAAGCTCTCCACCTCTCATGAGGTGTTAGCTTGTTAAAATATTTGGGCTTATAAAACTTGATTGGAATAATCTCTGGGGTGCCACTAAGTATTGAGATAATTGGGACTTTTGGTCTGATGTGTTTGCAACATTGGTCATTTGCGCAGGACTGACAATTTCTTTCATGTATGGAGAAGTCCAAGTGTTTAAAAAAGCATTTTGATTTTTGGAGTGGAAGGGTGAGGTCTTAATAGAAAAAGCTTTTTGTTGAGGGATGTATTCATCATCACTGTGAACATTGATATTATCCAGAATGTCCAGGTATCTCTTGGGGAAATTTTGAGTCAACAAATAACTCTTTCTCACATTTTGAAGCTAAAATGGACCATCAACTGATGGAAGAACTAAAACATGATGAAAGGAAGTACATACATTACGCCTCCTGGTTTGAACTGACTTTGAGGTATGACACTCAGTTCTCTCCAAGCTGCTTATTTATAACCAATGCTTCATGACCATGAGATAGTGTACATAATCATTGTAGGACTCGCAAAGAAGTGTCAAGTTTTTGGAAAGAAAAATATTGACATTCATAAATTGATATGCTCAAATGGAAGGGATTTTTTGAAATGTAATGATGGAAGTGGTGCAGCAGGCCTCATTGAGCTCAGGGCACCATCGCACAATTCCTAGCTTGGAAAGTGTGGTACAGATAGCATAGACAAAGGAATCTGGAATTTCCACACTGCCATGTCAGATCTTCTGGCATCCAAGGCAGGTTTCCTGCAGGGTGGTCATGTCTTTGGTGGAATAAGGTAAGCTGCAAATGGAGACTCCACTACTGCTTGAATCTCTTCAGTTGAAGCAACATGATGATAAAATTCTTGTAGTCAACTGTGATCTGGAGGAGCTGGAACACAATCATCTTCAAGGAAGTGCCATAAAATCCTGATGTGAGCATAAAAAGCATTCTAGAAAGAAGGAATATTCAGCTGAAAAGTACAACAAAGTAGGTGGATAAAATGTAAGCCATGGTATCGTAAGTGGGATGTTGATTCATTGTCCCCAGAGTTACTTCGCTTGGGAAGTCACTAATAAATGCTAGATAATAGTGATAATGAAACACATTTAAATATGTGACTCCAAGGGGATATCTTGGAGAATCAAATCTTACAATATTTAAACTGAATCAAGGCAAAGTAAATACCAAAGGGAATCAAGACAAACTAATGACCAATTCTGTGAAGAATTGGTAGGTTGATGGAAAATTCTGCCTATTTTATGTACGGTACAATTGGCAGAAGTAAGTGATTGACCAAATGCCAAAATTGGGTTCAGCATAGTTGAATGGGCACAATATGACAAGTAATAATATTAGTACAGAAAATGTTGCAACATATGCCAGATAGGAGTCATGAGGGTGATTGCGCAATTGTAGATCAGCAAGAGTAAGTTTTCCAGTGGAAGGTATCACACTATCAGTTCACCTATTGAATGACAGGAGCTATGAGGGTGGCACTGGAAAGAGAAGGCCCTACCACACAACTGTCAGTGAGTGGGAGACTATGCTTGGGCTGACCAAACAAAGACAAAAGGGGTTTTCTAGTGGAAAGACACCATCCCACTGATGCAAATTTCAGTTAGAATGCATTGCAAACAATTCAAACAATACATCGTGAGACCAGCCCGTGTCTTGCAGTGCATAGTGGAAGAAGAAATTAGAAATTGTAGAATGAATAAATGGCAAACCAAACTAAAAGATTAAGGGTAAGTGAAAAAAGTCCAAAGAGTTATGAAATGGGTGAGGCGAAAAGAAAAGTACACACAAGAGGAGATTCTGCAAAGTAAAAGCCCCTAGAAATGTCTAGAAAAGGGTCATGATTGTGAGGGAACATGATAATTCCATCTTCCTCAATTGAAAGTATGTGGTTTCCAATGATTTGGTATGCTGCTAGGGTCACTAATTTTGATGGATCAATCATTATTTCCTGTCCATTTTCAATCCTTCCCAAAACTGCCCCACACAGAAAAGCATATATCAAAATTTTGATGTTGGAACTCCACACTGTTTTGGACACATGTTTTTCATGGGAGACATTAGTATAGCTGCATGAGTTTCTCCTGAACCATCCTTGTATTTATAACATTTCTTGATATACCGGTACAGCTTTTTTTCACCAATTTTTGCAAATACACAGCCTTGTGGCTTCATACCACCAACAATCACCCCTTTGCAATCTACTGTTTGAACCACTTCAACAAGTTCCAAAAGATAGTGACCATTTTTTGGCACAGGAAATATGTCATGATGGAACACCTCTGCCTCTCTCTTTGAACAAAGATCATATAAAAGAAAGTACATACCCAACCCTAACCTAATCATATTTTTTTCCCTTTTTTTTCACCATTGTTTGAAAATTGAATAAAATCCTTTTGGGATAGCAGCTTTTGCATTCAGCACCCACAAACCATCATTGGTTGGTGAATTTGATCTTCAAAAGTAATGTTGTCATCAGTATTTTTTGATGACTCATTTTCAATCAACCAATTTAACTTGAGACTCACCAATTTCATTATTTGTGTTCATTTTTTTCAAGAAACCTATAAGTCTTTCACCACTAAATTCTATGACACCAGCCAAACGGCCCCACACCTTCATTTGTTCTGGAATGTGTAGGGCAAAATTGTGATTTGGTTGAATATTAGGGTTGTTGAAAATTTTCCCAACAGAGTTGGTGTATTTCTGGTAGCTGATTTGAAATCTTCTGATTTCATTTTCTTTTATCTTGTGTGCACACACAATGTTGGGCAGTGAATCAAGTGGGATGTATTTATGAGAAATTTATAGCGATTTGAATAAACATCTAAGTGATCAAGTTGCTTTATATAAAGCTCAGAAATAACCAATCGTACAATGTAAACAAAAAGTGAATGCCATTGTGCTGCACTTAATTTACCATGTTTAGACTCCCCAAGATTACCTGGTAGAGGAGGGATTCCAGGAGGTAGCACTGCTTGCTTCATTAAAATTTGAAACTGCTCCATATCACTTTGAGAAAAGAACCCTCCATCAGGGCCACCATCTAATAAGATATAATTATTTGAGTCATATTATATATTGGATTGACTTTCTTGGTCTCAATAAATCACAGAGTAGCTGTCATCTTGTTTTGCTTGCTTATTTTGGGAAGTTGCAATTTTGGTCTGTTTCCTTTTTGGGCAGCTTCATATGGGGAGATCGCCCAAGATCTGCATCAATAGCAAAAATGACCTTGTAGCATGCCTTCAAGCCAGTTGTGCATCATTCCTAACACAAAATGTTGACTGAACACCAGTCCTTTTCAAGATTTTTTCTTGAGCATTCTTGCTGATGGCTGCCTTTGATTCCCAATCTGCAGAGAGGGTGTAATCTTTAGATTGTCTTTGAGCAAGTTTCAAGTGGGAGAGCTCAGGTGCTTGTGCATGAAAGAACAAGCAAAACTTTGTGGCTGAATGGGAAGCAAAACCTACAGCCTTTTTTGTTGCAATAATGTCACCATGAACCAACAATAACTTGATTTGGATAATTTTCCCAGCTGGATATTGGTAATTTGGAATGAGAGTGCCAGAATCAAGCTTGACTAGCTCATTGACAAGTGGTTTCAGGAGATGATTAATAGTTTTGGTATTGGGTGAGTATGGCCCTGGTGTGATCCCACAAATGCAAATGTGCAACATTTTGTTGCAAAGTATTGGAGGAAGATTGTGACATGAAATTGAAAAAATGCCAGTTGATTCAATGTTTCCACTGAGCTTGTTTCCACATGGGTTGAGCCAATCAACAAATAGAAATAATTCTAGTTTCAAGGAGTTTGGCTTGTTTCCCCATTTGATTTTTTCAAAGTTTTGCCCATGTTGTACATCAGAAAGAAAACCATAGTCCTGATCCTGGTGAATACTTTCAGACCACATATCTATCCCGTTCTCAGTATCTGACTTTGATAGAAGCCATTTTAGCCATGTTAAAATCCTTTGAGAAATGAATACATAGCAAGGAGTCCCAATAGAGAAAGGGTTCATTGGGATTGGTGTTAGGTATTGTTTGATCTCTCCTACATCTTTGTGGCCTTTATCAATACCTTTCTGCACAAAAAGTTCTTCATTGCAGCCTTTCAAGTTTGAAAATTCCTTGTATCCACAATGCAGTAGCTTATCCCACCCAAATTCATACAGGAAAAAACATATTTGGCAAGATATATTTTTTGTCAGCTCTATATCCACGTTTTCTCTTTTTATCAATGTTCAAGGATCACATGGGACAATAGGAATGTTTCTCTTTGTATTTTGATGCTGAAGAGAAAGGTTGAAGATGCTCATAATCATTGTAATAGCCATTTTACAGTTTTCCTGACTAAAATTACAAAAGAGATGGAGCCACAATATGAAAATGGCCTGGAATACTGTGACAAATGACAGAAATGGAGTGAATTGAAACAGAATATTTCAAGTATGTAGGGAAAAACACCCGCCCAAGAGGATTGCTTTTTTGAACATCAAAATCTTTGTCACTTTTGATTGAGGAATCATCAGATCCACTTGATTGTGGGTACTCTTCAGATGAAACCCTCTCCTCAATCAGCAACTCAATGTTTTTCTGCATTGCAAATGGATATATAGCTGCCAGATTGTTTCTGAATATTTTCATCAATTATCAAAATCTTGATGCAGACATAACAGCTGCAAAACTCTATTGATTGGAAAAAAATATGAAATTCAAATTAATTTAGAAATCAAATTGACAATCAAAAGTAAATGAGGCAAGTTTTTTCAAAATAGAAGAAATGCAAAACTTATTTTATTTTGGGCGCACTACTTACCAATAAAGCCCCATAACAAGCCATCTGATGTGCTGGCTCATGACACCTAAATTTAACAATTTTTCACTTCAAAATTCTTTGGTCAAGAGTGCAGGGACCCATAACTCAGAAATTTATGATCATGAACCAAACACCCCTCTAAGTACATCTACGACTGTCCCAAAGAAGTCTGCATTATCAACCCTGCCAACCGACCCCTACATAACATCTACCATTTCCAAGCAAAACAAGTACACTACGGCATGCCCAAGATTTCATCAAGAAAGAAAGAAATCAAGGATTTGCGTATCTTGTGCATGTTCAGCAGGATTAAAGAAAATTATTCCAGATTTGCAAGATCCTTTGGAAGTCTTTGTACACACTTTGCATTATCCTTTGGTAGCCTTTGAACAACACCTTTGGGCACAACTCTGTTTCCACATGTTGTTATCAAACCCACCCACTTTGATATGCTACGTGGGGAATCCAAAGTATACATTGCAATACTCATTTAAACAATCACTCATGCTATCTAAAAAGGTATTTGAACCAGGTCATGCATCAAGATTAAAATTTTGAATTTCTATTCAGCATGAGAGATGCGAACTTCAGTCAAGCAATATGCACTTTTTTTTCAATTCTTGTCAATGTGTTGATAATTCCATATGTATCAATTTCTTCAAAATTTCTAAAAGTCACTGTAAAATTACTGAACTTCTATGTTGACGAAGTAATGCAGTCACATGGTACACACTGACGAGTTCCATTACCAAGCTGCTGCATGATAAATTGGAAATTAACTCTTTGTATGATGGTAATATTTCTACACAACTTAATTATTCAGTTAATTAGGGTATTAGCATTCTACCTGTATGTAACAATAACAGCTGACATACTCACTTTCTAATAATTCCATAATTTTTTTAGCTTCACTAATTTTTGGAGACCATTTTCATACCAATAACAAATTTTCTATTTTGGTAATTCTTTTATACAATTCTTCTCACAATCACAGTTTTTGTACATCTCTCAAAATTTAATTTAAACTTACTATTGGATACTCTTCTTTTCAAACTAACTACCACTTTGGATCACCTTTTGAGTTGATAGTCAAGATACTATATGGATTGTTTCAATCCCTTTTTTGGTTTCCATGGTTTCAAAATGCCAGAGATTGGTATTTTCCAACACCTTAATATGTTCCATTTTTATTGAAATATCTTCAGATAATTTTTGATTGTTGCTATATAAGTGTCCCAAATTTGTAAATTAAAAAAATTCAGCTTTCATTTCAATGAGAATTTTGAGTTTTGCAAACTTGAAAGGATGCAGTAAAAAGGGTAAATTATCATCAGCCCCTTATGTATTCTATTCAATTAGGTCATCAGTGCACCAAAAGATACTTCAGGCATCTGTCCACCATAATATGGTAACTCAATGAATTTTAATAAAACAAACATGACTCACCATGGATTGAGACCATGCTAATGGGTATTCTCCTCCTTATCAAACATCAAATCAACTTGATGGTTTCATATAGCAGACATGCAAGAGAAAGAGCTGGCCTGCATGGCCGCTGAGTAGTTGTCTATTTCATTTGCCTGTTTTTTTGATATTATTTTTGTTTGTAGTTGTTGTGATTGCTGTGATAGTACCATGAGATATTTCTAAAATAATATGAAAAATGATATTAATATCTCAAAAAAAGATTAAATATAAAGGTTTTTGTTTTTTTAAAGGAGTTAATTGAATAATAATATATTCACAAACATTAAGCATGTTTCCCACTGACAACCAAATCGCAATCATCCATAGCTTCCAAAGTAAAGAAGCATAAAATTCAAATTAAATTTGCTGCAATTCCAACACATTCTGAATAGTTCCCAGTGCTAACTTTTTCATTGACTTGATATCCCTACACTTATGTTGTTCTTGTGGGACTTCCTGCTTGAATAATCATATGTGTGGGGGAAGCTTGGATGTGAGCCTTTGAGATATGACCACATACCCAATAAGGTCACAAGAAAGACTCAGAATAATTATACCTTTAAGATAATTATACTAAAATTACTTAGAATAATTATACATTAAAAATAATTACTTCAAAAATACAAAAATACCATAAATTGGTACAAAAGCTGGTTTAACTTAAAAGCCAATGAAACAACATGTGAAATAAATTGAGCCATTGGATTCCCCATGGTAAAATACACATATAACATTTTTATGGCATATCTGTAAAGTCAATATTTAATGAGTTATAAGGAATAATACCTTATAAAAACCATAAAGACTTATTTATTTCAAGAACCAATGAACCAACATGTAAAATAAACTGTACCATTGGATTCCCCATGAATATTCACACATAAAACAATTAATGAGCTAATTTCCAATGTTAATACTTAAGGAATTAACCTGAATATATGCACTTTTTTGGTCAATGCTTATATTCAAGGATCATAGCTAATATCTCTTAAACTATACAAGATAGATTGATGAACCAAAAATAAAGTTACCACGTAATTAATGTAAGAAAACAGATATGAGCTTTATTTTACAACTTATAAACAAGGTTAAAACCTATGATGAAATATTGATAAAAATCAACAGAGCTGTTGACCACTTTGTTGTGAAAGTGGTCCAAACTTAAAATAAAGCACACAGTTGGATTCTACTAGTTCATTCGTGAAGAATGAGGTAATTGTTATTATTAAATTCCGGGTATAACCCCTTGATATCATGATTTGAAGTTTAAAATATTGAATTTTGACAGAAAAGATGAGTTACAAGAAAAATCATCAAAATTAAAGTTTTGATGATGTAATAAAAAGCTCTTGGCAGAATAATAAGGTTATGTCAGGCTATCATAACTCACTCTCTGAATTGCTATAGCGTGTAAAACTTAAAAGTCATTAAAGATCAAAGTTTGAGCTTAAATTGAGCAGTTATGATCACCTACTGTAACCTTAAATTAAGCTTAACAGTCATATGAGTGATACAATTGGTAAATAATATTAGTTTATGATTAAAACTAATAAAATCCACAAATTTTGGGGTTCTGCCAAGCCTCTGATGTCATCAACTTTAGAGTTATAGTGATAACTCTAAATAATGGTGTAATAATGATGCAATATGGTTTGATCATGATGTAATCATCTCCAAACCTTGAAATATTGATCAATTCCAGTGGATATGATCATTACACGTCTACTAGAAGCCTTCTGGACGCTAGGAGGGAGGTATTTACTATAAATAGAGCTCTTTTTACTCTATTTTCCCCTCAGATGCATCAAAAACATTAAATCAATTAAATCAAAGGTAATTTCTTTATTCTTTATATATAAAAAACCATTATATTATTAAAGACCAAAGACCACCTTGTTGTAATCATCTATTTTGACATGATTAAATCATTTTTTTAATTGTTTTTGTTAAAAATCTCTCTAAAACTCATTTCCACATAAAAATCAAGAATATTAGTAATTTTCTTTATTTTTATTGTAAATACAATTTGAAAAGGTTGTATTTATATTTTTTGGCGTAAAATATTTCAAAATTATTATATTAAGTGTTAAAAGTAAGTTATTTTCTCTTATTATAATAATTTTCTCTTTATTATTATTCTAATAACTCTTTAATTAATATAAATAGTATTTATATTAATTTATAACTTTAATATTGGTAATATTATTGTTATTAATTGTTTTTTATTAATAAAAAACAATTTTTTATGCCTTTATTATTTGTTTGTAACAATAATAAAGTGCCTTTAAAATATATTAATTATTTTATATTAATATATTTACTTTATTATATTATATTTTACAATATAAATTATATTGTTATATTTTATTAATAATATAATCATTTTTACGCCATAATTATAATAATTCTTTATTATTATAATTATTTTTATCTTATTTACTTCATTTATAAGGACATTCATAGTACAATAAGTAAAATATTAGTAATTTTTACTTATTGTTTCATAGTCAAACCTTACATTTGGGGGCCTGGCCGTGATATTTACTTAAAAGACCTTTAAAAAGATTCTATTTGGGTTTATTCAATAATAAATTATATTTATAATCATAAAATTATATAATAATTTTATATTTTATTGATTTTAAAAGCTATTGAGGCATTTGGAAAGCAATTGTACTGTCTTACACGTGGTTTTTTCACATCCTTAGACTTGCAAGAACTTTCTTTGAGTGACTCTAGTGATTAAAAAAGATATTATATAAATTAAAAATAATTTTTATTATAATTTAATTTTATAAAGAATTATATTAATTTTTTTTTTATTCCTTAAAAATAAAAATAAAAAAAAATATTAAAAATATTAAAAAATATTAAAAACCAATAGAAAAAGTTATTTTTATTCATTTTTATTCATTTCTTTATTCATTTCAATTTTTTAAAGATATTAAAGCAATTTCTACATGGAAAATTGCCATATCTTGCCAAAAAAATAACACTTCTTATAAAAAGACTCATATTTATTTGTCTTTTTTTAGTGTTTGAGGATAACCCAACAGAAGATAACCAAACTACTGTTGAGAGATTGGTGGAAGAAACTTGTCAAAGTTCTCCAACACCAGTTATGACTAAAAGAAAGAAAGCTAAGAAATTAGAGTTTCCAGGACCCACCATTCAAGACTCTGAAGGTGAGCACCTCTTTTATAATTGCCATAAAAAGAATTTTTATCCTAAAATACTTTCATATTTTTTTTTCCCTTAAATTATGACTACCAGAAGAGGTTCCCAATACTCCATCCAATCAGATGGAGCTGGACTCAGAAGTAGAACTGATCCCTCAAAAGGGAAAAGAAAGGGCAATATCCCCAGTGGAACAGAATCCACACAAGGAAGTGCCTTATCCCAAAGGCAAGTCCCAGAAATACCCATGATATCTGAACCTGAATTGGAGCTAGGTATGAGTAACTCAAAAAGGTACAAATCACATTCAGAGCGCTCAAATAGACATCTAAATGAGCCAGTACAAGCAGTATTACACAGTGTACAAGGACAAAGATTGGGAAATGCTGCCTCAAATACACCAAGGAGTGATGAACTCCTGGCACATCCTGAAAAAGTTCCTCAAAGAGGAGGAGATAGTGAAATACTCCAATGAATGGAATCCACTGTCATCTAAACCTCAAATCAAAAAAATCAAGGATTACCACGCCAAAAAGAGGGAGGCAACCAAGGAAGAAGCCCCAGTAGCTTCTACCAGCAAGCCCCAAGCCAACTCACTTCCCCAAGAAGGGAAGAAGAACAAGAAAAAGAATTGGAGGAAACCATATTCCCCAAGCTACAGGATCCCAAAAATCCAAAAGGATGCCATGGACAATGTTTTCAACATGGCCAGAACTTTGATGGAATTCAAAGACAAAGAGGAACAAAGAATGAGACAACCCCATTTCCCAAAGAAATAACCTTTTCTCCTGATGTTGTAAATACTTTAACAGAGCTTAAAAATAGTATTTTACCTCTTAAAGACATTAAAAATAGTTTATTATCTTTCCAAGAAATAAATAATAGCTTATCATCTTTAACCAAACTTGTTGTACAAAATAAGAAAGAAATTGATAACATAAAATTTATGATTGAAAATAATAAACCAAAAGTATTAATTGACAATACTCAGAAATTAATACAAGGACAACAAAAGTTGTACAAATACATAAGTGACATCAAAGAAAAAACTTTGACAATCAATTATGATGTGAGTATTGACAATTGTACAGAAAAATTAAACAAATTAATTATTTCTGTAGAAAAATTTGAAGAAAAGACTTCATCACACCAAAAATTACTTTTGGACCATGTGGAAAAAAGTGATGAAGCAAGAATGCATCTAAAAGATGATATTCAAAGTGAAATAAGGCTTATTACTGAAAAAATGGATAAAATGAATGAGGCTAATTTAAATATGCCAAAGTTATCAACTCCATTTTCTCATATAAGAAGCCCTGTTAAAACAAAAGAGGAATTGACAAATCCTTTCATAACAGACTTGAGTCACCAAGAAAATAACCATGTCTTAATGAAGGAAGCACCTCAGCTGAAAGAATGGCCAACATTCACAGGAGAAGGTGAATATGACCATATGTCATTTATTAAAACAATTGACATGTTACAAGAAGACTATGCCATACCAGATGAATTAATCACTGCAAGATTACATTCATTGTTTGAGAAATCTGCAAAAAGATGGTATTATGGCATAAGACAAACAAATGGTAAAAATACCTGGTCTTGGTGGAAACAAGAAATAATCACCAAGTGGGCAAATTATGCCTGGAGGTATAAGATAGAAAATGCATTTGGAAATTCTTTCTTTGACCCAGAGAAAGATAAACCTTTAACTTGGTTCTTGAAACAAGTTGAAAGGCTTAATGCACTGTATCCAGAAATGTCACAGAAAATGGTGCACATGAAAATACTTAAGAAATGTGGAGGGGAACTAGAACATGCCCTGAGAAGCAGGTGTATAGAACCATGCTCCACAGAAGAGTACATTAATGCACTGGAAGACATAGTGACAAGAACAAAAATTGGCAGGACTTGGAAGAAATTGGACATTAAAAGCCCAAATAAACCATTTATCAAAAAAGATAAACCAAAAGAATCCTTCAAGCCCAGTACATCCAATAATAATGAGCAAAGGAAATGCCATAAATGTGGAGGTATTGGACACTTAGCCAATAATTGCCTAAAAAAAGGCAAAAATCAATGAAATCGTGGAAACAGAAAACCACAATGACAAAGAGGAGGAATCTGACTCTGAAAAAGAAACAGAAGAATCAGAAAGCTCTGAAAGTGATTAAATCAATATAATTAATGCACATATTAATAATATTGATATATTTTATGAAGTATTGGATGTTAACTCAAACTTACCACAAGTTGGGACATCTGACACAAACCTGAAAAATATACAAGATGCCAAAATATATAGAACCAAACCTGCAAGAGGAATGGGATATACAGTTGGGAAATCAAGTATAAGTATTGTTATGGTTGATAACCAAGAAGGAAAAATTAACTTAGATACAGGAGCATATTGCACCTGTGTTGGCAAAAGTTATTTAGAAACCATTGTCCCAGACTGGCAAGAAAAGCTTATGCCAATACAAGGTGTCAAATTCAGTAGTGCAAGTGAGAGCATGAAGCCCCTTGGAATAATTGATTTAAAACTAATTTTACCTCATCCTTCACAATGTGTCAGAATGAAAGTGGAATTTGTGGTAATGGACAACTGTACCAGTAATCACTTTATCCTGGGAAATGACTACTTATAAATCTATGGTATAGATATCTCTAACCAGAAAGATAGATATTTTACTATAGGAGATCACAAAAGACCAAAGTTTGGCTTCTTAAATAACAAAAAACAAATTACAGTTATTAAGAATGAAGAAAAGATGCCAGAAAAAGATCTTTTTATATCTGAACAACTTAAAGAGGCAGAATTCAATCAAGAATTAACAGATAGAATGAAAGAAAAATTAATTGACCTCTTATTTAAGTACAAAAATGCCTTTGCAACTGACAAAGAGCCACTAGGTTCTATAATTGGGCATGAAGTAGACATAATTCTTAATGTGGAAAAGCCTTACCCACCCTTACTAAGGAGACCAGCTTACCCAGCTAGTCCAAGGGCTAGAGAAGCCTTAGAAGTACACATTAAAGAATTAATGGACCTTGGAGTATTAAGAAAAGTTGGACATAATGAACAGGTAGAAGTTACTACACCTGTCATTATAACTTGGCATAATGGAAAATCAAGGATGGTAGAAGACTTCAGAGCCCTGAACACCTATACCATTCCAGATAGATTTCCAATACCTAGAATCCATGAGACATTGACCCAATTGTCACAAGCTAAGTTCATTACAGCTATGGATGCTCTTAAGGGTTTTCATCAAAATGTCTTAACAGACAATGCCAAGAAACTACTAAGAATAATAGTCCATTGTGGAATTTTTGAATACTTGAGAATGCCATTTGGGATAAAAAATGCACCTTCCCATTATCAAAGAATGATGAATACCATATTCCCTGAAGAATTATCAGAAGGATGGTTAATTATCTATATTGATGATATCATAGTTTGCTCAGAAACTTGGGAAAATAACCTTACAAGAATAGAAAGGGTACTACAGAAAATAGTCCAAGTGAATATGAGAATTTCCTTGAAAAAGTGTCATTTTGCATATAGTGAATTAAAAACACTAGGACATGTTGTATCTGGACTTAGTCTAGGCATAGACAAAAATAAAGTAGCAGCAGTACTACTTAAACCAATGCCTCAAGCCAAAAAAGAAATGCAATCATTTTTAGGATTTGCTGGTTACTATAGACAGCAGATAAAGGACTTTTCAAAAATTGCCAAATCCTTATATAAATTATGTGACCAATAAACAGTTTATGAAATGACTGAAGAAAGGGTCAAGGCATATGAAGAATTGGAAAATTCACTAAAAAATGCCCCATTTCTTCTAATGCCAGATTGGAAACTACCCTTCAAACTATACATTGATGCTTGTGGAGAAGGACTAGGTGCTGCACTTCACCAAACACAAATTATCAATGATAAACCAGTGGAAGGACCAATCTGTTTCATTTCAACGCAGATAAAGCCAACAGAAGCAAGGTATGGAGCCAGCCAAATGGAATGCTTATGCTTAGTGTGGGCTTTAGAAAAATTGCATTATTATTTGGATGGCACAGTATTTGATGTAATCACAGACTGTAATGCTGTGAAATCACTATTAAATATGAAGACTCCAAATAGACATATGCTGAGATGGCAAATTGCTATCCAAGAATACAGAGGAAATATGAATATTGTTCATAAATCTGGTAATATCCATAAAAATGCAGATGGTCTTAGCAGATGGGCTCTAGCAAATACCCCTGACAATCCAGCATGGGTACCACAGGAAGAACACCATATAGAAGGAATATGTGTTACAGATATTGGCACAGAATTCTTTAACCAAGTTAAAGAAAGCTATAAGCTAGACAAAAATTGCCATATCTTAAGCCAACTTCTAACAAAAGACTGCAAAGACCCATCACTTTCATCAAAACTAGATGAAACATGGAAAAAGGCATATGATGAAGGAAGATTCCACCTCCTTGATGGAATCCTCTACCATAGAACAAAACACACATGTGTTATGACCTTAACAGATAGAACACTAATAAACACTATTTTGCATGAGTGTCATGATAGTGTTGCATCTGGACATCTCTCAGAAGACAGGACACTAGAGAGGGTGAAAACCTGCTCTTGGTGGCCAAATTGGAAGAAAGATGTTGCAGGGTACTACCAAACCTGTTACAGATGCCAAAAAGCTAACAGAGCCACAGGAAAGAAATTTGGAATGATGATCCAAATCCAAGAACCAAAATCCCCATGGGAAATAGTTCATATGGATTGGGTAACAGCATTACCTCCAGGAGGAGACAGGAGTTACAATGCATGCCTAGTGTTAGTTGACAGGTACAGTAAAACTCCAATGTTCTTACCATGTCACAAAGATGACACAGCTATGGACATAGCCATATTGATATGGAATAAAGCTATTAGCCATACAGGCTTATTCCAGAATATTATAAGTGACAGAGACCCAAAGTTCACTTCAGCATTATGGACAAATCTCCATAACTTTTTTGGGACAAAGTTATCATTCTCAACAGCTTATCATCCTCAAACTGATGGTTTAGCAGAAAGAATGATACAGACCTTAGAGGACATGATCAGAAGATTCTGTGCTTATGGACTAGAACTCAAAGATTCTGATGGCTTTACCCATGATTGGTGTACACTAATACCAGCACTGGAACTGGCATATAAAACATCAATCCATTCTTCTACTGGAAAAACACCAGCAATGCTAGAAAAAGGTTGGAATCCAAGACTTCCTTATGATACACTCAAAAAGGACTTAGTGGATATACACCCAACAGCAAGCAGCTTTAAAATAATGCTTGACAAGGCAAGACACCATGCAAACAGATGTATGCAAAATTCTTTCAAATATGCAAAAGAAAGATGGGATAAAAGTCATAAGCCACCTGATTTCAAAATAGGAGACTTGGTTCTAGTGTCAACCCTTAATTTCAATAACATAAAAGGCCCAAAGAAATTGAAAGATTCCTTTGCAGGACCATTTATGATAAAAGCACTTCATGGACCCAATGCTGTGCAATTGGAACTCACAGGCGAACTAATGAACAAACACCTAGCTTTCCCTGTAAGTCTAATAAAGCCTTACAGCTCAAGTGACAAGGAGTTATTTCCACTAAGAAATAAACCATCACTTGAAATTCCCCCCTTGGAAGAAGGAGAGGAAAAGAAAATAGTAAAAGTCCTTAAAGAAAGAAGGACAAGAAACGAAAAAGAAAGGGAATACCTTGTAAGGTATAGAAATTCAACTCAAGAAGATGAATGGCTACTTGAGAAAGATATAACAAATGCTGATAAACTACTAAGAAGGTTCAGACATGAAAGGAAGCCTGAAAAATAGAAAAGTTAAGAATTATTGAGCTTCAAGACTAACAAAGTCTATTGAAGAGGCAGGACAGTGGATGATACCCTAATTACACATATCAGATTGTGGTACAATCTTTTTTGGTGGTAGGGAATGTGAGCCTTTGAGATATGACCACATACCCAATAAGGTGACAAGAAAGACTCAGAATAATTATACCTTTAAGATAATTATACTAAAATTACTTAGAATAATTATACATTAAAAATAATTACTTCAAAAATACAAAAATACCATAAATTGGTACAAAAATTGGTTTAACTTAAAAACCAATGAAGCAACATGTGAAATAAATTATACCATTGAATTCCCCATGGTAAAATACACATATACCATTTTTATGGCATATCTGTAAAGTCAATATTTAATGAGTTATAAGGAATAATACCTTATAAAAACCATAAATACTTATTTATTTCAAGAACCAATGAGCCAACATGTAAAATAAACTGTACCATTGGATTCCCCATGAAGATTCACTCATAAAACAATTAATGAGCCAATTTCCAATGTTAATACTTAAGGAATTAACCTGAATATTTGCACTTTTTTGGTCAATGCATATATTCAAGGATCATAGCTAATATCTCTTAAACTATACAAGATAGAGTGATGAACCAAAAATAAAGTTACCACGTAATTACTGTAAGAACACAAATATGAACTGTATTTTACAACTTGTTAACAAGGTTAAAACCTATGGTGAAATATTGATAAAAATCAACAGAGCTGTTGACCACTTTGTTGTGAAAGTGGTCCAAACTTAGAATAAAGCACACAGTTGGATTCTACTAGTTCATTCGTGAAGAATGACATATTTTTTATTATTAAATTCAGGGTATAACCCCCTGATATCATTATTTGAAGTTTAAAATATTGAATTTTGACAGAAAAGATGAGTTCCAAGAAAAATCATCAAAATTAGAGTTTTGATGATGTAATGAAAGGCTCTTGGAAGAATAATGAGGTTATGTCAGGCTATCAGAATTCACTCTCTGAATTTCTGTAGCGTGTAACACTTAAAAGTTATTAAAGATCAAAGTTTGAGCTTAAATTGAGCAGTTATGATCACCTACTGTAACCTTAAATTAAGGTTAACAGTCATATGAGTGATACAATTGGTGAATACTATTAGTTTATGATTAAAACTAATAAAATCCACAAATTTTGGGGTTCTGCCAAGCCTCTGATGTCATCAACTTTAGAGTTATAGTGATAACTCTAAATAATGGTGTAATAATGATGCAATATGGTTTGATCATGATGTAATCATCTCCAAACTTTAAAATATTGATCAATTCCAGTGGATATGATCAGTACACGTCTACTAGAAGCCTTCTGGACTCAGGAGGGAGGTATTTACTATAAATAGAGCTCTTTTTACTCTATTTTCCCCTCAGACGCATCAAAAACGTTAAATCAATTAAATCAAAGGTAATTTCTTTATTCTTTATATATAAAAAACCATTATATTATTAAAGACCAAAGACCACCTTGTTGTAATCATCTATTTTGACGTGATTAAATCATTTATTTAATTTTTTTTGTTAAAAATCTCTCTAAAACTCATTTCCACCTAAAAATCAAGAATATTAGTAATTTTCTTTATTTTTATTGTAAATACAATTTGAAAAGGTTGTATTTATATTTTTTGGCGTAAAATATTTCAAAATTATTATATTAAGTGTTAAAAGTAAGTTATTTTCTCTTATTATAATAATTTTCTCTTTATTATTATTCTAATAATTCTTTAATTAATATAAATAGTATTTATATTAATTTATAACTTTAATATTGGTAATATTATTGTTATTAATTGTTTTTTATTAATAAAAAACAATTTTTTACGCCTTTATTATTTGTTTGTAACAATAATGAAGTGCCTTTAAAATATATTAATTATTTTATATTAATATATTTATTTTATTATATTATATTTTATAATATAAATTATATTGTTATATTTTATTAATAATATAATCATTTTTACGCCATAATTATAATAATTCTTTATTATTATAATTATTTTTATCTTATTTATTTCATTTATAAGGACATTCATAGTACAATAAGTAAAATATTAGTAATTTTTACTTATTGTTTCACAGTCAAACCTTATATTGGAGGCCTCTTTGCTTAATCATTAGCTGTCTATTTCAATAATACAAAATAATTATACATTTACATTGTTGAAAATCTGAAAAAATCATTAATAATCAAAACTAATGCAACATCAAATAAATGGATGACATAAAGGTTAATAAAACAATAAATAAAGAAATACATGAAATGATCAATATTATACTAAATAAAAGAAAACAGGCACAATCAAGTAAGGAAAACCCACCCACCTCTGTTTCTGATTCATTCCTTCTTCAAAATTGTAAAATGCCTGCTGAAATGGTGAGAGGGTAAGTTAAATCACAATGAGCAAAAGGTTCATGTGTGCAAGAGTGTTGCTGCACAGCCGCACAGACTAGGCAATTTCTGTGAAACATCAGGTGTCACATCAGGCTGCAACAACAGCAAAATTCTTGTAGTGTCTGCCAGTTGGCTTTTTCAGAGACCCCCAAAGTTGTGACTACATTCACATGTCCCACTCCGTTTCTCCTCCCAAAAATAATTTTCCAAACCTACTGGCCTTGCAGAGTTTCCTTATAAGGGGACAACTCTGCAAAACTGATAGGCAAAAACAACATAAAACAAATTAATACATACCATATTGCTTCCAATATCTAGTCTCACTCTTCATTTCTACAGCTTCAATGAGAAATTTGGGGGTCACATTAACAGAAAAGTTGATTTAATATGGCATCTCCAGTTCCGCAATAAATTAGTTGAGTATTCAAAATTAATAATTTAATTATTTAAAGGAACCTAATGATTCTTATCCCCTCTTTGGGTGGTTCATAATAGCAAAAATACATGAAATTACCCAAAATTGATACCTCACAAGTGTTTTGTTCCACACCTTGAACCTTCTGTGTTACCTATGATTTTTCCACGTCATAAAGATTACACAGCTATGGATACACATCTTTTCATTTGAAACACAGCAATATCTCATACGTTTCTCTTTAGAAACATTATTAGTGATAGAGACCCAAAATTTACATAAGCCTTATGGACAACTTTACATAGGATTTTGGGTACAAAACTATCATTCTCAAGAGCTTACCATCCACAGACTGATGGATTATCAGAGAGAATGATTCAAACCCTTGAGGACATGATCAGAATATTTTGTGCTTATGGCCTGGACTTTAAATATTCTGATGGCTTTACCCATTATTGGTGTACACTTACACCAGCATTGGAATTATCCTAGAAGACTTCTATCAATGCTTCAACAGGTAAGACTCCTGAAATGTTGGAAAATGGATGAAACCCTAAACTTCCAGTTAATACTTTTGAAGAAAGATTTAGTTAATATTCATCCAACTGCTTCAATCTTCAAGCTATTACTTGATAAAGTGAGGCATCATTAAAATCAAAGCATGACTGATGCCTTTGAATATGCCAAACAAAAGTGGGATCAAAGTCATAAAACCCCAGAATTCAAATTAGGGGACTTAATACTAGGTTCAATCTTCAACTTTAAAAATATTAAAGGCCCAAATAAATTGCAAGATTCCTTTTCAGGACCATTTATTATTAAATTCCTTCTTGTGACAAATGCAGTACAAGTAGAACTGTTAGGAGAATTGGAAAACAAACAACCAACTTTCCCTGTCAGTTTAGTGAAGCATTACACTTCAAGTGATAAGGAATTATTTCCTTTAAGAAATAAAATAATGTTAGAAGTACCACCACTTGATCAAAGTGAGGAGAAGAAGGTGCTTAAAGTCTTGAAAGAAAGAATACTTAGGGGGAAAAATGAAAGAGAATACTTAGTCAGATACAGAAATCCATAACATGAAGATGAGTGGATTTCAGAGAATAAAATACCTTATTCCCAAAGTTTTCTCAGAAGATTCAGACATGAGAGAAGACCAATTCCTGAATAAAAGCTTGAATTGTGTGCTTTACCTACATAAATTTATAAGTACAGAGGTTGGAAAGTGGATTATACCCCCCCAATTCAATTGGGGGTCTACTACTAAGGAAAACTTGTAATAAAATGTTTTTGGTGGTAGGGAATGTGATCCTGTGAGGTATGTATGACATACCCATAAGGCCACAAATAGCTTTATAAGCAGTTGATTTAGTCTTGAACAGACTTATCAATCAGGTTGAAAATGAAAAATAACAAAAAATAAGTATAAATATTTTGGATAAAAAAGCTATAATTAGGGTGTTGGTAAAAGCATGTAAGCAATTTAGTAAAAACACGTAAGCCCTTATGTGTTTTTTCCAGAAATTGGTAAAAACACCTAAAGGGTGTTTATAAATTTAAATATAGCTATTTATGGCATTTCTGATGCCATTAATGCCATTTATGGCATTTCTGATGCCATTAATGCCATTTATGGCATTTCTGATGCCATTAATGCCATTTATGGCATTTATGGCATTTCTGATGCCATTGATGCCATTTATGGCATTTCTGATGCCATTGATGCCATTTATGGCATTTCTGATGCCATTGATGCCATTAATGCCATTTATGTCATTTCTGATGCCATTGATGCCATTAATGCCATTTATGGCATTTCTGATGCCATTGATGCCATTTATGCCATTTATGGCATTCCTGATGCCATTAGTGCCATTTATGGCATCTTTAAAGCCACTCATGCCACTTTGAGGCCATTCACACCATTTTTAAGGCCATAAATGGAATGTTTAATGCCATAAGCTACCTTAACCATGGCATTTTTAATTCAGTTACACAATTTTAAATTCCATAAATGACATTTTCAAGGCCATTCATGCCCTTCTTGAGGCCATTTATTGCATTTTGAATGTAATTTAAGGCATCGTTGTAATGCCATTTATGCCAATGTGATGGGCATAAATGGCATCTATATCTCATTTATGGCACTTTTAATTCCACAAATGGAAAATTCAACTTCCAATCATGTCATAAATTAAGTTTTTAATTAAATTGATGTCAGAAATGGCATTTCCAATTTCCTTACAAACATAAACAAAAAAATATAAAAAAAAAGGACTTTTTTGGCCTACAATTTGTCTGGCAAAAAAATTCCAGAATTTTGGGTTTCTGGTTTTTTATTCTCAGGTTTTCCCTTCATTTTAAAAAAATACTTTTTGAAATTCAAATTGGCCAAAAAAATTGAAAACATTTTGGGACCTTCACATCCCACATTGGAGAAAATTTGGCAAAAATAAATTCTAAAAATTCTCAAAACTGAGCCTTGAGAATTTTTTCAAACAAATAAGTCACTTACATTTTTTGGCCATAAATTGGTGAAAAAATGTAATTTTATGATAAAAACCCATAATGGCTTATGTGTTTTTACAAAAAGCTTACATGTGTTTACCAACACCCTATACTTATTATGTCCTCTTTGGATTCTACACCAAAAATAATCCAGGGTAGACTCATAGGGTGTTATTCCCAAAAATAATTATTTCTTATGTTATTAGAAGATTTCAAAATCTCACAATGGGGGGTGTCAAAGTTACCAAATCCCACACTCAAAATCCTGAGTTTTTTTGCCAAAATCCCACATTAATTTTTTGGGATTTCAGAAATCCCACACCTCAAGAGGTGTGGTATTTTAAGGTACAAAAACCCAGGTTTTTTGGTACCAAATCCCATGTTTAAATACTAAAATACTGCCTTTAGCTTCCCATAAAGGCACATGTCTAAAACACACAACTCAGTAAGTGCATCTTAAACTGCATATAGCTATACTTCTCTTGCATAAAATCTGAATACAATCATCATTCAATAAAGTATTTGATTCTAAATTAAATTTAATAGAGGCCTTTCCTTCATTTACCATGCCCAAATCATTGAAAAGGCTACCTTTACTTCAGACGTTAAGCTCACTGCAGCTCATTGATTCACTAAGCTGTGATAGTGATTCTGTTATCCAGGAAGATATAATCTTATTAGATATGATAACCTCACAAAGATACATCAATCCTTGTAGAAGATATCTATCACATTACATGTATACAATGAATGACTTACAAGCATTATCATCTGAAACGTTTCAACAGCTATGTACGACCACACATGAATCATTTGAAAAATTGGTTACACAAATTCAAGCTTATAAAACCTTTCAAAACTCATCACAAAACAAACAAGCAATCCTGCCATCCAATTGGCTGTGGCATTATCAAGGCTAGGATCAAATGGCAATGGGGCCGCTTTGGGAAAGATTGGAATGTTGTTTGGAATTAGCCATGGGGCTATTGTGTTGTACACTCAAAGAGTCATCCAGATATTAATGAAGTTGAAGCCCAAATTGATTGTGTGGCCAACAATAGAACAATGAAGCGAGATGTCTCAATTAATGCAAGCAGAAGGGTTCTGGTGAAGCTTATTTTGATTTCAAAAAGAGGTAAGCTGTTGAAATTTGATTCTTTATTTCTTTTTGACTAATTGTTTACAATTAAGGTATTCTATGTCAATACAACTGGTTTGCGATATCAACAAACAGTTCACTGCTCTACATGTTGGTTGTACTGGGTCACTTCATGATTAAAATGTCTATCAACATATGAAAATAGCACAAACACCTCAAGAGGTTTATGAAAAGGAGCAGTACCTACTTGCAGATTTGGCATATGAAAGCTCTCCTTGGATTGTTCCAGCATATAAGGGAGGTTTAGCACAGAATGAAGACAACCATTCTTTCAATTACTGTATAGCAAAATCAAGGGTCAGAACCGAGCATGCAATTGGAATTTTGAAGGGGTGGTGTTTTTCTCTAAGGGAAATGCGAAATAAAATGAGGGATGCTCATGAAATCCAATATTTTGTTTGTTGGGTTGTTTCTTGCACAATCTTACATAATATGTTAGCACAAATTGGCAATGAATGGTTTAATCTATATGAGGATGATGATCCACCACATGCAGAAAATCTGGCCAACAATGACATTGGGAAGATGTGGTAAGTATGTGTGAAAAAATCAAACCAATCACTTTGGCATGGAAAAATAGTCAATTGTAAATTTCTTCAGGACCATTGATTTATGTACGTAATTTAATGGCATACAATGGAGTGGAGATGTTATTCATGAAATAAAACTATTTACAATTAATATTTTTTAGTTCTTTTTTGGTCCTTCATATTTCTTTCACAGTACCCATTGACTCTTGAATTAATGGCGGTGGGTGGAATTTTCAATAATTTCTCACCTACATTAAATAATTTATGGTTTATTTGGAAAGAACATCCAAAATGAATTATTTTGTCATGATTGATAATTTCTGGAGGTGGTTTTGTTGTATGATGAACCATTGTTGATGTCTTCAAAAGAATTTCCATGATGCCCAGTGTTTTGAAAAATTCCATCTCCATTTTCAATTTGGGGAAGTGCAAGCCATGTCCAGAGGGATTGAAGACAGTTGGAAGGGGATGAAAATCTTTGTTGGATACAAAAGAAAAAATACCATAAGTCCAGGCATTGAGATCATTCAAATCTTGGTGGGGTTTATTGAAAAATCCATCTTGAGTTAAAATGACATTGGAAAAAGATTTGAATTCTTCCTTTGGATTGGCAGAAGTCCATTTGAGTTGACTCAAGCTTGGTAATTTGGCTGCCTCCATCAATGACTGATTTTCTTGTGTGGCTAATTGTGAAAAATGAGAGATTCTGGAGTAAACAAATTTGTCATACTTTTGAATTTTGGTCCATTGCATATTATCCAATTCAATTTGATGAGGAGATAAACCAGACTTTCTGGAGTAAACACCTAAAAAAGTTTGATAATAATTAGTAATTATTCAAGTTCTCAGTTAAAAAATTCACACACCAGTGGATTTGCCAGCATCAGATCCAGGACAAAATCCAATACCTTTCATAATGCCACCTAGGAGCTGTTTATTCGTTTTAATTTCTTGGTGATTTAGAGATAAGGACATCAATGTAATGATAAGGTCTTTTAGTATTTGAGAGTGGCCTGAGGAAACATCAAAAGGGGTGATTTCATAAATGCAGACAGGTAGATATGGATTTTGTGTTTCATCAATGATTACATAAGGGTGGGGTAAAGTATTGATTGATTGCAGTTTTAACCATGAGGCATTGGCTGCTTTCTTTTCAATTGAGATGGAGGAAAAGTTCTTCTATTCTGCTTTTGAATGTCCAAGCTGAGGCATTATTTGTTTTGAATCATGAATATGTTGTATTTGGCATTGGGTGAGTTTTCTTTTATAATTGGTTTGGTTATTATTATCTTCATGATGTTCTAACTTTGGTTTAGTCCTAACCATGACATCACTAGAAGTAATAATATTTGCATCATCATTCAAATCATTCTGATAATGTACTGACACTGGTTTAGTCCTAACCATAACATCATCAGAATAATTTGAAGAGTGAGAGGGAGGGGGAGCATGTTTTTTGAATTTTAATGATGATGGAAGGGGGCGGAATGGGAATGACATTGCAAAAAAAAGCTTAGAGTATTCAGAAATGTAAACAATTAAAAAACAATATAAAAAAATGATCAGTATGATCATCTAGGGTAATTATTTGAAGAGGAGTTTAAAAAAGAAAACACATGAGTCAGCATGAGGGTGTAAGAATAAAATCATAAAAAATTAAAATATATGATCAAACATTCAAAGATGTTTGATCAGGATTGGAGGACAATGGTAATTGTTGCGTTCTGGTGTAAACGCTTAATGAGAAACTATTGAACTAAGTGGGTCACGCCATTAGAAATGGTCTGAGACATAAGGAAACACAGACATAACTGCAGCATGCAAATAGTTAGTGTGCAGGTTTGGAGTATTTAGGAAGTCAAGTGGGTAGATTCTGCCAGGAAGTGCTAAAGACAGACCAAATCATATCTGGTTTGGTCATTAACACCCTTAAAATCATTCCATCAGTCATACACTTGATCACGGCAATCAGTGAAGTGGAATCCTCAAAGCGAATCAAATAATGAACGGCATCACCAACCCTTATGCAGAGTTCTTCCAGTGACTCTGGATGCAACATCTTGGGGTGCGGTACAGCCCATCTTGCCGCTATCCTTAGTGTAACAGCCTGCGTGAAGGTACTCACGAAGTTGGGTGGTTTGTCCTGGTCCAGTTTCTCCAACAACAATCAAAACTAGGTTTTCAGCGACACCTTGCAGAGACTTTGCCGTCTGATCATTCACAGGAAGTGATTTGCGGCCTTCTGCAATGAATTTGGCTGAAAAAACATACTATTCAACTTTATTAATTTAAACACCTAGCTAGCATATCAAAGAAAAATGCGGAAAACCTTAGTGTTCAGCAGCGTCAAATGGTACCATCAAAGCGCCGTCTTTAGCGCTCAAAGTAACACCAGTGCGACTGTCTTGATCCATGAACAAAGCTATGGTTGCGCTCTCATCAAGCAGCCAGTCATAATCTTCCACTTGATCTTGACGATCCATTGCCCCAAGAGGTAGATCTTTTTTGTGTTTGAATTTCTTCATATCTGTCTACATCAGTTACAAACGCTTTGGCTGGTTGCTTTCTTTCTTCATATAGCTTCTTCGATGCATGATTTTTTATCTTTTTGTCCAAACAGCCTTGGTCAGTGAGATAATCTAAGATTGACAGTCATTTGTCAACTGGCACTCGAAACAATAGAAATGGTGCAAAACTTATACCTTCAGGTATCATATAACCGTCATAGCCATCATCAATTGCCATCCTCTCTTGCACCAATTGCAAAACATCTTGCTTTTTGTTCAGCTCCCGAAACTCATGTTTGCTCATGACTGCCCCGCTAAAATTGGTTTCTTCATCTTGAATTGGTGGCTTAAGTAATTCGAATTGCGTTATTGCCCACTTTCCCAAGTAATCCTGCACATTAACAAAATATTCGGCCTCAGGACTTGGACTTAGACGTACCTGTGTAAGCGATGAAAATAACACATGATGCGAGGCAGAGCTTGTGGCCATCTTGATCATATAGTGCACCACTGCGCTATCTGACATCTCAAATAGTGTCAAGATACAATCGCCGACCCATTTTCATGGCTGAGGTGAGCTCATGAAGTAAATGGATGTGAGCCTTAGAGATAATTTCATATACCCAAAATACCACAAATACAAAAATAACATATTAATATAAATAAAATAAATTTATTTATATTATTAAAATAAAAATCAAAATATAAATATAAAATTATATTAAAAATAAAAAATTAATTACAGTTTAAAAATAAAAATACATTAAATTTTGTAAGTATAAAATTACATTTATACTTGAAAAAATTAAGTTAAAATGAAATTTTAACAAAATTGTGAAAAAATAAATAAATTTGGAAAAAAGTTAAATAAAAATTATTATAACTTTTTATCCAATAAATAAACACATAAAAATTATTTCACCATTGGATTCCTCATAAAAAATCAGGTGGGGTCACCTCTGAGTGAAATTCTTGTAACTCAACTCTAAATAAGCTTAAATTAAGCTTTTAGTATTTTCAATACAAAAGTTGAAAATCCTCAAAGCCTTAATTTAATTCACACCACATGTGGTGTTAACCATCAAATTTTGTGTTAAAATTGAGGTGTTGTGTTTAGTTCAGAAGTTATGAGGAATTGAAGTATTTTCAATTGAATTCAATTGAAATGTCAAAATGTGCGTGTGTATCAAATAAGTGAACTTTGATTTACATATGAGGTGTCAATTATTACTGTATTGTACTGTACAATTGAATTGAATTACATATGTAAATTATAAGTATAATACATGATGAGGAATTAAAGGAAAAATAAATTGGAAAGATTAAATTTGGGGGGGAAAAGGAACTGCAGCTCTAGGGGGGAGCTAAACCCCCAAACTCCTTGCTGACAGGCGTGGGGTGTCAAAATTCACGCAAAAGCTCATCACTTTTGGCCTGGAATTGAGTTACCAGGTCTGTGGACTCAATTGATGATGAGGTTTTGATACCAACTGGGGTAGTTTTAGCTGTTGCCAAGAGGGTAAAACTACCCTTAAGATAAAACAATCATAGTAAAAGCAGTTTTAACTGGTTTCTACGCCTGTGAGACACATTCTGACGTGTTTTGAAGGCTCTAGGCCTGGTATTGCTATAGTAATGGCTGATTTAAGGGTCTAAAATGGCTAAAAATGGCTAAAAATGGCTTAAACCAGCCCTTTTTGGTCTAAACCAGGGTTAAATGATGCCATAATTGGCTTTTCTGTTGTCAGACTGTTCTTCACAACTGACAAGAGTAAATTTCGCTTTGGAGTAAGAGAATTGATGGCTATAAAAGAATGTCTTCTTTGCCCCACTTCTCTCTTCATGTTAGAATCTTTTCCTTTTATTGATTAGTTTAAACACAGTTAAACCAATCAATCAAAGATTCCAACCACCATTTTTCAATCATTTGAATCCTTTCAACCACGTGAAAAAATCATTATAATCATTGTTTGTAACTCTTATAATCATTTTTACCCCTGAACCACCCCAAAAGTGAATTAAAGCATCTTTCATCACTGTAAATGTTGTCACTTTGTTTCCAAATTCACTCTGGTCACTTTTGGGCGTGTTTTCTCTTTAATATTCTTTTTAAAGATTTTGTTCTTTAATTAATTGCTTGCAGTTCTTTGCTCAATTAATTCCAATTGAAATTGCTCTTGAAGAAATTTCTTTTGTAGCCTTCAAATATCTCTTGTAGAGTATTTTTTGGATAAATTTTTATTGTTGGTAAAACAATAAATTTTTATAATATTATTGTTTTATACTAATAAAGTCATGAACAATAAAATTGGCGTGTTTTCTCTTAAAAATGATATTTCATACTATTTTTAATTGAATTTTACCTTATACAAATTTTGAGGACAGGAAAAGTACTTGATTTTTAATCAAAGTTTCATATCCACACCTTACATTTGGGGGCCCAACCGTGATATTTTACCTGTGACATATTTTTTTTACTCTTTTTAAATCTTTTTTCTTATATTGAAAAACTTAAAAACATATAAAAAATACTTATAATTCAAAAATCCATAAAAAATTAATTTTTTCATATTATAAGTGAGGCTTATATTTTTATTTCTTTTTTGAAATAACCTTTTTTTTACTTAATTAATTGCCTTTTTCATCAATTTCAGTGTCTGACAACGTGGTAAGACAAGAAAACATTGAAACAGCCTCAACAGTCACCAGCATTGCTCCTGCAAGCACTATTAATTCAGACCATAATAGTACTGTGATTGTGACTCAAAATAATCAACCTGAACCAATATCTTCTGAATTAATTAACTTGGACATAAGTAATACTCTTCAGAAAGCTAAGAATTTGGCCAATAGTAAGTTTTTGACGTAAAAATACTATTTTAAGCCTTTTTAAACCATAATTATGCCTTCAACCAGGTCAGGAGCCAGCTACAACCCCTCAAGCAGCTCCCAAAAAGGTAATAGACGTGATTATGGCAGAGGCCAATCAGGTACAGAAGGAAAAGGGTCATTTCATGACTTCCAAACAACTAAATTAGGTCATTCTGAAGCTGATAATACTATCTTACCTTCAAAAAGAGCTGACACCGCCACAACAAGCCTCTGTGGACATATACAAATCCAGCCACAGTGCATACAACAATGCACTTCAATTCAAGGAGTACCAGATCCTTGCAGACCTGTGGAAGAATTGCATGAATTCTTACCTGACAGTAAGAAAATTCTTGGGCCATCCCAACACTTGCAAATTACTTAACGGATGGCATCCATTGATGGAGAAGAAAAACATGATTCTTTTGACACTAGAATGGAGCAAAAACAACCCTCCACCACCCAAACCAGTGCCAAAAACAGCCCCAGTGGCCAGCAGCAGCAATTCCAACGTGAAAAAGCAGCCACAAACTCCAAAAAAGGGCAAAGGGAAGGCACCAGCCCCAAAACCTTACAGCCAGGGCTACAGAATCCCAAAGATTCAGTAGGATGCCATGGAAAATGTATTTCAGATGGCTAGAACCATGATGGAATTACAGAAGAAGGAGGAAGCCAGATTAAGATTCCAGAAATGATTTCTGACATATTTGATTCCATCCCAGAGTTGTATAATGCTATAAATGACGTGAAAAAACATCTTTCTGATAAAAATGAAACCATTTGTAACAACATTAGAACAAACAACCTGAGTCTGTGCCAAATTAATGAAGCACTTATGTGTTTTGAAAAGGTTTTAAGGACAATTAAAAATTCCAAAAATGATAATTCTTCTAACAATAAAATAAATGAACAATCTGCCATTATTAAAGAATTAACAGATAAATATTCTAAATTCAACATTGATGACATAATTGAAACAAGAATTAAACAAGCCATAAATATTATCAAAACAGATAACAAGAAAGTCCTTGATGACATTTCAAATTCATTTACTGAAGTAAAGACATATACCATTGCCTTGAAAAAGTGTTTTGATGCTTCACAAGAAGAAGTATCAAAATTATCAATGAAATTGAATCAAGTCACTGCTGATAATACAAGACAGACAGAGTTATGGCAAGAACTGACACATAAGGAAGACATGTATAAAATTGAAGTAATAAATTTAATACAAAGCTTCCAACATGAATACAGAAATTCCCAAAGGTGTAGCAACAGTAAAATGAATGACATTGAACAAATACTGAACACCTTACCAAGAATGTCTACACCTCTAAATCAAAATGAGGGCACAAGAATTTCAAAAACACAAGAATTGGATCCTGATAATTCACAATTAAGAAATTAATTATCCACTTCTTTTCATAACTTGGAACCATCAATGGGCCAAGCACTCTTGAAAGAATTTCCAAAACTTAAAGAATGGCCTCACTTCAGTGGTGAAGGAGAGTATGACCATATGGAATTCATTAGAGGTATTGACATGATCAAAGAGGACTTTGAATTACCAGAAAGATTGGTAACAGCCAGGTTTAACACCTTGTTTACCAGATCAGCTCACAGATGGTACATCAAAATAAGACAAGCACATGGACACCAGAGTTGGACTTGGTGGAAAACCCAAATCATCAACAAATGGGCAAATGATGCTTGGAGGCTTAAAGTTAAAACAGCCTTTGAATCTTCCAAATTTAATGCTGATAAAGACAAAGCTTTACCATGGTTTTGCCAACAAAAGGACAGACTAACAGCATTATATCCTGACATGTCAGAATTTATGATCCATAGGAAAATTCTGAGACAATGTGGAGGTGACTTAGAGCATGCTGTCAAAAGCAGGACTACTGAACAATCTTCAGCAGAGGATATTATCAATATACTAGAAGAAGTAACCACCAGAGCCAAAATTGGTTCTAGTAGGGTGAATCTCAAGACAAGGTTTAATACACCTTGGAAGGATTCTGTGGACAAAACCCCAAAGAAAATTCTAGTAATATTAAGTATAAATTTGCAGATACAGTCAGAAAATGCCATATTTGCCAAAGCACCACCCATTTAGCCAATACATGTCCAAAAAGGGGGAAGATCAATGAGATTGACATTGAAAAGGAACCAGATGTTGAAAGAGAAGACATAATTGAAGACAATTCAGATGTTAAGTCATCCATATTTTCTGAATCTTCAAAAGATATAGAAAATATCAATGCCACTTTTGACATCATGGAATCTTATTCCCACTTACCACAATTGAGCAATGGTCAACTTGATTTATCAAAATTTCAAGATGCACAACTTATGAAGACAAAACCAAACAGAGAAAAAGGCTATATAGCTGGTAATTCCTGTATAACAGAGGTGGTGATTGACAACAAGCCCACCAAACTTTTGCTTGACCCAGGAGCCTTCTGCTCTTGTGTTGGAAAATCTTTTCTTAAGACTTGTGTAACAAATTTTGAAGAACAATTGTTACCAATTGATGGTATAAAATTCAACAGCGCAAGTAACCCAATGAAAGCATTAGGAATCTTTGAGACCAATGTCATATTCTCACACATAAATGGTAATTTGAGAATCACAGTTGAATTTGTTGTTATGGAAAATTGCTCTAGTACCCATTTTATATTGGGAAATGACTATTTAATCATGTATGGGATAGATTTACATAATAACAAAGACAGATACTTTACAATTGGGGACAATAATTGCCATAAATTTTCCTTTTTACCATTTAAAAGACAAATTACAGTAAACAAAGTATCACCAGTCAACTTAGAGTTAGAGAAATTCAAGTCTGAACAGTTAAATGAGGCTGAGATAAGCCTTCATCTGACTGATAAACAAGAAAATGAACTTTCTTCCCTTTTTTATGACCACAGAGGAGCATTTGCTACAGACAAAGAACCTCTAGGAGCAATTATTGGTCATGAAGTTGACATCACCCTTAACATTGAGAGACCTTATCCACCACTCTTAAGAAGACCTGTTTAACCAGAAAGTCCAAAATCAAGAGAAGCTCTAGAAATTCATAAAAAAGAACTTCTGGACCTTGGTGTAATACAAAAAGTAGGCCACAATGAGGAAGTAGAAATAACTACACCAGTCATAGTGGTGTGGCATAATGGAAAATCCAGAATGGTTGGGGACTTTAGAGCTCTGAACACTTACACTGTCCCAGACAGATACCCAATACCAAAAATCCAAATTGCCCTTACTCAAATATCTCAAGCAGTGTATACAACCACTATGGATTCCCTTAAAGGATTCCATCAAAATGTGGTAACACCAAGAGCAAGAAAATACTTGAGAATTATTGTTCATTGTGGAGTTTATGAATACTTGAGGATGCCCTTTGGTATCAAAAATGCACCTTCACACTTCCCAAGAATGATGAATGAAATCTTCCCTGAAGAACTCTCAGAGGGATGGTTAATCATCTACATTGATGACATTATTATCTGTTCAAAGACTTGGGAGGAGGACATGTACAGATTATCAAAAGTTTTGACAAAAATCCAATCAGTAAACATGAAAATCTCCTTGAAGAAATGTCATTTTGGATTTAAAGAACTTAAGGCACTAGGAAATGTTGTATCTGGTTTGTCCCTTGGAATTGACAAAAAAAAGTTGCAGCAGTATTGTTAAAACCCATGCCTCAGAATAAGAAGGAAATTCAGTCATTCTTGGGTTTTGCAGGATATTACAGGCAACACATTAAAGATTTTGCATCCATAGCAAGACCACTTTATAAGTTGTGTTACAAAGACACAGTGTTTGAGATGACTGTTGACAGAGTCAAAGCTTTTGAGTCTCCAAGAGAAGCATTGACCACTGCTCCACTCTTACTGATGCCAGACTTTAAATTGCCTTTCAAACTGTATATTGATTCATCAGGGGATGGACTGGGTGCTGCACTTCACCAAGTTCAGATCATAAATGATAAGCCTGTAGAAGGACCCATATGTTTCATATCCAGGCAAATCAAACCAACTGAAGCCAGATATGGAGCAAGTCAGATGGAATGTCTATGCCTTGTCTGGGCCTTGGAAAAATTGAACTACTTTTTAGAGGGATGTGTTTTTGAAGTGATAACAGATTGTACAGCTGTCAAATCACTTTTGAGCATGAAAACACCCAACAGACACATCCTCAGATGGCAAATAGCCATACAAGAATACAGAGGCAATATGACTATTGTTCATAAGGATGGGAATATTCATAAGAATGCAGATGTACTAAGAAGATGGCCATTACCAAATAATATTGATAATCCTGCTTATGTGCCAGAAGAAGCTTCCCCACAAATTCCAATAGAAGGAATAAGTGTTACAGACTTGAACACCACCTTCTTTGAAGAAGTCAGAAGTAGTTACACTCAAGATAAGAATTGTAGCATCTTATGCCAATTACTTAACAAAGACTGTAAAGACAACTCTCTTATACATGCCTTGGATGAAGTATGGAGGAAATCTTATGATGAAGGAAGATTTCACCTACTGGATGGTATAATTTACCACAGAACCAAGCACACATGTGTCATGACATTTGTAGACAGGTCATTAATCAATCTTGTACTGAAAGAATGCCATGATAGTCCCTTTTCAGGAAATCTGTCTGAAGACAGAACAAGAGAAAAAGTAAAGACCTGCATATGGTGGCCAATGTGGCAGAAAGATGTTGCAGAGTATTGCAAAACCTGTGACAGATGCCAAAAGGCAAATAAATCCACGGGCAAAAGACTTGGAAATATGATAAAAATCCAAGAACCAAACAGACCTTGGGAAATTGTCCATATGGATTGGGTAACTGGCCTACCACCAGGAGGTGACAGGAGCTATAAGGCTTGCCTAGTAATTGTGGACAGATTCAGTAAAACTCCAATCTTTTTACCATGTCACAAAGATGATACAGCCATGGATACAGCTCTTCTGATATGAAATAGAGTAGTGTCATGGACTGGGATATTTACAAATATCATCAGTGATAGAGATCCCAAATTCACTTCAGCACTATGGAAAAATCTTCACCAATTATTTGGCACTAAACTGTCTTTCTTTACAGCCTACCACCCACAAACTGATGGCCTTGCTGAAAGGATGATCCAAACCTTAGAGGACATGGTGAGAAGATTTTGTGCATATGGCCTTGAATTCAAAGATTGTGATGGATTTACCCATGATTGGTGTACTCTGTTGCCAGCACTGGAATTAGCATATAAAACATCAATCCATGCCAGTATCAATCAGACTCCTGCTATTCTAGAAAAAGGATGGAACCCCAAGTTACCCCAAGATTCCTTGAGGAAAGACTTAATTGAAATACATCCCACAGCTGCTAGCTTCAAAGGAATGCTAGACAAAGCTAGAAAACATGCAGTAAGATGCATGGAGGACTCTTTTGCATATGCTAAAGACAAATGGGATAAATCACATGCAACTCCAGATTTCAAAGTGGGGGACCTGGTTCTTGTATTAACCACTAACTTCAATAACATCAAAGGATGTAAAAAGTTGAAATATTCCTTTGCAGGACCTTTTATGATTAAGGCCCTCCATGGAGAAAATTCTGTTGAAGTAGAGTTATCTGAAGAACTTAGCAATAAGCACCCTACATTTCCAGTAAGCTTGATAAAGCCATATAAATCTAGTGATGCTGAGAAATTTCCCTTGAGGAATAAGATTCCCCAAGTTATACCTCCTATTGAGACATCTGGTGCTAAGAAAATTACCAAAGTTCTTAAAGAAAGGAAATTAAGAACCAAGAAAGCAAGGGAATACCTTGTTAGGTACAGTGACCCAACTTGTGAAGATGAATGGTTAGAAGAAAAGGATATACCAGAAGCTACCAAACTCCTCAGGAGATTCAGACACACTAGAAATACCAATATTACAAAGTAATATTCTTTTTTAGGGGGAGGGAATGTGAGCCTTAAAGGTAATTTCATATACCCAAAAGACCACAAATACAAAAATAACATATTAATATAAATAAAATAAATTTATTTACATTATTAAAATAAAAATCAAAATATAAATATAAGATCATATCAAAAATAAAAAATTAATTCCAATTCAAAAATAAAAATACATTAAATTTTGTAAGTATAAAATTACATTTATACTTGAAAAAATTAAGTTAAAATGAAATTTTAACAAAATTGTGAAAAAATAAATAAATTTGGAAAAAAGTTAAATAAAAATTATTATAACTTTCTACCCAATAAATAAACACATAAAAATTCTTTCACCATTGGATTCCTCTTAAAAAATCAGGTGGGGTCACCTCTGAGTGAAATTCTTGTAACTCAACTCTAAATAAGCTTAAATTAAGTTTTTAGTATTTTCAATACAAAAGTTGAAAATCCTCAAAACCTTAATTTAATTCACACCACATGTCAACCATCAAATTTTGTGTTAAAATTGAGGTGTTGTGTTTAGTTTAGAAGCTATGAGGAATTGAAGTATTTTCAATTGAATTCAATTGAAATGTCAAAATGTGCGCGTGTATTAAATAAGTGAACTTTGATTTACATATGAGGCGTCAATTATTACTGTATTGTACTGTACAATTGAATTGAATTACATATGTAAATTATAAGTATAATACATGATGAGGAATTAAAGGAAAAATAAATTGGAAAGATTAAATTTGAGGGGGAAAAGGAACTCCAGCTCTAAGGGGGAGCTAAACCCCCAAAATCCTTGCTGACAGGCGTGTGGTGTCAAAATTCACGCAAACGTTCATCACTTTTGGCCTGGAATTGAGTTACAGGGTCTGTGGACTCAATTGATGATGAGGTTTTGATACCAACTGGGGTAGTTTTAGCTGTTGCCAAGAGGGTAAATCTACCCTTAAGATACATAAATCATAGTAAAAACAGTTTTAACTGATTTCTATGCCTCTGACACACATTCTGACGTGTTTTGAAGGCTCTAGGCCTGGTATTGCTATAGTAATGGCTGATTTAAGGGTCTAAAATGGCTAAAAATGGCTAAAAATGGCTTAAACCAGCCCTTTTTGGTCTAAACCAGGGTTCAATGATGCCATAATTGGCTTTTCTGTTGTCAGACTGTTTTTCACGACTGACAAGAGTAAATTTTACTTTTGGAGTAAGAGAATTGATGGCTATAAAAGAATGTCTTCTTTGCCCCACTTTTTTCTTCATGTTAGAATCTTTTCCTTTTATTAATTAGTTTAAACACTGTTAAACCAATCAATCAAATATTCCAACCACCATTTTTAAATCATTTTAATCCTTTTAACCACGTGAAAAAATCATTATAATCATTGTTTGTAACTCTTATAATCATTTTTAGCTCTGAACCACCCCAAAAGTGAATTAAAGCATCTCTCATCACTGTAAACTTTGTCACTTTGTTTCCAAATTCACTCTGGTCACTTTTGGGCGTGTTTTCTCTTTAATATTCTTTTTAAATACTTTGTTCTTTAATTAATTTCTTGCAGTCCTTTGCTCAATTAATTCCAATTGAAATTGCTCTTGAAGAAATTTCTTTTGTAGCCTTAGAATATCTCTTGTAGAGTATTTTTTGGATAAATTTTTATTGTTGGTAAAACAATAAATCTTTATGATATTATTGTTTTATACTAATAAAGTTATGAACAATAAAATTGGCGTGTTTTCTCTTAAAAATGATATTTCATACTATTTTTAATTGAATTTTACCTTATACAAATTTTTAGGACAGGAAAAGTCCTTGATGTTTAATCAAAGTTTCATATCCACACCTTAAAATGGACAACGCAAGGTATGATTTATTGAGAAATCCTAGCAAGTGAGCCATTTTCTTGAGGTAGTGAATGAACTGCCTCTTCCAAATCAAAAGGAGCTCGCCACAAACCTCGAGTCGGACATGGACGTGTTGATTCGAAATAGTTACCTACAGAAACCAGAGAAACAATTTTTCAAACTCACCTTGATCCTATCAGAAAGATATTAAAGCAATGATTAACGAACTACAAAGATAGTTCATCACAGGATCAGCTATATGGCACAACTTATACCAAACACATCTAACACAAAAAACCCACCTCAATCCACCAAAAACAACTGCCGAAACATGTTTTTATAAGCCGTATGAATGAAAAAGGAGTTAGATCAGATCCTTGTGAGCAAAAATACACTTTAACATACTGACAGTGCCCAAACAAATCCCTTTTGCAAAATGTGTTTTTGAAAGGGATGGTGTCCGAGAGTTTGATTGAATCTGAAATCGACCAAACTGACAGTAACCGCCAAGAAAAAAGCTAATAGAAATCCCACAAATACGGCATAAATAAGATTTTCTAATGCCAAAAAAACAATGAGAGAGGAATCGGTCAATACCCAAGGCGACGAAAAATGTTTGCAAAGCCGCTGATACGCATTCAGATAAAAGATAGCATGGGATTAATACGGTTGAGAAAACAATTTAACGAACAATCCTACCATCCATCCAAATTAAAAAAATCTAAAAAGGATGGTTCTGCATCTAAAAAGAAAATGAAATATAAAAAGTTTAAAGACAATTGAACTCACCCCCCAAAAAAAAACAAAGAAATAAAAAAGAAAGGAAATTTAAAAAATCAAAAGAAAATTCAACCCACCCCCCCAAAAAAAAAGAAATAAAAATAAAAGGAAGCTTAAAAGATCAAAAGAAAATTCAACCAACCCAAAGAAATAAAAATAAAATGAAATTTAAAAAATTTAAAGAAAATTCAACCAACCCAAAAAAAACAAAAAACCCCAAGAAATAAAAACAAATTATAATAAATGGAGCCAATTCAAACCAAACCTAAAACCCAAACACCAAATTTGAAATTGGCAAACACATGAATCAAAATCACATCAAACACAACAAAAATCAAAAAGCATAATGAGCATATGATAAAACAAATCAAAATGAGGAAAAGACCAAAAAAGGAAAATATGACATACCAAAACCATCCAAAAATCAAGAAAAAGCAAGCAAATGGAATATTCAATTCAATCAAACTTACAGAAAATAAGACAAATAACGGGGGAAAAAGCAAAGGCACAATCCACCCTTATTTGGCAAAATTTCACCGGTGTGCATGAAATTTGAAGCATGTCAGGATGAAACTATGATAACGGTGTAAATAGGCTAAGTACAACTTTAACTATGTTTGTGACACAGTAAAATGGTTTAAAAAAGATTTATAAGGGTTTTAAAGATAATTTAATTGGAGATTAAAAGGGCTTTACTATATATAATATAGTGGTGGTGAGAGCTGTTGAAAGCCCTGGGTGCAGCTTTATCTGTTGGGTTACAATAATAAAAGACTACAATAATTAAGATTTATAGTTATACCTGATTATTAACCAAGAGTAAGACTGTTTTTGACAGTTTACTACGTAGGTTATTCAAGAGAAGGATGAGGAAACAATTCTGGCTGTGAAAAGCCTCCTTTTTATCCTGAAATGGGGTGGAAAGGGTGCTAGACCTTTCCACGTAGAGCAAGTGAATATTTTTTCACTCTCTAGTACTGGCTTGTGGTTTGAAAACAGCCTGTATAACCTGTATTGGGCTCAGATGTGGTTTTGAAACCACATCTGGGCAGTTTTCATCAATACAGGGTGAAAATTTTCATCTGGGGACCTCACAGCCTGATTCCGACGTGTATGACGCGTAGAATGCTGTACAGAACCTGTATGGGACCCCAGTATTGACTGAAATATGAGGTATCGAAGTAAAAACAAGCTTCTTTGTCTATTTGACACCTCATATTCATGGTTATGGGATATTATCCCATGGTAAGGCTGTATATGACAGCAGGTGGGAATCTGACCTTAAAACAGCCATACCTTTGTCAATTCTTGAGATATCAACCTCCAAATTGGTTCATTGTGTATCCCTATATGAGCTCTACACAGTGGTACCTCATTTGATATGGGTATCATTAAATATGGCAAAGTTATCCCATGTACAAGAATTTTGTACATTTGTGTGGTATAGGCAAAAAGCTGTATTGAGCTTATTTGCCCCATAGCTTTTGTTCTAGTTGGGCTATGGGAAATAGATGATACTATCAGATAGCCCTGATTGTGCTCTTTCCAAAAAGACCCCACTTCAACTATCTCACACTAAAACTGTAGAAGTTAGATGAGAGGTGAATGTTTTGTTCACCCTTATTTGGCCCAAAATTGACCATAACTCCAGTAATATTGGTTCTAGGTCAGTTTGGCTGGTACCATTGAATCACCCTGGCTTAGAGCTTCATTGTGAGTACCCATTTGATGGCATTAAGCCTCTCCTTCTAGATTTTAGATGAGAGGTGAAAATCAAGGTTTATGCTCAGCAATAACTTTGAGCAGGAATAACTTTGTTATTTCTTGTCCTATGGTAATGGGACTTATGTTTTCAGAAAGAGGTGAGTTTCCTCTTTCTTTTGATACCTTTTGAGCTGATTTGTCTCAGCTCCATGTTTTGGTGGTATCTTGGCTATACCATTGGTTTATGGTATTTTGGCTGTCATGCTTGTGCTCTGGTTTTGAGTCACAGGCTGACATACCCTCCCTCTAAAAAAATGCTCATCATTGATGAGACTGTTCAGTCCTCGTAGAGGTCCTGAATCTCCTTAGATGAAGGTTCCCATCTGGTATGGCATCTTCTGCCAACCATTCGTCTTTAGCAGCTGTTTGGTGCTTGAATCTGACTAAGTATTGTCTTTGATCCTTTCCATTAAGTCTGATGTTCCTGGCCCTGATGATTTTACTCACAGGTCCTGGGGAGTCCTCCAACTCCACTATGTCAGGTGGTATGGGGTTCTTCTTCCTGGAGGGTAATTTGTCCTCCTCTGTTTGGAAGTATGGTTTGACCAAACTTACTGGGAAGACTGGGTGCTTCCTGGAACATTCCTCTGTAAGTTTGACTTCCACTGCATTCTTTCCTATCAACCTAATGATAGTGAAAGGCCCTACAAATGAGTCCCTCATCTTCTTGGGTCGTTTAAGATTATTAAAGTTCAGTGTAGACACTAGCACCTGGTCCCCTTCCTTAAAGTCAGGTTCCATGTGTGTCTTGTCCCACCTCTGTTCATTATATTCTTTTGCCTCAGCTATGCATTTGGCAGCTGTGTCACAAGCACTATTCCACATATCATGGAAGTTGTTGGCTATGGGGTGGATCGTCAGAAGACTCTTCTTTAAGTGATCCACAGGCAACAGGGGATTCCACCCTTTCTCTACCACTGCAGGTGTTTTTCCTGTGGTAGAGTGCTGACTTGTATTATAAGCCAGTTGGACAGCTGGTAGAAGGGTAACCCAGTCATGGGTGTATCCTTCATGGTTCTTGTATTTCATGCCATAGGCACAGAACCTTCTAAGGATGTCTTCCATAGTCTGGATCATCCTCTCAGCTAGGCCATCTGTCTGGGGATCGTAAGCTGTGGAAAAAGCAAGCTTGGTGCCAAGTATGTCATACAAGTTGGTTCAAAATTCAGATGTGAATTTTGGGTCCCTATCACTAATGATGATCTTAGGGACTCCACAGGTAGATATGATGTTATTCCAAAATAACAGGGCAGTATCCATGGCTGTGTCCTCTTTGTGGCATGGTAGACGCCTCATGCTCTTACTGAATCTATCAACTATGATCAAGCAGGCATTGTAGTTTTCTTTGCCTCCCGCGACAAGTCCTGTAACCCAGTGCATGTTGATAGTTTCCCATGGGTGCTTGGGTTCTTCTATGTGTTGAAGTAACCCATACTTCTTCCCATGTTTCCTATTTGCCTTTTAGCTTCTTTCACAAGTGTTGATGTATTCTCCCAACTCTTGTTCCCACTTGGGCCACCAAGCTGTGCTTGCTACCCTCTCCTTGGTCCTGTCTTCACTCATGTGTCCCATATAGGGGCAGTCATGGCATTCATGTAGGATCAAGGAGATGTGGTCTCTGTCTACCACTGTGAGTGCACTTTTGTGTTTCTCTCTGTGGTAGAGCAGGCCATCTATAAGGAAGAACTTGTTATCCTTATAGGCCCTCAACCAGGGTTCTTCCAACTGGGATTCCAGTTTTGGACTCCTGTACTTTTGTTGAAGTAGTTGTAGTAGTATGCCACACTGTTTGTGTTTGGCATAAGACTTTATAGTACTACACTAAAAAATTCATTGTGCAGTTCAGAGGAACTTATTCCCAATATGGGAGTTTCTGTCCCTTCTGAATCAGTGTTTCCACTGTCAAGGGTACCACTTTCTGGTGCCCATTCAGAAAATCTGAGGTTTTTTCTCCTATCTACTTCCATGAAATGGATAGGGATTTTGGCTGCAACTTCAGGGTCATAACCTGGATTGCTTTTGACATTGTCCAGTGGCTATCTGCTAAGGCCATCTGCATTGGTATGACTTTTACCTTCTTTGTATATGATGGTCATGTTCCCTCTATACTCCTAGATGGCTATATGGCATATCAGAATGTGTCTATTTGTAGTCTTCATGTTCAGTAAAGACTTCAAGTCTGTGCAGTCTGTGTAGAGTTCAAAGACTGCACCCTCCAAATAATAATGGAGTTTCTCTAGAGCCCAGATTAGACATAGACATTCAGTCTGGGTGGCCCCATACCTGGCTTCTGAATTCTCCAGTTGCCTAGAGATGTAACATATTATACCCCCTCTTGGTTCACCATCCACAATTTGTCTTTGGTGAAGGGCTGCTCCTAGGCCTTGACTGCATGCTGCATCTATATATAACTTGAATGGTAGTTCAAAGTCAGGTAAGATGAGCACAGGTGCATTTGTGAGTTCATATTTGATCCTCTCATATGCATCCCTCCTTTCCTTGGTTATTTCAAAAACTACATCTTTTGAACATAACTTGTATAATCTACTAGTTATGTGCGCAAAGCTTTTGATGTGGTTTCTATAGTAGCTAGCAAACCCAAGAAAATTTTGCATCTCTTTGATGCTTTTTGGTACTGGTTTTTTCAGTACTGCTGCTACTTTATTCTGGTCAATTGCCAGACTAAGACCTGAGACTCTATTTCCTAGAGCCAGCAACTCTTGTTGGCCAAAATTGCACTTTTTAAGTGAAATTTGGAGATTTATGGGTGTTCATTTACTTAGTACTCTGTCTATGTATTGCCCATGGTCCTCCCATGTCTCTGAGTATATAATGATATCATCAATATATACCACCATCCAGCCTTCCAGTATTTCTTCTTGAAATATTGTGTCCATCATCCTTTGGAAATGGGCTGGTGCATTTTTGATGCCAAATGGCATCCTGGTATACTCATATATGCTCATATGGCATATTATTCTGAGTATTTCATGGAGTTTGGTTTAACTCCATTTTGGTGGAAGGCTTTCATACAATCCATTTTGGTTATATATTTAGCTTTTGGCAGTTTATCCAAGGCATGAGGTATCCTGGGTATAGGGTACCTGTCTGCTTTTGTGTAGTTATTCAGAGCTGTGAAATCTCCACACAGTCTATATTTGCCATCATGCCAGGTGATTAGGACAGGGGTGGTGATTTCCACTATTTCATTATGTCCAATATTCCTGATGACATCCATATCCAGGAGTTCATTGATATGTTTCTCAATTTCTTTCCTGGTTTCCAGGCTTGCTGGATAAGGAGGTCTCCTAAGTGTTAGCTGGCGCCTCTTTTGTGGCTTCCAGACTAAAATACTAGTAATTTAATAAACTAATTATAAGTGGAATACTATTTAAATGAAATTAATAGAGGCGTCACTTGGTTTATAATGATGTACTGTTGGTATTTAAGCTTCAACAGTACTATAAATGGTAAGAGTGAATTTAATCACTTTTAAGGTGAGAGCGCTAATATTTCTAAAATAAAATGTAAGTAATTTTAATTGTAAAAATATATTTCGTTAAGAGCTCTGAGGATTAATTCAAAGAGAACTAATCCTCTTTAAATGTTGTATCTACAAATTTGAAATCAAAATAATGTGAAATAATTCTGTTTTGAAAGAAGAAAGATTTGCTATGGTGACAGGAGCCAATGTAACAACAAAATTAATGACATAGTGGGAGCATATACTATGAAACATTGAGTGATTAGTCATAGTGTGAGCCTTGAGGTATATTTTACATACCCAAATAGGCCACAATTATCTTAAAAAGAAATTTTGAATTATGCAAAACTCATAAGTCATGCATATATCCAAAATTCATCATTTTCAATTTCAGAAAAGATGAATAACTTTTTATTGAGTAAGTAAATCCATGGATTTAAGACCAGATTTGGATTCTACACAAAAATTCACCTAGGGTAGCTCCATAGAGTGAATAAGCTCAATTTAAGTATTTGAGGTGGTAAAATGGAAAATACTTCAATACCACATCATTAATACCACATAAAAGATCCGTGAAAATTTTTGTTTTTCTTGATTTTTAGCCAAAATAATGGGAAAGTGAGAAATCCCATGTTACATATACACTAAGAATAGTGTTATGCATGTTTTGAGCACTTAATATCATGGTATTCTTACATGGACTTTTGGTACACCCATAGTGGATATCTCACTTTAAGCTTAAATTACTATTTTGACGTAAAAAATAGGCAAGGGGGACAAAAGACATCAAAGAGAGCCAGGGTACCCAACTTCTGAGGCCTCAGAGGCGTGGATAGCTCCAGAGCATGGATCCATGGCTCATCTTGGCCCAATTGGTAAACTAAAACTCTTTGGGAACTTGGTTACCAAGTTACAACTACTGTAAAACATCAGAAAATAGCAAATAACCTGCTATTTTGACGTGCCAAGGAGGTAATGAGCTACTTACACTCCTGTAACCATGTCAATTACTAATGACTTTCCATGGATAAACCCCAAAAGAGTAATTAAAACCCTTTTGGGACCCATATTCATTGATTTACCTCATAGCAACCAGCAAAACACTGCTATTTGCAATTCTACGTAGAAATGAGGTAAAACCTTCAAAAATTCATTAAAAATACAATTCTTAATGAATCTTTCTGAAACTTTCAGGACTAAAGGAGAACTGTATTATCTATGGTACAACCAAAAAGAATTACAGTTTTACTAGTAAAATTAAAAGTTTTACTTACAGTCCATTTTTGGATATTCTACGTGAAACACTGAATCTTCAAAAATTCACAGTAATTACAACCTGTGATGAAATTGGCAATAACATTGATAACTTTGAGAAATCAATGATTATTTTAGAATAAAAGAAGATTTACAAGTGTTACTCCTTTTATTCTTAACCATATTGGGGTTGGTAGTCACGTAAAAGCATCAATTAAGTAATTATGATAATCTTACATGACAACAGATGATGCAATCAATAATCCAAAAAGGTTTATTGTTTTCTCACTCACTGGTTTTTCAGTTTGCTCCATGGCACGCCTCTGTGAGCTGTTATTGACTTAAAAGAAGCCTCTTCTTGCTGTTTTTTCCGTATCATCATCTTATCAATTTATTAAATCTTTATTACCAACAAGTAAGTATTAGTTCAACTATTCTTAAGTGTTTTAATTCTTTCAGAATCAATCAGAAAGACGTGAAATCATAGAATCCAACTATATATTGTTGTAATACTGTTATAAATCCTTTTGATCCCTTAAATCCACAATTCCACGTCAAATTTCTCTACTTTTATTATCAATAAGTTCTTTGGAGTATTAGTGAGTCATTTATCTTTAATTCTTAAAGTTTTTCTCTAGTAATAGTTTTCTTCAAGAATTATCTTTATAATTATTCTTGCAAAAGATAATTATATATTAAAATAATTTTATTATTTTAATAAAGAAGTTTTTATTATTAAATTCTTCTTGTAATTGATTCTTGTAGACAATTACTTGCTCACTGTTAAAATCACTAGTAGTGCTTAACACGTGAAAGAAATAATTTTTTAATTATTTAATTGTGGTTATAATAATATTTTATTATTATATTTCATAAGAACAGACATAGTACTGTTGATTAATAGTAATATTATCATCAGTTTCATAGTCACATCTTACATTTGGGGGCCTGGCCGTGTTTTTTGAACCTTGTACCCTTAATTAATATATTTTTAAGCTCTAAAATATATTAATTTAATTAATTTTTTTCTTTCAATTTGGAGTTAAAATATTTTTATTTTTGAAATTGTTTTAAAATCTTTTTCATTGAGGAATTTGGTTTAATTTTATATTGTTTTTACACGTGGCTTTTTCACATCCAAAAACTTATAAAATTATTCTTTGAGTTACTCTGAATTAATTTTCATTCAAAATCTTAAATTTTAATTTTTTTTCTTTAAAAAGAATAATTTTTTTAATATTAAAAAAAAATATAAAACTTATATAAAAATCTTTAGAAAATATTTTAAAAAGTATAAAAAATAATTTTTTCTCTTTTATAATTTCTTTTAGTGTCTTTAATCAAATACTGTGCAGCTGGCAACAGACTCAGTAAAAGATATATCACTAGTCCTGAATCTTCAGAAGCAGAATCTGAAGACAGTATTGAGGTGCAAATTGCTAAAAGAGGCACCTTATTTAATTCTGAAAAGAATAAATTACCACCAAAAGGTGTGTTTTTATCTTTATTTTTACTCTTTATCCTTAAATTGACGTAAAAATGGTGCATACCAGAAATGGAAGCAACTATTCAGTCCAACCAGATGGATGTGGACAAGGAAGAGGCAAGACCAAATCCAGAAGTGCCAAATCTTCCACAAGAAAGACACATTTGGAGGATGCCAGAGTTGCCCCCCATTCCCCAAGGTCTGTACCAACAGATTTTGACGTGAATTCTGAGCCTGAACTAATTTATGATAATATTTCCAGGGCTGAACCATTTTCAAGTGGCAGCAATAGAAATATATCAGAGCCAGTACAAAAATTGGTTCAGAGCAGCCAAAGAAGAGGAGTGGGAAATCTGCCCAAGCCTTTGGCAGGGGGCCATGAACTCCTACTTACACATCAAGAGCTTTCTGGGTCAGGAGAAGACCATAGAACTCTTAGGAGGTTGGAGCCCCCTGTCTTGCAAAGACAAGGTCAAAAAGATAAAGAATTGGTTGAAGAACCAGAGTCTTTTATCCATAGACCAGAAGAAAGAATTGGAAATGACTCCAACTTTGGAGACAGAGGCACCAGTGGCATCTACCAGCTCCAAACCAGCTCCAGAAGCATCCAAGGACAAGCCCAAAGGACCTCAAAAGAAACAGAGAGGTCCCAAGAACCATCAAGGCAAGGGCAAAGGCAAAGCCAATTGGCACAGACCTTACCCACAAGGGTACAGGATCCCCAGATTGGAGCCTTCAGCCGTGGACAGTGTCTTCAATATGGCCAGAACTCTTATGGAATTCACAGCCAAAGAGCAGGAAAGGATGAACAGGACTTTTCCACGCAAATAAATGATGTACATAGAAGTATTAGTGTAGAAATTGGCAAACTTGAGTCAAAGTTAAAGCAAATTACATTAGACATCAATGATTTAAAGAAAAATGACAAGCAACATTCTGATTGGCATAAATTGACAACTGTCACCCTTGAGTCAATTAGCAATGCTTGTGAAAGAATTGAGAACCAATGTCAAAATAATGACACAGAGGATCTTTCCATCTTTAAAGTAAATGATAGACTTAAAACTCTTGAAGACCATGTCTTACAAATAGTTAAGAACACCAATCAATTTGCTATACATTTAGCAAAAAGTGACAGTGAAAGGCAGAAATTGAAGAATGAAATAATTGCAAGTGTGGAGCAAATTCATAAGAATCATGAACCACATATGCCAAGACATTCTACACCTTTGACTGAAGAAAAACTTTCTGTCAAAGAAAGTTTGACTCCATTCTTAGGAGAGAATGTTATTTCTGCAAAGGATATTCCCAAATTAGAAGAATGGCCAACATTCTCTGGTGAAGGAGAATACAACCACATTGAATTCATCAGGACTATTGATATGTTGCAAGAAGACTTTAATATACCTGATGAAATCATAGTAGGAAAATTACATTGTTTGTTTACCAAGACTGCAAAGAAATGGTATTACAAGATGAGAATGGATCATGGAAGACATGACTGGTCTTGGTGGAAATCTGAAGTGATTACCAAATGGGCCAATAATTCTTGGAGGTTTAAAATGGAGAATGCTTTTGAAAGTGCCATTTTTAACTCAGAAAAAGACAAACCACTTACTTGGTTCTTCAAACAAAAAGAAAGATTATCTGCTTTACACCCAGATATGTCTGACACTATGATTAATATGAAAATATTAAGAAAATGTGGAGGAGAACTGGAACATGCTATCAAAAGCAGATGTGTGGAACCCTGTTCAACAGAGGACTACATTAATGCTATGGAAGATATCATTACCAGAACAAGAATTGGTAAAACTTGGGTTAGAAACCCAATAGAGTCCAAAATAGTCTCAAGGATTCCTAGAGAGGAAAGAAGACCAGAAAGACCTGTCTTGAAGTGTCATAAATGTGGAAGTACTTCACATTTAGCCAACACTTGCCCTAAGAAGACAAAGATCAATGAAGTTCAAATCATTGAAGACATTCAGTGTACTGAAGAGAAAGAAGAGTCTGATCAAGATTCTGCAGTCTCTGAAGATACACCAGTAGAGGACTATCCCATTGAAAACATTTCAGCTTTCTTTGAGGTCACAGAAGTCCATACCCACTTGCCACAGTACAGTGAGGATTGCTACAACCTGATCAATATCCAAGATGCCAGAATGTGTAAAACAAAACCTGCTAGAGGAAAGGGTTACACTGCTGGAGCATCCTGTATCACATCAGTTCTAATGGGTGATATTGAAGCCAAAGTAAATCTGGATACAGGGGCATTTTGCACTTGTATTGGCAAGGATTATCTCCAAATTATACTTCCTGAATGGAAAAACCATCTATTACCAATAGAAGGTGTACAGTTCAGTAGTGCCAGTAACAATATGTACCCCTTGGGCATATTGGATACTAATATTGTATTCCCACATCCAGCAGGAAGTGTAAGAATGAAAACTGAGATTGTAGTAATGGATAATTGTACATCTCAGCATATCATTCTTGGAAATGATTACTTGAATATTTATGGTATTGATATAAATAACCATAAAGACAGATATTTCACAATTGGAGATAACAAAAGGCAAAAATTTGCTTTCTCCAATATGCCAAAACAGATATCTGTAGTATCTTCTGTCAAAGATACTTACAAAGATGAATTTGTGTCTAAACAACTTGTTGAAGCACAAATTAATCCATCATTGTCACCAAAGATGAGGAATGAACTTATTGATGTATTATATACATACAATAATGCATTTGCATCTGATAATGAACCATTAGGCGCTATAAGGGGACATGAAATTGATATTACTCTTAATATTGATAGACCATATCCTCCAGTACTTAGAAGACCAGCTTATCCAGCCAGTCCCAGAGCTAGAGAGGCCTTGGAAAAACATATCCAAGAGTTGATCCAACTTGGTGTGCTAAGGAAAGTAGGCCATAATGAGGAAGTTGAAGTGACAACACCTGTTATTATTGCATGGCATAATGATAAGTCAAGAATGGTTGGAGATTTTAGAGCTTTGAATACCTACACAGTTCCAGATAGGTATCCAATCCCTAGGATCCAAGAAACCTTGACTCAATTGTCTAAAGCCAAGTATATAACATCAATGGATGCATTAAAAGGCTTCCATCAAAATGTTTTGACGCCTAAAGCTAGGAAATTACTTAGAATTATCACTCACTGTGGTATTTATGAGTATCTTAGAATGCCATTTGGCATTAAAAATGCTCCATCTCATTATCAAAGAATGATGAATACCATCTTCCCCACAGAATTGTCTGAAGGATGGCTTATCATTTATATTGATGATATTATTATATGTTCTGACTCATGGTCTTTGCACCTTGAAAGACTTGCAAGAGTACTTCATAAAGTTGCAGAAGTGAACATGAAAATTTCACTTAAGAAATGCAATTTTGGTTTTGAAGAACTCAAAGCATTAGGACATGTTGTTTCTGGTTTGAGCTTGGGTATTGACAAGAATAAAGTAGCAGCAGTGTTACTTAAGCCAATACCCCAGAATAAAAAAGAAATGATGTCTTTTCTTGGATTTGCTAGTTACTATAGGCAACACTTGAAAGATTTTGCAATTCTAGCCAAGTCACTTTATAGAATCTGTGATCAACAGACTGTATTTGAAATGACACAGGAAAGAATTAAAGCTTATGAGAAGATAAAGAAAGCCCTTACAGAAGCACCTTTACTCCTCATGCCTGACTGGAATATTCCTTTTAAATTGTACATTGATGCATGTGGGGATGGATTAGGGGCAGCCCTACACCAAGTCCAAATTATTGATGACAAACCTACAGAAGGACCAGTTTGTTATATCTCAAGACAAATCAAACCAACAGAAGCCAGATATGGTGCAAGCCAAATGGAGTGCTTATGTTTGGTATGGGCACTTGAGAAATTACACTATTACCTTGATGGCAGTGTTTTTGAAGTGATAACTGACTGTAATGCCGTGAAATCACTTCTTAACATGAAAACTCCCAACAGACATATGTTGAGATGGCAAATAGCCATTCAAGAATATAGAGGAAACATGACTATAGTTCATAAAGCAGGAAACATTCACAAAAATGCTGATGGACTTAGTAGATGGGCTTTAGCCAACACTCCTGATAACCCAGCTTATGTACCTTTGGAAGCTGAACCACAGATTCCAATTGAAGGAATTAACATAACTGATATTGGGACTGAATTCTTTGAAGAGGTCAGAGAGTCTTATAAACAAGACAAGAATTGCCATATCTTGACTTCTTTATTGGATAAAGACTGCAAAGACACATCTTTGGTTAATACACTAGATGAAGTTTGGAAAAATTCCTATTCTGAAGGAAGATTTCACTTGTTTGATGGGATTATTTACCATAGAACAAAACATTCTTGTGTGATGACATTGTGTAGTAGATTACTCATCAATACCATTCTTCATGAATGCCATGATAGCATTTACTCTGGACACCTATCAGAAGACAGAACACTTGAAAAGGTGAAGAACTGTGCATGGTGGCCATCTTGGAGAAAAGAAACCATTGAATATTGCCATACCTGTGATAGATGCCAAAAAGCAAACAGGAGTACAGGCAAGAAATTTGGATTAATGATCCATATTCAAGAACCAAAATCCCCTTGGGAAGTTGTTCACATGGATTGGGTCACAGCACTTCCTCCAAGTGGTGACAAAAGTTATAATGCTTGTTTAGTCATTGTAGACAGATATAGCAAAACTCCCATATTCTTACCATGTCATAAAGATGACACTGCTATGGATACAGCTCTTCTTTTATGGAGTAGAGTTATTTCTCATACAGGGTTATTTAAGAATATCATAAGTGACAGAGACCCCAAGTTCACATCTGCACTTTGGACCAATCTTCATAGATTGTTTGGGACTAAGTTATCATTCTCTACAGCATATCACCCTCAAACAGATGGGCTAGCAGAGAGGATGATTCAAACTTTAGAAGACATGATCAGGAGATTTTGTGCTTATGGATTAGAATTTAAAGACTCAGATGGCTTTACCCATGACTGGTGCACTCTGATACCTGCATTAGAATTGGCATACAAGACATCAGTCCATTCTTCCACAGGACAAACTCCTGCTATGTTAGAAAAAGGATGGAATCCAAGACTCCCAGCAGACACACTGAGGAAAGACTTGATTGACATTCATCCTACAGCTTCCAGCTTCAAATTAATGCTTGATAAAGTAAAACACCATGCAAAACAAAGTATGGATGATGCTTTTGATTATGCAAAACAGAAGTGGGACAAGAGTCATAAAGTACCAGACTTCAAAGTAGGGGACTTAGTTCTAGTTTCAACCTTGAATTTTAATAATATCAAAGGCCCAAAGAAACTTAAAGATTCTTATGTAGGACCTTTTTTTATTGTTGCCTTACATGGAACCAATGCAGTTCAAGTGGAATTGAGTGGTGAATTGGAAAATAAACACCCCACATTTCCAGTCAGCTTGATAAAACCTTATCAACCAGCTGATAAAGAATTGTTTCCTTTAAGAAACCCAACTCCTTTAACTGTACCACCTGTGGAACAGAATGAAGACAAAAAGATTAAGAAAGTCATCAAAGAAAGGAGAATTAGGGGTAAAAATCAAAGAGAATATCTTGTCAGATATAGAAACCCAGTACATGAAGATGAATGGATGGCAGAATCAGAAATACCTGACTCAGATAAACTCTTAAGAAGATTTAGACATGAAAGAAGGCCACAAGCCTGAATATGTCTATAAATGTGCTTTAAATTACTTGATCTGAGTAATGTGAAGAGGTTGGACAGTGGACATTAACCCCCTTTTGGGGCCTTATTCTTTTGATCACTAATAAAATTGTAGTACAATTTTATTTTTTGGTGGGAGGGAATGTGAGCCTTGAGGTATATTTTACATACCCAAATAGGCCACAATTATCTTAAAAAGAAATTTTGAATTATGCAAAACTCATAAGTCATGCATATATCCAAAATTCATCATTTTCGATTTCAGAAAAGATGAATAACTTTTTATTGAGTAAGTAAATCCATGGATTTAAGACCAGATTTGGATTCTACACAAAAATTCACCTAGGGTAGCTCCATAGAGTGAATAAGCTCAATTTAAGTATTTGAGGTGGTAAAATGGAAAATACTTCAATACCACATCATTAATACCACATAAAAGATCCGTGAAAATTTTTGTTTTTCTTGATTTTTAGCCAAAATAATGGGAAAGTGAGAAATCCCATGTTACATATACACTAAGAATAGTGTTATGCATGTTTTGAGCACTTAATATCATGGTATTCTTACATGGACTTTTGGTACACCCATAGTGGATATCTCACTTTAAGCTTAAATTACTATTTTGACGTAAAAAATAGGCAAGGGGGACAAAAGACATCAAAGAGAGCCAGGGTACCCAACTTCTGAGGCCTCAGAGGCGTGGATAGCTCCAGAGCATGGATCCATGGCTCATCTTGGCCTAATTGGTAAACTAAAACCTTTTGGGAACTTGGTTACCATGTTACAACTACAGTAAAACTTAAGAAAATAGCAAATAACCTGCTATTTTGACGTGCCAAGGAGGTAATGAGCTACTTACACTCCTGTAACCATGTCAATTACTAATGACTTTCCATGGATAAACCCCAAAAGAGTAATTAAAACCCTTTTGGGACCCATATTCATTGATTTACCTCATAGCAACCAGCAAAACACTGCTATTTGCAATTCTACGTAGAAATGAGGTAAAACCTTCAAAAATTCATTAAAAATACAATTCTTAATGAATCTTTCTGAAACTTTCAGGACTAAAGGAGAACTGTATTATCTATGGTACAACCAAAAAGAATTACAGTTTTACTAGTAAAATTAAAAGTTTTACTTACAGTCCATTTTTGGATATTCTACGTGAAACACTGAATCTTCAAAAATTCACAGTAATTACAACCTGTGATGAAATTGGCAATAACATTGATAACTTTGAGAAATCAATGATTATTTTAGAATAAAAGAAGATTTACAAGTGTTACTCCTTTTATTCTTAACCATATTGGGGTTGGTAGTCACGTAAAAGCATCAATTAAGTAATTATGATAATCTTACATGACAACAGATGATGCAATCAATAATCCAAAAAGGTTTATTGTTTTCTCACTCACTGGTTTTTCAGTTTGCTCCATGGCACGCCTCTGTGAGCTGTTATTGACTTAAAAGAAGCCTCTTCTTGCTGTTTTTTCCGTATCATCATCTTATCAATTTATTAAATCTTTATTACCAACAAGTAAGTATTAGTTCAACTATTCTTAAGTGTTTTAATTCTTTCAGAATCAATCAGAAAGACGTGAAATCATAGAATCCAACTATATATTGTTGTAATACTGTTATAAATCCTTTTGATCCCTTAAATCCACAATTCCACGTCAAATTTCTCTACTTTTATTATCAATAAGTTCTTTGGAGTATTAGTGAGTCATTTATCTTTAATTCTTAAAGTTTTTCTCTAGTAATAGTTTTCTTCAAGAATTATCTTTATAATTATTCTTGCAAAAGATAATTATATATTAAAATAATTTTATTATTTTAATAAAGAAGTTTTTATTATTAAATTCTTCTTGTAATTGATTCTTGTAGACAATTACTTGCTCACTGTTAAAATCACTAGTAGTGCTTAACACGTGAAAGAAATAATTTTTTAATTATTTAATTGTGGTTATAATAATATTTTATTATTATATTTCATAAGAACAGACATAGTACTGTTGATTAATAGTAATATTATCATCAGTTTCATAGTCACATCTTACACATAGCAACAAGATTTAATTCATATTATAATAATATGAATTTAAGTATTTAAGATTTATACAAAAAACCGAGAGAAAATGAGACAAAAATTTAAAGAAGGTAATTGGGGTCTGTATAGCAGGTAAAGGTTTACATGCTTGCAGGCTCACATTTGGTAACACTAAAAAAAAATAGTTAAAAAAACGATTTATTTATAGTAAATTGTATAGGTTTGTTGTATTTTTGTAATGATTTCCTGTATATTTTCATCTTTATGATAAAAGTTGTTTCTGTTGGTTGTAGAGTAAATAAAATATTTTAATATTACTTCTTCGTCTTTATTCAATATACCCTCACACCACTTTTTTTCTTGTAGTATATCTCTTATTGTAATATATAAATTATCGATATGATTATCTGAGTTTAAGAGGTGGAAGATATTTGCTTTATTATCAATGTAAGAGGTGATATTTTTCAATGTAGCAGATACTCTTTCTTTTGTTGAAATAGGTGTAAGAGATTTTAGTTATATGATCTTAATTGCGTTTCAACTCAATAAAACCAGTAGTAGTAATATGAACTAAAGATAAACAGTAATGAGTAATTGAAACAATAACACAGCGAGTCAGGTAACAAATCATATACCTGTCAGATGAGTAATAAATGTATATAACAGTCCTGCGTGTACCCGACACAGTGATAGTTCTGAGACTGAAACAATGAAAGTACTAATAAGTAATCAAATATGGCTTAAGTTAATAGTTAAGCAAATCTACCTGGCTGCTATGCTATGAACTTCCTTACAGTGATAGTAATCACTTTGAACAAAAATACAAGAAACCTTGAGCACTAAAACAAACAAATCCAAGGATGAATATCCAGCTAACTTATTACCTAGGAAGAATTTTACCTTGAATCTCCTCCTGAGCAAGTGAAAGATGTATGTCACGATATGATTAAACACAAAGATTCGATGTCTTCTTCTCTGTCCTTTGATGACAAGAGTCATCCTTAAATACCAAAACATTTACCCCTGAATGTGATCACAAGGATAGCATAGTGACATATCTATTTCCCGGGAAGATACTAACTAGCGCGATTAGAAGTAGATGGGACTTCAACAGTTTGTGACACGTAGAGAATCACTTCCCTACCCCCTTACTTTCCAACACTCCTCCTTGATTCTTGAGGTGTAACTGTTTGAATACGACTTGCATCTTCTTGATGCCCATTGGCTTGGTGAGGACATCCGCAATCATATCACTTGTACCGACTTGCCTTAACTCAATAAGCTTCTTAACTACCATGTCCCTGACATACTGATACCTAATTTCAATGTGCTTGGTGTTTGCATTTAAGCTTTCTTGATTAGATATGGTAACAGCCCCCGAGGTATCGTTGCATACAGTTGGATTTGTGACTTCTTGCCCCAAATCAGTTAGAAGGTACGTCATCCAACGAAGTTGTTTGACACACAAATTCATGGAGATGAACTCTGCCTCTGTAGTTGATTGAGCAACAACAGACTGTTTTTTACTCGTCCAAGAGACTGGATTACCATGATAAGTTATTAGGTTTCCTGAGATTGACTTTCGATCAGATCTATCGTTTGCATAGTCGGCATCAGCCCAACCAACCACACCCCTTTGGTTTCCGCCATTGAAATAGTGTAAGCACAGATTCGAACTTCCCTTGAGGTAATGTAAGAGATGCTTGAGTGCAATCCAGTGCTTGTCGGTTGGGTGAGTAGCGTATCTAGAGAGCGAGTTAACTTTAAAAAGGATATCAGGACGGGTGTGCTGGGCAAGATAGTTCAGACTCCCAATAGCCCGTTGGAAAGCAGTTGTATTGATAGGTTCATCAACTGTATCCAGTTCCTTAAGTAAGTTGTCATTACAGGTTGATTTGACAGCTCGACTGTTCTCCATGTCAGTATCACTTAGAAGACGAACAATGAGATCTCGTTGGCTTAGTTGGACACTTCCATCAGGCAACCACATCAGGTGGTATCCCAAATGCTGTGTGGGATTCTTTTGGTATTTTAGCTTGAGTTGCTTATGGAGTAACTTTAAGAAATGGAGGATTTCTTGCTCTGATTTCCCAATCAAAAAACTGTTGTCGACATGCACATGTAAGAAGATTGACTTTTGAGCATTCGAATAAAGTGAGTCGTCAGCCCTAGTGCTGTTCATGCCGAGATCCTTGAGGACTTGCACTAGTTTAAGTTGCCACATTCTTGGGGCTTGCTTTGTACCGTACAGAGACTTATTGAGGCGCCAGACCCAGCTCTCCTTGCCTGGCAGCTCAAATCCCTTTACCTGCTTAACATAGACAACAGCATCCATTTCTCTGTGAAGGAATGCTGTCTCTATATCAAACTGATACGATACATATCCCTGAGTTACAACAAGTATCAACATAATCTTAAACGTTTCATTTCTCCCTACCGATGCCCAGGTGTCATAGTAGCGAAGTAGGTACTCTTGATGATTTCCAAGAACAACCCACCTGGCCTTATGGCGGTAGACTTCGCCAAATTCGTTTTGCTTCCTAGTGAGTCTCCACATACCGCCAATTACCTTGGAACCATCGGATGGATAAGGCACCAATTCACCGGTATTATGGTTCATAAGCTAATCATATTCCTGTTTCATGGCTAACTGCCATGCCTTGCTTTCTCCTGGGTTGGTGAGAGCCTGCTTGTAGGTTATAACGTCTGCGAGCATTAGACGATCGGGAGGATGTCTCTGACGTTTTTCACCTGTGAGGAGGTTCTGAACGTCCAAGTCACTTGAGATATTGAGTGGAGCGGTGTTGTAGTATGGTACATAGTCATACCTAGGCCTGGGTACAGCTGCTTGGGTTTGTGGCATAGGGCTTGAGCAATGATCCTTGTCCTGAGGCAACGGTTCACTCTGGACTTGTTGACTAGCACTGGAAACGTCAGCGGATGACGTATAACCACTAACTGCAGGAAGTGTAACCATTCGTGGCTGAGGTGGATTAATCATAAGTGGAAGAGAAGAAGGATTCTTTCAAAGGATTATCGATGTTTCCGATCTAAGTTGAGTATAGTCCCAAGTTATTCTGACTCTTCCAGTGGAAGGATCAAGTACTCTAAGAGCATCAGAAAATGGCTCAAAGGTTAGAGCCTTCATAGAGTGTCCCATTGGATTCACCTTGCTTGCCGGATTCTCATTTCTTATTACTACTTTAATACCAAAGGGGATGATTTGAACGGGTTCAAAAGTTGGTTGGATAGTAGCACGATGTTTAAGGAGAACATCGTTTGGAGATCTCAGTTGGAGATATTGATGAGGAAGAAGGTTGAGAAGTAATGAGGCATGAAGAGCTGCCTCATCCCAATAGCTGATGGGAACATTGGATTGTGCAAATAGACATCGGATCTTTACCAGAAGACTCCGATTAAAACGTTCTGCAACCCCGTTTGTTTGAGGAGAATGAGCAGGTCCTCGTTCTAAGCTAATGCCTTTAGTGAGAAGTGAGTGCCGAAAGGTTTTCGAGTCAAACTCTCCTCCCCGGTCAGTATGAATGTAACCTGGTGTAATACCAAGCTTATTGTTAACTTCATTGATAAATGACATAACATAACCTTCTGCCTTACTCTTTTCGGTCATGAGAAAAATGCGATTGAATCGACTGAAATCATCAATAATGACCAGTATATAGCGGAAACCTTGATTACTAGGTGGTGAGATTTCTAATGTATCCATATGCAACTTAGCAAAGGGAGAATAGGTGACAGTTAATTGACGCAAATGGGGTAGTCTTTTAATTTTTGCATGAAGGCACACCTGGCATTCACTGGATGAGGTGAATCCCCCAATTAATTTTTTGTCGCTAATCAGTTTTTTAATGTAAGTGTCACTTGGATGACCAAGAATGGTGTGCCAGTCTTTTTGAAGCGGTGGAGTATTGATATTAAAAATTGTTTGAGGGTCAATCCTCGAAGCAAACAAATTTCCTAGACGGGAAAAGGTAGCAACAATACTCTTATCTTTAAAGATAAGAAAAGAGCCTCCTTTGAACACAGGCTTTAAACCATGATCCAGCAATTGAGAAACCGACAGGAGATTAACTTTTCCTTTAGGAGCATAGTACACGGGAGAAATGTGAATGCCTCGGAATATGAGTGTTCCTTGGTGAGAGATATCCACTGGCTCACCGTAAGTATTGAGTTTCCTATTGACCTTAAAGACTTTTGTAAGATATTCTAGGTTATTTACCACCGATCGACCAGCTCCGGAATCAAGATATATTTTATCAGACTCTCCTGATCCAATGCTAAGTACTTGATCATTTATTACATATGCATCTGAGTCCGATTGTTGAGTATCTCCTGACAGCTCTTTACTGTGTTCAGCGACTACATTGACATTAGTGTTTTTTGCAGTGAGTTCAAGTTTAGCAACAATCTTCTCAAGATTATCAAGCCGTTTTGAGGAGTCCTCATCCTTTTTCAGATTTGGGTTACTCCTGTTTTTATTTCGTCCTCTGGTGGGGGCTTTTCCTTTCCCACGATTCCCATTTTGCTTAGGAGGCCTTGATTGGTCAGTTGAACTTTGTTTATCTAACATCAGAGCCTGATCCTGAGGAGTTCCCCGACGACAGTGTTCTACCGCTACTCGGTTTAGGACTGAATTTAAATAAAACGGTTTTATATCGTATAGAGTTTGTATTAAACCTGATAAATCTCTGTCTTGATTAAGACTTCTAATGAAAAATGCTGCAGCTATGGTTGCTGAGATTACCATTGTGTCTTCAGACCCTTGTGTAAGTGATTCATAACTGGCGAAAGTTCTCTGAAAGGTATCGATATGCTTTTCTAAGGATGACCCAGGTTCATATTGGATTGACATAAGTTTGAACAGCGTTTCACACATGATTACAATTGAGTTTTTGCCACACATTTTTCCAAGGGCAACCCAAGAGTCATAGAAAGATCCTCGATGCGCTAATAGTATTCCCTGTAATTCAGGGGCAACACACTTCCATAATAATGCAAGAGCACTACTATTTCTCTTTTTAAATTTAAGAGATACTTTGTCATTGTCAGAAGGAGGAGATAGTAGCAATTTGTGACCCTTTCCAGCGAGAAAGTTTTCTAATTGACGGCTCCATTGAACCCAGTTGTCACGGGTTAGAATGATAACTTTTGTTCGATAACCTTCGTCATCGGATGAGCTGTGATCACCTGTAGGTTGTATAGGATTGGACATCGTTGCCTGTATATTCTATCTCTGGTTTTATTGAGCGCAATTGCAACCAACTCTCGCTACCATGTAAGAGATTTTAGTTATATGATCTTAATTGCGTTTCAACTCAATAAAACCAGTAGTAGTAATATGAACTAAAGATAAACAGTAATGAGTAATTGAAACAATAACACAGCGAGTCAGGTAACAAATCATATAACTGTCAGATGAGTAATAAATGTATATAACAGTCCTGCGTGTACCCGACACAGTGATAGTTCTGAGACTGAAACAATGAAAGTACTAATAAGTAATCAAATATGGCTTAAGTTAATAGTTAAGAAAATCTACCTGGCTGCTATGCTATGAACTTCCTTACAGTGATAGTAATCACTTTGAACAAAAATATGAGAAACCTTGAGCACTAAAACAAACAAATCCAAGGATGAATATCCAGCTAACTTATTACCTAGGAAGAATTTTACCTTGAATCTCCTCCTGAGCAAGTGAAAGATGTATGTCACGATATGATTAAACACAAAGATTCGATGTCTTCTTCTCTGTCCTTTGATGACAAGAGTCATCCTTAAATACCAAAACATTTACCCCTGAATGTGATCACAAGGATAGCATAGTGACATATCTATTTCCCGGGAAGATACTAACTAGCACGATTAGAAGTAGATGGGACTTCAACAATTTGTGACACGTAGAGAATCACTTCCCTACCCCCTTACTTTCCAACAATAGGTTGATTTTTTATCTTTCTTTCAATGTAATTTACAATTTTATTTAATATAGTTTCTTCTTCATTTTTATTAATAGTTGTATCTATTGTTGCAAGCTTAATTTCGTTGATTCTGGAGCTAGCGTGACTGGTAGTAGGTCGTGACTTTTCTTCTTTTATATTATAGATCTCATTATTATTAGTGTCAGGTTGATTGTCTAATTTTCTTTTGATGTAATTTTTAATTTTACTTGTTATTGCTTTTTCTTTATTTTTAGTAATGGTCGCATCTATCGTTTCAAACTCAATTCTGTTGATACTGGAGCTAGTACGACTTGTATTAACTTGTACTTTTGTTCTTCTTTATTATAGATCTTATTTCCATTCGCGTCAGGTTGATTAGAGCTGAAATTGCTATTTGTTTTGTTCGCGTCAATTTTTTTACTAAAATTCTTGAGTGTATTGGGCTTGCATGCAGGGGAAAGAATTGATTCCGATGAGAAGTTAACAGTTGTATTACCACTGAAAACTTCTGAACCGGTATTCTCCATGCAATCTGCTTCAGTCGATGACTTGCTGTATTTGCTACGTTGTGTTTTTTCTTGATTTTTACTACTATATTGAGACCCTGTAGGTTGAGTGGATCTCGAACACAATTCATCAGTTGTTTTGGGACTTCTAGATTGAATCTTTGCTGTAGGAGACCGTTATAAACTATCATAACTACAAGATTTTCCTTGGAAATGGTCTTTTTTCCAGGCTTCCGACCGAGCTGTAGGCTTCTTTTCCCAACGACGAGAGGTAGAATGGCTTAAAGAATAGTTACTGGTCATCATCTTGGATAGATGACCAGTAACAATGCTCCTGTCTTTCATGAACAAAGACAGGTGTTGAAAAGCTTCGATTTCAGGGGGGGCCATGGTCATCAAAACTTGATTGTTGGTGTTGGAGGATGGTACTGATGGCTCCAACAAGATTTCGAGAAAAATAGCTTTGGTATTAAGTCTTCAAAGCTGTAGAATAAGAATCAAAAAGGGAATCAGGATTGTAACGTTGATTCTTGATTTTTGACGGAAGAGTCAGTTATAGAAAAGCTATATATTATTAATTAGGTATTCCAACGTCTAATTAATTTATTAGATGTAATTAATTAACTAATCAAGTCTAATATAAATTTTAATATATTAAATGTTAGCTGGCACCTCTTTTGTGGCTTCCAGACTAAAATACTAGTAATTTAATAAACTAATTATAAGTGGAATACTATTTAAATGAAATTAATAGACACGTCACTTGGTTTATAATGATGTACTGTTGGTATTTAAGCTTCAACAGTACTATAAATGGTAAGAGTGAATTTAATCACTTTTAAGGTGAGAGCGCTAATATTTCTAAAATAAAATGTAAGTAATTTTAATTGTAAAAATATATTTGGTTAAGAGCTCTGAGGATTAATTCAAAGAGAACTAATCCTCTTTAAATGTTGTATCTACAAATTTGAAATCAAAATAATGTGAAATAATTATGTTTTAAAAGAAGAAAGATTTGCTATGGTGACAGGAGCCAATGTAACAACAAAGTTAATGACATAGTGGGAGCATATACTATGAAACATTGAGTGATTAGTCATAGCAACAAGATTTAATTCATATTATAATAATATGAATTTAAGTATTTAAGATTTATACAAAAAATTGAGAGAAAATTAGACAAAAATTTAAAGAAGGTAATTGGGGTCTGTATAGCAGGTAAAGGTTTACATGCTTGCAGGCTCACACTAAGCATGGGTGGATAAGGCCTTTCCACATCCAGATACAGTTCTATATCACGGCCTTTGATCTTGCCTATATTAAGTTTTCAGACAAAAAAAACTAAAATATAATATTTCAATGTTATGTTTATTTTTGTAGATACATAATCAAGAGAAACAAAATCAATAATTACCTAAAAGACAAGGCTGTAACTTAACAATATAACATCAATTACTCTTCTCGAGTAAGTATAGGAGACAAACTATGAGAAAACAAGAATAAACCAGTCAATTAGAAGAAAATATTTCGAATAGAATGTATTTTTTATTACCTATCGATTGTAGAAATAAAATAGAGGCAATATAAATACGCATGAGATCAGATGAGTAAGAAGGGATGGAGAAGCGCGAGTACTCAGACACTGAGGAATGAGATGGAGTTGCTGAGGAAGATCTGCATATGAGTAGATTGAGGTTAGGTTAAGAAAAATAAATAAATAACAACAGTGTATTTTTACAGCCTAATGGTTCTTCAGCAATGGCAAATGCTGGTCTGTTCTTTCTCAGCATCTTCAGTAAACTTAGTTTTTGTTTACTGGTGAGGGTAGTGCTAAAATGTCCCTCTCTGAATTCCTTCAGAAGTTCTTCTAGTGGGTCTTGAGAAGATATCTGGTATATATAAAGTGAAAATTTCTTTTCCTTGTTAGTACCAAGGGTGATGTGCCTATTTTTACTGTTGTAAATGTCTATGCCATACATCCTCTGGTAATCTGTTCCCAGTAAAAACCCTTGGATGTGGGCATCATCAAGCACTACAAACTCTGGGTTGAGTCTGATATTACCCTTCCTGTGGGGTATAATTATTTCTTTGATAATTGTCCCAATGGAAGTCATCTTCCCTGATGCACTTTTAAAGTTCTTTGCTTTAGTGGGCAAGAGCTGTTTTTCCCAGTTTGGGAAGTGGTTATCCAGGTAGTTTCTGGCCACTATGGAGCAGTGTGCTCTACTATCAATGATCAGTGGATGCTGAGCATTGTCAATGCAAACAGTCATTTTTGTGGCTGTCCCATGTATATATGGCATTCCTTTGGTTGGTGTAACCAGGAATGTTTGTGCATCTTGTGTGTGTTTGCACAAGTTTTTGTTAGCAGTGTCCTGTGGCATTCCTGCTTCCAACTGTATGTCCTGAATTTCTAGTGGGATTTCCTCTTGGTATTCCACTAGAAATTCCTCTCTTGGGTCTTGATCATCATCAGATGGTTCTCTGATGGCATCACCCTTGGAGTCTGATTCAGAATCCTTTGTTGGGGATTCCTCCTCTGGGACTTTCTCAATGGCATAGCCTTTTTTCTTTTCCTTTGGACAGTTGTTTGCATAGTGGTCTGTTGAACCACAATTGTGACAAGAATTCCTCTTCTTTGCCACTTCTGCCACTCTTTCTTTGGGTTAATCTTTAAGCTCTACCGTGAAAGGTTGTTTCTCTTTGAAACTACTGCTCTTATATGGGGTGAATTTCCCTATATTAGTCCTTTTCCTTATGTCTTGTAAGGTGTTGGCAATGTCATCTAGAGTGCAATTTTGGTTGCACCTGAATTTTACTGCATGCTCTAGCTCTGCTGGCAGTTTTGTCAGAAGCTTGTGATTCCTCATTTGTATGTTCATTTGAGGATCAATGGCTTTAAGTCTTTTAGACTTTCTAAGACACCACTCATATGGATCTTTGTCCACTGAGTATTTGTCATTTTCAAATGACATTGTCTTCTGCCATATCCAAGTTCCATTACTGTACTTTTGGATGATTTGACTCTTCCACCATGGCCAGTTTCTTCTGCCATGGATTTCTTTCATTTCTGTGTACCATATACTAGCATGACCTTTCAATGCAGTATTCAATCTAGCAGTAATCCAGTAGTCTGGTATGCTTGGTACATCAATGAAGAGTCCATCAGTATAATCTATGAGTTCCATATGATCATATTCTCCTTATCCAGAGAATTTGGGCCAGCTTGAGGCCTCAGGAAGCTGTTTCAGGGCTTCCTTCTCTGAATAAGACATTCCATCTCCATCCTGGTATTGTGATGGAGATCTTTCCTGATTCATCAACATGGCATCTGGTACGATGTCATCTGGCTGATATGGATTCTCCATAACTTGGCCTTGTCGTTGGGGCTTCAAGCTATGGTAGACATTAAACAATTTGTTTATGTCTTGGTCCAGACAATCCCTGTCCCTTTTGCTGTGGTGTTATTCTTCAAAGACTATATTCAGTCTTTTGTTGGTTTCTTCAGAGGCTTTGCTCAGTTGAACATATCCTTCTTGAAGATTCTTAAATATCTGTTCTAAGGAGGCTTGAGTTTTTCTCATCCTCTCTTGGCCAGGTTTAATTTCTGCAAACTGCTTTGCAGATTGTTCAGCATATTGGGACATTTATAACCACAGTGTATCACTGTTGATGTTACTCTCAGATGTGACAATGTTATTTTCAGTCTTAGTGGGGGTAATGTTTATATTACTAGGACTACTTATTCTAGAGTGGTTTACAACTACTTCTGGTTCTTGTGTACTTCTTTCACCAAATCTAACAGCTTCTGGATCATGGTGTCTGACTCTTTCCTCCTCTGGTTGAAGGAGGCTTTGTTCATGCCCTTGTTTCCTTGTCTTCTCCTGGAAACTTCCTGGAATTGTGAAGAATGGTGACTCTTGGCCACTGATCTGCTGGTTTCTGAATGGTTTGAAGCCACTGGAGAGCTCATTTGGCCTGCTCCTTGTGAGCCTGAAGGAATCTGAGTAGGCCCTGTCTGGGTTAACTGTTCTTCTATAGCTTGGATAGTGGCTTGATTCTCCCTTATCCTCTGTGCCCTTTCCTCCAGGAGTCTGAACTTCCTGGTAGGATTGCAACCTTTGTTGATTACCATAAGGTCCATGAAGTCTATCTCTTTTAGACAGATCTTCTGGCAATGTCAGGTTGAGTCTACAATGAGAGTATTAAAAAGTATTTACAACTCTTAACTATGACTGTGACACGGTAAATATAGATTTAAAAGGGTTTTATAAGAGTTAAAGATGTTTTTCTTTGATAATAAGAGGGCTTTACTATAAGGACTATAGTGGTGGTGAGCGCTGTTGAAATCCCTGGGTGCAGCTTTACCTGTTGGGTTACAATAATAAAGTCTACAATACTTTAAATTAAGAGTATACCTGGTTATTACCCAAGAGTAAAACTGTTTTTGACAGTTTACTACATAGGGTATTCAAGAGCAGGATGAGCAGACAATTCCGGCTGTGAAAAAGCCTCCTTTTATCCTGAAATGGGGTGGAAAGGGTGCTAGACCTTTCCACGTAGAGGAAGTGAAGATTTTTCACCCTCTAGTACTGGCTTGTGGTTTGAAAACAGCCTGTATATCCTGTATTGGGCTCAGATGTGGTTTCAAAACCACATCTGGGAAGCTTTCACCAATACAGGGTGAAAACCTTCATCTGGGGACCTCACAACCTGATTCTGACGTGTATGAGGCGTAGAATGCTGTACAGAAACTGTATGGGACCCCAGCATTGACTGACATATGAGGTATTGAAGTATCAACACACTCTTTCGTGTGTTCGAAACCTCATAATCAGAGTACAACTGTATCCTGTCATAATACAGCTGTATTGGTCATATTGTGGGATTAAACCTTTCAAATGGCCAAAGTTGTAGAAGTTAGATGGGAGGTGAATGTTTTGTTCACCTTTATTTGGCCTGAAATTGACCATAACTCCAGTAATATTGGTGCTAGCTCAGTTTGGCTGGTGCCATTGGATAGCCCTGGCTTAGAGCTTCATTTTGAGTACCCATTGATGGGGTTAAGCCTCTCCTTCTAGATTTTAGATGAGAGGTGAAAATTAAGGTTTATGCTCAGCAATAACTTTGTTATTTCTTGTCCTATGGTGATGGGACTTATGTTTTCAGAAAGAGGTGAGTTTCCTCTTTCTTTTGATACCTTTTGAGCTGATTTGGCTCAGTTCTATGTTTTGGTGGTATCTTGGCTATACCATTGGTTTATTGTATTTTGGCTGTCATGCTTGTGCTCTGGTTTTGAGTCACAGGCTGACAAACCACTTCAAGAACACCTGCAAATTCATTTGGTTCGCACGCAGACCTGGATATTTGGCACATAACATCATGATGCCAAACTTGCACAAATTTTCAATTTTGTCATAAATTGCAATCCAATTCCAACACATGAGATCATTTCCAAATAAACATCAATTGTATTTTAAAAATCACCATGTATCAAGTGATCACATGACATATACCTGATATGTTATTTTTTATTTATCAATGTCAGAATTTGTTCCAGCTCTGCAATTGGGCTGCTTGATGACAATGCCCCTATAGTGATATCCATCTGGCATTTCTTTTCCTTAAGTTTGCATTCCCAATTCCACTTTTCTTTTTTAAATTCATGTTTCTTCCCATGTTGCTTCTTGTCAAACTCCATTTGTTTTTGTAACTTGACTTCTTCAAACCGTTGTTTTTCCATGTTGCACACTTTCTCTTCATTCCACCTCTCCCTGTCCCACTCCAAACGCGCATTATCACTAATTTCATGGGCTAATAAGCATGAATTTTGTCAGTAGGATTCATCATAGTAGCCATAATTGCAATTCATACCTTTATTCTGTGATTCAAGTAAATTTGCATAAGTAGGCTTAAACATATCCAGCAACCTTTTCCTAGAACCACTCTTGTCATTCAAGTTGTGTGTCATGGCTTGATTACGCTTTTGTGTTGAATGCATTGTGGATTTACTTTTCTGGTCAAAGGAGAAATAATGAATATTGAAGTGAATAAATATCACTCTCAAATGTACTTACCGAATCATCTTGAAGGTTTTCCACTGGAACCAAGTTATCATCTTTATTAAGCAAAGGATCCAGATTGTGAGGTGAATCCAAGCAATTATTCTCCTTTGAAAAGCAAATGAGCTTTAATTATCCGACGTAAAAAAAGGAAGAGATGATAACTTACCTTATCAAGAAAAACATCTTCATCAACACCATTGAAATTGTCTTTTTCTTGCGAATCATAGCTTGCAACGGGAGTGACATTGGGCTTGTGGCCAAAGAGCACATCCATTTCCGCATAGCAAGGACACATACTTTCCAGCTTTTCACTCATTTATTATATTCCTTTACTCTCATCTTCTTCCGTTATTCCAGCCCCAGTTAAGTTTTCGAATTTTTTTGCTGCCATATATTTCTTTTTATATTCTTGCCATCAATCTCAGATGCTGCTTGAACTAAGGTTTAGGCAATTTAGTGATTTTTTTTTACCTCAATGGCCATAAGCTGAAAGCCATACTGCTTTGAGGAAGGAGGTCTTCCAATAGATGTTGAGCTGTAGTACCAAAACATGACTCGAAATTGGATTTGACTGAAAGCCAATTAATTATGGTTAAATAATCTGTATGTATTAAGTGACCTGATGGATGAGGCAGGTCAGAGGTTATCTTAATATCTGTTTTGACTTGTCTTGCTTTGGATCGAGGCAGTATTATATGGATGATGAAGTATAAATGGATTGTAAGCTGTTTGGTCAGATTGTCCAAAATGGAGTGTAGAAGAATATGTTGTACAGGTATGAATTGTGAGTACTCATTTGGGTTAGGTTTCAAGCTGAAATCCCAGATGCATGGTATTTGGTCAAAATACCAGGGGACTCAGTTAAAATGCCATGGGATTTACACATAAAAAACCTGGGATTTAGTGTTGGGATTTGGGTTCCAAATCCCATGTTATTTTAAGGCGGGATTTGGTGACTTTGACACCCCCTAATACAATTTCAACCTTTTTAAGATTTTTTTACAAAATTTAAATTTAAAGTTGCACAAATATTATGAAAACATACTAAAAATCTGGCTAACATTTAGGTCTTTTGTATATTTACTGGATTGGCTAAGGATTTTCCATACAGAATGTAAATCCTGTGTGAGCTCAATTTAAAATGGTTTAAGGCCATATTAATTCTTTAAATAAATAAAAGGGAAATATCCATTCCAAAAGGTGGGAAAAAGGAAAAAGACCAAACAGAGCTGGGGTACCCAGCTTTTTGGATCTGTGAGGATTCAATTATGGTTTTCCACCTGTATTAGAGGATTTTCAACCTTATTTAAACTTCAAGATTATACTTTGATCCAACCTTAAGGTTTAAACTGGTTTTTTCCCAATTTGGACAGGAATTTCAAGCTGCCCAAGATTAAATGCCAATATGCAAGCTTAAAATAAAGATTTTAAGAACTTTCAAATCTTAATTAAGCTTAAAACTTCCACATTACATGAATTAAAGCCTTATCAAAATCTAAGGTTTGGTGTGTATTGCTATTTTATGTGGAAAATAGCAATAACTTTAAGAGTCCATCAAAAACTTCTTTAAGCATTGTTTTTCAGTTTTGAACTGAGCATTTCCTCTATATCCATTATGAATCATGATAGCTGCCATGCAGGCATAAAAAGAGCCTACACATCCCTTTTTTTTTCCAAGAACAATTAATAATTCCCATCATATTAGACATTGAAAGCGGTAAATTTTGATTAAATATAAAATCTTATTATTAAAGTAAATCTAAAATTGTTTTATTCTTTATTAATTTCCAAAATTAAGGAATTGAAATAATAGAATTCAGATTATTTTTGTATTCACCAATAATACATTTTATTATATAAAATTACTGTCTTAAATATCTTTCAAAATCCATGAATTCCTCTTAAAAACTCTTTAATCAAATTTTTTATCCTAAAAAGCTGTTTTATGTTTTTAAATATTGATTTTTGGTGTATTTTTAACTTATAATCCTCATTTAATATAATAAATGTTGTTGTTTGACTTGTTGTATTAAATAAATATTATAAATAAGTTTTCACTAAAGCTCTATATTTTTTTATATAGAATTCTCTAAAATAATTATCTCGGCACAGTGTGTGTGATAATTCTCTTTATAACTAATATTTATACTATCTATAAGTGGATAGATATTATTACTTTCAATATTTAATTGTCTCATTGAGTTTTTTACACTTCTTATTGTTATAATTTTGAGTGAATACAAAAATAATAGAATAATTATAGCTAATTATAATTGTTAGGATTTTGTTCCTTATTAATTTATTTAATAATAATTCAATTTCTTTCTTTTATTTTAATTATTTTCAACAATTATTGAAATTTTTTGTCATAATATCTAATTATATTATATCTTCTACTGAGGAAAGTAATAGTACTCTTGATATTTGCTACTATTATCAAGATTTCCATAGAATAACCTTACATTGGTAATCTCAAGAACCACATCTTCTGAACATAATTTGTATAAGCTTCTAGGTATGTGGGCAAAGTTTTTGATGTGGTTTCTGTAGCAGCTGGCAAACCCAAGGAATGATTGCCACTATTTGATGTTCTTTGATACTGGCTTTTTCATTACTTCTGTTACCCTTTTTTGAACTATGCCCAGTCTAAGGCCTGCCCCTTTGTGTCCTAGTTCCAATAGTTCCTGTAGGCCAAAATTCCACTTATTGAGTGAAATTTTTATATTAATGGGTATGAATTTACTGAATACTCTGTCTATGTATTGCAAATTTTCTTCCCATGTTTCTGAGTAAATAATTATCTCATCCTTATATAATGCCATCCAGCCTTCCAATATCTCATCTTGAAATATTGTGTCCATCATCCTCTCAAAATAGGCTGGTGCATTTTTTATGCCAAATGGAATCCTGGTGTACTCATATATACCCATGTGGCATATGATTCCAAGTAACTTCATGGAGTTTGGTTCAACACCATTTTGGTGAAAGCTTGTTATAAAGTCCATCTTGATGATTTATTTGGCTTTTTACAGTTTTTATAGAGCATGGGGTATCCTTGGTATAGGGTACCTGTCAGCTTTGGTGTATTTGTTCAGTGCTCTGAAGGCTCCACACAATCTAGACTTTCCATCATGCCAAGTGATAAGAACAGGTGTGCTTACTTCCACTATTTCAATGTGTCCTGTCTTTCAGATGAAATCCATATCTAGGAGCTCATTGACATGTTTTGCAATCTCTTTCTTAGTTTCCAGGTTTTCTGGATATGGAGGTCTTCTAATTATTAGTGAATAAGGCCTTCCATATCTAGATATAGCTCTATATAGTGGCCTTTGATTCTTCCTAAGGGTTCTTCCCCTATGGCAAAAGCTGATCTATTCTTCCTTAAACTAAGTTCATGTTTACTAGTGAGATTAGCACTGAATTTTTCCTCCTTGAATTCATTCAGTAACTCTTACAAGGGGTCTTGATTAGAAAACTGGTATATATCAAGTGAGAATTTCTTCTCCTTCTTTTGATGTACCAAAATTTGCCTATTTTTACTATTTTAAATATCAATTCCATACAACTTTTGGTAATATGTTCCTAGTAGAAGCCCTTGTATTTGGGCATATTTAAGCACTACAACCTCTGGGTTGAGTCTGATATTACCTTTCCTGTGGGATATAATTATTTCCTTGATAATAGCGCCAATGGATTTCATCTTTCCTGATGCAATTTTGACATTTTTTCCTTAGTTTGAAAGAGTTTCTCCCCCAATTTTGGAAGTTTTTTCCAAATATTTTCTGGCCACTATTTATCAGTGTGCTTCACTGTCATTTATCAATTGGATTTGAGCATTTTCAATACAAAAAGTCATCTTGGTTTTTGTCTCATGAATGTATCCCATTCCTTAAGTTGGTGTTACTAGGAATTTTTGTGCATCTTGTCTGTGCTTGAGCAAGTTTTTGTTTTCCATTTCTTGTGGTGCTCCTTCTTCCAACTGTATTTACTGAATTTTGAATTGTGTTTCCTCTTTGTACTACACCAGGAACTCTGCTATTGGGTCTGTGTCAATATTAAAGTTCTCTCTGATGGAATCAATCATAGAGCCAAATTCAGAATACTCTGCTTTGATTTCTTCCTCTGGGACTTTTTCAATGGCATAGATTTTCTTCTTTCCCTTTGGAAAGCTTTTGGAATAGTTGTCTGTTGATGCATAATTGTGAAAAGAGTTCTGCTTCTTATTCACTTCTGCCATTTTTCTCTAGGTTTGTCTTTATTTTCAATCCTGAAAGGCTTTGTCTCTCTGAAGCTGTTGCTTTTATATAGGTAAAAGTTCCCTATATTTGTCCTTTTCCTCAAATCTTGCAAGGTGTTGCCAGTTTCATCTATAGTTCAGCTATGGTTTCATCTGAATTTTACTGCATTCTCTGCCTCTCCTGGCATTTGTGTCAACAGTTTTTGATTACTCTTTTAAATTTTCATATGAGGATAAATGGCTTTAATTCTTTTATACTTTTTAAGACACTACTCAAAAGAATCTTTGTCAAGTTGATATTTGTCATTTTCAAGTGGAATGTTCTTTTGACATATCCAAGTACCCTCACTGTACTTTGGGATTATCTGATTCTTCCACCATGGCCAGATTCTTCTGTCATGGATTTCTTTTGTCTCTGTGTACCAAATACTAGCATTTCCTTTAACGTTTTTGTTCATTATAGCTTTAATCTAGTATTCTGGTATACTTGGAACATCAATGAAGAGTCCATCAATATATTCAATGAGCTCCATATGATCATATTTTCTTACACCAGAGAATTTTGATTAGCTTGAGGCTTCTGGAAGCTGTTTCAGTGCTTCCTTATCCAAATAAGTCATTTCATCTTCATCTTGGAATTGTGATGGGGATCTTGTCTTATTCTTCAACAAGGCATCTGGTTTGATGTCTTCCTGGTAGTATTGTAACAACCACTAATCAGGGGTAAGGTATTCATAATTACACCCACACAAACACCTCCAACCAGCAAATCTACTGTGTGTATCAGCATTCAGTTGCAGCAATCTTCTTTGCTGAAACATGCATACAGTTTGGTTCATCAATACAGCCTGTCAATACTTGAACAGGTTGGAATTTCCCAATACAGCTTGGATACACCATTTCCAAACTGTATGATCACTCAAGACCACCACTCCTCTTCTACAGATCCTGTACAGCAGTACAGGACCTGTATTGGCCAGACTCAATTCAATCATCAATTCTTCTCATGAGAATTCTGTCTGGATGAGGGCTGGTGATTCTCACATATACTAGCCCCTCTTTCTCCCCTGGGGGACTTTTCCCCAGTTAATTAATATAGTATATTGATTATTTGAGAATTATTCTTATCCTTATTTGGGGTATGATAATTATTTGATTTTAAGTTAGTCTTAGAATTTTCCTTTCTTTGCCTGTACAGTATGAGTTGTGTGGCCATATCCTTATTAATCCTTCTCTTTCCATTCTGACAGGTTGAAACAGTGGACTCGGACTTGTTTGTGGTTGGCTCTTTTATTCTTACTCTTATTATTTGTTTCTTCTTTTCTTATATTCTTTTATTGAGTAATTAATCTCTTAACACTCTTTAGTGTACTCTTTTCTTACCTTATCCTGAGCCCTCCATAAGTAAGTTCCAGGCCCCCTTCACTTAAAAGAGCCCCTGTGACATTAAGCTAATTAGCTCATTTTTGATTCTTTCTTTTCTTTCATTTAACTTCATTTCTCTCATTCATCAAATTATGACTCTTTTATGATATTATGATTTTTCTATCATCAATTTTCATCTCATTCATTATATGCATATGGAAATTTATTCTTTCATTTCTTAATCATTGCTGACCATCTAATTTCATTCTCAATTCTATTCCAATCCAATATTTCTTTTGTTTGTTTATTCAGGTCTTATCAGGAGTTATTTATTGGTTTATTGGTTGGGATTCATTTGGGTTATTGATTCAGCAATTGAGGACTTTATTTGGATTGGACTGATTGACTTTTGAATTCCTCAAGAGAACTGATTTATCCTCAAGAATTGATTATTGATTATTGATTGACTCGATTCCTGAAGATATTGATTTGACTGATTGATTCCTCAAGACCTTGAATTTACATTGAAGACATTGATTGATTTACTAATTGATAGTTGAATTCTTCAAGATTTATTTATATTTGATTGACTGTTGATATTGACTAAATTTATTGATTTATTGATTGGATTTTATTTCACCTCAAGACTGTTGATTTATTCCTCAAGATCATCAAGATTTGATTGATCATTTATTTGACCAATCTTTTATTCCTTATTCTCAAGTATCATCAATTTTTTATTCTTAATTTCTCAATAATGCCAGTTCAGAATAGCCCTCAAGCCACAAACACTAGATCTCAAAGAAATCCAGCTGTTCTCACTCCTACAGCAAGGGTTCCTCTTGCCCATACACCATCAGTTCCTCAACTGAGTGCAAATTTGGACAGATGACCACCAATGGAAGGAGCAGCATGCTCCAGAAGAGGGGGAATGAAGTCAAGAAGATCAAGATCTTTCTCTGGCTTGTTGGGTGGATATCCTGCCATTTCTGAAGTTGCAAGAGAAAGACTAGGAGAAGTTGAAGATGAAGACAGGGGAGTATGTGGAAGAGGAAGATTATGGGGAAACTGAAGTTGCAGATGCTTTGGAAAATGCTCCAGAGGTAACCCAGCGTTCTAATATACCCCCTACCCATCAACCCCTTGTCTCTCAATCTGATCCAAGTCTCCTCAAGATCATTAAGCAAATGTCTACTATTTTGGGACAACTTTCCCAAGCAGCAGCCCCCAGGGACAATTCAAAAGCCCCTGCATTCAATACTCCATCAATGAAGGCACCTTATTCTTTTGATGGTACTCAAGCTCATAAATTGAGAGGATTTACCCAATCCTGTCAATTGATTTTCCATAATGATCCAGCAAATTTCTTCTCTGACAGGAAGATAGCTCTGTACTCAACTTCTTTTCCCACTGGTAGAGCTGGCAAACGGATTGAACCCTACCTCTCCAATATTTCCAATGAACATCCTTCCTACCTCCTCAATAATTGGCAGTTATTTGAAACTCATTTATTCACTCTGTTTGGTGATCCCAATGAGCTCAGGAAATATGAAAAAGAGTTGGACAACTTGAGGATGAAGTAAAGTGGTCATGTATCCTTGTACATTGCTGATTTCAGAGTTTTAATGTCAATAATTGGGGTTTGGGGAGAAAAATCTTATATTCATGTTTATAGAGGAGGATTGGCTTCAAGACTTTTGGACCAGTTGGCTTCCTACCCTGGTAACTGTCAGGTTGAGTCTATGTAGAAGTAGTAATTAGGCTATTTACAACTTTAACTGTGATTGTGACATGTGATAAAAGCCTTAAAATAGAGGTATTGATAGAAAATTAGGATTTAGAATAAAATTTAAAGGGCTTTACTATTATAAAATAGTGGTGGTGAGCACTGTTGAAAGCCCTGGGTGCAGCTTGACCTGTTGGATGACAATAATAAAGACTACAATAATTAAGATTTATAATTATACCTGGTTATTTTCCAAGATTATAACTGCTTTTGACAGTTGTACTATGTAGGAATTTAAGAGCAGGATGTGGAAAGCTTTTCTGGCTGTGAAAAGCCTCCTTTTTATCCTGAAATGTGGTGAAATGATGGCTACACCTTTCCACATAGAGGAAGTGAAGATTTTTCACTCTCTAGGACAGGCTTGTGGTTTTCAAGAGGTCTGTATAGCGTGTATTGGGCTCAGATGTGGGTTTGAAACCACATCTGGGCGGTTTTCACCAATACCGGCTGAAACTTTCATCCGGTGACCACATTTCCTTCTTCTGACGTGTATGACACATAGAATGCTGTACAGAAGCTGTATGGGACCCCAGTATTGACTGACTTATGAGGTATTGAAGTATAAACATGCTTCTTTGTCTGTTTGACACATCATAATCATGGTTATGGGATATTATCCCATGGTAAGGCTGTATTGGCCAAAGTGTGGGATTTTGACCTTAAAACAGCCATAACTTTGTCAGCTCTTGAGATATCAACCTCAAAATTGATTCAGTGTGTAGCCCTGTATGTGTTCTACACAATGGTACCTTATTTGATATTGCTATTGTTAAATATGCCACCATGTACAAGATATTTTGTACATATGCATGTTTTAGGCAAAAGCTGTATTGGGCTTGTTTGCCCCATACCTTTTGTTCTAGTTGGGATATGAGAAAATGGGTGAACCAACCAGATAGCCCTTATTGTTCCCTTTCCAAAAAAAATCCACTTTTGGTATCTCACACTAAAACTGTAGAAGTTAGATGAGAGGTGAATATTTTATTCACCCTTATTTAAGCTTATTTTGGCCGTAACTTCTGTAATTCTGGTTCTAGCTCAGTTGGGCTAGTGCCATTGGGTAGCCCTGGCTTAAAGCTTCATCTTGAATACCCATTTGATTGCTTCAGGCATCTTAATCTGTATTTCAGATGAGAGGTGAAAATTAAGGTTTATGATCAGCAACAACTTTGTTATTCTTTGTCCTATGATGATGGGACTTGTATATTTGGAAAAGAGGTGAGTTTCCTCATTTGTTTGATACCTTTTGAGCTTTTTTTGGCTCAGCTCCATGTTTTGGTGGTATCTTGGCTATACCATTGGTTTATGGTATTTGGCTGTCATGCTTGTGCTCTGGTTTTGAGTCACAGGCTGACATACCCTCCCTCTAGAAAAGGCTCATCATTGATGAGACTTTTCAGTCCTCCTAGAGGCTCTTAATCTCCTTAAATGAAGGTTCCCATCTGGTATGTCATCTTCTGCCAACCATTTGTCCTTATCAGCTGTTTGGTTCTTGAATCTGACTAAGTATTGTCTTTGATCCTTCCCATTAAGTCTGCTCTTCCTGGCCCTGATGATTTTACTCACAGGTCCAGGGGAATCTTCCACTTCCACTATCTCTGGTGGTGTGGGGTTCTTCCACCTGGAGGGAAATTTGTCCTCCTCTGTTTGGAAGTATGGCTTGACTAAACTTGCTGGTGTCACAACCATGGCAATTCACTTCCTTGGATCCCCATATGGCATATCAAGCCACAGCCCTTTTATGGCCAATTGGCCATATCCATCACCAGTGGCCAATATGGCCACGTCATCAGCTCATGGACCATTTATGGCCATTTGTGTTTTGGGGCCTTCATGGCCCTTCACCTCAATCCAGCACCCATAGCGGCAATTTATGGCCAAATGGGTATTTCTGGTCATTTCCCTCAAAACCAGGGGAAATGGCCCAAATGGCTGTTTTTGGCCATTTGGGCTCATAATGCGCATTTGCGCATTTTTGCGCATTTTGCGCACTTTTGCGCATTTGCGCACTTTTTGCGCATTTTGCGCACTTTTGCGCATTTTGCGCACTTTTTGCGCATATTTGCGCACTTTTGCGCATTTTGCGCATTTCTGCGCACTTTGCGCATTTGCGCACTTTTGCGCATTTTGCGCATTTTTGCGCACTTTGACGCAAAGTGTCCAAAAGACACTTTCCCGCCTTTTGGGCCAGTTTTTGGCTCAGAACCCAAAAGTGGCCAAAAACCCCAAAAGGCCCAGAAACACCATTCCAAGCTCTGAAGCCATTACATCCATCCTTTTCCCTCTGCCTTTCCATCTCAAGACCTTTGGACGTAATCTTCTTGCCAATCAACCAATATGCCATAAATGATGTTATATATCATTGTGCATCATTTTTCAACAGCAATTCAATGGTGGCAATATCAAATGTTCACTTCAACATTCCAACATCTCATCACGTCATCAAGGCACCCAATCATTCAGAGGAATCATCAAGGCTCAAGAGCAAGTGTTTCAGCGTCAAAGACCAATGACGCCATCAAGCAGTCATTGGTTATTCTCACTCCAAGTATTCATTCCAAGGGAATACTTTCAATTCATTCTCAAGTGTATTCAAGAGGCAATGCCAAAAAGAAGTTGTCAAGTGTCAAAGCTCCACTCAATCCATCTTGGCAACCATATTCATTTCAATACAGTCTGGATCCATCAAGACCTGTATTTCATTTTCAATCATGGGAAATTCATTCAACCCAATTCAATTTCAATATTAGCCAGCTGTATCAGTTCCCAAAACAATCCATACAGCCTCAAGGATCAATACAGATCAGTTTTCAGCCTGAAGAACTCAAGCTCCCAACTTTTCACATATACCGGCTACCCTTTCCACCCTGGGGGGTTTTCCCCAGTTAATTAATATATTTTGATTTTATTTTATCTCTATTTTCTTTTCACTTTTAGTTAAGCAAATACTGATATTATTAAGTCAGTCATTTAGCACTTTTCTCTTTTCTCTTTCTTCGCCTGTCAATGGATATTTGGTGGTCATATCCTTACTAATTCCATTATTCATTTTTGGCAGGTTGAAACAGTGATTAAGGACTTACTTGGTTGGCTCTTTGGCCATTTGGCTTCCCCTTCCTCTTTTGCATCTCATCTTGTACCTGCATATCTTTTAGAGGAATTCATTCTTATTATTTTTATTCTTTATCCTTTTGGAGTCTTCCAAGTGAGTTCCCTGATTGCTGAGTGCCAGGCCACTCTTGTATTTCTGTCCAAGAGCCCCTGTGACATTATATTAATTAACTCATAATTTCTTTTTCATTCTGTTCATTCTTTCTTTATAATTTCATTCACTCATTTCATCGAAATTATGATTCTTTTACGCTTATGAACTTAATGATTCATCGTCACCTCTCAATTTTCTTTCATTCATTCTTCATTTTGAAAATTGAAAGCTGACCCATTTTTTATTTTTGTTATTCTTTTTAAAATCTTTTTCAAATCATCAATTTTCATTTCATTCATAATTCAGGCGTCATCTTTATTTTCTTTGATTTTCAAATTTTTCATCAAGATATTCAGACACGTTATTCACATCAAGATTCATAATTGATTCATTCTTCAAGAATTTTGGTTTTTAAAGAATAATTCACTTGATTTTGATTGATTGATTGATTTGACATATTTGATATTGACCTCAAGAAAATTGATTGACCTGAAGATCTCATTGATTTTGCTGATTTTTTCACATCAAGAATTTTGACATAAATTGACTTTTCTTCAAGATTTTATTTGATTGATTGATTTTTGCAAGATTTTTGATTTTGATTGATTTGATTGATTGATTTATTGACTTGAAGATCTCATTTGACTTTGATTCATTGATTTACTTCAAGACATTGATTTGATTTGACTTCAAGACTTCATTTGATTTTGATTTATTGACGTACTTGAAGATTTTCACTTTTATTCATTGATTTTCCTCAAGATTTGATTGTTGACTCTTTTCACTTCAAGCAAATTTTGGTTTTCAATTCATTTATTTTATTTTATTCCTGATATCATGCCGGTTCAACACTCACCTCCGGCAAGACAGACAAGATCTCAGGCCAGAGCTCAAGCTGTTCTCACTCCAACTCCAAGAGCTCCTCTAGATGGCACCCCAGCAGTTCCTCAACTGAGGGCCCAATTAGATAGAGGACCCCGCATGGAAGGAGCAGCACCATCCAGGAAGGAAGGAAGAGGGCCAAGAAGATCATGTTCATTCTCAGGAGTAGTTGGCGGATTTCCAGGAACTTCAAGGACTATTTTCAAAGGTCCAGGTGAAGATGGTGAAGAGGAGGAGGAGAATTCTGTGGAAGAGGAAGAGTCTGATGGTACTGAAGGTGTCCCTGCTCCGGTGGAGGCATCCCAAGGTACTGGAGGACCAACTCTAGCCCAGTCTAATCAGCCTGTCTCTCATCAATCTGAACCATCCCTATTGGCCATCATGCAGCAAATGACTCAGATTATGGCCAACCTTCAAGCAGCTTCATCCTCTGAAGCATCAAGACTCCATCTATGAAGGCACCGGAATGCTTTGATGGGACTCAGCCCTTCAAAGTTAGAAGTTTCATTCAGTCTTGTCAATTGATTTTTCACAATGATCCGGCAAACTTCGCTCAAGACAGAAAGAAGGTCCTTTATGCCACTTCATTTCTCATTGGCAGGGCTGCAAAATGGATTGAGCCTTATCTTTCCAATCTCACCAATCAAGATTCAAATTACCTTCTCAATTCTTGGCGTTTATTTGAATCTCAACTCTTCACTTTATTTGGTGACCCGAATGAAGTCAGAAAAGCAGAAGCTGAGTTGGATTCTTTAAGAATGAAAGAAGGTGGGCATGTATCCTTATACATTGCTGATTTCAGAAGCTTAGTCTCAAGAATCGGGGATTGGGGTGAAAGAGCTCTCATCCATCATTTCAGGAAGGGATTGCCATCCAGGATTTTGGATCAATTGGCCTCCCATCCTTCAAGAATTGACTCTCTTCAAGACTTAATGGACGTCACCCTGGAACTTGACACCAGGTACCATGAGAGGAAAAATGAAAAGGGTCATCATCAAGAGAAGAAGCCAGAAGCCTCAAAGTCAAGTTCTTCTCATCCTCAAAATTCTTCAAGCTCAAGTCAAAAGAAGAAGAAGAATTTTCAGAAGAGGGACAAGCCCCATTCTTCTTTGTTGAATAAAGATTTCAAGCTCATGAACTCTGAAAAAGAAAGAAGAATCAAAGAGGGTCTTTGTACCTATTGTGGTGGGAAGCATAGTCTTGAGTCCTGTTTCAAAAGGCCTCAAAACAAGCTTACCCAACCGTCAGGCAAATTTCCCAGCCAGGGAAAAGCCTGAGTGAAGATCATGTTGTGTTCAATGGTCTTCACAGTTTTCCATCCAGAGCACAATTGTGCATTCTGAATACTGGTGTCAAAAATTCTCTTAAATTTTTTGTTTTTTCTTCTCTCTCTGATATGTTTTACAGTATTCTCATTGATTCTGGTGCTACCAACTCATTTATTGCAAAGCAGTTTGTTCACAAGTATTCTTTGACCATGTCAGAACTCCCGGAGAAGATTCCCCTTATTATTCTTGACTCCTCTGAGTCTCCTTCTTTATTTGTGACTCACCATACTAAATATATGGTTGAGCTCGCTTCCTTCCCAAGCTTTGAATGGGACTTTTTAGTCATTGATACTCCCAAGGGAGAAGACCTCATATTGGGCTTTGACTTTCTTAATCATTTTAATCCGTTTATTGATTGGAGGCAAGGATTGATCACCTTTAATTCTGATCATAAGGACTATAATGATCCTTCAATTTCTTTCAGTAATGACTTTTCTTCTGCCAAATCATGTGCAGCTCTGGTTGGTGATTCTAGAACACCATCATTTCCGTCTTCTGTCCATATTCCTTCCCTTAATTCCCATCAGTCATTACTATCATCTAGAGATGAAGTCTTCAAAGAGATTCAAGATGTTGGAGAAGATAATTCTGTATCTTCACTTCATCTCTTCTTTGGGAATATGGACCTTCCTCCTTCATCTTATCATGACTCCCTGGAGGAGTTGTGGGATGAAGAGGAAGAGCCAGAAGAAATAGAAACCGTGATGAAGGTTGTTCCTTCTGTTTATCACCAATACTTGGATGTATTTTCCAAGGTGAAAGCAGAGAAACTTCCTCCTCACCGCGCCTGTGATCATCATATCGAGCTGGAGGGGTCTCTACCTCCAGTTGGGGTGATCTACTCTTTATCAAACCAAGAGTCAGATACACTCAGGGCCTACATTTCAGAGAATGTAGAGAAAGGTTTCATCCGGCCAAGCTCCTCTTCTACAGGAGCACCTGTTCTTTTTGTCAAAAAGAAAGATGGTGGCCTCCGTTTGTGTGTTGATTACCGCAAGCTCAATGCTGTTACTAGGAAGAACAAGTATCCTGTTCCTCCTATGAATCAGCTTCTCACTGTTTTTAATGGTTCTTCTATCTTCTCCAAGATTGATTTGCGTGGTGCATATAACCTGCTCAGAATCAAGGAAGGTGATGAACATTTGACTTGTTTTAGAACCAAATATGGTAGTTATGAGTACTTGGTTATGCCATTTGGGCTTACCAATGCTCCTGCTTCTTTTCAAAATCTCGTCAATGATATTTTTTATGATCTTCTTGATGTTTATGTTGTGGTTTATTTGGATGACATTATGGTCTTTTCCAAATCTGAGGAAGAACATGTCACTCATGTGTCCACTGTTCTTTCCAGACTCAGAGCCAATAACCTCTTTGCTAAGGCGTCCAAATGCCTATTTCATGTTTCTAGTGTGGAATATTTAGGTTATGTAGTTTCTTCTGAAGGCCTCAAGATGGACCAAGCAAAAGTCCAACAAATTCTCAATTGGCCACCTCCAAGAAACCTCAAGGCTCTTCAATCATTCCTTGGCTTTGCCAATTTTTACCGCCGTTTCATCAAGAATTATTCAAAGAAAATTAGTTCACTCACAAGTTTCCTCAAGAAAGATTCCCGTTTTCCCCTCAATGAGGAAGCTCTTAGACAGTTTCATCAACTCAAAGAGGCATTCACCACTGCTCCAATCCTTTCTCACTTCAATCCTTCTCTACCCACCATTGTAGAGACCGATGCATCAGATTATGCCTTGGGTGCTGTACTGAGTCAGGTCTCTGACTCAGGAAAACATCCCATTGCATTTGATAGCCGCAAGCTTCTCCCAGCTGAGCTTAATTATGAGATTCATGACAAGGAACTCCTTGGCATAGTCTGGGCTCTCAAGCGCTGGAGAGCTTTCCTTCTTTCTATTTCTTCCCCTTTTGAAGTTCTCACCGATCATTCATCGCTTCAATATTTCATGTCTTCCAAGATTCTCACTCGCCGTCAAGCCCGCTGGGCTGAATTTTTATCTGAATTTCATTTCTCAATCACTTACCGCCCTGGCCGCTTGGCCACCCTTCCAGATGCCTTGTCACGTTGGGACGACGTTTACCCGGAGAGGGGGGAGGATTTCATCAGCAAGAATCCAATGAACTATCAGAAGATAATCAAGCAAGATGAAATTCAAGCCTCAAAGTTTTTTGCAGTCAAGGTGGATTCATTTTCAAACTTGATTGATTCAATTCAGAAGGCAGTGTGGCAAGATTCTCAATATAGAAGTGTCCTTGAAGATTTGGGTAAAGGTAAATCTGTCCAAGATTATTCTCTTGATTCCTCTTCCAAACTTCTCCTTTTCAAAGATCGGGTGGTGGTCCCAAATGACCCCACAATTCAACTCAATATACTTCAAAATCGGCATGACTCTCCTCTAGCTGGACACCCTGGCCAAGAGAAGACTCTCAAACTTGTCAAGCGGGATTTCCACTGGTCCGGCATGACTCAATTTATCAAGGATTATGTCTCATCCTGTCAACAGTGTTCAAGAAACAAAAATATTCATCACAAGAAGTTTGGACTCCTCAAGCCTCTTCCAATTCCAAGTGGTCCTTGGATTTGTCTTTCAATGGATTTCATCACTCAATTGCCACTGTCCAATTCCTTTGACTCAATTTTAGTCATAGTGGACAGATTCTCAAAAATGGCGGTTTTTATTCCAACAATAGCTTCAATCACTTCATTAGATTTGGCCCATTTATTCATCAAGAATATTTTCTCAAAGCATGGCCTTCCTTCAAGCATTGTTAGTGATCGAGGTTCTCTTTTTGTTTCTTCTTTTTGGACCAACCTTTGTCAGCAGCTCAAGATTTCAAGAGACTTGTCAACTGCTTACCATCCAGAAACTGATGGACAGACAGAGAGGGTAAATCAGATACTAGAACAGTACCTTCGGATGTATGTCAGTTATCATCAAGATGATTGGAACACCTGGCTCCCTCTGGCTGAATTTGCCTACAATAACTCTGACCACTCTTCAACAAAACAATCACCGTTTTTCACTGTTTATGGAAGAGACCCTCATTTTGACTCAGTTCACATCACTCAAGACACTCCGGCTGGAAAGTTATCAACAAAAATCCAATCAGTACAGCAAGATGTCAAGAGAGAACTTGAAGTTGCCATAAACAGGTTTAAGAGAACATCAAATCAACCAGACCCACCAAAAAGCTGTCTGAAAGATGGCTGGGTCCTTTTCCAATCTTGAAGAAAGTCAGCACTCATGCCTACCACCTCAAGCTTCCATCTCAATGGAAATCCATCCACCCAGTTTTCCACATTTCCCTTTTGGAACCAGTCAAGACGTCAACAATCCCAAATAGGCATCAAGAGCCTCCTCCTCCAATCACCATTGAAGAAGAAGAGGAATGGGAAGTCTCTCAAATACTGGACTCAAAGCTCAAGAGAGGAAAATTATGGTATCTGGTGGAATGGAAAGGTTTCAGTCAAGACCCAGAAAGATCCACTTGGGAACCAACCGAAAACCTCAAGAATTGTCCTGAACTTGTCAAAGATTTTCATTCATTATATCCTGACAAGCCTGGGCCAAATTCTTCAAAAGCTTGATTCATTATGGTGCTTGGTGGGGAGAGGAATTACCAAAAGTAAGTCCCACTCCTGGTATGCACCTTTAGGGGTATTCTACTCTGTTTTGTTGTAAGCATCACCTTGGCCACTCTGTGAGCACTTTGCAATTTTGGACACAGATCCCTGGCAGGGCTTTCAACTTCATTTCCAATTTTATGGCCATTCTCACTTGGGACAATGGGCCATTCACTTTTCAATTCATTTCCAAGACTTCAAAATTCAAATTCATTCCTTCAACAGTTTTGTTTTATTTTTATGGCACTGGCGGGAGTGGTAACTACCAAAAGTAAGTTCCTCTCCTGGTGTGCACTTCCCTGAGGGGTCTACAATCTTGTCAAAAACATCACCTTGGCCACTTTGTGAGCACCTGGCATCAAATTTATCTTTCCAGGTCCTTGGCCAATTTCAAAATCAGTTATCAACCTCCGTGATGAAGATTGAAACCTCCTCAAGATTCAATTCATTTCTCTTTTCTTTTTCCTTTTCTTTTCTTAATTTCATTTTCATTCTTTATTATTATTTTATTTTTATTTTAAATTTTCTTTTATCACGTCAATTATCACGTCAAAATTTTTCATTCATTTTAAAATTCAATTCCAATCATGAAGCCAATGTCAAAAGAAGATCAAGCAAGTCCTGCGTCAAATGTCAAATTCTTAATATCAGTTTTCAAATTTTTACATTAATCAGTCCTCTTGAATCACTCTCTCAAAATCCTTCCAATAGCCTCAACAGGCTTCACCTTGTATTGGTGCTCAGGAGCTCACCATTTCAAGGTGGGGGGTACTGTCACAACCATGGCAATTCACTTCCTTGGATCCCCATATGGCATATCAAGCCACAGCCCTTTTATGGCCAATTGGCCATATCCATCACCAGTGGCCAATATGGCCACGTCATCAGCTCATGGACCATTTATGGCCATTTGTGTTTTGGGGCCTTCATGGCCCTTCACCTCAATCCAGCACCCATAGCGGCAATTTATGGCCAAATGGGTATTTCTGGTCATTTCCCTCAAAACCAGGGGAAATGGCCCAAATGGCTGTTTTTGGCCATTTGGGCTCATAATGCGCATTTGCGCATTTTTGCGCATTTTGCGCATTTTTGCGCATTTGCACATTTTTGCGCATTTTGCGCACTTTTGCGCATTTTGCGCACTTTTGCGCATTTGCGCACTTTTTGCGCATTTTGCGCACTTTTGCGCATTTTGCGCACTTTTTGCGCATATTTGCGCACTTTTGCGCATTTTGCGCATTTTTGCGCACTTTGCGCATTTGCGCATTTTTGCGCACTTTGACGCAAAGTGTCCAAAAGACACTTTCCCGCCTTTTGGGCCAGTTTTTGGCTCAGAACCCAAAAGTGGCCAAAAACCCCAAAAGGCCCAGAAACACCATTCCAAGCTCTGAAGCCATTACATCCATCCTTTTCCCTCTGCCTTTCCATCTCAAGACCTTTGGACGTAATCTTCTTGCCAATCAACCAATATGCCATAAATGATGTTATATATCATTGTGCATCATTTTTCAACAGCAATTCAATGGTGGCAATATCAAATGTTCACTTCAACATTCCAACATCTCATCACGTCATCAAGGCACCCAATCATTCAGAGGAATCATCAAGGCTCAAGAGCAAGTGTTTCAGCGTCAAAGACCAATGACGCCATCAAGCAGTCATTGGTTATTCTCACTCCAAGTATTCATTCCAAGGGAATACTTTCAATTCATTCTCAAGTGTATTCAAGAGGCAATGCCAAAAAGAAGTTGTCAAGTGTCAAAGCTCCACTCAATCCATCTTGGCAACCATATTCATTTCAATACAGTCTGGATCCATCAAGACCTGTATTTCATTTTCAATCATGGGAAATTCATTCAACCCAATTCAATTTCAATATTAGCCAGCTGTATCAGTTCCCAAAACAATCCATACAGCCTCAAGGATCAATACAGATCAGTTTTCAGCCTGAAGAACTCAAGCTCCCAACTTTTCACATATACCGGCTACCCTTTCCACCCTGGGGGGTTTTCCCCAGTTAATTAATATATTTTGATTTTATTTTATCTCTATTTTCTTTTCACTTTTAGTTAAGCAAATACTGATATTATTAAGTCAGTCATTTAGCACTTTTCTCTTTTCTCTTTCTTCGCCTGTCAATGGATATTTGGTGGTCATATCCTTACTAATTCCATTATTCATTTTTGGCAGGTTGAAACAGTGATTAAGGACTTACTTGGTTGGCTCTTTGGCCATTTGGCTTCCCCTTCCTCTTTTGCATCTCATCTTGTACCTGCATATCTTTTAGAGGAATTCATTCTTATTATTTTTATTCTTTATCCTTTTGGAGTCTTCCAAGTGAGTTCCCTGATTGCTGAGTGCCAGGCCACTCTTGTATTTCTGTCCAAGAGCCCCTGTGACAGCTGGAAAGACTGGGTGCTCCCTGGAAAATTCCTCTTTAAGTTTTACTTCCACTGCATTCTTTCCTATCAACTTAATTATAGTGAAGGGCCCTACAAAGGAGTCTCTCATCTTCTTGGGTCCTGTAAGATTATGAAAGTTTAGTGTAGACACTAGCACCTGGTCCCCTTCCTTCAAGTCAGGTTCCATGTGTGTCTTGTCCCACCTCTGCTTATTATATTCTTTTGCCTCAGCTATGAATTTGGCAGCTGTGTCACAAGCCCTCTTCCACATGTCATAGAAGTCCTTGGCTGTGGGGTGGATGGTCAGAAGATTCTTCTTCAAGTGATCCACAGGAAACAGGGGATTCCACCCTTTCTCTACCAGTGCAGGTGTTTTTCCTGTGGTATAGTGCTGGCTTGTATTATAAGCCAGTTGAACAGATGGTAGAATGTTAACCAAGTCATGGGTGTATCCCTCATGGTCCTTGTATTCCATGCCATAGGTACAGAACCTTCTAAGAATGTCCTCCATTGTCTGGATCATCCTTTCAGCTAGGCCATCTCTTTGTGGATGGTAAGCTGTGGAGAATGCAAGCTTGGTGCCAAGAATGTCATACAAGTTGGCCCAAATCTCAGATGTGAATTTCGGGTCCCTATCACTAATGATTATTTTGGGGACTCCACAGGTAGATATGATGTTATTCCAGAATAACAGAGCAGTATCCATGGCTGTATCCTCTTTATGGCATGGTAGACAACTCATGCTCTTGCTGAACCTATCAACTATGATTAGGCAGGCATTGTAGTTTTCTTTGCCTCCTGGGACAAGTCCTGTGACCCAGTTGATATTGACAGTCTCCCATGGGTGTTTGGGTTCCTCTATATGTTTAAGTAACCCATACTTCTTCCTTTGTTTTCTATTTGCCTTTTGGCATCTTTCACAAGTGTTGATGTATTCACTCAACTCTTGTTCCCACTTGATCCACCAAGCTGTGCTTGCTACCCTCTCATTGGTCCGGTACTCACTCATGTGTCCCATATAGGGGCAGTCATGGCATTCCTGCAGGATCAGAGTGATGTGGTCTCTTTCTACCACTGTGAGTGCACTTGTGTGCTTATCTCTGTGGTAAAGCAGGCCATCTACAAGGAAGGACTTGTTATCCTTATAGTCCCTCAACCAGAGTTCTTCCAGTTGGAATTCCAGTTCTGGACTCCAGTATTTTTGTAGAAGGAGCTGTAGTAATATGACACACTGTTTGTTTTTGGCATAAGACTTCAATACTGCACTGAAAAATTCATTTTGCTGCTCTGAGGAACTTATTCCCAGTATGGGAGTTCCCATTCTTTCTGAATCAGTGCTTCCCCTGTCAAGGGTACCACTTCCTGGTGCCCATTCAGAGAATCTGAAGTTCTTCCTCCTATCTATTTCCATGAAATGGATAGGAATCTTGGCTGCAACTTCAGGGTCTTAAGCTGGATTACTCCTGACATTATCCAGTGGCCATCTGCATTGGTATTAATTTTACCATCTTTCTATATGATGGTCATATTCCCTCTATACTCTTGGATGGCTATTTGCCAGCTCAAAATGTGTCAATTTGTAGTCTTCATGTTCAGTAAAGACTTCAAGGCTGTGCAGTCTGTGTAGACTTCAAAGACTGCACCCTCCAGATAATAATGAAGTTTTTCCAGAGCTTAGACTAGGCATAGATATTCAGTCTGGGTGGCCCCACCCTGGCTTCTGAATCTTTCAGTTTCCTAGAGATGTAACATATTACTCCCTCTCTTGGTTCACCATCTACAATTTGTCTTTGGTAAAGGGCTGCTCCTAAGCCTTGGCTACATGCTGAATCTATGTATAACTTGAATGGTAGTTCAAAGTCGGGCCAGATGAGCACAGGTGCATTTGTGAGTTCATATTTTATCCTATCATATGCATCTCTCTTTTCCTTGGTAATCTCAAAAACTTCATCTTTTAAACATAACTTGTGTAAACTAATAGTTATGTGTGGAAGTTTTCTGATGTGGTTTCTATAGTAGCTAGCAGGCCCAAGGAAATATTGCATCTCTTTGATTCTCTTTGGTACTGGCTTTTGCAGTACTGCTGCTACTTTATTCTGGTCAATTGCCAGACTAAGACCTGAGACTTTATGTCTTAGAGCTAGTAGCTCTTGTTGGCCAAAATTACTCTTTTTTAGTGAGATTTTAAGATTGATGGGTGTAAATTTACTTAGCACTCTGTCTATTTATTGTACATGGTCTTCCCATGTCTCTGAGTATATAATGATATCATCAATACATACCACCATCCAGCATTCCAATATTTCCTCTTGAAATACTGTCTCCATCATTCTTTGGAAGTGGGCTGGTGCATTTTTGATGCCAAATGGCATCCTGTGTCACAGGGGCTCTTCTAAGTGAACAGGGCCTGGCACTCAGTAAACTGGGACTCACTTATGGAGGGCTCAAAGATATGATAAGAAGGGATACACTTAATAGTGTTAAAGATGAATTACTAAAAGAATAAATATAAGAAAGCAGCAACAAAGAATAAGAATAAATAAATGGAAGAGCCAACCACAAACAAGTCCAAGTCCACTGTTTAAACCTTTCAGAATGGAAAGAGAAGGGTTAATAAGGATATGGCCACCCAACTCATACTGTACAGGCAAAGAAAGAAATGCAAAGACTAACTTAAAATTAAATAATTATAATACCCAAAATAAGGATAAGAATTACTATGAAATAATAAATAAACTAAATTAATTAACTGGGGAAAAGTCCCCAGGGGGGAGAAAGAGGGGCTGGTATATGTAAGAAAGACCAACCCTGGTCCAGAGGAAGAATTTTCATGAGAGTATTGAATTATTGAATTGAGTCAGGCCAATACAGGTCCTGTACAGCTGTACAGAACCTGTACAAGAGGTGTGGTGTATTTGAGTGATCATACAGTTTCATACTGGTGTATTGAAACTGTATTTGGTGAATCCAACCTGTACAGGTATTGACAGGCTGTATTGAATGTACCAAACTGTATGCATGTTTCAGAATGAAGATTGCTGAAACTGAATGCTGATGCAGATACTGGATTTGCTGATTTGAGGTGTTTGAGTGGGTGTATGAATGAATACCCTTACCCCTGATGGATGATTGTTACAGTATCCCCCTCTTGAAACTGGTGGGCTCCTGAACACCATAATACCCTGCCACTGTTGAGTGGCATCTCAATATCCCCACATTTTTTCAAAAAAATTTCTTTTTAATTTTCTTTTCCTCTTGGCCATTATCCTGAAAATCCTTATTCACTTCTTCTCTGTCAAATTCAATTGATTCCCCCCTTTTTTCCAAGTTTTGAGTAAGTATTCCACCTTGAAATATGCTTTTGTCTTCTTCTGACTCAATTAACCATGCCCTTGGGATGTGGCCTTGGGATATATCCCAGAATAAGGGCCACTGAGCTCTTGTGCTCAAAAAATGATGCCCAATGAGTATATGAAGTGTCGTCATTGGGCAAGGCTTAATCAAATGAAATCTTGAAAAAATTTCCTCCAAGGGGTCTTGTCCCCATTGTCCATGGAAATGGCCTCAAACAGCCCTCAAAAGTGCTTTGGGATGTGGCCTCTACCCTGATGAATTTTGATATTTTTTTGATTTTTATGGCCTTTTGGGCCTTTTTGGGTGCTTTGGTGAATTTGGTCATTTTATGATTTTTGGCCATTATTGGCCATTTTACGTCTTTGGGGTCCTACGGTCTGCGGGCCGTACGCCACAGTCCATGGGGGCTATTGGAGGCCCCAAGGACTGAAATGGACCCCCTGGGCCCAAATTTGATGGGGACCCAGGGGTGCAAGGGGGCCATAAATTGGCCCAGAGTCCAAGAAACCCACCTTTATGGCCTGGACCCATTGATAGGGTCCAGGGTCACCAAGATCATGGCCTCCCCAAAGATGCAGGGGAGGCCCACAGTGATGAATGCAGCCCCAAAGGGGCTTTGAGGGGGGGGCCATAAATGAGTTATGGCCCCATTCTTGAGGTCAATTTCCTTTGGATTGAAATGGACTGATTTGGACGTCTTGAATCTTCTGCTTCTGCATTGCCGAATTCAACCGGTATGAAGATGAACCAAATAATGACTTCCGTTAAACTTTTGATGATTGGGTAGAGAAACTAGTTTCCTTGTCCTTGTTGTGTTTGGATTGATTTCTATTCCCACTCTTATACTACTAAAAAATGAAAAATAATGGAACCTCCCAATACATGATTTGGGAGGGGATGCTGCTGCTTTAAAGAAATAAAAGGAAGAAAGAAAAATAAAAGAATAAGAGAAAATGAGAGTAAAAAAATAAATAAAGAAAAATCCTGATGGTTGGTCCTTCCTGTGGTGAGTTGCTTGATTCTGGCCAAGAAGTGTCTGAAAAATGAAAAACAAGCATTTGATGCTCACAGAGTGGCCAAGGTAATGTTTTTACAAGAAGTAGAACCCTCAGAGATGCATACCAGGAGATGGAACTTACTTTCATAACTTCCACTCCCCACCAAGCACCATAAAATTGAAACGAATTTGCCATAAATGACTTCTGACATGAATTGCCATAAATGACTTCTGAAATGAACTGCCGTAAATGACTTGAAGTAATGAATGTCTTGAATTATGATGATTGGCATAAATTGAAATGATAAATAAGGGAAAAGAAAAAGAGAAAGAAAGAAAACATTTGGCCATATCTTGAAAAGGTCCAAATGGAGGGTATTGATGTTGTATGCTTCCTCAACCTGTCCAAAGAATTGACAAGTGCTCACAAAGTGGCCAAGGTGATGCTTACAACAACATATGGGTAGAATACCCCCTTAAAGGTGCATGCCAGGAGAGGAACTTACTTTCATAACTTCTTCTCCCCACCAAGCACCATAAATCAAACTCTTGAGGTATTTGGACCAGGCTTGTCTGGATATAATGAATGGAAATCCTTGACAAGATCTGGTGAGTTGGTAAGGCTTGAAGCTGGTTCCCAAGTGGTTCTTTCTGGGTCTTCACTGAATCCTTTCCACTCTACAAGATACCATAATTTACCTCTTTTGAGTTTTGAGTCCAGAACCTGAGCCACTTCCCATTCTTCTTGCTCCTCCACTAGGATTGGTGGTGGTGGCAATTGGTGTCTATTTGGGATAGTTGAATGCTTGACTGGTTCTAATAAGGACACATGAAAGACAGGGTGAACTGACTTCCATTGCTGAGGCAACTTGAGGTTATATGCATGGCTTCCAATCTTCTTCAGAACTTCAAAAGGTCCCAACCATCTTTCTGATAACTTCTTGGTGGGTCTTGTGGTCTTGATGTTCTTGGAGGATAGCCATAATCTGTCCCCAGGTTGGAAATCAGGTGGAATTGCTCTATTTCTATCTGCATACTTCTTGAATCTCCTTATTGCTGACTCTAATTCTTCTTTGGCAACTTGCTGTACTGATTGGAGTTTTGTTGATACCTTTCCAGCAGGTGAGTCTTGAGAAATATGGATTGAATCAAAGCTGGGATTTCTTCCATAAATGGTGAAAAAAGGTGATTGCTTGGTTGATGAATGTTCTGCATTATTATAGCCAAATTAAGCCAGAGGGAGCCAGGTGTACCAGTCATCTTGATGATAGCTGACATACATCCAAAGGTACTGTTCTAGTATCTGATTTACCCTCTCTGTCTGTCCATCTGTTTCAGGGTGAAAGGCAGTTGAAAGATCTCTTGATATCTTGAGCTGCTGACACAATTGAGTCCAAAATGATGAAACAAATAAGGATCCTCTATCACTGATGATACTGACTGGAAGGCGATGCTTGGAAAATACATGACTAATGAAGATTTGAGCCAAGTCCAGAGAAGTGATTTCTCCATAAGTTGGAATGAAGATTGCCATTTTTGAGAATCTGTCCACAGCTACTAAAATTGAATCAAAGTTGTTTGACAGTGCCAATTGAGTGATGAAGTCCATTGATAATGAATTCCAAGGACCAGACGGAATTGAAAGAGGCTTGATTAATCCAAACTGCTTGTGATGAATGTTCTTGTTTCTTGAACATTGCTGACATGAGGACACATAGTCCTTGATGAATTGGTTCATGCCAGCCAAATAAAAATCCCTCTTGATGAGCTTTAGGGTCTTCTCCTGGCCAGGATGGCCAGCCAATGGTGAGTCATGACGCTTTTGAAGAATGTTGAGTTGAAGTTCTTCATTGCTTGGGATTACCACTCTATCTTTGAATAATAATAACTTGGCTTGAGGTTCAAGAGAATAATCTGGAACTGATTCACCTCTTGCTAGTTGCTTGAGTATTTCTTTATAGTCTTTGTCTTACCATACTTCTTTTTCAATCTTGTCCACTAAATCTGAGAAAATCTCCACTTTGATTGAGAAGAATCTTGACTCTTTAATTCAATTTTGCTTCAGTACTTGATGAAAATTTTGAGGATTCTTGCTGATGAAGTCCACCCCCCTCTCTGTGTACACGTCGTCCCGACGTGACAAGGAATCTGGTAAAGTGGCCAGCCTGCCTGGGTGGTAAGTGATAGTGAAATGAAATTCTGAGAGAAATTCAGCCCAACGGGCCTGACAACGAGTAAGAACTTTGGAAGACATGAAATACTGCAGGGAAGAGTGGTCTGTCAAGACCTCAAAAGAATTGGAAAGAGAAAGAAGAAATGCTCTCCAGCGCTTGAGAGCCCAAACTATGCCAAGGAGTTCCTTGTCATTAATTTCATAGTTCAGATCAGCTGGGAGAGGCTTGCGACTATCAAATGCAATGGGGTGCTTTCCTTAGTCATTCACCTGACTCAGTACGGCACCTAATGCATAATCAGAAGCATCAGTCTCTACAATAGTAGGCAGAGATGGATTGAAATGGGATAGGATAGGAGCAGAGGTGAAAGCTTCTTTGAGTTCTTGAAACTGACTAAGAGCTTCCTCATTGAAGATGAAAGGAGAATCTTTTTTGAGAAGGGAAGTGAGAGAAGTGATTTTCTTAGAATAATTTTTAATGAAACAACGATAAAAATTGGCAAAGCCAAGAAAAGATTGAAGGGCCTTGATGCTTTTGGGCTGAGGCCAATTGAGGATTTGCTGAGCTTTTGAAGAATCCATCTTGAGGCCATCACTTGAAACAAAATAGACCAAGTATTCCACACTTGAGGCATGGAATACACACTTGGAGGCTTTGGCAAACAATTTATTTTCTCTGAGTCTTTGGAGGACAGAGGTCACATGTTTGACATGATCTTCCTCAGAGCTTGAGAATACCATAATATCATCTAGATAAACCACAAGAAAAACATCCAAGAAATCTGCAAATATATCATTTACAAGATTCTGGAAAGAAGCAGGAGCATTGGTCAAACCAAATGGCATGACCAAATATTCATAGCTACCATACTTGGTTCTGAAGGCAGTTAAGTGCTCATCCCCCTCTTTGATTCTCAGAAGGTTATATGCACCACGCAAATCTATCTTGGAGACGATATTGGAACCGTTGAATACGGTAAGAAGCTGGTTCATAGGAGGAAAAGGGTATCTGTTCTTCCTAGTGACAGCATTGAGTTTGCGGTAGTCAACACCCAAACAAAGACCTCCATCCTTTTTCTTGACAAAAAGGACAGGTGCTCCTGTTGAAGAGGAGTTTGGTCTTATGAAACCTTTCTCTACATTCTCTGAAATGTAGGCCTGCAGTGTTTCTGACTCTTGATTTGATAATGAGTAGATAACACCAATTGGAGGTAGAAGACCCTCCAATTCAATATGGTGATCACAGGCAAGGTGTGGAGGAAGCTTCTCTGCTTTCACCTTGGAGAATACATCCAAATATTGGTGATAAGCAGGAGGAACAACCTTCAACACAATTTCAATTTCTTCTAACTCTTCCTCCTCATCCCACTGCTCCCCCAGGGATGCATGAAAAGATAAGGGAGGAAGGTCCATATCCCCTTGAAAGAGATGAAATGAAGATATGGCAACATCTCCTCCAACATCCTTTATCTCTTTGAAGACTTCATCTCTTAATGGAATTAATGACTGAGAGGGAATGATGGAAGGGTTATGGACAGAAGAAGGAAGGGAAGGTGTCTTAAGTTCACCAGCCAGAGCAACACTGTTGACAGCAGTGGCTAAGTCATTACTAGTAGAAGGAATAATACCACTAGAATCCTTATGACTAGAATAATAGGTGATCAATCCATTTTTCCAATCAATAATGGGATTAAAATGGTAAAGGAAATAATAGCCCAATATCAGGTCTTCTCCCTTGGGTGAATCTATGATAAAGAAGTCCCATTCAAAGCTTGGGAAGGAAGGCAAGTCAACTACCCACTTGGTATAATGGGTAATGAACAAGGCAGGGGATTCATAAAAATCCAAAATGAAAAGAGGAATCTTTTCAGGGAGCTCTGACAGAGTCAATGAGTACTTGAGAACAAAATTCTTTGCAATAAAAGAGTTTGTAGCACCAGAATCAATGAGAATACTATAAAAAATATCAGAGACAGAAGAGAAAATAACAAATTTTAAAAATTTCTTGACACTAGTATTCAAAGTGCACAATTGTGCTCTTGAAGGAAATAAGTCAGAACCATTGAACACATCATGATTCCCACTCAGGCTTTTCCCTGCTTGCTAGGGAAGCCTCTTGATGATGACCCAGGCTTGTTCTGCGGTCTCTTGAAGCATTTTTCAATTGGGTACTTTCCACCACAATAAGTACATAACCCCTCTTGAATCCTCCTCTCCTTTTCAGAACCAATTAATTTATTGTCCTTATTGAGGAGAGCAGAATGGGGTTTGTCCTTCCATGATTGAGATTGCTTGCCCTTCTTGTTCTTCTTCTGGTGAGGCCTCTTTGAAGATGAATTCTGAGGAGAACTTGAGGGATTGGATCCATTAACAGGAAGCTTCTTCTCTTGATTAACACCCTTTTCTTTTTGCCTCTCATGATATCTTGTGTCTAATTCTAAAGTGACATCCATAAGTTCTTGAAGAGTATCAAAATTTCCAGGGTGAGAGACCAACTGATCCAATAATCTTGATGCCAATCCTCTCTTGTAAACATGGATGTAAGCTCTTTCACCCCAATCTCCAATTCTTGACATTAAGCTTCTGAAATCTGCAATGTACAAGGATACATGACCACTTTCCTTCATCCTCAAATTGTCCAGCTCTTGTTCAGCTTTCCTGACTTCATTGGGGTCACCAAACAGAATGAATAATTGAGATTCAAATAATGGCCAATTATTGAGGAGTTAGGAAGGTTCTTTATTGGAAATATTCAAGAGATAGGGTTCAACCCACTTTCCAGCTCTACCAGTGAGAAACGAAGTTGAGTAAAGAACTTTCTTCCTGTCAGAGAAGAAATTTTCCGGATCATTATGGAAGATTCATTGACAGGATTGGATAAATCCTCTCAATTTATGAGCTTGAGTACCATCAAAAGAATCAGGTGCCTTCATGGATGGATTCTTGAAAGCAGGGGCTTTAGAATTGTCCCTGGGAGCAACTGCTTGAGTGAGTTGCCCCATGAATTGAGTCATCTGCTCCATAATCTTGAGGAGACTTGGATCAGTTTGAGAGACAAGAGATTGACTAGAAAGGGCTATATTAGAACCCTGAGGCACCTCTGGAGCATTTGCCAAGGCATCTGCCACTTCAGATTCCACAGACTCTTCCCCCTCTTCATCTTCAACTTCCCCTTGTCTTGCTCTTGCACCTTCAGACATGCCAGGGTAGCCACCCAAAATTCCAGACAAGGATCTCGACTTTCTAGATTTCATTCCACCTCTTCTTGAGGGTGCTGCTCCTTCCATTGGTGGTCCTCTGTCCAAATTTGCACTCAGTTGATGAACTGATGGTGTGCGGTCAAGAGGAGCCCTTGCTGTAGTAGTGAGAACAGCTTGGATTCTTTGGGATCTAGTATTTTTGGCTGGGGGGCTATGCTGCACTCGCATTTTGAATAAAAATGAAATAAAACTTGATGGTATGAGAACAATAATCAGAACTGGGCCAAATCAATCACAATTAAAATCTTGATGAATCTTGAGGAGTCAATTCAAATCTTGAGGTGAAATCAAATTCAGTCAACAGTCAAATCAATTCAAACAATCAACAATCAATTTAAATCATATATCAATAATCTTGAGTAATTCAACAATCAATCAATATTCAATCAATAATCAATCAATCAATAAATCAGTGTCTTCAATATGAAATCAAGGTTTTGAGGAATCAATCTATCAATTTAAAATCTTCAGAAATCAATTCAATATCTTGATGAGTCAAAATCAGTCAATAATCAAATCAATTCTTGAGGATCAATAAAATATCTTGAGGATTCAAAGTCAATCAAAAATCAAAATCAGCTCTTGAGGATCAATGAATATCTTGAGAAGTCAAAATCAATCAATCCAATCCAAATAAGAATCCTGAGCCGCTGAATCAATAATCCAATGAATCCCAATGAATAATCCAATCAATTAGACCAATCAATAACTCCTAAAAGAACCTGAATAAGAACACAGAAAAAATTTGATTTGATAAAATGAAATGAAGTGAATGAAATGGTCAGCAATGATTAAGAAAGCAGAGAAAATCAATTTCATATGAATGAAATGAATGAGATGAAATTGATGAGAGAGAAAAATAATAATCATTAAAGATCATTAAGTCATAAAAGAGATCATAATTGATGAATGAGCAAAATGAATATAAATGAATGAAAAGAAAGAATCAAATATGAGTTAATTAATTTAATGTCACAGGGGCTCTTCTAAGTGAAGAGGGCCTGGCACTCAGTAAACTGGGACTCACTTATGGAGGGCTCAAAGATATGATAAGAAGGGATACACTTAAGAGTGTTAAAGATGAATTACTAAAAGAATAAATATAAGAAAGCAGCAACAAAGAATAAGAATAAATAAATAGAAGAGCCAACCACAAACAAGTCCAAGTCCATTGTTTCAACCTGTCAGAATGGAAAGAGAAGGGTTAATAATTATATGGCCACCCAACTCATACTGTACAGGTGAAGAAAGAAATGCAAAGACTAACTTAAAGTTAAATAATTATGATACCCAAAATAAGGATAAGAATAATTATGAAATAATAGATAAACTAAATTAATTAACTGGGGAAAAGTCCCCAGGGGAGAGAAAGAGGGGCTGGTATATGTAAGAAAGACCAGCCCTGGTCCAGAGGAAGAATTTTCATGAGAGGATTGAATTATTGAATTGAGTATGGCCAATACAGGTCCTGTACAGCTCTACAGAACCTATACAAGAGGTGTGGTGTATTTGAGTGATCATACAGTTTCATACTGGTGTATTTAAACTGTATTGGGTGAATCCAACCTGTACAGGTATTGACAGGCTGTAGTGAATGTACCAAACTGTATGCATGTTTCAGAATGAAGATTGCTGAAACTGAATGCTGATGCAGATACTGGATTTGCTGATTTGAGGTGTTTGAGTGGGTGTATGAATGAATACCCTTACCCCTGATGGATGGTTGTTACATCCTGGTATACTCATATATGCCCATATGGCATATTATACTGAGCAATTTCATGGAGTTTGGTTTAACTCCATTTTGGTGGAAGCCTTTCATAAAATCCATTTGGGTTATTTATTTGGCTTTTGCCAGTATATCCAAGGCATGAGGTATCCTGGGTATACGGTACCTGTCTGCTTTTGTGTAGTTATTCAGAGCTCTGAAGTCTCCACACAGTCTATACTTTCCATCATTCCAGGTGATTAGGACAGGAGTGGTTATTTCCACTATTTCATCATGTCCAATCTTTCTTATGACATCCATGTCCAGGAGTTCATTGATATTTTTTTCAATTTCTTTCCTGGTTTCCAGACTTACTTGATAAGGAGGTCTCCTGAGAATGGGTGGACAAGGTCTTTCCACATCTAGATATGGCTCTATATCATGGCCTTTGATCTTTCCTAGTGGTTCTTCACCAATGGAAAATGCTGGTCTGTTTTTCCTCAGCATCTTCAGTAAACTTAGTTTTTGTTTACTGGTGAGGGTAGTGCTAAACTTGCCCTCTCTGAATTCATTCAGTAGCTCCTCCAGTGGGTCATGGGTAGATATTTGGTATATATCAAGTGAGGATTTCCTCTCCTTGTGGTACCAATGGTGTACGCTTGAGTCTATGTTGAAGCCGTAATTAGGCTATTTACAAGTAGAACTATGACTGTGTCACGTGGAAATAATTTTAAAATAAGATTTCCAATATGATATAATAGCTTATAATATAATAACAGGGTTCTACTATTGAAAAATAGTGGTGGTGAGTGCTATTGAGAACCCTGGGTGCAGTCTTAGCAGTTAGATTACTATAATAAGAACTACAATAATTAAAATTAAAATTATACCCTGATTATTACCCAAGAGTAAAACCGTTTTTGAAAGTTTACTACATAGTATATTCAAGAGCAGGATGAGGAAACAATTCTGGCTGTGAAAAGCCTCCTTTTTATCCTGAAATGGGGTGGAAAGGGTGCTAGACCTTTCCACGTAGAGGAAGTGGAGATTTTTCACCCTCTAGTACTGGCTTGTGGTTTGAAAACAGCCTGTATAGCCTGTATTGGGCTCAGATGTGGTTTTGAAACCACATCTCGGCAGTTTTCACCAATACAGGGGGAAACATTTCATCTGGGGACCTCAGAGCCTGGTTCTGACGTGTATGACGTGTAGAATGCTGTACAGAAACTGTATGGGACCCCAGTATTGACTGACATATGGGGTATTGAAGTAAAAACAATCTTCCTTGTCTATTTGACACCTCATATTGATGGTTATGAGATATTATCCCATGGCAAGGCTGTATATGACAGCAGGTGGGAATCTGACCTTAAAACAGCCATACATTTCTCGATTCTTGAGATATCAACCTCAAAATTGGTTCAGTGTGTAGCCCTGTATGAGCACTTCACAATGGTACCTCATTTGATATGGGTATCATTCAATATGGCAAAGCTATCCCATGTACAAGACTTTTGTACATTTGCGTGGTATAGGCAAAAAGCTGTATTGAGCTTATTTGCCCCATAACCTTTGTTCTAGTTGAGATATGGGGAAATGAATGACACCATCAGATAGCCCTGATTGTGCCCTTTCCAAAAAGACCCCACTTCAAGTATCTCACACTAAAACTGTAGAAGTTAGATGAGAGGTGAATGTTTCGTTCACCCTTATTTGGCCTGAAAGTGACCATAACTCCAGTAATATTGGTGCTAGCTCAGTTTGGCTGGTACCATTGGATAGCGCTGGCTTAGAGCTTCATTTTGAGTACCCATTTGATGGGGTTAAGTCTCTCTTCTAGATTTTAGATGAGAGGTGAAAGTTAAGGTTTATGCTCAGCAATAACTTTGAGCAGGAATAACTTTGTTATTCTTTGTCCTATGGTGATGGGTCTTATATTTTCAGAAAGAGGTTAGTTTCCTCTTTCATTTGATACCTTTTGAGCTGATTTGGCTCAGCTCCATGTTTTGGTGGTATCTTGGCTATACCATTGGTTTATGGTATTTTGGCTGTCATGCTTGTGCTCTGGTTTTGAGTCACAGGCTGACATACCCTCCCTCTAAAAAAGCCTCATCATTGATGAGACTGTTCAGTCCTCCTAGAGGCTCTGTGTGAGCCTTAGAGGTAATTTCATATACCCAAAAGACCACAAATACAAAAATAACATATTAATATAAATAAAATAAATTTATTCATATTATTAATAAAAATCAAAATATAAATAAAAAATTATATTAAAAATAAAAAAAATTAATTGAAATTTAAAAATAAAAATACATTAAATTTTGTACGTATAAAATTACATTTATACTTGAAATAATTAAGTAAAAATGAAATTTTAACAAAATTGTGAAAAAATAAATAAATTTGGAAAAAAGTTAAATAAAAATTATTATGACTTTTTATCCAATAAATAAATAAACAAAAATTATTTCACCATTGGATTCCTCATAAAAAATCAGGTGGGGTCACCTCTGAGTGAAATTCTTGTAACTCAACTCTAAATAAGCTTAAATTAAGTTTTTAGTATTTTCAATACAAAAGTTGAAAATACTCAAAACTTGAATTTAATTCACACTACATGTGGTGTTAACCATCAATTTTTGTGTTAAAATTGAGGTGTTGTGTTGAGTTTAGAAGCTATGAGGAATTGAAGTATTTTCAATTGAATTCAATTGAAATGTCAAAATGTGCACATGTATTACATAAGTGAACTTTGATTTACATATGAGGTGTCAATTATTACTGTATTGTACTGTAAAATTGAATTGAATTACATATGTAAATTATAAGTATAATACATGATGAGGAATTAAAGGAAAAATAAATTGGAAAGATTAAAGTTGGGGGGAAAAGGAACTCCAGCTCTAAGGGGGAGCTAGACCCCCAAACTCCTTGCTGACAGGTGTGGGATGTCAAAATTCACGCAAAGGTTCATCACTTTTGGCCTGGAATTGAGTTACAGGGTCTGTGGACTCAATTGATGATGAGGTTTTCATACCAACTGGGGTAGTTTTAGCTGTTTCCAAGAGGGTAAAACTATCCTTAAAATAAAACAATCATAGTAAAAACAGTTTAAACTGATTTCTACGCCTCTGACACACATTCTGACGTGTTTTGAAGGCTCTAGGCCTGGTATTGCTATAGTAATGGCTGATTTAAGGGTCTAAAATGGCTAAGAATGGCTTAAACCAGCCCTTTTTGGTCTAAACCAGGGTTCAATGATGCCATAATTGGGTTTTCTGTTGTCAGACTGTTTTACACGACTGAAAAGAGTAAATTCTACTTTTGGAGTAAGAGAATTGATGGCTATAAAAGAATGTCTTCTGTGCCCCACTTTTCTCTTCATGTTAGAATCTTTTCCTTTTATAATTAGCTTAAACATTGTTAAACCAATCAATAAAAGATATCAACTACCTTTATTCAATCATTTCGAGCCTTTTAAACACGTTAAAAAATTATTATAATCATTGTTTGTAACTTTTATAATCATTTTTACCCCTGAACCACCCCAAAAGTGAATTAAAGCATCTTTCATCACTGTAAACGTTGTCACTTTGTTTCCAAATTCACTCTGGTCACTTTTGGGCGTGTTTTCTCTTTAATATTCTTTTTAAAGACTTTGTTCATTAATTAATTTCTTGCAATTCTTTTCTCAATTAATTCCAATTGAAATTGCTCTTGAAGAAATTTCTTTTGTAGCCTTAAAATATCTCTTGTAGAGTATTTTTTGGATAAATTTTTATTGTTGGTAAAACAATAAATCTTTATAATATTATTTTTTTATACTAATAAAGTTATAAACAATAAAATTGGCGTGTTTTCTCTTAAAAATAATATTCTTTACTATCTTCAATTGAGTTTTACCTTATACAAATTTTGAGGACAGGAAAAGTACTTGATTTTTAATCAAAGCTTCATATCCACACCTTACATTTGGAAGTCCATCTGTGATATCTTACCTGTGACATAATTTTTTACTCTTTTTAAATCTTTTATCTTATATTGAAAAATTCAAAAACATATAAAAAATACTTATAATTAAAAAAAAAACCATAAAAAATAATTTTTTTCATATTATAAGTGAGGCTTAAATTTTTATTTCTTTTTTGAAATATCCTTTTTTTACTTAAATAATTGGTTTTTTCATTAATTTTAGTGTCTGAGAATGTGGTAAGACAAGTAAACATTGAAACAGCCTCAACAGTCACCAGCATTATTCCTGCTAGTACTATTAATTCAGACCATAATAGTACTGTTGTTGTGAATCATAATAACCAACCTGAACCAATATCTTCTTAATTGATTAACTCGGACATAGGTAATACTCTCCAGAAAGCCAAATATTTGGCCAATAGTAAGTTTTTTGACGTAAAATTACCATTTTAAGCCTTTTTAACCATAATTAGGCCTTCAACCAGGTCAGGAGCCAGCTATAACCCCTCAAGCAGCTCCCAGAAAGGTAATAGATGTGATTATGGCAGAGGCCAATCAGGTACAGAAGGAAAAGGGTCAGTTGATGACTTCCAAACAACTAAAATTTGTCTTTCTGAAGCTGATAATACCATTTTACCTTCAAAAAGAGCTGACACCACCACAACAAGCCTCTGTGGACATATACAAAGCCAGCCACAGTGCATACAACAATGCACTTCAATTCAAGGAGTACCATATCCTTGCAGACCTATGGAAGAATTGCATGAATTCTTACCTAACTGGGAGAAAATTCCTGGGCCATCCCAACACTTGCAAATTGCTCAATGGATGGCATCCATTGATGGAGAAGAAAAACATGATTCTGTTGACACTAGAATGGAGGAAAAACAACCCTCCACCACCCAAACCACTGCCAAAAACAGCCCCAGTGGCCAGCACCAGCAATCCTAACATGAAAAAACAGGCACAAGTTTCAAACAAGGGCAACGGGAAGGCACCAGCCCCAAAGCCTTACAGCCAAGGATACAGAACTCCAAAGATTCAGCAGGATGCCATGGAAAATGTATTTCAGATGGCCAGAACCATGATGGAATTACAGAAGAAGGAGGAAGCCAGATTAAGATTTCAGAAATGATTTCTGATATATTTGATTCCATCCCCGAGTTGTATGATGCTTTAAATGACGTGAAAAAACATCTTTCTGATAAAAATGAAACCCTTTTCAACAACATTAAAACAAACAACCTGAGTCTTTGCCAAATTAATGAAACACTTATGTGTTTTGAAAAAGTTTTAAGAACAATTAAAATTTCCAATAATGATAATTCTTTTGACAATAAAATAAATGAGCAATCTGCCATTATTAAAGAATTAACAGATAAATATTCTAAATTTAATATTGATGACATAATTGAAACAAGAATTAAACAAGCCATAAATATTATCAAAACAGATAACAAGAAAGTCCTTGATGACATTTCAAATTCTTTTACTGAAGTAAAGACATATACCATTTCCTTGAAAAAGTGTTTTGATGCTTCACAAGAAGAAGTATCAAAATTATCAATGAAATTGAATCAATTCACTGCTGATAATACAAGACAGACAGAGTTATGGCAAGAACTGACACATAAAAAAGACATGTATAAAATTGAAGTAATGAATTTAATACAAAGCTTCCAACATGAATACAGAAATTCCCAAAGGTGTAGCAACAGTAAAATAAATGACATTGAACAAATACTGAACACCTTACCAAGAATGTCTACACCTCTAAATCAAAATGAGGGCACAAGAATTCCAAATCCACAAGTATTGTATCATGATAATTCACAATTAAAAAATGAATTATCCACTTCTTTTCATAACTTGGAACCATCAATGGGCCAAGCACTCTTGAAAGAAGTTCCAAAACTTAAAGAACGGCCTCACTTCAGTGGTGAAGGAGAGTATGACCATATGGAATTCATTAGAGGTATTGACATGATCAAAGAGGATTTTGAATTACCACACAGATTGGTAACAGCCAGGTTTAACACCTTGTTTACCAGATCAGCTCACAGATGGTACATAAAAATAAGACAAGCACATGGACACCAGAGTTGTACTTGGTGGAAAACCGAAATCATCAACCAATGGGCAAATGATTCTTGGAGTTTTAAAGTTGAAACAGCCTTTGAATCTGCCAAATTTAATGCTGATAAAGACAAAGCTTTACCATGGTTTTTCCAACAAAAAGACAGATTAACAGCATTATATCCTGACATGTCAGAATTTATGATCCATAGAAAAATTCTGAGACAATGTGGAGGTGACTTAGAGCATGCTGTCAAAAGCAGGACTACTGAACAATCTTCAGCAAAGGATATTATCAATATACTAGAAGAAGTAACCACCAGAACCAAAATTGTTCTAGTAGGGTGAATCTCAAGACAAGGTTTAATACACCTTGGAAGGATGCTGTGGACAAAAACCCCAAAGAAAATTCTAGTAATATTAAGTATAAATCCGCAGATACAGTCAGAAAATGCCATATTTGCCAAAGCACCACCCATTTAGCCAATACATGTCCAAAAAGGGGGAAAATCAATGAGATTGACATTGAAAAGGAACCAGATGTTGAAAAAGAAGACATAATTGAAGACAATTCAGATGATAAGTCATCCATATTTTCTGAATCTTCAAAAGATATAGAAAATATCCATGCCACTTTTGACATCATGGAATCTTATTCCCACTTACCACATTTGAGCAATGGTCAAGTTGATTTATCAAAAGTTCAAGATGCACAACTTATGAAGACAAAACCAAACAGAGGAAAAGGTCATACAGCTGGTAACTCCTGTATAGCAGAGGTGGTGATTGACAACAAGCCCACCAAACTTTTGCTTGACCCAGGAGCCTTCTGCTTTTGTGTTGGAAAATCTTTTCTTAAGACTTGTGTACCAAATTTTGAAGACCAATTGTTACCAATTGATGGAATAAAAATCAACACTGCAAGTAACCCAATGAAGGCATTAGGAATCTTTGAGACCAATGTCATATTCCCACACCTAAATGGGAATTTAAGGATCACAGTTGAATTTGTTGTTATGGAAAATTGCTCTAGTACCCATTTTATATTGGGAAATGACTATTTAATCATGTATGGGATAGATTTACATAATAACAAATACAGATACTTTACTATTGGAGACAATAAGCGCCAAAAATTTGCCTTTTTACCATTTAAAAGACAAATTACAGTAAACAAAGTATCACCAGTCAACTTAGAGTTAGAGAAATTCAAGTCTGAACAGTTAAATGAGATTGAAATAAGCCTTCATCTGACTGATAAACAAGAAAATGAACTTTCTTCCCTTTTGTATGACCACAGAGGAGCATTTGCTACAGACAAAGAACCTCTAGGAGCAATTATTGGTCATGAAGTTGACATCATTCTTAACATTGAGAGACCTTATCCACCACTCTTAAGAAGACCTGCATATCCAGCAAGTCCAAAATAAAGAGAAGCTCTAGAAATTCGTATCAAATAACTTCTGGACCTTGGTGTAATAAGAAAAGTAGGCCACAATGAAGAGGTAGAAATAACTACACCGGTCATAGTGGCGTGGCATAATGGAAAATACAGAATGGTGGGGGACTTTAGAGCTCTGAACACTTACACTGTTCCAGGCAGATACCCAATACCAAAAATCCAAATTGCCCTTACTCAAATATCTCAAGCAGTGTATATAACCACTATGGATGCCTTTAAAGGATTCCATCAAAATGTGGTGAAACCAAGAGCAATAGAATACCTGAGAATTATTGTTCATTGTGGAGTTTATGAAAACTTGAGGATGCCCTTTGGTATCGAAAATGCACCTTCACACTTCCAAAGAATGATGAATGAAATCTTCCCTGAAGAACTCTCAGAGGGATGGTTAATCATTTACATTGATGACATTATTGTCTGTTCCAAGACTTGGGAGGAGCACATGTACAGATTATCCAGAGTTTTGACAAAAATTCAATCAGTAAACATGAAAATCTCCTTGAAAAAATGTCATTTTGGATTTAAAGAACTTAAAGCACTAGGACATGTTGTATCTGGTTTGTCCCTTGGAATTGACAAAAACAAAGTTGCAGCAGTATTGCTAAAACCCATGCCTCAGAATAAGAAGGAAATTCAGTCATTCTTAGGTTTTGCAGGATATTACAGGCAACACATTAAAGATTTTTCATCCATAGCAAGACCACTTTATAAATTGTGTGACAAAGACACAGTATTTGAAATGACTGTTGACAGAGTCAAAGCTTTTGGATATCTAAGAGGAGCCTTGACCACTGTCCCACTCTTACTGATGCCAGACTTTAAATTGCCTTTCAAACTGTATATTGATGCATCAGGGGATGGACTAGGTGCTGCACTTCACCAAGTTCAGATCATAAATGATAAACCTGTAGAAGGACCCATATGTTTCATATCCAGGCATATCAAACCAACTGAAGCCAGATATGGAGCAGGTCAGATGGAATGTATATGTCTTGTCTGGGCCTTGGAGAAATTGAACTACTTCTTAGAGGGATGTGCTTTTGAGGTGATAACAGATTGTACAGCTTTCAAATCACTTTTAAACATGAAAACACCCAACAGACATATGCTCAGATGGCAAATAGCCATACAAGAATACAGAGGCAATATGACTATTGTTCATAAGGATGGGAATATTCATAAGAATGCACATGGACTAAGCAGATGGCCATTACCAAATAATATTTGCAATCCTGCTTATGTGCCAGAAGAAGCTTCACCACAAATTCTAATAGAAGGAATAAATGTTACAGACTTAAACACCACCTTCTTTGAAGAAGTCAGAAACAGTTACACTCAAGATAAGAATTGTAGCATCTTATGCCAATTACTTAACAAAGACTGTAAAGACAACTCTCTAATACATGCCTTGGATGAAGTATGGAGAAAATCTTATGATGAAGGAAGATTTCACCTACTGGATGGTATAGTTTACCACAGAACCAAGCATACATGTGTCATGACAGTTGTAGACAGGTCACTAATCAATCTTGTACTGAAAGAATGCCATGATAGTCCCTTTTCAGGACATCTGTCTGAAGACAGAACAAGAGAAAAAGTAAAGGCCTGCATATGGTGACCAATGTGGAAGAAAGATGTTACAGAGTATTGCAAAACCTGTGACAGATGCCAAAAGGCAAATAAATCCACTGGCAAGAGACTTGGAAATATGATAAAAATTCAAGAACCAAACAGACCTTAGGAAATTGTCCATCTGGATTGGGTAACTGGCCTACCACCAGGAGGTGACAGAAGCTATAATGCTTGCCTAGTAATTGTGGACAGATTCAGTAAAACTCCAATCTTTTTACCATGTCATAAAGATGATACAGCCATGGATACAGCTCTTCTGATATGGAATATAGTAGTGTCATGGACTGGGATATTTAAAAATATCATTAGTGATAGGGATCCCAAATTCACTTCAGCACTATGGACAAATCTTCACCAATTATTTGGCACTAAACTGTCTTTCTCTACAGCCTACCACCCATCAACTGATGGCCTGGCTGAAAGGATGATCCAAACCTTAGAGGACATGGTGAGAAGATTTTGTGCATATGGCCTTGCATTCAAAGATTGTGATGGATTTACCCATGATTGGTGTACTCTGTTGCCAGCACTGGAATTAGCATATAAAACATCAATCCATGCCAGTACCAATCAGACTCCTGCTATTCTAGAAAAAGGATGGAACCCCAAGTTACCCCAAGATTCTTTGAGGAAAGACTTAATTGAAATACATCCCACAGCTGCCAGCTTCAAAGGAATGCTAGACAATGCCAGAAAGCATGCAGTAAGGTGCATGGAGGACTCTGTTGCATATGCTAAAGACAAATGGGATAAATAACATGCAACTCCAGATTTCAAAGTGGGTGACCTAGTTCTTGTATCCACCACTAGCTTCAATAACATCAAAGGATGTAAAAAGCTGAAAGACTCCTTTGCAGGACCTTTTGTGATTAAAGCCCTCCATGTAGAAAATGCTGTTGAAGTAGAGTTATCTGAAGAACTTCGCAATAAGCATCCTACATTTCCAGTGAGCTTGATAAAGCCATATAAATCTAGTGATGCTGAGAAATTTCCCTTGAGGAATAAGATTCCCCAAGTTATACCTCCTATTGAGACATCTGGTACTAAGAAAATTACCAAATTGCTTAAAGAAAGGAAATTAAGAACCAAAAAAGTAAGGGAATACCTTGTTAGGTATAGTGACCCAACTTGTGAAGATGAATGGTTAGAAGAGAAAAATATACCAGAAGCTACCAAGCTCCTCAGGAGATTCAGACACACTAGAAACACCAATATTACAAAGTAATATTCCTTTTTAGGGGGAGGGAATGTGAGCCTTAGAGGTAATTTCATATACCCAAAAGACCACAAATACAAAAATAACATATTAATATAAATCAGATAAATTTATTCATATTATTAATAAAAATCAAAATATAAATATAAAATTATATTAAAAACAAAAAAAATTAATAAAAATTTAAAAATAAAAATACATTAAATTTTGTAAGTATAAAATTACATTTATATTTGAAATAATGAAGTAAAAATGAAATTTTAACAAAATTGTGAAACAATAAATAAATTTGGAAAAAAGTTAAATAAAAATTATTATAACTTCTTATCCAATAAATAAACACATATAAATTATTTCACCATTGGATTCCTCATAAAAAATCAGGTGGGGTCACCTCTGAGTGAAATTCTTGTAACTCAACTCTAAATAAGCTTAAATTAAGTTTTTAGTATTTTCAATACAAAAGTTGAAAATCCTCGCAACTTTAATTGAATTCACACCACATGTGGTGTTAACCATCAATTTTTGGGTTAAAACTGAGGTGTTGTGTTTAGCTTAGAAGTTATGAGGAGTTGAAGTATTTTTAATTGAATTCGATTGAAATGTCAAAATGTGTGCATGTATTACATAAGTGAACTTTGATTTACATATGAGATGTCAATTATTACTGTATTGTACTGTACAATTCAATTGAATTACATATGTAAATTATAAGTATAATACATGATGAGGAAGTAAAGGAAAAATAAATTGGAAAGATTAAATTTGGGGGGGAAAAGGAACTCCAGCTCTGAGGGGGACCTAGACCCCCAAACTCCTTGCTGACAGGTGTGGGATGTCAAAATTCATGCAAAAGTTCATCACTTTTGGCCTGGAATTGAGTTACAGGGTCTGTGGACTCAATTGATGATGAGGTTTTGATTACGTGTTTTTACCATAAAATTACGTGTTTTTACCAATTGATGGTAAAAACACATAAGTTTTTAGTAAAAACACGTAAGCTCTTACATGTTTTTACCAATTTGCTTACGTGTTTTTAACAATACCCTTTATTTATTTATTCACAATTTTGTTAAAATTTCATTTCTACTTAATTTTTTCAAGTATAGATGTAATTTTGTAATTCCAAAATTTAATGTAATTTTATTTTTAAATTGTAATTAATTTTTTTTTATTTTGAATATAGTTTTATATTTATATTTTGATTTTTATTTTAATAATATAAAGAAATCTATTTCATTTCTATTCATATGTTAATTTTTTATTTGTGGTCTTTTGGGTATATGAAATTACCTCTAAGGATCACAATACTCCTGGATGGCTATTTGCCATCTCAGAATGTGTCTATTTGTAGTCTTCATGTTCAGTAAAGACTTCAAGGCTGTGCAGTCTGTGTAGACTTCAAAGACTGCAGCCTTCAGATAATAATGGAGTTTTTCTAGCGCCCAGACTACACATAGACACTCAGTCTGGGTATCCCCATACCTGGCTTCTGAATCTTTCAGCTGCCTTGAGATGTAGCAAATTAATTCTTCTCTTGGTTCACCATCCACAATTTGTCTTTGGTGAAGGGCTGCTCCTAGGCCTTGACTGCATGCTGCATCTATGTATAACTTGAATGATAGTTCAAAGTCAGGTAAGATGAGCACAGGTGCATTTGTGAGTTCATGTTTGATCCTCTCATATGCATTCCTGCTTTCCTCAGTTATTTCAAAAACTACATCTTTTGAACATAACTTTTATAAACTACTAGTTATGTGTGGAAGGTTTCTGATGTGGTTTCTATAGTAGCTAGCAAACCCAAGGAAATATTGCATCTTTTCGATGCTCTTTGGTACTGGCTTTTGCAGTACTGCTGCTACTTTATTCTGGTCAATTTCCAGACTAAGACCTGAGACTTTATGTCCTATAGCCAGTAACTCTTCTTGGCCAAAATAGCACTTTTTAAGTGAAATTTTCAGATTTATGGGTGTGCATTTACTTAGTACTCTGTCTATGTATTGCACATGGTCTTCCCATGTCTGAGTATATAATGATATCATCAATATATACCACCATCAAGCCTTCCAGTATTTCTTCTTGAAATATTGTGTCCATCAACCTTTGGAAGTGGGCTGGTGCATTTGTTGATGCCAAATGGCATCCTGGTATACTCATATATGTCTATATGGCATATTATTCTGAGTAATTTCATGGAGTTTGGTTTAACTCCATTTTGGTGGAAGCCTTTCATACAATCCATTTTGGTTATGTATTTGGCTTTTGCCAGTTTATCCAAGGCATGGGGTATCCTGGGTATAGGGTAACTGTCTGCTTTTGTGTACCTATTCAGAGCTCTGAAATCTCCACACAGTCTAGACTTGCCATCATGCCAGGTGATTAGGACAGGGGTGGTGATTTCTACTATTTCATTATGTCCAATCTTCCTGATGACATCCATGTCCAGGAGTTCATTGATATGTTTCTCAATTTCTTTTCTGGTTCCCAGGCTTGCTGGATAAGGAGGTCTCCTAAGCATGGGTGGATAAGGTCTTTCCACATCCAGATATAGTTCTATATCATGGCCTTTGATCTTGCTTAATGGTTCTTCACCAATTGAAAATGCTGGTCTGTTTTTTCTCAGCATCTTCAGTAAACTTAGTTTCTGTTTTCTGGTGAGGGTATTGCTAAACTGTCCCTCTCTGAATTCCTTCAGACGTTCTTTTAGTGGGTCCTGAGAAGATATCTGGTATATATCAAGTGAAAATTTCTTTTCCTTGTTAGTACCAATGGTGATGTGCCTATTTTTGCTGTTGTAAATGTCTATGCCATACATCCTCTGGTAATCTGTTCCCAGTAAAAACCCTTGGATGTGAGCATCATCAAGCACTACAAACTCTGGGTTGAGTCTGATATTACCCTTCCTGTGGGGTATAATTACTTCTTTGATAATTGTCCCAATGGAAGTCATCTTTCCTGATGCACTCTTGAAGTTTTTTGCCTTGGTTGGAAAGAGCTGTTTTTCCCAATTTGCGAAGTGGTTCTCCAGATAATTCTGGACAGTATGGAGCAGTGTGCTCCACTATCAATGATCAATGGATTTTCAGCATTGTCAATACAGACAGTCATTTTTGTGGCTGTTCCATGTATATATGCCATTCCTCTGGCTGGTTTGACCAGGAATGTTCGTGCATCTTGGGTATGTTTGCACAAATTTTTGTTGGCAGTATCCTGTGGCATCCCTGCTTCCAGCTGTATTTCCTGAATTTCTAGTGGGGTTTCCTCTTGGTATTCTACTAGAAATTCTTTGCTTGGGTCTTGTTCATCATCAGATGGTTCTCTGATGGCATCACCCATGGAGTCTGATTCAGAATCCTCTGTTGGGGATTCCTCCTCTGGGACTTTCTCAATGGGATAGTCTTTTTTCTTTTTCTATGAACAGTTGTTGGCATAGTGGGCTGTTGAACCACAATTGTGACAAGAATTCCTCTTCTTTGCCACTTCTGCCACCCTTTCTTTGGGTTTGTCTTTAAACTCTACCCTACAATATTTTTTCTCTTTGAAACCACTGCTCTTATATGGGGTGAATTTCCCTATATTAGTTATTTTCCTTATGTCTTGTAAGGTATTAGCAATGTCATCCAGAGTGCAATTTTGGTTGCATCTGCATTTTACTGCATGTTCTAGTTCTCCTCACAGCTGTGTCAGAAGCTTGTGATTCCTCATTTGTATTTTCATCTGAGGATCAATGGCTTTAAGTCTTTTAGACTTTCTAAGACACCACTCATATGGATCTTTGTCCACAGAGTATTTGTCATTGTCAAATGACATGGTCCTTTGCCATATCCAAGTACCATTGCTGTACTCTTGGATTATTTGACTCTTCCACCATGGCCAGTTTCTTCTGCCATGGATTTCTTTCATTTCTGTGTGCCATATACTAGCATGACCTTTAAATGCTGTATCTAGTCTAGCAGTAATCCAGTAATCTTGTAAGCTTGGTACATCAATGAAGAGTCCATCAATATAATCTATGAGTTCCATATGATCATATTCTCCTGTTCCAGAGAATTTGGTCCAGCTTGAGGCCTCAGGAAGCTGTTTCAAGGCTTCCTTCTCTGAATAAGACATTCCATCTCCATCTTGGTATTGTGATTGAGCTCTTGCCTTATTCATCAACATGGCATCTGGTTTGATGTCATTTTGGTTATATGGATTATCCATATCATGGCCTTGTGGCTGGGGCTTCATGCTATGGTAGACATTAAACAGTTTGTTTATGTCTTGATCCAGAAAATCCCTGTCCCTTTTGCTGTGGTGTTGTTCTTCAAAGACTATATTAAGTCTTTTTTTGGTTTCTGCAGAGGCTTTTCTCAATTGAGCATGTCCTTCCTGAAGATTTTTAACAATTTTGTCCATGGAGGCTGTTAGTTTTTTTATCCTCTCATGGCTTGCTTCAAGTTCTGCAAACTGATTTTGAGCTTTCTCAGCATATTGGGACATTTGTAACCACAGTGCATCACTGTTCAAGTTACTCTCAGGTGTGACAACATTATGTTCAATCTGAGTAGGGGTAATATTTCTATTAATGGGACTACTGATTCTAGAGTTATTTCCAACTACTTCTGGCTTTTGTGCACTTCTTTCACAAAATCCAACAGCTTGTGGATAATGAGGTCTGACTCTCTCTTCCTCTGGTTGAAGGAGGTATTTTTTTTGCCCTTGTTTCCTTGTCTTCTCCTGGAAACTTCCTGGAATTGTGAAGAATGCTGACTCTTGGCCACTGATCTGCTGGTTTCTGAAAGGTGTGAAGCCACTGGAGAGCTGATTTGGCCTGCTCCTTGTGAGCCTGAAGGAATCTGAGTATGCCCTGTCTATGTCAGCTGTTCTTCTATAGCTTGTATAGTGGCTTTATTCTCCCTTATCCTGGTTGCCCTTGCCTCCAGGAGTCTGAACTGCCTGGTAGGATTCCAACCTTTTGTGATTACCATAAGGTCCTTAAAGTCTATCTCTTTGAGACAGATCTTCTGGCAACTTGCTCCAAGTTCTTCCCAGTGAGATGCCAGGTTGAACCTCTTGTTGTCCATGCTCCATTGAAATAAATCTTTGAGAAGTTGGTGGAGCTGAAGAACTTGACCCATATCCTTCCAGTCCTCTGGTTTGAGGTTCCTGTTGAATTGGAGTGTGAATGGCAGGGCTGATATTATCTCCCTCATTGTTTTTCCATCCACCACTGTTTCCAAGGTGTCCTCTTCCAGGTATCCTGGTTCTGGACAATCCTTCTCTGTCCTCTGGCTGGTTCCTTTGGAAGGCAAGGTCTCTGAAGTATACAGGTGACATGTCAGTGTTTGCAAGAAGTCACAAAGTTTATGTTCTTAGGGTATTTACCTTTGACGGTGCCTTGTAAATATTTGTTGTCTGCTGATTTGGGCAATTTACCTTTAGAGGTTACAACTGGGTTAATTATAGTAATTTTCCCTGTACAAGCTGTTAAGGTTGGTTTACCTTGTGTTGAAGCCCAATTTTTGTGGATTTCTACTCTTCTGGGTGGCAATAGGTGTCCACTTCTTTGCTGTGATAAGGCCTTCACTGTGCCTCTTTCCTTTGCCTTTGCTGCCCTCTGGTTCTGAGGGTGTCACTGGTATGTTGGCCTGTGACTGGGTCTCAAGTGGTATGAATTTATCTTCCACTGAATCAAACAGGAAAAGAGGGATTAATTTCAGTTAAGACTTCTTAAGATGCTTTTTGCATGTCTAAGAATGGCCTCCGGGCTTGTATATTACTGCAATATGCCCTTGTATAATGACAATGTAATTGAATTAACAATTTCACGTCAGAAATACAGCTTACAGATATTTGTTATACTGTTTGTATACCAATATCTCACAGAATAACTTGTAATTAGCAAGTATAAACTGATAAAAGTGGTATGTAAGAGGGTAATTGAATTAACAATATGCCCAACCATGCCCCAACTGTTGGTTTTACAGTAAGAGGTGTCTTTATTTAATTCAAAAAAAAGAACTGTATTAGTGGCTTAAAGCGAATTTATATGTAAAACATGCCAAAAATAAAGGTCCTGTGGTTATTAGCCACGTGACAGGTACTCTTATAATATGAGTATAAAATGGGGTGTTCACCAATTAATACAGAAAAATATATGATATATATGTATTTTTAAGAAAAAATATGCCTGAAAACATAAAACAAAATGTCAGAAATAGAGAAAATAAGAGGAAAGACTTACCTTTAAGGTCCAAAATGGGTTGAAACATGGCCAGGCCCCCAAAATGTCAATTTGAGTCTATGTAGAAGTAGTAATTAGGCTATTTACAGCTTTAACTGTGACTGTGACACATGATAAAATATTTAGAATAAGGTTATTGATAGAGAATAAAGATTTATAATAAAATTTGAAGGGTTTTACTATTATAAAATAGTGGTGGTGAGCGCTGTGGAAAGCCCTGGGGTGCAGCTTTACCTGTTGGATGAAAATAATAAAGACTACAATAATTAAGATTTATAATTATACCTGGGTATTTTCCAAGAGTATAACTGTCTTTGACAGTTGTACTACATAGGTATTTAAGAGCAGGATGTGGAAAGCTTTTCTGGCTGTGAAAAGCCTCCTTTTTATCCTGAAATGGGGTGAAAAGGTGGCTAGACCTTTCCACATAGAGGAAGTCAGGAATTTTCTCTCTCTAGGACAGGCTTGTGGTTTTCAAAAGGCCTGTATAGCCTGTATTGGGCTCAGACGTTGTTTTGAAACCACATCTGGGCGGTTTTCACCAATACAGGGTGAAGATTTTCATCTGGGGACCACATAGCCTTCTTCTGATGTGTATGACGCATAGAATGCTGTACAGAAACTGTATGGGACCCCAATATCGACTGACCTATGAGTTATTGAAGTATAAACATGCTTCTTTGTCAGTTTGACACCTCGAACTCATGGTTATGGGATATTATCCCATGGTAAGGCTGTATTGGCCAAAGTGGGGGATTTTGACCTTAAAACAGCCATAGTTTTCTCAGCTCTTAAGATTTCAACCTCAAAATTGGTTCAGTGTGTATCCCTGTATGTGTTCTACACAATGGTACCTTATTTTATATGGGTATCATTTAATATGGAAAAGTTATCCCATGTACAAGATATTTTGTACATATGCGTGTTTTAGGCAAAAGCTGTATTGGGATTGTTTGCCCCATAACCTTTGTTCTAGTTGAGATATGTGGAAATGGATGACACCATCAGATAGCCCTGTTTTTTTATTTCCAAAAAGACCCCACTTTAGGTATCTCACACTGAAACTGTAGAAGTTAGATGGGAGGTGAATGTTTTGTTCACCCTTATTTGGCCTGAATTTGACCATAACTTCTGTAATACTGGTGCCAGCTCAGTTTGGTGTGTACCATTGGATAGCCCTGGCTTAGAGCTTCATTCTGCATACCCATTTGATTGGGTTAGGCCTCTGTATTTCAGATGAGAGGTGAAAATTAAGGTTTATTCTCAGCAACAACTTTGAGCAGGAATAACTTTGTTATTCTTTGTCCTATGATGATGGGACTTGTATATTTGGAAAGGGGTTATTTTCCTCTTTCGTTTGATAACTTTTGAGCTGATTTGGCTCAGCCCCATGTTTTGGTGGTATTTTGGCTGTACCATTGGTTTATGGTATTTGGCTGTCATGCTTGTGCTCTGGTTTTGAGTCACAGGCTGACAGTAACTTTGATACTCTTCAAGAACTCATGGAAATTACCCTGGAATTAGATACCAGATACCATGAGAGACAGAAAGAGAAGCGTAGTCATTAAGAAAAGAAGCTTCCTGTCAGTGGATCCAACCCTTCAAGGCCTCCCCAAGACTCATCTTCAAAAAGGCCTCACCATAAGAAGGATAAGAAGGGCAAGCCCCATTCTGCTCTCCTCAATAAGGAAAATAAATTAATTGGTTCTGAAAAGTAGAGGAGAATCAAAGAAGGGTTATTTACTTATTGTCGCAGAAAGCACCCAATCAAGAAATGCTTCAAGAGACCTCAGAACAAGCCTGGGTCATCAAGAGGCTTCCCTAGAAAGCAGGGAAAAGCCTGATTGGGGATCATGATATTTTCAATGGTTCTCACTTATTTTCTTCAAGAGCACAATTGTGCACTCTGAATACTAGTTTCAAGAAATCTTTAAATTTTCTTATTTTCTCTTTCTCTGATATTTCTTATAGTATTCTCATTGATTCTGGTGCTACAAACTCTTTTATTGAAAAGAATTTTGTTCTCAAGTACTCATTGACTATTTCAGAGCTCCCTGAAAAGATCCCTCTTTTCATTCTGGATTCAAATGAATCCCCTGCCTTGTTCTCCACCCACTGCACCAAGTGGGTAGTTGACTTTCCTTCCTTCCTAACCTTAAATTGGACTTTTTTATCATAGATTCACCCAAAGAAGAAGAGCTGATATTGGGCTATGATTTCCTCTACCATTTTAATCCCATTATTGTTTTGAAAAATGGATTGATCACCTATTATTCTAGTCATAAGGCTTCTAGTTATATCAAATCTTCTGCTAGTAATTTCTTGGCCACTGCTGTCAGCAGTGTTGCTCTGGTTGGTGAACTCAAGACACCTTCCCTTCCTTCTTCTGTCCATATCCCTTCCATCATTCCATCTCAGTCATTTCTCTTCCAAGGGGATATGGACCTTCCTCCCTTATCTTTTCATGCCTCCCTGGAGGAGAAGTGGGGTGAGGAGGGAGATCCAGAAGAAATTGAAACTGTGTTGAAGGTAGTCCTTCCTGCTTATCACCAATATTTGGATGTATTCTCCAAGGTGAAATCAGAGAAACTTCCTCCCCACCATGCCTGTGATCACGGTATTGAATTGGAGGGTCTTCTACCTCCAGTTGGTGTTATCTACTCATTATCAAACCAAGATTCAGTAACACTGCAGGCCTACATTTCAGAGAATGTAGGGAAAGGTTTCATAAGTCCAAGCTCCTCTTCAACAGGAGCACCTGTCCTTTTTGTTAAGAAAAAGGATGGAGTTCTTTGTTTGTGTGCTGACTACTGCAAGTTCAATGCTGTCACTAGGAAGAACAGGTATTCTGTTCCTCCTATGAACCAGCTTCTTACCGTATTCAAAGGTTCCACTATCTTCTCCAAGATAGATCTGTGTGGTGCATATAATTTCCTGAGAATCAAAGAGGTGGATGAGCACTTAACTGCCTTCAGAACCAAATATGGTAGTTATGAGCATTTGGCCTTGCCAATGCTCCAGCTTCTTTCCACAATCTTGTGAATGACATATTTGCAGATTTCTTGGATTTTTTTGTTATAGTTTATTTAGATTATATTATGGTCTTTTCCAGTTCTGGGGAGCAACATGTCAAAAATTTGGCCTCTGTCCTCCATAGACTGAGAGACAATAATTTGTTTGCCAAAGTCTCAAAGTGTGTAATCCATGCCTCAAGTGTGGAATACTTGGGCTATGTTGTTACAAGTGATGGCCTCAAGATGGATTCTTCAAAAGTTCAGCAAATCCTCATTTGGCCTTGGCCAAAGAACATCAAAGCTCTTCAATCTTTTCTTGGCTTTGCCAATTGTTATTGTTGTTTCATCAAAAATTACTCCAGAAAAATCACTGCTCTCACTTCCCTTCTCAAAAAAGGTTCTCCTTTTATCTTCAATGAGGAAGCTCTTAGTCAGTTTCAAATACTCAAAGAAGCATTCACCACTGCTCCTATCCTTTCCCATTTCAATCATTCTCTACCACCTTTTGTAGAGACTGATGCTTCTTATTATGTCTTGGGTGCTGTACTGAGTCAGTTGAATGACTCAGGAAAGCATCCCATTGAATTTGATAGTCGCAAGCTTCTCCCAGCTGATCTGAATTATGAAATTCATGACAAGCAACTCCTTTGCATAGTTGGGGCTGTCAAGTGCTGGAGAGTGTTTCTTCTTTCTCTTTCCAATTCTTCTGAGGTCTTGACGTACTGCTATTCTCTTCAGTTTTTTTTTCTTCCAAAGTTCTTACTTGTTGTCAAGCCTATTGGGCTGAATTTCTCTCTAATTTTCATTTCACTATCACTTGCTTCCCAGGAAGGCTGGCCACTTTACCATATTCCTTGTCATGTCGGGACAACATGAACTGAGAGAGGGGGGTGGGCTTCATCAGCAAGAATCCCCAGAATTTTTATCAAGTAATCAAGCAAGATGCAATTCAAGAGTCAATATTCTTCTCAATCAAAGTGGAAATATTCTCAGATTTAGTTGACAGGATTCAAAAAGAAGTATTGAAAGACAGATACTATAAAGAAATACTCAAGCAACTAGCAAGAGGTGAATCAGTTACAGATTATTCTCTTGAACCTCAAGCCAAGGTATTATAATTCAAAGATAGAGTGGTTAAACCAAGAAATGAAGAAATCCAACTCAATATTATTCAAAAGCATCATGACTCACAATTGACTGGCCATCCTGGCCAGGAGAAGACCCTCAAGCTCATAAAGAGGGACTTTTATTGGGCTGGCATGAATCAATTAATTAAGGACTATGTGTCCTCATGTAAGCAATTTTCAAGAAACAAGAACATTCAACATAAGAAGTTTGGATTACTCAAGCCTCTTCAAATTCCAGTGGGTCCTTGGAATTCTTTATCAATAGACTTTATCACTCAATTGCCCTTGTCAAACAACTTTGATGCAATTCTAGTAGTTGTGGACAGGTTCTCAAAAATGGCAATCTTCATTCCAGCTTATGGAACAATTACTGCTCTAAATGTAGCTCAAATCTTTATAAGACATGTCTTTTCCAAATGTGGCCTTCAAGTCAGTATTGTCAGTGATAGAGGATCTTCATTTGTTTCATCATTCTGGACCAATTTATGTCAGAAGCTCAAGATATCAAGAGATCTTTCAGCTGATTTTCATCCTGAAACAGATGGATAGACAGAGAGGGTAAATCAGATTCTAGAAAGGTATCTTTGGATGTATGTCAGTTACCATCAAGATGACTGGAACACCTGGCTCCCTCTAGCTGAATCTCTCTACAATAATGCAGAACATTCATCAACAAAGGAATCCCCTTTTTTTACCATTTATGGAAGAAATCCCAGCTTTGACTCAATCCAGATTTCTCAAGACTCACCTGCTGAAAATTTATCAACAAAAATCCAATCGGTACAGCAAGTTGTCAAAGAAGAATTAGGGTCAGCAATAAGGAGATTCAAGAAGTATTCAGATAGAAATAGGTCAATTCCACCTGATTTCCAGCCTGGGGACAAAGTATGGCTATCTTTCAAGAACATCAAAACTACAACACCCACCAAGAAACTTTCATAAAGATGGCTGGGACCCTTTGAAGTAATTAAAAAAATTGGAAGTCATGCATATCACCTCAAGTTGCCTTTGCAATGGAAGTCAGTTCACCCTGTATTCCATGTGTAATTACTAGAGCCAGTCAAGCAGTCAAGCACCCCAAATCATAATCAATTGCCACCACCACCAGTTCTAGTGGAGGAGCAAGAAGAATGGGAAGTGGCTCAGGTTCTGGACTCAAAACTCAAGAGAGGTACATTATTGTATCTTGTAGAGTGGAAAGGATTCAGTTAAGACCTAGAAAGAACAGCTTGGGAACCAGCTTCCAACCTTACCAAATCACCAGACCTTGTCAAGTATTTCCATTATTTGTATCCAGACAAGCCTGGCCCAGTTACCTCAAGGTTTTGAATTTATGGTGCTTGGTGGGGAGAAGAGGTTATGAAAGTAAGTTCCTCTCCTGGCATGCACCTTTGAGGGGGTATTCTACCCAAATGTTGTTTTAAGCATCACCTTGGCCACTTTGTGATCACTTTCCAATTCTTTGAACAGATTCAGAAGGCCTTGCAACATCAATACCCTCAAATTTGGACCTTTCATCAAGATATGGCCAAATTCCTTCTTTCTTTTTTCTCTTTTCTTTTTCTATTCTTTTCCAACTTATTCCAATCATATTCATTCAAGACATTCATTACATTAAAGTCAATTATGGAAAATCTACCTGTTTATGGTGCTTTGTGGGGAGTGGAAGTTATGAAAGTAAGTTCCATCTCCTGGTATGCATCCCTGAGGGTTCTACTTCTTGTAAAACATCCCCTTGGCCACTCTGTGAGCATCAAATGCTTGGTTTTCATATTTCGGACAATTATTGGCGAAAAATCAAGCAACTCACCAGAAGAAGGACAGCCTCAGGAATTTCTCTACTCTCTTTTTCTCCCATTTTCTTTATTTTCTTTACTTGTATATTTCTTTTTTAAAGAGCAGCAGCATCCCCTCCCAAATCATGTATTGGGAGGTTCCAATTATTATTATTTTTTATTTTAGTAGCTATAAGGGTGGGGATAGAAGTCAAACCAAACACAAACAAGGGAAAGGAAACTAGTTATCTCTACCCAAGTAGTCAAAACTTTTCTGTAAATCATTAATCAACTAATCTTCATACCAGGCAAATTTGGCAGCCATCTCCTGAGAAGCAGTCCCTGGAATAGTCCTATCATTAGCATGCATAATCACCTCCCTAATATTTCTATCAACCCTCCTAAATAGCCTGGCCACAGCATCCTGATTATTACTTGCCATATTTGGATCTTCTCTGGTAACTCAGATAGGCCATTTATCCCTATGCTAAAACATTTGAGTGGCAGGGAACAGAAAAGGAGAAAGTTCTTCTCTTTTTCTACTGGTACTGGCCACAGGCTGGAGTTGTTGTGAGGTGACTATGGGTGAGTTCCTGGACTGTTAGATGGGGGATGGTCTTACTGCTGGATTCAAGGCAGGCCTGGTGTGGGAAGAGTGTGGTGAAGCAGGAGGAATGTAAGTAGGAATGGTAGAAAAAGTGGGTTGGAAAGTTCTGGGGGTACTGGGGATGACTTGACTTTGGAATCTCTTGGCAGAAGGCTGAGAAGGGTAATTATTGGATGGATGACCAGCAGAATTAGGAACCACCTCAGCTTCTTGACCATCCAACTCATCACTACCTTCAGCATCCAGCTCAGGTGGGGAATCGGCAATTCATCTTATTCTTTTCACTATGCCTTCAGTATTGATCCTAGAAATTGGGACTCTTGAGCTGGAGTATATTGGCCTACCACCAACTGGGATTGGCCCTCCAACATTAGTCCTCCTGGCAACATCCCTCTGCCTAGAACCAGTCACTGAATCAAGATATCAGCATCCATTTCAAGCAAGAAAATCATTTCACTCACAAGAATAATACCCTGAAGTACCATAAAGAGTAGGGGCCTCAGAAACTGGTATCTCTTTTCCAAAAGGCCCATCTATCTTACTCCACAAGTACCTCCTGACGTTTGAAGCTTGCTTCCCAGTACGGCGGCATGGCTTCTTCCCAATAAAGCATTAGTGGCATTTTGAAGATCTGGGATTGTAATGTTCAAAACAATCCTTTCCCTTTGCCAAACATTCAGTAAAAGAAGGATCAATAACTTCAACTGCCTTGTAACCGTCATACGTTTGGGTGGGATCAAAATGACCAGAAGAAGCCATTGATGGCGAAGAAAATTGATTGAGAATTCCAGAACCATGAAGGACAGACGGTGGTGGCGCAGAAGGGGAAGATTCAATGAGTTGAGTCAGTTTGGAACTCATTACTAAGGAGTATGCAAGCAGAAGATTCAAGGAGTAAAATTAAATCACTTCAAGTCTGAAGAAAATGACCTCAAGGAAGTGGGGGCCATAACTCAATGATGGCCCCCCCTCAAAGTCCTTAAGGTGGGGATTCCATGTCTCTTTTGGACTGAAGTCACAACCTAGGACCTCCCCAGCAACTTTGGGGAGGTCAGAATCTTTATGGTCCTGGACCCTTCTAATGGGCCCAGGCCATGTAGGTGATCAATTGGGCCATGGGACCCCTGAAGCCCCAGAAACTTGGGCTCAGGGGTCATCTTTGGTCTTGGAGGTCTCAAATAGACCCCATGGACCACAGACCATAGGACCCCAAAATCAACCCAAGACCAATTTGGGCCAAAAAAGGTCAAAACTCACTATAGAAAGGGCCATGACCCAAAATCAATGGTAGGGCCAATTGGGCCCAAAACCACATTTTAAGGCATTTTCAGGGACAATGGGGACAAGACCCCCTTTTTGAAGGGATACCAATCAGGGCAAGAAGGGCCAGAACATCAATTTGGCCCATTGACAATGAGGTATATGAACATATACTCATTGGCCATCAAATTTGGAGCAGAAGAGCTCTATGGCACTCATTTTGGGATACAACCCAAAGGCCATTCTTTGAAAGGAAGGAAAGGACTTAATCCAAAGAAGAAGCATATTTCAAAGCTGAAAGCACTTGCTCAAGCTAGAAGAAGGGTGAAGATAATTCAAATCAAGTATTACAGTGAATAAATGAAGAGGGAATTTTCAGGATAATGGTCAAGAGGAAATTATAATTAAAAAGAAAATTTTTGAAAAAAATGGGGGGATATTGAGATTCCACTCAACAGTGGCATGGTATTATGGTGTTCAGGAGCCCACCAGCTTCAAGATGGGGATACTGTAACAACCACTAATCAGGGGTAGGGGTATTCATATTTACACCCACTCAAACACCTCAAACTAGCAAATACACTGTGTGTATCAGCATTCAGTTTCAGCAATCTTCTTTGCTGAAACATGCATACAGTCTGGTTCATCAATACAGCCTGTCAATACTTGTACAGGTTGGAATTACCCAACACAGTTTGGATACACCATCCCCAAACTGTATGATCACTTGAGACCACCACTTCTCTTGTACAGATCCTGTACAGCAGTACAGGACCTGTATTGGCCTGACTCAATTAAATCATCAAATCTTCTCACGAAAATTCTCTGTCTGGATGAGGGCTGGTGATTCTCACATATACCAGCCCCTTTTTCTCCCCCTGGGGACTTTTCCTCATTTAATTAATATAGTATATTCATTATTTTATAATTACTCTTATCCTTATTTGGGGTATTATAATTATTTGATTTTAAGTTAGTCTTATCCTTTTTCTTTCTTTGCTGGTACAGTATGAGCCAGGTTGCCATATCCTTATTAACCCTTCTCTTTCCATTCTGACAGGTTGAAACAGTGGACTTGGACTTGTTTGTGGTTGGCTCTTTTATTCTTACTCTTATTATTTGTTGCTGCTTTTCTTATACTCTTTTATTTAGTAATTCATCTCTTAACACTCTTCAGTGTACTCTTTTCTTACCATATCCTGAGCCCTCCATAAGTAAGTCCCAGTTTACTGAGTGCCAGGCCCTCTTCACTTAGAAAAGCCCCTGTGAAAAGTATGGGGTATTCTCCAAAACATTGCCTGTTTGGGGGGTTGTATGGTTTGGCAGACATTGAACAATTTTCTCATGTCTCGATACAGACATTCCCTGTCCCTTTTGCAGCTGTATTGCACCTCTAAGACTTGGTTGAGTGTTTTCTTAGTGTCTTCTCAGGCTTTTCTTAGTTTATCCTAGCCTCCTTGAAGAGTATGGATGGTTGTTTTTTGCAAGGTTATAAGTTTTTGTATCCTTACATTGTTTACATGGAGCTTTTAAAAGTTTTCTTAAATTGTTTCTGAGAATCTGGACATTTGTAACGACAGCTCATTACTGTTTACTTTACTCTCAGGTTTAACAACACTATGTTCATCCTGAGTGGGGATAATATTTCTAGTAGTAGGGCTCCTGATTCCATCAGAAGTATTCACAGCTATTTTTGGATCTTGTGTACTTCTTTCACTAATTCTAGCAGCTTCTGGATCATTGGGTCTTACTCTTTCTTCCTCTTCTTTAAATAAGTCTTTTTCTTCCTTTTGATCCTTGTCTTCTCCTTGACAGTACCTGGGATTGTGTAGAATGGTGACTCTTGGTCACTGATCTTCTGGTGCCTGAATGGTTTTAAGCAGCTGGTGAGTCTGGTTGGTTCACTCCTTGTGATCCTACAGGAATTACAGTATGCTCTTTCTGGTTCAGTTGTTCTTCTATGGCTTGGATAGTGGCTTGATTCTCCCTCATCCTGGCTGCCTTTTCCTCCAGTTATTTGAACTTCGTTTTAAGATTCCATCCTTTGGTTATTACCATAAGGTCGTTAAGGGGATCTCTTTGAGACATATCTTCTGGAAGCCTGCTCCAACTTCCTCCCAGTGGGAAGCTAGGTAAAACCTCTTGCTGTCCATGCTCCATTGGAAAAAAATCTTTGAGGAATTGGTGAAGCTGAAAATCTTGATCCATATCCTTCCAGTCTTCTGGTTTGATGTTCTTGTTTATTTGAAAGTTAAGTGGCAGTGTGGGTATGATTTCTCTCAGTGTCCTCCTATCCAATATGGTGTCCATACCCTGATCCTCTGGTTCCAAACAGTCCTTATATATCCTCTGGATCTTTCCTTGGGATTCCAAGGTTCCTTAGGTTTACAGGGGAAATATTAGTGCTTTCAAGCAGTCAAAGACTCTATTAATTTAAGGAATTTACCTTTTACTGTTCCTTGTACAAATTTTTTCTCAGCTGTCTTATTCAATTTTCCCTTAGAGGTTACAACTAGGTTAATGATAGTAATCTTGCCTGTACAAGTTATCAAGGTTGGTTCACCTTCTCTGGATGTAGAGTTTCATGGTCTTCTAGTCCTTTGATTGGCAATTGGTATCCACCTTTCTTTGGATTTGAGGCTTTCACTGTTCCTCTTCCCTTTGCCCTTCTGTGTCTGAAGGTGCCACTGGTGTGTTTCCCTGTGACTGGGTCTCAAGTGGTATGAAAGTTTCTTCCACTGAATCAAAGGATGAGGTCTTATGTCAGTTAAGACCTCTTGTAATGCTATTTTCAAAGCTAAGAAGGGCCACTAATACAGGATATTTCTATATTGTACCCTTGTATTATGATGTTTAATTTAAATTATCAATTACACATCAAAGGTACTGGCTTGTGGATTTATGGTCTACTGTTTTATCCCAATATCTCACAGATTAACTTTAATTTCCAATTATAATCTTATAAGTGTTTCTGTAATGAACAATTGAGGTTATCTATATGTTCAACCACACCTCAAAGACTGTTATTTACAGTACAGGGGTCTTCTTTTTATGTAAAAAAAAAGAATATACAGGGGTCTAAGGGTTTTTCTATTGAAAACACACCCAATGTTGTCAGTGGTAACCAAAACTATAATTAAATCATATCAACATTTCATTGAAAAAAACATGGTGACATAAATTATATACCACTGGAAAAAATAATAATATATTGAAATTATATAGTATTATTTTACTAAGGTTATTCTGATGCAGAAAGTAGCAATATTAAGAAAAAATGCAAGATAAAAATAAGAAATTATTCACTTTTTATGTCAAAAAGTCCAAACACAACCAGGCCCCCAAAATGTCAATCTGAGTCTGTGATAAGGTGATAATAATAGTATATACAGCCTTAACTATGACTGTTAAACCAATAATAAGTTTAACAAGTGGCTTCAAGATGGATTATAAGGGCTTTACTATAAGGAAATGGTTGTGCTGAATGCTATTGAAATCCCAGCATGAAGCTTTACTAATTGAGATTTTATAATAAAGTCTAAAAGAATTAAGTTTATAACTATACCTGGTTATTTTCAAAGAGTATGACTGTTTTTTACAGGTGTACTATTTAGAAATTTAATAGAAGGATGGGTATTCCTTTTTTGGGAAGAGAAAGGTCCCTTTTTATCCTGAAAATGGGTGAAAAGGTCCTCTATACGAGTTCACATAGGGGAAGTGAATATTTCTAAGTTCCAACAACTAGCTTGTGGAGTTTACAAAGCCTGTATAGCCAGTATTGGAATTAGATGTGGTTTTGAAACCACATCTGGGAAGGTTTTACCAATACAGGGCTAAAATTTGCATTTGGGGACCACACAGCCCTCTTCTGATGTGTATTGTGAGTAGAATGCTGTACAGAAGCTTCATGGGGACCCCATATTTACAAAAATTTAAGCTATTAAAGGATGAAAAGGCTCCTTCTTCCAATTGACACCTCATAATCAAAAATATGGCAGATTATCCCACAGTAAAGGTGTATTGGCTTGACTGTGGGAGTTTAACCCTAAATCTGCCATACATTTGTCAGTTTACAAGATATTGAGATCAAATTTGGGTCATTTTGTAGCCCTGGATGAGGTCTACACAATGGTACCTCATTTTGTGTGGGTAACATCAAATATGGCAAAGATATAATATTTTTAATTTCCATTATTGAGATATTTATTTTTCTCAAATTGTGTATGGAACCTTTTTTCTCCATAGCTTTTTTCTAGAGTTGTCATGGGAAAATTGCTTGCACCATCAGATATCCCTCATTGTGCTCTTTCCATAATGACCCTATTTTAGGTACCTCACACTAAAACTGTAGAAGTTAGAGAATAGGTGAATATTTCATTCACCCTTATTTGGCTTTTATTTGGCAATAACTTCTGTAGTTTTAATTCTAGCTCAGTTTTTCTAGTACCATTGGACATCCCTGACTCACAGATTCAATTTTCACACCCATTTGATGGGGTTCAGCCTCTTTCTTTGGATTCTATATGAGGGCTGAAAGCTAAGGTTTATGCTCAGAAACTGCTTTGAGCCTGAATAAAATTTTAATTCTTGATCCTATGAATGTGGGAATTTTACATTCAAAAAGAGGTTAGTTTCCTCTTTCATATGATACCTTTTAAGCTGGTTTGGCTTGGCTCAATGTTTTGATGGTAGTTTACTCTACCATTGGTCTATGGTATTTTGACTGTCATGCCTGTGCTCTGGTTTTGAGTCATAGGCCAACATAGTGGGTGTCTCCATTGAAAAAGATCTCATTTTTTCTTCATCCCAGCTGATTTTGTGAGAAAATTTCTCCCAACTATTGTTATATTCTCCAGCAATTTCATCACATTTAGATTTCACAAAATTGTTTTATTATTTAGCACAATTTTTTGTAATCTTATCAAGAAATATATTTATTTAGAGATCTTATACTTTTTTAAAAGCTAAGTTTTTTCCAGATATATCATGCAGTTTAGCCTGAAGTCTTGAGGAAAAAATTTTCCTTTTTTAAATTACCATAAGATATTGCTTTCAATATTGAGCTATCATGCTATTCCAATGCTATTCCAGCACAAACTAATCCCCTCTTTTTTATGCCTGGTGATAAGAGGAACATCTAGAAATATTGCACCACATTAAAATTACTGTTAATAAATAATTAAAATCTGCTTTTCCCACCCAAGGAGAGTACTTTTACCCATCAATATTGATACTTTTTTGCTTGTTAATCTGCTCCAAAATGTCTTATTACATCATCATTTCTCCTATTTATTTCATTTTACACCTGCAAACCTTAAAAGGTGGTTTCTCAAATCTTATTCTCACTATGTACACTAAGAATTATGTGATATTCCTTTCTTAGAATTATCTTGACTCATTTACTCTTTGTATGGATATCCATAGATTTTCAGCTACACTCCTTGGTGTAAAATGAATTATGTAGTAACTGGGGGGGTTTTATGAATTAATAATCTTTTTAACATGTATTCTCTATTTATAAATCTGGATTTCAAGATTCATTTAATCCCCTTTTAAAATAGTTTAATTTCCATCAATTTGGGTCCCAATTATTTCTATTAGCTGATTTTTACTGAGTTCAAAAGGTCTTCTTGGAATATTTTTTTGAGTATTTATTGAAGTTTGTAAAACTTCTATCCCAAAGTCTTGACACAATCAAAATTTAAAAATATTAAAGGGGCTAATTAGAGATATAAATACAATTATAAACCAATATGTGGTGATAAAAGACCTCCCAATAGCTCTACTAGGAATATATGTTACTTTCTCCATATACTCTGCAAGAGTTTCAGATTCAATACCTCCTCACCGCAATATATAAGGCCAGCCTATGCATCAAAATTTATCCCTCATCATTTTACCTTACAATCCTAAGCTCTCACAAGCTTTGAGCCCCTTGCTTTGGCAGAGGCCTTAATTTAACTTGAGACATTCTTTAATTTTTTTTTGTGCTCAAATTCCAGATTTTCTTGGGAGTCTCTTCTCTTTAGTCAGTGTAGCATGCTTTACCTCCCACTGGAATTCAGACTTCTCTTAGATTCATCTCTTCTTCTAACTTTGCTGAGATCACTGTTGTTTATTTGGTTTTCTATTTCCTTGCTTATCATGTTTTTTCACTCAAGCTTTCACTAGGGTTGAGGAACATAATCATTTCTTTATAAATTTTACATTCTTTTACTGCTTAAAATGAAACTTTGAAATAAACCACAAAAATTGGGTTAGTATGATTGTATCCCTTTTTTAAACATATTTCATTAGAAAATCAAAAGTGATAGAGCTATGAGGCTATTTAGGTTAAATTTAATAGACATTAGAAATTCTAATTCCTTTTCTTTTTTGATAATATTATTCTTCTATGACTATCTACCAGCTAAAATAATGAGTTTTAGGTTTGATAATTTGGCTCTCATTATGATTATAGGACTGTACAACCATGGAAAATCACCCTTTTGGATAATTTTTTTATTTATTCTGAACCTATGTATGTATTATAGAACTCTTTTGCAAGGTTCTCTTCTAATAATCTTTTGAATAATTACCAAAAAAGAAATATATGAAAGAATTAGAGAAACTAAATTCTTTAATTAATTTTATTAAATCTCATGGAAAAAGACAAGAATAAGAATTACCTAAATGTGAACAACTCTTAGTGAGAAAGTAAAGCTAAATATATTGGATGCAATAACCTCTGCCATTTTTTTCAATGATAAGCTTAGTAAAGATTAAATTTGTTTTTTATTAGTTCAGGTAGACTGTCTATCAACACAGGTACTGCTAAGGATATACTAAATAAAATACATCAAATCGTTTTTATATGTTAAAGAATCCACATCAGTGGCTGTAAACGCCTTCTGTGAGGGCCTTTTACAGATTTATTACTCATTTTCTCACAACCATCTTCTTTAGCCTCTTCTTCAAAAACAGATCTCTATCAAAACATAAATTTATGTTTTTCTACAGAATTCTATGTATCTTTCAGTAAACCATTCTGTGGAGGTGGCAGTTTTTCTTTATTTCTCAGTTTCTCTTGCACTACAATCTTTCACAAATGGACAATAACTCTACAAAAAACACAAAGTAATAAAATCTCATCCAGTTTTCATTGAAAAACAACTCAAGCAAAAGAAACTCTCATCTAATTGGTTACCAATAGAGCAAGAGAACTAGCAAAATTATGGTTTCATGTTGGGAAAGACCAAGAAACAGCTAGCTATCAATAAGGGAAAAAAATACAAAAATATTTCTGAACACTTCAATCGCTTCAGTGGAACTCACTATCAAGATGCTGATCATATTTGCATTTGGTGAGTGATCTTTTGCTAGAGGGGAAAAAATTATTAAAGCTTGTTTATGAATCTTTCAATATAGGTGGCTAGCTCTTAACACAGCAAAAATTAATGTTTTGGCTATTTATATTACGGTGGTTTCAAATCCTCCAGGTGGGTTGTCTCCATCCAATTGGGAAAAATGGAAAAGGAAATTTACCAGGCAAATAGTAAAGGAATTTTTTCAAATCCAAACACTCCTGGGATAATTTTGGTGATTCACCAAAGTGAGCTCAGGAAGGGGTCAAGACACAAAAAAAATCCTTATCGCATTCTCTACCTTCTATTATTCCAGGAACACCATACGAAAAGCTGGAAGGCAAAAAAACATCACCTCATCTGAACCAGACCATGAGATGGCTTTCAAAAAATTTCCATTTGGCATCGAAAACACAAATGAATTGCAATTAGAAGAAGGAGGCTATCAATCAAAAGAAAAAATGCAATCAAAAGTTCTTCAAATTGAAAGATGACAGTTATTGAGAACAGTGCCAAAGAGACACAGGAGCTATTAGAAGCTGAGAGAGCTTGTTTGTGTCATAATGAGATAGAAGTCCTGAAGCAAAACCATGATGAAATGGCTTATGAGGATAGCAAGAAATTTTCAAATTTAATAAAGAAGGGAATACAAAATAAATATTACAAAATGAATGGCTAGTTGTTCGCATTAATTAATTAATTAAAATTTTGAAAGAAACTTTATCATTCTCAATGTGTGTCTGTACCATGAAAGATCCAGTTATGGATCTTTAAGGCCGGTTTCAATTGAAGATGCACTTTCTCATCTCTTACAAGATTTTTCTTATGGAGTTACTTCTGAAATTTATAAAAATTGAAGGATAAGGACTTGGATGTGAAATTATGATCTATGGGTTTGAAATTTCTTCCCAAAGTAAGATGTCAAATTTCCCTTATGCTCGCCTATCATGTTGTGCAATATGATGCAGAAGTAGATGCTCTTATTTATGTCTTTGAATTACCACAATTGTAATTGTCTTCTCATTATTTTCTACCGTTCCTGTAAGATCCCACATGATTTCTCAATTTCTTTACAAGTACATTATTGCCTTTCTGGGAAGACGTTTCCTGCCTCATCCTTTGCATGAGGTATGCTTTTGACCAAGAATCCCCGATTTGAATATATACCATCAGCTAGGTAATGAATATGTGTGTATTCATTTTTTTGAATTTCTGGGAGACTTCTATTTCAGTTCCTTGGAGAAATTTCTAAAATAGATTGCTTCTATTCAAAACATTTATATAATTTAGATCTCCTGATGTACCAAAAAATGTATGCCATATTCTGAGGCTTTTTTGACGCAAAAATATTCTGAAATGATTGTTTGTTTGTGTTCTTTACCTTTAAATTTCCCTTCCCATAAAATCGTACAGTTTTTCCATTACCAATGAATGCAATTTAAGCTACCTATAATACCAGAAAGCCCATGCCGTTCATAATCTGAGAATATCACTTTGAGCTCATTAGGTGTTGGATTTCTTAGATATTCTTTCCCAAAGTTAAAAATTATATCTTTTGAAAGGTTCTTAGAACATAATATTGCAGTTGTTTCATCAAGATGCAAGTATTTGTCTGTTGCATCATTCATTATACCATTAGCCATCTTTCTTAGGAAGGAAGACAAATTTTGATATGTTTAGAATCTATTTTTCTTGAAGAAATCCTAACAGAAAGGAAATTAGGCAATTTTTCTCAAAAAATAATAATAAAACATACCATTATTTTCACCCAAAATACATTTTAATCAATCAGATTCTCCATAATTTCCAATAAAAAATACTTTTACACTCAAAATCCATGCTGGAACTATTTCTTGGTGTATGTGAAATTTTCTTCAAAATATTCCGTGAACAGCCATTCAGCTGCAGAAACAATTTTTCTATCAATATGAAATTGATTCTTCAAACTCCAATTTGTGAGGAGGTCTATCTGATCATCATCATCATTGTATATTATTTATTTATTTAAAATTAGTCTTCTGACCAGACTCATTACTATTCCGTAGTATTTTTACAATTTTAAATTAGTTCTTTAAGTATTAAAAATCTGACATTACAGATATAAAATACAAGAAAAATTTCGGAAAAATAGGTTTTCTTTATTTTGTACTTCTGTAAAATGTTTTAAAGAATTTAAGTTCCAGAAAAAATACTGAAACTATTCTGAATTCTCCCAGGCAGAAAAAACTATAAACATAAGGTCATTCACTTGTTGTGGTCAGAAACATAGGTTGAGGCTGGAAAAAAACGTGGTAATTATCAATAGATGTGTGTCGGCTGCTTGACTTCTAAGAGGAAGATATTACAATGATGATTCAAAAAGTGTGTTGGTAAAAGCACGTAAGCCCTTATGTGTTTTTACCAAATTATGGCCAAAACACATAATTTTATGGTAAAAACACGTAAGTGACCTAATTTTTTTATAAAAATTCCTCAGGCTCAGTTTTGAGAATCTTTAACTTTTTTTTTGCCATATTTTTTCCGACATGGGATGTGAAGGTCCCCAAATTTTTTCAAATTTTTCTTTTTTGCCTAATTTTTCTATTTTGGGCAATTTGGTAAAATGGCCCATTTTTTTGAAAAAATTCATTAAAAATATTCCCACTTATGAATTTCGTTTTTTTTTTGAATTAAGGTGAGAATGTTAAGAATAATAAACCAGAAGCCCAACATTTTGGTATTTTTTTTGCAAGAACATTTGTGGGCCCAAAAAGTCCATGTTTTTTTATGTTTTTTTGGTCATGTTTGTAATCAAATTGAAAATGCCATTTATTAAATAAATTGAATTCAGAATGTAATTTATGATGAGTGGAAGTTAAAATTTGATTTTTGGCATTAACAGTGCCATAAATGGCATCAAGAATGACATACAGATGCCATTTATGGCCAGAAAATTGGCATAAATGGCATTACAGAAATGCCATAAATTGAATTTAATAGCCTTGACAATGCCATAAATGGCCTTAACATTGGCCTTAAAAATGGCATGAATGGCCTTAACATTGGCCTTAAAAATGGAATTAATGGCCTTAACTATAACATAAATGGCATCAAAAATGCCATTTATGGAATCAAAAACTCCATTTGTGGCATTAAATAAATGGAATTAACTGTCACAGGGGCTCTTATGGAAGCAAGAGGGCGTGGCACTCAGGAATCAAGAGCTCACTTGGAGGGCTCCAAAAGATGATAAGAAATACTACGGAATATATTTCTTAAGCAGGAATAAGAGAAAGGACAAATATGCCAAAGATAACAAAGAATAATAAGAGTGAAGCCAGAGGCCAAAGGCCAAGAAGCCAACCAAGTGAATCCTCAATTCACTTTTTCAACCTGCCAGAAAGAACAATGGAATTAGTAAAGGATATGACCACCAATATCCACTGACAGGCAAGGAAAGAAAAGAGAAAGGGTGCTAATGACTGACTTAAAATTATCAGTATTAACTTTAATAAGGTAAAAGAAAATAAAGATAAAAATAAATCCGATATATTAATTAACTGGGGAAAAAGTCCCCAGGTGATGAAAGGTAGCCGGTATATGTGAAAACTGAAAGATTGATCCTGGAATGTGGATCAATGGCTGTATTGTCCGGATCGGGAAATACAGTTCTGGTCATCTTGAAATTTGAACTGTGTGATGTAATTCCCACAGTGGAATATGAAATGACCCAATTGGGCCAAGACCATACAGGTTGATTGAATGAGGCCTGTACGGATGAATTGGGTTGTCCAAAGGAGTATCAAATACTTGATGCCTTGACAACTGATTTAAATAATGTAATACCTCTTGAGAATTGCCCTTGAATAATCCTGAATGAATTGTGCCAACCCAACTCCTGCAGATACAGGTGGTTGGGATTCTTGAAGAGTCTTCTGATTGCCACCATAACTTGTCAGACTGATGAGCTGATTAATCCTCCTTCGAAATGGGCGTTGGGATTTGAGACCTTGAGTTGGGAAGGTGGAATTGGATCCTGAAAGCATCACCATTGGATTGCTGAGAAAAAATCGTGCATAATGGTATATAATACCATATATGCACCATGCCTGCAACTTTGAGTATGGATGGTATGAAGGAAAGGAAGAAATCCCCTGTAGTTGAGGGGAAAGGCGGACTGAGCTGATCTGGTGGCCCCTGGTGGTTGCCAGAGGCCATGGTGGTCCATGGCCAAAATGGTGTCCATGAGGTTTTTGGTCACTTTTGGGTCCAAGGAAATGGTGGCCAAAAATGGCTCAGGTGGGCCCAATTGTGGTTTGGGACCTAGGTGTCTGGCCCCTTTTGGCCTCATTGGATTAGGCCAAAAGGGGCCTAAATGGCCTATGGACCGCAGTACGTGGCCCATGGGCCGTAGAAGCCGTAGGGGGCCTAAATGGCCCAAAAAGGCCATTTAGGCCAAAACCCCATTAATGAAAGGGGTGTCCCTGAATCCAAGGGTGATGGCTAGGGGGCCTGGAGGCCCCTAGAAGACAAAATGACCCCCCAGGCCCAAAATCAAAGATGAAGGCCTGGGGGTTGGTGAAGTGGGAATTGGCCAAAAAGGCCAATGATGGAAGGATATGGCCTGAGGCCATAAAATGGCCATGGGAAGGTGTTATGGCGTGCATGCCATAGAACACCCAAGGGGGCCAATCGGCCATAAGTGATATGACGTGACCAATTGGCCCCAACTTGGCTCCAGGTTGGATTGCCGCAACCATCAAGGAGGAGGGTCAAACTTGTGGTTGTGACAGTACCCCCCTACCTTGAATGGTGAGCTCCTGAGCACCAAGATAAGGTAGAAGCCTGTCGAGGCTGTTGAGACGGATCGGACATAGCGGTTCCAAGGTATTTGATTTTGAAAAGAAAAATTTGAACTGATAATTAATGTTGGCATACAAATTGAGGTTGACGTAGTCTTCTCTTGACATTTGGCTTTGAAAATGTTGAAGGATTGAATTTGGCATAGAATTTTGGCATAACAATTACAATAAAAGAAATTCAAAGAAAAGTAAAGACAAAGAAACAGAAAAGGAAAATAAAAACAAAAATTTTGAAGGGGGATCCAATCTTCATCACAAATTTTGAAGGTTGATTTGAAAGTGGCCAAGGACCTGGAAATAAAGAATTTGATGCCAGGTGCTCACAGAGTGGCCAAGGTGATGTTTTGAAAAGATTGTAGACCCCTCAGGGAAGTGCACACCAGGAGAGGAATTTACTTTTAGAAGTTTCCAATCCGGCCAGTGCCATAAATAAGAATATAAATTTGATGAAGGAATGTCTTGAATTGGAAAACTTGGAAAGGAAAATTAAAGTGAATGGTCCATTTGCCCAAGTGAAAAATGGCCATAATTTTGGAATTTATGTTTAAAGCCAGGCCAACAAATCTGTGTCCAAATTGCAAAGTGCTCACAGAGTGGCCAAGGTGATGCTTACAACAAAGAGGAGTAGAATACCCCTAGAGGTGTATACCAGGAGTGGGACTTACCTTTGGTAATTCCTCTCCCCACCAAGCACCATAAAGAATCAAGCTTTTGAAGAATTTGGTCCTGGCTTGTCAGGATACAGAGAATGGAAATCTTTTACAAGATCAGGACAATTCTTGAGGTTTTTGGCTGGTTCCCAAGTGGATCTTTCTGGGTCTTGACTGAAACCTTTCCATTCCACCAGATACCATAGCTTTCTCCTCTTGAGCTTTGAATCCAGTACTTGAGAGACTTCCCATTCCTCTTCTTCTTCAATGGTAACTGGAGGAGGAGGCTCTTGATGCCAATTCGGGATTGTTGATGTCTTGACTGGTTCCAGAAGGGAGATATGGAAGACTGGGTGGATGGATTTCCATTGAGATGGAAGCTTGAGGTGGTAAGCATGAGAACTGAGTTTCTTCAAGATTGGAAAAGGCCCCAACCATCTTTTGGATAGTTTTTTGGTGGGTCTGGTTGATTTGATATTCTTGGAAGAAAGCCATACCATGTCACCGGGATTGAAAACAGGTGGACTTGCTCTACCTTTATCTGCATACCTCTTAAACCAGTTTATGGAAGCTTCAAGTTCTCTCTTGACATCTTGCTGTACTGATTGGATTTTTGTTGATTACTTTCCAGCAGGAGTATCTTGAGTGATGTGAACTGAATCAAAATGTGGATCTCTTCCATAAACAGTGAAAAACGGTGATTGCTTGGTTGAAGAGTGATCAGAATTATTGTAGGCAAATTCAGCCAGAGGGAGCCAGGTGTTCCAATCATCTTAATGATAACTGACATACATCCAAAGATACTGTTCTAGTATCTGATTTACCCTCTCTGTCTGTCCATCAGTTTCTGGATGGTAAGCAGTTGACAAATCTCTTGAAATCTTGAGCTGCTGACAAAGATTGGTCCAAAAAGAAGAAACAAAGAGTGAACCTCTATCACTGACAATGCTTAACAGAAGGCCATGCTTTGAAAAGATATTCTTGATGAATAAATGGGCCAAGTCCAGGGAAGTGATTGAAGACATTGTTGGAATAAAAACCGCCATTTTTGAGAATATGTCCACTATGACCAGGATTGAATGAAAGGAATTGTACAGTGGCAGTTGAGTGATGAAGTCCATTGAAAGAAAAATCCAGGGACCATTTGGAATTGGAAGAGGTTTGAGGAATCCAAACTTCCTATGGTGAATATTCTTGTTTCTTGAGCACTGTTGACAGGATGAAACATAATCCTTGATAAATTGAGTCATGCCGGACCAGTGGAAATCCCTCTTGACAAGTTTGAGAGTCCTCTCTTGGCCAGGGTGGCCAGCTAGAGGAGAATCGTGACGCTTTTGAAGAATACTAAGTTGAATTGTGGAGTCATTTGGGACTACCACCCGATCTTTGAAGAGAAGAAGTTGGGAAGAGGAATCAAGAGAATAATCTTGGACAGATTTACCTTTACCCAAATCTTCAAGGATACTTCTGTACTGGGGATCTTGCCATAATTTCTTCTGGATTGAATCAATCAAATTTGAAAAAGATTCCACCTTGACTGCAAAAAGCTTTGAGGGTTGAACTTCATCTTGCTTAATGATTTGCTGAGAATTCATTGGATTCTTGCTGATGAAATCCTCCCCCCTGTCCATATAAATGTTGTCCCAACGTGATAAGGAATCTGGAATAGTAGCTAGGTGGCCAGGGAGGTAAGTGATTGAGAAATGAAATTCAGAAATGAATTCAGCCCAACGGGCTTGATGGCAAGTGAGTACTTTGGAGGTCATGAAGTATTGAAGGGAAGAGTGATCGGTGAGAACTTCAAAAGGGGAAGACAGCGAAAGAAGAAAAGCCCTCCAGCGCTTGAGAGCCGAGACGATACCAAGGAGTCCCTTGTCATGAATTTCGTAATTGAGCTCTGCTTGGATAAGCTTGCGGCTGTCGAATGCAATGGGATGTTTTCCTGAATCAGAGACCTGACTCAGTACAGCACCCAAAGCATAATCTGATGCATCGGTCTCTACAATGGTGGGTAGAGAAGGATTGGAGCGGTGGTGAACGCCTCTTTGAGTTGGTGAAACTGACTGAGAGCTTCCTCATTGAGGGGAAAACATGAATCTTTCTTGAGGAAACTGGTGAGTGAACTGATCTTCTTTGAATAATTCTTGATGAAACGGCGGTAGAAGTTGGCAAAGCCAAGGAAGGATTGAAGAGCCTTGAGGTTTCTTGGAGGCGGCAAATTCAGAATCTGCTGGACTTTTGCTTGGTCCATCTTGAGGCCTTCAGAAGAAACTACATAACCAAGATATTCCACACTTGAAACATGAAACAGGCATTTGGATGCCTTAGCAAAAAGGCTATTGGCTCTGAGTCTGGAAAGAACAGTGGACACATGAGTGACATGTTCTTCCTCAGATTTGGAAAAGACCATAATGTCATCCAAATAAACCACAACATAAACATTGAGAAGATCTTGAAAGATATCATTGACAAGATTTTGAAAAGAAGCAGGAGCATTGGTGAGCCCAAATGGCATAACCAAGTACTCATAACTGCCATATTTAGTTCTAAAGCAAGTCAAATGTTCATCACCCTCCTTGATTCTGAGCAGGTTATACGCACCACGCAAATCAATCTTGGAGAAGATAGAAGAACCATTAAAGACATTGAGAAGCTGATTCGTAGGAGGAACAGTATACTTGTTCTTCCTAGTAACAGCATTGAGTTTGCTGTAATCAGCACGCAAACGGAGGCCACCATCTTTATTTTTGAAAAAGAGCACAGGTGCTCCTGTTGAAGAGGAGCTTGGCCGGATGAAACCTTTCTCTACATTCTCTGAAATGTAGGCCCTGAGTGTATCTGACTCTTGTTTGGATAAAGCGTAGATCACCCCAACTGGAGGTAGAGACCCCTCCAGCTCAATATGATGATCACAGGCGCGGTGAGGAGGAAGTTTTTCTGCTTTCACCTTGGAGAATACATCAAAATATTGGTGATAGACAGAAGGAACAACCTTCATCACGGTTTCTACTTCTTCTGGCTCTTCCTCTTCATCCCACAACTCCTCCAGGGAGTCATGATAAGATGAAGGAGGAAGGTCCATATTTCCAAATAAGAGGTGAAGTGAAGATACAGAATTATCTTCTCCAACATATTGAATCTCTTTGAAGACTTCAGCTCTAGGAGATAGTAATGACTGTGGGGAATTAAGGGACGGAATATGGACAGAAGATGGAAATGATGGTGTTCTAGAATCACCAACCAGAGCTGCATATGATTTGGCAGAAGAAAAGTCATTATGGAAAGAATTAGAAGGATCAGGATTAAAGGTAATCAGCCCTTGCCTTCAATCAATAGAAGGATTAAAATGATTGAGAAAATCAAAGCCCAATATGAGGTCTTTTCCCTTGGGAGTATCAATGACTAAAAATTCCCATTCAAAGCTTGGGAAGGAAGGGAGCTCAACCATATATCTAGTATGGTGAGTCACAAATAAGGAAGGAGACTCAGAGGAGTCAAGAATGATAAGGGGAATCTTCTCTGGAAGTTCTGATGTAGTCAATGAGTACTTGTGAGCAAACTGCTTTGCAATAAATGAGTGTGTAGCACCAGAATCAATGAGAATACTGTAAAAAACATCAGAAAGAGAAGAAAAAACAAAAAATTTAAGAGAATTTTTGACACCAGTATTCAGAATGCACAATTGTTCTCTGGAAGGAAAACTGTGAAGACCATTGAACACAACATGGTCTCCACTCAGGCTTTTCCCTGGCTGGGAAATTGGCCTGACGGTTGGGAAAGCTTGTTTTGAGGTCTCTTGAAACAAGACTCAAGACTATTCTTCCCACCACAATAGGTACACAAGCCCTCCTTGATTCTTCTTTCTTTTTCAGAACCTTTCAACTTGAAGTCCTTATTAAACAAGGAAGAGTGGGGCTTGCCCCGCTTTTGAGCATGAAAATTCTTCTTCTTGTGACTTGAGCTTGAAGAATTTTGATGATTAGAAGAGCTTGACTTTGAGGCTTCAGGCTTTTTCTCCTTTTGCCTCTCATGGTACCTGGTATCAAGTTCCAGGGTAATGTCCATTAAGTCTTGAATAGAATCAATATTTGAAGGATGGGAGGCCAATTGATCCAGAATCCTGGATGGCAATCCCTTCCTGAAATGATGGATGAGAGCTCTTTCTCCCCAATCCCCGATTCTTGAAACCAAACTCCTGAAATCAGTTATGTATAGTGAAACATGGCCACCTTCTTTCATTCTAAGGCCATCCAACTCTGCTTCAGCTTTTCTAACTTCATTTGGGTCCCCAAATAAAGTGAAGAGTTGGGATTCAAACAATGGCCAATAATTGAAAAGATAACTTGAGTCTTGATTGGTTAGATTAGAAAGATAAGGCACAATCCATTTTGCAGCCCTGCCAATAAGAAATGAAGTGGAGTAAAGAACCTTCTTCCTGTCTTGAGAGAAGTTTTCCGGATCATTATCAAAGATAAGCTGGCATGACTGAATAAAGCTTCTGACTTTGAAGGGCTGAGTCCCATCAAAGCATTCTGGTGCCTTCATAGATGGAGTCTTGAAGGCTGGTGGTCTTGATGATTCAGAAAAAGAAGTTGCTTGAAGATTGGCCATAATCTGAGTCATTCTCTCCATAATGGCCAATAAGGATGGTTCAGCTTGGTGAAAGACAGGCTGATCAGACTGGGCTAGAGTTGGTCTTCCAGTACCTTGGGATGCCTCCACCGGAGCAGGAACACCTTCAGTACCTTCAGACCCTTCCTCTTCCACAGAATTCTCCTCCTCCTCTTCACCATCTTCACCCAGACCTTTGAAACTTGTCCTTGACATGCCTGGAAAACCGCCAACTACTCCTGAAAAAGAATTTGATCTTCTTGGCACTCTTCCTTCCTTCCATGCGGGGTCCTCTATCTAATTGGGCCCTCAGTTGAGGAACTGCTGGGGTGCCATCAAGAGGAACTCTTGGAGTGGGAGTAAGAACAGCTTGAGTTTGAGCCTGGGATCTAGTCTGTCTTGCAGGAGGTGAATGTTGGAGTGGCATTATTGAATAAGAATAAAAATTTAAATAAAAGGAATTAAAACTTGAATAAAAACTTGAGGCAAAACCGAAATAGTCTTGAGGATCAAATCAAATCAAATCTTGAGGAAAAAATCAATGAATCAATGAAAATCTTCAAGTACGTCAATCAATCAAATCAAATGAGTCTTGAAGTCAAAATCAGAATCAATGAAAAATCTTGAAGTCAATCAATAAATGAAATCTTGCAGTGAAAATCAATCAGTCAAATGAATTCTTGAGTCAAAATCAATTTATGTCAAAGTCTTGATGTGAGATTCAGCAAAATCAATGAAAAATCTTCAGGTCAATCAATTATCTTGAAGTCAATATCAATTATGTCAAATAAGTCAATCAAATCAATAATCAAGTGAATTCTTGAGGAATAAAATCAAAATGAATCCTTATATGAAGAACGTGTCTGAACAATTTGATGAATAATCTGAGAATGAAAATGATAATATGCCTGAATGAAGGATAAAAATGAGATTGATGGTTGGCTGAGATTAAAATTGAAAAAGATAACAGAAAGAAAATTGGGTCAGCTTTCAATTTTCAGAACGAAGAATGAATGAGAGAAAATTGAGAGGTGACAAAGAATCATTAATTTTCATAAGCGTTAAAGAGTCATAATTTTGATGAAGGAATGAATAAAATTGATGAAGAATGAATGAATAAAATGATGAAGAATGAATGAATAGAATGAAAAGAAATTATGAGTTAATTAATATAATGTCACAGGGGCTCTTATGGAAGCAAGAGGGCCTGGCACTCAGGAATCAAGAACTCACTTGGAGGGCTCCAAAAGATGATAAGAAATACTACGGAATATATTTCTTAAGCAGGAATAAGAGAAAGGAAAAATATGCCAAAGATAACAAAGAATAATAAGAGTGAAGCCAGTGGCCAAAGATAAAAGAAAGCCAAAGGCCAAGAAGCCAACCAAGTGAATCCTCAATTCACTGTTTCAACCTGCCAGAAAGAACAATGGAATCACCAGGGCGAATCTCATGTCAATCGTCGGCGATTGACTTCACGTCAAGCAAACGTCAAGCAGGATAAAAGTTGAGCTCACGTCAAGCGAAAATCAAGCAAACGTTGAGCACACGTCCTACTCTTGTCTTACACCAAATCCTGTGACATCCACCAATATTGGTTCCCCTGTGCCTTCAACTCAGATTCCTCACCGCCTGATCATCCCGTGACCGTCCAATGGTTGGTAAAAATTACACAAGACCCGCCTGTTTGCACAAACACACATCAAAGAGGTCCTTCAGCCAGTCTTGATGTAGGCGGGGGGTTTGACTTCACCAGGTCATCCATGAAAATACTCCGCCTGAGAGGGATTGTCGTTTCGCAGATGACACTGGTAGAGTCCGCCACACAACACCGCGGGTGCGGGTGCGCTTGCATGTGCATTGGCAGGTGCGGGTGTGCAAGGGACGATTCCCCTTCCAACATGATGATGGCGCAGTTAGAAATTTTGGATGCTGTGAAAGGTGAGTGTGTGGGTCATTTGATCATTGAACTTGGCTTATTCACACTGTACCCAATGTCAAAATAGTAAGTTCTTTGTGGCAATGTGAAATAATGGGCTTTGCTTGTCACAATTTCATGTCTCTGTCACTAAATTTTGAGGCAGTTATTTCACTAGCAAAATTGCTAATGAATCTGAGTGATTTGCATTTTTGTAGACTAAATATCATGAAATAACGGCTTTATCATCACAAGCAGTCCACATGACATAACTTTGTTATCATACCATCCACAGTTACCTTCTATTTCTTCTTCAGATATAATCAATTTTCCATCATCAAAACCAACAGCTTTATAAATATTGAGATGCGGCCAATCTGGTAAGAAATTCACATCAATCGTCAAAATTTTCAAGATCAGAAAGTTATTGTTCAGTATGCTAGATGGCTCAGAGACTTGAAAAATGCTATTAATAATACCAAATTGTTGTGAGTTGCCCCTCAGAAAAGATATCACACTGTTTCTGACATTTTTGGACTCAGTTGAAAATATATTGTTCCCAATATTAATGTTTGAAACTGGAAAATACCAAGGTGAGACAATCCTTGAAGTGGGAGGACTTGTGGATTGCACAGTAGTGTCTAAGCTGATCCAATCAACTATTTTCCTTGTTGCATGAAAATTCTGTAAGTACTCAACCAGGCAATCATAATTTTCTTGGTCATGGCAGGATGGTTTGTTATATTTATGGTGATTGAACAGGGCAGGTGGCTGTGATTCGAAAAGCTGTTTTATTTCACATGGCACGGATGGGGATTTCAGGAGGACGGAAAGGTTGGAACATCGACAGATATGTTGAAGTAAGGTATTATCTATATCATCTATTCAGAGTTGCAAGAAGTTAGTCTTATTCAGTTCAGGTGTTTAATCAATGTGAACATATTGATCTTATTAATTGACGTACATATTTTGTTATTTGTTGGCATTTTTGCAAATACTCCAATCAAGTGCTCATAACCCCAGGTGGCTGAGGCTTGTGCTGGGCCCCAACGTTGGAAGAGTTTGGGAATATGATCAGAAAAATGATGATTTGGTTTACTTTTCTGTTTTGGGAACAGGAGTTGATTGGAAAGGCGGAATGTTTTCCAATGTTCAGCAAATGCAGTCGTATCATCTATTGACACAGTCCAACTTGTAGCAATGTTGATAGCACTAATCAAATGGAATGTATTCTTGGTTCGTTCATTTGCAAGTTCTTCTGACTGACCCATTTTTCTTTGAATGTTGGCGGATTGGTGTACATCTAATGACATCTGTTGACTGAGAATTCAAAATGGAATATAGACCTTATATAAGAGAGCCCATTCAGCAGCCTTTAAGCTACCATGAGAGGGGGAACCCATGTTGCGAGGTACTCTTGTCCATGATGAGGGAATTATCGTCTCAGATATGATTTGTCGGAGATGCTCCAGAGCCTCACCCTTGATCTGGTGATCACTCATTGCAGTGATATCCAATTCAGAGGGGATTTCAGAAGTGGGGATGTAATCTTCATCAAATGAAGGAATCTCCGCAGAACCACTAGATGGATGTTCCATGTGAGGGGTGGGCATTGGGAAGTAGTTTTTTTGGGTGGAAGTAGTGGGGAGTGGCTCATTTATTATTTTTGCTGCATCTCTTCTCAGGGAGCGGGCCTCTCTCAATGTGATTTTATCGAGAGAGCTGTTGGAGGTCATGGAATCTGAGTCTGAACTGTTGGGGTCATTGGATTTCCTGCGGGACCTGAGGTAAATTTTTGATTTGGACTCTGGAATGCACAATTTGAAAGTTGCATGATCCTTCAAAGTTCCCAGTATTAAATTATGCATTATGTCAAGATTAACCATTCTGGTTGCATCCCAATATGGAAGGTCTTCTAAAATTGAATATTGCACTCCATACTCAGAGAAAATTGCTTGTCTTTGTGGTGGGGTTGCCCGAAGCCATTTGGCAATGGTTGATTTATGATTTCGATATGAGCCTGTGTAGTGAATTTGAGGACCAATTTCTTCAATTTGAGCTTTGTGAATGGTGCAAAACTTACAAAAGTGGTTGCCTGAATGGGAAATAAATCCAGTAAGCTGGCGCATGGCAACCACATCCGCAATGGCTGTGAGAATGGAAACACGGATAAAGGATCCTGAAGGGCCTGTTGAGGTGGGTGAAAAATGGTAACCTTGCCATAGCTCTTTGAGCTCATTGATGAGTGGCATTAATAGGTAATTCAATTGAAGGGAGGTTGGCTCCTTCGAACCAGGGATGATTCCTGCAACATAGACATTCTCTGGCTTCAATATTTCACTTGGGGGGAGATTAAGACAAATAAGCATGATAGGTCCAATGCTGGCCAACCGGGTGGACTTTCCATGTGAATTAAACCAGTCCACATAAATGGAGAAGGCCAATGCACCAGGAATGGTCATGGATATTTCTAGTGCCAGTGAAGCTTCTCCAGACCAATCCATCCCAGACGTCGCATTTTGGGGAACCTTCGGGAGTTTGGGATTGTTGATTTTGATGCAGAATTTCCATAATTCCAGCCCGCTGGAGAAATCTGGCAAGCCAATTTTTGTCAGGCTGAGTCTATATTGAAGTAGTAATGAGGGTATTTACAGCTAGAATTATGACTGTGACATGTAGAAAATTAATTTAAAATAAGGGTTTTGGGTTTTAAAGATGATTTATAATATAATTAAGGGGTTTTACTATTGGATAATAGTGGTGGTGAGCGCTATTGAGAACCCAGGGTGCAATCTTACCAGTTGGGTTACTCTAATAAGAGTTACAATAAGCAAATATAAAATTATACCTGTTTATTACCCAAGAGTAAAACTGTTTTTGACAGTTTACTATGTAGGGTATTCAAGAGCAGGATGAGGAGACAATTCTGGCTGTTAAAAGCCTCCTTTTTATCCTGAAATGGGGTGGAAAGGGTGCTAGACCTTTCCACATAGAGGAAGTGAAAATTTTTTCACTTTCTAGTACTGGCTTGTGGTTTGCAAACAGCCTGTATAGCCTGTATTGGGCTCAGATGTGGCTTTGAAACCACATCTGGGCAGTTTTCACCAATACAGGGTGAAAACTTTCATCTGGGGACCTCACAGCCTGATTCTGGCATGTATGACACGTAGAATGCTGTACAGAAACTGTATGGGACCCCAGTATTGACTGACATATGAGGTATTGAAGTAAAAACATGCTTCTTTGTCTATTTGACACCTCATCTTCATGATTATGGGATATTATCCCATGGTAAGGCTGTATATGACAGCAGGTGGGATTTTAACCTTAAAACAGCCATACCTTTGTCAATACTTGAGATATCAGCCTCAAAATTGGTTCAGTGTGTAGCCCTGTATGTGCTCTATACAATGGTACCTCATTTGATATGGGTATCATTAAATATGGCAAAGCTATCCCATGTACAAGATTTTTGTACATTTGCGTGTTTTAGGCAAAAAGCTGTATTGAGCTTGTTTGCCCCATACCTTCTGCAGTAGTTGAGATATGAGGAAGTGGATAACACCATCAGATAGCCCTGATTGTGCTCTTTCCAAAAAGACCCCACTTCAGGTATCCCACACTAAAACTGTAGAAGTTAGATGAGAGGTGAATGTTTTGTTCACCCTTATTTGGCCTGAAATTGACCATAACTCCAGTAATATTGGTGCTAGCTCAGTTTGGCTGGTACCATTGGATAGCCCTGGCTTAGAGCTTCATTTGTAGTACCCATTCAATGGGGTTAAGCCTCTCCTTCTAGATTTTAGATGAGAGGTGAAAATTAAGGTTTATGCTCAGCAATAACTTTGAGCAGGAATAACTTTGTTATTCTTAGTCCTATGGTGATGGGACTTTTATTTTCGGGAAGAGGTGATTTTCCTCTTTCTTTTGATACCTTTTGAGCTGATTTGTCTCAGCTCCATGTTTTGGTGGTATTTTGGCTATACCATTGGTTTATGGTATTTTGGCTGTCATGCTTGTGCTCTGGTTTTGAGTCACAGGCTGACAATTTTTGAATGGTTGATAAATGAAATGTTTTGTTGGGATAAATTTTTGCTTCATGTTGGTTGTATTTTGGGTTTGGGGTTCAAATGAATAGATGAATTTTCCTAATGATTGTGTGAAAGGGGGATCATGATCATTTGGGTCATTATGGCGTTGACAGTGGGGTTGGTCAGTTGTGACTGATTCAGTAAGACCATTAAGAGAGAAACATTGAGTACAACATATATAGTTTTGAATCACTGGTTCCAATTGGAGATGTTCAAATATGGTACTCAGATCTTAAGGTATGTGGAATGCAGGAGTGGGGGGACCACTGGAGCTTGAGATGCTGGACTTGATCAGCAGGTCTAGGGCGGGGTTGAGAATGCATGAAGCCCTGCGGGGTATATTATACCTTAATGATAGAATGGCAGATATTATCATTCCAAGGTCTTGTGGGGGAAGGGTTTGACTGCTGCTGTATGGTTTCTGTGCAGTTGAATTGAGACCCGGTGCTTTGGGTCAATGGTGAATAATCAGCTGAGAATATTTGATCCAATAGAAGTTGTGGGCACTCAGATCCTGATGCAGAAGTAGGGATGTTTGGAAGAGATTTGGGTGAAATGGTTGATTTGAGCTTTTTAATGTGCTGTTTATATTGTAAAGGTGTGAAGGCAACTCCATTCCTATCACCCTCAGGGGAAGAGTGTGTTTGAGTTGAGCAGTGTTGACACATGCATATATGCATTGAGGAATAGCAGCGGGTTGTCATTGTTTCAGAAATTGGGAGTACGGCTGGTTTGTGTATAAATATCTATGGCTGATGTGAAAGTGTTTAGGAGTGTTATTAATTGGAAAAAAAATTGAGTGATTATTTATGAAGGGGGAGATCATTTGAGCCATCTGAGAATTTTATCCCATTTGTAATGGTGCGTGAGCTGCAGCTGATAGAGTGTAACATGTCTCATCTGGATGGCGGAATTGGTTAGGAGTTTAATTGGGTAAAATGCCATGCTGCTCAATCCTCATACATATTCTATTTTATTTACACATGGCGATACTGCGGTGTTGACCCTTGAGGGGCGTTCCAATAGGGATGTGTCAACATTGATTTGAAGGGATTGACATTAAAACCATGTACGCTGGCATGCCATCGTACATGGCTTAAACCTTATTACAGACATAACAATATAGCTCTATTACATAAGGGGTTGGAGTGCAGCTAAAGTCTTGGTATTTGGTTTGAGTTCAGCAGGCTTTTAATCAGTTGGAATGTGATTTGGATTGTCTCGCCTTTCTTGAAAAGGTGTTGTCTCTTTTGTGGGTAAATCCTTCATGAATATACCCCTTGACAGATGTACGATGCTGTGGAATTTCAATGCATATATTGGCAGTTTGGATAATTCACAAAATGTGACAATGGGGAGGCGGAAATGTTACCAAATATGATTATTTATGGATTATGGGTCCCCTTTGAGATCAATGGAATATTACATTATGTGGTGGTATGCAGTGCAGGGTGGTTTCCAACAAAAGCGGAGGAGCTCAAGAGGAGGTAGGGAGGATTCTCCTCAAAAGAGGCTTATTAGACTTCCAATAAGACTCTTTTTTAGAAATATTAATAGAATATCTCTATTCTAATTTTGAAAAGATTTCATCTCATATGACTCTATTTTATCATAATACTGAGGTGTTTTATCTAGTTAAAAATATTAGTGTACTTTTTCGGCCCTTATGTCACCTTCCAAGTCACATAAATCCCGTTCTGGTTCTGTTCATGACTCAAATAGTGAATCTAGCATAGAATATGTTCAAACACAGTCACCATTGAGTCCCAACATTTCTCCCACAACCCCTATCGCATCCTCAATGAATGTATCAGGTCTTAACATTGATGTGGGAAATCCAAAGGCTCCAACTTCAAGCACTTGGTCGATCCCAAATATTTCCGTCACTCCAATTCCCCTGAATCCCACTAGTACACAAACGCATGTGTCTCAGGGGCCAGAAGGCACACCTCAAATCTCATAAAACGCTAATCCCCAATCAAAATTTCCACGTGAGTTCCTCCTTAATCCCGGTCGGAAACCAGTCGCATCCCAGGATACCTTTGGCCAAAGTAAACAGCCAACCCTCAATATTCCATCAGGATCTCAGGTTCATGTTGGCAATGAAAGGCACATGGATGGGGGCGACAAAAAAGACCATTGGAGAATGTAACTTGGAGTGGTCTGTCGGAGGGAAATCCAGGATTGATGCTTCATCAAAGTAAGTCATTTGAATTTTGGAGTATAAACTTTTTCACAATTTGATATTTTTGTTTCATGGGTTAGATATGGCACCTAAAGGCAGGTCAGTCCAATCTCAGGAGCCAATTGAAGATTGTGAGTATAACCAGTCTTCATTAATTTTTTGATGTGTTAACTGATGATGTGCATGGCAGGTGATGAACTTTATGCATCTTCACCTCTGGTCTATAAAGAGAAAGTCACTGGACGTCATCATCCATATGCCTCCAAACCAAGAACAAATCATGCCAGTTCATCAAGAGAAAAAATGGTGGATGATGAGGATGAGAACATGTCTCCGACTCAAATGGAAACAAATGATGAACCAAGGAGGGACGATTTCACGGCGCATGAGCATGGCACTCAGTCAAATAGTGAGTTCACCCATCCTCAAATGCCCCTGGCCCAGAGTATGCTTGAACAATCCGAGGTCAGACAGCAAAGGAACCAGGCTCGTAAAGCTCACAAGGTGAAAAAACGTGCAAGCCAGAAGGAGCAACAAAAATGGCTGAAAGCAGAACTTCCAGAGAATGTCCATGGAATGAGATCAGCAGTACATTCCCATTGCCTGTTCCTACTCAAAGTTAGGGATAAGGTTTTTTCCTCACTACCAGCACCACCAAGCACAGAAGAGCGTGAAATTGCAATTCAAGTGTCTGGTCATCTCGGATATGTCCCCGAGAATGTTTTCAATGAGCCATCAACACAGGTTCAGTCTCAGGGTTTCCAAAGCTACTGCAAAAATGAGCTCCACAAGCTAGGACTAAAGCGATTCACTTGGGACTAGGAGAGCTCATGGCAACATCCGTTCAATGAGCTGATGTCTATGGTGTTTTACCGTACATTTCGTCTTGCACTGGTCAGCACCAAGTATCATCATTACCGTTGGAACAAGGATCATAATAACTATGGGGTTGTGGCGGCTTTAATGGAGCAATATTTCACTTATTTGAAAAGAGAATGGAATTCTATTCAAAAGTATGCGGAGTATTTGGTTAAAAAGAAGGAGAATCAAAAGCTCGCAAAGATTCGTCAAAGGGTTAGTTAATGTATCTCTTCTTCATTGTGAGCAAAGACTGATGATGATCTACTTGATTATGTGCAGACCTGTGAGCGCCGTCGTGAATGGTGTGATACGGCTGAATTTCCCATTCTAGCATCACAATTCAATGACCCTTGAGTATGTTCAGATATTGAGGAGGTACTGGAAAATGGCCGTCAAGTTTACCGCAAAGTGGGATTGCGCTGGCACTCCCAGTTATTTAATGAATTGGTATTAAAAATGGATCGAGACATAGAGTTTTGTAATCGCATTAAAAAAAAGGGTAAAAAAACTATTGATAGATTGCCATAATTACGATCAACAGATGATGGTGATATTCCGGAAGGCTTATCATTTCAGCTATTTTATCAAGATTGGCTCAAAGGCTGTAGTAAGATGCAGACTAGCGCCCTCAAAATACTTGACATGCCAGTTATTAGGCCGAATGGTGATGCTCTGCAATAACTTAGTAATATAAATGTATAGCACCATTACAAATTAGCATTTTGTGAATTATTTGTGCAGGTGTAATACAATCTGATTATTATTTCTTAAAGATGCAACAAATTGCTAAATATGTCAGAATATAGACAATATGAGCTGGACTGTATCACCGTCTCCCTTAGAAATAATACTCTATTGCTCATTTTCATTGAGGAAATATTGAAGGAGTTCGATCCAGCTCATGGTGTTCCTAATTGTGGACCTGTGCCAGGGTGCGCAGGTGTGATCAACTTGCTCAAACGCAAATTATATAATATCAGTAAGGCTCACACAGTTAATGATTTTTTCTTTTCTTGGACCTGTTGGTGTTTGGAAAATGGAATTTCCATAAGGAAGGATTTTATAATAGCAATACAATTAGGGTCAAAGATGAGGTTGAAAGGTACCTTCCGCATGTTGACCTCAACTGAATGAGGAGTGATATAGTGGATGACCTTTACAGGTTGTTGTTGGCCAATACGATGGAGCCGATCAACATCCTGAGCCTCAATGGCTGGGTTCCAATTGGGCTCCTGGAAATGTGGATGTCAGGGGCCGCAAATCAGGGCAGAATTTTGGGGGTCCCCTCACCATTAAATAGACCATATTAGCACAAGTTATATTGAGGCCAGTTCCAGCTGCGGCAATGGATGCAATCAGTACTTCACATTCAGGATTATTGAAGAAATTTTCCAGTGCCTTCTCCTGTGATCGTGCTGTAATTGTTCCATCAATTTTTGCTGAAAGGATAGAGTGATGGGCAAGTGCAATACCAATTCTACAATATAAAAAAGTCATATGGATTCAATTGGTAATGGATGCATATTAGAATTAATGTACAAATGTAGAAATTGAGTCCATTGGGTATAAACCACCAATTTGGTTGGACCACACCTTGTTTGTTTGTTCTTCATTAAGCTTTGTAGGAGGTGTGCAATCTTACTACTCATCATGCATGTTTCCACATCCACAATAGTTCGTGTGATTGTTGGGGAGCTATCCTGAGTGCTCCTGCCCTTGGGGTCTTCCAAATCCGCCTCTGCAATTGTGTTAAGCATGATGTGATGGTTACAACATATTCGCAGCTTATTAATATTTCTGAAAAATTCTCCTGGTCCTTTGCTTTTGGATGATAGGAATTCTTCATATAATGTGGAATATTCTTGCTGCATGGTCGGGTTGAGTGGGAGCAGCTCATAATGATGGCTAATAGTGGGGAGGGATTCGAGATGTGTGGTTTTGGTGCGGCGCAAACTTAAATGCCACAATTTCAAATGCAAGATATCATTTCAACCTTTGGAAAGACTACTCAGGATGAATGGTGACCAGTTATATTGATTGGCGCTCTGGGGTTGAGTGATGAATGATATTATGCCCAAAAGGTCATAAATGGTGTTGTGAATAGGTGTGCCCGTTAAACATATTCGACGGGATGAAAGGAGGCTATTAATGGCACAGTGAGTGGCAGTGTATTGAGAAAAAAAATATAGCTATAAGATGGGGCAAGGGTTATTGGATATGAAAGGTAATTTGAATCATTTAAGCTCATCCACTCACTGTGCTTCATCCAAGATTATACAATGCCAATTGATTTGAAAAATGAATGATGTAGAGGGATTGGTTTGCTTAAATTCTTGGGTGATAGTATTGTAAGAAGTGATTATGATATCATATCTTAAGATGTCGGCTTGGGATAATGAGTGACGAGTGGGACCATGGTAGATTTTGGCATGCAGCGCTCCAGCCTGAGCATGCTTGGATATTTCTGATTGCCAGTTGGTAATTAAGCGAGGGGGGAAGATGATCATGGTGGGCATGGAGAAATGGGGGTCTGCAATCATCCGCTCCTTGGAGGTACCAATTAGAGCAATGGCCTGAATGGCTTTACCTAATCCCATATCATCCGCGAGCAGTCCTCCAAGAGGGGTATTGGTCAAAAGGGATTCAAATGAGCTAACGACCTTGTTTGTCATGATGTGCCTGGCATTAAAAGTGGATCCTGGGGGTGAGGTGGCCCAAAGGTTATGGGCTGATTGGCCATTGGGGATCTCTCGATCCCAGAGAAAAGCTAGTCTGGTCTTTTGATGAGGGAGGAGGGGGGTTTGAATAATGGCATGGGGAGGTCTGATCCACTGGGTAATTGTATCAGTTTTTGCTTGGAAATCAATGATGAAACAGCAGGATATGAAGCTGGCATCGAGTTTGAAGCGGGAAATGTCGGAGTAAAGAGTTGACATTGACTATGAGTATTACAGTCATATTCTTTGGGCATTTTAAGCTTGAAATCTTGTGTTCTAAAGCTTTCCATTATGAATAAGATGTTTGGATACCATGTGAAGAACATCAATGTTAGATTGGGTTTCTGAGATGAGGAGGGATCATTTGCATCAGTCATAAATACTCCCTCAACAAATAATATTTGGGTAGGATTGGATTGGCAATTTTCAATCCATGCCCCACCAGGACCACAGTGCATGAACGTTTTTGGTGCCCCAAGGAATGGTATCAACGTTTTGGAAAGGGTTCCAGGTAGAGAGCCAATAGCACACTTGTGATTGGGGAGATAAACAAATATGTTGTGTTGATTGTGCCATATGATAATCCAAGAAGCTAAGTGGGAATTCTCAGGATTTAAGGCTATATTACTATTTATTTGAATATGAATATTAATAATCCCAATGCAAAGTAGTTGTGAAGGGGTTGACATGATGGCTATTTTAAATTATTTGGGGACAGTTGGAAATTATATGATCGGGAGGGGGTAGCTAAACAGAATGAAGACAAATAAGCGCAGGTGGGGAACTTATATGAGAGGCAGAAGTGGGGTCAAGGGGGGGATGGCCTGTGGTTACGTGCATGGTCTTGATGGGGGTGGGCCTCTTGGGCTCATAATTTTCATATCTGATTTGGGGCATATATCAAGGCAAGGTGGCCAAAATGTGGGTGCACCAATATGACTGCTGGATCTGAAGCAAGTTACAAAACCTTTGGTGGAACAAGGTTGACATTAGCATATCTGAAATTGGGTGGGCTGTAGCAACTTATTGTGGAGGGCATTATAGAGGCATGCAGTCATGCTCGCTGGTGTGACAGCGAACATGGGTGCATATCTTCCCCAGGTTAATTGTTGCACAGGGACCTACTGGGCAATGTTGGCCGTTTCAAAGGGCAATCTCCCTGTTGGGATGTTTGTGTGTGGGCGGGTGAGATATGTTCGGTGGCATGCCACCAAACATGACTTTGGTTTTGCCTGAAGTTTTTTGCTGACTGATGCCTACTGGGCTTCCAGGGGGCAATGTGTGGCATGATCAAAGGGGGCACCAGCCATGAGCCGTGATCCACATATACATTCACCCCTATTGCGTTTGAGGCGGGTACTAATCCACCAAGATTGGCATCCGGGTCTTTGCCTCACGCGTGTACAAAACTCCAGCGAAAGAGGCCACCCACCCAAGGGAATTTTTGGCTGCAAGCCAGGTGCCACAACTTGCGCAGGGCATGTGAGAACGTGAAGAAAATGACCTGCGGTGGGAGATACCCACGCAAACATAACCAGCCTCAGCAATCATAGGCTGGGATTATTCTAATGTGGATGAGGCTAAAGCAAATCCACACTGATTGGTCTCAGGTTTCCACGCGCGAGCAGGTGAGCATCTGCAGTCAAGCTGACCACCCGACCAAGAAAATAGCTGGTCGGAACACTGGCATTAAAATGTCTTCCAGGCGTGTGAAAGTTGCCTGTGTATGACCCGTTGGGGGGTGCGTATGAAAGCGTGTGGCTGCCCGACAATGAGCACGCACAATGAACAAGCGGGGCCAGTCATTTTTTGCCCCAACAATGGCACCGGATTGAATCAACTGTTTGTGTATGACCCAAATATTAAGTCATCCCATTATGACCCACTTACACTAACTTGGATTACATGCGCATCTGTGCCGTAGTTAGGCAGAGCTGTCCAACAAGGTGCATCAAAGGGATGCAGGTGAGAGATATGACTCAATGGCTTGACGTGATTGCATGTTACATTGTTAAACAGCTTTTGCTCTGCCCTGCAGCATACATTTACAAAGGTGTACTGCGTACTACAGTGTTGGCTGTACAGCTCAGGAAGGTGTAATACTACTTGAGCCTGCATGCACCTTCCGATCGTTTGCATATACGTAGCTCATGTGCCACATGCTCAGCATTGCGTTTCACCCGATTTCCACACGCAAGCTAAGCATGTCATGGTCAAAAGCACCATGTGAAAGTGCTCAGTAAAGCCATGGTCCGGACCATTTTTACGATATTTCATTGGAAGGCTCAGTTTAAAGCACTTCACCAAAGCGTGTGAAATGCTGCACCTGGCTGAAATGTAATCCGACGCTGTGCCAAATTCTCAGATTGTGTACATACAAAAACAACCAAGAAATGGCTCAGCATGGTGCATTTGATATTGTCATATCAATAGTTCAATTACTGTGCAATAAAAATTTTCAGCCACTGAGCATTTCAATTATGACCCAAAAGCAAACCTGTGCAATGGGTCGAGGCCAGCTCACGCTGTATTCACTTGTCTTACAGCCCCCCCTTTGTTCAAACACTATTACCAGGCCATACGGCCAGTAATCTCGCCGCGGTCACTTGTGACCAAATGCACCACGTTCTTTTCTGAACGGGGCATTTGGGAATTGCACCCACCATGGACATTCAACAAGGGCCTCACGACCACCCTCCTGGGTTATTGGGTGGCTATTTAAGGAAACAAAGGGGATTTGACTGAGCTTGACAATTCAATCAATAGCAATACTCAGCCAGAACCCCATTGTTGTTCTGCCTCACGCCAGCATTTGCTGACACTGAGCTTCAATTTAGCCCACACGCCTTGAAGCTGAGACTTTTGCGGGTGCTGCAACTGCTGAGATCGTCTCAGCTTCACCATGGTATAAAAGACCATCTTCACACAACACGCCCTTCACTTTCTTTCTCACCCGCTCCACTTTTTTCAACCTCACCCGCGTTTGTCCTTCTTGTGCGTATTCCCCTTGGTCTTCCTGCCTTTCTACTTTTGTCTTTTGCACTCCACTAAACCCACTCCCCTTCCTTTTGCCTGTTTGTTTATTCTGCTTATCCTTTCAGAACCTCCCTTCTATCCACCTCGTGTGTTACCTCTTTTTTTAACTTTTGTCGACATTATGTACCGATATTAATACTTATTTTTCTTCACAACTCTCTTCCAGACTTTTAAAAACTCCGGACTAGAGCACTTTTATTTTGTTTCCGTTTTGAATTTATAATTCATTGTACGTCTTCATTTTCTTTCTTGATTGTTTACTTTCTATTCAGTTACTAACCTCAATTGTTTTGGTTTTAGATGTCGTGCACTTTATGCACCAAGCGGGGTATCCCCTGCATCCGTTCCTCGATGACGACCGACGCTTGTGATGCTTGCCGACAAGCACACAAGAAATGTTCGTTTGTTGTCCACCCCCTTCTGACCACGAGGCCAGAGGAGTTCTCTCCCAAGACGCCCTTGCGAGGACTCCTTTGTGGTCAACAATGATGAAACGATATCCGAGCGCAAATGGAAACCGGGACCTCAAGCAGGCCGACGGGAACAATTCCGGACAATTAGCCCTGTCCACCCACCATCCGATGGTCACTTCACTCTTTGGCCTGAGCAAAGTGATTATCTGGCCGATGAAGGATGGCAATAGCAAGAGGACATTCGAGCTTGGGCTGATCGTCACCATGTCTTGTCACCGATGAGATTCAAACGCCAAAGTAAGTTTTCTTTCTCCTCCTTATCTCACTTCTCTTCACGCAATAATACTGACTTTTTTCCATTACTCATAGAAAAAAACCCTCCGAATCCCCCCTGACAAGACTCTCCCGTTCCTAGTTTGCCTTGCGAGCAAACCCTGCGGCAACCCACTCCAGGCCCGAGTGGCACCCAATGGTCTGAGGAATTATTCCGCGGTAAGCAGCCAAAGTTTCATTTCATTTTCACTTTCACTTTCGAGTCAAGTGAACTGACTCTTACTCCTTTTTTAGAACCCTCCCAAACCAAAGATCCACCTATTCCTGGCCCGAGTCCATCGTCCCAACCACCTGAGGACGATACGACTCGTGAGCCAGAACCTGAGGTGGCTCCTACGCAATCCACGGAGGAACCTTTTGGTAAGTCCAAATTTCACTTTTTTAACTCTACTCAACTTTTCCTCACCCCTCCTTCGACCATCTCCAGCTTGTCCCGCCACTCCCCGCTCGATAATAATCATCGACGATACGCCGGTTGGATCCCCCCCTGCCCAGAGATCCCTTCCAGTGCGCCCAAGAACCCCAACGCCTCCTCCCCCCCGGTGCAAAGCCCCTCTCATTCCCACGATGACGCTTGCCAGGAATTCACTGACTTACGACCAACTTTAATGATTCCTCGAGCCATCAACCGAATCTTGTTGGAGCATTGCTGCTTGCTCCACATGATTCCTTTCGTGGATGCAAATCATCGAAATGAGATGCACCGGGAATTCCGGGAGGAACTAAACTCCCTCCTTGCCCAGGCACTGGAGGCTTATCCAAAGGAGAACATCACCGGGATAGTCTCAAAATACTTAGAAAAATAAAATCTCATTATTTCCTCTTTTTATTATTTGTAATACTTTCTTTTAAATATATTATTGGTATCAAATGTTTGTTATTTTCCATTTCTATTACATTCTTTGCTCACATGAAATTATATTTTCCTCAATGGTTCAAATGTCCTATTGCATGAGAAAAAATTTTATAAGTGCCCCACCAAAAGTTTGAGTGAGTATTTGTTTGTGTGACCCTCTTTTGCCAAAAATGCGCCAATAGTCGCCGTTACCGTCTCCTATATTTTCTTCTTCCATGGTTCAGAGCCATATCAATTCTTAGCTGTAAAAAAGCGGGAGGTTCCCACATGTGAGCAATCCACTCCAGATTCGTGAAAGATGGCCTTTCCTATGGTCACACGCTATTAATCTTAGTCATGAATTGATTTGTTTAAATTGTCGGGAGCCTTCACAAGCGTAAGGATTGGCATGTGAGTTGTCAGGAGCCTGCACAGGCATAAGGATTGGCGTGTGAATTGTTGAGGGCCTGCACAGGCGTAAGGATTGGCGTGTGAATTGTTGGGAGCCTGCACAGGCATAAGGATTGGCATGTGAACTGTTGGGAGCCTGCACAGGCGTAAGAATTGGCGTGTGAATTCTCGGGATCCTGCACAGGTGTAAGAATTTGTCAGCATTTTTGGCAACCTTCACAAGGGTAAGGATTGGCGTGTGAATTGTCGGAAGCCTGTACAGGTGTAAGAAATTTTTGCCATTTTGGGGAACCTTCCAAAGCGTAAGGATTGGCGTGTGAATTTTCGGGAGCCTGCACAGGCGTAAGGATTGGCGTGTGAGCTGTCGGGAACCTTCACAGGCGTAAGGATTGGCATGTGAAGCGTTGGCAGCCCGCATAGGTGTCAGGAACTTTTAGCATTGTTGGAACCTGCACAGGAATAAGGATTCGCGTGTGAAGCATTGGCATCCTGGACAAGAGCAACCAACCAGGACATATTTACAATGGCATGCCACCGTACATAATCCACTTCACCCCTTTTTCATGTGAGACACCCCATCCAATCCTGGTGTCTATTGTCCTCTGCCTTACCCCACCATTATTTACCCAACACACATGCAAATCTCCTCATTCTTTGAATTGGGATGAGATTGTATTACCATCCCTGATTTGATAGCCCGCTCTCTTGCCAATCTCATAATAGCCATGGCTTTTTTGGCAGATTGTTTTTGCTAACCTGCTTGAGCATTGTACAGACATACCCACTAGTGTCATGCTTTCGTTGTCCTGTGCTGGATCAGTATAATGAACAAATGTACTACTGGCCCACACTACCTGAATGAGCCCATGACATGCGGATAGATCAATCCAAAAATGCTCATTTGGGGAAATCAATTTTCCCCCTGTACACCGCTTTGACGCATCTCTTTGAATTTGGCCGGTCCGCTTATCAGCTTGAAACCACCATCCCAAAGCATACTGCGATGCATCCTTATCAAGATGAGGTGAGTTTTTGAATCCATTCATGGTGAAAGTGAGTGTGGAAGCAAACTCGCATGCACCCTGATTTGCCGGAATATTGCCTTCATAGTTGACTTGATCAAAATATGGAACTCCCAATGAGTTGTAGCAATTTTGAATCTTCTGAAATAAATTATCCCCAACATATCATAAGGATTGACCTAGAATGCAACCCACCGAGCTAAGATTGGCACCTTGGTTCCGCCATTCATCTTTTGCGTTTTCAATTTTCCCGACACTTCCATACAGACCAAATTGTTCATTCTTCGTGCTGCATTTGCGCCACCCAATTGCAAAAATAAATCCCTCCATTAATGCTCCATTTGTTGCAATTGGGTTGGTGAATCTCTTTTCACGAAATAAGAATTGTGATAATTCATCCCATTGATTGACCTCGACTTCACTCATTGGTGTGAATGGTCGGAATTTGACAAGGGCAATGAGTAATCCGGTTGAAGAGAAAATTGCCACACGGGCAAAGTGAATGCGTTTGATCTGATTGACATCCACAACCCTCCGACTTTCACTTGGGGTGATATTTGTGCTGTTGGTCGAGAGTAGGAAAAAAACCTATTCCTTCGGGTTGTTTTGCCCTCATTTGTCTTTTGGGATCTCCCACTATTCCTGAGTGGTTGAGCAATCACTATGTGTTGAAGCAGACAAGATATCAGATACTGCTTCCTGCCATTTGAATCTAAGGAGTTTTGAGTCCAGAATGGTGCCCAATGCCCAAGGAGCTTTCTTCGGCACACATCCTTTGACTTCCCTGTTGGAGCCCACATGACATTGGCACAATCTGAACCGACTAAAGCCAATTTTCTTCCGTGGGGCCCAATGAGGGTGCCACATAAATGTGGAAGCATATATATATACTGAGATTAAGCAAGCAACTCACACTTTCCTTCCTCAGCCCGACGCTTTCTCGCGAGTTCCCTTTTACGCTCTTTTCCTTTTTTTGTGAATGGCATGCTTGCAGCAGAAAATGAAATGAAACCAAATGATTACTGATTTATTAATATCACCTAAATTTAATTGCAGTCAATGAATCTTTTTTAATTGCGGCTAAAAAGAAAGATCACACCTGACCTTTGCAAATTCGCGATCTCAAATACCTGAACCTGAAAATTGCAGTGGATAGTGCATTATTCAATTTAACATTGATGTTCCCATGCAATCACTTTCAAATCCAACTTTCTGGAATATTGCAAGCACATGCAAATGCAATATGCATCCTGCTGCGGATCCCTAGTTATCCTAGTCCTCTTGAAAGACACAGGAACATTTGGCCTATTATGGGCTGGCGGGAAGTGATAAACGCGACCTCCCGCAATTCCCCCGCATGTGCTACTCAGGCGCACAACTGCCTGACTCAGCTTGCATCTTGTCGGAGTCTTTTCAATGATGTACGGAGGCATGCCTCCGTACAATTACTATTGGTATTCATACTGTGGCCTCCGGGCAGTAGTAGGATAGGAAGTCATGAATATTAAATTCATAAATAACTTTGCAAAATTCAATTACAATCTATCTAGTACAAAGCTAATCTAAAACGGGTCAATCCTGGTTGTGAGTTTAGCTGACCTGCGTACAGTCAAGGTGACCTCATCACTTGAACCAAGACCCCGCTTTGCCACCCAGGAATCACCAAAGTCTAATACTAAGCATCGTGAAAATTCAAATCTAAGAGGTACAGTGGGGTTAAAAGACTCTGATGAGAAGAAACTTTTATTCAGTAAATTACATATATACTTATTAGTACGTAGCCACACTGGCTCCACTAGATTTTTACCCTCTGAAAGTTTTGTGGAAATGTCAATTAGTGATAAAGCCCCTTTAACTGAGCTTGTTCTCCAGTCATCTGAGCATACCATCAAACCACAAATCCCCGCCGCACAGAATGACGTTAATATACCATAGCAAATTTGATTTATTCCAAGATTCTTGTGACACATCAAAAGATCTTTGATGGCCTCATTTTCTTTTGAGTTCGTGAGTTTGCCTTTGATGCCATTAACTTCGACCTTCATATGTGCACGTACCATGTTGTACGCAATCATAAAATGGATAACTGTATCCATTAGATCCTCCAGGTTCTTGTGCGGCTTTGTGGATATCTCATTGTCAGCCCCACCACCTTCAATGCTGAGTTGGGTTGCACATTGCTTTGATTTACTCAAGCAGGAGGCAAGGTATTCAACTGCTCCCTGTTTGAGTCCAAGAGGATCAGTTGAATTTGATGTTGGTGCAACATATGGTTTGGGTGCAACCACATTGTATGAGACTAAACTTGTGAGCCTTTGAGATATGACCACATACCCAATAAGGTCACAAAAAAGACTCATAATAATTATACCTTTAATATAATTATATTAAAATTAATTAGAATAATTATACACTAAAAATAATTACTCAAATATACAAAAAATACCATAAATTGGTACTAAAATTGGTTTAACTTAAAAACCAATGAATCAACATGTAAAACAAATTATACCATTGGATTCCCCATGGAAAAATACACATATACCATTTTTATGGCATATCTGTAAAGTCAATATTTAAGGAATTATAAGGTATAATACCTTATAAAAACCATAAAATCTTATTTATCTCAGAAACTAATGAAACAACATGTGAAATAAATTGTACCAGTGAATTCCCCACAAACATCCACATATAAAACAATTAATAAGCTAATTCCCAGAATCAATACTTAAGGAATTATCCTGAATATATGCACTTTTTTGGTCAACGCATATATTCAGTGATCAAAGCTAATATCTTCTAAGCTATACATGCTAGAATGATGAACCAAAAATAAAGCTACCACGTAATTACTGTAAGAACACAGATATGAACTTTATTTTGGAAATTATAAACAAGGTTAAGACTTATGAGGAAATATTGATAAAAATCAACAGAGCTGTTGACCACTTTGTTGTGAAAGTAGTCCAAACTTAAAAAAAAGTATACAGTTGGATTCTACTAGTTTATTCGAGAAGAATGACGTAATTTTTATTATTAAATTCAGGGTATAACCCCCTGAAATCAAGGTTTGAAGTTTAAAATATTGAATTTCGACAGAAAAGATGAGTTACAAGAAAAATCATCAAAATTAGAGTTTTGATGATGTAATGAAAATCTCTTGGCAGCATAATAAGGTTATGTCAGGTTATCAGAATTCACTCTCTGAATTGCTGTAGCGTGAAAACCTTAAAAGTTATTGAGGATCAAAGTTTGAGCTTAAATTGAGCTGTTATGATCACATACTGTAACCTTAAATTAAGTTTAACAGTCTTAATAGTGATAAAATTGGTGAATACTATTAGTTTATGATTAAAACTAATAAAATCCACGAAATTTGGGGTTCTGACAAGCCTCTGATGTCATCAAACTTAGAGTTATAGTGATAACTCTAAATAATGGTGTAATAGTGATGTAATATGGTTTGATCATGATGTAATCACCCTCAAACCTCAAAGTATTGATCAATTCCAGTGGATATGATCAGTACACGTCTACTAGAAGCCTTTTGGACTCTAGGAGGGAGGTATTTACTATAAATAGAGCTCTTTTTACTCTATTTACCCCTCAGACGCATCAAAAACATTAAATCAATTAAATCAAAGGTAATTTCTTTATTCTTTATATATAAAACTATTATATTATTAAAGACCAAAGACCACCTTGCTATAATCATCTATTTTGACGTGATTAAATCATTTATTTAATTGTTTTTGTTAAAAATCTCTCTAAAACTCATTTCCACGTAAAAATCCAGAATAATTTGTAATTTTCTTTATTTTTATTGTAAATACAATTTGAAAAGGTTGTATTTATATTTCTTTTGGCGTAAAATACTTCAAAATTATTATATTAAGTGTCAAAAGTAGGTTATTTTCTCTTATTATAATAATTTCTCTATTATTACTCTCTTAATAATTCTTTAATTAATATAAATAGTATTTATATTAATTTATAACTTTAATATTAGTAATATTATTGTTATTAATTGTTTTTTATTAATAAAAAACAATTTTTTACGCCTTTATTATTTGTTGGTAACAATAATAAAGAGCTTTATAATATATTAATTATTTTATATTAATATATTATTTATAATATTATAATTTCATATAATATTAATTATATTATTATATTTATTTAATAATATAATATTTTTACGCCATAATAATAATATTTCTTTATTATTATTATTATTTTAATCTTATTTATTTCAATTATAAGGACATTCAGAGTACAATAAGTAATAAATTGGTAATTTTTTACTTATTGTTTCATAGTCAAACCTTACATTTGGGGGCCTGGCCGTGATATTTACTTAAAAGACCTTTAAAAAGATTCTATTTGGGTTTATTCAATAATAAATTATATTTATAATCATAAAATTATATAATAATTTTATATTTTATTGATTTTAAAAGCTATTGAGGCATTTGGAAAGCAATTGTACTGTCTTACACGTGGTTTTTCACATCCTTAGACTTGCAAGAACTTTCTTTGAGTGACTCTAGTGATTAAAAGAGATATTTTATAAATTAAAAATAATTTTTATTATAATTTAATTTTATAAGAATCATATTCATTTTTTATTTTATTCTTTAAAAAATATATAAAAAATATTAAAAAATAAAAAAATAAAAACCAATAAAAAAGTTATTTTTATTCATTTTTATTCATTTCTTTATTTATTTCAATTTTTTCAAAGATATAAAAGCAATTTCTACGTGGAAAATTGCCATATCTTGCCAAAAATAACACTTATTATAAAAAGACTTATATTTATTTGTCTTTTTTAGTGTTTGAAGATAACCCAACAGAAGACAACCAAACTACTGTTGAGAGATTGGTGGAAGAAACTTGTCAAAGTTCTCCTACACCAGTTATCACCAAAAGAAAGAAAGCTAAGAGATTAGACTTTCCAGGGCCTACCATTCAAGACTCTGAAGGTGAGCACCTCTTTTTAAATTGCCATAAAAGAATTTTATTCTAAAATACTTTTATTTTTTCTTATTCTTTAAATCATGACTACCAGAAGAGGTTCCCAATACTCCATCCAATCAGATGGAGCTGGACTCAGAAGTAGAATTGATCCCTCAAAAGGGAAAAGAAAGGGCAATATCCCCAGTGGAACAGAATCCACACAAGGAAGTGCCTTATCCCAAAGGCAAGTCCCAGAAAAACCCATGATATCTGAGCCTGAATTGGAACTAAGTATGAGTAACTCAAATAGGTACAAATCACATTCAGAGGGCTCAAATAGACATCTACATGAGCCAGTACAAGCAGTATTACACAGTATACAAGGACAAAGACTGGGAAATGCTGCCTCAAATACACCAAGGAGTGATGAACTCCTGACAAATCCTGAAAAAGTTCCTCAAAGAGGAGGAGATAGTGAAATACTCCAATGGATGGAATCCACTGTCATCCAAACCTCAAATCAAAAAAATCAAGGATTATCATGCCAAAAAGAGGGAGGCAACCAAGGAAGAAGCCCCAGTAGCTTCTACCAGCAAGCCTCAAGCCAACCCACTTCCCCAAGAAGGGAAGAAGAACAAGAAAAAGCATTGGAGGAAACCATATTCCCCAAGCTACAGAATCCCAAGAATCCAAAAGGATGCTATGGACAATGTTTTCAACATGGCCAGAACCTTGATGGAATTCAAGGACAAGGAAGAGAAAAGAATGAGACAACCTCATTTCCCAAAGAAATAACCTTGTCCAAAGATGTTGTAAATACTTTAACAGAAATTAAAAATAGTATATTACCTCTAAAAGAAATTAAAGACAGTTTATTATCACTACAAGAAATAAATAACAATTTATCTTCTTTAACAAAAATTGTTGTACAAAACAAAAAAGAAATTGACAACATTAAGTTTATTGTTGAAAATAATAAACCAAAGAATTTAATTGACAATACTCAAAAATTAATACAAGGACAACAAGAATTGTATAAATACATAAAAGATATCAAAGATAAAACTTTGACAATCAATTATGATGTGAGCATTGACAATCTTACAGAAAAATTAAATAAATTAAGTATTTCTGTAGAAAAATTTGAAGAAAAGACTTCATCACACCAAAAACTACTTTTGGACCATGTGGAAAAAAGTGATGAAGCAAGAATGCATCTGAAAGATGATATTCAAAGTGAAATAAGGCTTATTACTGAAAAAATGGATAAAATTAATGAGGCTAATTTGAATATGCCAAAATTATCAACACCATTTTCTCATATAAGAAGCCCTGTTAAAACAAAAGAGGAATTGTCAAATCCTTTCATAACAGACTTGAGTCACCAAGATAATAACCAAGTCTTAATGAAGGAGGCACCTCAATTAAAAGAATGGCCAACATTCACAGGAGAAGGTGAATATGACCACATGTCATTTATTAAAACAATTGACATGTTACAAGAAGACTATGCCATACCAGATGAATTAATCACTGCAAGATTACATTCATTATTTGAGAAATCTGCAAAAAGATGGTATTATGGCATAAGACAAACAAATGGTAAAAATACCTGGTCTTGGTGGAAACAAGAAATAATCACCCAGTGGGCAAATGATGCCTGGAGGTATAAGATAGAAAATGCATTTGAAAACTCTTTCTTTGACCCAGAGAAAGATAAACCTCTAACTTGGTTCTTAAAACAAGTTGAAAGGCTTAATGCACTATACCCAGAAATGTCACAGAAGATGGTGCATATGAAAATACTTAAAAAATGTGGAGGGGAACTAGAACATGCCCTAAGAAGCAGGTGTATAGAACCATGCTCCACAGAAGAGTATATAAATGCACTAGAAGATATAGTGACAAGAACAAAAATTGGCAGGACTTGGAAAAGATTGGACATTAAAAGCCCAAACAAACCATTTATCAAGAAAGATAAATCAAAAGAATCCTTTAAACCCAATACATCCAACAATAATGAGCAAAGAAAATGCCATAAATGTGGAGGTATTGGACACTTAGCCAATAATTGCCTTAAAAAAGCAAAGATTAATGAAATTGTGGAAACAGAAAACCACAATGACAAAGAAGAGGAATCTGACTCTGAAAAAGAGACAGAAGAGTCAGAGAGCTCTGAAAGTGATGAAATCAATATAATTAATGCACAAATTAATAATATTGATATAATTTATGAAGTACTGGATGTTAACTCAAACTTGCCACAAGTTGGAACATCTGACACAAATCTGACAAACATACAAGATGCCAAAGTGTATAGAACCAAACCTGCAAGAGGAATGGGATATACAGCTGGAAAATCAAGTATTAGTATTGTTATGGTTGATAACCAAGAAGCAAAGGTTAACTTGGATACAGGAGCATATTGCACTTGTGTTGGCAAAAGTTATTTAAAAACCATTGTCCCAGACTGGCAAGAAAAACTTATGCCAATACAAGGTGTCAAATTTAGTAGTGCAAGTGAGAGCATGAAGCCCCTTGGAATAATTGATTTAACACTAATTTTTCCTCATCCCTCACAATGTGTCAGAATTAAAGTAGAGTTTGTAGTAATGGACAACTGTACTAGTAATCATTTCATACTTGGGAATGACTACTTATCAATCTATGGTATAGATATCTCCAACCAAAAGGATAGATATTTTACCATAGGAGATAATAAAAGACAAAAGTTTGGATTCTTAAATAACAAAAAACAAATCACAGTTATTAAGAATGAGAAAAAAATTCCAGAAAAAGAACTTTTTATATCTGAACAACTCAAAGAGGCAGAATTCAATCAAGAATTAACAGACAAAATGAAAGAAAAATTGATTGATCTCTTATTTAAGTATAAAAATGCCTTTGCAACTGACAAAGAGCCACTAGGTGCCATAATTGGACATGAAGTGGATATAATTCTTAATGTAGAAAGACCTTACCCACCTTTATTAAGAAGACCTGCTTATCCAGCCAGCCCAAGAGCTAGAGAAGCCTTAGAGGTGCACATTAAAGAATTAATGGACCTTGGAGTATTAAGAAAGGTTGGACATAATGAACAAGTAGAAGTTACTACACCTGTCATTATAACTTGGCATAATGGAAAATCAAGGATGGTAGGAGACTTCAGAGCCCTGAATACCTATACCATTCCAGACAGATATCCAATACCCAGAATCCATGAGACATTAACCCAATTGTCACAAGCTAAGTTCATCACAGCTATGGATGCTCTGAAGGGTTTTCATCAAAATGTCTTAACAGACAATGCCAAGAAATTATTAAGAATAATAGTCCATTGTGGAATTTTTGAATACTTAAGAATGCCATTTGGAATAAAAAATGCACCTTCCCATTATCAAAGAATGATGAATACCATATTTCCTGAAGAATTATCAGAAGGATGGTTGATTATCTATATTGATGATATCATAGTTTGCTCAGAAACTTGGGAAAATCACCTTACAAGACTAGAAAGGGTACTACAGAAAATAGTCCAAGTAAATATGAAAATTTCCTTGAAAAAATGTCATTTTGCATACAGTGAATTAAAGGCACTAGGACATGTAGTATCTGGCCTTAGTCTAGGCATAGACAAAAATAAAGTAGCAGCAGTACTACTTAAGCCAATGCCTCAAACTAAAAAAGAAATGCAATCATTTCTAGGATTTGCTGGTTTCTATAGACAGCATATAAAGGACTTTGCAAAGATTGCTAAATCCTTGTATAAGCTATGTGACCAACAAACAGTCTATGAGATGACAGAAGAGAGAGTCAAGGCATATGAAGAATTGAAAAATTCATTAACAACTGCCCCATTTCTTCTGATGCCAGATTGGAAACTACCCTTCAAACTGTACATTGATGCTTGTGGAGAAGGACTAGGTGCTGCACTTCACCAAACACAAATTATAAATGATAAACCAGTGGAAGGACGAATTTGTTTCATTTCAAGGCAGATAAAGCCAACAGAAGCAAGGTATGGAGCAAGCCAAATGGAATGCTTATGCCTAGTATGGGCTTTAGAAAAACTGCATTATTATTTGGATGGCACAGTATTTGATGTAATCACAGACTGTAATGCTGTGAAATCACTATTAAATATGAAGACTCCAAATAGACATATGCTAAGATGGCAAATTGCTATCCAAGAATATAGAGGAAATATGACTATTGTTCATAAATCTGGAAATATACATAAAAATGCAGATGGTCTTAGCAGATGGGCTCTAGCAAATACCCCTGACAATCCAGCATGGGTACCACAAGAAGAGCACCATATAGAAGGAATATGTGTTACAGACATTGGCACAGAATTCTTTAACCAAGTTAAAGAAAGCTATAAGACAGACAAAAATTGCCATATCTTAAGCCAACTTCTAATGAAAGACTGCAAAGATCCATCACTTTCATCAAAACTAGATGAAATATGGAAAAAGGCATATGATGAAGGGAGATTTCACCTCCTTGATGGAATCCTTTACCATAGAACAAAACACACATGTGTTATGGCCTTAACAGATAGAACACTAATAAACACTATTTTACATGAGTGTCATGATAGTGTTGCATCTGGACATCTCTCAGAAGATAGGACACTAGAGAGGGTGAAAACCTGCTCTTGGTGGCCAAATTAGAAGAAAGATGTTGCAGAGTACTGCCAAACCTGTGACAGATGTCAAAAAGCCAACAGAGCCACAGGAAAGAAATTTGGAATGATGATCCAAATCCAAGAACCAAAATCCCCATGGGAAATAGTTCATATGGATTGGGTAACAGCCTTACCTCCAGGAGGAGACAGGAGTTATAATGCATGCCTAGTATTAGTTGACAGGTACAGTAAAACTCCCATGTTCTTACCATGTCATAAAGATGACACAGCTATGGATACAGCCATAATGATATGGAATAAAGTCATTAGCCACACAGGCTTATTCCAAAATATTATAAGTGACAGAGACCCAAAGTTCACTTCAGCATTATGGACAAACCTCCATAACTTGTTTGGGACAAAGTTATCATTCTCAACAGCTTATCATCCTCAAACTGATGGTCTAGCAGAAAGAATGATACAAACCCTAGAGGATATGATCAGAAGATTCTGTGCTTATGGGCTAGAATTCAAAGATTCTGATGGTTTTACCCATGATTGGTGTACACTAATACCAGCACTTGAACTGGCATATAAGACATCAATCCATTCTTCTACTGGCAAAACACCAGCAATGCTAGAGAAAGGTTGGAATCCAAGACTTCCTTATGACACCCTCAAAAAGGACTTAAGGGATATACATCCAACAGCAAGCAGTTTCAAGATAATGCTTGACAAAGCAAGACACCATGCAAACAGATGCATGCAAGATTCTTTTAAATATGCAAAAGAAAGATGGGATAAAAGTCATAAACCACCTGATTTCAAAATAGGAGACTTGGTTTTAGTATCAACCCTTAATTTCAATAACATAAAAGGCCCAAAGAAATTGAAAGATTCCTTTGCAGGACCATTTATGATAAAAGCACTCCATGGACCCAATGCTGTGCAATTAGAACTCACAGGTGAACTAATGAACAAACACCCAACTTTCCCTGTAAGTCTGATAAAACCTTACAGTTCAAGTGACAAGGAGTTATTTCCACTAAGAAATAAACCCCCACTTGAAATTCCCCCCTTGGAGGAAGGAGAGGAAAAGAAAATGGTAAAAGTCCTTAAAGAAAGAAGGACAAGAAACAAAAAAGAAAGGGAATACCTTGTGAGGTATAGAAATTCAACTCAAGAAGATGAATGGCTACTTGAGAAAGATATAACAAATGCTGATAAATTACTAAGAAGGTTCAGACATGAAAGAAAACCTGAAAAATAAAAAAGTTAAGCATTATTGAGCTTCAAGACTAACAAAGTCTATTGAAGAGGTAGGACAGTGGATGATACCCTAATTACATATATCAGATTGTGGTACAATCTTTTTTGGTGGTAGGGAATGTGAGCCTTTGAGATATGACCACATACCCAATAAGGTCACAAAAAAGACTCAGAATAATTATACCTTTAATATAATTATATTAAAATTAATTAGAATAATTATACACTAAAAATAATTACTCAAATATACAAAAAATACCATAAATTGGTACTAAAATTGGTTTAACTTAAAAACCAATGAATCAACATGTAAAACAAATTATACCATTGGATTCCCCATGGAAAAATACACATATACCATTTTTATGGCATATCTGTAAAGTCAATATTTAAGGAATTATAAGGTATAATACCTTATAAAAACCATAAAATCTTATTTATCTCAGAAACTAATGAAACAACATGTGAAATAAAACGTACCAGTGGATTCCCCACAAAAAATCCATATATAAAACAATTAATAAGCTAATTCCCAAAATCAATACTTAAGGAATTATCCTGAATATATGCACTTTTTTGGTCAACGCATATATTCAGTGATCAAAGCTAATATCTTCTAAACTATACATGCTAGAATGATGAACCAAAAATAAAGTTACCACGTAATTACTGTAAGAACACAGATATGAACTTTATTTTGCAAATTATAAACAAGGTTAAGACTTATGAGGAAATATTGATAAAAATCAACAGAGCTGTTGACCACTTTGTTGTGAAAGTAGTCCAAACTTAAAAAAAAGTATACAGTTGGATTCTACTAGTTTATTCGAGAAGAATGACGTAATTCTTATTATTAAATTCAGGGTATAACCCCCTGAAATCAAGGTTTGAAGTTTAAAATATTGAATTTCGACAGAAAAGATGAGTTACAAGAAAAATCATCAAAATTAGAGTTTTGATGATGTAATGAAACGCTCTTGGAAGCATAATAAGGTTATGTCAGGCTATCAGAATTCACTCTCTGAATTGCTGTAGCGTGAAAACCTTAAAAGTTATTGAGGATCAAAGTTTGAGCTTAAATTGAGCTGTTATGATCACATACTGTAACCTTAAATTAAGTTTAACAGTCTTAAGAGTGATAAAATTGGTGAATACTATTAGTTTATGATTAAAACTAATAAAATCCACGAAATTTGGGGTTCTGCCAAGCCTCTGATGTCATCAAACTTAGAGTTATAGTGATAACTCTAAATAATGGTGTAATAATGATGTAATATGGTTTGATCATGATGTAATCACCCTCAAACCTTAAAATATTGATCAATTCCAGTGGATATGATCAGTACACGTCTACTAGAAGCCTTTTGGACTCTAGGAGGGAGGTATTTACTATAAATAGAGCTCTTTTTACTCTATTTACCCCTCAGACGCATCAAAAACATTAAATCAATTAAATCAAAGGTAATTTCTTTATTCTTTATATATAAAACTATTATATTATTAAAGACCAAAGACCACCTTGCTATAATCATCTATTTTGACGTGATTAAATCATTTATTTAATTGTTTTTGTTAAAAATCTCTCTAAAACTCATTTCCACGTAAAAATCCAGAATAATTTGTAATTTTCTTTATTTTTATTGTAAATACAATTTGAAAAGGTTGTATTTATATTTCTTTTGGCGTAAAATACTTCAAAATTATTATATTAAGTGTCAAAAGTAGGTTATTTTCTCTTATTATAATAATTTCTCTATTATTACTCTCTTAATAATTCTTTAATTAATATAAATAGTATTTATATTAATTTATAACTTTAATATTAGTAATATTATTGTTATTAATTGTTTTTTATTAATAAAAAACAATTTTTTACGCCTTTATTATTTGTTGGTAACAATAATAAAGAGCTTTATAATATATTAATTATTTTATATTAATATATTATTTATAATATTATAATTTCATATAATATTAATTATATTATTATATTTATTTAATAATATAATATTTTTACGCCATAATAATAATATTTCTTTATTATTATTATTATTTTAATCTTATTTATTTCAATTATAAGGACATTCAGAGTACAATAAGTAATAAATTGGTAATTTTTTACTTATTGTTTCATAGTCAAACCTTACAAAACTAATGGATTCAAACATAGAATTTGCTCAAAAATGTTTAACTGGATTGGCGGGGTAAAGAAGGCTCTGAACCATTTTGAAGAAGGAGTGTTCAGAATTTTGGGAGATTCTCTGGAGGTTTCGCTGATTCCTTCATCAATTTGAGATTCCAAATGTTGTGATCAAAAAACGCTTCTGTTTTGGTTGGCTTAAAAAAATCTAACCCTGTATATTGCAATTTATATCACCAGTCAACAGCCAATTAACATGTATCATGCACAAAGATAAAACTCACATGCCATCTCAAGGTCCTCCAGCCAGGCCAACATTTTAAGCTCTCAGTTACTGATCACCTTAATACCAACGGGCAGGAATGTATGAGCATCTTTTGTTGGTAAATTGTCCCATCAATTTTTGTAAGTACTATTGATATTATCAAGCCCCCTTTTCCATGATTGCTGAGTAATATTGGAATGATAATTGAAAATGCCTGCAAGCTCTTCCATGTGGGATAAAAATATTCCTTGAAAATTAGCAGACGATGACACTTTGGGCTCAGGGTCAGGAATTATATCAGTCATATCTCGTCCCATTGTATCATGTTTAATTGTTTCCCTTTCTTGAAAGGCTTGAATATTCCAAGGAGAGGCAGGAGGGGTTTCATCATGCATTGTTTCATTGGGTATCGGGGGGCTTTCAGTATGTGGAGCTTCATCATGGATTGTTTCATTGAGTATGGGGGGGTTCAGTATGCGGAGGTTCATTATCAATATGGTCCCCTTCAACATTTATCATTTCATCACCTTGATCCCGAGAATCCTTTGCGGCTTCAAAGGTATGGCGTTTTTTGTATGTTTTTTTGGTCGCATGTATATTTGGTCTTTTTCCTAATCCTTTGCCTGGAAATCCAATTACGACTCGAGATCCTTCAGGTAGAGATTCTCCCACCTCCACACCTGCCCATATATTGTAAGCAGCTATTTTTATCAATTTTGTTTTGAATTAGTAATGGACTTACGGTTCAAATCCATTTTTAGAAGGCTCATGGCTTCAGCAATCTTTTGACGCACATAATCAGGAATTTTATTATCATTTTGAATTTTTTCGAGCCTTGGGATTGTTTGAGCAATGTTGGAGACAAATTGTTCCTTGGATATGATTTCCACCTCCCCACTGAAAATTACATCATCTTGCCCATCATCTTCTGTCAGTGCACAAGGTTCAACAGTCTTTTACTTCTCATAACTTTTAAAAATTGGTTTTTGAGAGCTTGGAGGCTGACCTGAGATAAAGGCTATGACACAATATCAGGTTTTGGGAGATTAGAAATATTCAAGATTGATGCATACTCACATTCTGGAAGAACTGGTGGATCTTTATTATCTTCATGTGACTGGCTCTCTACTTCAATGCCTAATTCACGACTACTGGCGATATCAGAGATTTCACTTCCACTCTCTGGGGCTGAAGTTGGTCTTTCATTGAATTCAGTTGAATTTCCCGGGGTTTGGGCCATAGCGGAGGTAGTTTTTTAAGTAAATAGATGGTGACGAGTTGATTGATAACTTGTTTGAAAATTTTTGAATAGAAAGATCCAAATTGAAGAAAAAAGGTGGAAGTAAAATAATCGCATTTGCAAAATGCGATTTGTCAGGAAATTGAAGGAGGCAATGTTTTGCAAATTATTTCATATCATGCAAATGAAATCACTTCCCTGTGAGACATTGAATAAAGTTGACTAGTGAGAAACCTACTAAAGTCAACTTTTGAACTATTCAATGCTCATGAGGTAAGGACTAAGCAAAGTGTTCCATTTGAATGATATGAAATAAAATGGTTTTGTTGGCAAAACAGGAGACACAATTCTTGTCTTAAATAGTCCACTTATTAGGTTTTAATCTGTGAGTCTCATGATTTAAACCCTAACCACAACATTGTGAATATACTGACCAATTTCCCCTTAGGTCCTGTTGGCAGAGAAGGCCACTCGGCATATTTTGGCGATTGCGTTCATCGTGTACGCCAACAAGCCACCGTACACTATGGATGTAGTACGGAAGCGTAAGGATAAGTCGTGGCCGGAGCATGTTGGGAGGCACTCCGCGAGCGTAAGGATAAGTGGTGTTGGGAGCATGTCAGGAGGGCACTACACAAGGGTAAAGCTAAGTCATGTTGAGAGCATGTTGGGAGGCACTCCGCGAGCGTAAGGATAAGTGGTGTTGGGAGCATGTCGGGAGTGCACTCCGCGGGCGTACGGATAAGTGGTGTTGGTAGCATGTCGGGAGGGCACTCCGCAAGCGTAAGGATAAGTGGTGTCAGGAGCATGTTGGGAGTGCACTCTGCGAGCGTAAGGATAAGTGGTGTCGGGAGCATGTTGGGAGGGCACGCTGCAAGCGTAAGGATGGTAATCAGTGTCGGGAGGATGTCGGGAGGGCACTACACAAGCGTAAGGATAAGTGGTGTCGGGAGCATGTCGGGAGTGCACTCCGCGAGCGTAAGTATGGTAAGCAGTGTCGGGAGGATGTTGGGAGGGCACTACACAAGCGTAAGGATAAGTGGTGTTGGGAGCATGTCGGGAGGGCACTACACAAGCGTAAGGATAAGTGGTGTCGGGAGCATGTCGGGAGGGCACTCCGCAAGCGTAAGGATAAGTGGTGTCGGGAGCATGTCGGGAGTGCACCACGTGAGCATGAAGATGGTAAGGGAGGGGGTGTGAAGACGGAGATGGGGGGGCAGTGTCGGAGTCTCATGTGGAGGGTGGTGCAGGCGCGTAAGCATGCGAAGTGTCAAGGCATATTAGGTGGGGATGCGGAAGCCAATGAGGTGGAATTACCCAAACATTGCGAATAGTGTTAAATGGGTTTGGGCTTTGAGTGACATTCTCATGTGACACATGTGACGATTGACGTTGTCTTGACGCTGACATGACGTGACCCACTAAATCCAGTGACTATAAAGTGACACTAACACGACTGAAGCAAGATTTTATACTGACCGCGGTGCGACGTGAAGTCAATCGCCGACGATTGACACAAGATTCACCCTGGTGAATTAGTAAAGGATATGACCACCAATATCCACTGACAGGCGAGGAAAGAAAAGAGAAAGGGTGCTAATGACTGACTTAAGTTTAGCAGTATTAGCTTTAATAAGGTAAAAGAAAATAAAGATAAAAATAAATCCAATATATTAATTAACTGGGGAAAAAGTCCCCAGGTGATGAAACGTAGCCGGTATATGTGAAAACTGAAAGATTGATCCTGGAATGTGGATCAATGGCTGTATTGTCCGGATCGGGAAATACAGTTCTGGCCATCTTGAAATTTGAACTGTGTGATGGAATTCCCACAGTGGAATATGAAATGACCCAATTGGGCCAAGACCATACAGGTTGATTGAATGAGGCCTGTACGGATGAATTGGGTTGTCCAAAGGAGTATTGAATACTTGATTCCTTGACAACTGATTTAAATGATGTAATACCTCCTGAGAATTCCCCTTGAATAATCCTGAATGAATTGTGCCAACCCAACTCCTGCAGATACAGGTGGTTGGGATTCTTGAAGAGTCTTCTGATTGCCACCATAACTTGTCAGACTGATGAGCTGATTAATCCTCCTTCGAAATGGGTGTTGGGATTTGAGACCTTGAGTTGGGAAGGTGGGATTGGATCCTGAAAACGTCACCATTGGATTGCTGAGCAAAAATGGTGCATAATGGTATATAATACCATATATGCACCATGCCTGCAACCTTGAGTACGTATGGTATGAAGGAAAGGAAGAAATCCCCTGGAGTTGAGAGGAAAGGCGGACTGAGCTGATCTGGTGGTTGCCAGAGGCCATGGCTGAACTATTGGTCTATGGCCAAAATTGGGTCCTATTGGATTTATGGCCAAAATGGTGTCCATGAGGTTTGTGGTCACTTTTGGGTCCAAGGAAATGGTGGCCAAAAATGGCTCAGGTGGGCCCAATTGTGGTTTGGGACCCACCTGGCCTCATTGGATTAGGTCAAAAGGGGCCTAAATGGCCTATGGACCGCGGACCGTAGGAGCCATAGGGGGCCTGAATGGGCCAAAACCCCATTAATAAAAGGGGTGGCCCTGAATCCAAGGGTGATGACTAGGGGGCCTGGAGGCCCCTAGAAGACAAAATGACCCCCCAGGCCCAAAATCAAAGATGAAGGCCTGGGGGTTGGTGAAGTGGGAATTGGCCAAAAAGGCCAATGATGGCAGGATATGGCCTGAGGCCATAAAATGGCCATGGGAAGGTGTTATGGCGTGGATGGCATAGAACACCCAAGGGGGACAATTGGCCATAAATGATATGACGTGACCAATTGGCCCCAACTTGGCTCCAGGTTGGATTGCCACAACCATCAAGGAGGAGGGTCAAACTTGTGGTTGTGACATCAACAATGCCATTTATGGCATTAATGGCATCAGAAATGTTGCATTTTTAATGCCACAAATGGCATTAATGGCATCAATAATATTTCATTGATGATGCCATTAATGGCACTGTTAATGTCATTTATGGCATTGTTAATTCCATTTATGGCATTGTTAATTCCATTTATGGCATTGTTGATTCCATAAATGGCATTAATGGCATCAGAAATATCGCATTGATAATTCCATTAATGGCACTGTTAATGCCATAAATGGAATTTTTAATGCCATAAATAGCCATATTTCATTTAAAAACCATCCCTTATGTGTTTTTACCATAAAATTACGTGTTTTTACCAATTTGCTTACGTGTTTTTACCAATAACCTTTAAAAACGAATACAGGGTATGAAATCTTTTTCTTCTTATTCATTTCATGTGTGTTGGAGTTACCTTTTTAAATGCTTCATATTTCTTGTAACACTGTGTTCATGTGTGGTCTTAATAGGAGTAAGTGGCTCTCAGACTGGAAAGACTCTCCTCTTTTAACAATATCTAGGAAAGTACTAGTATTTCATGAATTAAGAGCTCCTTCAAATTAATTATATTTGATAGATGGGGACTGGCTTGAAGCTCAGAATCTATTTAAAGTTCAAAATTCATTTTCTTGAGATAATTATTCTCAATTCCGAGCTAATTCTCTACTTCTTAATGTTTCAAGAATTAATTTTCAATCACTGGAAGTAATCAATAATTACTTGAATATATGTCAAAGACTCGTTGTGAGATTCAATGATTATTTCAATTCTTTGAGTTGCATATTTCGTTCTTTCAAAGTATCATGACTTTATGAGATGGATATTATATTGAAGAAAATGTAGATTATTGGATGAAAAATGGTGTGTTTCTTTTCCAAAGATTGGGTTTTAAACCTGAAATTCTTAAATAATTAAGCTTGGTATCTGAAGAAGAAAGTTTATAGTTTCTTTTATTTATTAAGAAAATGATACAGTTTTGATTTTTTTACTTATAAATTGATTCTATTGAGAATTCAAAAGGGAAATTATTGAAATTGAACAAACTCTTCTGCTAAAGTCATATCATCTCTTACATGTTATCAAAAAGCTTGTATCAATATTTATGAGAAAAATATTTATTTTTTTGGATAAAAAGAAGGGAATTTTTTTGCATATTTTTGTAAAGAAAGGTTTACCTTAAGAGACCTTTTTTCTACTGGAAATTTGGGAATAAAGATGAATAAATTAATTTATTTTTGGAAATTTTTCAAAAACCAGAAAGGGGGAAAGGGAACAAAAAGGAAAAAAAGAAGCAATGTTTTTTTTCAAATTCTTTCTTAATTATTTAATAATCAAATCAGAATCATTCTAAAAATTAATTTCCCAGATTTTTTTCATCTTTTGAGATGTAGGAAGATCAAGTTTATGATTGTAAATATAATAAGATTATTATTTTTATTTTACCCAATTCTGTTTTGAAAATTTATTTATTTCTTCCTTTTTTTTCCTCAATGAATCACAATAAAGATTATCGTTTTGATTTGTCTTTTCCTTTTTTTAAATAATAAAGAAAAAGGGAAAAATGTATTTAAAAAAACAATAGGGGGGGATGAAATAGAATTTAATAATAATTAAAATTTTCTAATCATGAGAGCTTGTATCATTAAAATGAAAGAAAATTGATGTTTTTTATTGTATTCAAACTTATTAAATATTTTTGTGTTCATTTAAATGATGTAACTTCATTTTTCCATAATTTATTTTTATTCTTTTATATTTCCTTTAACTATTAAAAACAGAATCATACTTCCTTTCTTTGAAAAAGAAAAATTAAATAAATATATAAAAAATTAAAAATTAAAAAAACAAATATATATATATAAGGGTTTGCAAAACCTGATGGAACAATTATTTATGTAAAATATGAAATTAATTTATCAAAAATAGGAAAAATCAATTTAACAAAAAATAGATCTTTTTAAGTTATATTTATAAATAAAATCTTTTCCTAAATCAAGTTTCAAGGTCTTTATTTAAAAAAAACCTCATAATGATTCAAACAATTCAAACTTAAATTATGATAATTTAATAAAATATGACCACAAGATAAAAATCAAAGCTATCTTGTTTTTCCAAAGAAATACTGAATACAAATATGAATATATATAAGCCAAAAAATGTAAAATAAAATTAATGTAAAGTAAATAATTTGCAAACTAATTATAGAAACTATACTAAGAGAATTTCGTGCGCAACAAAAACTAAATGAACCAACTCCAAATGAATTTTTGGAAAGTTCAATTGCATTTTGACAAAAGGACATGTTCCAACTAATAAGCAAAATTAAGAGTTACTTCTTTTTAGGAAGGTTCCAAAGGAAAAACTCAATGATTCACTTCCTGCAGCTTATTTAACACATTATTCCTTTTAATTGCCTCATTCCTGAATAATAAAGCTCCACTACCATGATAGATCCTGTACTATTCAAAAAATAAACCCCTTTCAAGGATATTACCAATGCATCCAATAATTAATTCTGAAATTAAATTCAGCTAAGAATCCCTACTCAAATACATCCAAAAAGGGCTGTGTAAAATATTTTTAAATCTAAACAGGCAGCATTTTTCCTAAAGAAATGTGCAAGAATGCATGAACTCGGAGAATATACAGATGCTTCTAATCTAAAAGAAGAAGCATGGACCAATTTGGGAACTCACAGTTATTCCAAATTTAGATTAAATCTAGAAAAAAAATTTATTCAAAAATAGGAAAGACTTAGTGTGTCAAACTCCTGCAATTCCAATTTAACCAATGATCAATATTGGATGTGGCTTCAGATTAAACAGCTTTACAGAAAGTATGAATTCTTACAACCATTTAGTGGTTCTGGATGGTATGAAGAATCCAAAATAATTATTTTTAATAATCACTTTTGGATAAAGCTTAAGTAGAAACATCCCTGTGCTGGTTATGAAAAGCTTTGAGGTATTCCATGTCCCAACTACAGTCTATGTGCAAAGGTTTTTTTTTGTGAGTATGAAATGGGTTATTTACCACAATCATCTCCCCATGTCATAACACAGCCATGTTATTTTCTTAAAGCTATCAGTGATTTTGACAAAACATATACTTCAGGCCAAGGCAATGAAAAAGAAATTAATAAGCACAAATTGAAAGTAAATCGACAGAAAGGGACTTTACCAAATACAAAAAGGGCTGAAAAAAGATAAATAATAATCACCAGCTCCCCAAGGCCAAGCAAAAAAGATTGTTTCTTGGCCATGTTAAAACCTCTCTCCTGCTTGAGGTGTAGATCTCCCATTTTTAACAAGAGAAGGAAATGAATTACCCTTTCTTAAGCCATTATGAATCTATATTCCTTTAAGAAACCATGCTCAATGAGTTTCCCTACAAGTTGGATGAAGATATCCTTTGGAACATGGAAGAATTTCTGCAATATGTCAGGTGGACGTTCCAAGAAGTTGTGAACATATTCATGACCTCTAAGGTAGTCTGTGAGAAAGAGCCGTTTCTCCTCAAGTTAAATAATACTAATGCAGCTAATAGAAAGAAAATACGGAAGGGTTTCTTTATTTATGACTAGGGAACATGGATGTATGTGAGTTAACAGGTAAATGAAGAGTGAATTTTTTTCATAATCAAAAATAAAATATTGTTTTAAACTCAAAATTTATAATTTCCTTGGGTTTTGAGAGAAGGCCCAAAATGAATTATTATTTTGTTTCGATGAGGCCCCTACATTTACATTTATATCTAAAGAAACTAATTATTATTAGAATTTTCTGTTTTTGTGGCTTGATTACATTGACATTGGTCATTATAATATTTTTAAAATTTAATTATACTTAATCCTTTGAGTTATTATATTTTCTTCCTAATATAATTAGTTTTTTGGTGATGACTTATAGCTTGATATATTGTATATGAGTGAAACTTTATGAGTGGTTAAAAATTAAATGGCTTTTTGACAAAAGAAAAAATAAAAGCCCAACAACTTTTTTTTGACAATCCAATAATTTGATTCCTAACTTCTGTTAAAGGATAAATCTAAGGAGTCTTATCACTTTAAATGGTGATCCACAAAAATGATGAATTTGAGTGTTTGTAATGTACCTAAGGGTGGATAACACCATATAAAATCTTACTAATAAACTGCTTATACAACTACAATAACTAATGAATAGGATGACCAAACTAGACAACAATGATGGTTAGGTTCTACATCTATTTTAATAACATGTTAGTATGGTTTGACTGTACCTAAATCAGAGTTAAACAACAAATTATGTGAAGAAGGTGAGAAGAACTGAGAATAAATGAAAGAGAAAGTAAAAGAAAAGGAAAGAGTTGAAAATGAAATAAGAGAAAAGGAGGTGTAAGGTTTGTCTATGAAACTCTTGATAATAGTAACAATATCAAGAGTACTATGAATGTCCTCAGTAGAAAAATATAATATCATAGAATATTATAACCACAAATTTAAATATAATTATCAGAAATAATTATATAGAAAAATAAATTTAATTATTATCATGAAATATGATAATTATAATGAATTATAATTATTCTATTATTGTTATAGTCACTGACAATTATGACAATAAGAAGTGTAAAGCTCTTAATGAGACAATTACACATGGAAAATATGAATATTTAACCACTTATAAATAATATGAATATTATTGATAAAAGAATCAAAACACACACTGTGCATAAATAATTCTTATAGAAAAATTCTATATAAAAAAACTAATAATAGATAAAAAAATAGAATTTTAGAGAAAAACTTACTTATAATATAAATTAATACAACAAGACAAATATAACAGTTATCATATTAAAGGAGTATTATAAGCTAAAAACACGTCAAAAATCAATAATTTAAATGATAAAACAACTTCTTAATATTAGAATTATGATTAAAGAGTTTTCATACGAATTTGTGGATTTAAAAGAGATTTAAGATGATAATTTTATAATACAAAATATATTATTGATGATTACAACAATAATCTGAATTCTATGATTTCAATTCTTTAATTTACAATTAATAAAGAATAAAATGCTTAAGAATTACTTTTAATAATAAGATTTTATAGATAATAAAACTTTACCTGTACAAATTTCTAGTATGATTGGATTGATTAATGATGATGGGAAAAAAAAGTGATGAAAAGACTCTTTTTATGTCTACAGAGCAACTCTCATGATTCATGACAAATATAGAGGGCGTGCTCAGTTCAAAACTGAAAAACCATGCTTAAAATTAAAGTTCTTAACTTAAGGTAACTTATTTTTTAATTCCAATTTAAAGTTACCAGTGTTATTCTTAACTCCAAGTAACTTTAATCCTCATTAAAACTAATTGTTTGTAGTTTTAATATAAGATAAGGTTATTTATATTTAATTTCATCACATGAACAACTTAAAAATATAGTTTCAAGCAGAAATCTCTTAAACTCAATTTTTAATTAATTTTTAAAGAAATTATAATTTTCTTTGAGCTTAATTAAAAGAGTAAGTTTCCAGGATAATTACCCAGGAAATTTATTTATAAAGTATACTTAAAATTTAATTTATACATAGATAATATTAAATTGTAAGCTGTGTAAAATTTTCAAGCAAATCCATTAAGAATTGGATTTTCAATGAATTTTTGAAGTTATTGCTATTTTTCCAGGTAAAATAGCAATACACACTAAACCTTAACTTTTGATAAGGTTTTAATGCTTGTAACCTTAACGTTTTAAGCTTAATTAAGTTTTGAAAGTTGTTAAAATCTTAATTTCAAGCCTGCATATTGGGATTTACCCTGTGGCAGCTTGAAATTCCTGTCCAATTTGGGATAAAACCACTTTAAACTTTAAGGTTGGATCAAAGTCTAACCTTAAAGTTCAAATAAGGTTAAAAATTCTCCAATACAGGTGGAAAACCTTAATTTAATCCTTGCAGATCCAAAAAGCTGGGTACCCCAGCTCTATTTGGTCTTTTTCCTTTGTCCCACCTTTTTGCGTGGATTTTGCCCTTTTATTTATTTAAAGCCATACTATGGCCTTAAACCCTTTTAAATTGAGCCCACGCAGGATTTACATCCTGTATGGCAAATCTTTAGCCAATTCATTAAATATACACAACACCTCAATTTTAACTAAAATCTTGGTAAGTTTGCATAAACCTTATTCAACTTTAAATTTAAGCTTATTTAAGCTTAAATTTAACAATTTAAAAAAATGTTAAAAAAGTTACATTAGTACTGTGAGCTTCTTAAATCTTCCAATAACATAAGAAATAAGTATTTTTGGGTATAACACCCTATGGGTGTGCCCTAGGTTATTTTTGGTGTAGAATCCAAAAATGACATAATATTTATAACGTTGTTTATCCAAAAGAAAGTTATACTTATTTTTTGTTATTTTTTATTTTAAATTCAATTCAAAAGTCTGTTGAAGACAAATTTAACTGTGTATAAAGTCCTTTGTGGCCTTATGGGTATGTTATATATACCTCACAGGCTCACATTCCCCACCACCAACAAGAAATTGTATTACAATTTTCTTTTGCAGTATACCCCCAAGTTATTTGGGCGGGTATAATCCACTGTCCAACCTCTCTACTTACACTTCTTAAGTATGTAAAGCACACAGTTCAAACTTTTTACTGAGCAATTGGTCTTCTCTCATGTCTGAATCTTCTGAGAAACCTTTGGGAATCAGGTATTTTAGTCTCTTCAATCCATTCATCTTCATGTTGTGGATTTCTGTACTTGACTAAGTATTCTCTTTCATTTTTTCCCTTAAGTCTTCTTTCTTTTAAGACTTTTAGTACCTTTTTATCCTCACTTTGATCCAGTGGGGGTACTTCTAAGGGTGTTTCATTTCTTAAAGGAAATAATTCCTTATCACTTGAAGTGTAATGCTTTACCAGACTGACAGGGAAAGTTGGATGTTTATTTTCCACTTCTACTGACAGTTCTACTTGTACTGCATTTGTCCCATGAAGGGCTTTAATAATAAATGGTCCTGCAAAGGAATCTTTCAATTTCTTTGGGCCTTTAATATTATTAAAGCTCAAGGTTGAAACTAGTATTAAGTCCCCTACTTTGAATTCTGGGGTTTTATGACTTTTATCCTATTTCTGTTTAGCATATTTAAAGGCATCATTAATGCTTTTATTTGTATGATGTCTTACTTTATCGAGCAATACCTTAAAGCTTGAAGCAGTTGTATTAATATCAACCAGATCTTTTTTCAAAGTATCAACTGAAAGTTTGGGGTTCCATCCTTTCTCCAACATTGCAGGAGTTTTTCCTGTGGAAGAATGGATGGAGGTCTTGTAGGCTAATTCCAATGCTGGTATAAGAGTACACCAATCATGGGTAAAGCCATCAGAATATTTAAGCTCCGGTCCATAAGCACAAAATCTTCTGATCATGTCCTCAAGGTTTTGAATCATTCTTTCTGCTAACCCATCTGTTTGTGGATGGTATGCTGTTGAGAATGATAGTTTTGTACCCAAAATCTTATGCAAATTAGTCCAAAAGGCTGATGTGAATTTGGGGTCTCTATCACTAATAATATTTTTAAAGAGACCAGTATGGGATATGACTCTATTCCAGATCAGAAGAGCTGTATCCATAGCTGTGTCATCTTTATGACATGGTAAAAAGATTGGTGTTTTGCTATATCTGTCTACAATAACAAGAGATGCATTGTAACTTTTATCACCCCCAGGTGGTAAGGCAGTTACTCAATCCATGTGAACCACTTCCCATGGGGTATTTGGTTCTTGGATATGGATCATCAAGCCAAATCTTTTACCAGTAGCTTTATTGACCTTCTGGCATATATAACAACTATGGCAATACTCAATGACATCTTTTCTCCAGGATGGCCACCAGGCACATGTCTTAATCCTTTCCATAGTTCTGTCTTCAGACAGATGTCCATAATAGATGTTATCATGAAATTCTAGTAGTATTGTGTTAATTAACATTCTACTACATAGGACCATGACACATGTGTGTTTAGATCTATGATATAATATACCATCAAATAAATGGAATCTTCCATTGTTGTAAGATGCTTTCCAAATATCATCTAGAGAATTAGCTAATGCTTCATTTTTTCAATCTTTTTCAAGTAGAGCAGTAAGGATATGACAATTCCTATCTTTCCTATAGCTTTCTCTAACTTCTTCAAAGAATTCTGTTCCAACATCTGTGATGTTAATTCCTTCGATTGGGATTTGAGGTTCTGCACTTGTAGGAACATAGGCAGGATTGTCAGGTGTATTGGGTAATGCCCATCTACTTATGCCATCAGAATTCTTATTAATATTTCCAGCGTAATGTACTATGGTCATATTGCCTCTATACTCCTGTATAGCAATCTGCCATCTTAACATGTGTCTTTTTGGGTTTTTCATGTTAAGAAGTTATTTTACTGCATTACAATCAGTAATTACTTCAAACACACTACCATAAAGATAGTAAGGAAGTTTTTCCAGAACCCAAACAAGGCAAAGGCACTCCATTTGGCTAGCTCCATATCTGGCCTCAGTAGGTTTAATTTGTCTTGAAATAAAGCAAATTGGACCTTCATAGGGTTTGTCATTGACAATTTGAACTTGATGAAGAGGAGCTCCTAAACCTTCACCACATGCATCAATATACAGCTTGAAAGGAAGTTTCCAGTCTGGCATCAATAATAATGCTGCATTGGTCAAGGCATACTTGATTTTATCATATGCTTTAATCCTCTCCTGTGTCATTTCAAAAACAGTTTGTTGATCACAAATTCTGTATAATGATCTGGCATGGATTGCAAAATCGTTAAGGTGTTGCCTGTAATAACTGGCAAGCCCCAAGAAAGACATCATTTCTTTTTTGTTCTGGGGCATTTATTTCAGTAAAACTGCAGCCACTTTGTTCTTATCAATACCAAGGCTCAGTCCTGAGACTACATGTCCTAGAGCCTTCAGCTCATGAAGCCCAGAATTACATTTCTTAAAGATATTTTCATGTTCACTTATAGAATTTTCTTAAGTACTAATGAAAGTCTCTCTAAATGTAATCTCCAGGTTTCTGGACAAATGATAATGTCATAAATATAAATGATTAACGATCCTTCTGATAATTCATGTGGGAAGATGGTATTCATCATTCTCTGATAATGAGAGGGTGCATTTTTAATAACAAAAGGCATCCTCAAACATTCATAAATACCTCAATGAGCAATTATTCTCAATAATTTCCTAGCATGAGGTGTCAAAACATTCTGATGAAAGCCTTTAAGAGCATCCATGGAAGTAATGAATCTTTCTTTGGATAATTGAGTCAAAGTCACATGGATTATAGGGATTGGATACTTGTCTGGAATAGTATAGGTATTCAGTGCTCTAAAATCACCAACCATCCTTGACTTATCATTGTGCCAAGTAGTGATTACTGGAGTTGTGACTTCTACTTCCTCGACGTGTCCAACCTTTCTAAGAACTCCCAGTTTCATTAGGTCATTAATATGACTTTCCAATGCTTCTCTAGCCCTAGGGCTAGCTGGGTAAGCTGTTCTTCTTAATAGTGGAGGATAAGGCCTTTCCACATTAAGTATAATGTCCACTTCATGGCCTGTTATAGCTCCAAGTGGTTCATCAGCTGAAGCAAAGGCTTCCCTGTATTGGAATAAAATTTCAATAAGTTCTTCTTTCATTTCTAGTGTTAACTCAGGACTAATTTGTGCTTCAATCAATTGATTTGACACAAATGTTTCTTTATTAACATTTTTCACTTGTTTAATGACAGTGATTTCTCTTTTTTCTAGATGAAAAGCCAATTTTTTTCTTTTATTTTCCCCTATAGTGAAATACCTGTCTTTATGATTATTAATATCAATACCATAAATATTGAGGTAATCATTTCCAAGCTTAAAGTGTTGTGAAGTACAATTATTCATAACAACAAGTTCAACTTTTAATCTGATACTTCCTGCAGGATGAGGAAATATCATTGCTGCTTCAAATACACCCAAGGGGTGCATATTTTGGCTAGCACTGCTGAATTTTGTACCTTCAATTGGCATTATCCTTTCTTGCCAGTTGGTATAAATCTTGTCAAGATAATTTTTTCCAACACAAGTGCAAAAAGCACCCGAGTAAAGATGTATCTTGGCTTCTATGTGGTTTATCACAATATTAGTGATACAAGATGATCCAGCTGTATAATCTTTACCTCTGGCAGGCTTAGTTTTTTGCATTTTAGCATCTTGTATGTGTATGAGATCCATAGATTCATCACTGTACTTTGGTAAGTGAGTATTCACTTCTGTGACTTCAAAGGAAACATTAATATTTTCTATACTAAGTTCATCTGGTAATTCCTCCTCTTCAGAAGGCTCAGAATCACTTTCATGTACATGGACATCATTTGTTTCTTTTGTGTCATCTTTTTCATTTTCTATCTCATTGATTCTTGTCTTTTTGGGACAAGTATCTGCCAAATGAGATGTACTTCCACACTTATGACATTTCAAAGGAAGTCTGTCTTGTGGCTTATTTGGTTTTGAAATTCTTTTCCCACTAGTCCTGATGTCTATTGGGGATTTATACCAATTTCTTCCAATTTTTGTTCTAGTAGTGATGTCCTCCATAGCATTTATATAATCTTCTGTAGAGCAAGGCTCAATACATCTGCTTCTTATAGCATGCTCAAGGTCACCTCCACACTTTCTTAATATCCTTTTATGTACCATTGTTTCAGACATATCAGGATGAAGGGCAGTCAATCTGTCCTTCTGTTTAAGAAACCAAGACATGGGCCTGTCCCTCTCAATATTAAAAATGGCTTCTTCAAAAGAATTTTCCATTTTAAATCTCCAGGAGTCATTTTCCCATTTGGAAATAATTTGTTCTTTCCACCAAGGCCAAGAATGTTTACCATGCTCTTGTCTCATTTTATAATACCATTTCTTTTCTGATTTGGTAAATAATGAGTGTAATCTGGCACTTATGTATTCATCTGGTATGTTAAAGTCTTCTTTGAACATATCAATTGTTTTCATAAATTCCATATGATTATATTCTCCTTCACCACTGAAGCTTGGCCATTCCTCTAATCTTGGAATGTCCTCAAAATTACAAGAAGTCTCCACATCTGCATCACTTGAAATTGTATGATGTAAATCATTATTCAAGTTAAGCACATTTCTGTCAAAAATTGGTGTGGATTGCCTTGGCAATTCATTTTTTAGTGATATATTATTAATACTTGATTGAATATCTTCTTTCAGCTAAAGTCTTGCTTTATCACTTTTTTCCAATTGTTCTTGGAAAAGAGCTGCATTGTGCCAGTTGAGTTTTTCAAGTTTTGAACTTGTATTTTTAATTCCTTTAACTGTCTACTTATGAAAGAGATTGAATTGTCATCTGGTTGATTGAGTAAGATAACTTCAGACTAAATTCTTGCACAAATTTGCATCAAAGACAGAATATTGTCTTTATCAACATTCTCAAGGCCAAAAATGTTCTTTTGTGTTTCTCTCACCTGTAATATCTCATTACCCAACTTCTGTTGGATATACTCAAATGTTTTAAGCTTTGTCATAATTTCTTTATTACAAGATTCAAATTGAGTTACAAGTTTTACAATATCTATTTCTTTGGGAAAGATTGGTTCAATCTTTCCTCTTCCTTGTTTTTGAATTCCATCAGAGCTCTTGCCATGTTGAACACATTGTCCATGGCTGTCTTCTCTTTCTTGGGAATTCTGTAATTCTGAGGGTAAGGCTTCTTCCACTTGGGCTTTGCCTTTCCCTTTTCCTTTTGCTTGCCCTTCTGATGGGTCTTTGGGGTTTGCTTGGGCTTTTGTGGAACTGGTTGAGGCGGAGTTTTGCTGGTGGATGCTTGGGGAGCTTCCACTGGGGTTTTGTCCTTTTCCTGGGCCAACTTCTTCTTCTGATCCTCTGATAACATGCTTTGGTTTTTAACCAAGCTTTTATCTGTTGGGCTTTTCCTTTGCAAGACATGGGTGTCCAACCCTTCAGAAGTTCCGCTGTCTTTTCTGGCCCCATGAAATTCTTAACTTGAAGATATGAGTTCATGGTGCCTATCCAAAGACTTGGTAGAAGTTCCCACTTGTGCTGTTTTGCTGCCATAAACCAGTTTTTGTACTGAAACTGGTATATCTCTACTGCTTCCCATTGGAAGTGATTCAGGTCTGACAGCAATAGCAGCTATGTCAGCTTCTGGACTCTCAATAAGAGTGTCAAAGTTGCTGGCTAACCATTGGGAACTGGTGGCAGTTCTGGCATCCTCCATTTGTGCCTCTCCTCTGGGCTGACATTCTTGTCTTTTGGATTTGTGACTGGAATTTCCTGGTCCAGATCCATTAGATTGGATGGAGTAATTGCTTCCACTTCTAGTAGGAGTAATTTCAAGTCAATTTTAAGAATAAAACGGACTAAGAATGAATTAAATTCACCTGCTGGACCTTTGAAGGGTTCTTTGGTTATTAAACCCCTTGGGGCTGGGCTAGTTTGAATGTCAATACTAGATTCTGAGGCTTCAGAGTCTGAAGAACTTTCTCTGATGGATGACACTAGAGAAAAATAAAAATATAAGTTATTTTATCAAACAATAAAAATAACTTATTGAATAAAGTTGTTTTAATGTAATTTATGGAAAATTACGTCAAAAAGAAAGAAAAATGTCTAAGATTAAAGAAAAAATGTTTTTAGTAAAGATTTTTGATTTTTTAATTTTTTATTTGATTTAATATTTTCTTTAAAAAAATAATAATTATGCAATTAATAAGTTATTAATCAAAATTATATTATCATTCACTTTATACTAGAATAACTCAAAGAATAAATTTCAAGTCTGTGATGTCAAAAAAGCCACTAGCTAGACAAAAGAAATTTATTCCAAGTCACTCAATAGTATATTGTTTCAAACAATATTCTTAAGAAAAAAATAACTTTATTAAGATTATAAAGATTATTCATAAGGGATAAGTCCCAAAAAAGCCAATATAAAAGTAAATATGTCAATTTTACATCAAAAAACAGTAAAATAAGGTCTAGAAGATGATTTATGTCCCAAAAATTGGTTAAAATAATGGCAAGGCCCCCAAATGTAAGGTTTGTCTATGAAACTCTTGATAATAGTAACAAAATCAATAGTACTTTGACTTTCCTCAGTAGAAAATTATAATATAATGAAATATAATTATCAGAAATAATTATATAAAAAAATAACTTTAATTATTATTATAAAATATAATAATTATAATGAATTATAATTATTCTATTATTGTTATAGTCACTGACAATTATAACAATAAGAAGTGTAAAGCTCTTAATGAGACAATTACACGTGGAAAATATAAATATTTAACCACTTATAAATAATACAAATATTATTTATAAAAGAATCAAAACACACACTGTGCAGAAATAATTCTTATAGAAAAATTCTATATAAAAAACTAATAATAGATAAAAAATATAGAATTTTAGAGAAAAACTTACTTATAATATAAATTAATACAACAAGTCAAATACAACAGTTATTATATTAAAAGAGTACTATAAGTTAAAAACACGTCAAAAATCAATAATTTAAATCATAAAACAACTTCTTAAGATTAGAATTATGATTAAAGAGTCTTCAGAGGAGTTTGTGGAGTTAAAAGAGATTTAAGATGATAATTTTATAATATAAAATATATTATTGATGATTACAGCAATAATCTGAATTCTATGATTTCAATTCTTCAATTTACAATTAATAAAGAATAAAATGCTTAAGAATTACTTTTAATAATAAGATTTTATAGATAATAAAACTTTACCTGTTTAAATTTATAGTATGATTGGATTGATTAATGATGATGGGAAAAAAAAGTGATGAAAAGACTCTTTTTATGTCTACAGAGCAACTCTCATGATTCATGACAAATATAGAGGGCGTGCTCAGGTCAAAACTGAAAGACCATGCTTAAAATTAAAGTTCTTAACTTAAGGTAACTTTTTTTGTAATTCCAATTTAAAGCTACCAGTGTTATTCTTAACTCCAAGTAACTTTAATCCTCATTTAAACTCATTATTTCAAGTTTTAGTATAACGTAAGTTTATTTATATTAACGCTCATCACATGAACAACTTAAACATAGAGTTTCAAGCAGAAATATCTTAAACTCAATTTTTAATTAATGTTTAATGAAATCTTAATTTTCTTTGACCTTAATTAAAAGGATAAATTTCCAGGCTAATTACCCAGGAAATTTATTTAGAAAAGATACTTGAAACTTAATTCATACATAGATAATATTAAATTGTAAGTTGTGTGAAATGTTCAAGCGAATCCATTAAGAATTGGATTTTTAATGAAGTTTTGAAGTTATTGCTATTTTTCACGTAAAATAGAAATACACACTAAACCTTAACTTTTGATAAGGTTTTAATGGTTGTAACCTTAAATTTTTAAGCTTAATAAAGTTTTCACAGTTCTTAAAATCTTAATTCCAAGCCTGCATATTGGGATTTACCCTGTGGCAGCTTGAAATTCCTGTCCAATTTGGGATAAAACCAGTTTAAACTTTAAGGTTGGATCAAAGTCTAATCTTAAAGTTTAAATAAGGTTGAAAATCCTCCAATACAGGTGGACAACCTTGATTGAATCCTTGTAGATCCAAAAAGTTGGGTACCCCAGCTCTATTTGGTCTTTTTCCGTTGTCCCACCTTTTTGCGTGGATTTTGCCCTTTTATTTGTTTAAAGCCATACTATGGCCTTAAACCCTTTTAAATTGAGCCCACGCAGGATTTGCATCCTGTATGGCAAATCCTTAGCCAATTCATTAAATATACATAACACCTCAATTTTAACTAAAATCTTGGTAAGTTTGCATAAACCTTATTCAACTTTAAATTTAAGCTTATTTAAGCTTAAATTTAACAATTTAGAAAAATGTTAAAAAAGCTACATTAGTACTGTGAGTTTCTTAAATCTTCCAATAACATAAGAAATAAGTATTTTTGGGTATAACACCCTATGGGTTCACCCTAGGTTATTTTTGGTGTAGAATCCAAAAATGACATAATATTTATAAATTTGTTTATCCAAAAGAAAGCTATACTTATTTTTGTTATTTTTTATTTTAAATTCAATTAAAAAGTCTGTTGAGGACAAATTTAACTGTGTATAAAGTCCTTTGTGGCCTTATGGGTATGTTATATATACCTCACAGGCTCACAGGAAGGAGGGAATGATTTTCCTGCTTATTAAGGTATAGAGGTCAGCTTATAAGGTGAGATTATTGTTGTCTAGTGATGTGCATGATTTGTGCTTGATCTTTGGAGCTTGGGTATCTTGTTGGTGTTGTGAATAGGAGTGTCGATAATTTTGGTCTGTATTGAGATTATTTTCAACATCTCTCCTCACACCTAGTTGCAAGACACCCAGTTCAGCAAGTGTCCTGGACAGGGAAGGGCAAGAAACTGAGTTATTCAGAAATTCAGCCAACATAGAGGAAGTCAGAATGTAGCTGAGCTGTATAATAGATGAGAAAATGACCTCTTTGATGAAATGAAGCTGAATTTTGACATGCTTCATGCATTTCTTCTTGACATTTCAGTCTCCATTGCCTACATTGATGCAATTCTGGTTATCTTTATGAACCAGAATAGGGCCTATTAATTAAAACAGGCTACATTCTTTCCCCACTGATTGAGCTAAAGTAGTGCCAAGGCTAAGTCACACAGAGTCTTATACTCAGCTTCTGTGGTTTACAGGGAAAAAGGGGTATGTTTTCAAGCTTTCTAGAGCACTAGGCAGCAATTGAATTTTTTAAGGTGACCCATTACTGACTTCCTAGTAACCTGACAATTACCCCAATCAGTGTCACTTTAGGTGGCTATACCCTGACAAGGGCTTCTTGAGTACAGAAATCCTAGATAAGGTGAGCCCCTCAGATATCAGAGGACATGGAGAAAACCCCACCAGTGCATGATTCCTGGGTTCTCCAAAAACTGAGGTAGAGAGATTGGGTCTGGTGGCAGTACTTAAGTAATTTATTCTTCCAATTGCACTTTGATATTAAATGGAAAGCTTCTTGAACTCAAGTACCTCTTTATCAGTGGCAGGGGAGAGGTTCTCCTTTAGAGGAAGGGGAGTAGATGCTGGTCTGCTTTATTGCATTCCATAGGAGAACAACAATGAGTCGGTGAAGTGCTGCTGATCCAAACTTCTTTCATTGAAAGAATGGGTGACCTTAACCCCCATCATTGAATCAGCCTGACCAATTTCCTTCATGGAAAATTCCTTTCAAATATTGGATTTGAAATAACAACTGTCCATGCCAAAAATTGTGATTTTTTCCATGTGAATGTAAAGCCACAAGGGGTGATACCCTACCCAATGAAAAACACAACAATCCAAGATGCAAAAAATAAACTCAATAGAGACAAAATGTTCTTTTATCCTGTCATACCAGGCAATAGGTGCCTGCTTAAGGCCATAGATAGCATTTCAAAGTTGCAGAAACTGCTTGCCCTTTGCAAGGTTAAGGCCTTGAGGGATCAAAATGCAGACTGTTCAACTCAGGGGATCATTCAATAAATCCCTCTTGATGTCTATCTGATGAAAAGACAGGTAGCTTTTTGCTGTAGATGTGATCAAAGTGCATAGAGAATTGAAATGACCAATTCTGGAGTAGGTCTTGTTGTAGTTTATTCCTGAATTTTTTGTAAACCCCTGAGAAGAAAGGCAAGATTTTTTCTTGAAAATATTGCCAAGATGACTCTCCTTAGTCTTGAAAACCCATGTTTTCCCAACTAGCTTATACCACAGAGTAAGCTCAACTACATCCCACACATTGAGGTTTGTCATTGAACTTAGTTCCTTGTTGATTTCTTTTACCCATGCTTATTTTTCTGTTGAGAGAAGAGTTTTTCTGAAGTTTCTTAAGCCATTTATGCTTGTTTTCAACAAGTAGTTGGCCCATTATGAGTATGGAAGGATTTTCTGTTCAATAATGTTGCTGCTGATGAGGGTTGTATTCCAGGGAACAATGACCTTGATCCTTGGTCTGGGACTTAAGGGACTCAAGGTTGGAATTGGATAAGGAGTATTGGCCACAATCTCCTGAGGCATGTGAAGTTAATCACCACTCTTTCAGTGCCTTTGGGGGGTCTCATGCTCACCAGTTTGGATTTCATCTACTGCTTCTGATGACACACTATGGGGTTTATCAACCATACTTGTGTGCCAGTGATTTGAGTTAAAGTCCATGGTTAGCAATTCCAGGGAATTTATCTTCATTGAAGGTGGCATGCTTAGTGGCTATTACCTTTTTGTTGATTTTTTGGAGGATTCAATATGAGTTGTTGTCATTCTAAAAGCCAAGAAGAATAACTTAACTTCCATTCCCTATTACCTTTCTGCAGAGATATGGTGGCTTGACATCTAAAAGTCTGAATGTTTTTAATCCCAGTATATGAGCCTCTCCAAATTGAGAAAAAACTTTGGTTAGTCTGGGATGGGGTTGGAACTATGTTGCAAAGAACCATTTCTGTACAGAAAAGTTCTTCTAAATAGGCCTTCAGCCATTTGGAGTTCTGGAGGATACATCTAGTCTTAAAAAAAATTGACTGATTTTCTCCTTCTGTAAATCCATTGTGTTGAGGAGCTTCTGTATGCAAAAGTATTTCCTGAAATTCATTTTCTTCAGAGAAATACTTGAATTTGTGCTTGAAAAACTCACCTCCCCTATTGGAAACTAGCTTCTTTATCATTCTATCATTAATATTCTCCATTAATATCTTTTCAACAATAAATTAATTAAAACCATTGGATTTTTTTTGAACACTGTGGACTGATCAACAATTGTGAGGAAATATTGGCACTTGGATGTTGAGGATGGAGATATGGGTCCAACCACATCAAGTTAAGCAAAGTCTAGAGGCAAACTTAAATTTTTGAAAGGAAGCAGATGTGCCTAATTGAGTTCACATGTTTGAAAATTTACAGAATCAAAAGGTAGTCCCATTGATCTTAATACTTAATATCCTGGGTTTCCAAGTCTCTTATTTGAATGATTGAGATTGACTTGGGAAAGAAAATCCTGAGGAGTAAAGTACTTTACTTTCATTAGATCATTAATTATTGACCCCTTCACATTGGTTGAGCCTTTTTATTCCAAGGTGAAGTGGTTTTTGCACTGGCTCATGATAAGTTTTTCATTGAATAGCTGAAGAAGACTGACAAGGTTTAAATTCAGGTCAGGGACAAAAGGCGGCTTTCAAGAATGTGTGGTTTCATGTGGAATATTAATTTGACCATTCCTACACTGGTGGAAACTAGGGTTCTTGATGAGTCACCAGTGGAGACTTTCTTAGGGGGGATTTCTGAGTGGGAAAGGAACAGATTCTCCTTGTTGAACATGTGGTGAGTGGCTCCAAGATTGATAAGGAGGTCTTGAGTTATTGATCATGATTCTCTTCCTGTGACCAGTGCCTGAGAAGTGGATACATGATCAGATGAATTGTGCCTTGGAAGAGGTCTTCTCCTTTTACCACAAAGAGCTGGTCAGAGATGAGTATTCTCAGCATAGAACTCTTCCTTATAGTGGCTGGTGCACTTGGGGCTGTGCTTTCCATTCACATAGTAATGAGTTATTTTGAAGGGTCCAGAATTTTCTAAAATTAATACTGAAGCCAAGGGGTTTGGCTGGAGTTCTTGAAGAACTGAAGTGTTGTAAAATTCTTAAAGTTTTGAAAGAACTTTGTCTGGATTCCCAACTAAATCCTCATTAAGAGTAAGTTGTTCAGCATATTGATGGACCTTTGGATCTCCCATGAGCTTTCCAAGAATAGTGAATGAAAGAAGATCAGGAGCAAGGAGGATACCAACTTATTCTAATTCAAGTATGATTTTTTGGCTTTGGTTCACACATTGTTTAATATTTCCTTGGTAGGAGGAACAAAGAAGGTCCGTCCATACACAACCTTTGTTGGTAGCCTTTTTTGATATGTATTTGTCTTTCAGCTTTGTCCACAGAAGGTATGAATTTGTTGTGTTCAGCTTAATGACTTTGATAAAGACTTTATGGCTGACATAAGCAGCTATGAGGTTCACTGCATCATAGCTGGCCTTAGTCCATCAGTTTGTTTCAGCAGTTGAGACACCTGGTTATGGCTCTTTTTCACAGACATCAAGCAGTTCTTTTGACTGTAATAATATTGTCATTCACACACTCCATTAACTGTAGTTAGTACTGTGTAGTACAGGAATGTTGAGGATGTCTTTTTCTGTTTTGTTATCAGTCATTTTTGTAGACCTGATGTCCACCCTTTTTGTCAGTATTAGTTGTAAGGTGTGGATATGAAACTTTTATTGTAAATCAAGTACTTCTCCTGTCCTCAGAATTTTTATAAGGTAAAGAGTTGATTAAAAATAGTATGAAATAGTATTTTTAAGAGAAAACACACCAAATTCATTCTCTGAGCTTTATAAGTATAAAACAATAATATTATAAAGATTTATTGTTTTACCAACAATAAAAATTTATCCAAAAATACTCTACAAGAGATATTTAAGGCTACAAAAGAAATTTCTTCAAGAGAAATTTCAATTGGAATTAATTGAGAAAAGAACTGCAAGAAATTAATTAAAGAACAAAGTCTTCAAAAAGATTATTAAAGGGAAAAACACCCAAAAGTGACCAGAGTGAATTTGGAAACAAAGTGACACAGTGTACAGTGATAAAAGACGCTTTAATTCACTTATGGGGTGGTTCAGGGGTAAAAATTATTATAATAGCTACAAAAAGTGCTTATAATAATTTTTTCACATATTTAGGAGGTTTGATATGATTAAAAAAAAGTTGTTTGGAATCTTTTATTGATTGGTTTAACAGTGTTTAAACTAATTATAAAAGGAAAAGATTCTACCATGAAGAGAAAAGTGGGGCAAAGAAGACATTATTTTATAGCCATAAATTTTCTTACTCCAAAATTTAAGCTTATTCTTTTCAGTCTTGGAAAACACTCTGATAACAGAAAAGCCAATTATGGCATCATTGAACCCTGGTTTAGACCAAAAAAGGGCTGGTTTTAGCCATTTTGGACCCTCAAATCAGCCATGGCTATAGTAATACCTGGTTTTGAGCCTTCAAAACATGTCATATTGTGTGTAAGAGAGGTCAAAACAATTTAAAACTATTTTTACAATGTTTGTGTTATCTTAAGGGTAGTTTTACCCCCCTGGAAGCAGTTAAAACTGCCCTGGTTGGTATCAAAACCTCAGCATCAATGGAGACACAGACCCTGTGACTCATATCCAGGCCAGAAGTGATTAACTTTTGCATTGATTTCAACATCTCACACCTGTCCGCAAGGAATTTCAGGGTCTGGCTCCCCCTTGGAGCCAAGATTCCTTTTCCCCCCCTAGAATTAATTTTTCCAATTTATTTTTCTTTAATTCCTCTTCATGTAATACACTTGTAATTTACATATTTAATTAAATTGAGTTTTACAGTACACAACTGTAATAATTGACACCTCATATATAAATTACAGTTCACCTATGTAATACACACACACATTTTTACATTTCAATTGAAAATACTTCATCTTCTCATAACTTCTAAGCTACACACAACACCTCAATTTTAACACAAAAATTGTTGGTTAATGTTGAAATTGGCCTGTGGTGACAACGTGAAAACCAATTATGCTAGTAGAAAAACATTATCTGTAAATAGTTGGCTATGCTGCGCACGCCTCATGCGCCGCAGTTGTCTAGTTGCAATATATAAGCTGCTCGCCAAACACATCCAAGTCCTTTTCCTCACCTCTAACCATCGGAGGTGATGGTTTAGGAACTGACTGGAAAGCAAGCTTTGCTGCACCTGGCTATCTCTCTATAGGTTAAATGCCTGCCTCTACCAAGCTCCAGCCATAGGCCACCTTTCAAGATGTCTGTTTCTACCCGTGCGAATAAAGCAGCAGACAATGATGCCAAAGCTAAGCCTCTTTCAAATGAGGAGGTCTGTGCATTGTTAAACTCGCTAAAATCAGAAGTGCAATATTTAAAGTTGGCCTGTAGCTTGGATGCTGCCAAAATGCAATCACTACAAATGGCGCTGTTGTCACCACCACCACCCATTTCTTCTTTTCAATATGTTTCGCGCTCAAACTCTTCAGCTTATGAGCGCTTCATGCAAGAACCCTACCATGTGGACAGTTGTTCCGGCCCTCTTCAAAGTAATGACGGCAGCTTCACTGAATGGGTTACTTGTCTGAATCGTGTACCATGTGTTGCTTTCAACTTGGAGATGTCAGTCAATGCCTCTCCTTCCTTTCTCAACAACTGTTTGCCACAGGAAAACCGTGCCATCTCACATTTCATTGGCTCATCTATCCCTCACTACTTTGCCCTTTGCATTGGCATTGTTCCCTCCAGCATGACGGCAAGGGATTTTTTTAAAGCCATCAAATCACGATGCTGTCCGGGTAGCCATTTCCAAAAACTAAAAGTGGTTCAAGACCTCCTTGAAATTCTTGTTGAGAATGCCTCTGGTAACCCAAATTCTAATACCAGCATTGTCCTGTCGCTGCAACGCACCTTTGCCATGTTCAAGAAGCTGAACATTGAGGCCAACAAGCTCCAGGGGCTTCTGGCGCAGGTTTCGTGCCATGCCCGACCAACCCTCACCCAGGAAGCTTTTGATCAACTAATCACTGCAGCCATGTTGTGGAAAGGTGACAAAAACCCTTTTTTGACTTTTGTGGGTCAGGTCATTATCAATGCATCTCAACGACAAGATGACCAAGCGCAAATGCCCTCTACATTTGTTTATCAGGTGTCTGAGCTGCCAGACTCAACACCATACACGCTGCACAATCCTCGGCCTATGCTTATGCAGAGTGATGTCCGTCGACCGCCAGATCACGTTGTCAAAAAATTTGGCGCCTCATGCTTCCATTGTGGACGTCCCAGCCATTGGCAGGCTGACTGCCCACATACGCAGGGCGTGGCAAATCCAAACCCAAGTTCTCCATTGCCAACCCCCTTTTTCTCAACAAGGCCTGCCACCCCTTATTGATGCTCACTACCAGCAAGAAAGGGTATCTCAGGTGCATTTTGTCAAGCACGGGGCATCTGACAAAGTCTTGATTGACACAGGCACGTCCATTCACCTGTCTGTAGCACTGTGCTTTGCATTGCACATATGCCTTATTTCCCCCTTCTGTATATTTTTTGCCAACTCCAACTCCTCTATTCTGATATTGCAGATGACAAACCTTAGACTAACTGTCAAAAATGGGACAGTTACCGTTTTGGACATTGTGTATTCCGGCAAAATCACAGGTACAATCTTGTCAGTGGGGCATTGTCCCTGTTTTTGATGATCTGGCACTATCTCTTCTTGTTTCCGGTTTCCTTGTAACCACCACTTTAAACAACAATTGTTGGTGGCTGGATGTCTTGTCTGCATAAGGGACCAAAAGGTTGGCGGCTGTGACCCCTTTAAAAACCTTCTTTACTTTTGAAATGAATCTAATATCTCACCCGACTGTTACGAGCTTGAGCTTGGGTGAATGGCACAAATGACTTGAACATACCTGTGATAAGATGGTGATATAGTTCCTTAAGCAACATGTCCCACTTTCTGACCCCAAAAGCTGGCGACCTTTCTACGGTGAGATATGGGCCACTGCAAAGAGTACTCACAGGCTTGCGAGGGCCCTCACCAACATCCCAAAGGAAAACTCTCTCAACATTTTTGTGTCGTACGTCATGGGTCCTTTTGTCACCGACTTGCAAGGCTATCACTATCTTCTCACTGTGCGGGATCATGCATTGACTTACAGCGTGGTCTACCCTCTTAAGTCTTGCTCCGATGCTCCCAAGGCCATCCTGGATGTGATCAAGCAATTCCACGTGCGACTGCAATCAACCCTGAAGGCGCTTTGTACAGACAATTCCAAGGAATTCACATCTTCTTCTTTTGTCTCCTCCTTGGCAAAATTAAGCATGAGTTTTTTCCCCTCATTACCCTATTTGCGTCAAGAAAATGTAGAAGCCAAACAACTTAATTGAATGCTAGGTGACAAGGTGTGATCCATGATGTTGGAGAGCCAAATGCCCGACCGTTTTTGGTGTTTTTCATACACATTGGCGAGCTTCATGCACAATTTCTTGCCTAACTCACAATGCCTCATGAGTGTCTATTTGGCTGGCCTCCTTCCATTAGCACACTCTACCCTTTTGGCGCTGACACCATTGTGCATATACCCCCGGTTCAGCAACTGAACAAATTGGCTCCAAGGGGTATGCGCTGTTGTCTCCTCAAGCCGCTAATGTCAGGTGGCTGGTTGCTGTGGGACCCAAAGAGCGACAGAATGATACAATTGGCCAGCATCATTTTCCACAGATTTCAACCACCGGCCACTTCTAACACCAGAGAGTCAAAGGGATCCCTCTCTCATATTGTCAATAGAGAAAGGCTTGGGAATGTTCCGATAGAAAAATATTTCAACAACAAAAACGCAGCTATTGACCCGCTTCCCCTGACCAAGGATTTGAGCCTTAGAGGTAATTTCATATACCCAAAAGACCACAAATACAAAATTAACATATAAATATAAATAAAATAAATTTATTTATATTATTAAAATAAAAATCAAAATATAAATATAAAATTATATTCAAAATAAAAAAAATTAATTACAATTTAAAAATAAAATTACATTAAATTTTGAAATTATAAAATTACATTTATACTTGAAAAAATTAAGTAAAAATGAAATTTTAACAAAACTGTGAAAAAATAAATAAATTTGGAAAAAAGTTAAATAAAAATCATTATAACTTTTTATCCAATAAATAAACATATAAAAATTATTTCACCATTGGATTCCTCATAAAAAATCAGGTGGGGTCACCCCTGAGTGAGATTCTTGTAACTCAACTCTAAGTAAGCTTAAATTAAGTTTTTAGTATTTTCAATAAAGAAGTTTAAAATCCTCAAAATTTTAATTTAATTCACACCACATGTGGTGTTAACCATGAATTTTTGTGTTGAAATTGAGGTGTTGTGTTTAGTTTAGAAGCTATGAGGAATTGAAGTATTTTCAATTGAATTCAATTGAAATGTCAAAAGGTGCGCGTGTATTACATAAGTGAACTTTGATTTACATATGAGGTGTCAATTATTACTGTATTGTACTGTACAATTGAATTGAATTACATATGTAAATTATAAGTATAATACATGATGAGGAATTAAAGGAAAAATAAATTGGAAAGATTAAATTTGGGGGGGAAAAGGAACTCCAGCTCTAAAGGGGAGCTAGACCCCCAAAATCCTTGCTGACAGGCATGGGATGTCAAAATTCACGCAAAGGTTCATCACTTTTGGCCTGGAATTGAGTTACAGGGTCTGTGGACTCAATTGATGATGAGGTTTTGATACCAACTGGGGTAGTTTTAGCTGTTGCCAAGAGGGTAAAACTACCCTTGAGATAAAACAATCATAGTAAAAACAGTTTTAACTGGTTTCTACGCCTCTGACACAAATTCTGACGTGTTTTGAAGGCTCTAGGCCTGGTATTGATATAGTAATGGCTGATTTAAGGGTCTTAAATGGCTAAAAATGGCTAAAAATGGCTTAAACCAGCCCTTTTTGGTCTAAACCAGGGTTCAATGATGCCATAATTGGCTTTTCTGTTGTCAGACTGTTTTTCACGACTGACAAGAGTAAATTTTACTTTTGGAGTAAGAGAATTGATGGCTATAAAAGAATGTCTTCTTTGCCCCACTTTTCTCTTCATGTTAGAATCTTTTCCTTTTATTAATTAGTTTAAACACTGTTAAAACAATCAATAAGATATTACAAACACCATTTTTAAATCAATTTAATCCTTTCAACCACATGAAAAAATAATTATAATCATTGTTTGTAACTCTTATAATCATTTTTACCCCTGAACCACCCCAAAAGTGAATTAAAGCATCTTTCATCACTGTAAACTTTGTCACTTTGTTTCCAAATTTGCTCTGGTCACTTTTGGGCGTGTTTTCTCTTTAATATTCTTTTTAAAGACTTTGCTCTTTAATTAATTGCTTGCAGTTCTTTTCTCAACTAACTCCAATTGAAATTTCTCTTGAAGAAATTTCTTTTGTAGCCTTAAAATATCTCTTGTAGAGTATTTTTTGGATAAATTTTTATTGTTGGTAAAACAATAAATCTTTATAATATTATTGTTTTAGACTAATAAAGTTCTAAACAACAAATTTGGCGTGTTTTCTCTTAAAAATAATATTTCTTACCATTTTTAATTGATTTTTACCTTATACAAATTTTGAGGACAGGAAAAGTACTTGATTTTCAATCAAAGTTTCATATCCACACCTTACATTTGGGGGCCCAGCCGTGATATTTTACCTGTGACATATTTTTTTTACTCTTTTTAAATCTTTTTTCTTATATTGAAAAATTTAAAAACATATAAAAAATACTTATAATTCAAAAAACCCATAAAAAATAATTTTTTTCATATTATAAGTGAGGCTTATATTTTTATTTCTTTTTTTGAAGTAACCTGTTTTTTACTTAATTAATTGGCTTTTTCATTAATTTTAGTGTCTGAAAACGTGGTAAGACAAGAAAACATTGAAACAGCCTCAACAGTAACCAGAATTATCCCTGCCAGTACTGTTAATTCTGATCATAATAGTACTGTTATTGTGACTCAAAATAACCAACCTCAACCAATATCTTCTGAATTGATTAACTTGGACATAAGTAATACCCTTCAGAAAGCTAAGAATTTGGCCAATAGTAAGTTTTTTGACATAAAAATACTATTTTAAGCCTTTTTAACCATAATTATGCCTTCAACCAGGTCAGGAGCCAGCTATAACCCCTCAAGCAGCTCCCAGAAAGGTAATAGACGTGATTATGGCAGAGGCCAATCAGGTACAGAAGGGAAAGGGTCAGTTGATGACTTCCAAACAACTAAAATGGGTCATTCTGAAGCTGCTAATACCATTTTACCTTCAAAAAGAGCTGACACCGCCACAATAAGCCTCTGTGGACATATACAAAGCCAGCCACAGTGCATACAACAATGCACTTCAATTCAAGGAGTACCAGATTGTTAGCCTGGGGCCTTTAACGTGGCTTCCAGTCTAATTACTAGGAATTTTAATAAACTAAAAAGGTAGTGGAATACTATCAGGTTTAATTGATAGAGATGTCACTATTAAAAAGGTATTCCAATTGGTGGAATGGGCTTCACCAATAAAAAAAATACTAAAAGTAATTTTTAGCTACTTATATTTGAGAGATCTAATAACAAGAAATTGTTACGAATTTATTTGTAAAAAATATATTTCTAAGAGCTCTGAAGAATCATTCTCAAGTAGAATGATCCTCTTTAAATGTTGTAGATACAAAATCAAAGTAAGACACAAATAAACTGATAAACTGTTTAGAAGAAAATATATTGTTATAGTAACCTGATATATAGCCAGGGAGATTCTGTTTCTATAGAAGCAAAGTTACCATCTCAACAAAAAAGGGTGTTATAGAAAAAAGATGAAACAATATTTCTATAACAACAAAATGTTTAAATGAGTGACTTGGAAATGAGATTACTATAACAACTAATCTTAAAAGAGTGACTTATAAAAAATAGAAGAAAACAAAATTAAAAGTGAATTTACACAGATGAATTAAAATAATTCAAAGGAAATTTAATGAAAGTGTTTGGAGTTTGTGTAGCATGTAGTTCTTTTCATGCTTGCAGGCTCACACAGATCCTTGCAGACCTGTGGAAGAATTGCATGAATTCTTACCTAACTGTGAGAAAATTCCTGGGCCATCCCAGCACTTGCAAATTGCTCAATGGATGGCATCCATTGATGGAGAAGAAAAACATGATGCTGTTGACACTAGAATGAAGGAAAAACAACCCTCCACCACCCAAACCAGTGCCAAAAACAGCCCCAGTGGCCAGCACCAGCAATTCCAATGTGAAAAAACAGCCACAAGTGCCAAACAAGGGCAAAGGGAAGGCACCAGCCCCAAACCCTTAGAGCCAAGGATACAGAACTCCAAAGATTCAGCAGGATGCCATGGAAAATGTATTTCAGATGGCCAGAACCATGATGGAGTTACAGAAGAAGGAGGAAGCCAGATTACGATTCCAGATATGATTTCTGATATATTTGATTCCATCCCAGAATTGTATGATGCTATAAATGACGTGAAAAAACATCTTTCTGATAAAAATGAAACCATTTGTAACAACATTAAAACAAACAAGCTGAGTCTGTGCCAAATTAATGAAACACTTATGTGTTTTGAAAAAGTTTTAAGAACAATTAAAAATTCCAATAATGATAATTCTTCTAGCAGTAAAATAAATGAACAACCTGCCATTATTAAAGAATTAACAGATAAATATTCTAAATTCAATATTGATGACATAATTGAAACAAGAATTAAACAAGCCATAAATATTATCAAAACAGATAACAAGAAAGTCTTTGATGACATTTCAAATTCATTTACTGAAGGAAAGACATATACCATTGCCTTGAAAAAGTGTTTTGATGCTTCACAAGAAGAAGTATCAAAATTATCAATGAAATTGAATCAAGTCACTGCTGATAATACAAGACAGACAGGGTTATGGCAAGAACTGACACATAAGGAAGACATGTATAAAATTGAAGTAATAAATTTAATACAAAGCTTCCAACATGAATAAAGAAATTCCCAAAGGTGTAGCAACAGTAAAATGAATGACATTGAACAAATACTGAACACCTTACCAAGAATGTCTACACCTCTAAATCAAAATGAGGGCACAACAATTCCAAATCCACAAGTATTGTATCATGATAATTCACAATTAAAAAATGAATTATCCATTCCTTTTCATACCTTGGAACCATCAATGGGCCAAGCACTCTTGAAAGAAGTTCCAAAACTTAAAGAATGGCCTCACTTCAGTGGTGAAGGAGAGTGTGACCATATGGAATTCATTAGAGGTATTGACATGATCAAAGAGGATTTTGAATGACCAGACAGATTGGTAACAGCCATGTTTAACAACTTGTTTACCAGATCAGCTCACAGATGGTATATCAAAATAAGACAAGCACATGGACACCAGAGTTGGACTTGGTGGAAAACCCAAATCATCAACAAATGGGCAAATGATGCTTGGAGGTTTAAAGTTGAAACAGCCTTTGAATCTGCCGAATTTAATGCTGATAAAGACAAAGCTTTACCATGGTTTTGCCAACAAAAAGACAGATTAACAGCATTATATCCTGACATGTCAGAATTTATGATCCATAGAAAAATTCTGAGACAATGTGGAGGTGACTTAGAGCATGCTGTCAAAAGCAGGAATACTGAACAATCTTCAGCAGAGGATATTATCAATATACTAGAAGAAGTAACCACCAGAACCAAAATTGGTTCTAGTAGCGTGAATCTCAAAACAAGGTTTAATACACCTTGGAAAGATTCTGTGGAAAAAAACCCCAAAGGAAATTCTAGTAATATTAAGTATAAATCTGCAGATACAGTCAGAAAATGCCATTCTTGCTAAAGCACCACCCATTTAGCCAATACATGTCCAAAAAGGGGGGAAATCAATGAAATTGACATTGAAAAGGAACCAGATGTTGAAAAAGAAGACATAATTGAAGACGATTCAGATGATAAGTCATCCATATTTTCTGAATCTTCAAAAGATATAGAAAATATCAATTCCACTTTTGACATCATGGAATCTTATTTCCACTTACCATAATTGAGCAATGGTCAAGTTGATTTATCAAAAGTTCAAGATGCACAGCTTATGAAGACAAAACCAAACAGAGGGAAAGGTTATACAGCTGGTAACTCCTGTATAACAGAAGTGGTGATTGACAACAAGCCCACAAAACTTTTGCTTGACCCAGGAGCCTTCTGCTCTTGTGTTGGAAAATCTTTTCTTAAGACTTGTGTACCAAACTTTGAAGACCAATTGTTACCAATTGATGGTATAACATTCAATCAGTCAACATGAAAATCTCCTTGAAGGAATGCCATTTTGGATTTAAAGAACTTAAGGCACTAGGACATGTTGTATCTGGTTTATCCCTTGGAATTGACAAAAACAAAGTTGCAGCAGTATTGCTAAAACCGATGCCTCAGAACAAGAAGGAAATTCAGTCATTCTTAGGTTTTGCAGGATATTACAGGCAACACATTAAAGATTTTGCATCCATAGCAAGACCACTTTATAGATTGTGTGACAAAGACACAGTATTTTAAATGACTGTTGACAGAGTCAAAGCTTTTGAGTCTCTAAGAGAAGCATTGACCACTGCTCCACTCTTACTGATGCCAGACTTTAAATTGCCTTTCAAACTGTATATTGATGCATCAGGGGATGGACTAGGTGCTGCACTTCACCAAGTTCAGATCATAAATGATAAACCTGTAGAAGGACCCATATGTTTCATATCCAGGCAAATCAAACCAACTGAAGCCAGATATGGAACAAGTCAGATGGAATGTCTATGCCTTGTCTGGGCCTTGGAGAAATTTAACTACTTCTTAGAGGGATGTGTTTTTGAGGTGATAACAGATTGTACAGCTGTCAAATCACTTTTAAACATGAAAACACCCAACAGGCATATGCTCAAATGGCAAATAGCCATACAAGAATACAGAGGCAATATGACTATTGTTCATAAGGATGGGAATATTCATAAGAATGCAGATGGACAAAGCAGATGGCCATTACCAAATAATATTGATAATCCTGCTTATGTGCCAGAAGAAGCTTCACCACAAATTCCAATAGAAGTAATAAGTGTTACAGACTTGAACACAACCTTCTTTGAAGAAGTCAGGAGTAGTTACACTCAAGATACAAATTGTAGCATCTTGTGCCAATTACTTAACAAAGACTGTAAAGACAACTCTCTAATACATGCCTTGGATGAAGTATGGAGAAAATCTTATGATGAAGGAAGATTTCACCTACTGGATGGTATAATTTACCACAGAACCAAGCATACATGTGTCATTACAGTTGTAGACAGGTCACTAATCAATCTTGTACTGAAAGAATGCCATGATAGTCCCTTTTCAGGACATCTGTCTGAAGACAGAACAAGAGATAAAGTAAAAACCTGAATATGGCGGCCAATGTGGCAGAAAGATGTTGCAGAGTATTGCAAAACCTGTGACAGATGCCAAAAAGCAAATAAATACACTGGGAAGAGACTTGGAAATATGATAAAAGTCCAAGAACCAAGTAGACCTTGGGAAATTGTCCATATGGATTGGGTAATTGGCCTACCACCAGGAGGTGACAGAAGCTATAATGCTTGCCTAGTAATTGTGGACAGATTCAGTAAAACTCCAATCTTTTTACCATGTCACAAAGATGATACAGCCATGGATACAGCTCTTCTGATATGGAATAGAGTAGTGTCATGGACTGGGATATTTACAAATATCATTAATGATAGGGATCCCAAATTCACTTCAGCACTATGGACAAATCTTCACCAATTATTTGGCACTAAACTATCTTTCTCTACAGCTTACCGCCCACAAACTGATGGCCTGGCTGAAAGGATGATCCAAACCTTAGAGGACATGGTGAGAAGATTTTGTGCATGTGGCCTTGAATTCAAAGATTGTGCTGGATTTACCCATGATTGGTGTACTCTGTTGCCAGCGCTGGAATTGGCATATAAAACATCAATCCATGCCAGTACCAATCAGACTCCTGCTATTCTGGATAAAGGATGGAACCCCAAGTTACCCCAAGATTCCTTGAGGAAAGATTTAATTGAAATACATCCCACTCTGCTAGCTTCAAAGGAATGCTAGACAAAGCTACAAAGCATGCAGTGAGGTGCATGGAGGACTCTTTTGCATATGCTAAAGACAAATGGGATAAATCACATGCAACTCCAGATTTTAAAGTGGGGGACCTAGTTCTTGTATCCACCACTAACTTCAATAACATCAAAGGATGTAAAAAGTTGAAAGACTCCTTTGCAGGACCTTTTGTGATTAAGGCCCTCCATGGAGAAAATGCTGTTGAAGTAGAGTTATCTGAAGAACTTAGCAATAAGCATCCTACATTCCCAGTGAGTTTGATAAAGCCATATAAATCTAGTGATGCTGAGGAATTTCCCTTGAGGAATAAGATTCCCCAAGTTATACCTCCTATTGAGACATCTGGTACTAAGAAGATTACCAAAGTTCTTAAAGAAAGGAAATTAAGAACCAAAAAAGTAAGGGAATACCTTGTTAGGTACAGTGACCCAACTTGTGAAGATGAATGGTTAGAAGAAAAAGATATACCAGAAGCTACCAAACTCCTCAGGAGATTCAGACACACTAGAAATGCCAATATTACAAAGTAATATTCTTTTTTAAGGGGAGGGAATGTGAGCCTTAGAGGTAATTTCATATACCCAAAAGACCACAAATACAAAACTAACATATAAATATAAATAAAATAAATTTATTTATATTATTAAAATAAAAATCAAAATATAAATATAAAATTATATTCAAAATAAAAAAATTAATCACAATTTAAAAATAAAATTACATTAAATTTTGAAATTATAAAATTACATTTATACTTGAAAAAATTAAGTAAAAATGAAATTTTAACAAAATTGTGAAAAAATAAATAAATTTGGAAAAAAGTTAAATAAAAATCATTATAACTTTTTATCCAATAAATAAACATATGAAAATTATTTCACCATTGGATTCCTCATAAAAAATCAGGTGGGGTCACCTCTGAGTGAAATTCTTGTAACTCAACTCTAAATAAGCTTACATTAAGTTTTTAGTATTTTCAATACAAAAGTTGAAAATCCTCAAAACTTTAATTTAATTCACACCACATGTGGTGTTAACCATCAATTTTTGTGTTAAAATTGAGGTGTTTTGTTTAGTTTAGAAGTTATGAGGAATTGAAGTATTTTCAATTGAATTCAATTGAAATGTCAAAATGTGCGCGTGTATTACATAAGTGAACTTTGATTTACATATGAGGTGTCAATCATTACTTTATTTTACTGTAAAATTGAATTGAATTACATATGTAAATTATAAGTATAATACATGATGAGGAATTAAAGGAAAAATAAATTGGAAAGATTAAATTTGGGGGGGAAAAGGAACTCCAGCTCTAAGGGCGAGCTAGACCCCCAAAAACCTTGCTGACAGGCGTGGGATGTCAAAATTCATGCAAAAGTTCATCACTTTTGGCCTGGAATTGAGTTACAGGGTCTGTGGACTCAATTGATGATGAGGTTTTGATACCAACTGGGGTAGGTTTAGCTGTTGCCAAGAGGGTAAAACTACCCTTAAGATCAAACAATCATAGTAAAAACTGTTTTAGCTGGTTTCTACGCCTCTGACACACATTCTGACGTGTTTTGAAGGCTCTAGGCCTGGTATTGCTATAGTAATGGCTGATTTAAGGGTCTAAAATGGCTAAAAATGGCTTAAACCAGCCCTTTTTGGTCTAAACCAGGGTTCAATGATGCCATAATTGGCTCTTCTGTTGTCAGACTGTTTTTCACGACTGACAAGAGTAAATTTTACTTTTGGAGTAAGAGAATTGATGGCTATAAAAGAATGTCTTCTTTGCCCCACTTTTCTCTTCATGTTAGAATCTTTTCCTTTTATTAATTAGTTTAAACACTGTTAAAACAATCAATAAAAGATTCCAACCACCATTTTTAAATTAATTTAATCCTCTTAACCACGTGAAAAAATAATTATAATCATTGTTTGTAACTCTTATAATCATTTTTACCCCTGAACCACCCCAAAAGTGAATTAAAGCATCTTTCATTACTGTAAACTTTGTCACTTTGTTTCCAAATTCACTCTGGTCACTTTTGGGCGTGTTTTCTCTTTAAGATTCTTTTTAAAGACTTTGTTCTTCAATTAATTGCTTGCAGCTCTTTTCTCAATTAATTCCAATTGAAATTGCTCTTGAAGAAATTTCTTTTGTAGCCTTCAAATATCTCTTGTAGAGTATTTTTTGGATAAATTTTTATTGTTGGTAAAAAAATAAATCTTTATAATATTATTGTTTTATACTAATAAAGTTATAAACAATAAATTTGGCGTGTTTTCTCTTAAAAATAATATTTCTTATTATTTTTAATTGATTTTTACCTTATACAAATTTTGAGGACAGGAAAAGTACTTGATTTTCAATCAAAGTTTCATATCCACACCTTACAAAGGACATTTCTATCCCCGACCATCTTGGCCAAGCCCTGTCCAGGAAATTAAGCAACCAATGGAGGGCAGCATGTGAATGTGAATTGGGTCAGATGCTAGTGCGGGATGTATGGCAGGAAGTGGACAAGACCGAGGGGATGAAAACAATTGGTCATTGTTGGTTTTTCAATATTAAAAAGCACATCAACAGGGCGTTGAGAAATTCAAGGCTTGGCTAGTGGCCCGTGGCAATTGACAATGGCCAGGTGTGGACTGCACCAAAACCTACGCGCCAACCGCTTCCCTGATGTCCCTGCGTCTAGTACTTGCTCAGGCTGTCTGTCACTGCTGGGCTCTAGCATCTTTTGATGTCAGTGGCGCGTATCTGTATATCCTGGTGAAGGAGACAGTGTTTGTGGATCCCGTACTCCAATTCTGGCTGCACCTCAAAGGGAAGGTCCTGCAACTCAAGAAGGCCTTGTACAGTATGAAGCAGGTGGGCCAGTGCTGGTGGATCTTCCTGTCCGACATCCTAACCTGGATGGGATTCACCGCAATGGAGGTCAATCAGTCCCTCTACATCTTTTGTAGCGGGGATACCACTGTTGCAATCTGGATCCATGTAGACAACAGGGTTTTCACATCAAATTCGCCAGCAGAAACTCTGTGCAGAAGTGGAAATAAAGTGGTAGGATACTATTTGTCAAATTGTGGGCCTAGAGTGTGTGTTTGGTGAAGTTGAAGTAACCATTGTGCAATGGCTAATGACCAGCATACTTGGAGCTTACCCATGAGCAATTATCAAAACCCACTCATCGCTGCCAATACTATCAGCAGACACTTCAAATCTTGAGGACACCATTTTGGATCCGACACCATTCCATTTGGTCATTGGCTCTCTGGCCTACCTGGTCAGTGGTTCTCACCCCGACCTGGCATTTGAAGTCAATTACCTTGTGAGGAATTCCATGTCACCTATGGAATGGCACTGGCGTATTCTGGATCACATGATTGGCTATCTTCTGAAAATGCAGTCACACTGCCTGATGCTGCAACCTGGGGTGGTGATCTTGAGTACTCACAATTGGGATTCATGCTCAAGCTGGGAGATGCCCTGATTCTTTGGGCCTCCAAACAACAAGGGGTGGTAGCACTCTCCATGTGCGCAGCGGAGTATGTGGCACTGTCAGACTCTACTCAACATTTCGTCCAGGCAATCAACCAGCTCACTCAACTCACTGAGAACTCCAAAAAGGAAATTTTCTGCAACAACAAGGCTGTGGTTCAAGCTTCAATTGACAACCATTTGAGAAAATGGATGCAGTACCTGGATTGTGCTTTCTTTTTTGTCAACAATACAATCAGGAAGCACAACATCAAGGTCCCCTGGGTACCCATGGGGAGAATGCAGGCCAACACGCTGACTAAGCAGCTTTTGGGACCGGCACTCCAGCAGGCTCTAGCTTTTCTGTGTGTAAATGGGTAACAGCTCAATTTTCTGGGAGGGTGTTGAAATTGGCCTGTTGTGATGATGCAACAACCAATTATGCTAGTAGAAAAATATTATCTGTAAATAGTTGGCTACGCTGTGCATGCCTCATGCACCGCAGTTGTCTAGTTGTAATATATAAGCCGCTTGCCAAACACATCCAAGTTCTTTTCCTCACCTCTAACCATCGGAGGTGACAGTTTAGGAACTGACTGGCAAGCAAGCTTCACTGCACCTGGCTATCTCTCTATAGTTAACACCACATGTGGTGTGAATTAACTTAAGGTTTTGAGGATTTTCAACTTTTGTACAGAAAATACTAAAAACTTAATTTAAGCTTATTTAGAGTTGGGTTACAGAAATTTTACCCAGAGGTGACCCCACCTTGATTTTTATGAGTCAAATGGCAAAACAATTTTCATGTGTTTATTCATAGGATAAAAAGTTATGATAATTCTTATTTAACTTTTTTCCAAAAATATTTCAATTTTGGTATTTTTATTGAAAATTCATTTTTACTTAATTTTTTCAATTAAAAATGTGTTTTTACAAATTTAAAATTCATTGTAATTTTATTTTTAACTTATAATTAAATTTTCATTTTTATATATAAATTTATATTTATATTTTATTTTTATTTTGATAATATAAACAAACTGATTTTACTTATATTTATATCTTATTTTATTATTTATGGTCTTTTGGGTATATGAAAATACTTCTAGGGCTCACATTAGTCCTAGAGCCCCAAGACTGTAAATCTGTTAATGGATAAAACTAAGGAGTATTATTAAATTAACTGGTGATCCACCAACATGGTAAATGGGATTGTTTGAAATGTACCTAAGGGTGGATAACACCATATACAATATTAATAATAAACTGCTTATTTTAATAACAAGTTAGTATGGTGTGACTGTACCTGAATCAGTGTTAAACAACAAATGATATGAATCAAGTGAGAAGAAGTGAGAATAAATAAGAGAAAAAAGCAAAAGAAAAGGAGAGAGTGGAAAATGAAATAAGACAAAAGGAAGGAGGGAATGATTGTCCCGCTGATTAAGGTAGAGAGAGGTCAGCTTATAAGGCGAGATGATCGTTGTCTAGTGAGGCGCATCATGTGTGCATGATCTTGGGTGCTTGGGTATTTTGTTGGTGTCAATCATCTCGGTCTGTATTGAGATGATTTTCAACAACTTCATCTTGATTCAAATATAAAACCCCGGTGTTTTCTAATCATTCTGAAAAATTACCCATTCTTATCTAACGATCTTCAAAGGATCACGAGAATTCTTAAAAAAATGTTTCTTTCGTCTTTGACATGCAACTAAAAATCGCCAATTTAATGTTTTAGCCATGGCGCAATGTTAGTGCAATCTTGCTGTTGATTTCAATCTGAAATTTCGAAACTACAATAAGTCTATATCAACAAAAATAATAGTTATGCTACATCTGTGGAGTCGTTTCAAAAGAAAGAATATGCTTTGAGTAAAAAATAAAAAATAAAACAAGGAAGCATCAAAGTAATCAACTTTCTATCATTAGGTACGCTCTTTAACCCGTCATGTTTTTAGTTTTACGGCAACGTTGAAGATATATCAAAACAATCAGCAATTCAATTTGACCCTTTACAGTCATTGTAATACCCTGTCCAAGAAATCCTTTTAAAAGTCGAGCTTGTAAGCCTGTGTAGAGCGCCCTTAAGCCAAAATGTTGATATCGATAACTAAGTTTGATTCTAGGTGAATTACTCTTGACTTGAGTTAATGTTTTAGCCAGCATGAGCGGATACATGAAAATAGTCGAAAGACTGGAGGCGATTGCGGAATAAAGAAAAGTAGCCAGCAATCCTTGTGAGCGCTTTCGATGTTGTAGGAATTTGATAAGATACAGTGTTAAAGATGGGTTCAAGCTCAGAATGCAGTTGTTTTTGTAACCGGACCAAAAGCCAAAGCAACCACGTTCTTTGTAGATAAGTTTGATAGTGTTTAATAAATGGATAATGTATGATTGTGCGATGCTAGGTCTTTCTTCATCAGAGGAATCTTCAGAGCTAGAGTCTTGATCTGCCTGTAGGAATTTTTTCGATGTCAACTGGGGATTCCATACTGGCGTTTTTTCTACAAAAGGTGTAAATCCCGGGGTAGCGATAGCTGCAATTCGTCTAGGTGCTCGTGAGGTTTGGAGCCGGACGGTTATATTACTCAAAGGACACGTAAAAAGTTTGGCAATCATCCCAGCCGCAGTGCCCATGAGTAATTCCTCTAGAGTAGCCTCTAATGCACCAATCTTTCGTTTGTGCTTTTTTTTGTACGCGGTGGAAAGTTTACCAAGGGTCGTATAGACAAAAAAGTAGATGAAACTACTGAAGACTGTTTCGATCGAATCGACCAAAATTCCATTGTATAGGGCGCGGAAACCATTAGGCGGATTATTGATTATTGTCCGAAAAGAAGAGATCAGAGTCGCATAGTCCTTTGGCTGTCGATTATAAGGAATGGCTGAGATCATTGAAAATTGAGACGCGAAGGAGGGCACTTGACTGAGAGAAGGTCTTTTTCTCTTCCTTAAAGATCTTATCTGCATACGAGTGGTGACCTAAGCAGAAGCAAGAACCATGAGCCAGACCGATAAAGGACATAAACGACTCTCACACCATTTAGTCGAAAGGACCTACGAGATCAAGTGGATAGACCAATGCATTCGAGATAAGTGATCCGACGGCGCCGCCGGTGGCTTGGACCAAAGGAGGAAGATGAGAGAGGTTGGCCTTTTGGGCCGTATCATCGGCGATCCTCCGAGCCAAGGCCATGATGATGTCGCCAACCGAACAGACAACGGAACAGGCAGCGATTCCCGAAAATTTGGAGTGGATGGCGATCCAAGACCTGGCGAATGAGGACGCTATTTATAGGAGCGGGGATGGACGAGGCGCACAGCAGCGATCAAGGCGAGTGGACTTGGATTCCTGAGCCATTTGGGGATTTAAGGCCAATTTTATCAGAACTTGATCAAAAATTATCAGAAATTCATCAAAAAATTATCAAAAATGATCAAAAATGATTAAAAATGATCAAAAATCCAAAGAAATAGGAAATTCTAGCACTCAAGTTACTGTTTAGCAGTCTGTCTATTTGAATTTCTATCTCCAAAGAGAATTCTGGGATTAATGCAATGAAATATCTTAAAAATAGAAATTTTTATTTAAATTAATCAATTTTTTTATAAAAAAAGATTATCACATTAGGAAAGACCTTATTTAAGAGAATTGCAACCCATTGGATTTTTGTTGTTGTAATCAAGTGTGAGCCTTGAGATATATCTTACATACTCAAATAGGCCACAATTAATATAAAAATAACTTTTAAAATATGCATAGCCCATAAATCATTAATATATCCAAAATTTATCATTTTTCATTTAAGAAAAGATGAATAACTTTTTTGTTTATGAGTACATCCATGGATTTAAAGCCAGATTTGGATTCTACACAAAACCTCACCTAGGGTAACTCCATAGGGTGAATAATCTTAAATTAACTCTATGAGGTAGTAATATTGAAAACAATTTAATACCACATCATCAATACTAAATAAAAGAATTGTGAAAAATTGTGTTTTTCTCAATTTCTTTCCAAAATAATGCAAATGTGACAAATCACATGTTACATTTATGTTAACAATAGTTTTGTACATATTTTTGGCCTTTAAAGTCACTGTATTCTTAAATAAAGCTTGGGTATACCCATATATATATCAATCTTGAAGCCTGAATAATTATTTTTGATGTGAGAATAGCAAAGGGGGACAAAAGACAACTTTTAGGCCTCTGAGGAATGAACAGCTCTAAAGCTTGGATCCATGGCTGATCATGGCCCAATTGGTCTATTGAAATCTTTTGGGAACCTGATTACCAGGTCAAAATCCACTTAAATCATGAGAAAATAGCAAATAAGCTTCTATCTTGATATGACAAGGAGGTAATGAGCAACTCTAACTTCTGTAACCATGTCCATTATTGATTATTTTCCAAGTATAAGGCCAAAGAGAGTAATTAAATCCCTTTTTGGACTAGAATACATGAATTTACCACATGGCAACTAGCTGAAACTATACTATTTGCTCTTCTATGTATAAATGAGGTAAAAAATTCAAAAATTGATTAAAAATACAATTTTCAATTAATCCTTCTGAAGCTCTCAATACCAATAGAGAAAGGGATAATCCACACCAAAACCAAAAATACTTATGTCATAATTCAAATTGGAAGTTCTACCTATAGTCCATTTTAGAGGGTTTCAGGTGAAACACTGAATCTTCAAAAATTCACAGAAGATAAAACCTGTGATGAAATTTCAAGTAACATTTATAACTTTGAGAAATTAATAATTATTTTGAAATAAAAGAAAATTGAAATTTTTAATCCTTACCTCTTAATCATAAATGGGTTGGTAGTCATGTAAATTGGCTTAATCAAGTAATTATCATAATTTCACCTGACTACAACTGATTTAATCATTAAATAAATTAAGGTAAAAGGTTTCTAACCCACTGTTGTTTCATTTTGATCCATGACATGCCTTTGTGAGCTGTTGTAGACTTAAAAGAGGCCTACTCTTTCTGTTTTTTCCAATATCATCCAATTATTCAATCTTAGCATTATTGCCACCAAGAGATTATTGATTAAATTCTTAAGTATTTTCATCTTTCCAGCTCAAAGAAATAAAATATTTCAAATAGTTTTGAACCATTATATTGCTTAATTACTGTTATCAATAAATTTTGATCCTTTAAATCCATGGATAGCCTGTCAAATTACTCTGCCAATTCTTATCGAGGTCCTTTTGGAGTATAAGTCAGTTTTTTCATAAATTATGAAAGTTTTCTCTCTAACTTTTTAGCTTCTTAAAGAATTCATTATAATTATTCTTCAAAAAGATGAGTATTAATTCAAATAATATAAAATAATACCTCTTGTAATTGATTCTAGTAGGTAATTACTGCTTACTGTTATCATCACTGGTAGTGTATAACAAGTGATAGAAATAATTAAGCCATTAATTGTTTATTAGTGGCTATAATAAGAATATTCATTATATTTCATAAGAACAGTCATAGAAGCTTTTATTAATAGTATTATTATCAAGATTTTCATAGAAAAATCTTACATCAAGGAATGCATTCTTGGTTTAGACCCACAAAAATTCCAATACAGTTTGCTATTCAGTTATTTTCCATCTATATTTTATTGTTCTAAATAATAAAATGAAAAACTATTGTGATATATTTCTTCTTGAAATGTTTATTGTCTTTGATAAGTAGGGCTTATTCATTATTTTAATAAAATCAGAGTGACACATTGAATTTTAATTATTTTCATAATCAGTATGAGCAAATTTTTTCCTTTTTCCCATTGAAATATAATCTGATTCATTAAATATTCACATTATAGGATCCTTTTACCTGTTTGAGGCCTATCAAATAAGAAATCCTGTGATATAGCTCAAGATACAAGTTGTTTACATTCAAGAATTTCCACCCAGTTATCATTTGGACACAGAAGTATGTCACAGATTAATTCCTTAACCATCAATGATTTCCTGTGGTACTTGAGAGAGTCTAGAAGCTTTTAAAAAACTCTTGAAAGATTTTTTAGTGTATTATACTTATTTCTTGAAAAAGCTTTCAAGATGAAATTTATGTTGTGCCTTGTTCTTCCAAAAAGCTATTTGAGTGAAAATATAAGTATTTCCATGTTTTTTTTTGTAAATTTATGCCTCTTTTGATAAGAACATAACCTCATGAATAGTGATTCTTTGGAAATAATACATTTAATTCATTCTCCAAATAATATTTCCCAGGAATTTACAAAATAATAGAGTCTTCCACTGTCATATTTTCCTATATTTGTGCATAGATTTTTCTATGAATAGTTCTCATTTGAACCTGAAATTTTTATCTAGCTTTTCCCTTTATTTAATTAAATATTTATTTTCTCTGAGTAGACAGCCTACCATCATCAACATGTCCATTTTTCTACAGTAGAACCTGTCCTCAGAAATGACTCTTAAAATTCATTCAAAAACTGGTCCACCTCAAAAGTGCATGATTGAAATTTACCCAGATTTTTTTCTGAATTATTTCTTTAATTTATGGCTTTAGAGAGTTTTTAAACAAGCTTGAGAGGAAAGGCAGCCAAAATGTTCTTGATGCATACCCATGAAAATACATATTCAAAATGTTTCATGACATTGGTGAGGACCAAAAATAGGTAAGAAAAATCCATTAACCGATCCATCTCCCTCACTCATAAAATTCCTGGCTAGAATCAAGATAAATACAATTCAAATTTCTGAAGGCAAAATTGGAATCCTTTGAGATCTCATTACAGTAATCAAAGTATTGTTACAAGATTATTTTCAATTTCATTTTATCAATTTATTCCCCCATACAGTCATATGAATTATCAATTATTCATGCCATCACCACAATATGATATTCTAGCCAGTTTCAAGCTTACAATCTGATCCTATAGACTCTTTTGATTTTTTATCAATGAAACTGAGAAGCAAATTGATAAAATAATAACTCAAATACTGGAAAAAATAAGAATAAAGGATCATCTTTAAATTTTAAGATTTATTCAACCAGATGAATGATGATATATTGATAATGAATGCCATTGTATATAGTATATAATTCATATTGCAAAACCTCAATAAATTATGGCTCCTGTAAAATAAAAATGAGATTTCCATTTTAAAAATAAAAAATTAAATGGAAAGAAATAAGCCATGAGAAAGGCTCATTTAGGGGCCCAATCATTAAGGCATCATACATAAATGTGAAAACAATTAATAAAATGAGGATTATCTAGTGGTGTATTTAGAATGGAAAGAATATAAGTGAGACAGAAACTCACTTTGAATTTAATTACACTTACCTTTTATCAAAGAATCCAAGAATTTTGGCATACATTAAGGATAATTAATATAAAAGAGGGAGCTCTCTGGATAAATAATTTTCTGCTAAATGTGTCAAACATATCAATTATATAAACATAAATAAGGTTTTGGACAATTGAAAATAAGAAGAAATAAACTAAAGCCTCAATATGTCTGGTTATGGACTTTTCTAGAAGTGGAAATCATTTTCTCATCATTTTGGAATTACATTTAGTAATGGACTTTTGAAGGAATTACAAATTTAAAAAACTCTCTAGAATAATATTTTATGGTGAGGCCTCTGAAGCAGATCCTGAGACCATCAACTTCCAAAAAAATCACTTTAATTTTCTATTGAAGGACTAACTCTGACCCCTAGGTTACTTTTAATATTGTGTAAATAGGCCTATTTTATGTTACAGTTTACTCTCTATTCTGAGTTGATATTGAAAGATAAATAATAATCCTCCAGCTCAATTTTTCTTGTAAATTCCTTCTTAAAAAGATTATTTAATATCAAAATCATCATTAATTAAGGTTAAAACATGAAAATTGACTCTTCTATCACCTTAAATTTGGGTTAATGTGAGAAGTTTGAAACTCTCTTCATTGGAAATCCCAAATCCTCCAGATGATTTAGAACAAATTATTCCTATTGGCTTGTCTATCAAAAAAATTTGACATTCAAATTATGGATTAATCCAAATAAATTGCAAATTTTAATCAATAATTGGGATAAAAAGCTTCAGGTTAGAAATAAGAAAGCTATTCTAATTGTGGAAAGATTCAAGGATAATGATGTTTTAATAAGTCTCACAAAACCCAAAGTGAAATTATAAGAACAGGATTTGGAAGCTCAAAGCCAAAGAATAGATGATGTAGTTCTTTTCAAATTCAAGTCCTATCAATATTCACACATTCTATCATTCAATCAACAAAATTCATTAGCAAATAAAAGACTACAAGACATAAAAAATTGGCTATCTGTGAGCCTTGAGGTATATTTTACACACCCAAATAGGCCACAATTATCTTAAAAATAAATTCTGAACTATGCATAACCCATAAGTCATGCATATATTCAAAATTCATCATTTTTGATTTCAGAGAATATGAATAACTTTTTATTGAGTAAGAAAATCCATGGATTTAAGGCCAGATTTGGATTCTACACAAAAATTCACCTAGGGTAGCTCCATAGAGTGAATAAGCTTAAATAAACTCTTTGAGGTGGTAATATGGAAAATACTTAAATACCACATTGTAAATTCCACATAAAAGATCTGTGAAAATTTTTGTTTTTCTCAATTTCACACATAATGGTAATGTGAGGAATCCCATGTTACATATACACTAAGAATAGTGTTATGCATGTTTGTGGAACTTAATATTATGGTATTCTTACATACACATTTGTTACACCCACAGTGGATATCTCACTTGAAGCCTGAATTTCTATTTTGACATAAAAAATAGTCAAGGGGGACAAAAGACATCAAAGAGAGCCAGGGTACCCAACTTCTGAGGCCTCTGAGGCATGGAAAGCTCAAAAGCCTGGATCCATGGCTGATCTTGGCCCAATTATTAAACCAAAACCTTTTGGGAACTTGGTTACCAAGTCAAAACTTCATCATATCATAAGAAAATAGCAAATAGGCTGCTATTTTGACGTGCCAAGAAGGTAAAGAGCAACTTGGACTCCTGTAACCATGTCAATTCTTAATTACTTTCCATGGATAAACCTTAAAAGAGTAATTAAAACCCTTTTTGGATTAGTATCCATTGGTTTACCTCATAGCAACCAGCATATGGTGCTATTTACAATTCTACATAGAAATGAGGTAAAAACTTCAAAAATTCATTGAAAATACAATTCTTTATTTATCTTTCTGAAACATTCAGGAACAATTTAGAATTGTATAATTAATATAAAAACCAAAAATAATTATAACTTTATAAGTAAAATTTAAAGTTTTACTTACAGTGCATTTTTGATGAGTCCATGTGAAACACTGAATCTTTACAAATTCACAGAAAATACACTTTGTGATGAAATTTCCAATAAAACTGACAACTTTGAGAAATAAATTATTACTTTGGAATAAAAGAAGATTTAAAGCTGTTACTCCTTTTATTCTTAACCATAAATGGGTTGGTAGTCACATAAAAGCTTCAATTAAGTAATTATGATAATTGTACGTGACAACAGATGATGCAATCTATAATCCAAAAAAGGTTTATTGTTTTCTCACCCACTTGCTTTTCAGTTTTATCTATGGAATTCCTCTGTGAGCTGTTGTTGACTTAAAAGAGGCCTCCTCTTGCTGTTTTTTCCAAATAATCACATTATTCAATTATACCTTTATTACCAACAAGTAAGTATTAGTTAAACTTTTTCTTAAGTGTTTTATTCTTTAAGAATCAATCAAAAAGATGTTAAATCATAGAAATCAACTATATATTGTTGTAATACTTTCATAGCTACATTTTGATCCTTTAAATCCACAATTATCTGTCAAATTTCTCTACTTTTATCTTTAATAAGCTCTTTGGAGTATTAGTGAGTAATTTATCATAAATTCTTAAATTTTTTCTCTGGTAATTGTTTTCTTTGATAATTATAATTATTCTTGCAAAAGATAATTATATATTAAAATACTTCTTGTAATTGATTCTAGTGGACAATTACTGCTTACTGTTATAATCACTAGTAGTGTATAACAAGTAAAAGAAATAATTCATTAATTAATTATTGAATTTTGGTTATAATAATTTTTATGATTATATTTCATAAGAACAGTCATAGTACTGTTGATTAATAGTAATATTATCAACAGTTTCATATACACATCTTACACCATCTCTTAGAAATTCAGCTTTGAAGGACTGATTTTCACTCCATTATAATAGCCATGATAACCAGTTTCTGAGTACACAAAAAGCTTCTCCCAGAAGTAAATTGATATATATTTTGATCTTTGGAAATATTTTACTGGTATTTCTCAATATGAATTTGAGGTCAAACATAATACCCAATAATTGTTCAAACTGAAAATTTTTAATTGAAAAATTACAATGAGTCTGGACAAATTTAATAATATAAAATCTGAGAATGTGGAAAGAACAGATATTTCATACTACTTAGATTCTTTCTAAATATTTTTATAGCTCTATTTTTTCTATTGTTAAAGTATAGCTTTTTCTGAAAATTTAGTTTGTCTCCAGATAAGTTTATTGTGTCTTAAACATTGTTAGACTGTAAGAGCAACAAAAAAAAATTTAATAAGTACATTTACTTTCAATGAAAAAGTCTGTAAAAATTTTCCCTTATTTTTTATTTTTAAATACCTAATTTTCTTATTACTTTAAGGAAAAAAGTATGCTCATTAATTTTTATATAATTATTTCTCCAAAACCAGGTCATGTATGAATTCTTCCATCTTCTCTCAAAAATGTATAATTGAAATAAACAATTCCAAATTGTAAAATAATCAATCATATCATCTTTTGGATAATTTCAAAGCTTAAATTGAACCTGATGAAATTAAAAATATAAAGGTTAATTTCTTTTAAATTCAATTAACTAATTATATATAATAAATGAATTCATGAATAATTTTAATTTTTAAGTCATAATATCAAAAAAAAAGTTTTAGTATACACTTTTCAAAATTATCATTATGAAATTCCTGTATTCAAATCTCATAAAATTGATTATTTATAATAATTTTTATTACAAGAATTTTCTCTTCATCAATATTAGATGAAACAATTATTTAATTCTGAAAGAACACTCATATTTTTTCAAGGGATGACTACTATGAGAAAAAAAAACTTATATCACAACTGGCTATCTCTCTAAAACTGAAGATTCATTCAAACATGAATTTTTTTATTTATCAATAAACATGATAAACTTGAACAAATTACTCAATTCAGTAACTGAATGGGATATTAAAAATTGGAGTTTTGAACAAATTTCAAAATCAAAGGTTGAAATAGCTTAAGATTTTAATGAATAAAGAAGGTAATAAAAATGTAATACTTGAGAAGCCAAGTATGCAAGAGTTTGCGAAGGCCAATTTACTTCTTATGAAGTACCTCTGTGATGAAAATTCTATTCAAGCTGATCAACTACATGAGTTTATTGAGTCTTATGCATCTGAGCTAGACCATACTTTACTGGAAAACTTTTGACAAACCTCAATTTGAGAATTCTTTGATCTTGCTCCTTTGTAGTTTTCTCTTTTAGTTTTTCTATCTTTATAATTTTTATGTAAGAAAAATAAACACATTTTTGTATTTACAGCATGTAAGTTGAAATACACTACAGCACAAATGCAATGGATTGAGATTAAAAAGGAGCCTTTTCGTATAAGAAATCAACTAAAAAGGCCTATCCCATAACTCATGGGCTAGCACAGGTTAAGCATCATAAGCTATAGCCTGCCCATTCTCATGACAATTGGCGTTCACCATCATGTATGGACTAGGACGGTTTCTATTGTATGTCTGTTTATTCGCATCAGAATCTATACTCCATAAAACGTGTTTTGTCTTTCGATTGCTTTCCTCTTTTCTTGAGGGAAATAATTGATATCTGAAAACTCAGCTATGGCATATTTCCTGCTTCACATAGGTCACAACCTTGCTCAGTGTCTCACAAAGGCATGTCTTACTCATTTGGTCAGCGGTTGCACGCATCAGTGCTCTCTCGCATTGAACCAGTGGCCGCTGGGATAATTTGCCAGGGCTACACGCTGATAGCAAGCCTATGGGACCGATTTCAACTTGAGACCCAAAATGATTTTTTCCCAGCCGGAGCCATGACGTTTTCATCAACACACGCTTATTTGCTGCAAGTGACACCTCACTTGTTTGTTTCAGATAACTGGGACCCCAGAAAAATGCATAGGGTAGTGGGTGTACAAAGAAACCCATCCAATAATGGAGAGGGTCTGTAGGTGTTCGTTCATTCAAGACAAATCAAAAAATGTAGAAAACCCCAACTGGATGTTTTGTTGAGGTTTCAAATATACTAATTTACTTAACACTAGTTTGTCAAAAGCGCATTGGTCATAATGAAGTAACACGAACAATATCATTAATGGCTTTTCCTCACCCAGAGAGGTAGCTGTGGCTCTTCATGGGCCTAGTAAAGGAGCAGAATACAATAATATAATATGAAACTTGATAACTCACCTGCTTAAGTTATTCTTACTTTATCTCAAAAACACTTTCTTTTGATAACATCCTCAACTTGACTTATACAGCAAAAAAATGGAAATTTTGTTCAGAAGACCCTCGACACTAATATGTAAGGTTTTGAGTGTAAAACTATTATTGTTGATCACCTAAAAAAATTGAAACGCAATTATTTCAAAAGAATAAGCGAGAATTCAATCTGCACACAGATTCAAAACTGAAGTTGCTCACCAAACGTTTGCGCAGTTGGTTCCCAGCCAGTTGGGCCACCCTCTGCTTGAATGACATCCTCTAAGCGCTTGAACATGGAGCCTAGAAGACTTTGTAGACATTCGACCCCGACATTGGACCAAGCTTGGAATACGGCTGCTTTCATTTGGTCTAGGTTTTGGGGTTTGTAAATATTTTGGACCATATCCTGAAGTAGCTTAGAGAGAGTCTTGATTGGATTTAAATCCGGAGATTGAGCCGGCCAATCTAATGTAGCAAGCTGGCGTTTCATGCGCCACTGCTTGCAGGCTATCGATTGATGAATGTGTTCACCATCCTCCATAAGAATAGCGCCCTGAGGAAATCCATCTTGGTCCAATAGGGGCCCAAGACCCATTTCATAAACCATATCGACATAATTTTTGCCAGTTTTTTTGCCCTGATGGACTATGACTAAATCAGCCTTGCGATCACCACAAAATGCAGCCCAAACGGTTATTGAAATAGTTTGAGTTTGAAGTTCAGGTGCAATACATTCTGCGGGGTAATTCTGAGTCTGTTCGTGGCAGATACAAATCTGGGGGTTAGGAACTCTTGCCTCAAATGACAAGACATCGGTCCAAATCACTTGTTTCCAATCCTCAATCGTCCAAAACCGATGTTTGAGAGAGAATTGGAGACGGCTGGCCTCACGCCGGTTGGTTCGCTTGTGCTGGGGGGCCATAACTTTGGGATAGTAGCCCATCTCTTGGGCGCGACGACGAACCGTTCGAGAACAAACTCGAGTGCTTAAGGTATTGGTGATCTCTTCAAAGCTCTTCTTCGTATCGCTAGTCAGCAGCCGACTGAGCTCTTCTTTGTCGGCGCTATTGAGCTTTTGAGGACGGCCGGAACGAGCAGCAGTGGCCACGGTGCCTCGACGCTGAAAACGGGAGATGATGTGGTAAACCGTATACCTTGAGAGTTCCAATCGACGGGCGATCTCGCTGCTGGGAAGCCCACCCTCATGCATTCCGACGATACGCCCCTTGAGCTCGAGACTCAATGGTTTCTTCTTGAGTGTTGGAGGAGTCATATTCTCTCGACGATGGCCAGATCGGCTGCACCTTGCGTCGTCGAACGAACTCAGTTGCCGGGGGGCGACCGGGCAGCCTGGCAGTTCTAAGCGGTCGATGCGCTGCTGCTGCAAAGCACAGATCCGCCGCTGTGGGACAAATGAAAAGTTCATCCACTAATCTGAATATGCCATGAGGCATGCTCTGCAAACTCAGCCTTTCCATGGCGGATATAAAGCAACAACAGTCCATCAGATGTGCTTATTAGTACTGGGAATTTGAGCTAATCATCCAAAATTGATCAAACAACCTCTGAATCAAAACTCCCAAGCTTGATTCTTCATACCTAGCACAATCTTCATTGTATAAAGACATTCAAAAAGTTCTTGAATAATTTTTTACAAACTTCAAAAGGCTTCTTTGACAAAGAGAAAATTTAAGCTTCAAGGAAAAAGGAAAAAAATAGTTGGCAAATAAAAACGGTTTCAAAACGTTTTATTGTTAAAAAACCAACAGAAACAGTATTATTGATCCATAGTATTTCAATGCTTTTGATTATTTTCATATTCATGAATTAGAATATTTAGGAAGATTATAGAGTTTTTATGAAAGAAACTTAAGTAATTTACATTGTAACAGAAAAAATTTATCCACAAATACATTATTAGTGTCCTTAGAATTATTATTATTAATGAAAATGAAAATGGTAATTCGAAATTGATTTCTTTTTCAAATATGTGAAGAAAGCTTTACTTTATTCATATAATAGTTTACTAATTGAATTAAAATAATTTCACTTTTTGAAAAATAAATTCAATGAATTCATATTTGTACCATGTTTGTAAAGAAATAGAATATGTTTTGGGATAATTAGTCACCTCCATAAAACTACACATTGATTCACTTCCTCTATAATGAGTATATGAAAGGGTTCATTATAAATCAGTTTGAATAAGCAAAATGAAGTATAAGGGAAAGCTCCCTTAATAAAGCAATATTTCGGAAACATGAACTCTTTGGTAAATTTTTTTATTGAATACAAGTTTTGATAAACTTCATAGTATTTACTTGAGCTTTAAAATAAGAAAAAAAACAAGCTTATCATATTAAATCTAGTTTAAAAATAGCCTTTGAATATAAATATCAAAATAATATGATAAATATTTTATCATAAAAAACCATAATTTCATTATGAAAAATCAAAAATATTCTATCATATAAATTTTTGAATTCCTCACTTGAGTAAAGATAAATCACTTAAATATTTATTTATAAGAGGATTATAAGTTAAAAGGGCTTTAAAAAATAGCTAATAAATATTTTAATTACTAAACAGGGATTATAATATAAATCCTTTTTATAATAAAATATTTTTCCACTTTCATAAACAGTTTTCAAATTTGATTTTCGTTCTCATTTTATGCTTAAATATGAGTTTAAATATAATAATCATAATATAGGAATTCTTTTATTTTTTCAAATAAAAACAAAGGTAATTATTTATTCAAAATTAATGTTATTATTCTTAAGAAAAACTTATATATATACAGCTTAGAATAATAAAATCAATATCCTCATGCATAGGAATTTATCACCTAGTATTGTGGCCAAATTGCAATCCTACCAGGTTGGATATGAGGTGTTTTTTCTTGAAAAATATTATCATCCACTTGTTATGATATCATCATAGTGTGTATTTTAATGAGGAAATCTAAATGTCCATTTTTTGAAATAGAAAAATTTTGTTTTAAAAAAATGAGCTTTAGTAGTGGTATGAATATTATCAATCTCAGTTTTTAAGTATAAACTTCCTTTCTTTAAAATGTTAAGAACCCAATGAAACGAGACAATTAAAGTATAAGTATCCATCAAGAGACCTATAGGAAGTATAGGGTTTAATAACTAAAGGAATTTTAATGTTTAAAAGGAAATATAAATCACCTGAATAAGCACATAATCCTCCATTTTTCAAATGAATAATTTATGTATCATATGTTCAACTCTGGAGGAATCTAGGAGTATGTATTATATGATTTATATTCTTATAGCTTATTAGTAAGATTAAAAGACAAATTATTGATTGATTAATTTATATATAATATTTTATCCTCTGAGATATTCTAAAAGATAAGTAATTTATAGATAGGTTAATACTTTGTATTTGATAAAATACCTATATCAACCCCTAAGCCTAATCTCAGGCTTGAAAGCTTACTAGTTCACTGCTTCAAAGGACTTATTGTATCTTTGAAGTACTTTGTATCCCTTTATCTATACATATAATAAGGTATTTCATTAAATAAAATTTAATTAATATTAGATTATTATATTCCAAACATTTATTTAGAGCCAAAAATGCAGTTAAGACTTCAAAATGTACTTAATTTATTTCTCTACATTTTCATCAAAAGTGAATTTTTTCTCAGGTTCAAAATTTCCAATCTGAAATAACTAAAAAACAATGAAATATATCTTCAAAATTAGAAAAAGTATTCTTTGAGATCTTGGGACATTATTACAAATATATAATATATATATTAAAGCGTAGCAAAACTATGAAATACCACATCAAAATTACGAGGAATTATAACTCAAAATACCTCATTAAAAAAATTATTTGTTAATATATTAGGATATCATTTAGATATTTTTTTTCTAATTTTACCATATCCCAATTTGAAAGATAGTTAGATATTTAATTTCAAAAAATATAGCCCATCTCGTAATTTGTATTTATGTTTTCCAAATTAAATCCAAATTAGTATCTTTTAATTTCCATATCATTTCATGTTTCTTCAAAATGAATAACTCCATAATACTCTCATTTCCAACAATTTTCATCATTTTTTCAAAGTTCATAGGATTAAAAATTTCTTCAATAATTAATAATTATTGAGATAATGAATATTTTTCATGAATTTTTTATATCAGTATTATTATCATTTTATTAGTTTATTCCTTTTTCATATTTCTTTTTAACCTTATCTAGCTTAACTAATAAGCCAATCTAAAGGATTACAATAAATTTCACATTTTATTCAAAATTATTTGGAAATGAAGTTGGTAATTTATTTCAAATAAATTTGGAATCAATTTACTCATTAAGTAAAAATATATCATTTATTAATTAAATTTTTTTTTTCTTTCAAAAGAAAATAATTAAACAAATAATAATCAACAACACATAAAACATATGCTAAGATGTTTTGTTTTTTACCTTTCAAATGAAGAATGATTGGAATGTGAATTACAATATATTAAATGGCCATTGTAACTAGTGTAATAAGCTCTTTTAAAAATTAGAAGTACTTTATTAATTCACAGAGCTCCTCTATACTCATAGCAAATGCTGAATTTGAGTTGATAATTATTTTTTTTACCCAAAATATTATCAAGCGGGACAAATACTGGTGAATTGAGCCTGGAAACCCCATACTCTAATGCCTCTGAAAAATAGAAAGATTAAAATACATTATCAAATATTTTTAATGGTTTTATTACTTGATTAAAATTAACTTTTAAATTTTACACTTATACTAAGATACAACAAAGCATGAAAAAAGAGACATAAAGCCAATCTATTGACAATGCAAGGAGGTAATGTATACCTCAGAATCGTTCAAAAATTTCAAGTATGGGAAATTAATAAAGGATAAATAAAAACAATTTAATATAAGTATTTTTTGGGACAGCTACACAGGGAAATATCTCATAGAAGAAAATTCCATTTTACTTACACACATGCATCACATATAAGATTTAAACTTCAAAGATTCATTAAAAATGAAAATATCAATTAATCATTATGAGTATTTAAAAGCTCATGGATAAATCTTTATAAGTTAAAATTATTGATTTAAAATTCTACTTACAGTAAATTTTTGAATATTGAGTTTCAAACACAATATCTTTACAAATTCACAGATGATATAGCCTATGATTAAATTAATATAAGCATTGATAATCTTTATAAGAAGGGTTTTTTCTTGAAATTGAGATATATCAAGAATATAAATCTTATTATTTATTCACTTTCAATGGTATTTAATTAAAATAAAATAAAATAACTATTTACTTTTGGTCACTCAAGAAGACAAAACATAATTTATTAAAAGAGCCAAATTATCTAATATGTTTAAAATCAGATTTAATTTAAGTTTACTTCTTTTATATTTTCTGGAAGTTGTCTTTATTGATTTAAAAGGGCCTTTGGTGGTTTTTTTTACAAAAAAAAATATTATTATAAGTTAGATAATCATATCCTTAATATAATTAAGCATATCATGAAGGAAATTTTTATTAATAATTTTCAATATTTTACACTCAATAAATGAGGTTGAAAAAATTAATATAAATAATAATAAGATATATCTTTATCTTAAATTTTTTTATATCTGGTATTTTATCAACTAATTATTCTTAAATAATCAAATTCTTTCATCAAAAATCTTTTAATCTTTTGTCTAAAGAGAGTATTTCAAAGTTTAATGAATATATAAGACCTTAAAGTTTTTTCATTTTGGGATTTGCCTTATTACTTATTTTGAATTATTTGGGCTATTAGTGACCTTTTATTTATTTGTTGCTTTGAGGTTTTCCTCTCTGTAAGCTTTTCTTCAAGAATTATTTCCAGTTATTCTTTAAAAAAATTCTTTTAATTGAAAAATATTTTATATTATTTTTGAAAGAAGTAATATAGATATATAATTATTTCAATTAATGAAAGAATATAGCTTCTATTTAATTTGATTTTACTAGTATTATATAATAAGTAATAGAATAACTTAGAAATTTATTATTTCAACTAATGGTTATAGCAGGTTTTTTATAATATTTTCAAATGAAAGCTATATTAATCTTTATCAATAGTAATATTATAAAGAGATTTATATTTATATATTTCAGGAACACACTTTCTCTATTTTATTCATTAATATATATGTTTATCTTTTGACAAAAAAGAACTATTCTGTGAAGATACTTACTATCTATAAAGGTGGATTGTTTGGTAATTTTATGGGATAGTCTCCTAAAATCACCTGAACTATATATTTTATTTTTAGCTCTTAGGAAATATTAAAGTAAATATTATATTTAAGGGTATTTACACTACAAATAACTATCAAATTCACTCTTTTGTAAATTTCAAAATTAATTTATCCACCAAAATATAAATATTATTGTATATGTGTTTTGAATTTTGGCTGTATAGAAGTAGATGATATATTTCAAAAGTGAAAAATTGTATGATGATGTAACTATTCTATAAATATTAGGGGGTGTAAAAGTCACCAAATCCTACCTTAAAGTAATACAGAATTTGGTTTCCAAATCCCAAGGGTAAAACCCAGGTTTTTCATGTGTAAATTACATGAGAGTTTGACCAATTCCTCTGATATTTTCAACAAACACAATTGATCTGGGATTTTAGATTGAAACACAGCCCAAATTAGTATTCAAAATTCATGATTCATATCTGTAAAACATATTATTCAACAATTAATTTTCAAAAATTTGATCAAAAAGCTTACAATCACTTTCCATTTCTTTAACCATATCATTGCTCCTTGCACCGAAGCAAAACAAATAGAGTTAGATATTAAGACCATCTCTGGACTTCCTCATTAATCAGGTGATTTAATAAATGCAGATTACTTAACGATATTAAATTTTCTTTCAATAAAATCAATTTTGAGTCATTTCTCAGTAATAGTGTCTCAAATTCAATAGAAAGGCCCCCTTTATCAAAGCAGAATTTATTTCAACTTATGGTATTTTAGTTAAACAAAGAATAATGTAATAATCTAATCCTTAGATCATGAAGCATTAAAGATAAATGGCAAACATATAAGAATGATTATATGGCTTCCAAAAAATTTGAAAATTTAACTGGTGCTGGACCAACTGAAGAGGATTAGAGGAAATGTATCAAATAAATTTATTAAAATATTCAAATTATGTGTCTTTTCTATGTTGAAATTTATGCACTCTTTTGCCACAAGCCCAATATCACTCCAATCACCAGCTATTCTTCTCAAGAAAAAGATAGCTTAAATAATAATGACAAAGATGAACTGTTAATGAATAAGGTAATTAATCATCTATTTTTTTGTTTATCTCAGATGATGAAAGTTCATTTGAATTTGAAAACTTAATAATTGTTTGGAATAACCTCTTGATCTTGACCCTTTGCTTAATAATGATGATTAAATATTTCAGGCAGAAAATCTTAATGATGAATCAGTCAGTATTCTTAAACCTGATATTTTTGAATTAAAATTTTGACTATTTCTTCTCCCAAAAGCTGAGAAAATCTAAAACTCAATTTACACAAAGGTATAATAAAGCATTGAACCTCAAATCATATGACAAGGATGGATGAAGGAAAAAGCACATGCATATTTTTGCACCTCCATATGCAAATTTTCTGGAGTACCATCAAGAGGTTATGTATTGAAATTATCATTACTCTGTTCAATACTACTAAAAAATATGTTTCTGAGCCCATGAAGAAGATTATAATGCTTTTTTGAGTGGGAAAAGGAAAGATTGCATGAAGAGAAAGGGATTAATATTGAAGCTCAACAGTTTGAAGAATTGAAGTTACAAAAACAAATTGAGTTCTATAAAAAGAAACCCAACATGAAATATGCATTGGAAAAAGAAAAGTTGAATCAGGAATTGGAGCTTAAGGAAAGGAAATTCCATATTCATTGAACTATGGAAACATTGTCATTGAGAAGGCCGATATCTGAGCTCAAACATATTATTACATTAATAAATAAAAAATAATGTCTTATCCTGTTTAATTAGGTATAAATGATTTAATTTTGATTTTTTAATTCATAAATAAAGCATATCAATTAAAAAATGGTAACAAAGAATTATAAATGTGCTTATATGCTTAGGTCATGTGATTAATAAGTTGTTTATGATGGTAATTTATTTCCCAGGGTTTATCCCAGCTTTCATTTGGATACCAAAGATTAATTAGTTTCAATTGTTTTTATGATAACTCATAGCTAAGATTTTCTTGTGAAAAGTTAAATTTCAAAGTTGAATGAAGATTTTCTGCTGATTCTGATAAAGTTTTAACCACTTTGCATGTTGGGGGATTGTATTTTTTGAGGTGTGTTTATTTTCATATGGTTTTTTTTACAAAGAAACATGAATTTTACTTTCAGTTTTGGTTCAAATTCTAAATTCAAACTTTCATTTTGAAATTATAATTAATTTTTTTTAAAAAATTGGACTTTTGGACAGTTTTCCACTCAGCTTATAATTTCCAAATTTTATTTTCAGAAATTAATTTTAATTTTTTTTTTTCAAATTCAAATTTAAATTTTCCTATTATTTCTATTTTTTATTTTCATAAAGCATCACTTCAATTAATCCCACTTAATTTGAAAAAATAAAATGAACTGGTATTTTTCTCTTTTTATTTCATCACTCATCTAATTCTTTCATTTTTTTATAAATTTCAGTCAGCTTGTTTTTTCATTTGTTTCTGATAATTCTTGGGCTGGAACATGGGCCAAGTTATTTTTATTCAATAATTTCTTTCTTAATTCCTCATCATTCCATCATTCATCACCACAACCATCTCCACCATCACTTCCTACCACCCTGTTATCCTAAACGCAATCACCCACCACCTCCAAATCATCACTCTGGGAGGTGCTACACTCCATTTGGCCCCAATCTCTTAAAATTGCCTCAGAATCAATTTTCGACCCCAAGGGGCCTGTTAGAACCAAAATTGAGCATTATGAGCCCTAAAATGCTTTGGAAGCCATATTTCTAAATTAGCTTCAAATTGAAATCAAGAATTAATGAAAGCTTCCAAATCACCAAATTTAAGTAACCTTGAATGTATTTCTTCCAATACCAAAGAATAATTTAAATCATTTACAAATTTTATTGTCACTAAGAATGGATTTTTAAATAAGCCACCTTAATATTTGAATGACCTCATTTCCTTTCCTTTTGTGCCCAAAGAAAATTTACATCCACTTCAAACTTTATTCACCTCAACTGGACATGTATTTCACTTCCCTTAATTGAAAATGAAGATTGATTTTTCAAAAAAAACCTGGAATCATGCAAATTATTTGGAAAAAATTACAAATGGTCCATAATACATTTGAAACTCCTACAGAAATTAATCAATCATGAGGAAATCCCTCATTTTACATTCTCTTTTCAAATAAGCCATAAATTATTTGATGTAGGTGAGAATTTTTTAAAAATTACACCTACTGAAATCAAATTAAAATTATATGGTTACTTGGAAATAAATAAGCAGGACAAAAAGAGAGCTAAAAAATAAAAAAAATTGTAAATAGTTTCATTTTAAAATTCACATCTCCTCTATATTGCATAAATAAATAATAATTATAATAATTAATAATTGATTATCTTTCCATTCCAAATAAATAGGCTTAATTTTCTCACACATATTTGAAAGATATTCCCCATTGCCTATTTTTGCACAGATTTACTACTTGTGGTGGATTGTCATATTCATATATATCAAACCATGAATGTCCAATTTGTGCTAATATCTTATGTAAAATTGTTCAATAAACAACCCAACTAAAAAAGTATTGGATTTCTAAATTATACCTCATTTGATTTTACATTACCCTTATTTAGAACCACTCACCCTTTAAAATTCAAATTTTATGCTCAGTTCTTACCCTCAATTTTTTTAAGGTGTGTAGATGAAACTTTTATTAAAATCAAGTACTTTTCCTGTCCTCAAGATTTTTATAGGGGAGTGATATTTCCACGCCTCAACCTAAAATTTACGCCTACGCCTACGCATAAAATTTTGGATTCAGATATGCCTTCACGCCTTTTATGGATGTAGTTTGCTAAATCCATGCATCCAAGTGATTACTAAATCCACGCCAAATAAGATGTTGATAAGATTTTTATCTCAGAAATTTGACAAAAAACTCTAAAATGAAAAAATGCTATATACAAGTGATCTGTCTACATTTGCGGAATAATTTTATTGATGAGGAATATACTCTTCTCAAATTTGAAGCTGATTGATGTGAATGTGCCCCGGGCCACTGCGGTGGCAGTTTGGGAAGAGGTAATTTGCCTATCTCATGTTCATTGAAAATGATGATTATTGAATGATTACCATTTATGTGACCTAGGGAGATTTGATGCATAATTGAAACTCCACATGTACTGCATAGGGCTGGGAGTTTTGCCAATCTGGATGGAAAAATAATTAAAGAGTGGCTTGAAGAGCTCCATGCAGCTGGTAAACAGGCTTTCAGAAATATCTATATTGGTCATCTCACTAATCTCATCTTTTTCATAGGCTTGGATCTGTTTTCAACAATATCTGAGGAGCCGTTAATCTATGAGACAATTTGGAATATGTCATTATTTCAAAGTGACATGTCCATACTGGCGGGTTTACCCAAGAGGCTCCATGCACTGTATCTATTGGTGCACAATCTTGTTCAACCAAGTCAACATCAAAAGCAGCAAGTTGCCAAAATTTTATTTGAAGCCATTGCACTTTGTATGGATGATCAGAACGCTCTGGTTACATTCAATATTTCTGATTCAGCTTCCAGTGATTCTTTGTCTGTGGAAATTAGTGCTATGCAATATTTGGGCTCATGTTTGAGTGTCAACAAGGTTCAACTTGTTCCAAAAAGCAATGAAAGTCAAGAAGGTACTAGTATTACATAAAAGGGAATTTTAACACCAACTTTGACTGGCTTGGTTGATAATATCCTCCAGCTAATGATTGCATTGAATTGGGTGTGGGCGCATACTAAGGTTGATTCCAAAACTACTCAGAAAATTGGAAAGCAATTGGTCAAGAGAGGAGTGGATCCTTTGCAAGCGTTGGTGACCATTCAAGATCAGATTAAGGCTGGAAGGCCATGCTACAATCTGATTGCAGCATTCCTTACAGGGGGTGTATGTGGACTTCTGGTGTGCTCAGCTGATTACCGCATTAGTTCAGCAAAAGGGACCCTTCAGCTTCTGGAAATTACATCAATGCTCAAGAGAAAAGAATCCTTTTCCAGATGAAGATATTTGGAAGCACACAAACAAGTATATATGTGAAATCCTTCATCTTCACCAATTTGCCCAAGCAAATACCGCCTTGCAGAATATTTAGCATCGGATTTTAGTGAGGAATGGCAAAAATAACACCCTTTGGAGTCTAATTTAATCATGAACTTACCTAAAAAGGTTGGTATTGACAAAGAAATTCAAAAGGTGTAGTAGAGTGTGCGTGTGTCATATTACTTATTATTAACTGTGACCTACAATTCATCACTATTGAGTGCAGAATACGCTTGCTGTGCGGAGTCATGACTTCGAACAGCTTTATGCCAAGATGCTTATAAGATTATCAAGTGTTCTTTTGTCACCTGAGTGCAAAAAAAGTCATGGGTAACAAGTTGATGCCACAATTATCACAATAGAGAATAATTGTGCTTATGGGAATTTAGCGTAAAAAGATAAAGATATGAGAGAAGTGATGCCAGGGACCTTCTGAGGGGCTTGCACCCACAGAGCCTACCTGTTCCACCAAGGAAGAATGAGTTGGATTTGGTTTGCCAAAGCTATTGTCACCAACCACCCAGATTCACAACCCAGGTGCCCCTGGGTGAGTCTGGCCAGCACCCAGGATTGAACATGCCACCTCTCAACCAGTTTGAGAGGCAGATGCTCTAGCCATTAGGTCATTCACATCACATTGATATTAGTTGATCCTATGAGAGCAAAATCCCTTTCCAACCAGATGTTTTTTCATTATTAATATCATCACACAAACCTAATTTTTTCCAAATCAATAATATATCTTCCTTCAATACAAAATAGTCCTCTCAACCAAAAACTTGTAATAAACACATACTGAAGTAAGTTGTTTTTTATTTATTTTCTTTCATCTTAATTTCATCATTTTCTTACTTTTGTTTCAATTTCATTTAATTAATCTTATTTATTAAATAAAAAAAAACCAATTAATTTTCATCTTTTTTTTTTGGGGGTTTTCATTCTTATTTATTTTCATTTTCATTTATTTTTTTTATTTGAATGGATCACTAGGGCTGTCAGACCCCCAGCAACCTATTTCTTTTTTTGAAAATTTGTTTTTTATTTTTAATTTTTATGATTATTGATATTTATTTTTATTTATGTATTTTTCATTTTCTTTGATTGCTAGACCTTTTTTTTTAATTTTTAACTTTTTTTTACTTTTTATTTAATTTAATCTATTGAATTTTTTTTTCATTCCGAGCAATCTAATTATTTTTAAAAAAAAAAAATTTTTTAATTTTTAATTTTTATTTTTATAATTTTTTTTTTTTAATTTAACTACCAAGCTAATTATTTTTAAAAAAAAATATTTTTCATTTTTTATTTTTTCTTTAATTTGACTAGCTCACTGGGGCTCTTACAGCCCCAGCGATCTAATTATTTTTAAAAAAAATATATTTTTTATTTTTTATTTTTATTATTTATTATTTTTTTATGCTTTTTTAATTTAAGTAGCTTGCTGCCCCAGCAATCTGATTATTTTTTAAAAAAAAATATCTTTGAATTTTTAATTTTAATTTTTATTATTTATTTATTTTTTTTATTTTTTATTTTTTATTTTAACTAGCTTGCTGGGGCTCTTAGAGCCCCAGTGATTCAATTATTTTTTAAAAAAAAATATTTTTTATTTTTTTTTGATTTAACTAGCTCACTGGGGCTCTTACAGCCCCAGAAATCTAATTATTTTTGAAAAAAATATATTTTTTAATTTTTAATTTTAATTTTTATTATTTATTATTTTTTTTTAATTTAACTAGCTCCCTGGGGCTCTTACAGCCCCAGCGATCTAATTATTTCTTATTTTTATTATTTATTTTTTATTTTCATTTTTTTTTAATTTAACTAACTTGCTGGGGCTCTTTTAATTAGTTATCTAATTAATTTTAAAAAAAAAAAATTTTTTCTTATTTTTTTAATTTTTTTTTCAATGATATAATTGCTGCAATGCTTTTTTTTAGAAAAAAATATTGTTTATATTTTCTTTTTATTTCTTTTTTAATTTAAATAGAAAAGCCCCAGTGAAATTTATATTTTTCAAAAAAAATTAATTTTTGTTTTTTTTGGTTAAATTTGAATTTTTTTTTTAATTTTTTTTTAATTTGCAACAATTATATTTTTTAAAAAAATCTTATTTGTTTTCTTTTTTACTAAAAATTAATTAATTTATTTTTTTTTCATTAACGACAAAGATTCTTTTTTAATTTAATTAGATTGCTGGGGCGACCATAATTCCATTTTTTTATTTCAATTTTACTTACTTTTTTTTTTTAATAAAAATAATTCTAGGGGAAAGCCTCATATGTTGCTTCTTGCCATTTTACCCATGATGAGTCAACTTTCACCATCTCAACTCTTTGAACTCCCAAAATGTATTGAGTCACTTAATGATGAAGAAAAACATTTCATGGGAAGGACTATTTCACCAGTTGTAAATGATTTTTCTTCATCAATGAGTGACTCAATGCATCCAATAACTCTTCATAAATCAAGCTTATACAACACAAACCAAAAGGATAAGTCATTTTTAAATTCTGAGGATCATTCCATGGGAAGGACTATTTCACCAGCTGTGAATGATTCCCCCTTATCCAAAAATGACTCATCTTTAAAAAGGAATTCTAATCATTCACATAGCGGATTTCATATTGCACAAAAATTCCTCAGCCAAATTTTGGACCATGCATCAAGAAGCAGAGGTGAATTCAGTACAGTTCCAGTTAATTCCAAGCCAAATAGAATAAATAAACTTTTATTACCTTCCATAAATGAAACACCAAATCCTTCAATAGTTTTCAACTAAAAAATCAAGAGCCCCTCTTCATTTATCACTTGCATCCATTTCATAATCCTTCTCCAACTTTTACTTTATTAAATCAATTAATAATATCACTTTACAAATTAGCCCAAAATTGTCCTCATATTAGATCCAATAGTGATCTTATTGATGGTCATATGAAAGGAGTTGGATTTTGCTGTCAAATTGATAGTGGTAAATCCTTAGGTGAGTCTTTAGAACATTATATTCAAGTTTTTTTATTAATTTTATTCTCCTTTTACTAGGTGTTTATGCCAGGAAGACCACAATGAATCCAGAAGTATTAGATGCAGATAATGAAGAATGGATGACCCTTTCTTGGTTTGAAAATTTTGTTTCCTGCCACATCAAGATTCTTTCTATGTCTGCTGCCCGTGAGAATAATGACATCATGCAAGAAGCCCAGCTACCTGAATGGCATGAAGGTGAATGGAATCCAATGTTCCACCAAAAATTACGGTCTTTCTTCAATGTAATCATAACAACAAATGGTTTTCACAATTGTGTTCATAGAGATGAGAAGGACATTAATACTTGGACTTATGGTTTGTTCACATTCTTTGACAAATCAGCCATAAAACCAATTCCATCTCCCATCCACTCCTGTGGCTATGAACTCTCATTTCCTGAATACTCCACACTTTTGGATTTTTCTTGCAAACAAGGTATTATTGAGCTACTCTGGAAAACTTCAACCACTTTTCACCAGACCACTCAGCCACGTCCTATTTTTGATGAACTTCCCATCATAACTCACTTTGGCTGTTCTTTCCAAATCAACTCTATGCTATATTCAAGAGCTAAAATCCTTATATGTATGGATCCAATAACACAAGAAGGAAAGACATATGGGCATCCAGAAAGGATTAAAAATGAAAAGAAAAGACATCAACAGAAAAAAACAAAGCTTTCAAACATATAAATTTCTTGTGATTTTTCATTTCTTTTGATGTAGATTTTCAACCTTAGACTAGGATACTTATGCATGAAATTGGATGGCTGATGAAAACTTGAGTACAAATTTCCCTTTGGTCACTTTCTTGAAATATATGTTCTTAAGGAGCCTTAGGAATTTCCTTCATGTATTCTGTTCAAAGTCAGGACTTTGAATGGAAAGATTCTTCTCATTCAGAGCTGTGATAAACTGGTAGGATTGGAATTGTCTTAGAAAACAATAAGATGATTTTTACACGTGTTGACGGAACAATAGGCCAAGCTACACAGGAAGCGGAACTTAAGAAATTCAAGTAAAACAGCAATGTAGAAGTACCTGTGGCTTCAATAGGGGCTGCAGGAGTTGGCCTGAATATAACCTGTGCAGACATGGTATTTAGAATGGTATTAATTATGATTATATGGCCATGAGGCAATATTTAAATATAATCTATATATCTAATATATGTCCAGGAGCCTCATTGGAATCCAGCTGCTGAAGATCAAGCTATTGATTGTCTACATTGTATTGGACAAAGGAAAAATGTAATGGAATACCATTTTATATCACCTGATACAGTGGAGATAAACATGAAAATGGTATGTCAATTCATAAGAAGTTTTATTTAATGAAAAATTTAAAACCACTTATTTTATATTTATGAATTACAGGTACAACAGAGGAAGCATACTTTGGCAAGGTGTGTAAATTTCTAATCATTCAAATCACTGATTGGATTTTATTTTCCTGTCCTTATGGTGGTTGTTTTTTTCATGTAAGAACAACTTTAGCAAGTACTTTGACATATGCTGAGCTATCAAAACTTTTCTTAGAGACTCATATGAACATAAAAATTGAAAGTGGGTAAATGTGAAATTATAGTTCTTTTGGATACAAAAGAATTGGTGCGTGGATTTAGTCATCACTTGGATGCGTGAATTTAGAAAACTACATCCATGAAAGGCGTGAAGGCGTATCTGAATCCACAATTTTATGCATAGGTGTAGGCGTAAATTTTAGGTTGAGGCGTGGAAATATCACTCCCCTTTTTATAAGGTTAAATTTAATTAAGAATGGTAAATTTTATGATTTTTAAGAGAAAAACATGCCAATTTTATTATTCATAGCTTTATTATTATAAAATAATAATTTTGGAAAGATTCATTGTATTACCAACATTAAAATTTATCCAGAAATACTCTACAAGAGATATTTGAGGCTACAATGGAAATTTTTTCAACAGAAATTTCAATTAGAATTAATTTAGAAATAGACTGCAGAAAATTGATATAAGAACAAATTATTGAAAAGATTATTGAAGAGAAAACATACCCAAAAGTGACCAGAGGTTATTTGGAAACAAACTTACAAATTTAACAGTGATGGAAGATGGTTTAATTCACTTATGGGGTGGTTCAAGAGTAAAAGTGATTATAAGAGTTACAAAAAATGATTATAATGATTTTTTCAAATGTTTTAAAGGTTTAAATTGATATAAAAAAAGGTGGTTGTAATATTTTATCAATTGGTTTAATAGTGTTTAAACTAATTATGAAAGTAAAAGATTCTAACATGAAGAGAAAAGTGGGCAAAGAAGACATTCTTTTATTGCCACCAATTTTCTTACTCCAAAAACACAATTTTCTCTTTTCAGTTGTGGAAAACATTCTGACAACAGAAGATCCAATTATTGCATCATTGAAACCTTGTTGAGACCAAAAAAGGGCTGGTTTGAGACATCTTTTTGCTATTTTCAGCCATTTTAGACTGTTAAATCAGACATTGCTATAGTAATACCTGGTTTCAAGCCTTCAAAGAATGTAATAATGTGTGTAAGAGACATCAAAACCAGTTAAATATGTTTTAACTTAAGGGTAGCTTTACCCTCTTGGCAACAGTTAAACCTTCCCTGGTTGGTATCAAAACCTTGTCATCAATTGAGACACAGACCCTGTGACTCGATTCCAGGCCAAAATTGATGAGATTTTGCATGAATTTTGACATCCAATGAATTTAAGCAAGGAATTTGGGGGAGTCTGGCACCCTTGTAGCCAAGATTCCTTCCCCCCCCAGAATTAATCTTTAAAATTTATTTTTATTTTAATTCCTCATCATTTATTATACTTGTAATTTAAATATGTAATTCAATTTAGTTTTCACAGTGCATAACTGTAATAATTGATAGCTCATGTGTAACACATGTGCACATTTCGACATTTGAATTGAAAATACTTCAATTACTCATAAATTCTAAACTACCAAAACTCAATTTTAACACAAAGATTGATGGTTAACACCACATTTGGTGTAAATTTAATTAAATTTTTTGCAATTTTAAGTTTTATACAGAAAGTACTAAAAACCCAATTTAAGCTTATTTAGAGTTGAGTTACAAAAAATTTTCCCAGAGGTGATCTCACCTTATATTTTATGAGGAATCCAATGGTGAAATAATTCAAAAATTTAATTCATTGGATAAAAAGTTATAATGATTTTTGTTTGAATTTTTAATATTTTTTTTTAAAGTTCATTTTTGCTTAATTTTTTAAAGTAAAAAGGTTTTCTCACAATTTTCAATTTCAAAGTAAATTTATTTTTAAATTATGATTAAAAGATTTATTTCTTATATAAATTTTATATTTATATTTTAATTTTTGTTTGTATAATATAGATAAATTTATTTTATTTCTAATCATATCATTTTATGTTCTTTGTGGTCTTTTGGGTATATAAAAATACCTCTAAGGCTCACAATTTTTCTAGACATTAATTTAAAGTCTGTTTGTCTTCATTCTGTTCCAAAAATACCTTATAAGCTGGAAAACCCCAATGAGATCTTTCATATGATTAATCAGCTAGTAAGTACTTATCTTTTTCATATAAGTATTGATGTGTTTTCCCTCTTTCCATATGTTTATATACATTTGAATCATAAATTGAGCCATTAAACCCAACATACAGGGAAGTGAACTGTTTGTTTATATCACAAACAATCATTATTGGTATATAATATCTAAATTTCAAATGATCAATCAAAATGAAATAAAGTATGAAAATTCAAAATCTTACCTCTTTTTACAATGAAAATAGGCTTTGCCATCATTGGGGTGTTTCTATGATAATGGTATGAGACTCCCATCAATAAATAAAATGCACCCAGGAAAGCCTTCTTCCTGCATAACTTGTGAAATATCTCTGTGTTTTTCTATTGTTGTCCCAACAATTATTCTTCTTTTTAGCTTTTTTAATATGCCAATAACTCTTTGAGTATACAAAACAATAGCTCCATGACTAATTCTAAAGAAAATTCCAATTTTCCCCAAAGCCTCCCCATTTCCATTTGATCCTAACCTTAATATTTCCACAGCTAATTGTATGGAAGGATCCTGTTGTTAGTTTTGTGATGAATTTTGAAACATTTCATAATCTTTAATCTGTGCAAGAAATCTTAAAAAGTTTTAATGTGTTGTGCAAAAAAGTTGTAAAAGCTTTCTATATGATGAGGCTTATAAATCATTCAACATATACATTTAATGTGAAGGATATCTTCTATGAGTATTTATGTATCTTTGTTTTGTTATCATATCTAATAAGTCTATATTTTCCTCAATATATGAATCACCATAAGAGCTGAAAGCATTAATCAATTGAGATTATTTTAATTTCTAAAGTAAAGGTAACCTTTGGAATTCCTTTGGAATTTTGAATGATAAATATTTCTTCAGAACATGCAAATTGAGAAAAATAAATTAAGAAATTACCAGAACATTCAGATTTCATTCAAGATAAGTGTGAGCCTTAGAGGTATTTTCATATACCCAAAAGACCACAAAAGATAAATTAAGATATAAATATAAATAAAATAAATTTATTTGTATTATAAAAGTAAAAAATTCAAAATATAAATACAAATTTATATTTAAAAATCAAAACTTAATTATAATTTAAAAATAAAATTACAATAAAATTTAAAATTATGAAAATTCATTTTTACTTGTAAAAATTATGTAAAAATGAATTTTTAATAAAAATTATGGAATTAAAATATTTTTGGTAAAAATTTATATAAAATATATTATAACTTTTTATCCAATAAATAAATATATAAAACTTATTTCACCATTTGATTCCTCATAAAAAATCAGGTGGGGTCACCTCTGAGTGAAATTTTTGTAACTCAACTCTAAATAAGCTTAAATTAAGTTTTTAGTATTTTCAATACAAAAACTGAAAATCCTCAAAACTTCAATTTAAATCACACCACATGTGGTGTTAACCATCAATTTTTGTGTTAAAATTGAGGTGTTGTGTTTAGTTTAGAAGTTATGAGGAATTGAAGTATTTTCAATTGAATTCAATTGAAATGTCAAAATGTGCGCATGTATTACATAAGTGAGCTTTGATTTACATATGAGGTATAAATTATTACTGTATTTTACTCTATAATTCAATTGAATTGCATATGTAAATTACAAGTATAATACATGATGAGGAATTAAAGGAAAAAATAAATTGGAAAGATTAAAATTGGGGGGGAAAGGAGCTCTAGCTCTAAGGGGAGCCAGACCCCCAAAATCCTTGCTGACTGGCGTGGGATGTCAAAATCCATGCAAAAATTCATCACTTTTGGCCTGGAATTGAGTCACAGGGTCTGTGACTCAATTGATGATGAGGTTTTGATACCAACCAGGGTGGTTTTAACTGCTTCCAAGAGGATAAAACTACCCTTAAGTTAAAACAATGTTGGTAAAAACAGTTTTAACTGGTTTTTACGCCTCTTACACATATTCTGATGTGTTTTAAAGGCTCTAGACCAGGTATTTCTATAGTAATGGCTGATTTAAGGGTCCAAAATGGCTAAAAATGGCTTAAACCAGCCCTTTTTTGGTCTAAACCAGTGTTCAATGATGCCATAATTAGCTTTTCTGTTTTCAGACTGTTTTTCACGACTTACAAAAGTAAATTTTACTTTTGGAGTAAGAAAATTGATGGCTATAAAAGAATGTCTTCTTTGCCCCACTTTTCTCTTCATGTTAGAATCTTTTCCTTTTATAATTAGTTTAAACACTGTTAAACCAATCAATAAAAGATTACAACTACCTTTTTTAAATAATTTTAAACCTTTTAACCATGTGAAAAAATTATTATAATCATTTTTTGTAACTCTTATAATCATTTTTACCCCTGAACCACCCCAAAAGTGAATTAAAGCATCTTTCATCACTGTCAACTTTGTCACTTTGTTTCCAAATTCACTCTGGTCACTTTTGGGTGTGTTTTTTCTTTAATATTCTTTTTAAAGATCTTGTTCTTTAATTAATTGCTTGCAGTTCTTTGCTCAATTAATTCCAATTGAAATTGCTCTTGAAGAAATTTCTTTTGTAGCCTTAAATATCTCTTGTAGAGTATTTTTGGATAAATTTTTATTGTTGGTAAAACAATAAATCTTTATAATATTATTGCTTTATAATAAGAAATTTATAAACAATAAAATTGGTGTGTTTTATCCTGAAAATAATATTTCTTACTATTTTCAATTGATTTTTACCTTATACAAATTTTGAGGACAGGAAAATTACTTGATTTTTAATCAAAGCTTCATATCCACACCTTACAATAAGAGAAGCTTTATGCAATTATAAATGCACTTACTGAGGTGTGTATCAAGAAAATGATTCTTTTAGTGAAGCTAAAGGTGGGATTCTAGTATCCAAAAATGGGACTTGGAGACAAAGACCCTGGTTTTTTGTACCACAAAACCCCACACCTCTTGAGGTGTGGAATTTCCCATATTTCAAAAACTTCATTTGGGATTTGGGGAAAAAAACATTGGATTTGTAACTTTGACACCCCCTATTGTTTACTTATAGAGTTCATAAATAAGAAAATGAAGGATTAATTTATATTTATATAATCTTTTATTAATAGAATCAATGCTATTTAAGAAAAAAAGCTTACTTATTTATGGGGGGAAAGTAGTTCAAAGGATTTTCTCAAACCTTCACACATCCCATCTATTATTAATGATTTTATATAGGTTGTGTAAAAATTTAATCTATAAAAAAACCCAAATTACAGCCAAGGCTTAATCTAAAATATCTTCATCTCTTCCTATTATTTAATTCACCAGTGTTACGCTAAGCTTAAAGAACAACTGAGCATGATTTGTGTATATTATTTTTAGTTTATTACTAGAGAAATGTGTATTTATTCAAATTAGATCTTTTGAATAGCTCAAAAATTAACTTTAAAGGAAAATTTCCATATTCATTTTTTTAATCAATTTTTGTGGTATTACCCATTTTATTTAATAATTTTTAAATAATTCATTTTGAATTATAAATACCAAACACTCATATTAGTGTAGTTTTATTGATTTTGATTTTATTCAAAGATCAGCTAAAGCTATATCTTAAGTGAAAATTTTTGGTTAAATACATTCATAAATAATCCCTTTTATGAGCTTAAAAATGAAAATTAACTAAAAATTAGCTTTTCATCTGATTTTAATTGGGTTTATTTTAGGTTTTAATCTTATTTGACCTTATTGAAGCTTTGTAATTTCTCAAAACCTTGTTTTAAATTATTGAAGAACGGACTCACCACTTGGTGGCTTGTAATTTCAGTCTGAAGAAGGTATATACCAGATTAAACTTAAACCTCTAAGTAAAACTTAGATTTGAGTTTTGAATAAGGCATAAAATGCTTTCATTCAGGAAGACATCCTGATTGGTGTTCATGCAGATGCCAAAGGTGGAATACCCTTAAAACCTTGCCTATTTCTGCCCAATTTCAACTTTTTATGTTTTTTATGACCTCACACAGGATTTACCACATTTATTAAAGCACTTGCTAATTCAATAACTAAGTACCAGGCCCTTTTTAGCAAAAACACTATAAGCTAAATTATACGTAGCATAACTGTAAAATCAAGTCAAAATCAGAAGTTGAAAAAGCTTTTCAATTTTATCAGTTTTTCCTAAAGCTTCTTTAACCACCAAAATAATCATTTTTTTGGGTGTTACACCTTGTGGGGTTCCCCTAGGATTTTTTTTGTAGTTCAATTATATAATAATACTTACAGATTGATTTATTCCAAATAAAGCTAAAATGAATTTACTTTAAATTTCTTTTGATTAAATTTTATGAGTCAGTTTAATCCTAAGTTAATTTCTTATTATTATTTGTTAGCTTATGGGTATGCTGTATAGATACCTAACAGGCTCACCTTAAGTGAAGATTGAAATTAAATTTCAGAACAACTACTATTTCAATCATAGTTTTTTTAAAGTATATATATCTCATTAAAACTCCTTCAATTTTGTTTCAAATTAATATACAAATTTTTTTGATTCTATTTGTAAATAAGTATAAAATAAATCCTTATTTCATATCTGAAAATCATTTTATTAGAAAAAAAACAACAAATATTTTCTTTTGAAACTAGGAGTAAGATCTTATTTCAAGGTTTATGATATCCAAATCAAATGATAGAAAGAAAATCATAAGTTGATAGTTACTCTTTGGATGTTTCCTGTACAAATAAATACAATTCTTTATTCCAAATTTATGAGTTACTTTGGAGAAATTAATTGGAAGTTTCAAAAATCATCCCAAATCAACAACATTTGAAATCTTACCTTGAGTGTTCTCCTTTTGAAATTCTACATAAAAATTTGATAAAAATATTTCTTATTGAAGAGAGAAAGCTTCACACTTCCAAATTTCAAAGAAAAAAGAAATATCCTTTCTTATATAAATATAACTACCAGAAGATACTAATTTTACTAGGACTAGTCATGCTTTTTGAGCTTATGAGTTTACCTGTATTACCAAAATATCTCCAATTTGGCAAGCAATTTATGTGGAATTTTTATATCAAGCAAAATTACTATTTTTTACCAAATGAAATATTCATCGCACTAAAATAAAAGCAAAAGTCTCTATCTGTGTTTTCATCATTTTTTAATTAATTAATTCATTTGAAATCTCTCCAATGGATAAATTGAATATTAAAGCTATACATTTATGATTTCTTCACTTTTTTGAAAGCACTCTTAAGGTTAATTAATTTTTATCCATTTTAAAGAAGCAGAAAAAATTAAAGGATCTCCTTTTTATGAATGATGTATAATTCATTCTTAGATAAATTCAATGAATCAAATTTATATCTCAAAGCTTCAAGACTGGATATGGCTTATTCTGAATGGAAAGTATTTGTTTTATCCTATTTTCAACGCTAAAGCCTCTCATACAAAATAAAACTTTTTCTGAATACTAACAAGCCGAAAACCCCACCTTGGCGTACTGTAAGTTGTCAAAGCAAGACCCTAAAATCCTGATTTTTCACTGACAGTAAGGAAAAAGGGAAGCTCAGACAGACTTCCTATCAATTGAGATGGATTAAAAGTGAACCTTTAGCCTAATCTTATGTCCATGGGTGCACAAATGATGAGCCTCTTGGACTAAATTTCGATTGAGGATAGGAACCCAACTATTTTCGTAGGGAAACTTGATAATCTATTGAATCAAATAAACTGTAGGAGAAATCTTTGGGGGACTGAATGGCGCAGCTGCTCAGCAGGTGGCTGGCTGTCATTGATAATCGTGCTGTATGCCACGCGTGATAGTTGATTACGTGATGACTGACACCTGTCTAGTCTTTCACAGAGCATGTCACAGCTCTTTCACGCGATTTGAATCAACTCAAGCCATTTCCAAATTTTTTTTAATAAACTTTTCAAAAAAAATCAAAACCAGCCAACTCTTCTTAGGATCAACAACAGCGACAACGCCAACGAGGCCATCGTCTTGGATATCGATATAAACCACCCCGATAGATCAATATTTCGTCTTTTGCATCTAATTATTTAATCATCAATTTCTTTCGATTCTTTCGATATCGATCTTGTTTCAACTTTTCTTCATATTTATCATGTCACGTTATCCACCTGTTTCAACGACGCAAAATGATTCGCAATTTATAAGCTCATCTTATCAAAGATCTGAAACTCGTCAAAGCATATTGAATTCAAACCCTTCAACTAGAACTAATCAAATCCCTTATGGCTCTCAAGATTCAGATCAAAATAAAAAAAATGCTAGAATTTATTATGATCAGTTACATAATTGGCTTTTCAATGGTCTTAGCCATTCATCCAAATGTTAATTATTATCATCATCTAATAACTAATCATATAGCTATAATCTAATATGTTAAATGTTTCCTTTTATCTTTTTTTTCCAAAGATTCGCAAAATCGCTCCAATCCTCGTGATAAACTAATTCGATTAAATCGTCAACAATTTCAAGAGCTAAGTACTGATGTTTATGATGAACTATGTCGGAGAATTGAACGTGGTGAACATGATGGCGGTGAAGCAAGCGGTGGAAGCAAGTCTAATTAACCTTTCACTTTAAAACTAATTAAGCTCAAACTCATCACTTCTTTTCTTGGTTGCCCTTATGATCAGTGCCCTTCTTGGCCTCAAGGGACGACTTTCACCCAAAACGAAATCAGGCTCGTCAAAAATTAGCTACTTTACCCAGGCCAAGATTCAAAGATTTAGCTAGTGATGTGTTTTATGAACTTGAAAGAAGATATCCTGAGTTTGTTGAAATCGAGGTGCTTTTAATTTCAAACCGCATTCAGTCATTTAACAAAAAAAGCAAAAAATAAAACATAGTTGCCGATCTTCATTCATCTTTTGATGCTAATCAAATCCTTCAATTCGTCTTGTAGGATTCATCTTCTCGATTCAATCGTTCATCTCCTCCCAACAGCAAACCCAGCCAGCAACAGCCCTTCACCTCCTCACCATCATCATTAGCTCAATCGAATCCAAGCTCAGCTTTGCGCTCATTCAATGGCGCTAGTAGTAGTAATACTGGCGGACTAGTTGCCAACGATGTCATCATACCCGATAAATCTACCCTCGTTATTGAAAACACTGACGATGCTTATGATGATCATAGCTCAATTAGAGCAATATCTAACACAGCCGAACCTCCACTTCGAGGGGCCTCTAATGAAAGAATAGAAAAGATGGATATCCAAAAAACTGCAATCGGCAAACGTGGATCTGGTAATCTATCTTCAATTAAATACATTCACAGCAACGATACCCACAGCCGAAGTGGTTCCTATTCAAATGGTGATCTCAGTAGGTCTTTAGTCAAGGAAGGCGCGAGTCCCCCTAGCTCAAAAGCTTCCTTTGATTACGCAAAGCGAATCTCAATCATGCAAAGCAAGATCAACCAACTTGAAAAAGAGTTGAGCGAGAGTCAATCCCGGAATGCTAACCTCAGTCAAGACTCTCAAAAATGGCTTAAAGAACTTGAAGAAGAGGCTCAAAGTTGGAAACAGGTTTGCAATATTTATAATTGTTTTATAAGACCAAGCCCACTCCCGCAAATCCACTCCCTTTTTTTTGCTTTAAACTAACTTGGAACTTCAAATTTCATAGCGATGTGAGGAGCAGAGGCGAAAGCTTGAAAAACTTGAGGTCAACTTTCAAGACGAAAGGAGGCGGAAAGATGATGAGCTTGAGTCTGCGCATCGCGAGATTCAGTCCCTTCGACGTCAAAAAACAGACCTAGAAGCCAAGTTTCAGTCAAACGGCAAAGCTGAATCACAAAACTCAAATAATACTGCAATCGATTCCTTAAAAGCAGAAGTCACCGAATTACTCAATGAACTCAAACAAATGCAAACCCGGCAGGATCAGCTGCTTGACCAGAAAGAAATCCATCAAGAAACTATTAGAGAATTAGAACAATCTATAATGACTCACAAGAAGCAGTATGAGGTCATCAAAACTGAGCTACGTACGCTTAGACGTTAGTTGACGAGTCCTCCGCTTTCGCTTTCTCCCCATAATTTACCTTGTGAAATATTATTGATTGAGTTGACCTATCATTTTTGTCATTTTTTCTAAAACAGGTGCTTCTACACTGCATGGTTCTAAAAACTTTCTCCCCAATGAAAGATTTCCCCTATCTGATACTGGAGCAATTGTAGACATTCATTTTGCTGCTTTCACTACTTCCATCGACGAGCTCTTACAAGTTGGTCGGTCTAACGTGGTAACTGAAGTGATTTCAGTCATGAGGACAGTTATTGATGCAGTAGGGACGATCGACGAAGATATTCAACAATTTGAGCTAAATACAATTAGTATCAACAGTCTCAACTCAGATGAACTAGACAAACTAGAGTTATTGAAAGATCGAATCAATAGCACTCTAAGTAATCTGATCACTGCCTCAAAGAATCACGCCATTTCATTTGGGCTATCACCCATCAGTCTTCTAGACGCTGCTGCTAGTCATCTGAGCTTCAGTTTAGTCGAACTTGTCAAGTTGGTTGGGATGAGGAAGGGCAGCGCGGCAGAGATTGAATTTAGGCAAAAATTCCACTTAAATCAACCCAAATATGATGACGATGATGAAGATGAAGTCGCCGCGGTAGGAACAGTCAGCTCAAATTCTTTTGCATATGCCAACGGATTTTCCAACTCCCTCAAAAGAAATAACCCACTGGAATTAGTAAGCAACACACCAGCCCCCTTGCGAATCATTAAGGAACGAGGAAGGGAAGACGACACCAAAGCGCAAGATGAGCTTAGGTACCCAAACAAGACTATCAATGGCGTTTCAAGCTCCCATCAGATTGGATATAATAGTAGTAAAGAAATAAATGGGCCTTATCAATCGCAACAAAGCATGAACAAGTTTGATGATGCGCGCTCGCCCACTGGTTTTGACGGCAGCAACGCGTCAGATCTGAGAGATTCGGCCTCAGGCTCTTCGACTACTAATCCCGATAAAGTCTTTGACTCTCCCCCAAGGCAAGCCATTGCGAGAGGGATAGGAAATGATTCAAAAGTCATTGGCAATGGAATTTTTGGCAGGAATGATGAAAAAGACTTCAATTCAAACAACTCATCGAATGCAAAACAACAGGGTTTTGGGCTGGGGATTTCTAAAGCCGACGATGAGCGAGAGAAATTAAAGGTGCGATTAATGTCATTGATAGTTTATGTTTAACAGAGAGATGTTGAACTAACGCTTAAGCATAAAAATGCTTTACTCAAAAAAGACATATCTAGAAGCTCAAACCGAGATGATAGTCGGATCAATTCAATCATTATTGTCCGCGATTCGGGGTGGCACTCAAGGATCGGATGAAATCAATGAAAATTTAACACAAATTATTAAGATTGTCACATCAATCATTGATATTTGTGAAGACGGTCTACGAAATAAATCTATTGAAGTTAATAAAATCTTAAGAGATTTGAATGAAAATTGTAGTAGATTGAGTGAGATGCAAGATATTGGAATTCCAAAAGAAGGATTTACTAAGCAAATTAAACAAGTAATGGCCGCAGCTAGTTTTGGGGTTGCAAAAGCCCTCAAGGAATTGTTTGAGTTCTTTTTTTTTAGAAAAATAGACGAGTCTTTCGTGACTGATTCTTTTTTTTTGCTCACTTGCTCAAATAAATAAATACAGGAATGCACATGTTAGTGATGGAAATTCATTACTTTAACAAGTATTGGAAAAATTAGTGGATTCCTTATTTTTTTTCAAAACGAGGTCAATCTTTTCACCAATATGCCAAAATTTAGTACCCCGAAAAAAAGAAAATAGAATTTATTTATTACATTTTTTTACCAAAAAAACTATTAAAAGCTTAAGCAACACTTACATATTCCTATCAAGGACAAAAACAAACTAGTTGATGTATGCACATTTTGTTCTTTGTGATTGGGGTTTTCTTGGACGTTTATTATTTGCCTTTGTTTGTACTATTCTTTTCGCTTTTTTCAATTATTATTATTAGGGTTTGTTTTTACCCAATTAAATTGAACCGAAAGTTATTAAGTCAGTGCTCTGACCTTGGATATCTTCTCATTTTCCTTATTGTAGAAGAATAATTATTTTAACATTTTTCTTTGAAAAGTATAAAGAATTCGTTTGAATTAGTAGCATTCAAATTTCCCCAGCAATTTTGGGGCTGGTTTGGTTTTATCATTGTTAATTATTATTATTTTTAACTGTGCCTGGCAACCAAACTAACAACGAAAATCTATCCGCTAAGGCTGCCATGGAGAGCCCGGGCCCTCTATCCATCACGCTCCCCGCCCCTTCTATACCATCCGTTTTTTTTTTTCAATTTTTCAAGAAACTCAAAGGGGACACAGGGGTTGGGCAGGGTGAATGTGGGTAAAAGACAAGCCAAAAAATAAATACAATTGAAACTGTCATAACCCATACCTGTCGGTGGGTGAAGTTTAACATGGGTGATGGATGTCAGTACTTGTCAGAAGCCATACTCTTAAACTCTTATTGTTTTTGCACTCTTTTGTATCACCTGTCATAAGCCCATTACTCAGATCAAAAATAATGTAACTGATATGTGGCTTATCATTAATTAAAAGAAATGCATGATTTAAAACATAACATAAATTCAATATCTATCTCAAGAATTTAGAGCCTTTAAAGAGCAAGGAAATGGAAAAAAGAAATGAAACTTGAGTAAAGAGTGGAGAAATACAAAAATTAAACACAATTCTGTTAAATTAATGAATGTTGAGATAGTATAATATGGTAGTTTGTTTACCATTATTGAATTATTTGAGCTCAAGAACTTTCATATAGGACTTGAAAACTTCAATGGATTGAAAAAAGGAAAAATAAAATAAAATTGTCAATACTGAATTAATAACATTTCTGATTGATGGCACAGGAATTTCTGGATCAAACCTCTCTAGTGCAAATGTTTAATTGTTGTCAAATATTTTATCAGTGGAAAGTGGTTTGTAATATGTCATTGTTTTTAAATATTTCAGAAGTGGAAAGTGGTTTTTAATTATTCTATTTGATGGGATTTAATAGCTCTCAAATTGAAATTTGTTTATGATTTGTAATCAATTCCATTTCTTTCAATAATTTTGTTATTTCTCTAATAAGAATTTCACCTGGACTATGCTAAAATGTTTTGGTAGTGGGTCAAATTTTTGGTATAATCTTGGTGTGGTACCAGAAATTATTAATTTTAGTTGTTGAGATTGGGATACCTGCTAGGTATAAAATTCACATAGAGATCAATTGATCTATATTGTAGATGTGTATGGATTTAATATTATGTTTAAAGTAACATATTTCCAAAGAAATATATTGTTTATGATATTGAGATTTAAATGAATTAATAATACCTGCATCACAAGGCCAAACATGGCAAGTAAAATTTTGAGAGAAGAAGAATATATTTATTTTTTTCAAATCTTCAGCAGGTTCATGACTTTTGAGGTTTTCTAGAAAGATTGAAATTATTTTTCTCAAAGATCACTGTTCCATTTCAAGATGCACTATTTAATTATTTCAATTTTCATCCATTTGTTACCATTGTATCAGTTTTGATAGCCGTATTGGAATTTACCCTTATTATTACAACACAAAGGCCTAAAAAAACTTTCAAATTGAATTTAATGGGATCTTTTCTGATCCAGTGGAAATAAATATTAAGGCAATGATTATTGGATTTTTTTTATTTGAAACCTTTTGTCTGTTAGAATGCTAAAAATTTCTCTGGAAGGATTCTTCTCAATTAGAAAGATATATTGTCTATGGTACTTGTGTAATAACATAATAAGATTACTCAAAACAATACTAATGCATAGAGGAGTCCAGTTTGATTAATGCTCAATATATTGGATGGTCTAAACTGGGGTAGTATTTTATTAAGTATATTTATTCCCTCATCAAAATGGGTGGGGCTGAAAGAATAAACCTCTCCATTCTTCTTGAATGTATTCAAATTATTTCATCTCTTAAATAAATAAATCCATTAATTGAAAGTTGAAGCCAGTTTTATATTGCAATACCAAAGATCTAAGCAAAATATTTCCCTTTTTCATGAAGAAAATTTACAGTGAGTAGAATATAACCTTGGAGATGAGGTTAAAACCACTTCTCTAAAAGGTAATCCAGCTTTCAACTTCCTTCTGGTACAAATCATTTTGTCTTTTTTAAACAAGTTAGTATACTCTCTTGATGTATTTTCCTATTGTATTTTATCCAAGATTGAGTTTTTTTGTTTCTTAAGAAGGAGATTTTTGGGTTTATTTTATTTAAGTGATCTTTAGTTATGTACTGGTTAATTAAATTTTTATGGTCCCAGTCAATAATATTAATTTTCTGTGATAATTTGGCTATTAATGATTTGGAAATTCCTTTCTCCTGATTTTAATTTATTTTTCTTCCTCTAGATATGCTAATCATGTTCAGTTTATTGCTAAACTCTCAATTTTTCTCAGATTTCAATATTAATTTGACAGTTTTGAATTAAATTTAGAAGGGGTAATTATGAGCTTTAAAGTTAAAAAACCTCATTGGTTATGGAAATTAATAGTTCCTGGATTATCGGACAAGATTAATAAGAACCAGACTAGCGGAAAAGGTTTGAAAAGGAATATCAATGGTATTTCTCAACAAATTTTTGACTGTATATAAGTTAAAATTCATACATTCCTCAATTTTACAATTGTAACCTACCATAAAATTATTCACATATTTCTTTTTTAACTGTGTGAATTATTGTTGATTTTATTTGAAATTCGTTTTTGAATCAAGTTAATTTCATTGTGCTTTAATGATTAAAATGATAGTTTTAATTTCAGATACATTTTTAAAGAAAAAAAATTAAAAAAAGTACACATATAGTGTGAATTATCAACATTTTAATTATGATTTTGATGGTTAATCATAAAGTCCACAAGTATCAAAAAAGAAATTGAAGAAAATTTTATATATATTAGCCATTCTATTACCAACTTTCTGGTTCACCATAATTTACAAGGATTGTCTAAACTCTTTCAGGAATTGAATTGTATAGTTTTTTTTATAAAGAATTTGAGGTAAGGTTTTTCATGCTTCCTGGATTTCCCCTGTATCTTGTCCATGGTTTATATTCAGCTAAGGTGAGTTTTCTGGATATAGTATGTTTTGAATTCTTTTTTGATACTTCCATAAATAAATGTACTCTTCTATGTGAAACTAGGAGCCATAACACATTAAATAGATGTTTTTTTCTTTAAGTAATAGGTTTTCTTGAAGGAAATAAATGAATATAAATAAGGCTTGTTTCTGAAATATTTGAATAAAATATTCTTACTGGAAGGTATAAAACCAAAATATCATTGATTTTATCAACAAAATTCAGCCTAAACCATCATTTTTGATGGCCATCAACTTTAACTTGTGCTGCTGTTACATTTTTTTCCATACTTACAGCAGAAATCTTTTTTTACCAAGCTATAATATTTATTTCTTTATTAAACTTAAAATTTTCCAATCTTCAAAATTTTAGAATTTCACCTGGCTTGAAAGGGATGAATTAATAGCCATATGATAGGTTCTCAGGTACAGATTCTTGATGGTGATGTGAGATTTAAGGCTTAGTTAGTGCAAGGTTTTTTTAAAATTAGATTTGGAAAGATTCATAATAAGTGAATCAGAAATTATTGAGAATTCTGATTTTTTCATTCAAATTAGAAAAAGAATCAAATTGTCACTAGTGCCAATCATTGAGCTGGGGTGGCCACCAGGCTTGAGTAGAGCTTTGAAATGGCCTATTATCATTGTTTTTTTTTATTTTGTCTTGAGCATCAAATTTTGGGATTAATAAGTAAATATAAATATTAAAAATTTACAAAACAGCCTCCTTTATTCAAACTATTTTTACTTGAGTTTTTTCATGAAGGTTAAAAAGAATGCTTTATTTATATTAAAAAAAAACAATTATTCTTGATTTATTAATATAATGAGATAATTAAAAAAACTCATCAGTAAGATTATTTATTTAAGAAAAAATTAAATAATAAAAATCATAATAATAAAACAAAATAAATTATACAGAAAAAAGGTTAATGATTGTAAAAAATTAATACAAAAAAAAACCATGAAACTAAATAAACTTGGATTCTGATAGGTCATAGGTAACACAAAAATACTTTGTAATAATAAAAGTTTGATGGAAGAACTTTTTGAAGGTGTTTTTAAGAAAAAAAAACTTTAAGAATAAGAAAGACAAAGTAAAAAATATAAAATATTCTATAGAAAAAAGAAAATTAACATAACAAGAATGAGAAGCAAAAGAAACTTATTTTTTTTTTAAAAAAAAATTGTGAGGGTCGAAAAAATTTGTGAATAAATTAATGGTAAGTGTCTTTAAATTACTATATTGTTGCAAAATTTACTGAATTAATTGTTCTAAAAGTCCTAATTGGAATTTTAAAACAAAAAAGAAAAGAAAATTCTAAATACTGATATCAGAAATTGTTAAAAATCATTGTGACTACATTGGATTGTAACAATACTGGTCCCATCCCTTTTGAAGATTTGAAAAATACCCAAATGTGGAGGCTCAAATACAAAGCCCTAGGAGAGGGGAGACAAATAATTATTGGAATCTTGGGCTAAAGAAACAAAAAAATTGGGTTCCTTGATTGAAATGGCCACAAAAGAAAGTATATTCTGAGAATTTTGTAAGGAAAGAAACTCAATTGATATCACATTTTGAGAATTCAGAAATTTCAATCTGAAGCTTTGATACAGAAAATATTGCCTAATGTTCACAATTGAAGAACTGAATAAATAAGTGTTGTAATTCTTATATTTTAATTTTTTGAAAATCCATTTACAAATAAACTATTTTGTTTTTATAAGGAGAGAGTTGAATATTACCAAAAAAACCCATTCCTAATAAGAAAGGGAAAGTGTCATTTTTTCAATCATAAAACTAAGGCTCAGGTGAAGAATTGAGTTTGTTTTCAATTTGAAAAATTTCCAAGTTCCCAAATTTTGAAAAAAAAGCTGAAAGAGTATTTAATTGAATCATATCAAAAACTATAATAAAGTTCAAGAAAACTTCATTTCTAAATGAAACTGAACAATTTGTCTCGTTACCACGTTTTTGGAGTAATATTAGACCTCATCTTTAATATTGGTTCTGATGTTTTAATTAAATCTTAGCATTAAGTTTCACATAATTTTTTATTATTGAAAAACTGAAACATTCCTCCATAAGCCACATCAGTTGGATATAAGAAAAAATTAATACAAATACAATAAATTAATGGGTGTTTTTTCATTAATTTTCAATGAGATGTGGTGATTTTGGGATTGGATTTTAATCTGAAATTGGAGCTATGAAAAAGATGCTAATACAAAGGGAATATAATAATATTGTCCTATAAGGTGGGAGTTGAGCTTTTATTGATCATTTCACTGATAAAACTTGAAAAAGATAATATTATATGAAATATTTGGAAAGGATAAGTGAATAACCTGAAATAAAAAACACAAAATCAAAGATTATAAATATTCAATTGATAGAGATAATAAGAAATATCTAGTAAGTATATAAAGTTGTGTAGAAACATATATTTTAAGCTATAGTTTTGTTAATAGATTTTGTTTAAATGTATAATTTGATGGAGGAATTTTCTTTTTTGGAAATCATTATTTGTAATGATTGGTATCTTAATACAATTGGGGTACTTATTTATAATATAATGATGATAATATTTTTTGGATCTAATAGATTATATAGCATATATATTTATTGAATACAATAAATATGTTTTTGGTCTAAAATAAAACCATTTATATGTTTTGTTATATAAAACAGTGTAAGTGGAAATTCATCTCAAATATTTCCACCTCTAATTCTGAACAAGCCAGGGGTTTTTTGGTAAAGAAAATATGTCAGAGCCTAAAATATTTTATATTGAAAAATAAATAATTTTTACACAATCACCTGCTATTTATTTGATATTTGAAATTTATAGAAGCTTAATTATTTGAAAATTGGAAATATACTTCAAATAAACCAATGTTAACTTTCTCAAATGGAAATATTTCTATTAATATCATAATTTAAAGGATTTATTGGGAGTAATGGCTCAGACTCAGAGATATGGCAACCTTAAAGAGGAAAAATTGGATTTGAATAATGACACTTGAAACTAATAACAAGTTCTTAGATTAATTGTACATTATATAAGTCAGCATCTGAGACGTATTGAAAAGAAAAACAGAAGTTCCAATAGATTAAAAGAAACTGAAGTTGATAAGAAGAAAGGTATAAAAATGTTTGTGGAAAAGCTTGAAAGTATGTTTCTGTGTTCAAATGAGATATATTCTTCATTTTGGAATAAGCCAAACATAAATAAAATATGAAGATTTTATCCACATAAAGTGGAATAAGATTTTTATGGTTAAAATGGAATACATCCACTCTTACAGGTCATTATATTCAGCTATAATTATATTTTAAGGAAAAAAAATGGTTGTTTTTCTCTTTAATTTATATTTTAGATTAGATTATTTTATCCTGTTACTCAAAGATAGAGAAAGAGAATCAAACCCAGAATATCATTGATCATTCTACTTGTACCAAAACAGGGAAAACACCTATTTTTCCTTTAATAAACCAAGTAAAGGGACAATAAGGTCACAAAAAAATAAGGCACATAGAGAATAAAGCCAGGAAAGGTTATAATATTAAAGATAAAAAAATTCACTTTAATAAAACATAGTTATTATTTCCATAGGTCAAGAAATTTCTGAAATATAAGGTTCTGAAAATTATATCTGAGAATGACACTTGGTTTTCATCTCTCATAGAAGATATTTCTTTTTAATGATAACCTAATCAAGTGGAATTTTTTATTAAATAAATTAAAGGGGAATATCCAGTGGCACAATTTCAAATCTTCTAGCATAAGAAGAAATAAAAGCTACAATGCTACACTCACTGGGGAATATAAAGCAAAAAACATTTTATTTAAACCTCTTCTCTAAACTTTACAGTTTTTATGAAATAAAATTTTCACAAAGGCTCTCTTAAGCGAAGAGAACCTGACACTCAGGGGATTGGACTGATAAGAAAATTCAATATAGCATCAACTACAAAAGGGAATCTATGATCCAAGAGGATTTTTGATATATCCAAAACCTATAAGGTAAAATATGTACAGGCTTGGATCTTAGAAGAATAAAGTAGATTTTATATCAACAATACTGATTAGTAAGAGGTGATCAAATACACTTAAGTAAATCTACAACTTTTATCTCCATGTTACAAGGAAATAGATCTAATTTTTGGAAAAACACCAAGACCACAGAATCCAGATCAAGTTTATTTATTAACAACATATATCTAAGTAGTTTTTGGATCCTATAGTCATTTATTAAGCATTGAATACCAGCCCAGTTCCTTATAGCATTGATGAAAATAATTCTAAACAATATGATGTATATTCTAATTCTGGGGATATCAATTTTATAAGTGTAAAAATGGATTTTGGCTATATTTTTATTTAATTCTGACAATATTGAATTTTTTTGAGCCAAAATTTTTAAGAAAAGGATGATAAGGTAGAAAAAGGAATCTAAAATTAAGAGCCTCCTTTTATACAGAAATTTACCCATCCTCACCAAGCTGAAGGTTTTTCAATTTTTCCTTCTAAAAAAAGCATCAATACATACAGCTTCAATAAAACAAGCCATAAAAAGAAAAAACCTACTTCTCTTCGGTATATATCAGGAATTAACTACTTCTCAAATTGAAGATAAGAAAGCTCAAAAGTTTTAAAAATGATAACAAAAAGTGAATTTTGTTTTGCTTTAAAGCCAGGAATATTTCAGAAATAGAATTCCTATCATTAGCAAAGGAAGAATTGCAGGTGGAATCGAAAAAAAATAATAAAAATTTCAAAGCTTAAAAATGGAAATTCAATTACAGAAATCAATGGTAAATTCAAAATGAAAAAAGGGGGATATGTAATTGCAAGAAAAGAAAAGTATATATGAGATTGAGTTAAAATTTGAATAGAAGAAAAAGGATAGGAAACCTTTATTGAAAAATGAACACCCTAATATTATGATAGAATTTGTATCTTAAAATAACCCTTCTTCTTAGCTAGAAGAAAGAAAACCTATATTTTCCCTAATAGTCGCTCAAATTTTTCTGAGGAGCTGTAGAATTAATCATTACATTCAAAGTATTACAGTGGAATAATTATTATTTTACTTATTCTCCACATTTTATTTCTGGAAACAAAAAATTGATGCATAATTGTATTTGAATTTTGATAAAAATGGACAAAAATATCATTTTTTTTAATGATTGATTTTTTTGGCTTGAAAGATTAAGTATTTAGAATTTTAGGTCTTGCCGGTATATCCTATCTATTACTAATCTTCATACTAATATTCAGGCATTCCTAGCTCAAAAAAAACCTTACAAAAAGCTTGTCTCATGGATTCTTTTTTTGAGATTCCTATTTAACAAAATTTCATCATCCAAATATTGTTTTTTTCACATTATATTCACACCTGAAATCATATTTCAAAATTAACAGATTTTTTTATTTAATACCTACTTATCTGTTGATATTTATTTAATCTCAGTATATAATCCTCATTAAAATCAAAATTTAAGCCTAAAAATTACAATAAACATCATCCTAATCTCATCAAAAATTAGTTTTAATTCCAGTCTGATAATAAATTAATTAGTAACACCCCTAAAGCTTACTGTTGTTATTTACCTCCTCTCATATTATCAGTCACTATTTTGCCAGTTTTCAGGCCCTTTTATCTGGACATAAAACTTTAAATCACCCTTTACACATTAGTCATTTTCTGTTTCTTTTATTAATTTTACAGCATATCCAGCCAACACTTTTTTCTGTTGAATTTTGTTACTCCTTCAAGCTTCATTTTGAATCTGAAACTATGTTTTTTAATTCTACTTCTCTAATTATCTGTATTTATACTATAGTATATAATGATTTTCAAAATTACAATATCACCTCTAAAATTGATTAAAAATTATCATAATCTCATCAATAGTCAGTTCAAAGCTTAACATTCTACTAAAGTAATGAGTAAAAGCCCACAAGATTACTGCTATAATTAAGCTAATATCATATTATCGGAAACTCTTTGACCAAGATCCTGGGCCTTCTATATTAAAAAATAACCTCCAAAGCAGCTTTATCAAATAAATTCTTTTGATTTCTTATAAAAATTTCTCAGACAGAATTTTCTTTTGTAACATCATTTTCATCCTTTGAAATTAACTCTAACTCTGACAATAATAATTTCAATTTATACTTCCCTAATGATATCTATTTCTATTATAGTTTATAATCCTTATGGAGGTCAAAAGCTCATCTTGAAAAAGAACTAAATATATTTTTGATCTAATAAACAAGAGATTTGAAGATAAATCTGATATTGAATTATTTATTAACAGCCCTAAATATTTATGTTATTATGAAGCTAAGTTCATCTTATCGGACACTCTGTGACTAGTACTCAGGACCATCTATCTTAAAGAAAAAACTTTACAAAAGACTCTTAAAATTTATATTTTTCTTGCTTTAATTTTATCTAAACAGCTCCATTGGGAAACACTGTCTTTCTTTTTAGAATCTTAATCCTTACGCTTCTATTCTAACATATTCACTTATGTCTCTTCTAGCCCCTATTTATTTGTTTCTTATTTTAGTAAAATGGGTGTTTATGATATTGATAGAGATTCAAGGAAATTTATAGAACAGAATAAATAAAAAACCCATCATAAAGAAGGTCAGAAGTTCATTTCCAATTATTGGAAGATCTTTATATGGAGAATAAACAAGAAATTGGAGAAAGGTTCTAAATTTTGAACTAATTTGGAAATCAATCATGAGAAATTCAAAGACATATTCTTTAAGAGAAAATTATTACTTTTAGACTCTAAATTAAAAGGTACAATTGCTTTAGCTTTATTAAATCATTTCCCTCAATAATCTTTGAAATTGAGAAATGCTTTTCAATTTATTTCAAAATAAATTTTCCAGTATACAATTTTTTTTCCTAGTATCAAGAACAGCTCAGCTTCTATCTCTGGAATCATGTATGAGTACCTTAGAGCATTCTCAACAAAAGATAGAGATATGGAAAAAATTGGGAAATATAAAATTACTCCCAAAATTTAAAATTATTTACCACAATGGAAAAAATTGGGAAATATAAAATAACTCTCAAAATTGAAAGTTATTCAGCACACTGGAAAAAATTACAAGATCAGATATCAAAAATAAAGGATTGATTAGGTAATTTATTTAAGTTTTCTTCTGAAATTTGCTTTCTTGATATTAAAAATAATCTCCATAGCTCAAAAGGCCCATTACTTGATTGCCAAAAATTTGATTAATAAAATAAACCATTAAAATTTGAATCTGAACTGACCTTCAATATAAAAAAATTATTCAATCATCCACATCAAAATAGATATTCAAATCCTTAGAATTTTGTGATTTCTCTACCAAAAGTTAAATCCACTGATAAGCTTTTTGAGATAACCTTTAAAGTTAAAAAGGAAAATTTTTGTTTACTTATCAAGACTTGGTATTTTGATTTCAAAAATTTGAAAGTGCAGTTAGAATAGACCAGACTCTTCAAAGTATCATTATTAAATATTGCCATCCATCAATGATGGAATTTTTACTTTTTTAGGCCTTTTATCTCAGCTAACTTCTTAAATAAGCATTATTATTTGAAGAAATGTATAAGCTAGCTTCAAAGAAATATTTATAAAATGATGATTTTTTTTAGATATTTCACTTATTTGTGCTCAACTTCTTTTAATAAATAAATAATGTGCATTATGCTTGAGTATTCTTTGTTGATAGAATTGAAACTTTGAATTAAAGTAAAACCAAAGTAAAACTAACAGAAATAAAATATTCAAAAATCTGAGTTGATTAATTAAAAGAATTTTATTATAAAAATATGTAAGGGCCCTTGGTTGTAATAAGAAACTTACACTTTTACATTCAATTTTAGAATTATCAATTCAAGAAATAACTTTCAATTTCAAAGTAGACTTTTTTTAATGAAACAAAAACACTACCAAAAGCTTTAATTTTACCTCACAGGAAAATAGTTTCCAATTGAAGGTGAAATTCCTGATCTTAGATTCAGACCTAGTAAAAGTTTAAATATACCACATGGTTAAATCGATTTTTGTTAGTAAAAACTAGGCATTTATTAAGCTTGAACTATCCTTTTTCTTAATAAGTTGTTTGTTAATTTCATAAAGAATTGACCAGATTACTTTCCAAGCTCTAATGGAATGTTCTATTTTTACCCTTGAGAAAGCCAGTAATACATTGAGCATTTAATTCCTGAGATGATGAAGTGAATTTTTATGGTATTCAGGTTAAACAAAAATTAAGCTAGTATTTTTTGAGTAATAGAGAAGTTATCGATGGTTTGAAGAATACTCCAATGGCCTTTGATAAATTTTCAATTAATTACATGAGCCAGTAAATCCCAAATTAACAGAAATAAACTCCTTTTTTATATTACAAACAAGATTTACAGAAACAACATAGCTGAAAAGAAAGTTGATGAGCAAATTAATATTCTTATGAATAAGACATATTTTTCCAATTGAAGTAGTTATTCCCAGAAATTTGTGAATTATCACTTGATGGTATTGTTAGTCCATCAATAAATAAAAAACATACAGGTCATCCCCAATCTTCATAACCTGAGAGCTTCCAAGATTCTCCTGGTAGATTAGACAGAATATAAAACCAATTTTGAGGCCAAGGATTTCTGGAATGAAAAAAAGGGTATAAAATAATACTTCTACATATTATTATACAAAATGATTATATATTAATTCAGTTGAAGCCCCATTACAATTAGAGGCTGGGAAGAAAAGTTACACTTCCACTTGTAAGGGAGGTTTCCTTTCAATCAAAGTGAATTTTCTGAAGAATTGGGAGTTCCTGAATCATATTTTAGAGGAGTTCAAAGGAATATCATTTTTGTAGAGATATTGTTCTTCATAAAACTGTTAGCTATGTCATCACTAGTGTGGAATCAGATAATTCTGCTAACATGGAACCCTGAAAATTGAAACATGATACTCACAGCTTTGGTCATAATCTTGTGTGAGGGATATTGTATGATTTTGATGTGTATCAATAGATTTAAAAGGATTCTCACAGCTTTCTGGAATTGTCTGGAAGCTTATGTTTTGACTTAATTGAATTTTTTTTTTGATGAATATTAAAAAAAAAATTTAAATCTCAATTGAAAATTCAAATTTCAAAAGTAACTACTTTAGAATGGCATAAGACTTAAAATATATATAAGGTTTGTCTATGAAAATCTTGATAAGAGTGACAAATATCAAGAGTACTATGACTTTCCTTAGTAGAAAATATAATAGAATTAAATATTATAGCCACAAATTTATATAATCATCAAAAATGATTATATATAAAAAGAGAAATTCAATTATTATTAAGTAATTTAATATTAAATTTTTTTTATTAATAATTATAATCAATTATAATTATTATATTATTGTTATACTTACTTACAGTTATAAAAATAAGAACTGTAAAGCTCTTAAAGAGACAATTACATGTGGAAAACATTAATATTTAACCACTTATAAATAAGATAAGAATACTATTTATAAAAGAAATTATCACAAATACTGTGCAGAGATAATTCTTATAGAAAAATTGTATAAAAAAACTGATACTAGCTAAAAAAATATAGAACTTTAAAGAAAACTTACTTCTAATATTTATTTAATACAACAAGTCAAACAACAACAGTTATTATATTAAATATTGATTATAAGTTAAAAACACACCAAAAATCAATATTTTAAAAGATAAAAAACTTATCATGATAAAAAACATTATTAAAGAGTTTTTAAGAGGAATTTGTGAATTTTAGAAGATATTTAAGAGAATAATTTCATATAATGAAATATATTATTGGTGATTAAAAAAATAATACAAATTCTATGATTTCAATTCTTCAATTTTTAGAATTAATAAAGAATAAAATTACTTAAGAATTACTTCAATAATAAGATTTTATACTTAATAAAGCTCTACCTGTTTAAATGCATAATATGATTGGAATGATGATGATTGATAGACAAAAATAGTGATGAATAGACTCTTTTTATTTCTGAAAAGAAGCTTTCAAAATTCATAATGGATATAGAGGGCATGCTCAGGGTGAAAACTCTAAAACCATACTGAAAATAAGGATCTTAACTTGAGGTAATTTATTTTCAATTCCAATTTAAATTTAGGAGTGTTATTCTTAAATCCAGGCAACTTTCATCCTATTTGGGATTGACTATTATGAGCTTTAATATAATTTAAGTATATTTAAATTAAATTTAATCACATAAAAAACTTGAAGATAGAGCTTAAAGCAAAAATCTCTTAAACTCAATATTTAATTAATTTTCAAAGAAATGTTGATTTTCTTCAAGTATGATTAAAATAGTAAATTTCAAGGCTAATTACCAATAAAACCTGTTTATAAAAGATACTTAAAATTTGATTTATACACATATAACATTAATCTGTAAGCTGTTGAGAATTTCAAGCAAATACATTGAGAATTGGATTCCTTATGAATTGATGAAGTTATTGCTATTTTTCCATGTAAAATAGCAATACACACAAAACCTTAGCTTTTGATAAGGTTTTAATGCCTGTTACTTTAAATTTCTAATCTGATTTAAGGTTTTAAAATCCTTAAAAACTTACTTTCAAGCTTGCATATTGGGATTTACCCTTTGGAAGCTTGAAATTCCTGTCCAAATTGGGATAAAACCAGCTTAAACTTTAACGTTGGATCAAAGTCTAATCTTAAAGCTTAAATAAAGTTGAAAATCCTCCAATACAGGTGGACAACCTTAATTGAATCCTTGCAGATCCAAAAAGCTGGGTACCCCAGCTCTATTTGGTCTTTTTCCTTTGTCCCACATTTTTGTGTGGATTTTGACCTTTTATTTATTTAAAGCCATACTATGGTCTTTAACACCTTTAAATTGAGCTCACACAGAATTTACATTCTGTATGGCAAATCCTTAGCCAATTCAGTAAATATGCACAACACCTTAATTTTAACTGAAATTTTGGTATGTTTGCATAAACCTTATGTGACTTTAAATTTAAGCTTATTTGAGCTTGAATTTAACAATTTTAAAAAATGTTAAAAAAGTTAGATTTGTACTGTGAGATTCTTAAATCTTCTAATAACGTAAGGAATAATCATTTTTGGGTATAACACCCTATGGGTGTACCCTAGGTTATTTTTGGCATAGAAGCCAAAAATGACATAATAACTATAACTTTGTTTATACAAAAAAAGTTTGCCCATTTTTTGTTATTTTTTGTTATTTTTTGTTATTTTTTGTTATTTTTTGTTATTTTTTGTTATTTTTTGTTATTTTTTGTTATTTTTTGTTATTTTTTGTTATTTTTTGTTATTTTTTGTTATTTTTTGTTATTTTTTTTGTTATTTTTTGTTATTTTTTGTTATTTTTTGTTATTTTTTGTTATTTTTTGTTATTTTTTGTTATTTTTTGTTATTTTTTGTTATTTTTTGTTATTTTTTGTTATTTTTTGTTATTTTTTGTTATTTTTTGTTATTTTTTGTTATTTTTTGTTATTTTTTGTTATTTTTTGTTATTTTTTTGTTATTTTTTGTTATTTTTTTGTTATTTTTTGTTATTTTTTTGTTATTTTTTGTTATTTTTTGTTATTTTTTGTTATTTTTTGTTATTTTTGTTATTTTTTGTTATTTTTTGTTATTTTTTGTTATTTTTTGTTATTTTTTGTTATTTTTTGTTATTTTTTGTTATTTTTTGTTATTTTTTGTTATTTTTTTGTTATTTTTTGTTATTTTTTGTTATTTTTTGTTATTTTTTGTTATTTTTTGTTATTTTTTGTTATTTTTTGTTATTTTTTGTTATTTTTTGTTATTTTTTGTTATTTTTTGTTATTTTTTGTTATTTTTTGTTATTTTTTGTTATTTTTGTTATTTTTTGTTATTTTTTGTTATTTTTTGTTATTTTTTGTTATTTTTTGTTATTTTTTGTTATTTTTTGTTATTTTTTGTTATTTTTTGTTATTTTTTGTTATTTTTTGTTATTTTTTGTTATTTTTTGTTATTTTTTGTTATTTTTTGTTATTTTTTGTTATTTTTTGTTATTTTTTGTTATTTTTTGTTATTTTTGTTATTTTTTTGTTATTTTTTGTTATTTTTTGTTATTTTTTGTTATTTTTTGTTATTTTTTGTTATTTTTTGTTATTTTTTGTTATTTTTTGTTATTTTTTGTTATTTTTTGTTATTTTTTGTTATTTTTTGTTATTTTTTGTTATTTTTTGTTATTTTTTGTTATTTTTTGTTATTTTTTTGTTATTTTTTGTTATTTTTTGTTATTTTTTGTTATTTTTTGTTATTTTTTGTTATTTTTTGTTATTTTTTGTTATTTTTTGTTATTTTTTGTTATTTTTTGTTATTTTTTGTTATTTTTTGTTATTTTTTGTTATTTTTTGTTATTTTTTGTTATTTTTTGTTATTTTTTGTTATTTTTTGTTATTTTTTGTTATTTTTTGTTATTTTTTGTTATTTTTTGTTATTTTTTGTTATTTTTTGTTATTTTTGTTATTTTTTGTTATTTTTTGTTATTTTTTGTTATTTTTTGTTATTTTTTGTTATTTTTTGTTATTTTTTGTTATTTTTTGTTATTTTTTGTTATTTTTTGTTATTTTTTGTTATTTTTTGTTATTTTTTGTTATTTTTTGTTATTTTTTGTTATTTTTGTTATTTTTTGTTATTTTTGTATTTTTTGTTATTTTTTGTTATTTTTTGTTATTTTTTTGTTATTTTTTGTTATTTTTTGTTATTTTTTGTTATTTTTTGTTATTTTTTGTTATTTTTTGTTATTTTTTGTTATTTTTTGTTATTTTTTGTTATTTTTTGTTATTTTTTGTTATTTTTTGTTATTTTTTGTTATTTTTTGTTATTTTTTGTTATTTTTTGTTATTTTTTGTTATTTTTTGTTATTTTTTGTTATTTTTTGTTATTTTTTTGTTATTTTTTGTTATTTTTTGTTATTTTTTGTTATTTTTTGTTATTTTTTGTTATTTTTTGTTATTTTTTGTTTATTTTTTGTTATTTTTTGTTATTTTTTGTTATTTTTTGTTATTTTTTGTTATTTTTTGTTATTTTTTTGTTATTTTTTGTTATTTTTTGTTATTTTTTGTTATTTTTTGTTATTTTTTGTTATTTTTTGTTATTTTTTGTTATTTTTTGTTATTTTTTGTTATTTTTTGTTATTTTTTGTTATTTTTTGTTATTT